>OZ024923.1:11097645-12495145 GCA_964017225.1 Netelia inedita
ACAAGTAATGCGATGGCTTTGTCGATAAATTGGTCAACGTAGAATTTTGCTTTGATTACCGTTGATACCCATTAAGATTCGTTCTGATTCCATTACCGCACAAATGGGGACAAAATAAAAATATGATTTTGATTCCGAAAATACGGAGCTTTAACTCATTGGCGAATGCACATAATGTTCACAGAGGCTTTGTATGTTCCCACCGTGACCTTCGAGGCTGGGCACTCAGACCTCCTTGAACCTCCATGACCCCGACACATCCAAGAGCACAGGCACGTCCAGTACACGCTTGCGATGTTTTGATGTTGGATCGCTTGACCGATTATCCACCATACGCCCGATGGGAGAGTCCAACCCCGATGCTCGAACGAATGAGAAAAATGAAAACAAAAGCAAACATTGAGCGAGAAACGATGTTGCGTCACAGCTTCAAAAAAATAACAAAGAAATTATCACAGTCTCTCTTGGTGTCCATCGATGTGCGCACACGCAGCAACGCTTACTTCGACCGGCCAAGCTTCTTCGAGAATGCGACCATCAGTGAAAGCCCCTGACAGTCGTGGCGAACTGATAACTTTTTCCTGTGCATTATATTGACGTTGATTCCTGCCCTTGAGCATTTGCCGAAGATGATGTATTAATTTTGCGGGCTCATAAAAGTGGCGAAAATTATAATGCTTGGAATGAGTTTTGGATATTGCACTTTTTTACGCTTCCAATGTGATAATTGTACAATTTTATATTTATGAAAATATTGTGGAAAGAAAATGGATGCCTGTCATGCAAGAGTGAAAATAAAATTGATTACGCACCTCGTTGATGCGAACAATGATGGTGAAAGGATTGTATTTTTGTGTGCTATGATTATTGTGAAAAATCTTTGAGATGTTTTAAAGACGTGAAAGGCAGAGGGCCTTGAGCTAGTTACCCCGATCCTCGCTGGAAGCTATATGCGATACCCAAGTTTACGAATATGTGTATGACATATAGCCGTCGTTACAGCGATTCGAGTTGCAAATCAAACCAAGCCAGACGGCTGACTTCCGTGAATGCATGTGAATTACGCCATTCCGGGAATGAAAAAACGTCGATCGAAACATAGCTCACTGTGACTGTGGCTGTATAATTGAACTGTAAAGAATTTCAGTTTGAAATGCTCTAACAGAGGGAGGTATATTCTCCTTAAAGGGATTGAAAATATTCCTAATCGCCGTTAGCACTGAAATACAAATCTGAGAGTTCTAATATTTTTCAACTCTATTTTGAATGTTTTTAATCGCAGTGTTAAAAATAATATAATCTTCCGGCATTATTTCTCTACCACACACTTACAATTAGTCATAGTTAATAATGCCGTATTAGCTAGG
Source organism: Netelia inedita (assembly GCA_964017225.1). Taxonomy (NCBI): domain Eukaryota; kingdom Metazoa; phylum Arthropoda; class Insecta; order Hymenoptera; family Ichneumonidae; genus Netelia; species Netelia inedita. The sequence goes on from OZ024923.1 coordinate 11,099,013, forward strand.
AGCTTTCGTACGTATGACTATAAAATTAATTGAATTGTTGACTAAGCAGCTTGTTAAATTACTAGTGGTAATGGTAAGCTCTCTGTTTCGCCCCTCGCGATAAGGGCTGGAAAATGGACGTTAAATTGATTTTTTCATATGGTTTTTCTTCATCAGCGATGCTACGTGACGACAGAAATTAATACCTCAATATTTACGTCTAATGGCCGCAAGAGGTACCCGAGTAATTACAGACGAAAAAATACTCAAGCGTTATACAGGGCCTATAAACCTTTAAAATTAACGGTGTTGAGAAATATTTTTAAACATTATGTGACAAATCTTGAACAAAGTATTGAGGGAGAGAAATAATGTGAATGCAAATTCTATTAGTATTACATTGTACAAAAAAAGAAATGACCTTTTTCTCGTCCCGACCAATCGTAAATTTTGTACGTTTCGAATCGATCTTCGACAAGAATATCCTCGTGGTCGGAGCTTTATTTTTTTTGTTCCCTCTCCCATCTCTTATCATTCTCTCGAGCAGACGTCGGCGGGGGCTTAAATTAAATCCCGACCCGGAGATACTGCGGGTGTGCTTTTACCATCACCCCCGGCCAGCCTAGGGAGGTGGCAAGTGCGCGGAAATTAATTGCCAATGCGAATGAAATTAGATATTCCATTTGGGAACGTTGTAACTCCATTAGCACGCTCCGGTATCGAATCTATACAGACCGTGGAACATCGTTTAATATCAGGCTGGACACTTGACAGTCCGTAAATTGCCCGTTCGAATAATTGATAAGGAAGTAAGCTTGACGAGATTTCATTTTCTGTTTGCCTTGTTAAATTCGCGATAAAACTTGTATTTTGATAGGAAGAAATTCTGAAGTATGCTAACTCACAAATAAATTGTCACAAAGTTTTAGTGGCAATTTAAATGAATTCCTACACAGGACAAAACTTTGACCCAACACATGAGGAAATACAGCAGGGTGGTGAGCATAATAATATTTATTATAAGCTTATTTTCATCCCCTACCAGCGTCTCTTGTTTCAACAGTGTATCATCTCATTGGTTACGAGCTTTGGGAAAGCCCTCAAGTGCCTCTTGAGCTGTAAATGTACACATTGCCCCTTAGTCAGGAACGTCGCGTCGTCACAGGGGTGCCCCTGCAAAACTATTATCTCACCAGTTGCCACAGTTTTAGCTCTGCCTACGCAATGTCTCCAGCCTCGAGCTACCGCTTACGACCGTCGTTCATATATGAGTGAAAATGGTCTTATTTCACCATTCTCGTTTGTTTTCAATCCAAAAAATTCGAATCTCGTATTGATCGATTGCAAATATTATTACTTTGGATTCGAAAGAAGTGTCATATCGTCCGAACAACTGAGACAGAATTCCAAATAATTCGTTCAATAGAATATTAGTCTTGAAAATCCAATTTATCGAAAGTATTCCCACGGTCTGGTCACGCTACTAATGATGCAATGACAGGCTTGACTCGCACGTGTGTTAGCCAAGCACAAAAGGATGAAAGTAGTCGTCAGTCAGCCGATGGCAAGGTCTCGGTGATCGTTGATGATCTTGTGTGTGCCCAACAACGGTATAGGAAACATGTTGTCCCTTCGTGATATTTTTATCGCGAGATCATTCGCGAACAAGTGATATGGGTTTTGGTGGTACCTTGCTGGATTCAGTGATTCTTCTAATTACCATCAATCTCATGCTCAAATTTTTGGAACTTTGCGACATTTGCATACCTTATGCCATTCTTCTGACGATCGTCTTCATCACGACAATTTTCATGTAAGTTTATCGATATTCATACATTTTTCACGAAGAAACGAGATTGTGGCAAAGAAACGTGTGATCGAAAATTTAAATCAATTTTTCGACTTCATTGCAGCAAATAAAAAATTCAATTTTTTAAACTTTTATTCTTTTATTTATTATTTATAAGCGAAACGACAAAGGTTGATAATATTTTTGCGATAACATTCACCCGTATCGATAATCTAACTTGGGGTTTCGTGATGTAAATAATACTTGACACGCTATTGTGTACCTGAAATGCAATGAAACTCGATATGTCAGAGGTGGAGAGTATTTTATGGATCCTGATAGGAATCTCTGAGGCCGAATATCCCGGCGTAGCCGGCACGTGAACTTTCGTTCGATCTATTTCTCTCGTGCATTATTCTACGCCCATTAACCCTCATCGTTGCACAGATAGTGTAAAATCGGTGATGTATATGTTTTTAATTCGTCTTGCATCTTTAAAGTTACTTATTACGGTTTTGTTATACCTTTTTTGTCATAATTGAATACGTAAAAAACATCAATGTCCATCTGAAAAAAAAGATAATTTTCAATTAGAACGCAATTTATTTTTAATATTTACCGCATTTTATTCTTAACTTAAAGAATAATCACCTTTACAGACATTAATGCAATTGTGATCGAACCAAATAATAATAATTTCAATTTAAATTTACGCTTTAATTTCGAACCTGTTTTGGTTATCGGATAGCTAAAGAAATGACAACAATACTGCAAATTTAAGAAGAACAATCCGTTTTTTCCAGTTCTTAGTATATACTTCTTTAACGGCATTTCTCCTTCTTTATTCGATAAAACTATCGAAGTTGCACGTTTCTTTCCGCTACTTACGATTACCATCCACATCTATTATTTAAGTTTTTAATTAGGATTTTTCTTTATTTTATACGTAGACCCCTTGGGCCCTCGCAACTAATTTTTTAAATACAAATCGTTTTTTATATTTATATATTGGATTCAAAAAATCGTAAATATTAAATGTGACTGACGCGAGGAGGATTTGTGTACGATGCGGGAAAAGTAGCTTTTTATTTTTACTTATCCACATAAGACCGAGAATATAATTAGCCGAAGGCATTTCGAGCATGCCTATAGCTATACCGTTCAGCGTGAATACTTCCCACATATATATACGATGCAAGCTTGATTATAGACCGAAGGGTACATTGCCGGTCGGAGGTCGGGGGCTGCTGAGCGTAACACGCCGAAATTTCAGGTATAAGTCGTTGCACACGATTAATGGTAAATGACGTTGTTGATAGTGGCCCGGGGGTTGGTATACGTATAATCTTGAAACGCCCGAAGGTCGAGACACCGTTCCGTTAAACTTGTCCGGCCGAGATATTGAACAAGTGACGAGAAACATAAATATACAGAAAAAAATTAAAAGATAAATTTAAAAAATCATAATATCATTGGGTTGAAGAGACAAAAAATATAAAGCGATATTTTCATGAATTTGACGTCAACTTTATTTTGTAGTGTTTTTTTTTCATTTCTTACAATACTTATTACAAAAAGATTTGTCATTTCCATTTTTGTTCATTCTTAATAAAAATATCTTTTTTTTTCATATATGATAAAAAAAAAATTGAAGATGATGCCATTGGTAACGTGACCTTCTGACGATTCGGATCTATAGCTAGAAATGCTTGGTCCTCTTGCAACGACGAGTTTAAACTGTAAACGTGTAACCTCGTGTTGCTTGGCAGCTCCCAACTCGGCGACGTGGAAAAATCTGGAGAGGATGTCGGGGTGGATCATCAAATTATTCGTAGCATTGGTGCTCATTCCCCGCCAGCGTGCCAGCTGTTCATACTTGAGGCGAAAGAAGCGGTGATACCTTACAGTAACCACAGATTATATATATATGTATAGAGACAGAGTCATATATCTAGGTATTTTCCATCTCTTGTATGGTATCCAGCTAGTTGCTTCGTTATTATCCTTGTGTCGTGACACGAGCCAGAAAAATGCGCCCCTCAAAAAGCGTCTCCTCCTTCATCGTAGAAATTTAAAACGCGTGAAAATTCGATTTTCTCTCGTTACAACATTTTCCACGATCCACAAACAAACTTCGTCTCTAGGAAATTTATCAAATAAACGTTTGTTGAAAAACATGTAACGTTAATTGCATCTACACATACCAGTCTTTTACATTTTAACCGAGCTAATTACATTTTTAGTTAAATGGCAATTAAACGAATGACATCCAAGTTGCAATTATTCACAATTAGATTTACAACTAGCTTTGAATAAATTAAACCTCATTAACAATAATTAATTGTTGGCACTCCAAGGATAATCATCACGACCAGCGTGCCGATAATTATTTTCACACAACCAACTCCTTTTCGCACACCTACAACGAACTCGAATACGCGTTCTTCCGCGGGGTAAGAATCAATACTTAAATCACCCCAATTTCGTAGCGAGAGAAAATAAAGCATGATAGAACGGTAATCAGCGTGGAACGATATGAACGTCAGACTCAACGCCACCCTTGACCCATCGATACTGAATAATAGAAGGTCGACAAAAGTATCGTGGTGGATGTCGAGAAACCGCGAATAAACTAATGCTGATAGGGGCGGAGGGAAGGGTCGAAGGTGTGCATTTAATCCGTTTGACCGAGTCCTCTCCGCTCAAGTGGAAAGATACATTAGCCACTCGAGGTAAAACGCATTTCGAGGTTCACCCCACCAAGCCACAACTTCGCGAATCGAACATACCAGCGACTATATAAACATATATATGCTTATATATGTAGCGACCTACCCCTATACGACCAAGTTGGTAACGTAGGCGCCTGATGGTACAAACTTTACTTGGAAAGAGCGGAAGAAATCTAGAAACCCGTGTGATAACCGCATCAACCCTCGACCCCTTGCTTTCCGTTGCTCGGAAGTCATACCAGATGGCGCGAGTACAATGTGTAGCGCCCGCGAGAACAAGTTCATCCTCTCTTCAGCGCACTGTTAGCCAGTAACGCTCAACCTTCCGCAGCCGTGACCTGCGCTTCGTGACGCTACTGACCGACCGGTGCCGCTGACGCAAATGACGCAAAGCTAGTGCAATGCTACTTGTACTAAAACGCAACTCGAAGAAATATACCCATGCGTGTATTTATAAACATATTTATTAAGGACTTGCTAATCGAAAAATGAGTGGTTGATAAAAACTGAAAATTACCTTGACTATCGTTCTGATAATCGAAAGGTTTACCTCGTCATGGTTATTTTTAGGACTTCAACAATCCCTCTGATGTACAAAGGCCGGAGGGGTTGTAGTCCATTATGATAATACTACAAAGAATTACTAGCGGCAAAAAGCCAGAACGAAATACATGGAGGGAAAGAGAGAGAGAGAGAGAAAAAAGAAGTGCAGACATTAGTGGTAGCTCACGTCCGTTGCCTCATCAACTTTTCTCTCGAAGTGGGTCGTGACGTGATCTCTCGATGATCGTGTGAGAAACTGGGCCAACCCCCAATGCGCATCGCTCCGCGGCGTGTGACACGTCTCTGAGAGTCACTGCGCGTTATGTTCTCCCTCTCTTCCTCTCTCTCTCTCTCTCTCTCGGGGTAGCACGCGATGCCGGAACGTGCTTCGTCCAACTATACTCCCCTTCGCCATACCACTGTTATGTGCGCGCTTGTGGCACACGTCCTGCGTTGCGGTTGTCGCTCCGAGAGTACATCCCTCGTATCGAGTCACAGGAAAGCTCAATGCACAGTAGTCGAAATTCCAACGATATAGATGCTCCTCTTCCGGATCATTCAGTAGGTATATTGTTGATATTTTCGATAAATTGAAAATTCTATCCATCACACGCGTGCACGCACGTACGTAGTGCAGTAGGAACATTCGTGTTCCATCAATTTCTACATCCCCGTGGAGAACGCCTTCTTCTTGTTATAATAAAACCAGCGGATCATTTTTATGCCTTTTTTCAACGAAAATATCCGGATGTCTGATATCCTAGGAAACCGAGGAAACCCCCATTTTTGTCTGAATTTTTCAAAAATCGATCAACCAATTTTTCATATCTTACAGGGTTGTAAATTTTTTGCAAAAATTTGCGCTGACATTTTCCTCTTAAAGTTATATCGAAATTTTTGAGACATGGCCACCTTTTTGCGGGATCAAATTTCCCAAATAACGAACCGAGAGTTTTAACGATCGTATACGGTTGTTACTTGTTTTTAAATGCTGGGACATAACCGCTCCATTTTTAGCCAATACTTTGCTAAAAATGGAGCGATTTTAATCAAACTTCTCCTACAACGAATTCAATTGTGAAGAATAGTTTAATAACGAATTGTTCGCGGTATAATAGGGTTATTTCCATAGTGATCGGTAGCTGATGAAAAGACTAATATTTCTTCCCCTCCTTTTTCACTCTGATGCGACTACCAAGACTGGTAGCAATCGAACTCGGAATAGCTTCACTGTACTCGGATTTTCGTACGGTTAACTTTGGTTAGGGAATATCGATGTGTCTAGGGACGGCTATCGCCGGATCCGAGTGGCGCAAAAGCGAATAGTGAAACAGTCCTTTGTTCTATAGACACTGAAGAATTCACGACACGTTCGAAACCAGCGTCTGGTGTCGGTGGTGATTCGCCCGATGGCTCGAAATGTATTCTTCCTCGCCGTCGCAATGACGCACCCCCGTATATATATTTCGTGGTCGATTCTCTCGTTCTTCTTCAGTTTCGGACGTCAAAGTGACCTAGAATTCCATTGAGACCGTGATAGGATTTATTCTCCCATATATATTGCATTACATATGGGGCGTTCCGTGTCAGATTAATGGAGATCAAACAATGATGGTTGAGATATGTTTCATCATTTTATTTGTGCAAATTCACAGCGAAAGATGAAGGCTCTCGATTTTTTCACTTTTATGTAACCTTGCATATATAACTTGTATATTTGTTTACTTCCAAAAATCCCTTTTTTTATTATCTAATGAAATGCCAAAAATTTGATGAAATTACGAAAACAATATTGAAGAAAATAATAAAATAAAGAATTTCTTATATAAATACGTTTTTGGCATAGAAGTAAATGAACTTGTCATTCATACTTTAGCGGAAAATATGGCAGATATGCAGATTGATAAAAAAAATGTAAATCAAGAACCTAATTTTCAAAAACTATTTTATATATACAAAATTAAGAAGCAGCCCCCAAAAGTTATTGTCAGATTTTTACCGATGTTCCATGGAATCCCCGCTATATAAGCTTGTCTATACTGGAATTCCCGTCTCTCTTATTCTCGTGTTTCTTTCATCGTACCCCTATCCGTACCGTTGCATTTTGAACGCTCTCGCGCATTCGCCTCTCATTCCTTTCGTTCTTTTACTGTTTGACGGTGGCTATACCGCATCGAATATTCACGAAATAGCGACGACGAGAGTCAAAAAGTTATTATTAACGCGAATAAAAACGGACCCATTTGCCTCTCTCTTTCGGCACCTTTTCCACCCCTGGTGTCTTGTCCGGATAAGGGCAATTTCCCACCTCGTACCTTAGCGTATCAGTACTTCGAGCATGATTTACGAAACAACTTTTTCTTCGATAAATCTCGAGCTCAAGCGTTATGGAAACAGCGCCCTCTTTCCCACCCCCATATATCTACCCCAATAACGTTCCGATCCGCCAGGATGCATTTATAAAAATTATTCTCCTGGACGTCATAACCTTGAATTTGATACACATCCGCTCCAAGGTTATAAAAGAAGAGTCGTTTATGTAACAGTGATGTAATGGTGATTGAACCCCCGCTTCTATTTATAACCACCTGAGTGAAATTTAATGCGGGAAAGATATTTTTTATACCCACCAATTTTATCATCTATTTTATAATGTCGCACAGAAAATATGTTTGACGTCAGGAAAGCTTATTTTACCTTCAACTTGCGGTGGAATGAATTAAAAAAAAATACGTGTTTACCGAACTGATATAAAAATCCTCTTATTGTTTAATTCACTGGTTACGTTTGTACTAACCGTCAAATTATCATCAGCCAAAGTAAATAATGTTGAAAATAGTATGCAAATTCATGATTGATTCAGAGCTTGGTGTTCACACGGGTTATTTGTCTTCTTGCCCTTGGACTAATACTCTTCATCGTTACCTACTATCATCCTCTTTCCAAACCCGTCTCTCCCTTTTGATGTTTTAAATTATCCAACGAACAGAAACTTCTCTTCACCGAGTGGAATGTATTGTTAGACCTACGAACCGGTAGTACCAGAGTTTCGATCCTAGATAGCGTATTGACAAAAAGCTTCCCTTCTCAGTTTCGTCAACAACCCTTTGGAACGACGAAGAATCAAGCTGATTTTGGTAACGACTGACCTTATTGAAGTTCTTTATATGTTCTATCTCTCTTTCTCTTTTTCCCTCTTGGATATCTTTTCCTTCATTATTGTGAAGCAAACACCGAGTCTCACTACATTTTCCAGAGAATAAAAGTCAAGAAAAACATTCCAGAATAAAACAGCGGGGGTTGAGGGTTGTAAGTCGGTCTCATGATAATGGTGTGACGTTTCCAAGTCCTCGATGAATTTCATATTTTTCTTCCTCTTCCGTTGTTGCATCGTGTTCTTTTGTATCTCGATATTAATTAATGAATTTTAAAGTAATGTGTATTTCGAATGAAATTCGAAAGTAAATTTAAAAAGTCGATAAATCCAAATATAGTTAATTATCGTCTTCTCCCATTTTTACAGTATTTCGATGAGGATGCGTTTTGATAAATCAACGTTTATTCATCGATTAATACAAAATGACTCAAAGTTTATTTGGAGATGAAGATGTTTAGACATTATTCACGATAAAATAAGAATGTAAATTTTGATGAAAACCGCAAGGGTTTTCGGATGTTCGTCAGACCTAATACGAAACATTGGAGTTAGGTGAAAGGAGAAATCATCGCATTCGTGCGACTCGTGAAAATACGACGCCACGAAGTACACGAGGTACAATAAGCGCTCAATGTTGTACGTTTCAGTAGATTACCATATCGTACGAAAAGCCATGCACCGAGAGCTATATAGTGAAGTATGTCGACGCTGTCTCCGTCAGGTGTATTAGTAGAAAGTAGAAACACAGCTATTCCACTCAGCTCTACCGCCCCGGTCTCCCACTCTTACGGCAATGTCAGTCGCAGCGCCGGGCAGTCGCGCCAATCACTTAAATGAAAGTGGATTTTAACGGTGATTTACGAACGCCGATGCGATATACTTAACGCCGAGAAAGATTTAAACAAGGAGGTATAACCTAAGTAAGTTAGGTAGTCGAGCTGAAAATAGCCGGAGTATTCTTCATAAGACTTATTTTACGGACCTGGACGACCCGTGATCTGCTTCATAAGGTTTCCTTTGCATTAGTATGCTTTAACTTGCGATCGAAACTACACTCTGTGTATTTTTTGTTTCACGAGTGTAATTATGTTGTTATTATGATAATGTAACTTTTCCTCAATCATCGAAAATAATTGAATTCTTCGAATCAATAATGTCGATGTTCCATCTCTGAATACATCGATGCGTCTCGATGGTAATAACGTACTGGCTCTTTCCAACGAAAAATATCTTTTCGAGCGTCCTTTTCAATTTAATATCGATAAATCGTATCGTTTGGAACGAATTCCGCGAATAGATGGCAAATTAATGTTCTATATGGGGTTCTAATGTGTCCTATATGTTAGGGGTGATACTCTGTACATTCGAATACTGTCGTCCTCAATATATCTATCTGCCATGAATACTATTCGCATACATATATATATATATATATATATATGTATAGCGAGGGTACAGCATCGATGAATCGATATCGAATGATTTCATTCCCTGTGACCAAGTGAACTACCAGTAGCATCGCAAGATGCGACACGGCCAGGGCAGTAATTACGTTGAAGCTGGGAATGCCTTCCTCGTCGTTCCCTCCTTCTCTCTGTCACGCAAACCCTCTCTTCATACCACGGAATCGAATGTGCAGATTACATTCTCTATATATACGTTCTACGAATATAATTGTATTCGAATTGTCTGCTTTTCACCGTACAATGCGCAGCAATTCTCGTTCATATCGAGTTTGGAAGCACTACACTATTCATTCGCTATTAAAAAGAAATTATCGCGTTGGAACTGATGAATGATATTTAAATATCGCATATTGAAAATTTCGACCTACAACAAAGCATGTGGTAGAAAGAAATTTCATTTTCGTTCATTCGAACGCTCATACGGCTTGGCTGTGGCTGGTGTGAACGATACGGCCCCGTTGCGGTAGTGAACCAACGTCATTTGACACGCGGGCAACTCCGCCGGTACGGAAGGCTGCTTGTACCGACTGGCGCCACCATAGCCTCACTCGTAACGGTCTAGTTGAACGTTAGACATCGCGATATAACGTATTCGAATTTACCACCGCACTACGTCACTTCCGTGGCAACTCACAAGTTCCCTCTAGTAACATTTTTTACTTGGTAGAAGTGTAGGGTCAGTAGCAAAACTGGCAACATATAAAAAATGATATTGGCTTGCGCATAGCGTGCGGCCTTCGTTTCATTTTGCTTCGCTTGCAATGCACGTCATATCCTTTCTCTCATCGTGTATCTATATCGGCCTCTTGCTACCCTCTTTTTTGTCCTATATACACAAGTCCTCTCTCCCTCGAGCTCTTAAAAACTTGCCACGATCTCTCACTGCGGTTGGGCTAAGGATATTAGAGCTCTCGAAACAAAATTCATAGTCGGTTACGAGGGCGCTCACGGTCTGTATTTCGGTCACGGTCGCGTGGAAGCCAGGAAGGGCGTCGTCGTGGCAGTTGCGGCCTAACTGGCATTTATACATGTTTATCTCTCTCTATAGGTATATATATGAGTGCCTATATAGATGTGCATTCGGAGCAGTTCAGTGGTATCCATCTACTCGTACCTTCCTATAATCTGTTCAGTTTGGATTTCACGAGCCGACGATTCATACCCACCCCTTGAGCCCAACGAGGCTTTACCTTCTCTCGTCACGAAGTGCTGCATCCCCTTACGCTCGCCACACACCAGGAATACGCATTCTCGTACGATATAGGATGGCTCGTAGGTACCCTATCGCATATATTTTTATATTTTCCGTCTATGTTGGACACGTGTATTCGACTCTTCGCCGAGAGACATCACGGGGCGTATCTTGATAACGCAGTAGTCACCGAGGCTGTGATAACTGCGCCGGCGTGTATTCGGATCGGTGCATATACTCGTTTTGCCACTACCTCGTGGCTTTCCACGAGAGCAATTACCCTATCCTCTCTCTTATACCATTACCATCGATCTCGCGTGAAGCGCGTATCCTCATTCGCCACCTTTGCACACACAATCTCTCTATATATACAGATATACCTCACCAACCACTGCGGCATTATCATTTCTTATTTCTTAAACGACGGAAAAACGGCTTAAACTGCACCGTTTATTCTACGAGCTCCTCTCGTCGCAAGTACGCACAAGATTTTTCATAGAAGCTCGGTTTATTGGATTGTTTAATGGATCGCTGTTGCTCAACAAGAGGATATTAAAACTTTTTTAAGATCGTTGCTTTGATATCATATTGCCGATTATTTAAACGTTGATAAACGCTTTTTATTATACATAATTCAGATTTCAATCCCAAGAAGTTAATTTAGGTACGATTTGAATTAATTCAAAATTATATGCAATTAAATTGAAATACAAATTTAAATCGGCGGTATAAAAGCTTGTTTTTACATTGTAGTTATTTTCTTATAAGTATAATTAAGATCTCAGTTTAATTATTTTATTTCCAATATGTAGAAATTAATTATCGAAGGATTTAATTAAATTGAATATTTATAGATCGACATTTTGTAAATAATTTATATAATTTATATAATTTAAGATGAAAATTCGAGGGACTCAAAGGTTGACAAATATTGATCTTTAATTGATTATTTAATTTTTCATGTACACAATCAACATTTCCCCCTAATCCTCATGTCTCCAACCCCCCGGTATTAATTTCGGAGGGTCTTGATTCAAATTTAGAGAATCAAAAAAGGTAAGACGGGGGACAAAATCTTATTTGGATCAGTAAACGAACCGTGAAAATTACAAGCGTTATGGCACTTGAAATCTTCATGAAAGTGGAAGAACGTAATTAGGGCATCGTTATCTGTTTCTCTCTGGCACCGGGTAGTACCCGTTAGCTGTACCGTTTCACACTAAGCGCCATTTGGCGATAGTGGATTTGGGATTGGCAAACGCCTGTACCGTGGAACCCTCGACCCAACAAGGCCGGTCATCGGTATAGCCGAACGTCGAGCCCTCTCTCGTTTCTGGACTATAAACGTCGATTCTATCTCTATGAGCCCACCCCTATACAGCGCTATTTTATTCTCGCCGCATTCCCTCACTTCGTCGGTGCTTGTGTCTTTTTTTCGTTTTTTCGTTGACACCTAAATTCTTACAAAATTCGCTCCTACGATCAAAACGATTTTATCATTATTTTTTGTTCCTCGTGCGCCCCAAAAAACGAAATCACTAAGTACAATATTTATTCACTGACGAACGTGTCTTTTTCTTTTAGTAAACGTGGCTGGAACGTATTTATCTCCCTTCATTTAGCTTTAAGGGTGCACAACTCCCTTCTCGCTTTGAGCGATTGATATATTTAAATCCCTCACTGCTTACCAATCGGTGGAAATGGAAATGGGCGAAGCAGACGGAAAGCCGGTTAGAACGTTTGTGCAGATTCCAATTAAAAAAGACGTCTACTGTTACGATGATAAAAGTAAGAATCGTACGAGGCGTAAAATTAATTATTTGTAGAGGGAATAATTGAACTCGATAAGAACGGCGAGGTAATGCCGAATATCATTTTATTCGATTTATAAAATTACTTCGAGGGTGTCAATTTAACTCAATTGAGCACAAAAACTGTTTCATTGATTTGTGTAAAAATGGAGAATTTTGATAATCGCTTAATTATTTCACCAATTTATTAAAATTAACTCTATTAATGTATCGATTAAATTTGAAAGTATTAAAACAATGTCCATTACGTTCATTCATGGATAACGTTATTTTAGTTATTTTCACGCGATATAAAATTATACGAATATTACCATTATCGATCAACTGAAAATCGAATTATTCCCACACTAGTTGCTACCATTTTTATTCTCCGATGTACCGCTAAGTCTTGGCCCAAAAAGGTTTCGACTTCACCAATTAAGTGTCATTGTTGGTGCACTATCTTGGCAAGCCGCGACATTCAAACATCAGCTCGCCAGATCTCGTTTTGTTTTGGCTCAAACGCAAAACTCTAAATCACATCGACGGATTGTCTCAAATTGATGGTTGCGTCACAACAGGTAGCGATTGTGATATACGATAGTTGAAACTCGGTCTCACTAGTGTGGTGTACGGCGTCCCATCCCAAAGTCTCGTGTAACTGAACGGTTTCGACAATCTTTTCTAATTGCTATATATATCTATGTGTACATCGAACCACGACGATTGTCCCATTGATTAAAATAGTATAACGGGTTAGTCGCTTTTATCTTGACGCACACCCGCAGCGTGCGCGGGTATTCACGCGTATCCGCGGGCTTTCGTGTTCGCGCGCTCGACCGACAATATCTCTCTTCTCTCCCTCTTGCAGCGACACCAGATGCATACGCGTATACATGAACTACCCTCCCCAACAAGGCCACGCATGAACGCCTGTCGATGAATCCCGCTCGTATAGTACGTTGGCCGACACGGGGAGAGCATATAATGCGTACATGCGTGTCGATAAAGCGAACGACCGAACCGTAAATATGCTACGATTCAACTACCCCGACACACATATTCACGCATCAAATTTAGGTTGACCGAAAAAAAATGAAAAATACGGGAACGCATGTAAGACTCGTTCGGACAAACGGACAGAAAATTTAAGATTGAAAAGAGTGCGAGCTTTGGGGCTTGAAATATAAGGGGACTGTTAGGGAAAAGTTGTAAACGATTTAAAGTGTTTGCGAGAATTTTTGTCGTCGCTGTCGCATTCATCCTTATCACGTAGCTTTGAAAATCGGATCGAGGTTCCATGAATTATCCGGGGGTGGAAAAGTCACGAAGATTCCTTCGTTCGATCTATGCGAGGATGGGAATATTGAAATTTTCCTGAAAAGACGTTTCACGTTCCGATTTCATCCCGACGAACGATTTCAGGGCTTGACCGCAATGAGTTTCTTTATTTTATTCGATTTTCATGATGCGTCGAGGAATCGGGAATTTGAACAAACGGGCTTCGCAATTTTACCCCATCTTCCGCTACACTGTACCTATGCGCAATTTTTTCTCTGTGCTTTACTTCTATCGGGACATCTATATATGTATATAGAGATGAGTTTATGTATAGCGACCGAGGATGGGAACAAGTTCCGTCGTCCTGTGGTAGTCGCAGTGGCTTTCAGGCTTTCTACCTCTTGGTGATTTTATTTTTGGCAAGCTCACAAGCCGCAAGTAAGGCAGTGTAGTTTCGGCACAGCGGTCTGCGACGACCTCACCCTCCGCCCATCCCAGAAGTTCCACCAAATTGCCCGTACCCGGAATAAACAAACTGCATTAAGATGACGTATATGCGCCAGCATCAGTTTGTTTTGTTCTTAAATTTACATGGTATTTACCCCTCCTCGTTGTTTCACAGCGAAATTAACGTAAAACTAGAACGTGAAACGAGGTCTAGGCTTGCATGGATTTCTTAACAATTACGTGACTCATGAACTGTCGAAGTGAACTTCGCAATAGTCAAATACGATCTTCTGTTTATTGCAGTTTACAGATTCTTTACAATGACGTTTGTCATCGCAGACAGTATATTTCAAATTGTTCGTCTCGATAAAAAATTTTCATCGCTTTCGAATTTATACCGAGGCTTTTATTTCCAACAGGTCGATTCATAACTTTGTCCGGCGTTGAAAGCTCCACCGTGACATTCGACAGGCAATTTTCCGACCGTACAATGTTCCGAATTCTTATAAGTCCTCCGTGCAGTTTGGTTATTCCTCGGTGGACGGAAGCTAAAAGAAACTGCACTTGGACTTTGTGGTAGATCATCGAGTAATTAGTATGCCGATGAGAGAATATTAAAAAAGGAGGTTCAACTCTTCAATTGTATCTATCCCCTCAAGCCTCTTCCGCTAAGGGATTCAAAGTGTCGAAGGACACATAGCCCATGGTGGCATCAGTAGCGCATGGTGTAAGTTTGGAATGTGTGTATAATAAGTGTGTGTGTGTGTGTGGAGTGTGGAGAGGGGCAAGAGGGCGAGCGATTTTGGGAGAGGGTTGAGGAGGTTGCGTGGAGTTGAGTAAGGGTAGGGCATGGTGAGAGTTCTCCGGGGAGGGGGAGGTGAATATCGACTGGGAGTGAGAGAGTCGAGAGACGGCAACCCCACGCGTTTGCTAGCTAGGTTTCTCGCTCACTCTTGCTCTCTCCCACTCTCTTCTGCCCGTAGTCCACCCTCTCTAACTTTACCGTAACCCTCCAAACCCCTCCCTCTCTGTCTCTCTCGCTCTTCAAAAATGTCCATCTCTCTCGATCGCTCTGGAGTTTTAGCTCCGTTTATCTTTCTCTGCGGTATTTCATCTCTTTCCATCTCCTCATCTCTCGGTTCCTTCTCTCTTTCTTTCTTCCTCTCTCGCATCCGCCCATCCTCGTTCAAAACTCTGGCTCTTCCGCTCTCACTCTTGCTCTCTCGCGTATTATAGTATTTTCTCCTTCTCGATTCTGACAGCCCCACCACGCCCGCCCGCTGGCCGTGCTCTCGTCGAGCGAAGCTTTCGCTAGTCTCCCCTCCCTCATCACCTAGCGGCCCCCACCCTTTTTCGCTCGTTGCCCCCACTCCTCGGCACCCAAGCGGCGAGGTTTTCCCGCGCGAGTGGCGCCATCGTGAAACGACGCGGCGACGCCTGGTACCGCGAGGCGTCGCTATCCTCCGCTACGTACGTACGTACCTACCTACCTACCAACCATATCCCAGGTCCAACCTACCCGACACAAACCTATTTAGCCTAGAGGGGTCTCCTAGCCCGCTCACTACCGCGAGCTTTCCGTTATCGCCGGCCTGTGTAACGGTGTAACGGGGTGCGCGGCTTTTTTTATTTCTCTTTCTCTCTCGCACTCGCTCACAACTCGCATCACTCTCTGTATAATCACCACCCGAAAACAGCGACGAAGGCAGTAGCAGAAGCGGCTCACCCGACTCTGTCTCTTCGACTCGACTGTCTGTCTGTTCGTGGCTCGCGCGCGTTCCTCGTCGTTGTCGTTTGGCTGTCTCGTTCTCGTCGTGTGTCGTAGGCCCAGTGTCGGTATTTTCATTTTCCTTTTATTTATCCTCTTTCTCCCCCTCTTCTTCTTCTTCTTCTTCTTCTTCTTCTGCGTCTTCGTCTTCTTCTTCCTCTTGATCTCCGTATCAGGCCGCTATCGGCTCATCCACGTCCCTCATCACGTTTCACTCGAGCACAATATTTCTTCGAGTCTCGTGCGCGTTTCCTTCCTTCCTCCCTCCATACATAGCGCTCTCCTTTCTCTGTCTCTCTCTCTCTCTCTCTCACACACACACACACATACACACAGACACACACACATACACCCACACCCACACACACACACGCGCAGAAACACACACACACACACACAGACACTCACGCATTCCGTGCTTCTCTCATGCTACACTGTCTATCTGCCTCTACCTTGCCTCCACAACCCTCTCTCGCTGCTGCTGGAGCAGCAGCGTATCCCCCTCCGATTCACTCAAAGCTCGCTGACTCACTGACTCGGTACTTCGCTCCCGTACAGCCGCGTTCAACCTCTCACGAGGCGGTACCCGGTGCATGTGCACCCGTTGTGGGGTCAGTGTGAACAACGATAGCCCAAGCGGCATCAGTGATAACAGCAGCTGGATGACTTGATCGTTTGTATATGTGTGTGTGTGTGTGTGTCTCGATCTCGTGCCACCCCCGTGTCTATTGTCGAACCACCCCTCTCTGTGTTTGTGTCCGTGTGTAAACATATACGTACATGTCTATGTGCGGTAATAATCGTGTGGCTGTGTGGGAACGTGCGTACGGGACGTAAAGTGAGAGCGTGGAAATTAAGAACAACGCTCGTGTCAACGCCGAATATCAACGGCAGGTTCGATTCACGGGGCCTCGGGACTCGAAACGAGTGAGAGAGCAGCGAGAGGTGAGGCCGAAGGCGCGCGCGGGACCTGCTGCACCGTCGCGCGAGAGATACAACGAGGGGGTAGTTTTGTCCGTCGTTGAAATTTTTAACCCCGTCCGCGTACGTTTCTTCGCGGTAACGTTTTTCAATTCTCGAACGTTCGATTTTTTTCATTCCCTCGGACACCACTCTCCGTCTCTTACTATTCATCGATGGACTCTTCGTAAGTCTGTCGTCATCGTCGTCGTCGTCTTCGTTGTCGTCGTCGTCGTCACGCGTCAACCGGGCATATTATTATAGACCAGTGCTGGCGCGTTCACGCTGCCACCACGCAAATCAACCATCACGGGGTTAACGAGAAGTGGATGTTCGCTGTCCAGCAGCCGAAGATACGGCAGCGGCAGCGAAAGTGATAACGGCACGAACGTCATCAACCCAATCGTGATAATCGTAAGCGACAATACAAATACCAATACGACCAATAACAGTACAAACAACAGCAACAACAACAACAACAACAACAACAACAACAACAACAACAAAAATAGCAGCAGTAGCGGCAACAGTGTTAATGACCACGAAAACGACGACGACGACAACCAATTGCCCGTTCGTAAACTCTTCCAATTCTTCATCGTGGATAATGACGATGATGATAATGATGATGATGATGATCATGATTATGATGATGATGATGATGATGATGATGATGATGATAGTGACAGTGTGGTGACTCGGCATAATCTTCGACACGGTGGGTGACAGTAAAAGTAACCGAAAAGAAAAAAACGGTCCGAACAACGAGAGCCCGAGCAGCGAACAGGAAAAAAGCAAGTCGCGAACCAACCCCCTGCCTTTCTCTCTCCTTGGCACACTTCGAGCGACCAACCTCTTCTTTGTCACCCTGTGTCGGTCTCTCGCTCTCTTTTTCCCCGTTTCCCATTCATCTCGTTGCCGCCCCGGTCGTACGGAGCTGGTTGCTGCCGACGTTATATTCTCACTACGCCCACGCTCCCATACACGTAGACCACACACTCTTCCTCCCCTCTGACCCTTATATCTATCTTCCTACTCTTCGATCCACGCACTCGGCTCTTCTTCCGTCTCGTTCACTCGTGGCTGTGACTGATGCCGAGAAGGAAGGAATTTGTAAACGCAACGTACTCGGCAAGATCCAAAGGTGGCTCGAGATAGCCCCCGTACGTTCTCCGTTGTCCATGGTCGAGTCCAGCCCTGACAAACTCGACAGCCCGTACCCAACGGATCGACGGTCCAAAACACGCACACCACTAAATACCGTTGCGCTCACTCACTCGCGCTCTCGCTCTCTGTATCTACGTGTGTTGTACAACGTTATATACATATATTCCTGTTTCGATCCGTCCTTGAACCAATATCCCGGCGAAAATTCATTCAACGATCGAGCTTTACATGGCTATATATGTGATGTATATATAAATATATATATATATATATATAAGTATATAAACGATCAAAAAATACATATAAACGTTACGTTATACATATAACGTGTGTACGTAAACAAAATAATCTTCCGGTTCGTCGCCGGATTGTCGTCGTCCTCGTCGTCGTCGTCGTCGTCGTCGTCATCGTTTTTCTGTCGAAATTCCTCGTTTCTCGTATATCAATTTTCGTCACCGAAGCAACAAAAAAGAATACAAGCCAGGAGATCGAGAGAGGATATAAGAAGCAGCCGTCCATCGTGCGTCCAAGAGAGGGTGTGTGCCGGGCGGTTCACGTTTTTTCATCTGGGATCAAGGCCAGAAATATAAATAAAACAAAAAAAACGTGCTTTCGGATGGGAGATAAAATTAAGAGTGTCGAAATCGAATAAAACGAAGGAAAAAAGGCGACAAAAAGAAAAAAAACGTGAGAGAGAAGAATACAAAATAAATATTTAAAAAAAGAATATAGTGCGAGAGCGTCATATAGGGGTGAGCGGTAAAGTTACCTCGGTCATCCCCTTTGCGGTTTTTTGCTTGACAGTAAGCGAGACCGAAGCACCAAGAGCAGCCGCCCCCATGCAACATGCAGATGATCCTGGTTGCCGGCGGGTGAGTCCACATCGTCCACATCTCTCTCTCCGTCATCTGCTCCTCGCTACTTCTACAACTCGCAAAGCTCGCGCGAGTTTCTCCTATATTACGATTTCTATAGACCTGTATATATATATATATATATACACGCATATATATATACATGTATGTAGCTATGTGTCGCATATCATTCCCGCAATGCGTTTTGATGTGCCTTGCAAAAAAACTGCATATGCGCGCGTGTCTTGCGTATGCGTGAAATTTCGTCTGTATATGTTTTGTGCGTGCGTGAGTGTGTGTACATGTCCGCTATGATCGCGCCGTTGGCCGTAATCACTTGCTGCTGTTGGGCTTTTGCGTTAATATATGTATATAAATGTATGTATATATATATACATAATATGTATGTATACATAT
Source organism: Netelia inedita (assembly GCA_964017225.1). NCBI lineage: Eukaryota > Metazoa > Arthropoda > Insecta > Hymenoptera > Ichneumonidae > Netelia > Netelia inedita. The sequence goes on from OZ024923.1 coordinate 11,118,555, forward strand.
CGTTCTGAGTACGTTCCTGTTACACTGCGTCATATATGTGATGTCTACATGTACACATATGTCTGACAATGAGTGTACGAATGAACCCTGCTTTCTCCCTTCTCCATCTCTCTCTCTTTGTCACGCGCTCTCGCTATCTTCGTACGCTTCCCTGCCAAGGTATATTACAAAGCTCTGCGCCGGACGATATGCTCCGAAATCCACCCCTCGATATGTATGCGCGTGTCGATGACAAATATATTGAGTTGGTGATACATGTGTCCTGGAAGAATATCTTCAGTGTCTTGGCTCTTGTCACATGGTACAACATATATATATATATATATATATGTCAGTATGTGTGTGTATATAAGTAATGTATGTGTAATTATCGTCTCGAATGTCCGTTAAAAATGTGAACGGTGAATAAACATTTTTTTTCATGTTGGGAAATCAAAAAACGAGGCCACTGCGAGTCAGGGGATGTTGCTTGGGTAGAACATCTGCAGAAAAGCTTCGTAAACGTCGTTTCTCTGTTTTTACTCGTTCCACGTGCATAATAAGTAGCGATATTGATATCGTATATTTATAATATTATATGACAATATTTTTTAAAACAATCAGGAAGAATTTTGAGACGTAAGAATTTTGAACGATAATCGCGAGAAACGAGATATGCAGGTGTCGTTTCCAATGTTTATTTGGAAATGATCTTGTCCGAAAATATTTGGCAATGATTTTGCTATCAAAGTGATATCTCTGACATGAATACGCACCCGTGAATTTTAAAGGGCTAAGTGACTCTATTACCCTTACACACACACACACACAAACATTTTTACCCCTCGGCTAAAACATTTTTTGGCATAACATTGTATTTCATCCGCTTGCACTGTTTTGTATCCGTTCCGCTGTATCCTTGTCTGTTTATTTTCTTTTTCCAGTGGTTCCCTTTCCCCCATAACTCCCTTTTATACTATATACAAATACAAATGGAAAAAGCTTCGCCGAAAAGCTCGATGCACGATTTGATGTATATCGATATGCGCGGGCTGTTCCAATTCGCTACTGCATCGATCCGATACGTTTATGTATACAGATAGATATCTTTCCATCCATCTCACCTCTTGGCACAAAACATGCGAGAGCATGAGAACGAATCAGTCTTGTAACAGTCAATATGATAATAGATATTATACGATTAGAAGGGAACATTGTGGCCATCTCGTTCGCATCCGATATCGAAGATGATTTTTTTCAGACTGCGCAACCCTGCACAAGCCGTAAGAAGCCCCATTATGGTTCTTCCCTCGTTTTCAAGGGAGAGCGGGGTAATGATGGTCGGCAATAAATAGCGAACTCATTTTTTTTAATAGATATATTTTTAATATAAAAAGAAAGCGTCATGCCAAAGGCTTCATCGATATTTTGTATATAGTACGTTCCAATTTTCTTTTTTTTTTATTTACCGCAAACTCCGGTGTTTCGTCTTATTTTTTTCTACGACATTCCACTGCGATAATAAATTTGCAAATGGAAAGACAAAAATATATATATATGGTTTGGTCGAAACCAAGTTTACCGCGTGTTTCGTCATTTGTACAGCTTCCATTTCCGATGCGTACGAACACTTTTCGCTGGCAATATTTCCAACCGCGACAAAATAAAACGTAATTCGACATCGTGGTCGGTGTTATAAGCGACGTTGGCCTTGTCGAGAGCTGTTTGACGTCGTTACCGTTCGAGGGCATTTTCTTATGGCAATTTACTAGGTCACCCTCCACCTCCACGTGGTTGCAATTACCCCGCAGGTGTAGGCAATGACGATCATTGCAATTTTTCGTCGCGCTGAACAAATCTATATTTTTTTTTATACTTGCGTGCTTTTTCTCCAAGCGGGGTACATACATACACGCTCGTTATTTCATCCTCGAAACATAACGGTATTATATTTTTTTTAGACATATACCGTTTCTCTCGGGTCGTCGCCGTTTTCATCTCCGTCAATCGCAATGTTCACAATTTTTTATCTTTTTTTTCCTTCATTTCCGTTTATGTCATCGACGTGTCCCGGGTGGCTGAAGGATTAAATGAGCGCCGTATTCTACATTTAAATATAACTATATATCGTCTCTACGCGCTTAATGGTCCGTTGAAAAAGAAGCTCGCGTGATCCGCGCTGCTGTCTCTCTATGTGTGTATGCGTGTGTGTTTTTCGTACACGCCGTTGCGTGACGCAGAAATGCGTGCGTGTTCGTAGTTCCGTACGTGCGATATGCAACGTATTCTTGAAGTTCCTCGAGGGTTTCGCGTGCCACGAGTCTATCACGAATTTTTCGTCTTTTTTGCACATCTCTTTGTCTCGATATACGGATGAGAATCGATTCGACCTTGCAAATTGACAATCGACGAGGTAGTCTTCGATGCTCTCGCGTCATTTATTTAGCTCGCTACGGAACCGGAATGTTTTTGTTCTCTAATAATTCTCAAACCGGCGAGAATGCAAGGGGTGGGGGGATGGAATTTAAACACGCAATTCGTCACGCTCCTTCGCTTACCTCAGAGCTGTCAACTGACATTGAGAAAGGCTCTCGCTGATGACGAGAATTGTTTATTTTTTCTTCTTTACCGTCGCGCAATTACTCTCGTCTAACGAGACCTTAATCTCGAATTTAACCACCAACCCCTAACGCCCCTCCACTCCGTCGACTTTCCTATAAAATTCTCCAGGAAATGAATGATTCTTTCTTCTAACCCAAGAAACAGTAATAAGAACGAATATTCGTTGACCCATTTTTTGTTAATTCGTTTTCTTTTTTTTTTTTAACGCGTGAGTTTCGCAGCGCGAAAAATAATTTATTTGGTACGAATAACTCGCTCGCTGCGGCGTCTTACGAAATTGAAAATGAAAAGAGGAATACGAAACGATAAAAATAATATCGAAATAATACATTCGTTGAACGATCATGATTTTATTGACTCCACAGCACGATCCATGAAGCTTTCTTTCTTCGAGGATTAAAAAAAGAATTGCTATTCGCATTAAGGAGGGAAGGGAAAAGTGCATGAATTAATTCGGTTATATCGAGAAATGCTATGAATAAAGGGAAACGCTGGTGAGTGTAATTAAACACGGAGAGAAGGAAGAGAGGAAAGTAGAGATTGCGGGAAAAATTATCGATGAGTCGTAGTTGGGGTAAAATGCTGCGATAAACGGAGGCGACGGCGACGTTGGATCTATTGATTACGTAATCGCGCCCGACCGACGATCCACCCTCTTTTCCGAGCTAACCCCCACACTCACCCTTCACCCTATTTCTCCCTTCGCTCTTCATCCCGCGTTCTCTCTCGTCTCTCAGTCCGTCCCTCTCTTTCTTCTATCCGTTTTCACCCTCGCCCAACCTCTCGTACACAGCCCGCTTCCCTCTCTTCCTCTTCCTCCCTCGTATAGTAGTGACCCCGCGCGAGAGAACCAACGAGCTATAGCGATATTAACGGACTAACGAGGCCCCAATGTTCTCACACGCATAGCGAAATTTGTACGCGCGTATATATGAGCTATTCTCTATTGATACCCTCTCCATACCCCGGACGCATTCATGTAATTCCCGAACATTCCGTCGAGAGAAGAATCATTTCGGTCCAGAACTCGTATGACCGTTGCAGCATCCGTAAAGTCACGCGATAACTAGAAATAATGAAAAATAAATCAAACGGAAGGAAACGGTGTATGAGAAAAATGAAAGTCTTGACAAATTGAAAAAGCGACACACGCGACACAGCCGTCGCGCGTTTATTATTCTCGTCGCGTTTGTTCGTCGCCATTTAATGAAAAATAACATCAAATTTCCGTGAAAAAACTGAGAACATCCCGTATGAAAAAAACGAACGGTGAGAAAGAGAAGTAACGTGAAATAAACAACGGGGTTGGAACTTTAGAACTCTTCGATATTGCGAAAGATGAAACAGCTTGAGGGCTATTTTTCCATGTTCGGTCGGGCAATCGTGATTCTCTGCAGCATATTTTCAGGCTCGGCGATATGTGACGATAACCGTTTTATTTTTTTCTTCCTTCTATATTCCTATCTCTCTCCGTTGCCCTCCCAAAGCTCTGCTCTCTTTTATCAGGCTCACAACCCCTAGTGGTTACCCCCTTCTTTTCACCAAGTGCTTATACTACAATGGCACGAGCATAGGAGACTCTCATTGTTCTCGCAAACTACCGATTGTGGAAGCGCGTCACCCCGTGCGTTTTTTTTTCGTTGTGTTTCCCTCTCGCGTTCGGTGAGTCGTGGGCTCGCCCTCTTTCGAACCCCTCTCTCCCTCTCTCACGCTCGCGCATCCCGCGAGTATTCCTCATACTCCCGGGGAAAAATGGCGCATTGTACGACATGCTCTATCAACTAACGCAACCTAGCCGCCACTCTAGTGTAATTGGAAGGGATGAGAATTCTCTCTGACCCCCCTATCTCTCTCTCTCTCTCTCTCTCTTTCTATCATCTCTTTCTCTCTCGTTTATTCGGTATAGTTTTCTTTACGAGCTATAAATGTTCACCTCACACCTCATACCCCAATAAAAACACTATTATTTCGTGTGCGATTTTACACCTTATTGGGTTCGATAGTTATTAATCGGTAAATGCTTATCGATCATGTGAGAAAGTTTTCCCGTCAACATTGTTCAAAAGTCTTCACAGCCATTTTTTTATTTCAAAAAAATGATGGTACGAGATTGAAACGAGTGCGTCATACGAGAGAAGTTGGTAGTCGGATATTTGTGGATTTTTCTCATTTCGCAACTGTAATATTCGATCTCGAGGTCCGTGACTCGAAAAATACAGACGAAAATTCAAGGTTTCGGATTAAACGAAAAATGACTAGGTATTAATTCCGACGAAAAACGAAAAAACGTTTCGTCGGGCGGACATAATTTTAAAAAAGTGTCCGCGCGTTCGCCATTATTTATATCGTTTCATTCACGTTTCTATAATTTGTCGCTTCTTCTCGATCCGACTCGTATCGAAACCTTGGGCGTCGCTTCTAATATTCCGTACGAAGTCTCAGAGACGCCCCCGATTTTACGACTACGCGCGACATTGACAAGGCCGCGTCTAAATACCACGAAACCACAAATTTTCGTCTATTTATAGAAAATAAATCGACTTGTCTCGCGTTCAACTTGAAACGTTGGTATGTACATTTAACCGTTTCGAGGACGAAAAGATCAAACGTACGATGACACATATATTTATATATCGATCCTCGATTATCATCATCATCACCGAATCCTCTCGAAAAATCTTCCCAGAAAGTATAAAACGAAATTTAACCATTTTCCTTTAATCATAACTTCCGTCATTCTTCATGTTCTTGGAGCAAAATTCTTTCAAGATTTGTAACTAAATCCTTAGGCAATACATTTTATTTTTAAATTTACGATCCATTAGAATCCGTAACGAGCTTATTGACATCAACGTCACATGCGAAACACGTACGATATATACATATACATAACTTCGTTAGTATTTTGTAATTTCGCTTCCGATCGAAGACACGTACCAAAAGGGCACTTACCCCTCGATTACCGCTAGATCGTCGATATACACCCTTTGAGCTGTTCGTAGAGTGTGTTGCTGTGTTCACCAACGAGAATCTCGTATCATCGTCGACGATACACACTCAATCACATAGAATGTATCGTAGACACCAACACATTGTCTTATCGATGAGGCGTCGGTGAATATGAAGTCGGCGAGGTCCACGCGATATACATGTAGCGAATGAATAGAAAGTCTACGTATGTTATATACGAGAACGACGATCAACGTTTGTGCGAATGAAACACACGGAGAAAGAGATAGAGCGAGCGGGATGAGCACCTGGGGTGGTGACGGAGAGGGCGGGGGAGGGGGAGGGTTAACGTGCATTGGAAAGCGAGGATAGAGCTGCACCAGCACCGGCAGTTTCGAGTGCCAATGCAAATCAATCGCGATTGGATTACTAGACAAACGTTATCGCAACACCCTCGCCTCAGATATTGTATTTTCCTAGCTACCGAGAGAGAACCTGTTCCGAGTGTGCACACCTTGGCTTTTTCCATCCATTTTTCTACTGGGTGAAATTTTCGCGAGGGTGGAATAAACGAGTCGTATAGCGAATGTGATGGCCGTACCTCTCTGTTTACTCTTCCGATGTATAGTAACGCTATATGTACTTAATAGTTTGGGTATTGTAAAATATAGTATGTACATGTGGTGTTTTCACGGCGTTATTCATTTTGCACCCTGGTCGGGGAAATTTATTTAGTAAAGTATGAATTAAATTATCGTGGCTCGTATTATATACTGCGTTCACACTATGCTTCTTTCTCTTTTGAACTCTCTGTCTCTCAGCCTCTCCCTCTTTCAGCTGACACAAATTTCTCGAGGAATTTCACTGTAAAATTTCATTCCGATAAAATTAAAACAAAGATAGACGAGAGACGAGGGCTTGTATGCGAGGATGGAAGGGGGGGGGGGGGGGGGGGGGGGGGGGTTGCGGAAGAGACGGTGCAGAAGCCCAAGCGTGTTGAAGAAGAGAATCTTATGGCCTTTAGGGACTGCACATAATGACCAGTGCGGAGAGAGTTAGGGGCTGCCCGGGGTAGCGAGAGTATTTGCGAAAAGGGGCGCGTGGTCCAAACTATTCCTGGAATTTCCATGTTTCTATACGTCGGCTCCAGATGCTCTCGCTGTATTAGAAACTCGAAAAGTATTAATTCAGTCGACTTCTAATCGTTCTCTCTCTCTCTCTCTCTCTTTCTCTCTTTCTCTCTCTCAATATTTATTCCTCGTTACTTCGGTCCATTAGACTGAACAAATTGCATACATTGTTCATCACGAACGTTTTACAATACTAAATATATACGAATATTGTTTTTAACCTTGCGAGTTGTGCCACGGAGTGGTTCGAGTATTGAGTGACGAGAAGCACATAAAGTGGCTTGGCCACAGGCTCGGTTGTTTTATTATTCGAACCATGCAAAACGTGTCGAAGAAATGTCTGGTCTGTTGCTGCTAGGCCTGGACCAACATAGACAGCATCTCTTTCTCTCTACCTACCGTATATCTTCCCTCTCTCTCTCTCTCTCTCTCTCTCTCTCTCTCTCTCTCGCTCTTTCGGATCTCGAGTGACGCACGAGGAGAGCACGATTCTACACGACGGTATACGCACGTTTGCTCTACCGATTTATTTTCAGAATATGTGCCGACTAGAATGGAAAGAGAGAAATGACCGTGAGTGAGTTGCGAAAAACTGAGAGAAACGGGCGAGGAGAAAGGAGCGGGGAGGAGAAATAGTCAACCGGTACGATACGACTGTGAGATGTACAGAAATTTTACAGAAAAAAAACTAAAGAAAACGACCGAGAGACCGCAAAAGTATTTATTCGTCGGAGCGCGAATAAATGAACCGACAAAGAAAAGAAAACAATATCCTCAGCAAGGATAAGTAAAAATCCCGCTCGTTTCTCGTGCCGATTCTCTTTCTGTTTTGCTCAGTTTTTTTTTCGTCGCCGCACACATAACTTCTGGATTCTCTCTCCGCAATCGTGAACGTGTTCTCGAGGGAAAAGATTGACGGGTTTTCCTGGAGGAAGAACATTCCAGCACTCTCTGATCCTCGAATCTTTCTTTCTTTCCTTCTTATTTTTTGTTCTCATCTCTTCTCATCCCTCGCGAGCGTTCTGGCTCTATTTATATATACATATATATATACATATATATACATATATATAGCTCGAAAAACTCGATATAAATTGCTATATATACCTATATTCACGTGGCACGCCTGGCAGAGAATTTTGATTCTTATACCCGGGGCTAATTTAATTTTAATTAAGAGCCTTTGTTGGCACGAGAATAGAAGAAAAGCGCTGACCGATTCGGTTGGGATTAAATACCTACACTGTGAAAGGGAGACAGAGAGAGAACGGACGCGATAGAAGAAAGACCAAGAACAGAAATGACGCAATGCTCTCCGTTTTTCCTTACCAAAGGAATGTCGCTTTCGATTTCACCCTTCGTGTATTCATTATCTCGTTTGCACGATATATAAACGAATTCTAAAATGTACTCGCGCACCCGCATCAGACTCAGCAGCATATAACATACTTTTCCCTGCCGTAAAAAAAAGAACGCAATTAGCCAATTAAAAGAGGAAGAAGATAACAAAACAACAACGGAATCACGACAGGCAGCCAGGGTTAACAATCAACCCCTAGTAAGAGAGAAGAAGTGGATAGGGTGGGAGATAAACATCTTCAGCCTGTACATAATAGGCTTGTATGTATATATACAAAGATGTGCCAGATAAGGAAGAGGCTTATTCGCTGATCAGATCGGTCCAATTAATGAATTACCCTCGCTTCTTAGAAATGCGGGGTCGATTAGGAATGGCATCGAAGGGATTGTATTCGCGAGATCGAAAAATAACTGGCGATGAGATTGTAGGTACTCGGATTCGCAAGCTCGAAAAACAGGGGATGATACTCTTACCCCCTTATTAGCTTCCCACCCTCTCCCTCGATTCTTATACATGGTAGTGACGAGAATTTTTCGTAACATATAGCGAAAGGGTTTCTGTGCGTGCATCCGTTTTAAATTCCGTTCTGTGTGCAAAGTTGTGTAACAAAGCTCTCATCCGATCTCCCTCGGGTGGCGCGCCCTCGTTTACCTCCGTTGTATCGTATATTCATTTATACCTATGCTTTAATTAATTCACCCCGTCGTTTTATTAAAATGTGTCGTAACGGACATCGCTATGTTGGCAAAAACGGCTATAATACGATCGTAAATCGTGCAATTATATTTCCGGATGTAATTGATCATAAACGAAAACGTCGATACGATACGTGGATTTTCTCATGCGTCAAAAATATTTATGGGACGCTGGGCTCAGCGAATTAAAAGTTATTGAAAATTTACCTTCTTTTAGAAACAATAATGAAAGTATAATGAATTTTTATTCGTTCCGAAAAATATAATTAAATCCATTCTCTCCTGATAATAGAATTAAATTCTATTTGTTTCCTGAAAATGAAATTAATTTTGTTTTTCTGAAAATATTATAAAATCAAAGTCTTCTCTTTCTCGACATAGTGTAATTATTTTTTTTAACCTAGATAAAACGTTCAAACGTTAAATCTCGAACATAAAACTGGTCGTGTAGAAACTGTTTCAGTAATGAAAGGTGGTGATGCGAGAGACGAGAGAGCGTGAGGCGTTTTCTATGTGTTCGTATTTCGTGCACTATCTTCTTCGATCGCGTCTGTCTCTTTTCATACGGTCCTTGCCTCTTCCTCGCCTGTCTTCAATTCGTGAAACCTAATAAATTCTGTCGATTTCCTATTTGGCTCTCGAGCTTTCCACACGCCCACGCATTCTCACCGACTGGGACCGTTTAACCCTGTGCCATATGGCAGATGTGTGTTACGGACCGTTCCAGCAGACACACACAAGCATAGATACACGCGCAATAATCATCTCGAGCCTCTTGGCCAGTGACATAAACGACAGTAGCTGGCTGGTTGCCCGCAAAAAGAACATCATCGTTTCTATAAGCAACGCAACGGTTTGAATTTTTACGATAAGAATTTCTTAAAAAATCGATTTGTCCGAATAAAAAAAAGTAATCGTACTACTCGACCGGAATTTATTTAAAAAAAATGAAACTATTCTATTTAAGTACGTACTTATTTTATTGCAACTAATTTGTCTCATTTTTTTCTTATTTCTCACTATGTTTCTTATTTTTTTTACGTTTCAATAAATATATTTGTACATTTCCTTGTTTCAAAATTGGAAGAGCATGATGGCAATAAAACTTTCGTGATGACGAATGTCCGTTTCGCTCAGAGCCCGCAAAATATTTTAAGATGTTCATAATGTTCGTTACGTTCAAAGTCGAGTTTCTTGTACTTTCTCAAATATCGAATTTGTCGAATTCTGCGAAGGAAACTTTTCTTTAACTGTCGCGATTCTCGTCGTTCCTTCGGCCCCTTTGTACTTATTCCATTTTGCCCGTCACCTTGGCTTCCCTACACTCGTATCTTCGTTCTCGTTGGAAAACTATAAAATATGGTTTGTGGCCCTTTCGTTAAGCTTGATGTGCTAAGCTCGAGCTATGTGTACGTTTAATTCGTGGATTGCTTTTTGGAGTTTGTCCACCTAACGGCGGTTGAAATAATTTATTGTTACGACATTTTGCAAAGTTTCTACTGTTCGTGGTCCAGATTGCTGCGAACTTAAAAACACCATCGAAGGCATTTTAACGACGAACGAAGACTCTAAACTTACTTGTACTTAAAATAATCATATATCGTTGCAATTACGAAAATTGTTCAATTTATTTAAATATTATATATATTTTTATTACTTTACCTAATTATAGCTTATTGTTAAGAAATATTTGTACGATATCATTCATAGTTATGATTTTTTTTAATGGATAAAGAAATGGTAATTACGAATAATATTGTACAAATATTTTCTAGTAATTATTTATCTATAATTAATCAAAAATAGCTTAAATCCGAGAAAGCACGTTGACTATCATATCGTTGGTACCCTTGGCCCTTGCTCAGCAGAAGATTTGTACGAAAAGATAATCTCACTAATCTTCGTAAATTAAACGATCATTCAACTCCTTATCAACGTGTCTGAGAACCGTTCATCTTATCACGATGGTTGTCGATCGTCCTTAACCCACCCCTTGATACCCATAAGGTATTAACGAAAGCATCCCTTGTAATACCCAAATATAAGCTCTGTCACGTAGTACCACGTGTACAATGATAAGTCGAGCTACGTGTGTTTGTTCATCAATCAACTTCTGGGTTAAACTTCAAACGGTGACAGGGTCACATGAGGATCGCTAAGAAGGGTAGCGGGAGGAAAGGGAGACAGAGAAGGCTCACACGCGCACCCTTGACCCTCCCCATTAGTCATCCGGTGTGCGGTGCATGAGCTCCTCCTGTAACTGACTCCGGTACGAAGTGAAGTAAATCCGTGATTATATAGGAGTGCCTCCGCTTATACATATTATATACGTATATATATGTATATATATTCATATATGCATATATGTGTGTGGTGTATTGCCGAAGAGGGGATGATCGAAGGTATACCCGTGATGTGGCTCAGTAGGCTCAGCATATAATCTCATAGCTCTCGTGCAGGTGTAGCTGTTGTGCATGTTCATAGCTGCTCAAGTATCATGTACATGTATAATCAACTACGTAATGCACGGTCCCTGTCTCGTAAGAAACACATCAATTCGCAATGTGCGATCTTACTTGTCCAACTATTAATACGATGACCTAATTTTCAAAAATCATTCTTATCAGGAATAATAAATATGGAAAATTTATATTTATATTTTTGAAATATCGAATACATAAAAATATTGTTATATATTAAAAATATAATTTTCATACATTAAACGAGTGTCTCGAAAATTCTGTCAACATCGATCACATAATCGTACAAAAATGTTTATATTGTTCGGAATAAATTATATCATTTAATCCCTTTTCTTTAAGACTGAAAATGTTTCAATTCATTAAAAAATAAACTTTACATTCAAAAATTATTATTGTAGATAATTTAACGAGCATTCGTGAAATCTTAAGGGTCTCCACCGTCTTATGAGCATAAAGTGAAGAAACACACAGCTTGCAAAACAGATCGATCGCCAGTGTAGAGCAAAAAATAAAATTTCAAGCGTAACGCCTGGCTTAAGTAGTAAGATCCCGTACAAGGTCAGACCGTGCACTGGATCTCCTTGCGACCCGGAACGGTTTTATATTTCCTCTTACTGTCGGACAAAAACCATGCAACGATGGTCGTTCAAGGAGCGTCGATTTTCTGGTGACCCACTGTAATTTTGGCCCCGGCGAAATTCAGTGCATAAATAACGTGAGTCACCCGATCCACCGATGCGCTCGTGTAATAACGTTAAAACCCGGGATTCAACGGAGTCTGGGGATGACGACACGACGACGACAGTGGGGACGAGGCCAAGCCGAGAAGTGGTCTCTGGCAAAACGGCGAGAAATGGACGCCCTGACCGCTCACCACTATATCTACATACACACACACAAATACATATACACCCATATATATGTGTGTTTTGTTGCCTATATATGTATAAGTGTGTGTGTGTGTGTGTGTATGCGCACCAAAGTATAGGCACGGGCAAGAGAGACAGCGTGGCGGATTACACGCGGTTTCGTACATCGCGATAACGGGAGGGAGTAATAGGGATATAGGTAGTATTGGCATCGTGGCTGACCAGTGACCACCAGACATCCAATCGATCGATACATCCATCTTCGCTCGAGCGCGCGAGAATAGAACCAATTATTCGATAGGTTTGTTCACTACACATCATATTTCCTACAGCGAACTGCCGAAAATGATTGTTGTCAAATCTTTTATTATAAAGTATTTCGGGCATATCCTGAACCGACGATCTTACCTTTATCCTCCGGTCTAAAAAATTCCTATCTCAATCGGTCGCCTTTATCACTTGATATTTTTATTCCAAAAAAAAAAAATATTGTTTGTCAATTGTGAATTGTTTGTACAATTTTCTCGCTAAATGCGTAACTATTACCGATCAAAGTCAATTAATATTAATAATAGTTTACAACTATTATCATATTTGCTCGTTCGTAGGTAGTAATCATGCTCGTGTTCTCTTTTATTCTTTAAATACTAAATGTAACTACGGCTATTTTATCAGCGAGCTGATATAACACACAGCCTGTAGGCAAAATCAAGGTTGATACCAAGCGCAACGAGATGTAGTAGACCCGACCATGTTCGTGGTTTTCTCCGGTCACCGTTGTCCCCGTTAGAGAATTTAGTATGTATATCCACCCACATGCACACTGACGGGCGCACATACTCGGGAACAATATATAGTGCCGAAGGTTTAACGGATTCGACTCGGGCCGGTCTCGGGGACCGGTTTCCAAGGGACAACCATACACAACGGGCGTTCAACTGTTGAGCCTCAATTAGGAAGCAATTCAAGCTATCTCATGGAGAGACACAGAGACGGGTATATAGGCACGAGCGCGTCCGAGCGACGAGCTTTTTTCTCACTCCTCAGCCGCCATCTATATAACTGTATGAGTGTTTTTTCGTGCGTGTATGTATATATATGTGTATGTGTGGGTTGTACGTATATAGACAATCTGCTGGGGCATATATACGTTTCACTTTCCGGTCCTGAGAGAAAGGGTGAGGGAGAAAGAGAGCCCTCTATGCTCAACCTCTCGGTGATCTCAGCGGTTTTACCCTTCGGTGTCCCGAGCGAACGATCCTCTCGTGTGGCACTTCAACTCCACAGTCTACTTAAGCCAAGGAAGATAATGGGTGTAGCCAGTGCAAGGCGCTTGCCCTGAGACGACCGGATGGGAAGATTGAAAAGAACGGAAAAAGAAAAAGCGTCGGCGAGTGGCTTACACGAAATTATAATAAACCCTCACTCGCGTCTTTACATTCAATATTCATATCTTATGGAGAATGTGAGCCACGTGATTCAGGAAGTATAAGAAGTATCCGAATGCAATGTTCATACGATTATGGATCAGGCTGGAAAAGGGAAGATAACGAAGGTTTTTGATGAAGAGAATTTTCATATAATTTATACTTCTGGTAAAAGAATGTAATTTTGTTATTATGATTTCGAAAATAAAAACACCCTTGGTGAACGTACGACGTATCTTTATAGTAACTCTTCGATGCTTACCGATAAGTTTGCACATACGGGTATTGGCACCCTCATCCGGACACTCACCGACACCCTAACATGAATACTCATCGACACCCTGCCATGGACACCCATCGACACCCTTACGAAAACACTCATCGCTATTCACGAATGAACACTCTTTGACATCCTTGTACAGAGATTCGCCAGGACGGATATAGGGGACTCACTAGGAGCTTGTTATAGATACTCACCAATACTCACCCTCAGATGAACACTCACCGCACTTACCGTTATTCTCGTCCAGGGCACTTACAAACAGCCCCTGACTACCATTGATCGAAATTTTCACACAGCTATCTCGTTTACCGACAGTCACCAAAGCGAACCGACACTCACTGGCGGCCTGACACAGATCCTCATCCAGCTTCTCATCGGCACTTACAGACACCCCGATCTTAGCACAGGTTATATTTATCTCAGAAATTGCTCTTAAAGAGAGGGTGACAAGTGCCCGAGGCACTATAAACGCCGGTTATTATAGATACGACAACATGGTTAACCTTTAGACTGCCGCGTTTTTTTTATACCAACAAAAATTGTAGATTTTTGGGGAGGATAAGTCATACATTAATTTGAAAAACTATTGGGGGAAAGGCCCGACCAATATCTGGGCCACCAGGCCGGCCATCCGGCTATCCGATGATTAACCTCCTTCGGTCGTATGCATTTTCCTGTGTGATTGCGAGCCGTCGCCGTTTCCGTAAAATTATTCTCTCCCGATGGCGCACGAATTCACGCGACCCTCCGTTTTCTATCCATAAATTTTACCCGCAACCTGTCACTTATAGCGATAAATCAATTTTTCTTTGCATCCTTTATCCGCAGTGGTTATTTGCAAGAATAAAACTTAATTGAGAAACAAAATTCTAGACGATTTCGTGATTTATCGGTTCGCTAATTAAGCATCGTTACGAGCAAATACCGTACGAAAGGGGCACGGCAAACCCGCGGCCAGTCGGTGCCGTTGAAAATAGGTCAGACCTTATTGATGTAATGCCGATGGTTTAAACACGGCTAATTTGTCCATGGAATTCACCCATGTTGCGTTGATTGAATTAAAATTGATATCCGTAAATACGTATATCCGGCACACATGCGTAAAACCGATTGAAGTGGGATGGTGTGTGTGGGTGTTGATCAATTTGAGTCATCTCCCCTTCCCTATCTCTCTTTCTCTCTCTTATCCCGCCACCCTCATAGTCCATTTCACCCCAATATTTTATACATTAGAATTTGATTCACGTGTTTCCCAGAAGCGTCGGATTACATTTGCAATATTTAACGTGGTTAGTAAGAACGTTTATTGCTGCATCACGCGTTTCAAAACGAAGCTTATGTGCACGGTCAATATTACACTAGAGGGCGGAATTCACACCAATATCAGATTTAGTGCAACAGGACACTGGCAAGATTATCCGGCCTGCGACGTCGCTGTGGCAAAAAGCTCTTTACGCCACCTTTGCTTTGTGCTCTCAATATAGATAACAGTAGGTAAAAGAGAAGGAGAAACCGAGGGGGTTGGAGTTTGGAAGGGTATTACCACGGTGGTTGGTGATTATGCTGAGATGCTGAGAACTATTAGAGTGAAAGAGTGAGAAAGAGAGAGGACTAAGATAGTGAGGGGACAAACCGAGACAATTCTCCTGCTTCTGTTACTGCTACAACTCGGCACCGAAGGCACACACTACAGTAAAACGAGGCCATGCTGGGCGCCAGCACAAGGGGATATACGTTTGTAATTTATTAATACAACCCTTACTCTGTCTGTCTCTCTCTCCTTCTCTGTCTCTCTTTGTGTGTGTGTGTGTGTGTGTGTGTGTGTGTGTGTGTGGGTGTGTGTCTCTCTCTCTTTCTCTCTGTCTGCCCTCTCTCCATCTATCTCTCCGTCGCTCCGTCTCTTCCTCTCTCTCTCTCTCTCTCTCTCTCTCTCTCTCTCTCTCTTTCTCTGTCCCTGCAGTTGGTGGACTCTGCGGGTGCCGTTTCTATACTATCACCGAAGTAGAACAATGTCTTCGTGGATGAATAAATAAGCAGAGTCAACTTTCCAACGCGATCACTTGGAATGTTTGAGGAATCTCCGCGCCTTGAACTCTAATGCAATGGATTCGAAAAAATCGATTATTCCATGTCTCCAAAAATTAAAGTCTGTCTCTTACACAGAATTGATGTTTTATGAATTTATGATCGTTCACATTTTGATAAGCTCATGGTTATCAGATCGACATTGCAAATCAATATTTTAATCAATAATTGATCATTTCCAACAAATATAGTAACATTGATAAAATCATGATTACCATGTTACAATTAATGTTACGAGAAAATATTCCGAATAATTAACGATGTCGACTATCGATAATCGATTGAAAGCATTGATTATAGGATTTTTTTTCAACAATATATTATATATTACGCAAAAATACAGTATACCAAGGCGAAAAATCTTGTTCGTCTTACAAAGCTAACATCATGTTAACGCGGAAATAAGAATGAATAACTCACGAATGAGCCCGAGAGTCGAGGTCGAGACATACGCCGGGACTCTAATATAATAATATCACGTAGACAGTCACCCGATGGGTTTGCTCTTGCTTTTCATCCCCTTTCTCGGCTCTTGGAAAATAGCTCGGGCGTAGATGTGCACGGTCGAAGGGTAGAAAGATGCAAGGTGTTGCCGTTTTTCTCGCTTGCTTCATCCCTCCCCCCCCCCCCCCACTCTCCCTCTCCTTGACTCCGTCCGTTCTTTCCGCCTCTCTCGCACACTCGGAGAATTCTTTTTGTCTCTGTTCACTCTCGTTCTCACGGAAGCTTTTATATACGTATAATTGCGGCACATACACCTGCGACGTATGCGCATTCATCCGCCTTACTTCTTCTTATGCTCTTGTGAACGTTAGATTTTTCTCGTGCTCTCGACACAGAGCTTTCCAGCATACGTGGCGGGATCACGATTTAACAACGAAGCGAAAAATAAAAACTGCGATTTTTCGCACCTCTTTTTTATCATTCGTATGACGAAAAGTAGTTATCATCGCGATGCTTTATTATACGAGGGAGCTCGGTGTAGGTAAATCTAGCTTTTGGCCACCGTTTTTTATTATACCTAAACTTTTAATCGAAAGCCATCAAATTTACGCCAGCGAAGCAAAGGCGGCTCAAGCCTCGTACGAAATCGCTGAAAAACGTCATTTTTTTCGGCCCGAAAAGTAATGTTCTGTTCTTCGAACTTTATTCGCTCGGGATAACGTTTCTTAAGACACATTGTCTAAATCTATGCACCTCGCCCATCGAGAATATATAACAGGGGCCAACCTTCCGTGCCTCGTTTTACCCAGGATCTTTCCGATAAAGATATCAAATGCAGGATATTGAGTACACCCTGGGGAAGTGTCAGCGGGACGCTCTCACCCCCGGGAAGTGGATAACGAGATGAGAGCCAACGATATACGTTTCATGAAAAGCGAATCCACGTGATGTTTTCTCGATGGTCCGGAATGTCCCTCACACCCTCCCTTTCTTCTCCACCGGCATGTACATATATAGATAGACTATGCGGCACCGTCAGCGAAATCAAACTTTCATTCTTTGTTTGTGTCGCAATGAAAAAATATTAATAACATAAAGTGAAAATTTATCTTCTGCGTTCTCGAATTCGTCGATATTAGTGTGTTAACACGAATTACTATTTTTCTCATATAGAGATTTATTTTAGATCCTCTAAAAATTGTTTTACCAGAAAAACGAAGGGAAGGAAAATACCCTGGAAAGATATTGGATTCATTCGTTAATTTAGTTTCCATTCATTTTTGTTTTAATATACTGTTGATGTTCGTTCTCTCGATTCACGGAGAACACAATAACGCGGATGTCGTATTGTCCTGTTAATTAAAATAATCAAACGACCTTTTAGTTTCTAAAATATACTTTCGATTGCTTCTGTACTCATTCATGGGGTATAAGACGTGGGGAATTTTTGAACTACGTAAAGTTATCAGAATTTTATCATCGATTTTTATAGAGACGTTGTAATTCGAGAAATTCTTTCAAAAGCATTTTTCACAGATATTTTTGTCGAAACAGAGAAATCTATTTCGAACGTTGAATAATAGGCTATTTTCCGTTTTTTTTTAAATAGAGTTCGAACAGAAAAACTTAGATAACTAACACACAAAATTATCCGTCGCCATGTAAACGTTTTTTAGTTCATTCAACGTGTAAACCTGAGTCATTTTTGTCCGACGTGTTTTTTACGGACTACTTATACTATTAAAAATCTACAGAAATTCACAGATGTTTTTTGATTCGTATAAATCCTAGAAATGAAATTATTTGGAATAATTTGTTTAAACGTGTTTTTACGACATAAATAGAGGTCAGCATGTGCCATGCGTTTATCGTTAGCTGTACGTAAATTCTCACAACTTTTTAAAGAAGGGCCAAAATAAAAAATAAATAAAAAAACTTAAAATCGGAAAGTAAAGGGAAAATACCTCTCAACGCTGAATTTGAAAATTGCAACTAAATGTTGAATTTCGTAACATGACAAATTAGAATTTTTAAGCGGTACCAATCGACCCTTTGCTACTCGTTTAACTTTTCAGAGTAAAAAATACGGGAAAATTTTTACTTTTAATGAAATGTTGCAGAAAATCCCCATTGTCTTAAAAAAAATTATACTGCTGAGCCTTGAACGATCTCCTTAACCAAGAAAATTTTCCCGAATCCTCGAAATTTCAACAAATGTGGGCCTAAAAAGTACGTTTATTACGCTTATACGTAACTCGTACCAGATTAAGCTTATACCTAGTAAAAGTCAGGTAAAAATGCGGAAATTTATGAATCGCATCCTCTCATTCAAATCGCGACTTGTTGCAAAACGTCTACGTGAATTTAAGCTATGATTGCCAACGTCCCCGAAATATTTGAACTTCTCAGTCCTCGGGTATAAGCTGGTGGATAAAAACCACTCTTTGTACCAACCCTCCCTACTCTTCAAAGATTTTTAGAGTGGGGGGTGATTAAAGTGGAGGGGATATTTTTCAATCTATTCGAACAAATCTATTTGGCATGACAATGAGAACTCTCATTTGCATGGTAAGGGTTCTATTATAAAAAAAATCTTTGAAATTGGAACGCTGATTGGTTCTTCTTAAAAATGTGCACAAGATCTCCAGATAAAATGTTTGTGAACATAGTTTCGTTAAACTATCAAATTTAAAACAAACATTTTTTATTTACGATGTCAAGTAATTCTCCTCCTCGACGACTCCAGTAAATCGGTAAAAAAGCAGCAGAAGTGCGTTTCTGCGGACTAAAACTGTCATAAATGAATGGGGCATGAGCATGACGGCAGTCCGGTCGATGAAAGTTTAACTTTGTAGAAACGTCGTATCACCATTTTTTTAATAAGCGGATGAACTCTCTTGAATCGCTGGCACTGCTAGTCACCATTTGTCCTTTTTTCCTTTCTCTTTTTCTTTCTCCAACGGCAATGAAAGTTCTTCAAGTGATGTGGTTTTAAGTTATCGCTCCTGAGGGCTGGCAGCACGCGATTCTCACGACGCCTATCTGCGCATGTGCCGGACCTACCCTACTACGATCTTACCATCGATAGATCGAAAGTCTCTTCGCGAATAAAGGAATAAAATCTCCGTAGGGAACAGAAAAAAGACACTTGGGCAGCCTCGGAAAATGAAATCGGTTCGAGAAAGAAAGAGAAAGAAAGAAGAGAAGAGTAGTGAGATCGAGAAAAAAGAAATAGGACAGGGAAGTGAAATAAAAAAATGTTAAAAAGAGTAGGAATATAAGCTGGCGAAGGTCTGCCAAGAGCGTGGTATACCTCCCGAACGATTCAAATTAAATTTTTTAAACGGTCTTGGCACATAGGTCGCTATTTCCCTCCGATTTTTTTTTATTTTTTCATTTCATCGTTTATTTTTATTTTTATTCCTCTTCCGCTGGCCGTCCGCACATATCCGTCCATCCGTTTCGCGTTATCGTTTTCACACGAGCTGCCGAGATACGTTCGCCCTTCGTGTACGGATAAAAGGGGTGTGCGATACTTTGGCCGAGATGCCAAGTGGGAGAATTTTGCAACGTTGAACTTTCGAGATCTCGTCCCACACAACGCTAACTGTATGCTGATGCGCATCCAGAGGATCAAGAATTTTCGCACGTCGAAAAAAGTTCGAACGTCCGTTGGACGTTCGGAAAAGTTATATCACGATTCTCGTTTGTCTATACACCGTCAGTCCCGAATCGTCGAAAATATTCCCACGAATATGTTCGATTTTTTATTTATTTACTTTCTCCTCGATACAAAATTTGAAAAATTGCGAACGTCTTTTTGTATTTTCAAACTCACGAGCGTCTACATAATTGTGCAGACGGCGTGAGATTTATTCCCAATAACATTGATTCACGTTATTGATGTCATTACATAAATAGAAACAACGGATTTTTAATCGTTCGCGAAGCAAACGAATTCTATGCCTTATTTACTTATTTTACCGGGTAAACACGAAGAATATTGTTCTCGCCCGAGAAGCCATGTACGCTTGTTTAACTCTTCGTTCTATCGTTTCATTTTTGTTCCGTTAGTCAGGGGTGGAAAAAACAAATACGCATTTAAAAAGGAAGCGACGCGTTCGGTAAATCGATCTGTGTTCGACACTACCTTTTCTTGTGCTTGCAGTGGGAGAATCTATCACTGTATATGGGTTAGGCGGTACCAGCAGCAGTCGTGAAACGACGACGAAAAATTCCACTCGTATTTCGTCGAATACCGACCATATGCTGCTTCAATTTTACGCTCGATGCAATTCCGGAATTGCTGGTGGATAACCAAAAAATAGAGATATAACGTGACGCGAAGACTGGGAGAAAAAGAGCGAGAAAGATACAGAAGCTTTCGTGTACGTGGACACTATCTAACTACGTATACCACAGCCGTTTTCTCTCCATTGGAAATTATCCGTGCGGTAACGATAAAGTCACAGTCATAATTCCCCCTGTGGTTACGATTCTTTTTTTTCCATTCATTATCTCACACTGTGCTCGAGAAAAAAAAATCAGCGAAATATTGTAACCCGAAATATGTTTGACGTTGGAATGAAAATTTTCAAAAATTAAGCACTTATTTATACAAATACATGTGGTGCGAATTTTAGAAATTTCTTCTCAATTATTTTAATTTTATATAAATTTTGAGAGATTGAATTTACCAAGATATCAAATTCAAA
Organism: Netelia inedita; assembly: GCA_964017225.1. Taxonomy (NCBI): domain Eukaryota; kingdom Metazoa; phylum Arthropoda; class Insecta; order Hymenoptera; family Ichneumonidae; genus Netelia; species Netelia inedita. The sequence goes on from OZ024923.1 coordinate 11,139,596, forward strand.
TATCTCGAATTTCGTGTGAAAATTTTAGGGAATTAGAATCGTTACGATATAAAATTGAGATATTTATTTCAAACATTTTCGTGTCACATAGGAAATTTAGGAGATCGAACTCACCGCAATATCAAGTTCGGATTATTATTTCAAATGCTTTGATGTTATAGAAAAACATTCAGAAATTGAGTGAATATTTGTGATAAGAAAATATAACAGCAGGGAGAAAACAGTCAGATGAAAAAGAAACCATTTTAATGTACGAATTGTAAAATAATTATTGTAGTCCATTTAAAATAAAAAAACTACCCCTATAAACCCACCATCGCAATAATAATGATACAGCGGTAATATATCATTAGTGATAATAACTCACAATACCCGTGAGCTTGTCATCGTACCTTAATACTCGACGTCAATAATGTCTCAACAATTTACCAATCACACCAATTAATTATTATCCAGCGATCATCGCACCAATTAACTAGCGTCGAATGGATCACGTCATCGTCTCTCTGACTCGTTATCAAACTCAAAGCAAATTGGATCGAACGATCGCTCAGTCGAAGAAATTTGCGATGATTAAGTACTTGGCTCAGCTCTCCTGTGCACACACGTGGCTTTTCGCCGTTCGAAAATATAATATCATAGCGACGGTCTTACCCTATTACTTCCGGTCCATCGCTCTTGTAATGTGCTGAAATTATCACGCGGGTATTTATTACAGTAAAGCTATGTATGTGTATGTACGTGTAGGGGTTGTCCTCGTGAATCCCAGGCATACGAGAGTTGCACACAAACGTAAGCACAGAGCGCAATAATGAGTCTCGGGAACGATCGGGGGTGACACCGACAACCCAGTGACCCGAGCCTAACGTCACCCGATAAAATTTTCCACCCCCGAGATTCTCGTTGCCGCATCACACGGTCTTAGGTGGCTTACATTGTGGATGCACCACAAGGCATGTATAATCTCTCATAGCCGTATATGTATGTATACGTATATATACTTATTACATTGGCCGTTGTACCAGATGCAACTTTTGCTCTGCCGCCCGAACGGCTCTCGCGTGTCACTGGGACAGAAACGTGAACATACAGCGACATCACGCGAGCTTGTGAGATCCTCGTGTTACAAATTGCATCTCCCGTTCCAATGAGAATTGGAAAGATGGTGCAAGAAGCGAGAATGAAATGTAATCCGGAGATTTTGTTTTCACTGGAAGCGTTCGATGTTTATTGACAGTTGAAACTCCTAATTAAGACTAACCGGAAATTTGGTAAGACGTATCGTTATCGAAAGCGACAATACGAATCGGATTACGTGAAAATAAAAGAAGATGAGATCCACTGTATGAAAGTAACTATTCTGTTATTTTATTATAATACGTCGATTATTACGACCCAACTGATACCATTATGCGCCGTGGAGGGTGGCGAGATAAAAGAGGGTTGCTGGTGTTTCTAACGCTGATAGTTTCCAGAGCATTGTGTACACCAACATGGGAACAACATATATACCTTTTGAAGGGAATATTTCAAAAACTGGTTCGACTATATAATTCTGTATATCTCATAGAGTTTTTTTATATACAGTCCCTTGATTAGTTACTTGAGACCGCTGTATGGTTTCAGTAATAAAATCGATTAACAGCGCATGAAATTGATTTTTCCCATGAGAAATTTTTAATTACTACACATTTGATATCTATATAAAAGTATGGACAATTAATTTTATTTTTAACTTGGAAATAAATGGACATTTAAAATCATTTATATTGATACGTCAATATCTACGCGAAAATTTACTCAAGACCGATACTTTATTTGCTTGCAAACTGCATGTTTGTTTGCGTTGTCCCTGTTCCAACCATCCGCGTGCACCCATCGCGTTTGCTAAATGGAAACCGACTGAATTAGTATCTGCAAATGAGTGGAGGAAGGAATATCAATCTTTGACACCAAATTTGGGTTAAATTATTGAAACATCAACAACATTCATTTTTGGATATTGCCCATCGTTTGACCATTTCCATAACCATTTGTATTCCCTTGATGATGTGCCGATGACGTGCTGATGAATCGAAAGTCCTCCCAATCATCATTTATTAAACGACGTGGCTGCGCGTAAGATTTCGTGCGAAAGGAACAACGACTCTTCGTACTTTGGCGTATAACAACGCGACCATATTGAGCATAGCTGGGAAGCAGTCTACGCGTAGCGGATGGGAACGTTAAGTGGATTGTCGATTGTCTTCCTGATAGCTGATTATCCGTAAACCGTGACCGAGAAAAAGGCTGAGGATCGTTTGACCGTAAGGTAACGATTGTATATTAGAAATTATCCGAAAGATTCACGAAGTAATTCGTGCGTTGCAGCATCGCGGTGTCTTTTGCACCGTTCCTTGTTTACGCCTAGCGAGTCAAAATAAATCAATGCAGTATGAAATCGTGAAAATAATATCTGCGAATGTTGTGTATCTCATCGTTGTAAGATTTTTGCAAAATGTAGTAAACGCTCTAAGAAACGTAGAAGAAAAAGTAGCCGAACGGGTGAAAAGTGTATACGAGTAAATACCATTATATGTAAAATCAAATTCCACTACGAATAATGTACAAGCGATTATTCTTTTTTCACTCTTTCAAACAAATCGATTGACCCCTGACGACTCGATATGTACCTGGTATATCTCTACCTTCGATTCTTATAGAAAGCGTTGGTAAAATATTTGTATTATATACAGATATATACATTTATATATGCAGTGTCTGTCGATTTCCTCTTCCAGTACTTGAATCCTCTTGTATTTGGATAAAAATATCGCGACATTTTGGTCAGGTGCGACATCGAAGGGAAAACAGACAAACACACAGATATAGTACATCAGGTTATAACAAAAATAACTGACGTCGCCACCCGGGCTTTCCGGAATTTTTATTTACTGCTCAGGACCACGACTCATCTTTACTTTACAAACTGTGTTATAACCAAATCTTTAACGTTCTCTGGATCTTTTTTTATAAAATAAATCAAATAAATGTTTAATAATCTTATCGATTTCTCTGTCGCATATTTAAAGTCTCTAGACGAACCCAAATCTATCGAACAGAACCTAAATAATAAAAAATTTTAATCCACACGTCTCATTATTTCGTAGTTAAATTTTTTTATTTATTAAAATCATTAATTTATCATTTCTTGAAAATTGTCCACCTGCTAGGAATGACACCGACTTTTCTTTCGATGAGAATTTGTAACACGCGTTGCCATGGAAAAGATTCGACAACGTGTTATTTTTTTCGATGTTTCAAATTGCTGGAATGCAATGTGTGCATAAAATGTGTATGTACACGACATCACGTGAAACACGTGAGGACAATAAACGTATTATTAATCGGAATCGTAATCGGATCTTTCGAATCAACACCCCCGAGAGCCCAAGTTCGGCGATAGAGAGGGAGAAAGAGAGAGGAGGTGGCACATATCAACTGCCATCACACGGCCATTTGGCCCGAATGACTGCATCGTCGGCCATGAAGTAGTGTTATACCATTGCCGATACCACCAGCCGTTCACGAGCATTAACGGTACGTCGACTGGCTTTCGATCGTGGCTATATACGTATACACCACATTATGCGATCGCCCATAAATAACGGAGGCATTGTCAAGCTTGTCCTCTCGTGCTCTAGTGCGGGTAGTAGCTCTCTCTCCCTCCCTCATTCACTCACTCATTCGCCCTATCTCCCTCGCCCTTTCCTGTGCTTCGTATGAAAGCTTACCAACGGGATGTACATTAGAGTCCCACACATGAGAAAAACGAGATCCGGGGAAAGGTGGAGTGGGGAAGAACGGAAATGTCGATTGAGGTAGGGAATGGGGATGACAAAGAAGGGCATATGGACTACCTAAACTATAGCATTTCTCTATATGCGTTATAGAGTATAATATACAGGATCATCGAAAAATGATAGATTTATATAAAAATAGCCAGGTTTCCAACTAATTAAATTATGATCAAATCGTCAACCCTCTTTTCGATATTTCCTTCCCTACTACGTTATGTATTTCGTTTGAAAGATACTTTTTCTCTTTTTGGCTTTACTTCTTTGGCCGCACTTCTCAACTGCGACAACGTACCCAACATAAGACACACCGAATAATTAAATTTGATTATAATTAATACAAAAATTATTAATCTTAATCAATCAATAAATCATTCACTTCACGATCTTCGTTTAAATTGCCGTCATACGTTCTTTACCACAGAAATACACAAACCTTCTCCGCAACTTTTCCCCTCGTTTCTCATTTTCTCTTCAGGCGTACAACTTTTGCAAAACTCTATAGAACTCCCACCCCTCGTTCCGCTACATCGCAAAGTACATATTCGGTGCATGTGCACGCGAGATCATTCCCCGTTAGAGTTGCGCCGGGGGTCACCGACAACGCGAGACTGCATCGTTGCGCGTTGTCGCTCTGTGGCGGCCCCAGGTCTGGGAAAAGAGGGGTAGGGGGTAGTTGACTTCATATAGTCGGAAAGCTCTACCCCCTCTCGCCCCACACGCATACAAATATACATATATACGTAAACATAAACGTGTGCTTGTCCAGTGTCACACTGTCGTCGTACATAAACTACGAGAAGCAAAAAAAGAGAGAAAAGACAATATCGAGCCGTCGTTGCGGTGTGTCGACGACAAAGAGGAATTCCTGAAGAGGGGCAAAGGGAAACAGAGCAAGAAGGGGAGGGAGAGAAAAGCGGCGTCGAATGGTGTAACGTGCGCGCCAAAGCCGCGTCGTTTCTATACGGTGACAGTACTTGTGGGCTGAGGGGGTGGAGGGAGGGGCAGGGGGTGCAGAGTTTGCGTTGGAACGTACGAAGAGGCCTACGAGCCGAGGAAAAGGGGTGGGAAACCGCTAGTTACATTCGCACGTATATATATATGTATATACATAAGAGTGTTCATGTGCACGAGGGGTAAAAGGACGTGGCACGCGCCGCAGCAGCCTTCCTCCGTTGTACCCGCGTAGGGCGCGCACGTTGGCTAACTGTGCGAAGCACACGACCGCGGTCGGGCGGTCGCGGGCGCGATCGGACGGCGCTCGCAGGCCGCTCGGCTCTCTCTCTCTCTCTCTCTCTCTCTCTCTCGTGCTTTCACAAGCTCTCCAGCCCACGGGGGCTCCCGACTCGTTACTTCACTCCGCTCGCTCGCTCGGTGAGCGCCAAGCTCGCGGCTTATACGCTTCAACATTTACCTCGCCCGCGTCGGACTGTACAAAGCACGCAGTCGTCAACGAGATAGAGAGAGAGAGTTTGTGTTTGCCACTTAACTCGCGATACTTCCGGTATCCATGACACGACGATTTTTCGAAAAGAAACTAAAAATAAATCACAATTTACTTCCATGTTTTATTTCTTCTTTCATTCTCATCTTCATTCTTTGATATATTCCCGACACAATTGTCTACGAGGATAATTTATTATCGTATTAATTAATTATGAGAAATGTATCGTTGCACGATGTGAAATTGTAGCTAATTCTTGGTTCGCGTGAGTGCAACAAAATTTCTCTCGTCTGCACCAACATTTTATTTCTTTCTTGTTATTATTTTCTTTGTTCTCTTTACGATTCTGTGAAATAATTGCTGCTAGTGCCGGATCATTTTTCTCACAAGCAATTTTGCACGAATAGTTTGTTGTTCTTGTTCCACTTTACCGACGGCTCGTTGTCATCTCGGAGCTTAATTAATCGACACTCGACACTCGCTGCGTGTTTCTTCGTCTCTCTCTCTCTCTCTCTCTCTCGTTCGACCGACTTGTTCGAAGTTTCTACGAGGGCTAATTAATTCAGAGTCTCCGGGGATTCATCGAGTATCTCGACAGCGTGCGTGGGTGTGTTCTTTCGGAAAGAGTGATTTTGTTTCCCTCGTCACAACGGGATCTTTCAGTGCAATGAATAATCCAAGAAGAAAAATGTTTTTTTCATTCGTTTTTATTTTAATTAAAAAAATACTAATAATCGAACGTGGAATTAATTTAATCCCATGACTACGAGTGCGGAAATCGGAATACGTTTGTGAAGTGTTAAACTTTAAATCGAACGATAATTTCGACGTTTAATAAAGAACTTTAAAGAAAAAGTAACGGAAACAAAAATTTTCACCGTTAAAATGGTGTTTAAAATATTAACGATTAGGAGAAAGGGCGCGTGCAGGTTTGTCGGGGTACGAGAAACAGCGGAAAGAACGAACTCGTGAGAAATTATAATATCCGTATCGTGATTCCCTCCGGTTCTCTCGCGTACGTGCGGCACGTACGGAATAACCGAGTTGGGAAATCTCCCACATTGGCACAGTCTGCGCCTAATACACCTTTCGTTCATAAATATCTCGTCGGCCTTTATTGGGTATATATGGAGCTGTCCCGGTGAAGAGTCTCCACGCGCTGGAGGACCTACGCTCTTATCTTATTTTCCGCCTTTTTTCGTTTCATCTCCTGAGATCCGGAAAATCTCCGTAGAAATCCTCGCGTACACCCTTGCGATATGCAAAAAAACGGAAGGAAAGATTCACGGAAACTACCCCACCATATCCTCTAAATATATATTCGTCGAGTTCGTCTGACTTCCTGTAGTATTTTTATTTTGTTTTTATTTTTATTATCACAAAAACCTTCTTTCGAACTCTTTAAAGATTGCATTGTTTATGTTCAAAAAACCGAGCGAACAGAGTCATCGTTGAGTAAGAAAAAGCAAATTTTATGAATTTCACGATAAGGGGTGAAATTTCTATGGGATTGGGTGAATTTTCTTTAGTGAAAAATTCTCTTGAAAAATATTTACAAATTTTGATGTATTTGTGACAGGATCAAGGCTGATGACATGTGTAGGTAATTTCCGTGAAATGTAAATTTATGACAATTTGTTAAAAAAAGGAATCGATTTTTTGAGAATAATTACCGGTTTCTTAGCGTTATAATGAACGTAATTATGAATTCTTCTTAACACGGTACAATGTATATATTATTATTAACTCGGACCATATAAGAGAATGCTACTGACAATAGCGGTCGAGCCACGGTTGGTCGATCGAAGGTGGTAGCATGCAGAGGCTCACGTGCAGAATTTATCCCCAGCCCCTATACACCGTCACTTGATCGGAGATTCAACAAACACAGAGAGGCGTTCAAACGCTTTATAAAATATATATATATATCTATATATATATGTGTATGTATACATTTTTTTTCATCGCTGTCCGCAATATCTTACTCTCGTTATTTTAACACCGCTAAATACCACAATAAATTCAAATAGGGTTATATTTTTTTTATTTTATATATTATTTTACCGCATTTCTTCGTCGTAATTCAGAGCTCAGGCTGCATTAGGTCGCCACATAACTTTAGTGATGAACTCGGTTCCGCAACCACAAAAGTTCTATATATGAATAATATAAATTCATATATATATTTATATTTATATATATGGCTTTTGTGGCGAATATATATATATATGTATATAGGATTTTCGGATTAGTTCCTTGTTGTATATTGTGGTAATAGCTCGTATGTAACTTAGATCGCATTGACTATAGTTGCGTGGTGGTTAGTGAGCGTGTCGATCGAAGTTACCACTCGCGCCTCCGAACTTACGTGGAAATTGCGGTCGAGTTGCAACAAATATCTATGACCGAAGGATGTTCTATGTTATCGATGCGACGACAAGTATCGCTATAGAGGGTCGAAACGATAGTTCACGTGTAACATGCCCCCGACTCGGTACCGTACACACTTTATGCACCTCTTTACATATAACTTTCTGTGCGAGACATTCCCCGTAACTTCGGCCAATTCTTTCACCAAACTTTTCAAATATTTCGGATTATTTGGAAGTTTTCCATACCACATCAAAATGTATCCATCGATTACAATTTTATTTTGTATATCGGGAAAAAGGATGAGGATTCATATGAAAAAGGTATCGGAAAGAAGAAGTTGAATTTTCCGTTAATGAGTTGACATGCAACAGTAATCGTATTATTTAAACGTTTTTTGCAAAATTTTCATACGAAACGAATCAAATTTTTCCGCACGAGAAAACTGACACATTTTTCGCCCGAGCCACCCTTCCTTACGATAGAGGGAAAAAAATATAACTTCGTTCCGAATGGATAAAAGAAATAAAAGCAAAAAAACAAAATATCCAAGTAACTTTTTTGAAGGGCCGCTACAAACTGCCGAGTAACTAATCCAAGAAGTTTCGAAAAAAGTGGCTGACAATGAGTTCAAGGAGAATGCCTTGTATATATATACATATATGTGTGTCTCTCTCTATATATATATATGTATATAAGTGAACAATACAGTTACAAGCGCTACTATTATCAGCGTATCTCGCGTCCCCAAATCGAAATGCTGTGTGTGCGTTATTTGGTAAATAAAGTGTTGATATCGAGGCTTGCGGATCGCAGTTACTCATTCCCTAATTGGCAGTCAGTCTGAAGTATTTGCTCCGATAGATTCGATAATAAGTCACAAAAGTTCGACGAAAAATATAAATATTTCATAATATTTTTTATTTTCTGAATTTTTCGCGCCATTTCTTTGTTTTATCGACTATAAGTGCATTTTCCTTTATATCAGAAATTTGTTCCCTTTCATACGTAACAGTAAATATCTTTTTTTACATAATTTACATTCACACGTTTCGAATTATTATTTTTCTTGATTTTTAATCCATAAAAAATTTCTCAATATTCAAAATGTCTTCTTGTTTACTTTTGTATTCTGTTTTCTCGCAGATATATAAATTCCTTGAAATATGAGATATTGCACGGGATCATTTTGTCCAAGATACGAGTACACTATAAATTACTATGTCGTGAATACGAGCTCCGCCGTCGAGACTATTGCATTAACCGCTAATGATCGACGTAACTAAAGCTTAGTATTAGTATTAGGCTCACTCACGATATCACAATATGCATATATCGATCGCGTGTCTCGTGACATAACCATCTCGTGGCAAAAGATCGAGTGTTTTTCCCCTTTTTTTGTTTTTTATATTAATAAAATGAGATTATAGGGAATATATATATATATATAGAGAGAGAGAGAGTGAAAAAGGTACGTCACTGGGGATTCACGAAACGTCGAGGAATTATACGGCTCCGGTGAACCGTGAAAATTAATCCAGGATATAGAATGCTTTTAGGGTCGTCCCACGGCAATTCTATATATACACAATCGTCACTCGTGGCAATCGCGATGTTTTCCTATCTATATATAGGTATACATTATATTATACGCAGATTTAGAGAAATTAATTTATATCGAAAATCTGAATCAGCAATTTCATCGATATTACAGGAAGTGATATTAAAATGGCGGAAAAACGAACTGATCTTCGTAAATTTGTGAATAATTTTGAAGAATGTTCATCAAATCGTAGGTAACGATAACGGATGTGCTCATCGTGATGTGTGTGTGCGAAGAGACTCTCGCTTCTTCGATCTGCGACCGAAATAGTATCTTGGTGAAATCGGGCTAAAATAATCGAACATAATTAATCTCGCTCCGCGAATGATGACTCTTCAGTGAGTTCGGATCGAGGTATGGCCGCAGTAGCGGGCATTTATGGATTTTCAGACGACCGTCACATCAGAATACCCACGGATCATCGCCACCATGCGTGAGTTTCACTTATGAAATGAGAAAAAAATGAAAGTGTGTCTGAAAACGATGAAGTTATAAGTTTATTCGGATAAGTCGAATAAAATTTTTAATCCAAATCAAATAATATACCATCGATATATCGCTTCCAATTCTATGAATTGGTATAAATTATTTTGTATTTAACAAATTACATAAGATGCTAACATATTCATTTTTTATCATGTTATGCCCGAGGCGTAAATGAAATTGTGGAGTCCGTATCAAAGGCATATTACGACTATCTATGGTCTTGACACCAAACGTCCCAATTAAATATCACACTTCGTAGTATTTTCCCATTATGCGGCAACGATTATAAAAATCGTCCATTTTGTCTGGTTCTCATTTGTTTCAATTATTTTTTCTGCAATAGTGTCGATATTATGGAGTCAATATGTAATAGGGTTTGTATGTATGTGTATATGAATGTTTGTTTCAGTAGTAGGCATAAATAGCGACGGATCAAAATCATAAGTACATCGGTACGAATAATCATCGATATAAGCGGCTTATCAACTCGTCGGATAAAAATACAATGACTGGTATTGAGGATAACGGTTACGTTGTTGCGACTATAAAACCATAGGGGTTTTCATCGAATTCAAATACGTGGCAATATACTTTCTCAAGTATGTGTGTGATCTAGCATACGGGAATATAAAAAATATTTAGTTATAACATAAACAAAAATTGTCAAACAATAATATCAATACCTCAGCGGAATATAATAAATTTAAAGAAATGGGCGAACAAATAATATAGATATTTGCGCTTGGTATAATGATGTAAAAAAATTATCCAAAAAGTATATCGATATTAGTGTTGATTATCATACGTTTAGAAAAGTTGCTAGAAAATAATACAAATTTTTTACCTAAAAATAATTATTTTAGGAAAATTGCTGAAACAAGATCATCAATATTTGAGAAAAATGTTAGATTAACTTCGTTCCTCTTTCTTAATAACAAATGCGATGTGTCTCTTTGCAAATTAAATATTTCATAGATTTTAAATAAAAATTATATTCATCATATTTAAAAATACCAATGTTTCTATATTTAGCGTACTTTCAACTCTAAAAGTGCAGTTTGTCAATAACTCTGCCACAGACCGCAGGGCCAATTATGTCCCATTGTCTATATAAGTATCTATACTGTCTATATAAACTTGCTTCCAATTGTCTATATAATACGTTAGGCAGAGATCAAGATTGTCACGCAAACGTGTTTTACTTTCGTATGCAAATTACGATCGATGCGTCATAAAATCGTTTAAACACGTTGCAATAGTCACAATGCTCTTTCAAAAGCTTCGAGAACCTCCCTTTACTAATATTTCTAATTATCTCGATTCGTCTCAATGTAAAAAGTTTTTTAGCTATAAATAGGGGGAAAAAAATTATCGCAAAAGTGGTACACGGTTTTCGGTTAATTAGCTTTCTCTCGTCCCTCTCTCCTCGCGAGCATTCGATGAAATTTCTTTGCAATTATTTCTACCGTAAAAATCAATGAAGCTTGATAGTGACAGTGAAGGTAAAAACACATTAAAGAAACATCGGCGAAGCTTTGCACAGAGCCTGGAGCATATACTCGGTATATCGATGATACAATATGGACTCCAACAAGTAAAAGAAAGATAGCCGAGCGAACGAGACGAAGGGGAAGGGATAGAGAAAAGGACCGACAGAAAAGTGTGCTTTGCTCTGCATGCTGTCATAAAAATAAAGCGTAAAATTATTCTCGTAACGAGAAAACGAGCAAGAGAGAGTCCAAAAGGCTCTCGCGAGAATTCAAGATTCCATCTTTATTCAAATTTATATGTTTTATATATAATTAACTCATACAAATTTCATGCAATATCAGCTGCCCCTGGAAAAATTCCACTTGTTCAACGAGAGACCAGGAGATCATATTGTGCTGAGGTCTGTCTCGACTATGTACTTACTATTATATATATATATATATAATATGCAAAAAGGAAGTATAAAAAGTACATTGCATACCAATATTGCGGTGTCAGGCTTCGTAAAAATGAAGACGTTCCTGAATTAAGTCCGAATCGTCTATGGTCCTGAAAAAGGACAAATAATTTGTGTAAAAAAAGTACCAAAATTATGAATCATTTTATGCTGACAATACTTCAAACCTTGATTTCTTATCGCAGGTAGAAATTTTCCCGATCAAATATATACATCTCGCCGTGTAATATACGACCGTAATACAACAATCGTATATTACACAGCAGGATGTGTATATCTGATCGGGAAAATGTCTACCTGAGAATGTCCTATATTCGATTCTATCACGCTATACGTTCTACGACAGTCTCAATCGTTACTTCCGTTTGGAGCTTTCCGTCAATCGTACATGGCCTTTGAGATTGGTCCGAATCGTGAATGTACGGAATGGTATTGTACCGGGGTTTTGAATGCCAGCATCGAGATATTGCAGGGTCATTTAATTGATTTCCGATATCGGTTTGATTCTGATATATATATATATATATATATATATATATATATATATATATATACATACAATGTGTGTATGTTTATGTGTGTGTACGCGTATGTGAGTCTAGAGATAGATAAATATATACATATCAGCCATCTTTATACATATGTATATACCTATAGAATACGGCGACCCCGCCGGGCAGCGGCCTTCGGTGACCGGCTACGTTGCGGCACCGCGAACTATGTGTCTGCTCTTCCAATGAACTCTCCATTATGTCATACGTATAATATATGTATACATACATATGATACGTAATGCAAGAAAGGAAGGTTGGAGGGTGGATAGGTGGCACAATCTCTGGATATTATACGGTAGTAGAACCTATTCAGCGATATCATGTTCATTATTTGACAATGATTGGATCTTGAGCAAGACTGGTGGAGAACGATCAACGACCCTGTATGAGAAAGGACCACGACGGCGATGACAGTATATAAAGGCACCCAGAGAGAGAGAGAGAATGACGTTACAATCCTTTGGTTTACTCGTGCAAAATCGAACCTGTACCGTTCAAACATATAGAGAAAGAGAAGTGAGAGAGGGGTTGAGAACGAGAGTGACAGAGGGAGAGGGACAAGATTCACTTCAGTAGTTTCGAAATGGCGTGTCAAATTCTATGTTCCTCTCAGCTTTTTCTGTGTTTCCTGATGGAGAGCTTGTCGAATGTAGATATCATATATAATGACCCCCTTAACGTTCGAAGTTATTATACAACTTCGTTTCCCACAAGACACGCGAGGCTTCGTGTATATTGCGTCCAAAACTAATTGAAACTATACGCACTTTATATCACAGAGGACGATTATAGTATCGCCCTTTGAAGGACTCAATTAATATTGGACCGAACATTTAGTCGAGGGGTAACAGGAATGTTTAATCATGAACTGTGACAGTGACGAAATAATTTGCCGAACAATTGTTAGGGCGATGAGGATGGAAATGCAGCACCTCTATGGTTTAATTGAATATGCGATAAATTTCGCACCATACAACTCTACCTCTCAATTATCTTTGTCGTCAACGATCGACCAGCGTTCTAATTCATTACAGAAAAATGATGAAGAAAAATTAATAAAAATGAAAAATTATTCCAATATTCGATATTACATAAATTTTCGTTCTCTCTCATTTATTACGTAGGATATATCTCGAGCTTTCGAGAGAGGAAATGCATGTGTGTGCCATTTTCCATGAAGAAGAACGAGGATAAAGTTAATACAACACTTCTTGGCATCGTATCCAGGAAACTTTGGATATTACCTCGCGCGCCCATACACATACACAGACCCACAGACACTACAGTGATATGTCATCCCCCTCTCATCCCTTCATTCCCTTTACTGCTGCCATAGGCCGGAGGAGTTTATACATCACATTTGGGATAAGTCGTTAATGCGTCTGGAAAGGAGATTTAGACGAAACCGAAACGACTTGGAACGAGGACTGGGATGTCTTCAATATACACGATCTTTACCGTAACATTTTCGTTGTTTATCCAAACATCGGAAATCCGTAGCACGTGACTAAATACATATAGACGTAATCATGTCTTATAGATTTCCGATTATATACATCCATGTGTTTACGTGCGTATGGGGAACTCCGAGTTTGCTTCACCAACGACTCGACCCGGACTCTTTCCAATTTGTTTCACGATTTTTTGCGCGTAATTGCATTAGGCTTGAAAAACGCGTCTATTTTCCGTTAGATTTTTACATCAATATTGACTATTTTATTTGTGTGTCAATTGAAAGGAAAATAGGTTTTCTTAATCGGAAAAAAAGGCGAAACATACGCAATTTTATATATCAATTATTTAATCCACGGCCCAGAGTTTGCTACTTTTATTACTTTCGACTTTCGCCTTGTTTTGCCATCTCACCAAAGCACGAGAAATGCAAATTAGTCCACTCTGGGTCATAGTTTTAAAATTCTTACACGTAATTTCGCATTCGTGAGAATTTTTCCAAGTTCGAATAAATGTGTATTTGCGTTACGTTTTCAAAATAATGCAAAGTAAGGAGCGAGTGAGAAAATCTAATCAACGTTAAAAGTAATTTTTAGACCTGTAACAATCATAAAAAAACTATCATGAAGCAAATCCGCGAAGGCCAGGTTTGGATATTGGTGACATTGTCACGTATCGCCGCATACATAACCCATGAATATTTCAGATTTGAGCTTCCAAACGACTCGGTCGATATGTGAAAAGTACTATCAAATTCTGACAATAAAAATATGTCACGTTGGCGAATCTTTAAAACGTTATGCCTGAGATCGTAATATAATCCACGTTTGCTCGTATTCGCGAACGAAAAAGCGACATTTGAATACAATGGCAATGTGCCCATATGAGTCACACGAGTCCAATAGCAGATATGAATTATACACACACACACACACACACACACATGAGCCAATGGACCATAAACAATTTCAAGGGTCTATTTAAATCTGATGTATCCATTATACCACTACAACAAATAGTTGAGATACCGTGAAATATTTTCATCAGGCTGCACATATACGATATAGCATTTATTGGGTGGGGGGAAAAAAGAGGAGAAGGGGGAATTGTAGTCGGCGAGGTCGGAATGAGCAGTCGCCTCGTGGGAGCCCTTGAAAACTTTGACCTGCGCCGATGAAAAACGAAGAGTTTCTCACTCTATCCCTGTCCTAGATAGGCACGGTACTTTTACACCACGCTATATGTTTGATATTGTACATGTTGATACGTATATATATATATATATTAAATGTTCGTATATATATATATATACGAACATTTAAGTACACCAATCGTTATATTAAATGTTGACGACTGCTGAAGGTGTACACACGAATGCCCATTGACATGAAATACGCGATAGGACGTCGATATCAATAAATAAAGTCTCTCTTCGTAACGTTATCTCATGAATTTTTGATATCGTTTTCATTCTATAATTAACTAATTGTAAATCACGAGCCTCGAGGGAGACTCGATATATCTACGATATTTTTATCTGATATAATATTTAATTCCTGTTTCGAAATGATACAAGGCGAACCGAAATTTATCATTAGGTTTGGTTCGTTTCACCCCCGAACGAAATAGAGGTTATTATTACTCGTTTCACTTACAATTAGCTGTGAACTTATCAGGTATCGTTTGGCTCTTTGCCATCGTAACTTGCCAGCCTTTGCTTCGATCTTCATTTGACTCATGCCCAAAGATGGCAAAATTTTTAATCTTAATGATCGTGACACAGTTGCGGAATAGTTTATCAAAGTTTTCCCTTATATATTAAATATCTCCTATGATTCGTTTTTCAATAAAAACGTGCAAACACTCGAATAAAACATTATTTCTCAAACATTCTCGATAAATTATCGTTCGGTGTTCTCCGAGTTTGACAAGAGTCAACAAAACTTTGAATTTTATCGTCAAATGTTAAAAGCAAATTTTTTCTAATATCTGCCGATAACGAGAATTGCCAAATCAACATCTCGTACAATATTCAACTCGTCTCGTATCACTGTTGCCACTTACTATCCGCAATAACGCTATACCGTCAAAATAGCAGATTGCGGAACGAACGGATTTTCACCGTCGCGCAGCCGGCGATGATATTAGTGCGCGATAATATTTCCAATAAATAATAACGCCGCAATGCAGTACACGTTGCAAGGGCCCGCACATGCAATCTCTCCGACTCTCCCTTCCCATGTACATAAGTGTATACATATGTAATATACATGTGCGCGTGTATACGTATAACGTTGGGACAAGGACGCCCGTTGTGACGATGGTCCCTATACTGAATTTCACGTCGCGTATATGCCTCCGTGCGGCTGGATAAAAGGGTTGGGGAGTCGGATGCAGCCTTGCAATTTGTTACTGAAAACGCAGAGCATATGATGCGGTATTATGCGAATCGCCATGCAAGTGCGATATAGCGTATAACACCTGAATACTGTTGACGACGGCATGGACGCGTACGCGCGTACCTCCTCCTCCTTTTTCTCACCCCCCACCCAGCCGCCTCAACGACCGTTCCGCGCATGCGCTAGCGCGCCAGCACACGCGCATGCGCACGGATGTACGCACGGGCGAACGCATGGACATCCGTATACGGGATACACAGACGGGTATACGTGTATCACAGGGAATACCCTACGTTCTCGTTGAGGGCTCACTGACTCGAATGAGTGACTAGAGAAAAGATCGACCCGGTCGACACATTTTCCATGTATAGCCCTCCCTTTGTCATCACTCGCCCGCTCTATCGCTCCTAGCTTAGCCCCCGAGCTTTTTTTCCCAACAACTACCAACGTTTCCTCTACCTTTTTGTTTCTTCCTACATTGCTACTTCCAACAACCTAATAATAAGAACCTCCGGGATCGTAATATCCCTGTTCGTTCTCGTTAACGTCGTTTCGTTATTACTGTCGCTTTCTCTGCTTTTGTCGTGCGTGTAATTTTTTATGAAAGTGAGAAGCACGTGAATTTGAGAAAAACGCGTAAGTATGCTCGAGGTGTTCGCTCATTGACGGATCGATGCGGCACATGCGGAAAGCATGTCCATTCTTGGAACGAGGAAATTGAACGTCGTTCTAAGCTAGGAAAATGGATTTATACTTTAATACATTTTATAAACAAATGTATTGTTTGTCTTTCAATTAATGTCAATTTAAATAATTGACGTTTAATCGTAGAAACTAACACACAAGTATTGTTTCATGTTAAACGTCTTATGGCGTTTATTTCGTATTTTTTTATTAAGAAAAAAAATATATCTAGTCTTGACAAAATAAGTGCGATGAAAGTTTAACGATGTCGTGAAAATAACGTGTTTTTTCGCGAGTCCCGCAGTCACGTCCCAAGTGCACTTTCCGTAAATGACCCATTTTGCAGTTTGCCAAATGCGAATGCGGAACCTTCGGATAGAACTTACAGTGGCACGGAACGTGGTAAGCAAAGAGCTCTTAATGCGGAATATTGATAAGGCCAAGAAGCGTCAAAGTTGGAGAGAAAGAGATCAAGTTTCGAGTGGATCATTGAGAAGCTTCGATAAACGGAGGGCATCGAACTCTCGAGTGATATCGTGGATTATTAAATTAGATGAATAATTTACTCGAAATAGGGCATCGAAGAATCGACGAAGCTTTCTATCGTTAGCGTCACTCCCAGGGCGCCGGTTCGACGTCCTTACGGGAAATGACTCATTCTTAGAACCGACTTTGCGTTGAGTATCGAGCGAACACTCGCGAGCTGTACGACGCATAGTGTTTGCGAGAAAATCTGTTTTCGATACATGATGCTATTTGACAATCTTAAATGAATAGGACGATTGGATTTTTTCTTACATACTTACTCATTCGGAATATAGTTAGAAAACAATAATTATCTAATTTAAAAAAAAATCCTTTCATCCGATCTATTGTATCGGTTATATTTTTGTCAATATGTAACAACAATGATTATACATTTTAATTTTATTATTTAACGTTTTATGTAATTTCATAAATTTATGGCAATCATTAATAATTCCACAAAATACATTTTACCTCGACGACTCTCTTTAGGAATTTTGAAATACTAATTAGTTTGATTTACCTCTTTTATTATTACCCAACTATGCCGTAATTCGTTGAAAGACGATTATAATTTTTGGTTTAAAAATTACTTATATATATTTTTCTTCGATGAAGCGATCGTGTTCTTCGGATAAGTAAGAAAGTTAATGTGATTCGATAAATAAATAATGTTTGGTAATCATCAATAATTTCGAGGAAATAGATACTCGTATTAATTAGGTGATGCTATAAATCAATTTTTGTATTAATACGACGGTTGACTTTTTTTGACTTTTTTTTATTGATTACCCGATAAAAGGGTCAAAAGATAATTATTTTTTGGCATTGATCAGGATATTCTCAAATGTTTTTTATTTATCCCATCAATCATTTTTCTTTAATATTAAATAACTGCGACTATATATTTTTGCTTATTTATTTAATGCTGCGGCTTACTTCATAAATGCCAAGTTTTTGATAACCATCAATAATTGTCACTTTGCGAGTGCTGCTTGTTAGAATGGCGAGAAAAAAAACATTTGTCATTCCCTAACGACATCCGTGGTGAAAGAGGCTAGAAATAAGGGAGATCTCGACTCTTCTTGGAGTGTATTAGGGACCATTAAACGGCCGGATCGTGAGTTATTGGTCTTCGAAGCGGCACACTAGGAAATCGGGGACAAGACGAGAGGGAGGGAAAGAGAGAAAGAGGGAGAAAGAAAGACAGCATCGTGCTTGACTCCGGATTTAGCGCGGAACGAAGCCGATCTGACCCGAGAGGGATTTAGAAAACTTGCTCGCTCCCCGAAAGAGCAATAGATGGAGCCAATAACTTACCATTGGGTCAGAGAAATAATATTTTTATCCCCATCCTCAACTTCATATCTATTCGTCTTCCTTCAACAACGTCTTCCGGTCAATGCGCATAAAACTTGTGAATAAAATTTCGTGGGCGTTATAAATATTTACATTTGATAAATTCAAGGAACAATACGAATTAAGTATGACAATATTAGGACCATTTTCGCCAGACTCCTTTTTCAAATTTCGAGGTCATTTCTCATTTCGTCACTTTTAACAGCGATTAAACTCGCGTTTTCAAACGATTTGTCTCTCTAGTTTCATTCACATCTGTTTCTCATTTTGCCCAATGAATCACACAAAATTTTTTCGTTATTCGCCTCATTAGTATCCTCGTTACAATGTTCTATGTAAATTTGATAGCTTTGAGGGAATATCAATATTGCGCATTCCATACGAATTTCACGAATTCGAAGAGCAAAATTGATTTTCACTCTTAATGCAGCTGAGGGGCCGGCCACTCGATCAGCGTCATGTAGTCGTATATTTTTATACACGTGTCGACATTTGAATTCTACATGCATACGCTGCACCCCCCCCCCCCCTCCTCGCACAGCTACATTAATTTTCAGTGAAAAGTGGTTAAACGGGGAAAACAAAAAAAATCGCCACATTTCTGTAACTCGTAACTTCCCACAATAATTGCATAGTTACTAATTGGCAGTGGCGTCTAGTCTACCCGCTAAAGAGATGTATGACATGTAAAGGAAATTTATTATCTTGCACGGTGATCTTAAATTTATTCAAAAATAATCATGTCCACATTAAAAAAAACACTTCAAATTTACGCTAAATGAATCAAATAGGTTTTCACTTCATTAATTCCTGTAATTTAGGATAGTGAGCAATTATTATTATAGGAATTAAATGCTTCTAAAGAAATCGTAATTGAGATGCTGAGAGAAGAATACAGAAATGCCATTTTTATTTATATAAATTATTTTAGTAATTTTTTATTTATTCGGAAACGATTTGGCACATATCGAGTAATTATAATAATTTTGTTTATTTTATTAATCATAATAATTAGGAAGGCCGGAGAATAAAATAACCCGGATGGAATGCAAATGAAAAGCATGCAAACCAGGATGGATGAAAATGCCAAGATATCATTTTTATACATACTAATTTACGCAGTGATTTTACATTCCATTTGCAAACCGTCGGGCATATATTACCAGTTATAATTGGTTGATCGAGTCAACTAATCGTTTTAATTCGTTAATCACTACAAATCTGAATTGCTGCCCAATAAAAATGATAAAAATTAAATTCATTGAAAAATAATCGTGTTCACAACGTTGAAAAAAGTTAATATCTCATTGTTATTTGAATAAGCTCCCTTAGTAGCTCAAAATTAATTTTTTTTAATTCAGCCAGGTATGAAAAAAAATAGTTTTAACCTATGGCAATTTATTTATTCCATTAATTCCTACGAGTCGGAATATATACACGAGATGAGAATGACGAGAATAAAATCAAATAAAAAAAGAACTAGTGATTGCAATGCTGTAAAAAACAATGAAAATGCCATTTTTACCCATACGAATTTCTCCATACCCGAATAGATCGCGGGCGAGGGGTTCGCATTACGGATTCTCGCGCTAATTATATACTCGCGCGATCTATACAGGCCACGTTGAATAAAATAAAGGTTCATTCTTGTACATAATTTTGCGAGGACAGAGGCGTGCATAAATCGTGCGGAGGGTGAATATCGTCGAGAAACGTGGATTCGGAAAGCACAACGTGTCTGACGTACGCGCAATTTAATACCAGGTGGTATTGAGGGTAATGGCTAAATTTATTGTCACGAATAAAGGCGCACACGGGATTCGTGCGAGTGCGAGAGAACGGCTCCGGAGAGTAGAACCAGTGTGTCTAATGGACATGTGTATGTCACGTTACAGGACGTAGTTATATAGGCTGGTGGGGCAAGCGGTTAGACCCGAGGGTGTTATTTGGTGCATTGACGTCGATAACCGTAGCGAGCTTCGCACACCAGCGCCATCTCGCCGAATCGCACCGTAACCCGTCCAGGGGTGGCAAACTCCGAAAGCTTCGAAAGCTCCGTGATTTTACCGATCGGGTAAACATTACCGACCGTTCTTATCGTCTACAAAAAAGACGCTCAGTCGGACATAAAACTGAAATACGTGAATTAGAGTTTCGCGCACAGAGTTCGCTGTCGGACGTCGTCCGGGATACGTTAGTTTTTCCATTCTCTCGCGAAAAGCTCGGTGGATGGAGCTTTGGTCGTTTCTCTATTGTAATTGGCGAGCATTGGCTATTGACGCAAAGTCAATGAGCTCTGCTTTTGTTCGATCGCCTATGTTCTATACACTTTCCTATCTCGCTCTAACGATTTTATTCCACCCTAGGATTCTCAGCGCAAATACATCGAGGTGCGTTGCACCCCATTTACTTCAACGTGCGGTAAATAATGCGGATAAATATATTTTCGATGAATCATCTTCATTCATCTTCCCATACGAGTAACTATAGACTTACGCTACGTGCTCAGTCTAAACATTAACAACTTCGATGAGGAAGAGACAGAGAAAATCCAGACACCGTCCAACGTTAATTTATCGAACGCATCTTCCATGGGAAGACTATACTCGTTTGTCGTTTTGCGGTAAAAAAGAAAAAATTCAATCGCAAGCTGAACACACCGAAGGGAGAAATTCTCATCGTGACAAGTGTTCCTCCGAAGCTTTTCTCTCTACCTCACTGAAAAACATGCGCCTGTTCAAATAAAGTTCCGCCTCTATAATCGACGAGTGTTTGGCAGCTTGGACTTTCTACGTTTATTTGAAGAAGTCTATCCATGAGGCTTTATTGTTGAAGTGAGATCGAGCGAGTAAGAACCGTGAACGAAAGCGCTTAAGAGAGAAAAACGAGAGACATAAAAATACACAAGGATATAAGGGGGTGACGGCACAACGGGAGGGTTCTATTAATATCGAGGAATATAGTTAAATTTAGCAAAAAGCTTCTTTCCTTCGGTCGATGATCGATGGATCAATTTATTATTCGCATTAATGGAACCTACTGCTGGCAAGGCTTTGGCAGGGAGAATGACAGGGCACTCTTTGCATTTCGACTCAGGACGATTTCCGGTTGGCCCTCTACTGATGTCTGTAAGGCAAGCCTTGTGAACTTCCGACAGCGATGTGTTATACAGTGTGTAAATGTTCACTGTGCCAATATCCACGCTCTCGGGATAGTCCATCTTTGTACTGCCCCCCTCTCTCTCTCTCTCTCTCTTTCTCTCTCCCGTTGCGCGATCGTGGTTCCTCCTCCGGGTCTCGTTTGACGCCATAGCGCTCTTGGTGATCGTTAGAACGATGCGGCGAGGTAACGGAGAAGAGGACCGCCACTGTGGCGAGACAAAGAAGAAAGATAGAAGAGCAGAGGAGACAAGGTGGAAAAAGGCCTCGACGTCCGGTGGCAGTGACCGAATTATTATTAATAATCTATCCGCGTGTTGACGTATGTCGCGAAGTGACTTATGCCAACTTCGTGCGTTGCCAAACTCGAAGTATCTTCTTTACAATTTTCTTCGCTCCCTCGATCTTCGTTCGACAAGACAAAGTATAGCGCGAGGAAGAAATTTGATGCGCGCGCAGCTTTACGTGAATGCCCCACCCGGTCACATAAATTTTACGCTAGATGACGCTGTTTGTAAATTACAAATCTCGATAATGGTAAGATGTATTGCTGAAACCATTCGGCCAATTTTACAAAGACGCAAATGTTTATACTTGTAGTTGGCTATTAGTATTTCGTAGGTCGTTATCAGATAATTAAATGCTTCGTATGATGCGAGCCAAGGGGATGAATTATTATGTCACGTCAATCCACACTTTCGTTTGAAACGGAGCCAAAAACCTTGAACCATGTTGCTTCTTCGCCCTGCGGTAATATCAGAGGATGATGATTGAAAAAGAATGGAATTGTAACAAATTTTGCGTTCTTGAGTTGAAAAAATGATTCAATTACAATCATTGAAAATCTCAAATAATTAAGAAAACTTTTCACACTTTTTCTCCCATTTTTATTGAAAAAAATTGTAATTTTTTATAAATTTCCGAATGAAGAAAGTATCAACAAGATAACCCGATGCAACGGCATAATATATTTCATAATAAAAGTTTTAAACTGCTCGGTACGGAATGTAATCTCGAAGAATTTATAAAAGCTCCCGGAATTAATTAGCGTTATGTAACATCTGAATCGTTCATTTTCTCAAATCATTCGAAATAAATACACAAAAAGTAGCACAAACTAGAAAATTCTACATTGATTTCTCATTATTTTCACTCGCTCGAAGCTTTTCTCGCGAATAAAGCGAAATTTGAAAACCCAGTATCATCGCTCGTTCGTAGAAGAAACGATTTCAGCAAGATAAATTAATGAACGAACAATGCCCAAGGGTTCTAATTTTCACTATTTATTATTCCAACCTCTAGGACTGATATCTTCTCAACTTCAATTCTCGGAACATCACCCGTTTCCTTTCAAGGAGACGGGCAATGTTGCTCGTAAATTTCGAAAAGCATCGAAACGTACCGTGGCTCCCATTTTTTTGTTCGTCGCATGAATTTTTCTGTCCGCTTCGATCGAAGCGGAGCGATATGCTCAAGGGCAACGATGCCAGTGGCCCGAATAAAATTGCCATCGTATTTTTTCTCTTCTTTTTCGTATATAACGATGATTTTCCGCGAGAGAGCGTTCTTGATATTTCATTGATGTACACGATGGCCGCATTCACCGGGAAGCGAGCACCGCCACCGCCACTTTTGCCACCCCATCGAAGCTCTCTATGCGGAGAAGCGGATAGCCTCTGTGTAGCAAGCTAGCAGCAGCAGCAGCAGCAGCAGCAGCAGCAGCAGCAGCAGCAGCAGCAGCAGCAGCAGCAGCAGTCAGCGGCACCGAGCTGACCCAGATTCCCGTTGGGATCCGAGAGCGACCGACGGTTTTCTGCCGCGGTGCTCCACCTTCGTGTTACACGAAGCCGGTGAATGGACCCCGAGATGACGCACACACCATAACCAACCCCTCGGAGCTATATACCTATGTTTCTTTCTTTTTTTTCACACGACTGTGTATGTGTGCAGCACAATCAACATCACTACCAACCCGACGAACGACCCAGTGCACTCCGTATCTCCATTTTCGCGACGGACGATTTCTGCATGTGCACGTACGGTCCTTCGTTTCATCCTCACGAATCCGCATACGACATCGTTCCACAACCCCCACCCTCTGTTCTCGATGCACATGCTCCTCGCACCATTGGAAATTCTCTTTTCGCCCGAGAGCCTCCACTCCACCAAGCCCCACCCCACAAACCCTCTCTTTCCTTCCTCCTGTGAATCGAAAAAATAAATGCGGCAAATCCATCGACGACGGTACGAATTTCACGACAGGACGTAAAATTCTCTTTTCACACGTTTTTCTAAATTCTACACGATGTCAAATTTATAGCATAGGTACCACGTTTTTCCGTATAAAGTATTTTTGTTTTATTTCATCCCTCGAATCGAACCTGCGCCATATATTTAAATAAGTTGCAGACTCGACCCGATATTTTTTTCTTTGGGACGGTAAACTGCAGATAATATGATTTTTCATCTTTAATCGAAGATCTATTATACCCATTTTGTAAAAAAAAAAAAAAAAATCGATGAAGAACGAATTGAAAATATTATCGATGGAAATATGACGTTTTATCTTCGTTCATTGTTCGCAACGTAATTTCTTAGTGCCGCATCGACGGTAAACTGATTGACTGGGATTGAATCATACGTATATATTTAAGCTTGGTAGCGTGCGGAGAGTTATAGAAAGGCAAGTCTCTCTTTCTCTCTCTCTCTCTCCGCCCCGTTGGTGTGGTCTATCGAGTTTGCAAATGGGTCAGTCGATGCTGATTGATCGCCCAGAGACACCGTCAGCCACCGCAAGATGTTGCCTCGCGTAGTCCCCTTGACGAGATTGCAGTGGGAGAGACCGAGACGAATTGACGCTACGTTTAAACTGTCGAAGCGATAATTGATCGGCAGAAACTGCGCTACGAGTCATCAACGGATTCTCAAACAACACGCTATATTAAATTTTCATTCTTGAATTTTTTAATTTTAACTTTTATTACGTAAATTACGTTCGAGATTCGCGAAGACAACGTTTATTTCCTAAAAAGCAATCCCGATTTTGATTAATAAAAAATTATCAATTAATCTGATCGGCACGCCTGAGCAATACGCCGTATATACACAATGTCCTACAGTGAATTTCTAATCTCGTCTGACCTCTCTTGCGGTATGCAGTCTTGCTTTGATCTTCGATTGCCATAAACGCCCGCGCCCTTCGATCTAAGCCGCGAGGGGAATGAAGGAGAAGGGATAACTGGTCGTGATTGGAGAACACGTGACTCGATTCATATAATTAATTGGATTCGCGTGAAGCGCCTTGATCGATTGAAACCTCGATATGTAATTGGCATTTCAGATTGGAAAAATGTGAGAAATTATTAGAGCTTTGAAATTTCGCGCGCATCGCGCGACGACATACTCGCACGATCGGTCGGGGTTGCTCGCAAAGGTTTGCGGCGAGATATCAACCTTGTTTTGAATTTATATTCCCTTTATTTTTATTTTTTTATTTCAAGAGCGTCTAGACCTTTTTCACCTTTAATCTCCGGTTGGCCCGAATCTTGGCACTTCAGGGAGCTCTTCGCGCAAATAATACCATCACGTAAGCGTGTCGGCATGAAGATCAATCATCGAGTATACGTTATAGTACGCTCCCTATATCTCACCGACATTGTCCCGTTCGTGAGATCACAACGAGCATTGTCTTTTTTAAAAGAGTTTTCGAAGCGAGTACTTCTCGTCTCTCGGAGATTTCCTTTGTCGCGTAACGCCGCAATGGACGCTTCCAACGGTAATGTACCTCTCGGCTTTCGAGTCCTTGGAGAGACATTTTGTCGCATTAATCTTTTGTTCCATGATTTTACCATTTTTTTGCCTCAATAATTAAGGAATTGTAAAAAAATTATCGACCTGCACTTTTTTTTATTCGTGTTTCTTATTTCTCATACTGAAAATTGACGATTTTCGGTAAATAATGGATTTTAGATCGAGCAAATTTATCAATACGAATAATGTCGGACCATTTTTCAAATGCACCCGTGAGATTTTGGTAAAGTCCATAAAAATTCGTATTTTTTTTTTCTCAATTGGCTCGATCAAGGGTGTAGCGATGCGTCTGACCTACAATAATGAAGCTGGTACTACAAAGACACGTGTGCGGTTATTCAGTATATCACGCAGAGGAAAAGGGAAAACCTTGTATATGGAAATGATCCAAAGACTTATTTTGTATGACCAGATAGCCGGGGGTACGAGCTTTGTTGGCTTACTTCCACGTCGCGTTGCGGACCAAGAATTCCAGTGGCCCAATTTCACCGATATTTATTACACCACATCGGAAAGTAGAAACTCTTTTTCGATCCCGGTATTATCCGCTTGAGAAACACGCAAGATCGACCACGAGCAATTTCGCATTTCTCCAATCTCCGTGTACGTTCGCCAGCATTTCATTCCCTAAGAATTTATCGACAGGTTCAATCGTAATTTTTTCAACACATTCGTTTCAATTTTTCACATAGCAGAAACACACTGTTCTCCTTTTTTTCCTGATTTTCGCAACGTAACAATCTTGTTTTCAATTAAAATACCAAAGTTCATGTCGATTTATTTTATTACCCAACGAGAAAAAAAGCTTAGTCAGGGAAACTCTGCGATTCTCATCTTGTCGAAGTGTTCGAAAACCCAATATAGATTGCTCGTCTTTCTATAGTATTTGATGACGATTGCTACATTTCCAATATTTCTCTCATTGTATAGCATAGATAATCTTTTCCTTATAAAAATGTATAAATAGGTATATAGTGAAACAGCAAGTAACTATTTTCTCCTTGGAATACTCAATGGAATGGAATACTCAATGGAATACCCAATGCTTTTTTCCATTGTACTACTTCATCTTAACAGAAATCAAGGATGCGGCATTTCGCTGCACCTGCTTTTCCGTATCTCACAAACCGCTGGTTCGAAACTTATCTTACAGTATTGGTTACTGGACGAGGCTTGTTTCTCGGTCAATCCGCTTGGTCCTAATAACCGATCTCGATCGATTGTATACGACTGGTCAGGATTAAGAGAAGACCAGTCGAGTGGATACTAAATAAGAGACTATACGCTCTCATCCACCCATCCGTATCCTCATCCTCGTCAATACCGTTCATTTTACAACAATTCACCCCCTATTTAAATCAAATTTTCTTGAAAATACGAGTATGTAGAATTGCATAAGGTCTGAAATGCACTGATCACTACGTCAGTACTATAGTTTCATTTACCACCTATACATCAACATATATATCGAAATACGTCACTTTTCTCACTCACCTTGACATCACAACGGTGGGGATTATTGATGTGGAGAAACTTTCCAATTATTTTTTCGACTCGCGTTATTCCTCATTAAATAATTATTGGTAAAGTCCAAAACAATTGTTATGATCTGCAAACCAATTTAAAAAAATAATTATTTCGTGCAAAACTTTCTACAAATTATCGTTAGTATTTATAATTTGTTAATAAATCAAATAATAATTATTAATGAATTCATTAAAAAAATCGATCATTATCGCAACTGAATATTTATAATTGTTAATCAATCACATTCGATAGGTATCGATTCGTTGTCGCTGTATCGACACAAGTTATACGAGAAATTTAACTGAAATTTCATCGAGCGTCTGACCACGTGGTTCCCTTGACCACTGGCGATGTCGATGCATATCGTGCGTTCTTTGTTGTCGGTGATGATAGAGGAGACAGGGAGATTTCCGGAAATTCGTAGGAAAGAGGCAATCCTCGACATGCCATAGCACGGTCGTATCAACTGACGCATAGAGGCCGCTCGGATTCGCCGCCCCCCCACCCCTCTCGCTCTCTCTCTCTCCCTCTCACTCGTTGTCCTCCGCACTATCGCTCGTGTAGTCTGCTACGGTGCTGGCTCGCTCTACTCCAAACTTCTACTTGGCGCGCGCCCCTCTGTCTGGCTCTAGTTGTATCTGCACCACTATGCGATACTCTCACGCCAGGCGTGCACACGATTTAGCATGCGCGTGACGCGTAGGTACGCCGCGCGATGCAAAACCTGCGGGTGAAACACATCGCGTTGAAAAAGGGAACGGGCGGGGGTGGAAGACCTTGGCTTTATGGTGGGCGACACCGCAAGAATCCTTGCGCTAGTGAGATCAGCTGATTCTATCGCGATGGCGGGAGGATGGTTAAAATGAATTGCGTTAAAGGGTAGGCCGAGATATAAGACAAAACGAAGAAGATAGCCCACGAGGATGCTACGTAAAGTTTCTTCGTACTTGCTACGTCTCGATTCTCACCCCTCCCAGACCTGTGTATATACATACACAATCTCTATAGTATCGTTTTTCGTAATATCAGTAGAGATCGTCAGACGATCTCAAGTAGAGATGGATAGGTGAATGCCAGAGGTACGCAAGATAGGAATTGCCACAGTGGACGTGTTATACACAAGCATAAAGAGTAGCGTGGTATAAATATATATACACAGGTGCACATAGAAAAAGAGAACGAGAGAGCGAGAGAGAGAGAGAGAGAGAGAGAAAAGAAGCGAGGGCAAGTGATGCGTGTATAGGCGTGGAAGGTCTCGGTAGTGGGCCACGATCAGGTGGGGAGTGGCGGTGTTAAGGGATGAGTGAGCGGGGCGGAAAGAGCGGCTGGGGGGGGTAAGAGAGGTGGTCGAGTCAAGCGGGACGGGTGGGTGCGCTGTGGAGAGGGGTGTATTGATTGCGCGTGGCTGGCGAAAGAGAAAGAGAGAGAATGAGATAACGAGGGCAAGGGAGAGAGAGAGAGAGATATGAGCATCAGCGCCACGGCCTTGTCTCTTCGTCTACCGTGCGCACTGAAACCTCTCTCTTTCTCCCTCTCTCTCTCTCTCTCTCTCCCACTTTCCCACTCCATCCACCTTTCTTTCTCAGTCTCTCTCTCGTACTCGCCCTTCCTCTCTCCCTCGCCTCTCTCACTCTCGCTCTCTTACTCTGTCTCCCTCTCAAGTTCCCTCTCTCCCTCGTGTCCTCTCTCCCCCTCACTCTCTTTCCATCGCCTCCTGCTCTCTCTCTTTATCTGTATCTCTATGCCTTCGCTCCTCATCCCCCCGACCCTCCCTTCGACTCCTTTCGCTCTCTCTCCCCTGTCCTTTCTCTCTCATTCTCTCACTGTTTCTTTCTCTCGTTCCCTTTCTCTCTCTCTCTCTCTCTCTCTCTCTCTCTCTCTCTCTCTCTCTCTCTCTCTCTCTCTCTCTCTCTCTCTCTCTCTCTCTCTCTCTCTCTCTCTCTCTCTCTCTCTCTCTCTCTCTCTCTCTCTCTCTCTCTCTCTCTCTCTCTCTCTCTCTCTCTCTCTCTCTCTCTCTCTCTCTCTCTCTCTCTCTCTCTCTCTCTCTCTCTCTCTCTCTCTCTCTCTCTCTCTCTCTCTCTCTCTCTCTCTCTCTCTCTCTCTCTCTCTCTCTCTCTCTCTCTCTCTCTCTCTTTCCTCCGTTATCTCGATCGGTCTCTCAGTCCTGGTAGTCTCTGTTTGCTCCCTGTGTATCTCTCTTGGGCTTCCTTTCCCTCATTCTCCGATGTGCTGGCCCTTCCGTTGTTCCGACTCTGTTCTCGCTTGGTCGGCCCTGCGTATATCCTCTCTCTCTTTTTCTCATGGACGCCGTCTCTCTCCCATCGCCGCGGGATCAATGCCGTCACTGCATGCACACCACCCGACACGACGTTGCATTGGCATGTGTGTGTGTGTGTGTGTGTGTGTGTGTGTGTGTGTGTGTGTGTGTGTGTGTGTGTGTGTGTGTGTGTGTGTGTGTGTGTGTGTGTGTGTGTGTGTGTGTGTGTGTGTGTGTGTGTGTGTGTGTGTGTGTGTGTGTGTGTGTGTGTGTGTGTGTGTGTGTGTGTGTGTGTGTGTGTGTGTGTGTGTGTGTGTGTGTGTGTGTGTGTGTGTGTGTGTGTGTGTGTGTGTGCGTGTGTGTGTGTATTTTGTTGTTTAGCACAGGTGTATTACTTTTCTTTTTTCACCCAGTATCAAACTCAGGTGTACCTACTATTTGGTATTTCCAAGCGAGTCGTAATCACGACCTTTCTTGATTAGCCACCCCTTCGTGACGAAGAGAAATCGGAGGAAAACGTATCGAGAATAGCATAGCCCAAGCATGCTTCATCTGGATTTCTCGTGATCGTGGTCCATCCCGATAAAAAATACCTATATCCTACGCACATAGGAGAAAAAATAGTCATCGCAGAACGAGAAGCTGCGAACGATGTCGCGAGAAAAAAAATTCTCTTCTTTGCTTTCCAATAGAAATTGTTGCGAAGCGATCTTTCTTTTTCACGTTTGCCTCGTCTCTTGCTCTATTTTACTCTCACGCCGATAGTCGCAACACTATCTGACCCCTCTCTCTCTCTCTCTCTCTCTCTCGCGCTCTCTCTCTCTTGCTACTATCCCCCTCGTTTTTCTCGCAGAGTCGTTTTCCGACGTAGGGAACTCGGAGAGGTACTCGGTATTCTCTCTTTTTCGAACACACACATATATTATATATACGTATGTATGTCGTCGTGCGACGCCGTGGTACCGCCGTGGCGCATGGCCGAATACTCACGAAATTCACGACCTCTTGTGCACCTTCGCAACACTCTCCTCCACAACGCCAAGCTTGTAGCCCAGCTTCCCGAGGCCCTGCGCCCAACAGCACAGGGGACAAGCGTCCCCGCGCAAGCGGGCGCATCTTCAGCTCATTTCTCTCTCTCGCTCTCGCTCTCGCTCTCGCTATCTCTCTATCTCTATCTCTATCTCTCGCGTTCTCTTTCTCTCCCCGCCGAATAGGTCGAAACTCTCCTGCGGATAGAAACCCGCATAACGTAATCGAATTTTTTACCCATTGCCCTCCTATGCACCATGCGACAGAATATGCTCAAGGGGGATGATCGTTATTCCGCTATCCTGGCCTGGACATACTATTTTCGTCTATTAAAAATACAAGAAAATCCGTTTTTTGTTTCGTGTTCGACTTTACGTTTAATGTAGATATCTTATAAATAATGAGAAGAAGAACCTTTTACAAATCATTCCACCAACAAGTTTGAACGAGGGATGAAAATTCTTTCGCTCGTTCAAAAGCTCGCGTGGCAACTCGATTTTCCAACGTGATTGGCTATAACGTGATGTCTTGCATAACGAGAACCTCGAGCGCGCTCGAGCGTGCGAACGCTTACGAAACGTTCTCGACAGGCTCTTTGGAAGAAACCAATGAAGAGTGTAGAATCTAGCGTAGAACTCAACAAGGAAGAGACGACAAAGATTTTAATTGGATAAAAAAAAAACATATTCATACAAACTATACATCACTCTGACTCGATGAATGAATTTTTTATCTCGTCGTAGTCGCTCTTTGATACGCAAAAGAAAATGAAAAAGGGCATGTGCAGTCGCGCGCGTATTGCAAAAAATATTGAAAAAAAAGTAAGGATAAAAAAAAGGTAGGAGAAGGGCCCGAGCGAGAGATGTCACGGCATTGGCGCCGACGATAACCGACCACGCTCGACGACGTCGAGCTTTCACGAGCTTGCGGACCAGCGACGGCGGCGTAGTGTACGCCGAGGAGTTGCCTACCGAGCTTGCCGCTTACTCTATACATATACACATATATGTACCCAATTTGTAGTATTGGTGTATACCGTACAGAGACACACAGGCTCGCGCTCGGTGCAAAGAGCGAGAAGAATGATAGGCCGTTGCGGATGAGAAAGAGTCGTGAGCGAGAGAGAAAGAGTTGGGGAGAGGGAGGAAGACACGGCAGTGGCGAGGCCGCGCGCGCTAGAGAGAGAGAGAGAGAGAGAGAGAGAGAGAGAGAGAGAGAGATAAAAGTATCGACGGAGAGAGCGGTGAGGTCCGGGCGGAAAGCTCAGGGCGACAGAGAATGAAGGATAGACAGCGGAGAGAGAAAGAAGAGCGATGGAGCGAGCTTGTGAGTCGAGTGGTGGGGGTAGAGGATAGGAGCGAGGAAAAGGCCCGATATACAGCGAGGTGGCTGGAGTGAGACGAAGCGAGCTTGCGGATGTTGAGGCAGGAGCGACGGAGAGAGATATAGGTAAAGCGCGAGAGTGGGGGCTCAGCGAGTGAGGACGCGGGGAGGGCGATAGCGACGCAGCAGCGACGGGAAAAGCAGGTGGGGGACGCGCGCAGCTCATGCCTGACAGGCCACACAGGCAGGCAGGCACGCAGGCGGCCAGCGCACCGCTACCGCAGCCTTGCAAGCTCTCTCCCCCGAGAAGCTTAGAGCTTAAAGCTCGTCGCTGTGTGTTCTCCGCGGTATCCGCTGGACGTGTGTCGTACCCGATATACAAAGAGGGAGAGGAAGAGACCGGGCTGCTGCCGCTGTTACTGCTGCTACTGCTACTCCGCTGCTGTTACCGTTTCTGTGTTCCTACAGTTTTTACCTTGCGTTTTTCTTTCCTGTTTCTCTTCGAGAGACGGCCGGACTCTCTGAATCGTAACTTGCGTGGTGTTGCGTACGTGCGTGCTTGTGTGTGTGCGCGCGCGCGTCAAAGTGATTGGAGAGACCGTAAGGCGAGGAACGCGACGACGACGACTACGACTACGACGACGACGGGGAGAAGGAGAAAAAAGAGAAAATAGCGGGCAGCGTCAAGGGACACGAGTTAGTGTAGATAGAAGAGAAAAACGAGGCTACGATTATTCGTAGCCAGAGGAGCTTGAGACAGGTGGGAATGATGATTGTGGAGAGACTAGAAAAAAAAAACACCAAATAATATAATAAATAGACGACGAATGACGAAAGAATAATTTTCTACCGTTATCACTGATATATCACTGTTATCATTGAGAGGTATTTCCCGGACGACTAGGGAAATCGTTGGCGAAAAACGAGTGGGGGTGAGAGAGTGAGAGAGCGAAAGAGACGGTGAGAAGAGGAAACTCGAAGAGCGCGAGCGACGTGTCAAGATAACGCGAGATAACGCGAGAGGAGTGGGAGAAGAGAAGAGTGTGTGTCAGGGTGTGTGTGAGAGAGAGAGGGAGAGAGAGAGAAACGGACGATAGATAGATACAAAAGGAGCGAGATAGCTGCCATCATCGTTCCGGTGGCTCTTGGTGGTGCCGCTGCCACCACTGCTGATATTGAGGGCTAGAGACCGTTGTATTTAGCGCGTTTTTCTCGTTCGTTCATTCTCAACGATCGTTTATTTTCTCTTTCTTTTGGTTCAGAGGGTTCGATCGATATTTATCGAATCGAATCGATCGTACGGTAATGACCAAAAAAAAGGTATAGACGTAATGAAAAAGGGAAAAAAATACGACACATCGAGAAAGTAGAATGTTTTTTCATTTTTATTTATCGTTTAAACAATATCAAGGGGACGAAAATATCAAGTAGTTGAGAAAGGGACGAGATACTTATTTTACATGACAATAGGTGGGATAGAGGGACAGAGTGAAAGCTCCAGAACGATGGGCACTCCTAGGCTGTGGGTGTCGGCGTGTCGTCGGTTCGTGCATCAGTGGTACAGTGGCTGCTAGTAGTAACGTCGCGAGAAGCAATCGTCGAGAGAGAAAGAGAGAGAGAGCAAGAGAGAGAGAGAGAGGGTGAGCAAGAGAACGAAGGAGAGGGGTGGGAGGTCGCGAGAAAGAGGGAGAGAGGGGGGATTTGGAAAGAGAGAGAGACAAGACGAGACGAAAGAGACTCGGTGGGAACATCGAGCAAAGGAGCGCGCGAGGCGCGTCCTCTGCTCTCGCGGAAAGCCTGAAAAGCTCTCTCACCGCGTCGGAGGCGTCATCGGTGGTGTGTGCGGCAGTTGCGCGCGTGCAGGGGTGTGTGCTTTTCGGCCACTGCCGTGTTGTTTTTTTTCTTCTTTCGCATCAACCGCATCTCTCGTGGCTCGTTAATAAGGAACGTGTGCGGAGAATTACAAGACGAGAAAAGCTCAACGGGAGCTAAAACGGGTGAAACAAATGGAACAATGAGAAAATAATTGGAACAAAAAAAATACGAAATAAAATCGTTTAAACGATCCCGAGTAAAAGAAATCAAGCTCAACGACGAAATCCGCAATTCGTTGCGTCTCTCTGTGTGCCTGAGCGTGTGTTACCGTGAGTCTCTTTGTTTGTTGCGAGTGTGTGTATGTGTGTGTCGGACATCGCAGAGCACACGGCGGGGGTGGCGCGAGCGATCCATAATTCGCGTATACGTTCTCTCTCTCGCTCTTGCTTGTCCCGTTCAGAGAGAGAGACAGAGAGAGAGAGAGAGAGAAAGAGGATGCACCATTGCTCCGTGCTTTACCGTGACACGAACATTCGCCCGACACGTCGCTCGTTCTCGTTTCGTCTCGGACAATACAGTTAAGAAGGGTGCAAAAAACGGGCATATTACGTACGTGAAAACGAAAAAAGAAAAGCTCACGCAGAGACACGAGCATGTCGCGATCGGCGCTGCGCTGAGCTCGTGTGGAGGACCTAGTGGTTGGGGTGGGGGAGCTGTGCGTGTGCGTGTCTGCGAGGAAGGAGTCGCAGCGACGAGTGAGAATCGGAGAAACAAATGGAGGAACGAAAAACGGAGGGGGTTGAAAAAAAATGCGGTCGGACAAGTGCGACGACCGGTTCGCTTTACCGATATATAGCTACGTAGCGCTGCCCATTACGGTTACCGTATCGTAGTAGTAACGAAGCGCACGAGCTTTCGATTCCCTTTCTCCCTCGGGCTCAAAAAGCGCTCTCTCTAGCTCTCTCTCGCGTACTTTATTTCACGACCGTTGGCCGTTTGTCGTGAGGAGAGAAGAAGAGGAAGAAGAAAAAGCAGCAACTGGGCTACTCATGCGCGACTGACTACGTATACCATCGTATATATTCTTGAGGCTATATATATATATGTATATGTATATATGTACGTAGCATCTATATACGCGATGAACACCTTTCGGTACCTCTCGAGGACCGAGGATGCCCCTCTTTTTTGTGCGTGGCCACGTTCCCCGTAGATGAGAGACAATTTTAGTTCGTACGGCGGAAGTGGCGTCGAGAGACGCTCGTAAGCGTCTTTGGATCGTCAACGACACGACGAGATTCGTGCGCGGTATCGTACAGTCACGCGCGCTTCCCTCTTCATCGTACACCGTTGACGAAAAATAAGGGAAAAAAGTGGGGTGTCGTGCGCGTGTGTGTGTTTGTGTGCGCGCATGTTGGTCGGTGTGCTCGACCACAGTGTCCTTCCGCAATGATGCAGAGGTTACATATACAGTGTTGAAGAAAGAGAACGTCTTCGAACGCTTTTGAAAAAAATTCGACGCTTCTTCGTACGCGATAACGTCGGTGATATCGTTTTTTTCTGTATCTACTCCGATACTTTTTTTTTCTAGTCTTTTTTTTTTTTTTTTTTTTTTTTTTTTTTTCATCTTTGTAATCCAATGACGACCGTGATACGCCTCTCGTTCAAAGGCAGGCCGAGTGTTTTTTCGGCGGTTGGAAAAGTCGCGTCGCGCGACGAACGTCAGAGTCGTCGATCTCGCGATTTAACGTCGTAAACGGGGGGACCTCCCGGAAAGAGAGCAGCCATTTTGGTGGCTGTCGGCTGCTGCGGCGGGGGCCGCCAGCGGGTGAGCGACGAGGGGGTGCGGCAGCGCCGGGGGTGGTTCGGTGGGATAGCAGGGGCTTGCGGGGGTGCGGCGCTCGGGGGCATGGGGCTCGGGAGGGGGAGCCGCCCCCTCTCGTAACCGCCGCGAAGCGCCAAGATTTCCCGCATCGAGTTCATCGAGAAATGGGGGCTGACCCCTGTCCTCAGACCGAGGCAGGACCTACGCCCCCACCGGAATGGTGCGGAGGAAGGCGACTCGAGGTATATCCACATAAACACCCTCTTACTATACTCTATCCTCGTTTGTGCTTTATATTTATATCTATCTATCTATCGATCTATCTATCTATCTATCTCGTATATATATAAATATATATATATATATCTGTTACAATATACCATTGCTTATATAACTGTGCGAGCATTTTTTCGAATGCCGAACGACAATCGGGGTTCTCGTATCGATTGATTTCCGGCGGGCTCGAACGGAACTGAAGACATCCTCGTAAAGGACGAAAATCTTTTAGGTTAGACGGGATATTTTCGGAATAATCGCCCGAAATTTTTATCGTTTAATCACTTTATTGCCACAATGTGGTCTGACATTAAACAAAAAGTTGATAATACACGTTGTCCAGTCTGGAGTCACACGCGAACTCCATAAATATATACATGCGCGCTGTTCCTTTTGGCAAATATCCTCTTGGCTCGTGGCCTATTGACTTCGTTTCGTTTTTTTTTCTCTCTCCTTTCTTCTTTTCAATTCCTTCTCAACGTTCCTCCTTATCTCTCTCATCTCTCATGCCTCGACGATACACAACGTGCGTCTCGATCGTGATTTCTTTCCACATCGCGTGTCACGAAGATGAGCGAGGAACAGGGGTACGTTCGTAGATACAAATTTCTATATGAAATTTCGTTTTTTTTTGTCGCTATTGCGGAAAACCCACGTTTTCCGTAACGACCGCTTATTTTTCAATTTCAATTCTTTTTTTTTGTTCTACCTTGTTATTTTCGTATCTCGTATCGCGACGTATAGGTCAGCTTATAACGACGTATATAAATATATTTGAATGGAAAATATGGCGGAGACGCCAAGTGGTAAAGGTATAGACAGACACACACCTGGTGGGGTTCGGATGGGTGCGCCGTCACGCCACGAGAGTCAGCCCGATCGGATACGCCCGAAACCACATCACCGAGTTCCTCTCTCTTTCCAACCCTCTCTGCATCCCCCTCGCCACTCTCCCCTTTTCCCGCCGCCATTTATCCTCCCTTCTCGTTGCTCCCCGAAATATTCACGTTTCTCGTGTACTCTCCCACTCGTCGTCAATCGATTTCGGGGATATACCCCAATTATTTCGTACCTATTCGTAACAATTCTATATAATATACCATACAGACTCACACGTATATATATATATTTATATATGTAAATTCATCCATGTATTACATGTTTCATGTTGCGTCAACCTCGTTTTTTTCATCCACCTGTGGTTTTCAACGAATGCACAATAGAATGAAAAGTAACTAGAGCCACATCCAAAAAAGTAACCACGATTCGGACAAAAAATTCAATATCGTTTCACTTCTTTTAACATATTTACAAAGGTGTGTTAGGAAGTGAAATTCGTTATTCGAGCGATTGACCCGGTGTCGGAGCGAAATATAATCTCGTCTCTTCGTTTATTTCTCCCTTCGCTCGTGTGCACGTTCTCCAATTGTCGCGAATAGTCGATAATCCTTTCTACGGAAGATTCTCGAGAGAAAGAGTCGAGTTGGGATTTAGCATGTGGGGCAAGCGACTATCGGTAGGTACCTACGTGTAAAATATAATCCGAGCATTCTCGTTCGTACTTATAGGTACACACTCAGCGATTCATTCTTATTTCATCCACGATTATAAAAACGTACAATACCATCTATCTCGACACCCCGTCGAAATACTCACTTACCTCCAGGGGTGAAAAAAAAAATATCTCGTTTTCCACTCTTCGATATTATATATTTGCTTTTTTGCGCGGTGTATCCTCGGTGAATAAACCGTCGAGTGGGATTTTCAATCGGTGGTAAAAAACGTTATATATATATATATACGCAACGATATACAATTTGTGATACGACAACACCAGGTGGTAGTTCAATCCTCCATGAATCAATATTTAGATTGAACGGTGAGAAGGAGAGAGAGAGAGACAGAGAGAGAGGAAAGAGTATCGACGATAGTATAGATGTAGAAGAGGAAGAGGCAGAGGAGAAACTTGCCACTTTAGCGGTGTAACGTAATTCACGAATATATATATATATATATATATTTATATATACATATATTCGCGAAATACGTATATATATATATATATGTTCACGTCACTGCTTAGAATCGCTACTAGTGTGCTATATATAATAATATGTGATCATGCGCTCGTTGGGATTCGACTAGAGCCTGGTTAAATATAGTTACAGCACGAGATTCGAGAGTTATATACACTTTGCGGCAAAGGCCATTACCATTTCGATGTGCAACTTTAAAACATTTCTCGTCGGGACTATCGTGCAAATTATACGTTAAAAACACACAATCATACGCGTACTGCATCTTCCCGAAGGTCGTTTGACGCAAAGACAAAATATAAAGCGAAGAAGAACATAGTGAAATAGGTTTAAATAGTGGTTGAAAAAATGTCGCGAGTCAAACATGAAAATAAGTGTCGAAAACTGTGCGGAAAGGTCGAACCGGGTGCGATAACTAATCGATAGGGAGGTATCGAGGGAAAGCAAGAATTAACGAACGAAATAGGGTATAAGGGAACCTGGGCAACGGCTGAGAATAGTAATAAAGTCGAATAGGTGCAATTAGAAAGGGCGCTCGAGGCATTTGTAATCTGCACGAAGGTTGATTCGGCTAATGTTCGTCGCTCCACCGTCAGAACGGAAATTTGTATTTGTGTGTGTTACATGTTCGATAAATATATGTATATGTATCGTGTGATATATAATTGTAGCACATATATGTATGCGTGCGTGTGTGTACGGTAGAACTGCGCTCCAGGTCATTGGAAGCCGCATATGCTTGCCTGTTTCATATCGCATTGCGGATCGGCATTGCGACAAATCCTTTTGACACCGAGATATTTTTTTTTTCGTTGTTTCTCGTTATGCGAAACGACGAAGTCGATGAATCGATTTTCCAGCTCATGACGATTGCTTTCAATTTCTATTCTTTTTGTTGTTGTAACGTTTAGTCTAAGATTCGAGTTTTTTCGTCGAAAGTTATTGCGTCGATATTTCGAGTTCTCGGTAAAGAGGGGGAGGAAAAAATAAAAATTTCACGGTAAATTTCGTTTCAAAATTTTTGATCGTATGATTTTGATGTTTGATCCAACGGTGTTGGTTTTGCGTGTCGCGTTCGAAGAATATCGCAATGATTCCGTGTATCCTTCGAGGTTCTCGCATTATTTGCACAGCTCGCTATTTACAGAAGTGGTAAAACGCAATTTAGCCCCTCGTAACTCCGCTGGCAATGCGCGTTACTGTTGCTTGTGGCTTTGTCGTTTGCGCTTCTGGTCCTCGAACGCGGGTAGCCCGGTCGAATGACGAAACACACGAGCGGCCGGGCACGCTGCAGTGCGGCAAATTTCGACGTGCCGGCAACGTCTAACGCGGCAAGGAGTAACGGCTGTACGTCAGGCCCACTTTCCACGTTCCGCGGAGGCTTTCCTTGTTTGAGTCATGCATAAATAAAACTTGAACATGAACAATTAAGAGGAAAAAGAATGAAAGAAAAATGGTCGAAAAGCCGAGAAAATATGCTAAATTCACGTATCCCGGAACAGGGATACTTTCACCCTCTCTTCCCTGACCGTGCCACTAGCTACATAATTGCGCTCCCGTGTTAATAATTGATAATATATTCAGCGACTGGTTCTAGTCTCGGTCGACACAGTTTCTCGAGTATCAACGGACCGGAATACGGGGGATGTAACACAGTCATGCATATCTAACGAGCCCCGAAAGTGTATATTTTTCAACCCCTTTTTCCAACGATCTCATGGATGAACGAGAAGAACTTGGTCGGCGATCAATACTCTCAACGGAAATCGGGCGACGAGAAAAAAATTCAGTGGAAAATAAGCGTTTGCTTCTCCTTTCTTTTTCCATTAATCATTTTCTCAAAATAATTTATCAGTACATTTTCCAAATATTCGAACGTCGAGTGTTCATAATTTTTTTTTTTTCATACACTTTTTGTACGAACAAATTCGCTTTTCACTCGGTAAGTACGCGTTCTCGAGATTTCAACTGTATAGAGTACCTACCCGTTTAATGGAGGTAATAAGGAGAGAGAAGAAGTAGAGGAAAAAATAGAAAGAAAATGAGTCTGTGAAAGAGAGTGGACGAGGATATACCTCGTACTGATAGACGGTGAGATGCGGGAGAGAATATAGAAGAAGGCCACGTGACGCACATGCAAGTCGTATAAGAGAAGGATGAAAGAAACGTGAGTGAGAAATAGAAGAACGTGTGTAGAGGAGAAAGGAGGGTGAGGTGGACGAGGGTTGAGGGATAAGGCAGAAATAGTAGGGGCTGGTCAGAGGAAAGATAGCTAGAGGGTGAGAAGGGCAGTAGGACACAGCAGCGTCGCGGTAGAAAGCGAGTGAGGGTAGCGGATATATAACCGTGAGAGAGTGACGACAAGGGGGTTGCGGGCAACCGTGGCATGTAGCCAATGCCGTAGTGCCGCAGTTCCCTAGGTACTCGTTGCAGCTTTATATTTTTTATTATATCTGTATTTTATCGAAGCTTGCCGAAATTGCCAGGCTACGATATATACGAACAGATAAATACACATTCCTATATATTGTATACCCATACGATAAAGTATCAATTTTCCTTCTTGCACATTTATTGATTTTCAATCGAGCGTGCGCAAAATAATTTCTTTCCTTCCATCGAGTTCACCATTTTCTCGTTTCTTTCACACAAATTATTTCATCATACGTGGAAGAATTATTGAAAAGATAATTTTTTTATCTTTTATTTTATTTCACTGATTCGCAAAATTTTTGGTCGATTGTTGTTTTTCGACATCTCGCTGTTTAAGAAAAAAACGGAATCGATAGTTGAAAATTTTCGCCATTGTGAATTTCTATTATCCACTTAATGCCGTGGCTACTCTCGCAGCGACGACGGTATCGACAGATCGCGTGGCATTCGAAAAGCGAGAGAGAGAGAGAGAAGTTTACGTATCGAGACACGGGCGTGCTACTTTTTCTCACGTTTTCCTTGTATCCCCGGATCGACAGACACTCCCGGCTCGCTCGATGCTCTCGTTCGGGCTTAATTAACTGTCTAGTCATTTATACCCGGAAATAAAAAAGCTGAAGGATGCCACGATTATCATTAAAAGCCTAAATTAAATTCGTCATATCACTCATCGATCTTCCTAGCTGTCTCTCATTCTATTTTGCAAAGGAATAAAAAAAAACAGTAACGAAACAGCAAAGGTCCAACTTCGTACTTATTAGGAACAAGTAGTCCTCGAGATTAGAAGGCAGAGGTGTTTTGGAGAAGAGTTTTAAGCGAGAAGTGCACTCGCGGTCTTTGTCGAGGGTGACTTTTTCTCCCATCGTCATCAATTCCATCTGAGGCCAGCAAGTTTCTTTTCGAGTATGGACCGAGCTATTTGGGGGAGGATGGTGACATCGTTGTGCCCTAATCCGCGAGATACATGCGAATGCTAATGAACCGTCTCGCCACTCGATACCACGTCGATACGTAAGTGAAGGAAAGAAAAGGGTGGTTTTCGAGTGGTGAATGGTACAATGAGGGGGAGAACGATCGTGTGTTAGGGAAGGAAAACGAGGGTGAGAAAAAGAGAGCCCGATCGAAAGTGGGCGGAAGACTGACGGAATACGAATACATGTAGCTTGAAAGACCTACATGTACACAAGAAGAAGTCTATACGTATACGCGAGGAAGTTGCGGATTGCCCACTTGCATTAAACGCCTCGTCAAGGAGCTACGGGAGGCCCGGGTACACTGCGGGATTCTCTTTCCCTTCTTTGTTCGGGAGCTCGTCACTAGAGGATGGTTAAACGGGAAAACGAGGGTAGAAAGATAGAACAAGAAGAAGAAGAAGAAGAAGAAGAAGAAGAAAAAAAGTCGAAGCGTTGTAGAGAGTTGAAGAGCGAGTGACGAAGAGGAGGGCAAAAGGGCAGAAGGGCGAGGGAAACTAAGGGTAGAAAGAAGAGCGAAAGGTGCTAGAGAGTGGTGTCCTAGGCCCCTTTTTGAGTGTGCCATAGATAGCTCAGAGGCTCCGGCTGACTTGGAAAGAGTCACCCGCAACGAGGAGAGTGGAAGAAGGTCGGTCAGGCGGTTCTCGACAGAGACAGAGAGAAGGAGGGGGCAAGAGACAGACCACCCCTACAGTAGAGAATCGTTATATATGTGAAATAGGTATGCGGCAACCGAGGCACACGTACACGACAGACACACAGATACGGCCATAGGCCGGATGAGGACTTTTCCAGCACCGAGGGCACTAGACCCGTTGACGAGGCTCTGAATTAGTGATGAACTCGAAACACTCCCCGCGTATATATGAGAACGGCCCACAGCGATAGTTTGACGCCACGGTCTATACACATCTATACATACATCTGTATATGCATGGGTGTGTGTGTGTATGTGTAGATGCTTCGAAAAGCACGAGTGACCCCGAGCCACTGTAGGACTCTGGAGAAGCACCCCGTGTGGACGCCTTACCGAATTTGCAAGCCACACTTCACATTCTCTCCCTCCCATTCCATCCCTCTTCGTTCGTTCCTCAGCTAACCCCAGCTGGGGAAATGTAGGTTATGGTATGAGAGAGCCGCATTGAAGACGCAGAGCTCCGGCATATCGGTTAGAAGCGAAATGCGACCAACGCTAAACTCCTCACCGATGATACACAAAGGTCTCTCTTTCTACGTTCCTCTCCCTCTCTTTCACTGGCACAATCATACAAAAACTTATGCCTATAGAAATGGAGGTCGCTCATGCTTTAAATGTACTTTACTTGATATATGTGAGTAAGGGTTAGAGGGGGGTTGGGAGCTGTATTGTGTATTAGCGACTGCCGTTATGCGACTCGAACCGGATATTAGGGATATCACCGGAGCATTGTTTGATATTCCATTTTATTGAACGGGGTCATGTACGAATTGAGAGCGGTGCCTCGTCGAGGCACCCTCTCGCGAACTTTAGCCTCGCTGGCCCGTTCTCGTTCCTCGTCGATAACTTGGTCAGGTGGATTTCGGTGGGGAGGCAACAGCCTTTGGAGACACTACTCAATGTCAAGGCGTGGCCCGAGGGTTCCATGCACCGGCAGAACTTGGGTCTTAAACTTCTATACGACGGTTTGCTCCTCGACCATGATTCAATTTCACGATTGATCACGCTGGGACTTGGTGAAATTTGTTATTAAGATTTTAGCCTTAGGAAGAACAATGAACGGCTGCTGACTAAGAGCGAATTTGGATTGAAAGAGATTTATTATTGGAATTTGATTTCCATGCGAATTGTTTTATATCGTTCGAAAATTATTTTAGTGTTTAGTTGATTTTAGGATATTTTTGAGGACGACGAGTCCTGTCACTTGTCTAGCTTTTATAAATTACGAGTAAATTGAATTGAAGTATCGGAATTGTTTAAGGAATCATCGAGTCGTAGGTACGCCTCACTGCGCTCTCAGTAGTTACGTCACAGTACATTCAAACATCGGAAAGTAGAGCCCATCAAAATCTCACGGTATTTACAACAATTTATTTTGGCAGCTGTTGCAAAGACCGCACGATCGCGAAGAGTTATAGCGTCGATGAATGGTTTTACGAGACGGTCGCCGTGTCATTAAGTCGAAAACGCATGTCGCGAGACTGTGTAAAATAACGCGGTCTGTCGAGTTCA
This sequence comes from Netelia inedita, assembly GCA_964017225.1. NCBI lineage: Eukaryota > Metazoa > Arthropoda > Insecta > Hymenoptera > Ichneumonidae > Netelia > Netelia inedita. The sequence continues at coordinate 11,182,925 of OZ024923.1, forward strand.
CCAAACCACGTGCCCCTCATCATGTGGTGAGCTTATTAAAGAGTTCGGGAAACACGCTCAGACACGGGACTTTTGCATTTATCGCATTTATATTTTCAGCCTCGACGGCTACGATATAGCCGTGTGCGCACACACCGAGAGCTTTTGATCGTACACGCCAAGCAAGTTTATTAGCACTTAATGTTGCATGGTCTTTTGCCCGCGAATCTCAATAGTCAAACCGCAAAAGTGAACTTCCGGCACGAGCGAGAGAGAGAGAGAGAAAAAGACGAGAGCTTATAAAACTAGTGCACTAAACATTGAAAAATAAACATATTTCGTAAATACGTTTCAATTTCTTTTCAACTAACTCACCCGCCTTATCTTATATATATATATATTAGTAAATCCGAAGTAAATTGAGTTCAAAGAATGGGAAAATTACGGAACAAACGTTTCAGAATGAAAAGCAATTTTTTTTAAATTTAATGAATAACGAATCCACACCCTCGCACGTATAAACATTGAAAGTTCAGGGAGTCAATTGCTCCGCGCGCAGCTTTCCATTTCTGCGCTCATAAAGGGAAGAAAGGAACATTTTCAACGCTCCAGGAATCTCTGCTCTTTCTTTTTCTTCATCTCTGAGCGCTTGTAAGCCCAAGAAAATTCAAAGTGTACGATGGTGGTAGAATGTGAACAAGAGGGGGTGTGGGGATGAGCGAGAGAGAGAGAGAGAGAGAGAGAGAGAGAGAGAGAGAGAGAGAGAGAGAGAGAGAGAGAGAGAGAGAGAGAGACAAGAAAGGGCAAGGAGCAAGGAGTGTTGGCAATCTTTTCCGTTTGTTATACGCCACTTTTAAATGCTTCTCTCAACGCTTGCCAACTCTTGGAGAGCCTGAGACCCCGCGGGAAGCCCGATAAATTTCTGCATATTTCCTTCTTCCTTTTACATTCAAACGATCGCGGTCCAAATGTGCAATTGGCGCTTGGTCCTTCTCTCCACAAAGGTATAAGGGAGGAAAGTTTTGCTTTGCGACCGAGTGAGGTGCAATAACTTTCAATATTCCATCCTCCCATCCTCGAATTAAATGGGAGATCAAATGACGTATAATTCCAACGGTAGATAGATGAATCTGCAATTAAACATTTTCTTCATCCTTTATCCGCGAGAAACAATTCATCTCTCTGCGAACTTTGAGGATTATCTCGGACCGAGTCGCAATGTACGTAAAAGATATATTTGACTATTGGTGTCAAGATAGATTACCCAATCAAGCTGAAAGCTTTTGCGAGTAATTATTAGGCTTGACAAACGTAATTGCGTTTTTTTTCCTTTTGATGAACATATGTATCCATGTATTAGAAACGCAATTACTTGTTGGCCAACTCAATAAACCTTTGTTTTTTATTTTTCTAATATTTGAAATTTTATCGGGGATTTATAATTGATAATTAAAAGATTTTTATTGAGCTTTATTAATCGCGAGCCTTCCGAAAGTTGTGATTGTCAGAAAAACGCAAAATTAGCTTTGAAAAGTTTGTAAAATTTCGATAAAGATTCATTTAATACCCAGTCAACTTTTCACCGATGTGGGGTTCGTTCTAAACTACACAACTGTACGCAAACAACATTGTACTTCTGATGCGAGCATATTTCACTAACGAGCCCAATTGCCATCCAGTGTTTCTAATAATCATTATAATCCCACGTGTAAGCGATACGTACTATTATGTCGTACCTACGTTTCTCGTACGACCTTGTAAAGGGGAGAACGTAACAATAGCGTTCTCAAGCCTCAATTTCATTATTGTCGTGAGAGAATATAAATTGACGATTAATAAATATGCCAATTATTCAATTATCGAATATCCGGAATAATAAAAATAGACGTGCTTTAATTAGAAATAATTGTCTAATAGCCTGTCGTTTTATTAAATTCTTATTTACTTATTCATAGATATTTTGAAGTATTTATTTTTATTATCAATTTTTACATCAGGGAATATGGAACGTATGAAAAATGAAAAAAGAAATTCGCGTCGTTCACATTTATCGGCCTTCTCATCAAATCGCTGTAACATTCTCGTGACAGGTTGTACACGAGAAGCAAACGTTTGTAGGCCGACCGGCGTTCTCGCATTTTTCCGGAGGTGCCCATCGACAGCCCATGACAGGCTGAATTTTCTCACGCTTTTTTGCACTTTTCTCGAATCCTTTCGTCCTGTCGAAGCTGGATACATCCTTCGGTACTCGTTTATATTTTGGACATGTAATATCGTCGTTGCCAAAACCAGTTTGTACTACTATGCCTTGCGATCGAATTTAAAAAATTTCAATAAACCAACAAGATTATTTTAAACATATTACGTTTCTCTTTTTACTTTGAGAATTTCTCAGACGTGCGTCACTCGTTTTAGCATCGTTTCTGCATTCATTCTCACATATAATATTGAAAAATCAACGTCGACTACCGAATTAACTGGAGACTTGACGGAACGACAAGAAAAGTTTGCCAGAGGCGTTTTCTCTCGCACGTGACTTCCGAAATACAGATATCCTATCAGAAAACGAAGCTGCGTAAGTTATTTCGGTATAGGCGTTAAGTTTATTCTCGGAGTCATTGCAGATACGCAGAACGCGTTGGCAGTCGTACGAAATCTGGTAGATACACGCGTTCGTTTTCTCGAATTTTTCTGCTCTCTCTCGCTCCTCCCCCTTTTCTCCGTCGATTGATTTTAAAATACTTGGGAAAGAAAGAACTGAATCACTGTCACTTCCCGCAATTTCGCAACAAATTACAACATGAAAATTTACAGATTCTAATGACAGGTCAATGTTTCATCGCATTTCAATTCGTAATGATGAATACCAGTAAACATGACTTATTTTCATAATATTATATAATACGCCTATTAGTAAATTACAGTGTGTCATACATGTTTCGGCGATGGCCCATTTCCACATATCCTCGGGCTACGCGGAATTGTATTATCGACATTTCGCTCATGAATTTTCTTCCCGTCGTTCATCGACAAAATTTCGCGAAATTCATTCCAAATTTTATATTCGCTACGAACGGTCGTCAGATTTAACAGTCATCGCAACATATATCGACTTTCACCCTGTTTAGAAAGAAACCTCAAGTAAACAATATAGAAAAAGAACTTTCGAGGCAAATTATCAACGCGTAAAAATGATCGCGGCGCAATACATTTTATGGTTTGTTAATTCTTCGGTAAGTGGGTCAAAGAGCGGGAGCTGCGTATATCACGTGAAAGGTTGAACGCTTCTGGCGAATGTCGTGAACGCGGCTTGATTTTCTATAATGCCTGTTACATGCCTTCGTCCGTATAATATACAATATATATATATATATATATATTTATATATTTATGTGCTTTACGTGTTGGACAGTTAAGCCATAATTGGCTTTTTTGCTCTCCACTTTAACCTCGATAACAAACTTCATGACCTCGATGATGGAAACACCGTACAGTCGTGTTCTAAAAATCTTTTTTTTAATCGTGTTTTTCAGATCGCTGCCGAAGCTCAGCAGCCAGGACGAGGAAGGTCCAAATACTCACACCCAATACACAGGCGTCACACACTTCGAGCCGATACCACACGATCATGGCTTCTGTGGAAGAGTCACCATCAACGTAAGATAACAATTTGAAAGAAAAAAACAAACAAAAAAAAAACAAAAAAGAAAAACAAGAAACATTCCTTAAAAAAAAGTAACAAAGCAACAAAGTAATACGTAAAAAACATTGTTCGATAGTTTAAACATTACGTTTCTCGTTCGTGAAAAGCTCGTGTAGTCACTGTTCCGTAGGTCCAGTAGAGTTACATTAGTCCTAGCCAGATTTCAACGTATCTTATGCAATTTGCAAGGTCAAAAGTATTTTTATATTTGATTTTTTTCATTATTATTAATACCTTTTGTTCCTTTTTTTCTCTTAAAATAAGACTTGTGTATAATGTTGCAACAAATTTTTTCGGCAAACTTTCTAACACACTCTGTTCGAAATAGTTACGTTGATGCATCGACGAGACATGTTTTCGGGTCTACAGAGGCCGTTCTTTTACTGTTTTTTTTTACTTTTTTTTATATATTCGTCTCTTTCTCACGGATCGTGAGGCGAGCCACGGAGCGGAGAGTTATTTGGCACGAGGGCCAATCGAGGTTCGCGTGAGACGGATTCCGAAGGAAACTTTGCCCGTACGTCAAACCCCGCGAAAAGTTGAAATATTATTGGCCCGAATAGGTTCTTTTTTTCGTATTCTTTTGCTCTTGGTACATTACAGTGTGGAAACAACTTTTGCGGTGGAAGAGAACTTTTATCGTCGGAAAGCGGTAGCGGTAAGCTCGATGAAAATATGATTATATACATGTGTTTACATACATATGTATGAACGAAGATGTGGACAGATAGACAACCGATAGTATTTTTAACGCGCCTACGATCTTTTTTGCCACATTTTTAGTATTTCCCTTTTTTTCAACGTCTTCACGAATCGTGAGATTTATTATGTATATGTTGAATATATTCTCGTGTCGGAACTCGAGAAGCCGCGTGTGGTATAAGATTATCCCGAAGACGAAGAAAGAAGAAGGAGAAAGAGGGAAGGAGAGGGAGGCAGAGAGAGAGAGAGAGAGAGAAAGACAGAGAGAAGTGACCTAGACACATCATTTGGCAGGTGTCCAAGTTCATCTTGGAATCTGGAGTGGAATATAGTAGCAAGGTCGTATTGTGTGCGAAAGGGGATTATCCGTCCTCGGCCGCGAGAACACGACCGCATTGCGCCAATTACAGTGGCCGGTTGACGATGTTGTCTTGCCTCGTTCTCTCTCTCTCTCTCTCTCTCTGGTTCTCTCTTTCTCCCTGTCTCGACCTCCTGCCCCTAACTCTTTTTTTCTGTTTTTCTTCTCTTAATTCCTCCCTTGCTATCCCCTTCGTCAGGATTGCAGGATATTCGAATTAGGCTACGCGGAAGAAAGTAATTTGCATCAACCACGCTTGACTACTCAATAAGCAATCACATCGATCGATACGACTCGATGGAACCGATCACGTGACAATATATTTGACAAATGTTCCAAAATATGGAACGTTTCACAATGGCTTCGTGTGTTTTGAGCGATTTATATAGAGACGTGAAAAATCGTCACGAAAAGCAACGAGTGTCGTAAGGTGTACGAGGTCGGGTCGAGGAATCGATGAAACGTAATTCGGGCTAATGGTTTAACATGTCATTTTCCAGGTGAGCGGGTTACGGTTTGAGACACAGCTACGTACGTTGAACCAGTTTCCGGACACGCTACTCGGCGATCCGACACGGCGGATTCGATACTTCGATCCGCTACGCAACGAATATTTCTTCGATAGGAATCGGCCATCCTTCGATGCGATACTTTACTATTATCAGAGCGGTGGCCGGCTCCGTCGTCCCGTCAACGTACCGCTTGATGTTTTCTCTGAGGAGATCAAGTTTTACGAGTTGGGGGAGCTGGCCACCAACAAGTTCAGGTAAACGGTTTTTACCTGATTGCCGGTTGTTGTTTATTTTTTTCATCTCCCTATATAATAAACCCCGTTTGTTCTCCAGCTGTTTGCTCCCCCGTGACATTGGCATTGATTTCCTTCGATGTTTTTGATTTTTCTCGGCGTTATCCCGAAGTTGTCGGACGAGTCGCGATTTATCATGCAATTTTTGTACATGTTTATTTTTATTTTTGTATTGGATGTTTCTTTTCATTTTTTTGTAATTGGTGTTGTAAATACGCGTCTGTGTGCGTTTCGGTGTCGTAATTCGTAGCGTTTCGGTAAACGATAAAACGAAAGCAAGCTTTTTCTCGTGTGTTATTTGAAAAAAAAATATATAGGGAGGACGAAGGATTTATCAAGGAGGAAGAGAAGCCGCTACCATCGCATGAGATGCAGAGAAAAGTATGGCTACTTTTCGAGTATCCGGAGAGCTCGCAGGGGGCGAGAGTCGTCGCAATCATCTCCGTATTCGTGATCCTACTCTCGATCGTGATATTCTGTCTGGAGACTCTGCCCGAGTTCAAGCATTACAAAGTGTTCAACACTACGACGAACGGCACGAAGATAGAAGAGGATGAAGTGCCGGACATTACCGACCCGTTCTTCCTAATAGAGACTATTTGTATCATCTGGTTCACGTTCGAGTTATCGGTGCGCTTCCTCGCCTGCCCAAATAAGCTAAATTTCTTCCGTGACCTTATGAACTTCATCGACATCATCGCGATCATTCCGTACTTCATAACATTAGGCACGGTGATTGCCGGAAAGGAGAATCAGCTAGATCTGCCGAAGGCTCCTGTCAGCCCGCAGGACAAGAGCACCAATCAGGCAATGTCCCTAGCGATCTTAAGGGTCATCAGACTGGTCAGGGTGTTCCGAATATTTAAGTTGTCCAGGCACAGTAAAGGCCTTCAAATTCTTGGACGAACGTTAAAGGCCTCCATGAGAGAGCTCGGCCTGCTCATCTTTTTCCTCTTCATCGGTGAGTCCAATTGTTCTGCTTCGTTATTAATCTACGTATTCGTGCTATTTTTTTTCTCCTGTCATCATGAATATTTAACGAAATCGTATCAACCTTGCACTTTTCTTTCGAGACATTTTCCAAATAAATTGTTCAGCATCGATGCGATTCGATTTTTCAATCATTTGTTTATTTTGTTTTTATATCAACGAAAGTGCAACGTTCGCATATTGATCCTCTAACGTGTGACACGTACCGAAAAATAGTAGGGTCTATGATGGGCTGCTGAAACGACTGATGCAGCACTGAGGACCATACCATTTCAATATGTCTATCGTATTTCGCTCGAGAAACTCTCGACGAATCGTCATCGCCCTTGTCACGTTAGAGGGTCACATTAAATACGATTTTTCTTCACTGAAACCAAAAAAAAGAAGCAGTATAATGAAAGGAGCTGTCGAGATGATCAAACTAACGATTATAGTTGTATATTTGTTAGAAGACGCATTGACGGCTGGAATTAACGCCGATCGGTGGTGATTATCGAGTAATCGAGTAAGGGTGAAACAAAAGCTTTAAAAAGCACAGAAGCAAATGTTGAAAAAAAGACTGCGAGAGAAAGAGCGAGAGAGAAAGAGAGAGAAAGAGACAGAGAGGGAGAAAAAGCGTGAGTGAGTGAGTGAGTGAGTGATCGAGTGAGTCAGTGAGTAAGAGGGAGAGAGAGAGAGAGACGAAGGAAAGAAATCTAGATACGGCATTCGTGGTGACAAAGATAGTAGTAGCGAGGTCGTGTTTCAGGCGTAATCCTGTTCAGCTCGGTGGTGTACTTCGCGGAAGCCGGATCACAGGAGAGCTTCTTCAAGTCTATACCGGACGCGTTCTGGTGGGCGGTGGTCACAATGACGACCGTGGGCTACGGGGACATGAGGTACAAGACAAATATACGAACTGTCTGAACGGGGTTTTTTTCCGTTGTCTTGCAGGTGTGGTGCTATTCTCATCGGCGGTTTACTTCGCGGAGGCCGGCTCCGAGAATTCGTTCTTCAAGTCCATTCCGGACGCGTTCTGGTGGGCCGTTGTCACGATGACGACCGTGGGCTATGGTGACATGACGTATGATGTACTCACTTTCATTAACATTTTAGTTAATGCCACAGTATGCTCCTATTGAGTTGTTCGTTTGTATGGTTCACTAAATGGTTGGTTGGATTAACTACTCTCTTATTACTCGCATCACGACCTTCAGATTCAGACTTTTCGACTTTATCTTTTGGTTTTTTTTTTATTTTTCTTATGTTCTCGTCTCTTTTAATTTCTCATCTTCCATTGCTATCGGTTCTTTTCTTTAAATCTCGGAGGTCCAACGATCTTTTCGCGCAATCAAATTCGCGTTATCTCGATTTTCCTTTCTTTTCGTTCGTTCGTTAATCTTTCATTTTTTGACTCGTGGGGGCATTTTTATTCGAACTATCATTTCGCACACATCGAGCTCAATCGCTTGAAATAACCTTGGCCAACATAGTAGAATACTTGAGTACAAGATTTTTATATGAATTTTATCACACGCGCTATCGAACACCGCCAACCATTCTCTACTCAATATGTCGCTTCCACCTCTTTTTCTTTAATTATCATTCGTTAGAATCGTTTATACGTCATCATGATAATTCTTCTTTCCTCGTTCTTAATCATTTCATTGTTTTCTTTTTCTTATTTTTTGTTTTCCTTATTTCTTTCTTTTCGTTATTACATAGATGACCCGTACGTTCATTTTCCATGCGAGCATTTGTTGCGCGTCGGGCATCCTTTTGAAGTGCATCGTTTCGTGATGAACCTCTCTCTTTCTCTTTTCATCAATTAAAACGAAAAAAAAATCGAAATATTTTTGAAACTATTATCAATATTTCATCCAATTGATATTTGGTATTTACTAGAACATGAAAATAATCCACGGTTGTCACGAGACAGTATTTGTTGTTTTCCTAAAACTCTTGAAACTATGCTAATTGGTTATAAAATCAGCGCAATTGTTTGTAAAAGGAAAGAAAAAGAAAACTGAATTGTTTCATTCCAGCGACGAAATTTCGTCCACATAAAATAAAAATATCTGTGTACGACGAATAGCCAAAATTATTGTTATTATATCTCGTAGATTCAAGATTTTTCGGGGATATACGAAGCGGTTCACTTTTACCAGTTGCCCGACCAAAGAAAAAAAAATATTTATAAATAATAACAAAAAAAAAATAATCGAAGAATGTTTAAGTTTCATTCGGGGAAAATTCTTTGTTCCTCGCGCTTGCTATCGCGAAAGTGGCGTCGAATAGTGATTTTTGATTTGAATAGCCAAGTGTGCCTCTCTCGTAAAATTTTTAACAACGAGATATTGAAAGATATACATTTATATGCAAAAGAAAACGTCATTGAGCCAAGCTCCACGAGGACGAGATTCGTCGTTACGGCGCGTCTAAACGAGTACTCGTAATACCATGTGGTAAATTCGAGCAAAAGTACGTCCAACGTCATTGTTACGACGACATTGAAACCAAATGTGACGATCGGCATATCGAAGATATAAAAAATAACAAATAAACGAATACACGAAACAAATCGTGTGAACTTGTCATAGTCATTTTTTGTAAACTTTTGCCAATTCATATGAAAATGAAAATTTACCAATTCTTCGATATTACCGTTTCGACACAAGAGTTTTCCGGCCTCGAAGTTTCGAGATATTGAAAGAAAAAATGAAACTAAGAGAAACCAAAAAACGAGTAGTGCGACGAGGGCAAATGCGTATTTTGCTCGGACGTTGCGACTCACGTGATTGATCGAAAACGTGACCGGCGGCGAGATGTTGTTAACGATTATGATCGTATGTCTCGTTCTAACAAAGAATTTTCCGGGGTCGTACCGCTTTAGAGTGCCAGAGTGGACACAGCCTCACCACTTTAATGCATGCGCCTCAAATTCGAATACCCGGAATGCTGAGAGAGGGCATGCTATATTTGAATATTATCACTGTTTTCATGTTACACACGAATAATATAACAGTAATACGATTCTTTGAAAAGACAATGAAAAAAATATCATTCGCGAGACGTGTAAAGTCAAAAATGAGAAAAATGAGAAAAATCAAAAAATAAAGTAAGCAAAAAACGTTAGCGGTGATGGGCGGACCCAGGGCTTAAGTCCGTATTCGACCAACACCCACAAGGAATGTTCCATGCAACCAAGTTTATCATTAACTTACTATTACTTACCACTACTACTTACTACTATTAAACTACTATACTTACACGAGTTACGATTTCATGTTTGTTTTTACGCCTAATTGAAAAAAAGGAACGAGAAAATAACATTATATACAATGCCGAAAGCATAGCTGGATGAGTGTTCAACAGCAAGAAAAAAGTTACAAAATGCGAACGTTATTTAGCATCAACACCGCTATCAGAACATTGGCATAGTGCAAAGAAGTGTGAAAACACGTCTCGTTTGAGCCGCACGTATAAGAACGCAGATTCGCACTTGACGCGATTTTTTCGTGACGAAGTTGGAGGCAGCTCCGATAACTTAATTTTTTAAATGTATTTATCAGTGCCAAATACGACTGGAAACTGACAACGTTGAATTAAAATATTAATAATGTCGACAAAAATAATGATAATAAGAATAAGAATAATAAGAATAATAATAATAATAATAGCAATAGTAGGTATTAATGATTGACCAATGAAATAGCAATGATTTTATAATAGAATATTCATCGGATTGACGTTGGAATAGACTTGGGACTGCCTCCAATCGAAGGGGATGTATCGAAATCCGCTGGATCATCACGATAAATCGACGGACACCAAGCCTAATTTTTTTTACATTCTTTTTGCGAGTCTCGCCGTCAGCAGCAGCATATAATGTGATAGATTATTATCATAGTTTTGATTAGAAAATTAGCAAAGCTGACAAATTAGTGGAACAAAAAAAGAAGCGAAAAGATAATAATCCAGCAAGTCATTAGCATATTTTATTATAAATGTATACAACTCGCAGTTGAGCCTCCCGCAAGTAGAGCGACACTTCTCGACACGGCACACAAAATAGACACCACACCTCGCACAAAAGATTTAAAAAGAATAAAAAAAAGAAAAAAAATAGCCAAAAAGCAAAAACCAAAAACACAATTTCGACCGGTCGTCTCTGACCCCAATGGGGTTTCTCTTGTTATTTGTTTCAGGCCCGTGGGAGTATGGGGAAAGATCGTTGGTTCGCTATGCGCGATTGCTGGTGTCCTGACGATCGCCCTTCCTGTACCAGTTATCGTCTCGAACTTCAATTACTTCTATCACCGTGAGACTGACCAGGAAGAGATGCAGTCGCAGAACTTCAATCACGTGACCAGCTGTCCGTATCTCCCTGGCACTATAGGTGAGTCTCTGAGCACTCGACAAATAACGGTGGCAAGTTTCGTAATCAATTCCCGGAAAACAAAAACTTTCGATCAGGCAAAGTTTTTGCGATTTTTAACTTAACTCGGGGTCCTTGATTCAGATTTATACGATTATTGTTCAATTATGATTAAATGCAATATTGCAATATTTTTCCTGTTCTTATTATTTATATGGTCTAAAAAAATGAAATGTTAAGTATTTTCATTATTAACCGATTCTTTTTGGCTATAATTGGTAACGTTTCGAAAAAAAAGATGTTTTTTTTCAAAAATGTAATCTGGGAGACATACGAACACTGCAATAAAACTTTTTGCGATAATAGTGTCAAAAGATCGAAAGAGAATAAGGGAGACCCAGTAGAAATGTCATTTCGTGTAAGGTCACCAGTTTGGCCAAGTCCCCCGTGGCTTTTGTTGCGTCGAGGAACCCCGGCGAGTGATTAATACTAATCGTCGACTCGGTGGAGTCTCGTAACCGTAGGCTCGTTATCGGTTCGTCATGATCGCAAACACGCGGGCCACGCGGCTACACACACTTGACGCTTTATCGGAACATCGCGAATCGATTCGAGCCTCCCAGACGTGAATACGTGATTGCCCGGGTATCAGGAGGGAATCGTGGAAACTTTAAAGACTCGACAGTTTAACGAAAAAGAAAACTCCGCTCGTCCCGAAAGAAAAGATACTTGACGATTTTTTATCACGGCGATGCTCAAAAAAACTAAAGTAGGCGAGGGCAAAAGCTACTTCAATTTTTTACTCGAATAGTTCTGTAATTATGGTCACCGATAAAGATATCAATCCGCGAGATAAAGGTCGATATATTGCGAGGTCACTCTGGTACTCGTTGGTGACACGACCCCGGGCGAGAGGATGACGGGAATTTATAAAGGGTTTTGCCATTCAGCCACTAATCCCTTTACTTACGAAGCCACAGAAGACAAGGCGCTACTTGATTCGTCATCACGTATATCATCGTATCGCGTTATATCGACTCCACGACATAGCCGTTACACGTATCTTGACACTTTGCGCACGCCTTGACTCGTCGCGTCGCTTATCATCGTGAAGGCTAAGCCTCGTGAAAGTTTTTTCTCCTACATTCACAACGCGTTCAAACGAATTAACGAGCCTAGAGTGGTACTCCCCCGTATTGTCATTTTCATGATGACTTAGGGGTAGTTCCTCGCCGAGTATACATTTTTTTTGGTTTTCCCGAGTTTCATGGGAATTAATGGGAAATGGCAAGAAATGGAAAGAATAGGAATTGGGCCTATTAACGATAAAAATTGGATTGACTACTCGATTCTTCAGTCATTTTTTGCGAGCTCCGCTGTGAAAACATCTGCTCTATTTTTTTTAATGAGATCAAAGGGTTGCTTGTTAAAAGAACTTATAGACAATATTTCGCCGTTGGGGAGAATAAATAAAAAACTGCAAGGGTTATTAAAATGAGAAAAAAATGATAATCGATTGATGTAACTCCATCAGGTCAACACATGAAGAAGAGCTCGCTATCGGAGTCGTCGTCAGACATAGTTGAGCTGGGGGAGGGTATACTGATGACCCATCAGGAGGGCACTAAAAAGCCCAACTGCAATCCCCGTCACAATAACAACATCAACCCGGCCAGCGTGAGCATTGAGACTGACGTCTGACTACTAGGTGAGCCCTTTACTCTTGCAGTTACATTCTAACACGAACAAAAAAGAAACAAATTTATCGTATCATGGTTTTCCGTAGTTGAGTTTAGATCTTCCATAGATTTCCATCCTAAATTAGTCCATCATTACAAGATCGAGTTTCATTTCTCTTTCAACGCATGCGGCACTTTTTTATCACTGTATTCATTCAATGACGGTTGAGAAAAAAATGCTTGGGAGCGTGTTTGCATAATTATTCACAATATCAACAATTAGACGAGCAATGCCTAATAATAGAAATGGTAGAAAACTAGAGTGGAGCTATCGATTTTGGTCATAATAGGCAAGGCTATAGGCTGAATTCGAGTGTTCGAGTAACTGCACTCGAGTAGACGAGGCGAAAATCCGATATAAATTTGAAAGTGACAATAATCAGTGCACTGAGCAAAACCGACATATGTACCCTGCACACTAGGACCTCGATTAAACGGACTGATCAGGACCTGAAACCCGTAGAGGTTAGGTCCGTTAAGCCCCGCCCCGTGTGCTTCGTGCGGTCAATCACGCTCCGACGCTTCCACCCCACCACACGCGGACGAGACCGAGTGGGGGAAAATAGTGGGACTGGTCCGCAAAATCGAGGCCCTAGCGTTCTCCATCTTCGAAAGTTAATACTTCATGATTTACTGTCATAAAATTGTGTTCCTCTTTCATTTTCCAAACAAAAAAAGCATAAAAACAAAATATTTTAAAAATCCAAACTCTGCACGTTCATCGAAACTAAAACGACTCTGCATTTGGCAATTGCAGTAAAGGAGACGGTGGCAGCGTGGCGACCAGTGCTGGGCATATTGTTGAAGAGCATCAGCGGCTCCCTGCGTTATCATGTGGCGTAGGACTACTGCTCCGCACTTTTGTATGCTCCATACAACTCAAAAAGAAAAAAAGAAAATAAGCAAGACAGAATGGAAAAGAACGAAGCAACAACAAAACCGAGTAAAAACACCCAACAACGGAACGGAAATAAGGCGGCGGTATCGCGTAAAACTAAATGAGAGATAGAGCGTGAAACGAAAAACGAAGAAAAAAAAACGTAAGGCAAGGAAGAAAAAAGGGCGGAAAGAAAGCTAGAAAGAAAATCCCGTCTGTCCGTCTGTGAATGCGAGGGGGTGCGCGCTCGTGTCTTTCTGCGCCAAAGAATATACGAAGAAACAACAATAAAAAATGACGAATACGTATATAACTATATATACATATACATATATATGTGTATGTATATATATATATATGGGTATTTACGAAACGAGAGAAAAAACCTTCGGACACAAAGAGCTTCTCGTTTCGTTTGTTTTTTATTTTGTAAACGCGCACCCCGAATACGAGGGATCTATGAGTGAACACGAGTATCTATATATGCGCATATATATGTAATACGAATACATATATGTATATATATATGCACATATATACGTACTTACGAACGAATACATATAATGTGAAGATGTTAAAAAAAATGCCGCTACTCGCGCCCCACACCACCGACTCCAGTGTTCAAATCGCATCTCCGTAGCGTCGTTCTCCCGTTTACGAAACAGTGAGATTGAGAGGCCGTCTCTGTGTGCGTGCATGCGCGCGCACGCGTATGTCTGTATGTATGCATGTGTTTGTGTGTATAAGAGAGAAAGAAAGCGAGCGAGAGAGAGTGAAAGAAAGGTCTATAAATTATTTAAAAAATAATAATTTATATTCTCTCGAGATTAAAAAAAAACCGAACTATCGAAAAGTACCGACAGAGGAAAAAGGGAGAGGAAGTTCGGCTCGAGCGGTACAGGGAAAACAGATAAAGGGCTGGGAGGCGGAGGGGGGGAGTTCCGGCGAGCCGCGGGGATCATACCAGATAATACTAATTATTGTAACTAATAATTAATCGATTACGTAAGACGGTATAAGGGACGGGGAGAGCGAGAAAGAAAGAGAGAGAGATAGAGAGAGACAATGAACAGAATATGAAATGTCGTACGTTATCGATTGCGAGCGGTCGATGTTAGGACGAAAAATGAGAATAGGAAGAAATCACGAGAACCCAAAAGACTATGTATGTATATGTAAGATCGCGGGCCGTTCGGACCTGATGCTTGGTGAGAAAAGAAAAACAAAAAGAAGACAAAAATACACAAGTACCAAAAACGGACGAACAAACAAAACGAACAAACGGCTGATATGGAAAATTTAATGAAAAAAGAAGAAAAAAAAAGAAAGCGAAAGAGAAGGTAGACGATAGTTCGTGATGCGAGGGAAAGAGAGGAGAGGTGGAGGGTGAGGATTTAACAGAGAAAAAAAAAGTTTTTTAAACGAGTCGTTTTTACGCAGATATAGACGCCATCCGGCGCGTCTTAAATGTCGCAATTAAGTCATAAGTAATGAAAAATATGTGTATATATATATACATGTATGAAGTGTCCAAAACGAAAATGGCATACGTGTGTACATTATATGTATATATATATATATATGTGTATCTATTATCTACACACATACATATATACATATTTATATATACATATATATATATATATATATATATATATTGAAATGGCGGTCGTGCGCGTACGTATGAGTGTATATAATTAAAGATAATAGGAGGGGAATAAAAAAAACAGAAGAAAAATAACAATAAATTGTCCGCGGATATGTATAGGTACGCGCACTTCCGGGAACAATGAGGGGTCGCTCGTCGAACTCTCGTCGATTACTTCTGACGCTAAAATTATATATGTATATATACATATATATATATATATATATATATATATATATTATAAATACACGGAGAGATCTGGGGTTAGTTGGGAGACGCGCGCGATCGTCGATTTTTGCAACTAACCTGTTTTCACTGTGAACATGGATAAAGAAAAACAACAGAAACAACAACAACAAAAACCGCAATGAGAAACAAAAGATTCTTGTTTCGCGCACTTTCGACGAAATATGGGGAGAATGATTGTAAGACAGAGGGAGTGAGAGAAAGAGAGAGAAACAGTGAGAGAGGGAATAGGAAAATCGAACAAGCTCATTCGCGGCAAATTAAAGTGAAAAAAAGAGAGCCGTCGTCTCGAACGTGCAATCTTTGCGAAAGGGTTGTGGAAACGGGTGGAGACGGTCGGGACAGCAAAGGGAAAAATAAACAGGGCAGCTCGCCGTCGGCACGGAGTGGCTAAAATATCGAAGAAAAATAGAAAGAGAGAGAGAGAGAAAAATAATTTATAAAAAAAATTCCGCGCCTCGCATATACCGGGGTTATTCGACCTTTCACGAAACGTGCAATAATTACGTTGATTTTCATCCGTGCGAATTTTAAAGTCAGTGAGGTGAGAGAATGGTAATCGGAGAAAGGAGAATTAACGCGGTAGGCGTACACGATATGTACGAAGGAGAGAAAAAAAACATATACGCGCAAAGATCGGAAAGAAAGAGAGGGAGGTACAGGAAGAGGGAAAAAGTAACACAAACAACACCGCAGACAGAAATTAACGAGAAGTATAATGACGATATTTGAAGAAATGAATGAAAACAAATATGATCGACGATCGACCCTGCGACCGGTGCGATGGAAGGAAACTCGATTTTCCCCGTGCTCGTATTCGTCAAGTCGCTAAATTCAAAGTTCCTTTACATTTGTACGATATCTAAACGGAGTTCAATTTCACGTGAAAATTTCGTTCTCTCGACGACGGTCCTTCGCTACAATCTCGTTTCGATTTCAAAAGTTTTGTATAACGATACGAACTCTTCGCGGCCGTTAACGGAAACATTTTCACACCGGAATAAACGAACGTAACACACCAATAATATTATAATTAAATTTTTTAGCTTTAACGGCCTGGAATGTGCAAATTTGGGAAACGGCTTCGTTCCATCGGCGCTCCGTGGGTCGACCATGCGAGACCATCGTAAAAGAAAGCATGGGAAAACAAAAAAAATAATTTTTTTTTCAATCCGAGTCGAACAAAATGACGCGTTGATGGTCTCGCGGTCAGTACGGGGGGTTGTTTAATCGCGCATACGAGCTGCGTACACCGACCCATCCACCATCCCCGCATCCCGGTGTCCCCTCGGGCTCGCACATCTCAAAAGAAAAAACGAAAAAAAAACATAAGATAATCAAGACAGTCATGGCTTTCACGAAATCTACGAACATTGCCCATCCGCAAATTTAATCGCAAATTTCGCGGTAGGAAAGTCGGTGGAAGGGCAGGCGGGAGGGCGGGGGAAGAACGAAAACAAAAATAAAAAATAAAATGGAGAAAAAAAATAATAACACAACAAGTCACAGTAAGACATACTATTATGCCGAACACCGGAGTTTCGAGAGGATTTTTTGCTACTGCGGAACACACTCGTCATTCGTCCAAAGAACTCCCCGTGATATTTCAAGTATACATAAAAAAGAAAACAAACAAACAAACAAACAAAAAATGTATATACTAATTATATATTCGAACGAGAAAGAAAGAGAGAGAGAGTGAAGAAGATTTTTGCGTTTCTCATTTGCTTAGAACAAGAAGAACTCGTAAGTTTTTTTGGATAACTGATTGGAATTACAAGGAACGAGAAAAAAAACAGATAATTTTAAAAAAATTAATAAAAAGTAATTATAACGTCCGCATCAGCTTTGTGAAACCGAATTTTTTTCACGATAACAAAAAAAAAGACAAAAAGACAAAAAAAATCGAGATAAACAGTTTGCCCGGGTACGAGAGAACCCGATCGTCCATTCGTCGATGCAATTCGAAGTAAAAAAGAAGTAAAAAGAAATAGAAAAAGCAAAAAACAGATAACGCTCGAGTCTCGTTGGTAGGAAGGATCGTTTTTTGACACAGAAAGGTGCAAGGCGGTCCGATTTGGCTTCGATTAGAACAAAAATAAAAAATAAAAACGTGAACGAAGAAAAAGAAACTAAAAAAAAACAACACCTCGATTATGCAGAGTCAAAAAACGAATGAACGGAATGGGAAAAACGGGACTTTCGACGCAAGGGTTCACGGGGATGCTCGGAATTGAAACGCGACGTGCAGCCAATCCTTCCTGCCGATTCCATGTATCAGCTTAGAAGCTACTTTTACCAAAAAAATGAAGAGAAAGAAAAGAAAAAAAATACACTAAACATAAATCTTAATTAACCATAATAGAGAAGTAAAGCTCTATCGTCTACGTTACCTATGTACATGTACAGTATGCTTTTTTCTCCTTCCAGCTCGGCTGGTGACTGCCTCCCCTTACCTTAGGCACACACAAACACAAACACACATACACACACACATGCATACAGAATATTCTATAAAATATGAGAAAACGAATACAAAAACACATACATCCACATACACACACCCACACACACGCACACACACACACACACACCCACACACACACACACACACCCACACACACACACACACACACCCACGATAAAACTTTTACTCGTACAGAGAGACCCCTCGATTACGTATTAAACCACCGATGAATTGAAACCAATATAATATATTGTCCCTCCATTGACCGCCACTTGGTTAAGAGGTCTAAAGGCTCGTGTTGTTTGTGAAATAATTTAAACGCCAATTCCCGAGATTACGTATCGATATGTAAAATTGATAAGAGAGAAAAAGAGCGAGAAAGAGAGAATGAGCGAGAGAGAGAGAGAGAGAGAGAGAGAGCAGATAAAGAGATAAATTATTGTTAGATTAATAGTCTTAACGTAGTTATAGTTTTTATCCAGCTGCGTCAAGTATTTCGTTATTATCGTTGAATAATCGTCGTCGTAAGTACATTTTTTGTTTTTTCGTTTGTAAATATTGTATATTTTTTCGATCGGTGGGGAGAGATTCCACGACCGATTCGTACTGTATATAGGTTAGACAATTTTTAATCGGTTCCGGTCAAACGGATATTGATTTCTTCGTTTTTATTTTATTTTTTATTTGATTGTTCTCTTCTTTTCGTTGTGTATCGAAGAGAATCAATGAAAAAGATAAACGATACGTCGGGCGAAAACGGTATTATGAAAAGACATACGCGGATTAGTTGGTAGTGAATTCCGTGATCGAATCGAGGATGTTTATTTCGAACTTCGGGAATTTTAATTCGGAATCGAGGGTGACTCGCAAAACGCGAAGAAACGTTATTAGGGTGATCGGTGTATCTCTAGGCATTGGCAATGGTCGAGCAGCGATTCAAACCTGTCGCGCGATGGCTCCTCGTTGAGACTCGAACGGTTTCGACATCGAAAAACCACATTTTGTTGGCTTCATTTTATTCACCCGGCATCGAGTCCCACGATGACGTCATCGTGCGAACGTCTTAACGATTTTCCGACACAATAACTTTTAGGAAATTTATACCAAGTGATGAGCAAAGAGAAGAGAAACAAAAACCACACGGTAAACCCTCGTTTCCAAAGCCTCCCCTCTACAGTCCCTTTCATCTCGCTCAAATATAGATGCGCTCGGTTTGGTCTCCGACGAGCGAGAAAAGGGAAAACACATACAAAAACAAAAACGAAACAGGAATAAATACTAAAAATACTATAAACAACAACAACAAAAACAAAACGATTATTTATAAAGTCTCGCAAAAAGTGTCCCGAATGGAAGCTCCTAGGTGTACGTTAGATCGCCCTAGATGTTAAACGAGAGAATGAAAAAAAATATTTAAAAAAACAAGGAAGCCCGCATCGTAGTCTTATGTAGATAGGCCAAGAAACATTAGTGAATTTGGACATAAAAAGAAATTAAAATTAAGAGGAAAACGTAAATTAATCGAAAAGATAAATAGACGAAAAAAAAACGAAAAAATCCAAGAAAAACGAAACGATTATAAAGACTAAAATGCAATTCGTCATTTGCTCTCATTGGACCTTTGCCGGTTAACCACCATTCTCGTAATTAAATATTATGATTATTCATTATTCTTGTTCTCATGATTGTTATATCGATCGTAGTTTATTTTTCAATCAAAATGAATCACTCTAAGCGATTAAGGGACAATGCATTTTTCATGCGATGAAGAAAAAAAACATTAATTGTTAAATGAACTAAAAAACAGAGGGCTTCAAAGTATTAGGCGAAGGAATGAATTCGTGACATTTTTCTCGACGCGAGTGAAGGAAAAGAGAAAACAAAAAACTAAAACGAGAGAATAATCGATGAGGTGAAAAGAAAAATGGACTATTTAAAAAATCCGTAGGAGCCGCCGATAGCGCTCAGCTAAGTCACAGATACCAGTAAGTCGCACACACATATATAATACATTCGATCGTCGACATATTTAGTCGCGACGCGAACTAAACGAGACGAATTGTTGGTTGCATGAGACATTGCGTATTTGTCCAGCTCAAACGTAAAGTTGCAAACGATTTATTCCCCGCTGAAGAAACAAAATATATTTACACCTGTGCCTAAGACGCGCTTTTCGTACTTTCATCGGTAGAAACAGACGATTTATTCGACGATATTTTATCCTTTCTCTTATCGAATCCTTTATTTTATTTTGCGTATCTTTCGGTCAAGTCTCTCTCGAACGTAATTTCATTAATTTTATTCAACTATAGCGAGGCGGAAAAAAACAAACGCAAAGTCGCCAAAACCAAAACGACGATGATCCTCTCTTTAAAAACAAAAAAGGATACGAACTTGTATAAAACCTAATCTACATTGAAAAACTCTCACTCTGCGCTAAAGACGAAAGCCTGAAAAATTCCGTTAAAGTAACATAGCGACGATGATAATGTGACGAGAAGGCGTGTAACTTTGCTTGCTAAGACTAGACGTGCGTCTGAACGAAGGTTATTCTCATCGTGTTAATAGTCGAAAGAGGTAAACAAAAAATGAAGAAGTAACCCAAAATGAATCGAGTACCTTAATTAAAGACATTAGAGAAACAGATAATTAAAAAAAAAATTATACACGCACGCACACTCATGACACGCACACACACGCGACATACTTACACACCGCACGTACACACAGGACACACACACACACACACACACACACACGCGTACACAAATACGGAGATTTAAGTTACACGCTTCTATTACGATATACTTGAATCTCTCGCCTCGCTGATTTAGTGAGAAAGAAAATGATATAACAGCGCGTCAAACTACCAGCCTAGCTATTTGAGAACGACAACCAAAAAGAATTCATATTCTCTATATAAAAAGAAAAAAAAATGATAAATTTACTTCTACTACCGCTACAACTCTACTACTACTAAACTGCTAAAACTACTACTACTACTGCTACTAACTACTACTATAATTACTAAAGAGGAAGTAAAACAAAAAAGGAAACTATGGTAAATTATAAGTACCGATGAAAAAAAAAGACACTGCTAGACAGTGTAGCTGTTAGTGTACACAATTGAGAAAATAATAGCGAGATAGCGAGTTCGCGACGCTACCCTTAATTAAATCGTGTTTACGTGAAAAAACGTATTCAATTTTTTGCCATGATTTCACGAGGGAAAATTCAGCTGTATCTAATATAAAAAGGAAAGAAACACTAGAAAAAGAAACAAAACAACAAAAACATACAAACATACAAAGTAATTACAACAACAAAAACAACAACAATAATCACCACAATAACAACAACAACATAAACGAAAACAAAAAGAAGAAGAAATAAAGTTGAGCGTATTTACGCTGCCGCAAACGTAGATCGATATTTTTTTGTATAGAAAACTTTTTTTCATTTAATTTCCATTCGTTCTAGTCCCAATGCACGAACAATTTTTATTATTGCGGGCAATTGTCATGCTGCACTTGCAAAGTTTATCGGAGTCACGGTTCATCACGATGAAAATTCAGTCAAGTGAAAAGAAGAATAATACAGAAGAGAGAGAGAGAGAGAGAGAGAGAGAGAGAGAGAGAGGGAGAAGGAGGACGTGAGAAAAAACAAAATGTAATAAATTGCAAAGCGTTATCGATGAGTTTGGTTAGTCCAACAAATATTGTATATTCATTGATTCGCGAAAGCCCTTTGCCAATTTTTCTTTTTCTTCGTACTTCCGTTTGATACAAACGGAGTCAGGAAATTCCATTTGTACCACAAAGATCGGGATCAAATTGCAAATTCGACCGTCGATCGTTCTCGTCCTTTTCGAACAATTCGTTTCGTATCGATAACGCAAATGCAAATTCAAACGAAGAATAAAAATACGTAAAAAAGTATAATTTCATCCAGCTTCGTTTGAAACTCTCGTCTGTTATAGATCGTCAAACGAGAATATTATTATAAAGACGAGAGAAAAAAAAACAAAAATTAAAAAAGAAAAATAACGAAAAAGAAGAAAAAAAGGTGCAAAATAACAAGGACGCTACAAATATACTGCTCGACGTGCCCCCCCCCCCCCCCCCCCACTGAATCATTGGACTTCCATATACTTTAAATATTATGACATTAATCCCACATACGTCCACACCCAATCTGTCTAATACACACTCCTGTAAATCGAAGTAAACTCAACTGTTGAACAGAGTCACATACAAACAGGCATACCCATATATACACCCGCAAACAAACACCAAAACGCAAACACTTTATAAATACACACGATTTATAACTAGTCTTCGCCTTCGAACTATGGGAACGATTAGCGAACGATATACCGATTGGAGGATTGTCAGAGTTGTCGTACCGCAAGGAAAAATGACGAATTCAAACATTCAACGTTAACTGCGTTGTGTTCCAAAAGCGCGAACATCGTGAACAATTATCTTGAAAAAAAATAAACACAAATTTGCAATTTGCGATACGTGAAAACTAAAATAATTGCGACAACAACAAAATTAACGTATAAAAATTCAATCGATGAATGAAAACTCCGCCTCGCTCCATTTGGTGTATCGAATACGTGCGGGCGCGTGAATTTTTTCCATCGCGAAAATTCTACGTGAGACGGTCGACCAGTAAAAGAACGTTGTTTCGTGATCGATGAAGAAGAAAGAGAGAGTGATCGAGAGAGGGGGGGGGGAAGAGGAAGTAAGAATCGAGCGGAGTGGAAGCTATGAGCAAAAAAGTGTGTGAACGAGAGAAATAGTGGGAAAGGGGAGGGAGTGAGAGAGAGGAGAGAGTGAAAGAGCGAGAGAGAGAGAGGAAAAACCAGTATGCATTCCGGAATATAAAATAATTTTGCTACGACGCGAAAGCTGCTGTTATAAGTAGAGAAGAAAAAATGGTGAAAAAAACGAACAAATCTGTTGCTAACGTACGTAATTACCAACAAAAATATGCCGTCGAGACCTATGATGAAGTAAGCTAATCAATCAGGCTGGCGTAGCGAAATACGAGACTAAGGAGAAGAAGAAAAAAAAACAGATTTAATAAAATTAAATACTAAACAAATTTTAAAAAAACGTAGTGCTGGTGCTCTTGCACATCCCTTATTGCGATGCGTGACCGCCTTTTAATTTTTAAGTCAATTATCAATTCCTCCGTTCCGTTTCTTCGTTATATAGTACACAAATCATGAGCCACCGTCTGCCTGGGGTATAGCGAAAGTATCGTAAATTACAAATTAATCGAAAACAAGAAAAAAAAATCTATTTCGAGTGAAATACACACTTTTCTCCGACTAATACAAAGTTTTCTTACATTACGAAACAAACAATGAAGAACAAATAAATAAAAAAAAGAACACAAAAAAATAGAAAATATTGAAAAAAAACAATGATCGCTTTATCGACCGAGTAGTCGCGCTGTATAAGTTGAATAAATTTTCCGATCGTGATATGTATATCACGTTGACTCGTTGTACCGCCCAGTAATCGAGCAATATTCGGCTGTAATACGACGAATCGGTAATAGGGGATGTTACAATCGCACCCTCACGAAAGATGTAAGAGGCAGGGCGGATGGAGGGGAGGGAGGATATTATATGTACGATGATTATAACAACGTGCGCGACCGCTCGTGGATCGAGTCGAACGCTTTCAAGTGATATATTTAGATATTACGATCGACATTAACATTGAAATTAAATGTAACTTATATGAAAGAGAGTGAGAGAGAGAGAGAGAGAGAGAGAGAGAGAGAGAGAGAGAGAGAGAGAGCGGAAGAAAGAGAGTGGATAAGAAGAAGAAAAACAACAACAACAACAACAACAACAATTAAAGTTTGTTATTATTGAAGTTTTCAATAATTTGAGCCACATTCAATGATAAGTATTACTTATAAATTATGAGTAAAAATAAATAGCTGAATGTATATGTATATATAATTATGTGATTAATTATATATGTATATATGCAAGATATATGTATGTATACGTACATATGTATATATATAATTACGACGATAACGTGCGTCGATGGTGAAGATGTTAAACGCGTTAAAATACCGCTCACATTGAAAGATCATTCATTACGAGAGTAAGAGTGAAGAGGGAGAGGAGGGGGAGAAGAAGGAGCTGGAGGATGGGGAGGAGGATAACGAGGAGGAAAAGGAAGAATGAGAGAAAACAAAAAAGGAAAAAAAAACAAATACTGTTACTATTGTACATGAATGACTTTGACTACAAACTAAGCTACTCAGTAGGCTTAACGATTTATGAAGCGAGGAGTAAGAAGTGAGCGAGGTGAGAATAAATACATTTAAAAAAAATAACAACAGCAACAACAACAACAACAAAAACAAAACAAAATGAATAAAATAAACAAATAAATAAATTGCACGAGGGCTGCACGTGCGGTGTGGTATCCCGCGCTACTCCAGCCAATCGGACTCCGTTTCATTATAATTAATTAATTGAGGAACTTATTTATATAGTGTTGAGCACTGTTTTAAGTGCTTTTCATTTTTTGGCTGTGTGAAGCTTCAAACTAAATAAAAAGAAAAGAAAAAAGAAAATACAACAACAACAACTAATGATATATATGTATGTATATAGATGAATATATATATATATATATCTATATATGTATATGTATATATATATATATGTATACATATATATTATATTGGCTTTGCATAATCATTCTCAAAATTTCTCCGAGATAACATCGTCGCTAGGTAACGGTATTAGATGATTGATTAAATTGAAAGCAAGAAAATAACAAAATAATAAAATAAAAACCACTACGATAGTCGCGAGAAAAATGCGACGTGAGTGAACGAGCGAGAGAGAGAGACAGAGAGAGAGAGAGAGAGAGAGAGAGAGAGAGAAAGAGAGACCGAGCGAAAGAGATCAGCATCTAAGTGACTCCTACCGTAAATTATACGATTCCGCATCTCCGTTTGTACGCATTTTAGACAATTTCAAAATACCTACTATTATAATGAATTAATGAAGAAGAAAGATTAAAAAGAAGAAAAACAAAACAAAGGAAAACTCTTAACGGTACTAGCTCAGATAAACATCCTGCCGAGTTGCTCCGGGTTATACTAAGCGCCACCTGGCCCGTATTATAAATAATAATTAAAGCAAAATAAACACAACAAATGAACAAGAAGAAAAAAAACGGAGAGAGGGAGAGAAACGTGAAATAACAAAGAAAAAGAGGGAGAAAATAAGAAAAAAAATACGGTTAAGCATCGCGCTCATTATAGTGAATGGGAAATACGATTAAATAACATAGCTCTATTTTTTCGCCCGAAACAAAAAAAAAATCTATATGTAAAAAGGCTAATTTTTTAAGAACGTCAAGCTACATACACGCGAAACAATGCCAGTAAATAGGAAGAGTGGAAAAATAAAATAAATGAAAAAAGACAAAAAAAACACGCGAAACACAGACACGAAATACACACAGAGAGAGACTTCTTCTTCATCTTCGGTGGCAAAAAGAAACCAAAACAAAAAAACAAGAAGAAAACAAGAAAATGAATGCTTTGTAAATATCCTGGTTATCATTGTAAACTATAATAATATAAACGCGGGCAAGCCACAAATCCCACCACCTCTCCCCGTATACCGGAATGATAAACGCTGCTGACGATTTATCCAAAATTTATATATATTAATGCCGAATCGAAATAATAAATAATAAATAATGAATAATAATAATAATAATAATAATACTGATAATTAAAGAGAAAAAAAATTGCCTCAACTTGGTATCACGATTTTAATCGTGCTGCGAAGTTAATTGTAATAACGTATATAACGATTTATTAAATTACGTCGACGCTCTCGCATGTTCGCGTCCGATGCGTCGATCTTCGATTATAAGGATTTAATACGATATCGAATTTTCCAATATTATCGCCCAACGTCGTCGAAACTTTCGGATAAAGTGTCTCGTCCAACAGCAGCAGCAACAAATAAACAACAACCGTACGAACAAAAAAAGATTTAAGAAAAAGAGAAAAACACCCGTCAACTAAATTGTCCTACCACTATTCTTACAACAGAGCGTTGCATTATCTCGAGCCTGGTCTTCCTAGTCGGACTTCCTACGAACTCCGTAATTATGGGAACAGGCGCGATACCGTGTAAAGCAAAAGCAAAAAATAAATAAACAAAAGGAAAATAAAAAACAGAAGGAGAAAAGAAAATTATAAAAGCCTTGCGTATTTAGTGCGTCTTCGCTATGATAAAAAAGCAAAAAAGATACTTTTCGTTCGTTCGTATATTGCATCTGCCGATTCCATGAACAATAAATTTGAAAAACGAACAACAACAAAAACACACACAAATCGCGACGAGGTCTTTGCTGCTTCCCTTTACGACACGACCCTATCTAATTTTCATCGCGATGATAAACGACTGAAAACGTTCGAGATAAATTTTTTGAAAAACGTCGATCTTCGTAAAAAATAATTATAATTCGAGCTTTATAAAAAGACACACACACACATACACACACACAAAAACACAAATTTTAATGATCTTACCGTACAAGTCAATCGAATACAATCGTCTCTTTACAATCGAACGCAACAGCCCCTTTCTCTCCAAAATTGGCTCGCAATACAAAAGAAAAAACAATCGAAAAATTTACGTGATTTTGATATTTCTCGACAATTGTTCTCGGTGTATATACGTGGGTCTGTTAGTCACTCCGAGGGGGGTTTGGCCAAGTAAACCAAATCAGCAAAGATTCGTGTAGGGGAAATAAGTAAAACAACAACAACAAATATTAAGGAATCTTCGTTAACACGGTTCGTCATCGCAAATCATACAACACAATATATATTTTAAAACAATAATAAAACAAAAAGTTAACAAAGAAAACGTGTCGCGGCTCGACGGCCGTTTAAAAAAAATCCAACGGAGAAAAAAAGAATTTTCCTTCTTAAGCCGGGTACCAAGGCACTCAGGGCAACGATATATCGATGAATTCATTTATACGATGATGATCTAGGTTATTTGGTTGTAAAAACGAACATACGTCGAAGTGCAAATTCGTGCATATTTGTGCGCGAGAGAGACAGTAGCGTTTAAAAAGTACATTATAACGAAGAGAGAGAGAGAGCGAGAGAGAGAGAGAGCGCGCGAGAGAGCGAGAGTGAGAGCGAGAACGAAAAAAATTAATGAACAAAAAAAATAATTTAAAAAACGGAAATGAATCACTTAAGCGAGGATAAAACATTACCGATAGTTACGAAGTTCACGTAGATGAATATTTCCCCGTCATGAGTACCTCGTACGTGGGCATGTCCTGTCAGTATTCGAAGATAGAGAAATAATATTGATAAGAAAATAAAATTTTTTTTTCTTCCCTTGCATTCGTGTCGACACGAGACACGCCACACGCCGACGTCGCAAAAATTTAAGCCGTACACACCGTAGAGCATACATAGTGCGAGAAAGAAAATGAACGGGCGAGTTCATAAGGATTAATACAAAAAAAATGAAAAAAATCATCGGAAGATGCAGGAGCATCTTCCGATGATTCTTAATTCAAATATCGCATATCGGCTAAAGGTGGGAGTTCGTTGCAAAAACCTTCGATTATAGAACGCTGTTTTAGACAGTCATTATTCCTGATTCTTTTTTTCTTTTCTTTTATTTATCGAGGCTGAAGAATGTAAACTCCGATATGCCCTTGTTAATCATAATTTATTAGTCTTCGTCCGGCATAAGTACCGATCCGTTACAATAAAAATACGCAAATGAGTCGAGAATTTTAAGTAAAATGGTCGAGGTAATGGGTGAGAATTCCGATCGACTAGTCATATAAGCGAATGGAATTCACGTTTAGAAAACAAAATTTTTTTGAATAAAAGCGCATAAAAATACTCGTCGATAAATCGCATCTATTTATATCGGTTGGGAAGTGAAGTTCACGATCGATATGCTGGGATTAATATTGAATTTTCATTCCGCTTTAGTTCAGGAGGCTGATGTTCGCTGTAAATAAAAAAAAAATTAGTGAAAACAAAAACAACAACAACAACAACAACAACAAACAACTGTAAACAAGCTGTTGGGACATACCCTCGTGTTAGGTTTAGCGCGTAATGCCTATTAGTTACAACTAAAGCTCTAACGTAGTAAATGGGAGCCCGTTTGACGTTGAAAGTAAATTAAGCGAGAAAGAAGAACCGCGCATGAGTGAACGAGAAGAGTGAGAAAATATGTGTAAATGTATGATGATAACGACGATGATGATGTACAGCTGCTGACAATTTTAAGGCAGCATCGAGCATTTCCAATAATACCAACACCAATAATACTCGTAGAAATGAGAAGAAGAGAAAACAAAAAGAGAAAAACAAAAAACTAAACGTAAAAATCGACTAAATGTTATTAAAGGAATGAAGAAGAGGAAGAAGAGAAGTGAAGAGGATGAATTAATATTAATAATAATTGCATCGCGTATGATAAATGCATATTTATCATTTAACTAACGGCATTGATTTGGCAAGAAATGAAGAAACGAACGACAACCACAAAACGACAACAACAACAAAATATAAATGAAGAAACTACTATCTATTATTATTGAATATCGGTTAAAAGTCATTACTGATTATTGATTAGCTATACCTTAAGGCAGTCGTATGGTAATCATAATAGTCTATTCGTTAATGTTTCAGATATTTTATTAAATGTTGATATAATGTATGACGACATTCCTTGTTTGTGACAAAAGAAACATCTCCCCCTCCTCCCCCCCACCCCCCCTCGCCGCCGCCGCCGCCGCCCTACCCGCCACTTCCCTGCGTAGATAGCTTTTACCGAGCGCGCTCCATCTGTCTAAGCTGATAAACGTAACTGATTAATTAATCGATCGGTCAATAATTCATAACTGTATACTTCAACGATTCCCTAGCAAAGAAAAAAAAAGTAAACAAGAAGAGACAAAAAGAAACCAAACGAAAAAGAAAGAAATGACACTATCGAATGGAAAAAAAATTTAAATATTTAACAAAAATAAAATAAAATAAAATAACGCCTTCGTACAATCGAAGTGGCAATCCGCGCCAAGTATGCGCCAAACACTTTCGTGGGTCGAACCAGATTTTATTATTATTATATACATCGCCGTTACGCTTGTCAACGACTATTTGAAGGAGATACACATACACAACATATTTGTACAAGAACGATGAGAGGAACTAATTAACAATTGTCAACAAAGATCGTATATTACTGACCGAAACGACCACTCCGAACGCCTCGTTTATTGCGATAATAATTTTAACCATTCTCATTGTAAAACACGAACACACACACATGTATATATATATATATATATATACGTATATATATATACATATATGGTGCGAATACAGGATCTTTATTAAGCGAATTTACGTCGAAAGTTTTGTTTTATTTTTCCTTCTCGTTGTTTATTATTTCTTAGTTTACTTTTTTGGTTTTTCTTTTCATTGTTTTTTCCTTATTATTTCCAAGACGTATTTCATCCACCCTCGGTGCACTGCTGGCGTGGCAGTGGTTTCAGAATTGACGTGTCAGCAGGTTCTCGAACGTCGTGTATATGGATATCCGGAGCATGAATGTAATATATATTCGTAATTTTTTTGGTTTTCATTTCTTGTATATACGTCTTCTATACGATAATATATATTTTTCTTCAAAAAAAAGGCAACATTAAGACAAAAGCAATCCACTGTGAGACCACTCGTTCCACGTGTGGATAAAAATGAATATTACAAAAAGAAACAAACAAATTAACAAAACAACAATCCGTTAATGTATATGTGAAGACTAAGTGTACCGGGATGCGAGGACTCGTGTGCAGGCTGTATTATTTGTTATCTTTCACAATTTTCCAAGGTCAATTCAAAAATCGGGCAGATCGTATCGAATCTCACACAATACGAGCGACAATATGTAATAGGTACTGTAAACAACGTAACGCGAGCAATATTGTCAAAATGGTTTCAAAATATTAAATTTAAACGAAAATAAAGAAAAACACGAAGATAAAGAAACGAAGGCAAAATGGTAATTTAAAAAACACACACACACATTTGTTAATCGTCACAAAGAAAGGTAAAAGAAAACGTTGCACAAAGAACCAATTGTATCGTGTGAAAGTCTCAAGCGAAGCGTTTACACCGCGTCTCGTTCGCGTTTTAGCTCGCATAGATTAACCGGCTGGAAAATGAATGGAAGTTAACAGGAGAATAAACGATGAGGAAAGAGAATGGATAAGAAAAAGTTTAAGACAAAATGAGTTCTTCTGCAATCACAAATAAAAAGAGTAAAAACGTGAAAACAATGAGTAAGCGAGCAAAGAAAAAAGAAAATTGCTGCATCAGCATTAATGATTTGTAATGTTTTATAAATAAATTGGCATATCAATTTTTCAATCGTGAACTTCACGTGGATGGAAATTCTCATTCTCATCGATAACGCTCTGCTGGTTTGGAGCTGTAGTCATATCGTTAGTGTATAAGTCTGTATGTGACGATGTTAATTATTGTAATATAAACTTAATAAGTAGGAGCGTATCGAACTGTTTGCTCCGGTATTACCGGGCATGGCTTCAATAGATTTTTTATAACAAGGTTTGTTCGAAACATTTCTTTATCGTGTGTATAAATTACTTCAGTCTCTCTCTCGTTTGTTTGCAACGAACTTATTACTTGACGCAAAATCGCACCACGACGAATCTTATCCTAATTTATCACCTATATAATGCGAAGTGTTTTGGGCCCTTCCGTCCAATGCGCCATGTACCACTGTCATTATTCATTTAATTTTGCAACTTACGTACAATAAAATTGTTATTGCTGAAAATTATAAGTGTGAAAAGTGTTATGAACCATATCTGTATTATTCTATACCCATGCGCGTCGATGAAATCTGTCAGGAAAGGAAATAACGTAATTACGTCCCGATGAACATATATACATATCTTTATTTACCGTTTGTCAATCGGATGACTGTTTTTTTTTCGTTTTTATAACAGCATTCAATCTTTTTATTCACTTTCTGGCTACGTTGGCCAATTGTTCGCGAATTTTTGTAAAGTCCTCAACTAGCGTATTCAACGTGGCCGGTGGAAGATCCATAGTGATGTTTCTACGCTTGGGCATTTCCCCCTCCATCGAAGCAGGCTCCTCTATCTGAAAAAAACAAAATTATTTCTTGTACATTAGTATCTTAACGCGATAATTTTTTATTCCAGTAATGTTCGAACGTATAATATTAATTCAAAAAATATTATTTCTAAAAATTTGCTTTCTTCATCCCACAAACAAATTATGAAAGACGTTATTAATATTTTCACATTGTCTTTTATGTCTAATTGTTAACGCGCGCCTGGTAGCAACGTTCAAAAATGTATCTCTCTCAGAAGCACTATTTACTTCTGGCAAAGTTCTATCGGCGATGGAAGGGGAACGTATTCGTCACTTTACGCTTGGCGATTAAATTTCCCTCAGTACGGTAAGACTCGTTGTCAAATCAACAACACGGAGTTTTTATAATTGAATCATGTCGTTGGTGTCTTGTAGCTCGAATATTTCCGATGTTATCAAAGTTCTGTCCGTACAAACGTTGACTGATGATCATGAGTGGAATGTGACGAGACCGGTGGAAGAAAAACTCATTGATCATGACAAACAAACTTTCACCGATGCGATGCATTACTGCATGGTACTGTTAAGACAGACTAATCGAATAACAAACCACAGGAGCGAGGTGCTTTCTCTCGCATCGACACTAATGGGCCACGAGATATTCGAACGGATAATAACCGTAAATGTGCAAATGGACCTTGAAACGGAAGACGAGACTTCGTATCTAAATACGGACAAGGTTGACAAGGAGACGAGGATGCAAAGCACGCAGGATTCTCAACGGTTGTGTCTTCATGAAAATTCCATAAGCATCAAGGAAGAAATTACGGATAAAATAATAGAAAATGAATCATCCATGATGTCAGCGACGGATCCATCTATAATTGACGAAACGATGGAAAACACTGCGGTGATTATTCCATCAGAAACCGATAGATCAATTGATACGACGCCACGTGAAGAGACGGCAGATGATGCGCGTCAATCGCCGAGTTCATCGTTACAAGATACGTCGATCAACATGGAAGATAAGGATTTTCCACCTTCACCGATATCTCTCTCAGGCAGCGAGAATTTGGATGATAACTCGTACAAGAAAATATCGGACCAGAGGATGGGGAGGCGTTATGTTCCGATTTCACTAAAAGAGAAGAAGAAGGCTATCGAGCTAGCACGCTTGCATCCCGAATGGCCATTGAAATTACTGCGGGAAAATGTCACGGAACAGCTTAGCAGTTTCAGACAATTATGGGATTGGGAGAAACAGATCGCGAACGGTGGAACGATAAGGGACAAATATCAGGAGATAAATAATCGCACCTACGAGAGATTTGTAGAGGCACGAAAAAGAAATGTTAAAGTCACCATGGACATGATACGAGATTGGGCGATCAGAGCCTCCAGGGACTTTTACGGTCCGAGGTTTAAATTCCATGCTGGTCCCCATTGGACCAAAACATTCAGAAGATTGTATGCCATAAAGGGTAATACAAGGAACGGTTACATTACCTTGGATGAAAAAATATCGGGCAAATCCCTACGATCATCAAAAAGGAAAAGAACCAAATAAGAGGGAAGAGCATCAATGTATAAAAATATTCTAACGAAAAGACTGAAATTGTTGTGTATTAAAAGTGAATTGTACGATTATATTATGTGTATTTGATAGCAATTGACCATCTTGCAATCTTTGTGTAATCTATTGACAAGCCTAACAAACAGGTAACGATTTAACGGTCTAGTTTTATTACGAGAATTTCATGTTTGTTATGAAGTTTTCAGAATAGATTGAATCAGAATGAAAATGGTTTACGAAATGCGACGATTTCTTTGCGTACCCAAGTAGAAATATTTGATTTATATTTAGAATGAATGTTGGTGAACGCAACGCGAGTCATTGAAATTCGTTCAAGTCGTGTAATTATAACTTCTAGTATATACAAAATACATTGGAGAATGTGTACACTTATGATTCGATATTGTATGTGATTTTATATGTAAACACACTATATACTCGTTGTAATCCGTTAATATTTCTTTTCTAATTTCTTTCCTCATTCTTATTACAGAATTCTACTTTATCGCCGTAGGTAAGGTCCAGCCTACTTTTATTCTCGATCGCATATATTTATCTGCAGTCGGTAAAATCGTGCAGCGGGTCGAGCGGTTGATCAAAAAGATAGTCACTCGACATATCATAATAAAATTGACAATTTTACAAAATATCTCGAGTATATAAAGGAAATCCAACAGCATACCGTCATTTGAAGCAAGCACGTAGACGACTTTGCATCCACTGATGGAGAGGTTAGGTTCTCGTTGATCCGACAAGACGTTTCTATGAGTTTCGCTGACATCATGACGCTCGAATGGTTAATTCGCCGGAGATGCTCTGAATATACGTCGGTATCTTCGTGGGATAGTAAACTTTCGAAGCTGTTCCCCCAAAAGTCACGTACTATGTATGACAATTTGCGAAATTTTGTTATATCAATGAATACAAACTACTATAGAAGGAATATGCCTATGTTCTGCGCGACGACAAGATTTCTCCTCCGGAAACTGCCTGTTAATGTCGGCAATGGTAGACTGCGACCTTGTTCAGAATCGTATACAACCTCGTAGGCAGCATCCTGTAAACATGAGTGCTCTAATAGATTGTTTCTGCCGCCTCGAGTATAGACAAGTCTGAGGGTCGAGCGATCGAATCCCCCTCAAATTCATTTTTGTTAAATTTTTTCATTGTTTTTTATTGGTTCCGTTCTTTAATTTGTTCATTTGATAAAGTTTGCCTTTATTTGAATCACCCATTTCTGTACTCATTTATTGTTCTATTCCGTACATTACTTATTTGTACTTTAAAATTGTTTACTACTAATTTAGTGTTTTTAGTATTTGATAGGTCGAATAATATCGAAATGTATCTACATGCTAAAATAGAGATAAAGCATAAGACACGCGTGTCAGGCGGGAGAAGCCGCGGACCTTGAACTACGGAGTTGTGTGCATTCTTAAGGGACACGTCCCTGTGTCTAACCTCGCCTTAGAAAAAGTGAGATAGACTGTAAAGCTTGCCTGGTCGCAAGCTTTTAGAGAAAAAGAAGACGGAGTTAGGCCATAAAATTGTGTGCGGTACATGAGAACGCGTCCGTGTGGCCTCAAACATTTTTGCAGCTACACAAGCGACGCCAGTAACTGGGGTACGGAACTAAACTGCGCCCTAAATTTTTAGCTTCATGGGGACCACACGCATATTACTTCTATGGTCGTCTGAATTCGTTAGTTATACTTATATGTAAGCCTAAGTACATGAACAAATGATCAGACTGCCAGGTCGAGGCTGTCGCTAAGTAACAGATCAACACCATCTAGTGTCTTAGAAGCAACAGCCCATGGATATTGGGATAAAAACAGCGCGCTGTTTTAGAATCTCTAATCTATGCGAGTTTATCAACTGACTTTCAATTTGTACATTTTTACATTGGTAAGTTAGTTTTTAGTCCGTTATAAGCAATTGTTGGATTACTTAATGCTCCGCTGGGCGAATAATTTTGATGACGAATGAATAAAGAAAAAAACGGTTTATTAAGTCTGTTGGTAACGTTTGATCGTTTATGTATTTGATTTTGATAGGGTATTAGTTTTACAGCGATAAAAATATAATAATAATAATAATAATGCTATGATATAATTATAAGATAATGTAAAATAGTCCACGCTAACGAAACATGTTAAGGAATACGTTTTACTGACCGGCGTTAGCGCATCTTTCTCTTCAGTGACTCGCATTACCCCACACTGATAGATTTTTCCCGGGTTCCCGTTCACGAAATCGCATTACCACGACTTTTCTTGCACTCATTACCTGTACCTGTTACGCTCTTCAGGATAAATATTAAAATTATTCTCGGACCCACGAAAGCTGAGAATTTTGTCGAAATATTCATAATAAACTGGAATGTTTGTCATTTTCCTGATTTTTATTCTGTCAGAACCCTATCAAAGCGAAAATTTATCGTAGAATCTAAATATTTCAAATCCGCCCTCCTTTTTTTTAACGCAGTCAAAAGTTGAAAAAACTTTTTGATCGGTTTTTTTTCAAGAAGTGGAGAATGGAGCTACGACATTCCAAATCTGCAAAAAACTAGTAATTTAGAATTGGCATACATTATCATTGGAAAAATTTAACAATGGAGACATTTATTTTCTGTCCTCTCACAATTTCGAGCTAACGTTTTTGATTAGACTAATGAGTTTTTGGGAACGTGTCTGAATTGAGACACCGTCGCGTAAAAAAATCAGTAGCCAGCTAGAGGTCGTCTGGTGGCGGGACAATGAACCAAAATGACACTAATCCACTTCTCCCATTCTCTATTTTCAATTCATTCAATGTTTGGTTCTTTGGAGCTCTCGGTGTTTGATTGTTTCACCGTCGGCAATATAGCGTTCAGGTTATCGACGAGCAGAGTGCGAGTCCTACTCATTCCAACTTTCGGGCGCACTGGGGCAAAAGCTCTCATCTAGATGGCGCGAGTTACATTAAAAGCGACCAGTAGAAATTTCATGAATTTATGGGTGGGTCTGAACGTCTCGAATATACAATAATTAAGTGTATAACCTGACATCCTATATTAATGCTGAATAAACCCAATTCACTTAGCGAAAAAACTTTTAAAAAATTTCTAATGTTATTGGCAATGGACGCAAATATTGTTTGTTGTAATATTATTGAATATTTTATCGATTTAAAATATGTTAAAATATATTCACGAAGATATTATTTAGCGTGTGCAGCATCGATCTACAGACCGGAGTCGAGATGCCGAGTAATTAAGAAAATATCAAATTCTTGATCGCCATTACCTCGATCCGACCGACGCAAACCAGAGCCTTGCTGAACTCTACATCCATACGGATCGATTTAATATTCGCAATATTAATTATGTTAATCAACTTCGTTAATCAATTTCGTCGAGCATTCTCACGCTTGTACTCGGTAACCAAATAGACTCCAGATGGGTCACCAGAAAGGTCGAAATATACTGACACTGGACTAACTAGAAGTACCTACTTCTCGCACTTCTACGTATGTATCGTCAAAATGGGTAACAATCTATATAACGATAGTCAATCCTCTGTCATGACCCCCCCATCCTCCACCTCCTCCCAAACATGAGCAACTCTCTTCCACGTATGTTTGCCAATTTTCCGATCGTACCGGAGATACATATGGGGGAGGCATTCTATCAAGGGCAAACAGATTAGCATAAAGCCTAAGACACAACAACGGGTTTATAAGCAAATCATGCAATCACGAGTGCATTCCACGGATTCCGCTGGCACTGGTCCTCCGTGATCGTCCGATTCGGTCTCCAATGCATATATGCGATATGCAAATCTTCGTGATAGGTTATTGTTCTCGAGGTTTCCAGCTAGCCGCTTCCCAAGCGAATTCACAGCGCGCGGAAATTTCCCATTTGATTTCTCTATTAACATGGAAATTATACAACGATTAAAAAAGAACAAAAAAATACACGCGTTTGCCTGCTAACGCTATAATTATAATATTAAAAATAAAATCTTATTTGTCCAGTCGTTGTTCTATGGCGTGGGAGCTGAAATCATCAAAATTCTGCAATCCGTACGGATAAACAGATAACGAAATGAGAGTTAATGATAAGTGCATTGACATGGTTGCGAGTGTAATTTTCGTGGTCGAGGCAGCGAGTGGTCGCAGTATCGTGTTGTCGACCACATATGGGTCAGTTTGGGGTTGTGCCAAATACTATACCCCGTTTCGACTATATCGAAAACCTCTACGTGCATTCGAAGTATACCCACTCCCACACTTTGCATAACGAGATGAACTTTTTTAATCCGGCGTCAATGACGCGTCGTACAAAAATACGCTGATTCACGAAGTATTCCAGTAGTTTGTACCGTTTCCCCTTTCTTTTTCTTTTCTTCGTTACTTGGTCTTCGAAGGAGACGAGGATTTGTGGTCTGGGTGTACGATAATACCGGCACTCGCGTATAGCAAGGGTTGGCCTGTCTCGAACATCTGCATTATTAATATTGATGGCTACGAGCCAAGTCTCAGCTTGGAAAACAATGCGGGATCCCCCAAGAGGGCGCGCGCGAGAGAGAGACAGGGAGGGAGAGAAAGCGAAGCGCAAACTTCGGTGCTCTCGGTATAATAATGGTATACTCAGTCAATCAAGCCAGACTGTTCGAGAGTATTGCGGGTACTAACACTCCGATCTTTATTTCTATGTATAAACCTCGGGGTGTATCGGTGCACCAGTACACACGGCACCCCGGCACGTTACGTAAGGTGCAAAGCTCACCGAGCCGCTCTCGAAAGGAGCTCCTTCCCCTTCTTGCCCCGTTCCCGTGTCAATTAAGTTTAACGAAGCGTATTATCGCGGGATGCGTCGACGAAAAGCCCCCACCACTCGCTATAATCGTGTTAATGAGAAATCTTCCATTTAACGCACTAAAACGTAAATTTTACCTTGAGATACTTGCCGGTCGACTAGATGTTGAACGCCAACCGTTCAAGCTTAATGTAAAACCACTCCATGAGGTATACATGGAGTCCCGGTGACTGGAGTTTTCCTCGCTTGAGAATTCGTGTATATATACATTCATTAGAGATGATTCGTCCGTACTTTAAATGGGTGTACATCATTAAAATTTAATGGTTCCTGTGATTCGTTGAAAATTCAAGCCTGCCATGATTAACATAGAAACGCTTATAAAGATACGTGCGATAGGACAATAAGTTGAGAGAGCGAGACATGTATCGTTTAAAGCATGATATTTATATCAATTTTACTACAACTAGAAATAACGACTGACGTTACGTTCTCTCCTTTTGTTGATACAAATTTAAAAAGTTTAAACTATTATGGGCTTTGAATGAAGTAGGTATTGGTATTAAATGTTAATAAGAATTGATCGAATCTTCAAATAAAGTGTTATACCTTCTTTTAAGGGATGATTATCATATCGATTTATTAATAAATATTTAATTACCGTTTAACGATAAAATCCATATAGTTTTCTATAAGAATTTTTGGGCTCTTCAATGACGTCACAATTTGTTGCACTCCGAGGGCATTAATCAAGTACGGTGTAATGACAATATGAGATGACAGATTTTAAACAACCTTCAATCCTTTACTCGGCATCGCGTTAGTTTAGTTTCACGTGTTGGCGTGTGCAACAACCACAAATTCGCGTGCTTAATCACAAAGATTAGGAATCATCGCCCAAGTCGTGCAACATAATTAATGCCCTTTTCGAGAGAAAGATAGAGAGAGAAAGAGAGAGAGAGAGCTCAAGAGAGAGGAACCTAGAGATGAGAGAGCATGAGCTCGTTTTCGCGGTCGTGTTCACACAACGCTGAACTTATGTAATAATTCATTCTCGTGCTCATTCCAAATTGCGCATGAATAAACGCCGTCGCGTCCTGCGTTCTCTCCCTCTTAAGCGAATACCAACGGCGCATTCTCGGCCCACCGTCGCATTTATTTACCATCCCTTCTACCGTGTGAGTTGTTGTTTCATACGTCAAACCGTCATACATGAAATTTTGAAAATTCGCCAGAAAGAAAGGGATAAAGGAATGAGGAAGATTCACGTTTCGCCGAGAATGTGTAAAGAGATAATGCTCGATAACCACATTAATGTGCCGAGCATTATCATGGAACGGCTAATAATAACGTTAAATTTACGGCGTTGCACGGTTTAAAAATTGTTTTTTTTTTTAATTAATTATAATTATATTATCCCAACTGTACGTCTTTTTCTGTAGTCGGCCGTCGTAAATTTCTATTGTTAAAATTCGAACTAAAACATAGCTGTTACCAGAAAATGCAACATTTTCTTCGCAGATAAAATTTGTATCGATTGCCTTTATCGGTAATTTTGTTTTCCTTAATACACGAGATCGGAAAATCGACACGAGATAATTACGAAAGTTTCACGCTAATTAGCAGTCTCTCGACGCGACGCGAATAAAATTGAAAGGAAATATACCAAGACGAGCTCGTCCGTTTGTTTTGGTCGTCCGTAGACCTACGGGGCTGTACGTACTTCGCGTGTTCTTTTCCGTTACACAAAAACAAAGTGGACGAGGCAAAACCTCGGGGCTGAAAGTCTTGCTCGTCCAACTAAATAGAATTGCCTCGAGGCACGCGGGGTTTGCCTCTTCCCTCGTTCTTTCTCTTTTATTTTTCGTTACACGTAAATTTCAAAAAAACTAAAGAAAGAATCACGAATGTAAAGCGCGAGGTTATACAAAGGCGCGTGTGTGCTACAAACGAACGGGCAGACATTTTCGAGGAGAAAAAAATAAATAAAAAAACATTACAGCGTGTTACAGGAACAAATGCATCAGTCGGTCTGGAACGGAGAATATACGAAGAAAACGAGGTTGGGTATATGAGACGACGAAGGAAAGAGAGAACGACGAGAGAGCGGGATAGGAGAATGGAAAGTAAATCCTTCTTCGTGGCAAGACATTGAATTACGGCTTTGTACGGGGTGCGGGGAAGGGGCAGGGGTGGTTTGAAGCAGTACAAGAGTTCTTACGAAGAAGGACCAAGTGGACGAGGACGAGAAAGAAGAAGAAATAGCGGTGGTAGTGGTAATGGTCGCACAAGTACATGTAGAATCAGAAAAGTATAGAAACGTAGAAGTGAGCGAAAAAAGAAACGAAAGAGGAGTAGCGAGTCTCCCTCGGTGTGAGAAGATAGGAGACAAATACACCGAGTGTCTCAGAAGTCACGCACCCCCTTGCACTAGCGGGTAGCTAGAGGTGGGAGGAATTTACGTACGAAATGTGCACGCTCGTTTGGTAGCAGGGAGATTGAGTTTGTCCAATCGGAGAGCCGGAAATACTCGCGTTCCAACCTACGTTCCTCCTGCGTGAACAAAGGCCGAACGAATTATGATAGCTGTATTTTTCGGTCTGTTCTCGCGCTGGCGACAAACGACGTCCCGGAAATACCAGCTCTCTGGTTGGACAACTTGATCGTCTCTCATTTGAAGAAACTACTACTTGACAGTGCGCATTCCGCGTGTAAATACGTTGTATCGTCAGTTATCCGCGGGTAACGCGCACTGCGGGACTTCTGCGACACCCTGTATATAATATATTTTCTCAAGGGTGAAACGGACGTACTCTTGCGCCGTAAATGTATGCGGGTTTTCTACTTACGCACAGGCATACATCGCCTTTGGTCGAAAGGACATTCAAAGTACTATACAGATTCGTTATTAAAACGTTCACGGTTGCAAAATTCACGTTTGCTACGTGATTGTTCCAATTAATTTATGTTCGTATGATTTAAACTATCCCTCCATGTTTTTATGTTGGATAATTCGTCGTGTGGGACTATCTGGAATTACTTGCAGATCGGTGAAAAATAAAGAAATGGACGCAATTTCTATATTTATATAATTATATTCATTCGTATAATTAAGCAATATTGCTATTATTATTATTGCCATTTTACTATATGGCTTGCATTATAATCATATAATTATATAAAATAATATAATTGCTTGCAAGAAATGAAACGGGAGATCGATGTTAGAATCACGATTTTTCGATATCGCCACAATAAAGCTGATTTTGTTGGATGAACATTGATGTATAAAACCAGAGTTACGAAGAAATATGTAATAAAATATAAGAAGCGTCTGTGAGCTTCCATTTCATCATTGAAAACAAAATTTGTCTTTACATTATAATCCCCATTAAAAAATTCTCCCTGAGTAGAAAAAGAATTTTCCTCAAAGGTAAAAAGAACGCATTATTGTAATAAATAAATTATATAGCGTGATTATTAATTCTTGTGGTAGTTGAGCCATCAAAGATTCATTGACATGACAGTGGAATCCAGTAGATACAGAATGGAAGTGCAAAAAGGACGAAGATGAGAAAATGTAGTCCGATTTTCTCCTATCTCATTTATTAAAACAAAATCGTTTACTCGGGGTATGTATGTATATGAGAAAACGCTGGGAGCCCGGGACCCTTGGCCATTCCGATTAAAATTTCTTCTGTATCTTTCCATTTCTACAACTCCGCGTCTCCGCACCGAGATTTATCTCGTGATGCACTCGAGTAGCTTTCGCTCGGTGCAGAAACCTTCCTGAAGAATATTGTAGAGAACAATTATGTTACAAGGGAAGAATAGTACTACGGTAGTGCAGTACAGAGTAAGTACTAATCAAGAGACAGTGTACCTCGTGTCTCGTGTAGCAAAGTAAAAGCAATACCGTGGGATCCGGGTCGAGACAGAAGATTCGAATGATTCAACCTCGTCTGAAAATTCGAGGATTCGCGAAACGGTTCGCGACACAACTTTTTATAGCGCTACGTCTTTGTAAGGAGTTCGTGTAAAGGGCTGACCCGCACTTTTATATAAATTCAAAAGTTTCGGCGTCTATCTGTCGCGAAGTAAGGAAAAGGAGAGATCAAAGGGAAAATAACAAGACTGTCTTCCTTCTTTATCTTTCTCGAGCGGGTAAGGAAAGGCTGGAATTCGAGGATGCAGAGACGAAAAGACGTTGATAAGAAAAAATAGAAAAAGACCGTTTCTCTGAATCCAAACGTAACCTGAGAGAACAAAACGGAGGTTGGGTGAAGTTTAAAGGATGAGAAAAGAAAGTTTCGCGCAGGTCGCGAAAAAACGAGAGTCATAAACGAGGTTAAGTACTGAACGTGTCAAGAAAGAGACGGGGTTGTTTCGGCGACCTACTCGAACGACCTTTCTCTTACGTGCGTTAGGGGTGCACAATGGCGAAAAATATATAAAATTAGAGACTTATTACGAACGTATGAAAATCGCCGAGTAGCCAAGGCGTAGACATTCAGACGGAAAAAGCAGCAAGAAATTAAGAAATTGGATCGAGCGTCGTCAGAGGTTAAAGAGTGGAACGAGAAATACCGAGTCCAAGTAAGAGGTAAGAGAGATGACGGGAAAAGTGGTGAACGGTTTATAACGGTGGCAGAGTCGTAAACGCGTCGGGTTTTCTTCGATAACGAGCGAAACTACATGGGGAAAACTTAAAAAGGGGATACATTTTCGACACGTATATAGCTTTAAGGGATGTATCCGTGTATAAGCGAAGAGGGGTGTATACATATATACATATACCAAACGATTAAAAATCAATTTTTAACAAATTCTCAAGTGACAAAAATTGATCTACGATTCATTTCGGAGTAAACAAAAATTCCATAATTAGCACAAATATTGTGTATAATAATTTTTTATTATATTACTCACTAATAATTACAATAAACAATAATCGTTTTATATACAATAAAATTAAATAAATTCGTTCACAAAAAACAAAATTATAGTGTATAATTAATTTTTATATATTAAAAACTAATGATTACCTACAGTAATCAATATTTAAAGAAATATGATTAATATAATTTTGTAATATTATGAACTCACGATTTCGCTTGTAGACGTGTTACGAGAATCGCATAGGGAGACACGACAAGGACAATGGTATATGGGCATGTAATATTATTCGCACCGACGGAACAAGACCACGAAACATGGAATGTTTCGTGTCGCAATATGGAATTACAGTAGTTGTGCCGAATTGTGGTACAGCACAGAACGAACCCAACGTAGACGAGAACAGAATTTACGTAGTTATAACTTTCAAAATTATGGGATATATGCATCGAGAGATGAGTTTCCAAAATGTAATATCGATCTCGAGAACGAGGCCGACATTCGTAAATTTTCATACCCAAACTTATTGAGAGGATTTTTTAAATAGACGACAACCAAAAATCATAACAAAATTAAATTGGTTTCGACCACCTCGTTTGCTTCATTTACAAACTACGACTCCCTAGTAATAATTAACATCTCCCATTTCGCGCTTATACCGTAAATTCGACGTATAAATCGTATCGGCAAAATTACAGTGTTCTTCATTACCGGCTGAAACAAAAATGCTTCTTTTCGTTTAATTTTTAATTTATTCTCGCATAAAACGCAGACGTCGTGATTGTAATGGGTACTATATGACTTGTTCGAGGGGAACTTTGGTAAACAGCTGCAAGGTATAGAGCCATTGTCGAGGAAGGGGTGAGCTTCCTCCCTCGGCGTTTAAATGGAAACAATATAAACGCGTCATAAGTCACCCACCGCCCCTACGTACATTTTCAATGTTTTCAATTCGCCCTTGTACCGTGTTCAGAGTTTCCATTACTGCGAGAGCCAAGAAAACGACGCGGCAATTTATTATCGTTACCCTTCCCGCATCCGACGAACGAATGTGACAGAGTTTTCTACGGTATGTGCATTAGATGCAGCTCCATGCACCTACGCATATACAACCCTCTCCGAGGTATTTTTCGAATTTTGTTTCCCTCATTGCAACGTCCGCATCTCTCTCATTTTCTTCTCCTCTTTTTCTCTCTCTCTCTCCCATCCTCCGTATATTTACGTCTCCGCGCAACCCCGATAAATTTACATCCCCAAGGGCCTCAGGTATCGGAATAACCTGTACAATTTCCATTAAACTACAGCACGAAAAACCGACGAGAAAGAGGTTTCTAACGGAGGAAACTTAGGATTTTA
The DNA here is from genome assembly GCA_964017225.1 of Netelia inedita. Lineage (NCBI taxonomy): Eukaryota > Metazoa > Arthropoda > Insecta > Hymenoptera > Ichneumonidae > Netelia > Netelia inedita. Next base: position 11,226,631 of record OZ024923.1, read on the forward strand.
TGAAATTTCAAAGTCGATATCCAACGAGTGTCTTGGAATGAAAGATAGAGGAAAATAATACAAGGAAGAGCGAAAAAGCGTAAGAAACCGGTCCGTGTCTTTTTACGAGCCCCGACAGACACTGAGAACCGGATATAGACTCGGTATCAGAGAGAGAGAGAGAGAGAGAGAATATACACTTTCGATGCATTACGTCGAAGAAGCGATTTCATCTTTTCGCAATTTCGTACCATGCCTCTTTATATGAATTATTTAATGGCCAGCAGCAATAGCCCAGCATCTCCGCTCCCATTTATGATTCTTCCCTGCTCCACCAAATCGATTTTGTCCAAGTTTCAACCAACTTTGTGTTCACTCTATACCGCCCATTTCATTCACGAATACGAGTAGAAAAAATTATACAACTATATTTATATGTACATAGATATGTAAGACATTTAATTTTTATTTTATGATATTTATATCTACAGCCTGGCTTATTTTAATTGATTGATCGTCATAAGTTAATTACCTAAGGTATACCACGTGACGGTCACCCGTTCGCATTTTGGAGCGCGGTTTGTCTCTGCTGCGATCCCGAGCCGAAGATTTAATCAGGCTAAGATTCGGTCTTCATCGGACTAATAATTTGGTCCAGATTAGTGGAATAACGCTTCGGCTGATTTCGACCTGATCAGAGCCTGATTTGGCCCTGATTCCTGCCTGATGTCAACCAGATGAGGGAATAGGTTATGGTCAAGGGGATGACTCTCGATGCTAAACGCCTATCCGTTATTTGATATAATTCTGATTGGCTTATACGCTGTTGTGTCCGTTTTCCATACCAAGCATTAGCCATGAAATCGACACCTGAGTATACCTACTGCTATAACAGTGATATCAATGCGACAAGCGTTGTGTTCAAAATTGAAATGATATTGAACATTGTCAAGTCCATCGGTAATAAATGAAAAATAACTAATTTGCTCTATAAGGGATTTTTGGAAGAAACAAAAGAATGTAAAGCTTGTCGAATGCTCAAAATATACCACATTTATTACAGATATATGTATAAAAGTCTGTACAATGCGTGATCTGGCATCGAACTCTCGGAAAATCATCGAAACGATTTCTGTAATTGCCACTTTGCCAATGGCTATCTGTGCTTCCCAAATGTAAAGCTCACAGCTTCACATTTAACAAGCTTCTGATAAATCGTTATTAAATTGATTAGAATTGTCATTTTCTACGATTTAATTATTTTCTTTATACCACTGTTTTTTTGTATAATACAACTAGCTGTTCACCGCAAAGTTTCATTACTCCCGGTAGTTTCGTGTAATTACAGGTGCATCGCCATGTCGCAGATTCGTCAGCATTTCCAAAATCAGGTCGGTCGGCGGCGTGCACCGTATCAAAATCGAAGAAGACAGCGATTTCCCATTGTTGCATATTTGATGTTTCATTGCTGGGAACGGAAAGACAAACAAGTTGTAACCAAGTGGAGCGAGAGAAAACGTGCACGAGGTGAGAAAGTGGCGGTGAAAAAAGATAAGGCTTTTGCTCTTGATAAGAGGAGTGAGAGGGAATGTGTGTGTATTTGGCTGTGTATGTGTGTATGGATAGATGTCTGGGTGTGTGTCTGTGTGTGTATGAGAGAGAGAGAGAGAGAGACCGACAAAGAGAGGGGAAGGCACGCCTGGAGAAACAAAATGAAGTCGAACAATGGAAGTCACGTAGCTTCGGCAGAAGCCAAAGTCTGACTCAAACGGGCCCTCGCACGGCATTCACCCACGGCAAAGCTACCGTGTGTACCCCCGTCGAACATCGTTACTTTAATCAATTATTGCAAGGCTTTCCCTCGGGCTCTCCTCTTAGTTCTCCTCCGCGCCAATTCAAGCCCCCGGAGAGTTCTCTGTGCATCCTCCGTAACCCGCCCCCTCCCTTTCCACGCTCAACTCCTGATCAGCCTAGCCAATTTTGTATTGTATCCGAACAATTCTGAAATATGCCCTCGCTACCGGTTCGTCTATAAAAGCTGTTTTTTTCTTCAATAGCGACAAATGAACCTTCCGCGTTCGATAATAAGAGCTAAAAATGTTTTTAATTAAACTACAAAAAGATTACGTAATTGACTGCAAGTATAAATTGAATTGAATATTGATTCGTCAACGATTTAATGAGAGCTTCCACCATTTCTCTTTTAATTAACAGGGATTTTGTTGTCTCGCGTGCTTTTCATTTGTATTTTCAATATAGATTACTAGCTCCCTCTTTACATCACCTTGTGGCGATTACACATATACCCACGCGCATTCGGCACTATATATAAGAATTTTGCATATTGAAACATATTTTCAAAACAGTAGAAACAAATTTTTTAATTCGTGATACATAAAAATATTACGAATTGTCACCAATTTTTCGAAAAGTAATTGCGGTTTACTGATCGAAAATATTAGAGATAATTGTGAAGATTTGTTTGTCTCAATTGTTTGTCTCAATTGTTTGTCTCAATTTGTTTGTCTCAACTAATTGTCATTTCTTCTAACTATTCGAACGGTTGAGGCGACCAAAGGTTAATTTTTCCAACTTATTAATTTTTCTAACATTCTCGTTTTTTCGTGATGTACCTTTGAGGCATAACCACAAGGAGGAACGGCACGAGTAAGGTTTCATTTGAAAATTTAATAGCCGGTCGGTCTGCGTATATATGAAATGGCTGTGCAAGAGCTCAACGTAATTCCATGCATGATTTAAAAATATTCTTGTGACATTCATAAGCTCAGGTAAGAAGCTTACCTCGAAAGCTGCAGGCGCATTGGTTTACATGCTAGAAGGACGTCTATAATGAAGTCAATGAAAATGGTAAAACAAAAAATATAACTTATCCAATTAAATAATATCAAAAGCGAACAAAATAAGTTAGACTGAATCTTTGGATATTTTTCCAGATATCGATGTACCTACTTTGTATAAAACCCCCAATTATACGTACTTGTGGTGTTATTACTCTCTACGTATTCTGTACGTTTTCAAACATTTACAAAAACTAGCGATAAATCAATAATCTACTAAATCTGTTAATTTATTTTTGTATACTTCAGTATAAAAGTATTTTATAATGTACTATATAAAAAATAGTTAACTATTGATAGAGTCAACGTTACAAAAAACACATAGAACCAATATCAAATTTGTGAAAAACTTGACTCTGAATTCTGAATTTCCTAAAACTATAAAGTTTGAGTAAACAAAATATTTTTCGTGTTAAAAAATAACTCAACCTTCGTAATATTGTATTATATATAGAAGCAGCCCTTTCGTAAACGTTGCTCGAATTAATTTTCATAATCGAATAAAAAGAAGACGTGTTAACTTATGTTTTGTTCTTCCAGCAAAGAGCATTATATTTTCGGTAGAATATCACATGTACCTTTAGGCCGACAAGTTTTTGCGGCAAACGTCTCTTTCCCATTCCCGTTGAATTCGTATGCTCAGTTATACGGTTCTTGCTCCTAGCCAGTGTCAACAATGTCTCCCCAGGCGCTTTCGACTCCTCTTTGATTCGGCGTACTTCGAGTGTCTCTTCCTCTTCGCGACACAGATCCACCCTATTGCCAGGTTCGTCGAAGTCGGAGCGCGCTCGATATTCCAAAGGATCATTCGTCCCTCTCTGCCTCCCTGGGATTGTATGCATAATTCGAGCGAACGTTGTCACATTTTCCCCGTCCTCGCAACTAAGATAATTCGATGTTTGCGAGAGACCCCGAAGGATCACGGTGTGCTTCCGGTTCGAGACACGATGTGTCGAGTTCCATAAAAGGGAGAGCTGTTTGAATTTCGTGACAAGTATTACAAACAAGCTTCATATATTCGGCAATACTAACTCAAACCAGATGTGTAACCATTCGCCGATAGAAACTAACGACAAACACGTAACAAACAAATAACAAAAAACAACAATTTAATAACGAAAAAAATATATATTTAAGGAGTACGATAACATATCGAGGAGTAGTTTGATGAAAGGTATTACGGTTTTAAACAATTAAATGAAATCCGAAAATTAAACTACCTGCCAAAAGTAACCCTGGTAATATTCTATGGCAAAATAAATAAACAATGGTTAAATAGTTGTATACTTTGATCGTCGTGGTTTAATAGTTGTGTAATTAGTGTTACCCTCAAATTACAAAATTTAAAATTAAAACAAGTCAACTCAAATGTATCACGGGCAACATCGTTTCAAGCAACGGCTAGAACTTCAGTTTTTTAAATTTCTTTCCTTCCTTCCTCTACTAAACATTCCTTATACATAAAACTTTCAAGAAGACAATTTCAGGGTCAAACAAAATGCCTTTTCGCCGAAATGGGACAATAATCAATTAGTCGAAACGTACCCCTATATGCCAAAATGAACACTCCGCTCCTTTCTATACCTTTCTCGAATTCATAATAGACTACGAACATCTGCACGTGCACGGAGAATAGTCGATGCAGTAAAAAAATTCAAAATATAAGGGAACACCACCACTGAACGGCAGATCTATCCACCGATATAGCCACCACCATTGAACTAACAAGACTTCTCGAGAGCTCTCAGCGAACAAATCCACGATCCCTTATTGTCCATTGACCCTTTCTTCAACGGATAATAAAAATAGTTGTCGTTAGCCACTTGACGTTCGACTCAAATTTTTCGTCACTATCCTCGTATGGGACAAATGAATGATATTAAAATATGTAAGGTGAAAAAAGTTCGATAGCTTATCGAACGATAGTCCTTCGAAGGATATTTAAGTGTAGAAAAAAGACTACCAAGAATCTCAAACTATCGTCAACGGTGACCACAACAATATTTAGTAACAAAACAAATAAATAATTGATGAAAAATTGGGAAATCATAGTGTCCTGGATGTTTTCACTCAAGACATCTTGAAACGAATAGAACCGCTTGCTACTATTTGTAATATCACTCTACTTAGCCCACGAATGACGAAAATGCATAACACTCACGTTTGTCAATATCAAGAATCGCGGTAAATCGTCGAAAATCAAGCAAACCCCGCATTACCACCGAATGCACCGTGTTTATTTCCGTTTGAACGTTTCAAGGGTTCAAAATCCGTTTCGCCTTATCGACCAAGGAGGCGATAAATAATACCGGAAATGGGAATTTATCTGGACACTGGCGAGGGTTTTCTTTTTTGACGACGGTTCGTTGATTTCCAATTGTTTTCCTTTTTCCTCGTCTCGCTCGGTTTCAACCTCTGGCGATTCGGTCCTCCGTCCCATGTCCGTTTGTGGTACAAAGGATGAACCACTCGAAGGAAAATGTCCGCGCAACCGGACTCTTATATTGGTGGAATTCACGAACGGCTGATCCGTAAGCCGTAAGGGGATGGTGATGGAGGAAGAGGAGGAGGGAGAGGAGAGGGAACCCGGAAGCTCCGGGGGTTGTGTCCAGTCGTAAGATAGTTTTCTGGCTACAATCCGCTCAGGCGGGCACATGGGTATAACGCCAGTTTCTATGCGATAGTGACCCCTGTAATGGCTCCCTATCTGTCCGAATACGTTGCCTATATACCCACGAGATCTCTTCCTTCTGCCTTTGCCATTCTTCCAGGCTCCCCCCTCTCTCATCCTTCCAGCCTTTTTCTTCTCGAAAAAGCTATCGCTTCTTCGTAGTGGAGTTCGACCAATGCCAAGCAGCCACCGCGAACCTTGTCGCCTTGAACGAATAAAGTTTACCGCACACGCCGTATATAGACTGTAATATGGGCCACGATAGTACGACGACGTTGCATACTTTATCGTCCCCGTGTATATATATATATATACATATATATCGGCTCTCATAAAGATACGTTGGAACTATATCAAAGGTACCAGTGGTAACGCCTCGACCCAGCTCTTTTACTTCTCGAATTGATTTCTCGTCACTATTTCATCCTCTCTGAATCACGGATGGAACCTATGAGGTCGATCGTTGTGTCATCCTTGTAAGGGGGTGAGTTAGATTTTTTGACGAACGAGCATTTATCGTAAACGATTTCGTATTTGTTGAAAAATTAAATAATTATTTGAATTGTCTCGATGATAACTTGTTAAGAGTGCTATGTTTGTCCCATGATTAAGGGGGATGTTTTAGGTATCTATATAAATCAAAGTTTGGATCAACTGACAGCACGACACCTCTTCGATAAGGTAATTGAATAAATGTATTATAAAATTGTGCCATCATTTTTAAGCATTTACTAATCATTAAATCTCGATGCAATACATTCATTGTAGGCACACAATTGGGTTGAACCACTCTCATTATTACACAATTACTAACTCCACCACCGAAAATAACAAGACTTCTCGAGATCTCTGAGCTAACGAATCCTCTGCCTCTTATTGTCCATTGACATTTTTTTATGCACAATAAAAAGAGTTAGCGTCAGCTGCTCGACCTTCGACTCGAACTTCCCATCGCAATTATCGTTGTCGTTGCAAGATTCGATTCTACAAAAGAAACAGACGAGCGTGAGTAATGAGATAGCCAGAATGGAATTTGGCGGAGGTAAATGCATGCAAAGGAAATTTGAAAAAATAAGGGTGAGCTCGAGTTACAATATATAATAATATGTATATATTTATATTTATTACATAACGTGACCTATTTATTCGACGGTTCGGATCTCGCTTGGCTTGAGATTTAATTAAAACTTTGTCGAATAATGCGGTTTTGACACAGCAAGCAAAAACAAACGAAAACAAATATTCTACGCGAACCAAAATAATAGTAAAAGTGTTATGGGATATTTACATTTATTATGCATTAGTTATTTCCTATATTTTGGCATTTTTTCTTTGTCTCGTAAAAATGTTCAATTTAATTAGATACAACAAAAAATGATATTAAAATCTATATTTTACTTCAAATTCGCTGTAAACCGAGAGAATACAGATAGCGTTATTATTTTACCTTGTTTTCATGTTTTATAGAAATTCCCTTCTTCAAACATCTTCGTGATGGTCGAATGACAATTACTTTTTTAATTATAAATAATGTTTGTACGCGGTATGAACAATGTTTCGAACGGTACGCCGGAAATATTGCCCAAGGACGAGAGATCGTTTCGTTGGATTTCATCGAGCCGGTTAATTCATTTAAAATGCATACGCAGTTTGTTGATATGTAAACGAAATACGAAAAGCCAGCGAGAGTTCACTTTGGATGGCAGGGAGTTATGCACGCGTACTCTCATTTGCCATTTCTATCGGTACGGATTTGAAACTACCGAGGTAATACGGTATTACGCGTCGAAGCTTTGCACACCCAATCCTATCGTGCCCGATTCGCAATTTAGATAAAACGCGTGACGGAAACGTACGAATGAAAAATCATGAGCTTTGTAGTCAAAATGAATTTCAGGATTTTAACAGGCAAGCGAGAGACAAAGTGATGGAGGGAAAAGGGAGAATTGTGGATGGCTGCTAATTTACGAACATGTCAAACCGACGGTGATCCGGGATGCACGGTTATATCACAGCGTGATGTCATTCGATAGCACCGTTGAAACTTTAGCGAGGCAAATGACAAATATTTGAGTCCTGTTCTATTTTTTCGATGCATACGATTTTTCCCAAAGCCCGGGCGATGACGTTTTCCATGCGTGAGCCCCGAAGCGAATGTCGGTGACACCGTTCAAAATCGTATCGTGTTACAAAACGTCGGAGATCTTTCAATTTATTTTCATAGAAATTATAGGACACAAAAAAGCATTGTTTTGTCGCTAGGTTTTAACGAAAAATTAAACATCTGGCTAATATCAGCATTGCTCTTAAAAAACGTCATGAAATACAATTATTAAATCATTTGTGTTGACGAAATAAGCACAAGCGACAATTTTGTTCAATTTGTCATTCCGACGAAATCATTTATTTTCTTTCCACACTTTCTTCCTCGTTCACTTCTTCGAAATCGCATCTTCGATCGTCCGTTTCGGGTATCAAAAATCACGGGTCACCCGAGCGTGCGATAAAATTATCGCGGTTGGCAGTGCTCTCGGATTAAGCAATTTCGTGTCACTCCCGGGTGTATTGGCTTATCGCGAGGGTGGTGTGTGCCGGCGCGAACTCCCGGACGAACACCCGAGCCAGTGCAGATTCGCGATAAGCCCCGCTCCACAAACTCCGCGCACTGCACACGCTATATCTACGACCTGCATGCGACAACAAAGACAACAACAACAACAACAACAACAACAACAATATCAGCTTGGAGGTGGATCCCGAGGGTCTCGTTTTTGACGATCCCGCTTCCTGTGTGATTAGCAAAATAAACAAAAAACAGAAGATGCAAATTGAAAGTTGCACGCTACTTCCTAATTATCTTTTCCCACTCGCAAAGTTACCTCGAGCAAGGAGGTTTCTCAATGTCATCCAAAACATAGGATTGGTATGGATATTTCAATTTTTCTTTACTGACAAAATTTCCACCACGAGGGAGCAACAATTGAAATCTTCAATCAAATTTAACCGACAACGAAATTGGAGCAATTAGAAAGTATGATGATAATTGGGCTAACTTCTAGTAACTCATTACGAATAACGAATCTAGATTTCAAAGCAAAATTTAAATAACTTGCATCACCGAAACTCGAGCGCTCCGTGGGGTAATGGCTCACATAATATTTATCTTTTCAAGTACTTGGCTCGCGACATTTCCTCGTCTTTTGATTAGATGAACGATTCGAACCGTTCATCATTATAATTATCGCAGAAATTAGTAGTAATAATAATATTTCGACGTGTTATGCGGCAAATGAACGTTCGTAGCGTTTTGTTTTATAAATGTTGACGTAAACTATTTTATTAGAACGAACGATTGTTTCGACACTGTAGAACAACCGTTAGATTGCAAATGGAAGTATTTGTAAGCCGTTTTCGCCCCCCGCGCCCCTACCCATCGAGTATCGGGGGAGACGAAGAGAAGATGCTTTGATCAACGCTGGGCAAACATAGCGCTATTGGCAAAAGGAAGCGGAGCGGAGTGGAGACATCGTTAGAAACGAGCGGTCATCTGGAGCGAGACCGAGCAAACGATCTCTCCCGTACGACCGAATCGTCGACGCCGCGTGATATTCAATTTTCCTCCCTTAACGTTACACCCAATGGCTGTTGGGACTAGGGGCAAAGTGTCGGAAGTAGATACAACGTTAGAGGTTCTCATATTCGCTATTGTTAGCTCGGCTCATCCGCGATAAAGAACATGAGAAATCCTGGTGCTTCAGAGTGAAAAAAACGCAGTTGGATTGGTAACAAAATCTTATCAATCTTCCGACATATTCCATTCAGGGCTATTTCATTGGGGATTACATTTATCGAAAGTTAATAAAACTTTACAATACAAAAAGGTCGAAAGACTGTACGTATTCAAAATGCCATTTCATTTTGAGTTTCTCGAGGGCACAAGGAGTGAACATTGAGGGGTTGATCGAACGTAAGAGTTGCACCGTTGATAAGCGTTGTTCGTTCCATCATGATAACAATGATGCTGGGAACTATTGAAATAAAGGACATGTGGATATCGGCATTAATATTTCTAGGAGATGAAGCCAAAAATTTAAATTTCAGGGTCATGGTTATATGTTTCAGTTCTCCACTTCCGGTGACCGAGCAAATAATGCAATCACACCTCAAATACGAAAACTTTGACGTGACTTGGTCAGATGATTGGACCGAACTTTCGCACAAATCGCAAAACCGAATTATTAGCAATCGATCGACGTCCCGTCGCGAATAAAACGGGAGGCGGTAGTTGCTTGTTAAGCCATCCAATTAACCCTTTATGGAGTTTCGAACGCCCTCGTAGTTCTTCGAACTTGCAAAAGCTTCTATCAGGGCTCGCCAAAACCTCGAATTGTTAATTTCGATCCAAGCTCAATAGCGGGATTCTCACACCGGCCATTGTTCAGTTTTCACCTCCGATCGAATTCGCTTTTCCCACCACAGGGATATTGATATTCGGAGCTTACGACACTTTTTTTCATCCCCCGTTCGATTAATCCACTTTCACGAGCGCCACGAGGCTCGTCGAACGTTTATATCGCGCAATGGCGGATCGATCAGATTTTGCAAAACCTCCAGCCAGACCGTGGTACACAGCCTTCCGCGGAGGAAGTCGCGGTAATACCATACGCCTGATAACATATCGCTAAGCATAATACGATGCACGAATGGTAATATTGATTTGTGGTAATCTACGGTAGAGGAAATGTGGACGAAAGGGGAAGGGGTTGCGTTCAAAAGCCTGAGGGACCGCCGGTGCCATATGTCCATAGCTATTTTCTAAATCAGTACACTGCGATCGAGCTAATAGGCGAGTTAATGAAAACTCGTGGCCAAAGTTTATCAATCCTGCTTGCACACCATTCATATCAGTGCGGCCTCACCCTCTCTCCTCCTATATATATCCGTTTCACATACGAAAGTGCGCATCAATGAACCAATAACACAGCACATAGCTTGTAACTTTGGTCATCATCAACTCGATTACGTTCGGGTTTTCCACGCCCTACCCCTTGTATACGCGCACGATTCCAGAAATAGATAGCACGCGTCAAACCAAACTTTCTCGCACCGAGGTTGATAGTTAATTTGAATCCGGTTGGAATAATTGCAAATATATATAGTTGTTGTATTCACCAGACTCGCAGGGTTCCCATTTAATCATCACGGAGCGAATAATATTGGGAATCACCCCTATTTCGACACGGTACACCCTTAGCTTATGTTCAAATTCGATTAACGGTAGGAAAATGAGGTTGCGTAAAATCATTTGAAGACTCGGTAGAAAAGGATTATAATATTAGTAAAAACGAATGTTAACGATGGGTAGAAAAAAAAACATATTAAAAAATGGTGAAAAAGAAAAATTTGCGAATATTCGTGAACAATTTACATATTCGTGAGAAGAAATAATTGGAGAATTAGTAAAAGATAAATTAACAATTAATCAGAAAAGATTTGACAATTGGAGAAAATTATAAACAAAGAACAGATTGGTGAACTGATGGAAATAAAAATGTAGACACTGGTGGACAATAATTCAAAGATTTAAAACAACATTTCATCATTCGATGATCCTTATCATTTGAAGATGGCCGATAAACACCATTTGCAAATTAATTTTAAAAAAACTTCTCTGCGTCAGAAGACAGGTTGATTTTCGTATTGACCGCGACAAAACTCTACGACACGTGAGATGAAATTGAACCCCGACGTAACATCACCTTCCACTTCAATTCGGACACTAATGGTATGCCTCATAATGGCGGTTTCGCGCACTGCCCAGAGATGTCACCAATGATCCATCGTGAAGTTATAATCGCTCGCAGATAATACAAGCGGATTGGGTAATTTGTAGCTTGATACCAGTACGGCCTCAAAGGTACCTACGCAGTATTGGTGGATTAACGCAGGTCAGAGAGAATATTTGCTGCTCTACCAGCAGCGAGAACAAACTCATAGATTTGATATATGCCCTGACAGAAAAGCGGCGTTCATATGAATTTTCCAAAGCAGTTAATGCACACTGAAATATTTATCCCATTCTTATAATCAAGGGCCAGGAACAATTTTTCAAATAACAAGCACAACTAGTAATTTCTATTTAAAACAAAATTAACGAACCCCGCATAACCGTCATACAGACAAAAAAACCATAACGATACCGACCCTCGATGTAATTATCACGAATTGTTATATACTAACGAATTAAAAACCATTAACAAATTAATTTCCCTACGTATAAGATATCCATGTATGGGGAGACGGGCTGAAGAAAATTGATGACACGTGAAGAGTCAAGTCCCAAGTGGATTTCACAAGATGTGCGGATATAAGCCGTTGAAGGAGAGCGTTTCAGACGGAATGTAGAGAATCGAGGGGGCGTTGTCCCATGAAACGACGTAAAATTGGCACTCAGGCGTGCTGTATAGTACCTACGTACTTTCGTCTACATACCTCTTTTGGGACGAGAGAAAGAAGCGCTCGTAACTTTTCCGTATCCAGCTAGGGTCCACAGACCGAATAGAAATATATATATCTACAGACATATACGAGTTCCGTTATAGTTGGTCGAGAAAGCTATGTCCATCCCCAAAACGTCTTACCTTCAGAGTAGATCTATGTATCTATATAGATATAAATACATAGGGCTATATAGATGTTTTTACGAGAAACCTATGTCCCTGGTGACCAACAGTACACTGGATAAGAAAGAGAAACCGAGGGAAAAGTGAATGAGAGACAAACCTCTGCCAGCTTGTGATCGAATAGCATTAGTTCCGAATTGAATCCTTGGTGCGGTCCTTTCATCTCGCTCGGGATATAGTTGCATGATCCACCTCTTCCGATCAATCTATTTCGACCTTTATGTATCCACGGGAGGGGTATCATATGAATTCACCCTGTCCGGAAGAGTGATGAATTTAGCAAGGGGTTTCTCCCCCGGTACGGTCAACAGGAAACGTTATGTTTCGTTTAATACCGGAAATGATAGCGATGCCTCTTAAGTGGTACAAAGGTTCTCCGGACTCGTGTCCGATCGAAACGTATGTTTCGATCTAGCCTAAGTGTTTCGACACTCATCGACCCCCTGTCGGAATGTAATATAATACTTATCGTGCCACCATTTAACTCCAGCGCCAGACTATTTCGAAATTGGTAGTCTCGAACCTTTTTCAAAGACGAAAAAATTAAATCCAATGACATCGCGAAAGATGAATGCGTCTGATTGTGAGCTAATAATTAAACTCACTTAAACGTTTTAATTTTTTCATTTGGCATTCAAATGTGCCTCGTCTTATCGCAGACTCTGTAACTGCGTGAGACGCGACCTAATGCAACCCCCCAAAAAACAGGATTCGATGAAGCTGAAGAACGATAAGGTTGCGTTAATTCAATTCTGCAAAAAATTTCCGCGTCTTTATTCAACGAACTGTCTTTTTACCAAGCGCGTGCGCCAAAACTGTCGCACGATCGTAATTTACGAGTAGCCTGAATGAACTTTGGACGTTTCATCGTGGCACACTCCAGGTGGCAATATTTTCCCTCGTTACTGTCGAAAAGTTCTATCGCTGACTCTAAACGCTCTCTCGTGAATGTTCGCTAAGAGTCTCGTACTGCATAAAAGACACGAGACATATACGTTTTCCAGGATAGCCCTGATAAGAGTAGTCGTTGCAAACGGTACCTAAAAAGTCTTTGAAACGACAAAAGCTCGCGCAATTCGTAAAGTTCACTTTGAATCTAACAGTTACGTTACTTCAAACGTTGTTGTCAGTAAAGGACGCTATTTACATAAATATCCATATACATACAGAGATGTGAATATATATTATATTGAGCGAGAGAGAGAGAGAGAGAGAGAGAGGGAGGGGGATGAAACGTGGATAGAAATGAAATATATACAAGATTGAAGAGAGTAAGCTGTATATGTCATTTCGTAATTAAGTTCGGTATACTGCGTCATAACAAAGAGATATGCGTCATCCTGAGTGAACGGCGGGAAGTAAGAATGATCAAAATTCTCCAACAGCCGGTATCGCGTATCGCGAAGAGTACCCAAGAGCGGTAAAAACGTCAGCGACCGGATGAGATACTTTGAAGCGCAGCCACTATACGGACATTATGACGATGAAACTCGAATGCCACACAAGGGGATGAAAAGCCTGAACAACGAGAGTAACGGAAGCGCGAAGAGGGCGATTCGAGGTTAGTCGAGTTAACCATATTGTCCGAAGTAGGAGAATGTATAACGATTTTAACGTCTCCGCTAACGATCGCTTAACCCGAGTCTCGCCTTGAATGATCTCTCAGGCTGGATATCACTCTGTTATATTGATGACAGGGAGAAAGAGAGCAAGAGAGAGATCGAGAGAAGGGAAAGAGGAAACCCAGTTACCCGTCACTACTTGAAGCTTCCAACGAGAGTGGATGGTATGCAGTTAAATATACGATCCGCAAACTACCGACTGCCACCGCATTGTCCGTTGTATTTCATTAACGGGCTTTTATTGATTGACGATTCGCACACACAGGATATCATCCGCATACCGCGCCACGGGTGGGCTATTCGTGCTGGCGCTGTTACTGCCTGTTCTATACCCGGCCTTTCTTCTTTCTCTCTCTCTCTCTCTCTCTCACTCTCTCTCTCACCCCTATCTCACAGTCTCGTTCTCTCTTATAGCCAATACCGGGCGCAAGCTCGCGGCACGGTGTTATTGCGAATTTAATGAACGTACATCTTGTGCCACCGTGGTATATTGCGCTTCAGGTCGGGCACGCGCGAGTGCTACTCCGCCTCTCGACTCGATGGTCTCTCCGGTGATCGCGAAACTGGCGGCGGGATGAGAGCTGACCTTCTCATCCTACTCTTCGATATATATGTATCCCCGCGGAGGTGAACTTCCTGTCGCTATTCGCCGTAATGTCTGAAATAAATACAAACGAAATAACTAGTTCGCATCCGCGTTATCACTAATTTCAGGTACTCGTTTTCAATTAATTATTATTATTATTGCCAATTTATAAAGCTATGACGTAAGGGATCAACAAAAATAACTTGATTGAATACGAATTATAAATAATACGATACAGCCAGCTTAAGTAGTATTAATAATGTTTAACGAAGTCTCGAATGATGAAGACAAGTATCTTTTAGCCGCTTATGACGTCATGATGGGAAGGATGAAAAACGAAATAACTCGTCCGAATACATAATACTAATAATTTCTGGTCGGCGGTTTAAGCGATAATAATATTTTTCGACAAATGTTCCAACGATAAAAAGGAAGCTTTTTTTGACTCCTCGTTTATATCACTGTAACGTAAGGGATGAAAAATTGAAAGAAGTGGTTGGTGTACACGTGATTAATAATTCCAAATAGACGACTTAAAAAATAATCATGATGATCAAAGAAGTCCGAGAACGATGTACGCGAGTGTCTTTCGGTTGCTTACTTATACCGCTTTTACTTATTTTATCCTTTCATAGTAAAATGAGCCAGGTAATGTCGAAAGTTGCAGCAGAAGCAAATGAACAAAGAGAAATGAGGATAGTAAGAGATTGGCGGGTGAAGAGGAAGGGCAGAATAACGTTGAAAATACGTCAAAGACGAGCTACTCTTTACACCCGGAAAAACTAGTTCAGCCACGTAAGGTTTGAGTGGGGTCAGGGCAAGGATCGTATATATACATATATGTACCCATGGAGAAACTCGTCGTTTCCTCTTTCCAATTCGTTGCCTCCTGAAACTCTCATCACGGCCTCTCGCTCTTTCTCTCTCTCTCTCTCTCTCTCTGACTCCTTCCCCCTCTCGCCCTTCTTCCGTCCATCGTGCTCTTGCGCTCTCTCTCCTTCTACCCCGAACGAAGAGCAGAGAAAGGCTGTACATAGAAAGCTTTTACGGACCAAGACTTGCATAGCAAGCTCTTCGCCCGCTTCGCCGCTCCGTTCTCCAGGGTTACCCAAATTATTTCATTACTCGTTTCGAACAAGGCTCAAGAGGTATAATGGTTACTGCTGGGCGAGCTTCCGCATCTCCTCTATTTCCCCTCTTGCAGAACACTCGACAGACAAGCTAGTTGCCGTGACAGGTCCAAATGGAATATTATTCAGTTGGACGAGTTACACTGGACCGGAATAGTGGGATTAATTTAAACCTCCCGCATACTTGTATATATATATGTATATATGCGTATTATATGTGTGGTATATTCACTGTCAAACCATCCAAAGCGTCGTTGGTTGGTAGGCGAAAGTTATATCTCTTTCCGCCAATCATATGATTGCCAGATAGCGGAGGTGACTGAGACCATTCCAGAGACGTTTATGAATATGCTATTTTAATTTACTTCCAAATGCCACTTTTCATACGACGTTTTTAACGTCGCTTTTTTGCGTGGCTATAAAAATAAAATAATCGATGCGTCGGTATATGACAAGAATTTCTGATAAATTCATTCTACAATATTTCACCGTCCACATCCGTTTGTTTGTCAATTTGTGGTGCAGAAGAAAATATTCACATATATACGCATATATCGTCTGACAAGAATGAATTTCTTGCGAAATATTTTTATTACCTACCAGCGATGCTCATCGCATAATTAATACATTAAGAATTGTATATATGTATAAATAAGTTAAAATTCTAATTGACTAACTCGAGTTCGACTCGATCGTCTCGTCACTATATGTCTATGGAACACACGAAATACTAATGGAACAAAAGATGTCTACGCATTTGTAACATGCCGAACATGCCGAAAAATCAAGCCCAATGTATTTCATTAAAGTAGAGTCTCGGCCGAAGAATCGAAAAGTTAATGAAAAACAAAATCTATTTATCCGAAGTGGAGATATTACTAATTACCATAATAATGAGATGTTTTTATTTTAAAATCGATCTAATTCGATTATGAAACTGTCACTGTCTTTAAAATCCATTTTTGTCTCGGACAAATCTCACGTCTCGTCACTCACGTCACTAAAAATAAACTCGACAATCTCCCTGGCATCGCGAGTCGAATACGTTGCAAACTGTAACGTTGAGTATAGCAAGGGAATAATAATAAAAGCGTCGAATGCTCGAAGAGATAACAAATTTAGCTAGAAAATTTTCTATGACACGAATATTAACGAGAAAGCGAGAGGATGATGGAAAGTCCGGGGTGGGGGGGCGGTGAGGTCTGGCGTGCGGTCGCGTTTGTAGTTTAACCGTTCGCTCGCCACATTTTTAACTTCCCGGTGCAAAACGTATCGAGTGCACGTGACGCAAGTGGGTCAGACCAGAGTACACACACCAGAACCTCTAGAGCCCTCCCTTTGCCGTGATACACACATAGACACACACACATTTATATTTGTATGTAACTATATATATGTATGTCGTCTATACGTGTATAACGTGGAATTGAACGCGTTACCACAGCGGGCCACGAGAGAGAAAGAGAGAGGGAGAAAAAGACAACAGGGAGCCGATTACAAAATTTCGGGGCAAAACGAAAGAGATAAAAACGGCAAGTCGAGCTACGAAAATGCGGCCGAAACAAAGTGGCATTATAGCCCTTCAGCGAGAGCAAGCGGGATAAAAAAGCACGGCAAAATAAGATGATTACGTGCATTATTTACGGTCCGCGTGTTTCATCAACCAGCAACAACGCAGAGGGAATGCAAACTACGTTCAATTTTTTTTTGTTTGCTCTCTTCCTCTTTTTTGTGCTCTATACACTTTTCTAATTGTAGCGCGGAAAGAATTCCCGCTGGAAACGACGTTTATGTGCACGAAGGAGGGAGGAAACAGAGAGAGAGAGAGAGTGAGAGGAAAAACACGATAGAGAGTGGGAGGAGGAGAAAAACGTGAAATGAACAAGATATAAAAGTGATGCCGAGAGTAAGGTTGGAAAGAAAGTCTCGGGAGAATCGGGAGATGTGGAATTGTTTCGAAATGAAGAAAATGGTGAAAGCGCGAAAGCATGAAATCTGCGGTTGATGCAGTATATAGAGGGGTGGGGGGAGAGGGAGAGGTAGCTCGAATCCGAGAATCCGATATACAACTTCGACAAATAACCTCGGCGATAAGGGAATTACGGAGGCTTGAGGTCATAAAGAAAAAGAAGAAGAAAAAAAGGAAAGAACGAGGCTCGGGGTTTTCACTATATATAGAGAGCACACGTACCTACAGCTCGAGTTTTCCGCCAGCAGGGTTTATTCATCTCGTTCCATCTTCCCCGTAGGGAGGACTCGTGCGTATATATAGTCGTATATCTATATGGCTAAACTACCTCTGCCGAGCTCGGATATCTCCATAGTCGTTCTTCACACTTTTATTCTTTCACGAATAATATGTGCGCCTCGCAAGATGAGTGCCGAGAGAGTTTATCACGCCGAGAGATAACATTAATACCGGCGTCGTTTAAAAACGGTCGGAAAAACGGCCCTCTCGTATTATTTCTCTTCCTTTCTTGTCTTTCTCGCGTTTTTTTTCACTTTTTATCAGCCTACTCGTCATTCGTAATATTCAGCTATTAATTTCCTCGTACATTCAAACTCTGTGACAAGATTACAAATTATCTCCTCGACGTTTTGTCCTGGGATTAATCTTTCGCATCGGCTCATAAATTGCACGAAATAGAGAGATTTTTTATACCAGAATTTGCCAACCTGTGGTTGAATGAACGACGAAAAAAAAAACTATGTGAAAAAGCATGAAATTGTTTGCATTGTTTCGTAAATTGATCGAGCTAACATTGGGCTTGTCAGTAAAAAACAAATGTTTGAAAATGTATGAATTTTTTGCATTGTTTCTTAAATCGATGAAAATAATAAGTTGTTTTCTCGCGCAGTTTGTCGAACAGAGTTTGACATTTGTCGGCAAAAAATGAAACTATGTGAAAATGGATACAATTTTTTGATGATATAGTGCGATAAGAGAATAGACTGTATTGACGTATATATGGCGCTCTCGCCAAAAGAGCTGAAATGATAAATCAAAAAAATTGTAGGAAATGCGGCACTTCGTCACCTCGCGGGCATGGAGAGCCCGAGAGAGTCGAGTAAGGGTCGTTCGCCCCGCTGTGCTTGCCTCGCGATGCGCGTGCTTTATATTCACCCTATTTTATTTGCTCACGCCATTAGCAATCAATGGATGTTGGCTCAACTCTAGGCGCATTGGTACCGTCTATACTACATGTATACGTACATAGACACGTACCTGTTCCTATACATATGCATTCACGTTGATATATATATGTATATATATATAGTAGGATGTTCGAAAAACGTGGATATGAGGAGCCCCAAAAAAAAATCCGATGCGGACTGTACGGGGGCTCGAGCCCAGTTTTACTCCGATTGCCGCTAGAGTGATCTGCCAACGAACTTATCCAGGCCCCCCAACACAAAAAATTCGGATCATTCCCATACATTATTTCGCGATACGATATAAATTTACCAGTGTTGGTCTATATGCACCACTGGAATACGAACACATTACCGATTAATATGTTTTCAGATTCCGACAAAATATTCTTTGGTTTTTTAGCCCAATTTCACTTAATTGGCCGAATGAGCTCCATTGAACTGCATTTTCTGTTTATACTCGTAATTGTTTGGTTTTAAATCCTGGGTCAATAGACAAAGAGCTTTTGCAAATTTTTTGTTTTTCGAAATTCAAAAAGGTCGATTTTCAATATGGAAATGTCATGTATACAGCCCCCGTCCCTCTGACCTGTTTATTCAAATTGCAATTTCTTCGCAGCAAACTGGTATTTATACGAGGATGTTCCTGCTATATCGAGTTCATTAAACGCTCGAAACATTCCAGAATATTGGTGTTCGCGTTGAATTCAACAAATCAGAAACTCCTGGATGCGTCGGTTATTCGACGTTAATTGTAACATTATTCTCGTCGACGATAGACAGCGCACTGTGATCAAACAATCTCTATCCGTCATTGTTCCGTTCTCTTTTCAATTTATGATCAGAGGATATAATTATCAGTGTATGCACAGTCTACTTGACTATGAATTGTTTGACAATTATTTTATTCAACGAGCTGTCTCAATACAAAGCTGCCTATCGTAAAAATAAACGTACGAATGGCAATTCGCACACTGCTTGTTCATGCTTTTACCACTTTTATAAAAAAAGCTTTGTCAATGAGCAAACATCGCGATTTTTGTGTAATTAATCAAATTGAACCACGGGTATCATTAAACATTTTTCTTAATCAAATTTATCCAGCGGCTTGGTGCCAGAAAAATCATACCAATGTCATTATCCCCTCAACCATGTATTCGGTAAAACTCAAATTTCTGTTAGAAAAATGAAAATATTCTTCAAATTTGAATCTTCTGAATGGATTTTTGCTAAACTCAACATAATGCATGTTTACATAATGCCTCAGCTCAATTGGGTGGGACATATCTACGGGGTAGATGCAAATTTATTTGAAAACCGAACGATTACAAATATTTTTCGAAAAATTCTACAATATCTAAATTCCTCTGGCGGTTTTGATGAAACATTTCGATATTTGGACACAATTGTACTACCCGAAATACGGAATGGAAGACCATTGAATTCATTCTGTCGAGAATGGCACTAACAGTTTCTATAAACTTAAGCTACTAGTAACTTGTCTAATTTGTTTCTTGCAAAAAAAAAACATTATTTGCCTAGTTCGAGACAACGAAGTCCAAGAACTTTGCTTAACAGGACGTTGCAAGGGGTTGATCACATCGCGAATCGTTCGAACGATCGATTCCTTATACTAAACTTTGGATAAGTCCTGAAAAGTAACGATTGCACCTCACCATTAATACGACTAGACCCTAAAGCTACCGTCCCCTATCTGTCCTAAAAAATATCATTCTATACAAACCACCCCAAGTTCCGATTGTGTCCAAGCTCGCCGAACCTTATCTCTTATCCCCGACTATAATAGGTCAAAACCTGTTGAAACCTGGTGATAAACGTCCTTGAATATTTCTTCGTCCCTCTACTCGCAAAAAACTACCCTTACTAACGTACAACTTCAAAAAAACCATATCATTTCTCACGCGATATTACCGGTGATTCGTGAGAAAAAATCGCGTTAGGGAATACACATCACACATAAAGTGGCTAATGGAGGTCACGAAATTCTGTTTAGTTAGCACTCTGAGCGAGCGTGCAATTCATCATCGTTTCCCAGTTTTACTGCTTTTGGTGGGGGGTTTCGCGCGAATCGGATGGCGTGCGCGTACCGTTGCTGGTGGTGCTACTGGTGCTGCGGTAGCCGACCCTTCATCATGGGCGCAACGGAGTATGATGCTGATCGACGGAACAGAACGATTCGGTTCATCGGTTCCGTGTGGTGCTGCCGGTGCCCCCCGCGACCGATGGACCATCTCCCGGCCCCGCGACTCGCCCGTCTCATCAATCGACGCTACCGACTCCTTTTTCGCTCTCGACCTCTCCCGATACTCGTATATACGCCCATTGCTGAGCGGTGTCGGCAGACGAACTGAGCGAGTACACGTGATATCCTCTCTTCTCGTAGAGGCATAAAACGCACGAGAGGCAATCGGGAAACGATGAAGCCCGAGAGCTTTTCCTTTAGAGAGTTATAGCGGAATAGATGCACATACATGTATATGTCTGGGTACGTTTGCAGGTGTAGACTGTTCCTGGTATTACTTACAGTTCTTGCCTATATACCAGGCTGGCTCACAGTTTGCAATGCGGGGTAAAAGGATTTCACCGTGAGCATTCAAGAAATTCTCTCGTCTTGGAAAGGCGTACTCACCCAAGTATAATTTATATATAGGAACTTGTAGAAGGGGGGTAGGTCGAGGTAGAAACGGGCACCGATCGCTGCCTGGAAAACAGAACGACCGTAAAATACAACGAGGAGAAAGAGACGACGACAGCGACGACGTCGACGACGACGACGAGGACGAGGAACGATATAAAGAACGAAGAACGAGAGACGATATCTCTCGTATATTATAGTATACTTCAACCATCGTGGACACGGTCAAGGGCATGTCCCGAGTCGAACGCTGAAATGTCCGCCGAGTTACTGCCACCCCAGCGGACTTTTCGAGAGGAACGTTTTTTTTATGTTTTATTATTGTTTTCTACAGTCACTTTTTTTCTTTCCCTTTACTTTTTTCTTCTTCTTCTTTTTCTTCTTTTTACCGGGGTATTGTCTGCGAGGACCTTCGCGACTTACAATAGCGGGCGAGGGCTCTCGAGTTTCAAAATTGTTAAGCGTAGTTTTGAAAGATGTTTTTACTAGAATTTGCAGATTTATTTGAGCCGAAAAATAAATCGAATATTAAATGATTAATATACATTAGTTAACTCGAAGAAAAAAAGGATTCGAATAAATTAGTTTTAGGAGCAGACGAAAATAGCATTAAATGGTAAAACTCGATTTTTAATTGTAAATATTCGAAAAGTGAAGCTAGAAAATTAGTTTGAAGAGGCGGACGAAATTTATCGTTTCTTCTACTTTTCTCATTCTTATCTGGCAATCGTCCCAACAGTCCGGACCGGTTACTTATTATCCTTTACGATTTTTCGCCTCATCTTGCGACCTTATCGTCACGCTTTGGCGCAGCGAAGCAATGAGAAAAATCTCGATGCGATTCTGCATTATCGACGGAGCAAGTTTGGAAACGATTCTACAATGTGAAAAATATCGGTATAACCAAACATCGGGCCCAGTGTGTTCGAAAGGCGGGAAAGCTTAGTCTCGCGAGGAAATTGAAACGTAGCGAGAATTCTAGATCGTTGTATATTGGATTGCAATAATGCGCAGTATGTGTGAGAGAGGTAGAGAGAGGGAAAGAGAAAAAGAGAGAGAGAATCTGATATTCTTGAAACGTTCTTGTAGTTTCTTCGTTCTCGTTCGCCATGAGGAGACACGAGCTTTTTCTCCTTGTGTGTCTTGCAGACGTCTCCCTAGACTACCGGGTCTAACTTTACCAACGGTCGGTGTGTACGAACAATTCGATATACTGGCTCAACCGTGTCGTAGGTTAAACGTCGCCACCGTCGCGACAAGACTAGGTCCTGTATACAGGAAAGAAAAGTAACATGTCCCCGACGATCGTACATATGCGAATCTCCCCATTGTATCCGCACTCTCGTGTGTTGAACGCATATACGTTAAAGTATATCGATGTACATACGTTATGTCTACACACGTTTACGTAACATTTTCTATATCGTTATACGCTGGCAAACGGGACGCGCATCGTTTATCGAGTTCATTTTCAACGTCTTTCTTCGTAAATTTTCCGTTCTGCAATGAATCCACCACCCTCCCATCCAACCCCTTTTCCTCCGGGTAAAAGATCGCGTGCTGTTTCTCACGATTTGGAAATCAGTGCACGTTGAAGAAGGACACTATGCATGGCTCACCCAACGAAATTTTACTGCGAATCGCTTAAGGCTTGCATGAGTCAACTTTTTACCCTTAAGCCTGTCCATAGAGGCGGCAAGTGTAATCGAATTTAATAATATGCGATTTTTTTAAAATCTGTTCATGTTTTTTTTCCAAATGTTTGATTTGTTTAAAGAACGCGTTATAAGTTTAATGCCTTAATATCACATTCGGCGTGATGTTCTAGAAGGTTTTAGAAGAGTTAAGGTGGTCCATTTACGCGACTGATCGACTCCCTCGTTCCCTCTCTTATGTACATCAATTTTATAGTACTTGGCATGTATACATGTTTACTGTGTGAAGACTTTCTAAGAGCAATCCAGTAACATTTGCTCATGGCATCGTGCACTTTAATGAAATTGAACGAGATCCCGCGTACTTTATTTTCAGCAATTCACTTGTTTATCAGGCACCAATCGACATACAAGAACGTTCATTTTTCATGAATCTGCGGCCGTTAGGTCTGGCGTGTTGCTAGTTTTACAAGTCTTTTATTCCAGGCAAACTTAAGAACACTCGCATATTAATGCTCTGTGCGTCTTCATAATTAATAACAATACTAATTAATAGTATTAATATTATTATTACTATTATATTATACAATATCAATAAAATAATAGCAATGATAATAATTGCAGAGAGCTCCATTTTTTCACCCCCCCCCCCTCCACCCCGCCCCACAATTAGTAACTAATCCCGTCTCTAGGGATTAAATGCATCATTAATACGAAAATCGTGTATAGAAATATTCTTGATGTATCAATTGGACTGTGTCTTTTATATTCGTGAGTATCACTGGGGTATTAACGATACTGACGCCACATCCTGCCCGGCACAGTCTAAAAGCCCCGTCTCTGATCCATTCTTCATCGTTCACACAGCTCACGGGGGAAATCATAGTGGAATACAAAATGCGAGCTTATACTATACGGGTTATCCATCCGGATGATTTTCATGTCGTCGCGACACCATTGACTCTCATATACAGGCTGCTGCAAAAAAATGTTACCACCCTTTATTAGCTGTTAAAGGATTGAGTTTATTTTTGTTCCAGATTTAAGGGTTAAGAAATAATGGCCGTATCCATATTAGATTTTGAAGAAAGATAGTTTGCATTAAAGTGCCACTGGAAGTGCGGAAATGTGGTTGTAGAAGAGCAAAGATTTCGGAGAAAATTTCTCACCGAACCGCCTAGTATAACTCATCATAAAACGAATTAGAGATGAGTTTGAAGTAGACAGTTCAGGAGCAAGCAAAGTTCAAAATGTTCGGAGAGAACGTTTCAGAAGACGATTTTAAAGTGATTTATGTTGAAAAATTACACACCGACATTAGTGCACGCTCTCCGTTAAGATGATCCACATAGGACAATTGAGTTTTGGGAGTGGTATTTGGCGACATAAGATGAGAAGTTTCAAAGACGATTAATTTAAAGCAATAAAGCTACATTTAACTTAAACGGTACGATTAACCAAACACAATTGTACATATTGTATAGGGTGAAAACTTACACTTTATGGAAAAGCATAATGTAAATTTTGGAGAAAAGAACGAATGCACACTTCTTTCTAAAATTGCTTTTGCACCTCTACCCCGTTTCGTTTTCGCTCTTTCAGTAGCACTTTAATACAAACTTCCTTTTTACAAAACCTAACCTGTATTCAGCCAAAATTTGCCAACCCTTAAATTAAAAATGAAAAAATTCATTTTTTTGCCTAGTAACAAAATGTGGTAACATTTTTTTGCTGCACCCTGTATGTAATAACTCTTGATGGGTTCGGAAATATGCGATATTTTCGTTATTGGAACGAGAAATAATAGTTCTCCTTCTTTTCTTTTGCAACAATTATTGAAACGTTTTCCCGATTTTATGCTGGGAACAAATTTTCATAATTACCACAGCAATCAATATTACGAATTTTAATGCTCTTCGTTTTACCGTTCGATTCCATTATCGGAATAATGTCACCTGAATGAGAAAAACCCTCAATGTATCTCACTGCTGCAGACAAATGTATCCATTCAGTAGGTTCATTGTCAGAACGACAATCCGGAGACGATCAATCATCAATTCTCTCTTTCTCTTCCTCCCTCTCTTCTTCTTTCTCTCTTTCTCTCTTGGTCTCGGAAGAGTAGAAATGGTGGTTAGAGAGAGAGGGTGAGAGAGGTAGAGGGTAGGGGTAGGTCTCCATTATACCGAAGTACGTACAATGGGGCTTAGGTAAGACCGGTTTTATCGAATTCTAACCACCTCACGTATAGAAAGGTATATCCGGATTTTTCTTGCTCTCGCTCTCGCTCTCTTTCGTTCGCGGAAGTCGTGGTGTGCGCCATGCTCTTTTTTTTCTCTTCTTCTCGTTCACTTCGATTTCCTCAATATCCCTTCCGCGTTCTCGTACCTTCGTCCTCTTTTTCTCCTCTTTAATACTCCCGATCTGCCAGTAAGCATAGACTCAGCACTTCGACCACTGTTCCGGTACTGAAACGGCACACATCTCAAACTCGGCAGAGATTCTTTTTCCGTTCGGACTTTTACGTTTTTTTTTCATCTTTTCTTTCTTCACGGCCGAATTGATTATGAAAGAATCAAACGCGGGATCATATCGGCTTACGTGCGGAAAAACTGGTAGCTACCCATGTTATCGAATACGGAAGAATCAGACGAGATTTATGCGCGGGATATGGGGATAGATTTTTTGCGAAATTTTAAAAATTGGCCGACCTGGATAAACAAAATTTATGTATTAAACGACGAAAGTGGGAAAAACGGGTTTTCGACCGAATTTATTTTCGGGGAAATTGAATTACAAAGTTGATAATGTTTTTGCAAAGTAAAATTGTTTTCTTTTACAATATTCTTTTATTTTTTCTTTGCGGTTGAAATTTGTAATTTGGGGATGTGGGAATGTGAAATGTAGATATTTGAAATTCGGAAATTCAATAAATTAACTAGTTAGGAACGATGGAGATCGTTTTTTGAATGAATTTACTTAATGGAAAGCGAGTAAAAAATAAATCTTATAAATACCTTGCATATTTGTAAAGTAAAATTCGGCAGCAAGTTCTTTCTTTTTCTTGGCCTTAACCATGTGCGACCTCATAAACACTGTTGGCAATAAAAATATTTTTTTCTTTATCGCGATTGCTACTTTTATCTGTTACTTGACTGTCAAATTTGTTTCATTAGTAAAACAAATTCGATGATAACGAAGAAAATTTGCTGTCTCGATTTAACGTATTTATTCATCAAATACGGTTTTAGTATCGACGATACTCTCTTTTTCGGCCCAAATTCCCGTCGATTTTCAGAGGTTCATCGAGTACGAACGACGTTGCGCCGGCTAAAAAATCGAATTAAAGTTTTCGAACACTTTCAGGCGTCCGATCGATCGGGCACACATCGGGGGTTGTATTCAACAAAGTTTGAAATTGGTGGCTGGATGACGTAACAGGCAGAAATTAAATTGGATGGAAAGCTCTTAGGGGAATTATTGGCATTTTGAGTGGTCACATCGCTGGCTTTAATGCTACAAATGTAATAGCAGTTGTAAAATAGTGCTTGACGCCATATATACTCGGTCACTCAAGTACTAATATTAGATGGCGCCATGATCAAAAGTTACGTTTGGGAGTTCAGCGATAACTTTTTGCGCATGAGTAGGAAATAGCAATTCGTATCAATAACCGAATTTAACGGATAACGTCTCAATTTTTATTGGTTACGATTAACATTATATGTTAACTTATGTGTGATATACATAAATAGTAGTAGTAGTATATCGGTAAACGTTTGAAATAATCATTGGAAATGTACCATGTGAGATCTCTGAAATGTAAATTTGATTGCCGGGTGAAGATTCGAAGATTGCGCGACTAATTAATAAACCCGAGACTTAATTATTTTATCGAAACAACAAGGATTTAAAATATTTTTAGTCCTCGCGAGAATTCGCAAGCTAATATGAATTGATAGAAAAATGAGAAATTAAATTCCCTAATCCGTGCAATCGTTTGGGAGACTTCGTTTTGCGCCGAAATGAAGAGTTTTGTTAAAACACTAAAACTAAACATCGAAACTAAAATCATGCTGTAAAAAAATAAAAGATTAAATATCGTGATTCGAGCAGGTCTAGAAAATATCATTATACATTGCAATAAAAAATATAGTGTATAGAATTTTGAACTACTTTTTCGTAAATCAATTAAATCTGAGAAACATCTTTTCAAATTGAATTAAAAATTGTGTGTAAAAAATAAGATTTCGGAGATACGATGTAAGTATTTGGTAACAGATCGTTGATTAATAATTTTCGATAGGTAATCAAATTTTAACTATTTCATTCTTATCCATTGCAATATTCTGTGTAAAGGTAAACTTGTATTATGCAAGCGGTCCATGGTAGATTACTGTATCCAAATTACTCTCGCGTTATGCAGAAATTCACCCTTATATATATATATATAAATATTCAACTACAATTCAGCAGACATCAGCCCCGTGCTTTGTCTTGTAACTTCGTAGCAATTAAGGGGCTACATAACACGTAGTTATGAGATCACATCATGGCACCGAGCACGGGCGAACTTGCTCCATAGATTTTACTTAATAATGAACCCGAGTATTCACGTTGCAGTATTCAGTCATGCGTTTCACTCTTCGACACATTTCCATCAAAATATTTTACATTTTTAACCAAATACAAACTCATCCGTCCGATAAGAAAAGATCTTTTTCAACAAACGCACAATATATCTGCGAGTCGCAATATCGAGCTACTTTTTTAAGAAAAATCTTCACAATTAAAATAATTATCGCTATACAAATTTCCAATCAATATTTCATACTCATTTAATTTTGTTCGCTGAAACTGTCACAACGAAATTAAACTTTTGTCTTCCTCGACGTTGAGTATATTTATTTTTATCTGTCTGTCCTCAACTTGATATTTTTTTGCATAACATCGAACCGGAAATAAATTTAAAATTTTATAATGTTTTTTAACTGCGTACTAAGGACGGAAAAAAGTGCGGAGCCCTTCAACTTTTAGACTTGGGAAAACATTCTTTCATCCCCCACGTGAAATATTGGCGTCCCCTCGTCTGGCCTCCTTTCTCTTTCTCTCTCTCTCTCTCTCTCTCTCTCTCTCTGTCCCTCGCTCTTTCCCTTTTCTCTTTCCACATTTCACGAATCTACAGGCAAGAAAGAACTATGCCCCACTGCAACTGCTATTCGCTTCTTTTTATTTTTTCCTTCATTTTTCGACATGCCGCCTTTCCGACAATATTTCAATGAATCTTGGAGAAAAACCTGGTGCTTGGAAAAACTGCCGGTGGAGAAGGCAACGCCACCCTCGGATATTTTAATTTAAGTTGGCTTCGCGTCCAGAAGTGCCGTGAATAAAGTCTCCGGGATGAATTACAATTTGCCGGTGTACTATATATAGCTAACTGAAAACTATGAAGCTGAGAATGGCACGAGAACTGAAGATAAGGCATATACATATATATATATATGCATATACATATACATATACATATATATAGATAAAAGGGAAAAGAAGAATCTTCATTCGGACGATGCGCCCAGTGCCAGGTGTCCCTTTCTATTAGCTCGAGGGCTCGATATCAACGAAACTTTTTAATCGACTATTAACGAGATTCGCGGAAGTGTTTTCGCGCCAGTTAGCCAAGAATCATAGCGAAAAAAGAACGAGGATCTCTAGTTCGAGTCTTTTCAGTCTCAATTCGCGATCTTTTCTTTCAGTGAGTACGCAAAATCCACGAAAAAATAATAATAATAATAAACAAAAATCGATCGTTTAATTTCGTTTTTGACTAAATCGAGTCTCGAAAGTTATCCTTGGTAAAACTTTCGCGTAACAGAGGATATCGTTCGCGATTGTTCGCACTCAGCGGTTAAATCAATTAAAACTAATACAATATAAAAACACCAAGTGATAAAAGAATAACTTTCTCATCGTTGTGATGTAATCCGATACGAAAATTCATTCGCGATCGGCGCGTAAATATGCACACGACTAAATATATATTTCGAAAATCTTTCGTAAATATATATGTACAACGATATAGTCGGCATGGAAAAGCGAACTCGTCGACGAGATTAATTACGTGCGAGGATATACACGCATATATCTATAAAGTGTATATTACCGGACGAAATGGTGGGAATTTCGACTGTCCGTCCTTTGATTATGTTCTAATTAATTGTAGTTGCGACGAGTGAGGTGATAGGGAGGGAGCGGCTAGTGAGCGGGGAGTATAACGTTAATGTTGACAGTGTGTTATATAGGGGGCATAGTAGTGGTGAGCGAATGCAGCCTGTCTTGATTATTCCAGATTGTCGGACGCGTCGAGTGGCGGATTTGTACCGAGATTGATTTATCCGGGACATTCGAGGTGGGCGTGTGCCCGGGACCGGGTGGTGAACGGCGATTAGAATAATTTGTGCGCTACGCGCTCGTTCGCGCTACTGTATATGCTTTGGCCTATAATATATACATGTATACGTATATATAAATATGCATGTGTATGAGAATATTTATATATATATATATAAGGCTTGTGCAGTTTGGGCGTGCTATATCGAGAGTTAAACGTGCAACGTCCGCATTCGAGGTACCGTTGGTTATGCCACACTACGTCAACAGAATGCTCTCCGATATGAAGATATAACTATCTCAAACGCAATTTATATACTAACGATATCGTATTTCTATATATAGATATATTGGAGGACGCGGAGGACTGTGAGAGCCGTATCCTCGCCATATAGTCCAGTATAAATTCTCGACTCGATACATACCTACGTTCGCGAATCATCATAGCTCATCCTCTCTGTCCTCATCATGATCCATACAGTTTAAACAGCGGAACGATATGTGCTGTCGGCAGATTCGCGGCTATCAGGGTGCGGTAAACGATCACGAATCGCAAATTCCATTGAAAGAGCCAAGCATGGCTTTCTGACGTTATTTAATTTTTCCACTTGGCGACAATCTGAATTTTCGAACGTAATGATACAAACTTTGGCAATTTTTATGTTTCAGTGATAGAAAATTTATCGACGTTTGATATATTTGTATATGAAGTTGTATATATATTGTATATATATTTCATAAGAATTATCAATTGCCAAATTATCGGCAAGTACGCGAGAACGTAATAATGATCATTCTTATCAATGTTTCATAATTTTTGTTCTCAAGAATTTATCGAAGCTTGACAGATATTAGTACCCACGTAGAAATAGATGAGAATTTTCGTTCTGAAATTTCAAACTCATTTTACATTACATGCAAAAACAAAATTGTCTCACCGTTTGACATTTGCACGAAGAATCAAATGTTGTACATTTCATCTAAAATTATTCATTATCAATCGAGCTTGCATGCTCGTATAAAATAATTATTATTATTATTATGAATATTGTTACTGCAATATATAAAAAAATTGAGCACACGCGAGTCTCACGTTTCCAATTAACGTTTCGTTGCGAATACTAATTACAAGAATAAACGTTGCGGAGATAACGTTTTGATTAATGATGCGTCATTGAGAACCGCGAATGATATATCCCGTTGAATTTTCGCGAACGTAGTCTCGATCTCACAATCAGCGCGAGGAATTGAAAACATCTCGCATTCACCGAACGAGCGAGCGCGATTGAAATTGCGGAAATTTCTCGTTCGTCCTCGTACTGCCTATCTCTCTCTCTCTCTCTCTCTCTCTCATCTCCCCCTTTCGCTCGGGATGTTGCAAAGACGTCATAGAAATGTAAACTCCGCCGGGGGAACAAATTATAGCAAATAATTTAATTACCAGTGTACGTTTCGCCTTTTCCTCGGCATTATATCCGAGTAAAAGCTTTGGAACATCGTTGCGAGAAAAAAAACACCACAACCTTCGGCTAAAAAAGCTCCACCGGCTAAAAAAGCCTACGTTGCAATGACGCGTTTCATATTTGTGCACGAACATTTAAAAGATTCCCACTTTCGGATGGTGTACCCAAACTTTTTTCATTTTTAGTGGTAAAAAAATAAAATATATACAAGCATGTAAATAAAAGCCCGGTGCATCTATATAGCGTCGGTCGCGTTCCTTCAGCAACGTGGCCGCGTGTGCGAGAGAATATTTTCTTTTTTTTTACGCATGGATGTGGCTGCCTCGTGCGCTAGTCGAAATGTTCTCGTCGAGCAAGCGGTGCAACGGTGCAGTTTGAAGAAAACAAAAAGAGAGAAAAAAAAGAACCTCGGGGAGCGACGAGATGCTCTTTTCCGGACGTCTGGCGTTTCACGATGCTCAGCCAGCCGTGTGTCTAGCACACGCTCTGGCTCCCTCGACGTAGCGGAGCACGGCTTAAGCGGTCTCGGGGAGCAGCAGCCATCGCCCTCCCCCTCCCGCCCTCCTTCCCGCCACCACCCTCGAACGAAGGGAAGCTGTAGAAATGGACCGAGAATACGAGAGAGAACCACCAACTGGATATACTGTATTCGCTAGATCTGTGTGTGAATGGAGAAAACTGTGCGACGAGAGTGACGCGAGACTGGTGTGCGACCGAAGGACTCGCGCCAGTACCTGTGTATGAAAAGTAAGCTTTTCGAAATATCCATTCCTTTAACTCTCTCGCCCTTCCTACGCCTCTCGCGTTACATCGAAGTAAGTTCGGGTATTGGACTACCGGGAAGCTCGCTTAGAAAAAAATGCGCAATGATCTTACCGACCGATGGTCATTTTGGCCATTTCGTGAAAAGTAACCCAATTTGTGTGCAGTTTGTTCACTAGGATTTAAAAACGGGTGTTTTTTTCTGTTCTATTTCTTGATGGGAACTTAAATTCTGGTAGCTTGTTGATACAAATGGTAAAAGCCGGAATTTGGCATTATTATCGTTATTATTATCTCAGGGAGATGGGAAATTTTGAAAATGGCCTGTTTACAAAATTTTACGTCGATGAAAATGTGGTAAAAAAATGTATCTAAAAAATAATGTCTCTAATCGCTCTACCGTGTGCTTTTGATAGGCGTATAAAGGACCCCTGAATTTTTATCGGCTCTGTCTCGCTTTTTATTCGCCCAGAATCACGATTCACTCTTCAGTACCAAAAAGTGATGCACTTCGGTCCGTACGGAATATTTTTTTAGCGGCTAAACTCGGTCGAACGAGTTTACTACACGTGATGTTGTCGAATCGATCAAGAATTAAAAATAACGCCGTCAAAAATTAGAAAAACAAGAAAAGATGATCGTTACCGTGAATATTTCAAAATCAAATTTGGCGCGCAATCTGTCTTACCGAGCGCGCGCAGGGTAAGATTCGATAAATCACTAACAAATCCTCTACTAATTTACTAATGCGATAAAAAAAGAGTTCAAATCATTCGAAATCCCCGGAGAAAATTGGAAAAACAAAAAACGGAAGAAAAGATCGGAAACCTGATGCGAAATGGTCGAATTTAATTCCGTTACGATGAAATTATTTCGAAATGAAAGGAAACAAACGTTGGCAGCGCGTTTCGTCGGTATCGAGGCGTCGAACGGACCAAAAGTGGACGATACATGCCCGCGTCGATATACGAAAAATATATCGCTTCTATACGCACACTGGCATGTACGGCTGCCATGAAATCGATCCAATTGGCTAATTGGCAGGGGTGTTTGTAATACCCAGATTTTGCGATTCGCTGTGCTGCGGCGACAGCATAGCCACAGGGAACAGCAGCTGCTGGTACGAAAAGTGTGTACGGTCGTGCGCGCGTGTACGTGTCGGATGCAATGATCGGTGCTGCCCGATGCTCGTTTCGCGTACTTTCATCACGTCGGAACGAATCGTCCGGTCTCGTCGAACCAACCGACCAAAACGGCCCAAAAACCAGGGCGATGTTGTTATCGTTGAGCACTTTGCTGATTCCCATTCGGTGTTAACGATCCGTTTGGGGGAACGTCTGTAAATCAACGGGTTCGCGGGAAATAGCGCCGCGAGCGCTTCGTCCGAATGCCGCCCCCGCCCCCCCCCCCCACCTCACCGTCGCGGTTCTGTTGTGCGATCCAAACAATATATGCCGTAGATATGTATATACGGATGTGCAGTTATGCACACGGATATGCGATTCAACTGCTAGAGCACCGCGGGTCTCGTGACAATTAAAAATACTCGATTTTCGAACCCGAATCGCACGTGAACTTATTCTCGATTGGTTTTGCGTTACATATTTGAGCGCGTCTGCTTGTTTTTATAAATTGCCGATTACTCATGTGGGAAATGGATGCGAAGGTGCAACGGAAACGACGGGTGACGTTTGAATTTACCAACAAATGAAAACAATAATTTAAAATAAATTTCATCGCGAAATAATTGTTTAGGGAAATAATGAAATATTGAAATTTAAGTTTTTTTCTTTCACGAACGAACGATAAGTAAAAATCAGTTATGAATGATTTTAATTATTATAATTAAAAATGGATTTTTAATTCCTATTAACGTAACAAATTAAAAATTTGATTTCGAATTCTCATTATTTATTATTATTTTAATTAAACGTTATTTTATTACGCATAAAAAGTAATTGGGTGTACCCTTATTTAAAATGGTTAGAAACAGTTCCTTGTATTTGCATCACGCTTCGACCCTTCAGTAATTATGGAAAAAACGTCGAAATTGAACGATCGTTCAACGTATTGCAACAAGTTTAACAAAAAGAATGAAAAATCAATATGTTTTCATAAATCGTTTAACATCGACCCGGGGCGTGGATTGCCGATCCCAGGACTCGATTCCTCGTCTGCCGGTGCACCGATGGGAAGACAAGATGGGGTGTATTAAATCCCATCCTTCTCAACTATATAACTGGCTGTAGTTAACGGTGGGGTTTAGTTAATCGAAGGGGTCTATAATTATCTTGTAGTTATCGTGTAGACTGGCGCTCGCCCAACTGTACTGATTGCAACCAAGTGGATGATTATACCATCGCTTCTCTCATCCATCGAGAGATGTATAGTGACATGATAGAGAGAGAGAGACACACACACACACAGATAGAGAGAGAGAGAGAGAGAGAGAGAAAGATTTCAGGAAGCTCGCTTGGATCGTACAATCTTCTCGTTCAGAATCCTTCAACCCCCTCCCCCCCTTTCCGGAAGCGAACAATACCAGAGAGCCCTCTTATCGTTGCTTGAAAAGTGATCTTCCGAAAGGCAGACTTAAGTCGTTTCCCGTGACTGCAAATTTCATGGCAAAGATATCACGAAGTCAATTTTCACTACGGTGATACAATTAGGCACCGGATTGCTTGTTATATCTAATATGATGAATTTTGATCAATTACATTTGTGCAGTTAATTTAGCTCCAAGGAAATAAAAGTAATTTTTGGCATTATTTTTCATTTAAGAGTGTATTTCTTGAGAGCTGTTCATAAAGAAAAGAACATTATGTGGTTCGTAAGCGATCTCTACGTTAGATAAACAAATTTCTTCTATGCTCGTTATCAAGGACAATGCCCGGCAACCCGGGTCAAGAGTGCACGACGTTTCACAGTAAAAATAAAATAAACCCACGTGAGCCATCTAGAATTATACAAAGGGTCTGTGCCCTTTGAAAATGGAGCGTCCGAAAAAAGTAAACGTAAAAATCAGGAATTATTATTTTTTGGGTACACGTCAGTAATCCTCCTGAATCGTCCCGACGGGGGGGAGAGAGAGAAAAAGAGAAAGAGAGAGCAACGAAGTACAAAAAATGCTCAATACGTTGGTACACACATATATATATACATATAATATATATATATATATATATATATAAAGGGCGATCCACGGGTCCTGATGATCCTACAACCGGTGCATGCATACCGACTCACAGATCCGTTCATTTTTTTACTCTCTTTATCTTGCCGCCCTCGGTATTTTTATTTTTCCGCCGAGGTCACCACCAGCGGCAAAGCCACGTTTGATTCATTTCCAAGCGGTGATTGTTTTTCCGGTCAGAGCAAAAAAAATATCACCGGTCCACCCAGAAGTGGACGCCGAGGCTGTGCGGAACGTCATTTGGTGTACACGAAAAAAGAAACGTAAACAAAAAAAGAAAAAAAATAGACAGAAATTAAATCGTCAGTTGCATTGATCCGACCGGTTTGTCAATTTCAGCAACCATCAAATATAAAAAAATTCCAGTAGGAGTCTTCCGCACCCTCTGTTACGGCTGGACACATAGCTTTACCTTTCATCGAGTGCCCATACATATGTGCAAACATTGGCACGAAAATTCATTTCAACCTCGATGTTGAATCTTGTTTCCATTTTTATCACCGCCAAGCCGTTGCAAACGAATCGTAAAACGATGTTTCTATACATATATATATGTACAAATATACATATATAGTTTAAAATGTATTTTGACATACGAAGAGTCAATCTACTGTATATAACCAACGGGAAACATTTACTCGTGAGTGGACTGAATTCTTTACTGAACAATCTTCTATACGTAGCAACGAGTACATGGCTGTGTAGTTTGTACGTACAATTAAATTGGAGAGGGTGGGTTATTTTTTCACGAAACGACGAAACTAACATTTTTCATCGATACGCGTCTGCATAGTTATATCGATATATCGTACCTGGTACAGATGACGATACAGTGTAGAATGCTTGTATATATATATATATATACATATATACGAGTACATGTAGGTATAGACATAACATACGTACAAGTACAAAAGAATTGTGCACGCGATTTAACGACCACGTCGTTTTAACTATCCCTCGCCGACATAAACCATTCAACGAGCTTGCGTTTTTTTCCACCCCGACGACATATTGCACCACCGCTTACAGCCTCTCCACTTCATTCCACTTCACTTTTCCTCTCTATATACATCCGCGCACCGATCTCGTTTACCTACGTTTGGAAATTAAACCGGGGCATAGAAACAAAACAAAACAAACAAAAAAACAACGAGAACAAAAAAGGAATGAAAGCGTCAACAAAGCACTCCACCGAGGGGGTCACGGTGCGCCATCAATCGCGTCCGGTTGATTGTTGTATACAACCCTACCTCCGTCGTTATCCCCCAACCCCTTCGGTTTGTGCCAAAAAAAAGCGCGTACGGCAAGTATATCGAGCTTTCGTCGCTATTTCATGAACCGGTTTCAATAAAAAAAAGTTTCCCGACGAAAGAAAATATTTTTAATTATCTTAGACGTAAAAAATAGAATCTTTTGCTCGAAGGGGTTGAAAAATCTTCATATTAGGACTATTGTACGATAATTAATTTTTCTTACAATATTGCTATCTTGTTTCACTGTTTTTTTTTAATGTACGATCTCTCACAATGTTTAAAAAATATTTCCATTCATTCAAAGGCTTTTCATTTTGTTCTCAACATTTTGTGGACAATTTCGAAAACGTCTGGCCATTAAAGACCAGCAAGATGGAGAAAAGAACGGGGTGGAGATTTTTCCCGCGATATTGACGGCAAGTCCGTGAAACGACTCATGGCAGGGGAATACGATGCATTTTGGCATGGCGCCAGTTTACCAACAATAGCAACAGTCCATGTTCTAGCTGCGAATACCGTACCAACTCTACGCGACTCTACGTACGAACGTGCATGGCTAGATACGCGGAGGGTTATACGTGTATCAAAACGGTATAGAGTGTAATTCTCGGCCGTTTTAGGTCGGGTCCGAGCGTGCAGAATCCGTTACTTCCGGAGGTCACGACACGAACTTAACATATAGCGAGGATTCGTTCAGCGGTAGAAGCTCAAGATACGCTAAAGGGGGTTGAAAGTTTGCTCAAAACTCCCTGCCCGTTTTGCTAACTTTCGTCCCCCCACCCCCACCCCCTTACGATATCCTTCGTGGCGAATGTGTTAAATTGTCTGTAGTCGAAAGTGCGTTCCACTCGAAGTAATATACAAATATCTCCATGTATACATATATGTA
This sequence comes from Netelia inedita, assembly GCA_964017225.1. NCBI lineage: Eukaryota > Metazoa > Arthropoda > Insecta > Hymenoptera > Ichneumonidae > Netelia > Netelia inedita. The sequence goes on from OZ024923.1 coordinate 11,263,571, forward strand.
CAAATGTGTACGTATAAATGAAATTCCCACCCGAACTGTACTTCTACGAGGGAGCTTGGGGCTACGGGCAACGCCGATTAATAACTGTGGGGATGGTCAGCCAGTTACGACTGAAGTTTTGAAATAAATTCTGTTTAATCGTCAGTTTTACAATAAAATTTGATAAGAACATATTATTAATTATTTTGAACAATCCTCTCTATTTGATCATTACGAAAGGCCCTACAATCATTTTATTTAATGATTTAACGTTGAGTAATATTTAATCTCATCTTCCTTAGCTATTTTATTTTAATTTGAGTTTTCAAGTATGTATTTTCCAAAAGAGGACGAATTTTAGCTTCGGCACTCTAAACTGTATTTTGATTAAATTTAATATCAACATATGATGGTTTTTTATAAATTGTCCTTCGGCTGAACGGGTTAATGGTGAATAGTACATGTCTTCCTGCACTTCGTTGATACACTTAGGTAACGTTTCGTTTGGTCATTTTCCTCGTGTTTGTAATTTTTTTTTTTTTCGTATTTTATTTACATTATAATTAATAAAACGAGATAAATTTTAGAAAGAATTCTTCAAAAATCAATACGTAATTTAAAAAATGTAATCTATTTCTTAATTTAACGTGCAGAGAAATTGAAAGAAAGAAGTACAATATCGATTGGAAGAAAAAAGGATATATTACCAATTTAGGTAAAACGTACGTACTACTCGTGACAGTGCGCTGATCGCCCACTCGCTTTCCCCAGGCAGGGAGCTTTTTTTCACTCTTATCCAACGTATTCTCTCCGGCGCACCTTCATTCGGTTTTCCGGAGAGTAAAAGAGAGAGAGATGGAGAATGCGCGCGCGCCTGTGTGTGTTTGTGTGTCTGTGTGTGTGTGCGTGAGAGACAAGGAGGGAGAGAGAGAGAGAGAGAAAGAGAAAGAGGCAAGGAAAAGATGGGAAGAACGTACCCGAGCGAAGATCTTTGGGAAAACTTTCCGGCTTTATTTCGCGTTACGATCGAGAGCTTTTTATATCGGTGCTCTAGCAGATATTCCCGATGAAATATAGCTCTCTTTCTCATCTCTTGCATCGCTCGGTGCACTACACGTGCACACGCCCACACGCAATATATATTCTCAACTCCCGTGACCTAACACACGCCACTTGGAGAGCCTTTCGTGCACCGAGAGGAGAAGGCGTCATATGGAATTTTTATACTGCGCATTTTTATACGTACATCGATATCCATCTATACATATATATTTGTATATAAGCATATAAATAAATCATTAAATAAATATGCGTTTATATACATATATAAATATTTATTTAATATAGACGATAACCTGCTAGTGCGTGTATATATAACGACGATATCTTGGGCAAATCGAAGAAATCTCATAAAATTTTTACGTTTTTTAAACGCCTTTCGCACGGAATTTTTTATATCGTAGAAAAACGAATCTTATTTTCAAAAATCTCATTTAGACGGTTTACATTAAACTGTAGTGTTTTTAGAAAATTTGGCGAGTCAAGGTACGGCATGCAGTCCCTTATGATTATTGTTAAAATAGAACGGACACTCGTGAATCGACGTTCGCGTATCAACTATTAACAGGTTTTTTAAATCACTTGTACGATTTTCCTCTTCACGGTACCGATTCATGTCCTCAATTTAAAAAAAAAAAAATTACGTCTTTCTTTCGTGATTATCGATGGGAGAGTAAGAGAGCAATTTAGACGAGGATTGGTATGGAGGAAGTGGGACGTAAGATTCTGACGATCGACTCGCTCGTTTCAGGACGTTGCGAAATCGTTATATCGATACGTAGGGGGTAGAAGCGAATCCGAGTCACAGCATGTGCCGCTGCATATGCAAATGACTTTCGAGAAACCATCTCTGCCGTTAAACATTATCACTCTTTTCCTCTTCCTTTTTTCTTTCTCTCTGTGTGTATTGGTGCATGAAAAATCGACGTATATTCTCCGATAGCGTGTGAATAAAAAAGGACACAGAAAACGCGGGTATAAAATCGAGGAGAGACGGATGAAAAAAGAAAATGGGCAATTCTTAATTCGTGTGAATTTGAGCAGATTCTTTCGACGATTGTCATTGAATTTTATCGAATACGAATCGGTCGCACTTCGGAAAAGATCGATCACGAATAGTCGTATTTCGATAATTTCACGACAAAACGATGAATACATATGGTTTTTATCGAGTGCTAAATTCGACACTATTCAACAAGCCCCCACCTATGTTAGTCCGCTAATAGAATCGACAATGAAGGAATTTTATCCTTGAGATTTTTACTTTTATCGCGATGTTTGTCCTTATCAATTGATTATTATAGCGAATGACCAATGATGATAAATTAAATATTATTCTTTATAAAATTATAGAAACTTGCAATGAGTATTTTATATACATAGCCTATGAGAAATCTTCTATTTGACAAAAATTAAACATTACATGATATTAAATATTAAATTATGCGAAAAAAATATTTTTATAATATCATTTTGAACCTATAAAAACTTTTGGCTCCTAAGGAGCAGATCGTCAAATGTGAAGATCGAGTTCAATGATTAAAAATAAAATAATTGTTTCGAGATTCTATCAGTGAACCAATAAACAGATTATATTCGATCTACTAATTTTGTATTGAATTTAATTTCACCGTGGAAGCTCTTGGCTCCGTTCCTACCCTAAGAAATATTTTTTTCCGGTGCAAAGACCGAAAGATGGACCTGTAGCGATGGGTACACGATCAAGCGCACGTTGATCACAGAGGTTAAGCAGCATTTTCGTGTTGCCAATACAGGGTGCGGTGACCGCTTAGCCGTGCGCCGTCTGGCGAATCGCTCAGCGGATGAGTCTCGTTCTTCCGACGCCTGACCATTCCCCGTAGGAACATTAGACCGTGGAAGAATCGACTGTAACCGACACCGATTTTCCCCATTTTTCCCTTGCCCCAAGAGATAGCGGTCCAGTGTAGAAAGTCGTCTACAGGCAAATGCGGAAAGTTAGCTCAGGTGAGCAAAGTCTGGGTAATAAAGAAGTCGCCGTAAAAAAACTAAAGAGTGATAGATCGTAAAAGTCCGAAGGAAGAGAATACACAATGGAAGAAATGTATAAAAAAATATCCAGTAAAAAGAATTTTTTTTTCGAAAATTCTTCAAAATCATCCAAAGCTCCCGTTGCATTCGAAATATGTGAAAAGGGCTAAAGTGATTTATCGTTAACGAGCCATAAGGATCAAAGATTCGCATACTTTGTTGGGCAAACCCTTCGTCTCGAGGGGAGAGTTATATACATATACGTGTTGGATGAACCGTAAACAGCATGGAATGTGAGAATCAGAAGATATGGAGAATTTATCGACTGGCAAGCTGTCGGTAGATCGCTCTTGGCTTGAAATGGATGGGCGGTAATTGAAAACGAAGGAAGATACATAGCATCCGGAAGAAGGGAAAACGCGGCATCCTTCGATACTCAAGAACGTGAGAGAGTCAAGGGAGTGACTGAGAGAAAAATACTGTACGTTTATCTAGCGTTGAGTATAATATCCCTATATATATCTATGAATGTGTGTTATCTAAGCTACACATATATACAGGTTTTCTATGTTATACGTACCAGTTCGCGGTATTCGTGGAACTTATTGGATTCCCCCGACAGAAAGTGGTACTACCTCGGTATCGTCAGTGAAGTCGCAACACGTAGGTTCGCTAACTAACTTACGTTTTTATTTTTATCTCTTTCGTCTTCTCTTCCTGTTCCATTTGCTGTAGACTTTTTTAGAATTCTTCGTTCTATCCGAAAAAAACATAATAATCATGAGTCAAATTGTGCGCTCGGAATGTTTTAAAGAAATTTTAATGATGGGTTTATGTATACTTTTAATATTGTAATTTAATATTATAATTTAGATAAATAATCAAAGATCTATCTGTTTTATATAAAACCCGATAGTTAGTTATGTAATAAAGGTAGATAAATCGCAGATTTCTTTTTGCAAAATTCGGAACAGCACAAAAAAGACTGTTGACACGTTGCTACACGGATTAAAAAAAATTCGGAATGTGTTTTTCAGACAGATCAAGCTCCAAAAGAAGGGAGAAAACATTATAATTCGTTGATCAAATCATGATTGCATAAAAACATGATTAACAATCGCAAAATAAATAAATCATTCATTAAATGTGATCTCATAAAAATGTATAAAGTCTTGGTAGATTCTAAATAAATAACTAAATTAATGAATAAATAAATAACGTAGCTTTTTGATTAAATGAGATTTGGAATCTACAACTCTCGAAATCGCCGCCAGCTATACAAAATCCAGATCGCTTCCGGCATCGTAATACAAAATTCTATGTATATTCTCTGTGACGTGTTATACAATAAATGCATATACATACCTATATATGTTCGCCGACACCCCGAAATGAGACGCATAACTAACCGCAAGGAAGATCCACGTCGCGTGTGTACAATTTCAAACGTACGTGCGATTTGTACGAGCAGATAACAGAAGCGCAGTTGCATTATGTATATAGTTAATGTCTACGAATGGAGAGAGCGGTGCACAGTTTCAGGAGCAGCAACTAGAGAGCTTTCAACTATATAAGCTCGAAGCTCATAGACGCGCTGTGCGATAAGCCTCATTAGCACGCTCGATGCTTACCAGAGTCGCGATCGCGAAATCCACTTTCGAGGGCTAGCCTCGACGCTTTGGCAAACTCAAAAGGAAAATCTTGCAGACGAAATTTGAGACCCCTCATGGTCGAGAAATCATGGTTGAAAAAGCAAGCAGCATTTGCATAAAATTATAATTTCATTATAATTAAAGATTTCTATTTATAAAATTTCTATTAATATAAAATATTAATGAAACGATCATTTGTTATTTTATTTTACATCTTAATAATAAAGCGTAAAGCTTTTATTTTATTTTATCGTTCGAATTAAATAGTTTATTGGAATATTCGTTTCAATGATTTGTCATTCTCGTGACTTGGTTCTTTGCGGATCGTTATATATTTTTTGCTCGCGATTGACGAATGAAAAAAAGAAACGCGCGCTGTCACACTGCGATGGATCTCATTCGCGAAGAAAACGAATCGACTTGGAGTCCCCTTCGGCACGATATTTTTTTTACTCGACCGGTCGAAATAGGGCAATGAAGAGAGAAAAAAACTAGTCTGACGAAGACGAATCGCTCTCATCGTTCGGTTTTGGTTCACTCAGCCACTCGACAGTTCTAGCAGTCCATTTTTTTTCTATCTCCGAGTTTTGTACAATACTTGAACTATATAACACACGAAGCACGCATTTATCGCGAGCTTTCAGGCTATCGACGAATTTATATCGATATATGCGTAATGAGCCATCCCATGACAGATCGATCACGATTTTTCAACGATCTTGCAGAGCCGCTGCTTAATTTTGTTTACCGATGTACTCATCCGTAAGAAACCATTTCCGAAGTCTTTTTCAAATTTCTGACCCTGGGCATCCAAGATAAATATACATTTATTTTTTGTTTTTTTATTGTACCGAATTGACAACTAAATTGTACATAACTCTTTAAATGTATTTTTCTCAACCCATTTATGCAAAGCTATTTTTTCATTTTTATTCCGTATATTTAATTATTTTTCAAATTAAATCTCTATTACTGTGACCCCTCCACCGTCTAATAGGGATGAACATTGAAAAAACATTAATTTTTTCAACTTTTTCCAAACTTTTTCAGATTTACTAAAATGACACTTTACTAAAAATTTCAAAATCAAATATTAATTGGGTACGCGAGGGACAAACAAATGTAGAAAAAATTGTGACTTGATTTTTAAGGGATACTTTTATGCAGTAAATGGTAGAGGCTGATTGTCGTAAAATCTCGATTCTATCTGCTATGGAATTCCCAATGCATTTGTATAGATAATGCACCTATCAGTCAGAGACCCTTCCACGCCACTGACACCGATCCGTACGAGCTTTCTCGTTCCCGATAGCGTGCACGATATATCCTATTTTCGATGAGGCGTAAAAGCGTTAAGAGACCACGAGAATTTTACGCCGTGTCGAGACCCATTAGCACGCTCGAAGCTGCATAAGAGTTTCTCGTTTGTGTCAGGGATCGAGGTCGCGGAACGATTTTCCCTTGCAAAATGCCTACTTCGAGCCCCTTCCATTTTTTCAACCTATCGCATTGCCTACTTCATATCTACAAAGAAAAAATCGAAACGTGCAAATTTAAAAAAAAAATTCTCCCCATAAAAATTAACTTTTTCTATTTTTTCGTTCTTCTTATTTGAATCACAAGACATGAAATCCTCGTTTCTCGGTCGCAGACATAAATGCTCGTTCTTTTGTCCAGAAAAGTTCCCGAGCGTAAAAGATTATTAATCGTTAATTACTCGACACTTAAAGAACAGATACGTTTGTACGAAGAATTCAAATCATAAGAGCTTTGAACCATAAAATTTCATTATTCGCGAAGGAAGAATCTGCAGTAAAGTTTTCGTGCCGCAAGAAGAGCGAATAACGTTTAAATTGGTAATGCAGATGAGCTAGGATAGTGTGAGACGATATATATATTTATATATATATATATATGACCTTACGTTAAAACGGGACACGAAACTACGGACGAGAGGAGTCTTGGAGGGAACGACGTTATCGTTCTTCATCCATCTTACTCTTTGGCTTATCAGCACCTCATTTCGACATCAAAGATCTCTATCTTATAATGGATCGGAGGTGCTCTCTCTCTTTCCCTCCCTGTCTGTCTCTCTCCCTCTCTCTTTCTCTCTCTCTCTCTCTCTCTCTCACTCTCTCCTCCCGAGAATGAATCTTCATCCTGGATAAACGAATTCATTCGGGGACAACTGCAGATATTTGCATATCAGAGCACGCGCGAGCTCGGGCCAACCGTTTCTCTCAGATCGCGCAACGACTCGAGAGAGAAAGGGTCTCGGTGGGTCTCGCATCCCCGGAGGATATGAGAAGGAGGTACGAAGACCTGGAGAGACACAGGGAGCCCTTGGGTACCAACTGGAGAACGCGGTCTCGACTTACCAGGTACTTAAGTTGTGTGTCTTTGTATAGGGGAATTGCAGCTTCAATAGACCGGTTCAATGTATGGACGACTCGACTTTTTCAACCCTATTTCGTATTCCAGTCGCGAAACTAACGATCGTCCAATGAGATTGCCAATTAATTATAATGTTTGCCCTCGCCGTTTTTCATCTTCCTTTTCGTGGAAAAAAAGATTCGTGATATTAATATCAGATTACCTACTAATAGGCCAACGGATGATTTTTTAGCACAGATTTTAATTTTACAAAAAATGTCTGCTTTCCTATAAATGATTGATTCGGTTTCGATTATTCTTATACATTTTATACTTATACGATTTATAGTGTCTATAAATATTTCGAATTCGACTACTTCCATATTTCGTACTAAAATAGCCTAGGAAAAGCTAAATCCGAGGGTGGTCCAATAGAGAGGCCAATTACTCCCGAGTTGGTAATTTCGACGAGTCGAATTTTGTATCGAACGATTCATGAACATAACTTACAGTAAAATTTAATTTCGAGGTAGCTTGGGGTAAAGTGGATTGGTTAGGGTTAAACGAAACAACCGATATGTATAGTGTTGTATCCGAGTCCAAGTGTTCGAGATATGATCGTTCGATGTTTAGATTAGTACGAGTCCAAAATAATGAAGAGCAACCCAGTCCTCGAGTCCTACGCATCGCTAATATACACGATAGTGAGGGTATGTATGGTAGGTACATACACCATTGGATACGTCGTCGAGAGATTTTGCAATATGCTCTCGCGAGCCTCGTATTTCCGTACGCTTGATCAGAAATTCAAAGGGAACCTCCTGCTCACCTACCCCATGCTCATTCTAGCCATCGTACATGACCTGCTCTTTTCCATTGCCTCTATCGCTCGGATCGTTGATAAAGTCGGGCGAAAAACTGAAAATTGAAGCATGGAATCGCGTGACCCGGTTTCCGTATTGGAACTTTGCTTCATGTATGCGTAATAAGCATCCGTAAAAGAGGATGGGGCTGCACACACACTCTCGCGGGAACATCGGCCTCTCTCCCTACCTCACACCACACCAAATACACACCAGCCGTGCGCATGAGTGCGCACGCGTCCACACATTGAAATCGAGGGGGACAAAGAGCCCGAATATACAAATTTTTTATACAGCTCGTAATTACGTTATTTCGGTCCTACAGCGCTTTTAATTAATTCCAAACAGTTTATTGGCACGATATAAAGAGCCTCGGAGGCACTTATTTTTTGTTACCAGTCCTATATTAGCTTAACTATCAAATTGAAGAAATAGCGAAAATATAAATGCCAAATAGTATTGCGTTTGGCTCGATCGAAGTTTTTGTAAAGATAGTTGACTATTTATACGAGCCATTTTTAAAATGCTTTTATTATGTATGTATAAGGTTTATGCTGTATTTCCGGCCCCTCTTTCTCTTTCCCTCGTTGCCCCCACCCTTCTATCTCTCTCTCTTACTCTTTCTCTCCCCCTGTCTCCTGTTGCCGATGCAGAATATACATATGTATAGAGCCCATACGGCTTTCTTCGTGTTTGCTCAAGATGTCGAGGTGTGTAACGACGAGACTCGAGTACGCATGAATCACTGTAAACACCATCTGGAACACTTAATAAGCTCACTGATGAACTCTGTCGTGTTTCACGAGGAGGGGAGTGGAGCTCATTTTACTCGAAGCTTATTTTACGATGGATATCGCGTGGCGTCTTCGTTGCTTTATTCGCATATTTTTTAACCCTGATGATTGTAATTTGTCTTGGTAACAATTTGTCTTATTGCTCAATTATAATTATACATTATATCGAATAAATACGTTTACCATTTGTTCAACAAATTCTACATAGGTAAATTACAACCATTAATACAATTAACATAATTTTATCTTTTTTTATGAATACAGACCCTTATATTAAAAAAAGTATATATATATATATACATATCTGGATTATATAAAATAGCGTCTAATAATTTATATCGCGTGTAAAATTATAAGAGTCAACATTGGCTCCCGGTGATTCGTCATGTGTACTGTTTGTACAGAGTTTCGACGACCGAGTTTTAAATAATACACGGGTCTGCTCGCGCGGGGGTGCATGCGCTCTAGGGATGGTCCGGAAGTTTAAGCTCGCGAGGGAGTGAGAAGTGGGGAGGGGGGAGATGCGCGTGGATCGAAGACGAACGAGGTAGAAAAGGGAAGGAAAACGGTGAAGAAGGGCGAGAGGGTAGGGGGTACGAAGAGAGCTTCGAGGGGGTAACCGAGAGACATATTACTCCTTTCCGTACCGTTAACAACGCCGCCGTCAGCACGAAGAGCAAACGAAGCAGTTTCCTCTACGGTGAATCCGGAAGAGAGAGCGAGAGAGAGAGAGAGAGAAAGAGAGAGAACGAGCATCCAAGTTCGTCGAGGCCGAGTTCGCCGAGTGAAACTCTCTAGCCCGCCCCGACCCTGCCGGAATTTGTTACGCGGCAGTTTTTTCTCTCTCTCTCCTCCTCCTCCCTCTCTCTCTCTCGCTCTCTCTCTCTCTCTCTCTGTTCATCATCTAGATATATATAGTACACGTATGTGCGACGCAGTATGCGGCACGTGGATAATTTATCATCGTGGTCAGCGAACGCGAACAGTGAAAAAAGAAAAAAAAACATGGGAACGAGACGCGAACCCGAGGAAATTGAAAACTACGAAACTCGCGTTCGCAGCCTCAATTTTAATTCGGCAAACCACCAAAATGTGATAATTTATTCGGGGATCATTGTCGAGGAAAAGAAGACCGAGGGCGTTTGAAGAGAAAAAAGTGGGCATAATCATCGTTGATCGTCGCACGATCACTTTATAAAATTTCTTAAATACGGGGCGGTGGGAAGGGGAGAAACGGATGGAGAATTTGGTTTGTCGTTTTTCCACTCGCAAGTTTAATGAACAGTTTGAAAGGATTCTTTCTTCCGTTAAGTTCGTAAATTTTGTTCAAGAGCCGCTCTTTCAGAGTTCACCCTGCGAGTGATGACTGCGAACGTTTGTACGGATATATATCGTCGGAATAATTAAGAAATATATTGCTGGGTTGTTGTTTGACCAATTGGCACCTGGGAACTCGTAGCTTTAATTAGTAAATTCGCCCGGCCAAAGTTTTCGGAACGAAGAACATTTCTTAGTCCTTGGGAACATCAGATATATATATATAGGATTTTCGATATATGTAGATATGTATGGGGCCTCCTAGATGAATTGGGCCGGTGTCTGACATTAATCCTTTGCGATTTTATTCCGGATTATTTATGAGATTGTTAGAACCCTAAAAAACGAAATGTGCACTAGTATGAAGACGAGAAAAGAATTCTAGTTCGATTTAAAAAATTATTGTTTGTTAATAAAATCGACAAGGACGATGACGTTCCTTAATATGCAATTTGAAAATATTTATATCTGTCGGCAGAATTCTGTCGTAGGTTAATAAACCGAAGCATCGACTTCAGTAACATGTAGTTAAATAACTGTGGAAATTGAAAATTCTGTAAAAAATGACATAAACGAAAATTTCTAGTGAAAACTAATGAGTTGCATCCCGGAAAATGTCTGGCGCAGGTTTACTTTTGTAACGAGATTTTTTAATCTCTGTTTTCAATTTACACGACCAAAAGGGCCCGGGAAAAATAAAATAGAGCCCAGCCAAAAACGAGAATATTGGTCATAGGGATTATATCTCTAGCGGGAATCCTGCAAATTTCACCAGGTTTTTCGATGACGTATTTATTCCAGTACCTACGCGTTATTAAAATCTGATGCCCCGGAACAATAAAGTGCTTTATTTGAAAAAAAAAACGATAAGCCTTTCTCCGATAAATTAAAAATCAACCATATCCGCTTTTCGATCGTTTTACTATTCCCGGTACTTGACGTACAATTTAAATAAATAATACCTGCAACCAAAATCGCACGTTTTGTAAGATTGCAAACAACCATTTCAAAAATTGAGATTCAAATCCTAGAGAGTGAGGGTCAGTGCCTGCTCGAATTGACCTTGAAACCCCCATATATTTGTATACATATACATATATGTAATAGCTATAGATATAGGACAAAGTTTTTTCCCCAACACAAACCAAGAAAAATAGGGGATCGGGAACACCCCACCTCCCTTCATCACGGGCTTTCTCCACGACGGTACGAAAACTTCTCGAGGAAAGTCGAGCTATATCCTCGGGGACTGAGGATTTGGGATTTAAGTCCCTATAGCGAGCATGGAACAGAAATACCGAGTACACCCAGACGCGACTCGGCGGGCACGGATGTAACGCGAAGAAAGTGGAGAAGGTGGTGGTGATGGTGGTGGTGGTTGCGCCGGTGGTGGTGATGGTGGTGGTGGTGGTGGTGGATATTCCCCTCGCGAAGCTGAGGGTTATACCTCACGTCGTGTACACCCTGTCTCGGGCAACCCTCTCCAATCCTCCTTCGTTCGTGTGTTTTTGCCAGTAAGCGAGAACCGCACAAGCCGCTCGCTAATTTTGTTTTCGTTCAGCTTTTTTTTCAAGCCCCAATGGCGCCCACTACTGGGAGCAACCATCACCACCAGGGGTGGTCTACCCCTATAGAGTTGACAACTCGGCGGTTTTTTTGTCCTTTTCGTAACAGGGTCGTGCCTCGAGCCTCGGGATAAGTGCGAGACAATGTTTGTACATGTGATAGGAGAAAATAAATATAAAGGAAGGGCGCGAGAAAAACGAGAGAACATGAAGAATGGGAGGGTAAAGACGAGAGGGAAGGACAGTAAGAAGTGCTCTCGGGGTAAAAATTAAGACGAGTGTAAAAATCGAATGAATAAAAAGCATTTGATACTTTTTCCAACTAATCAATTGCGAATGCAATTTTAATCAAATATTTTAATATAATAATCCATCTCTAATCAGCGCACCCTTCGTGTTAATCATCAATAAATAAATGAAAATTATTTTTTTTCGTTCGAACAAGGATCCAAATATGTCATTTTTCTTGGAACAATTTATCTCAATAATCCAAAATAATTCTAAGTTATTTGACAAAAATCTAAACTTTTCGAATTTCCAGGAATAATTCGCGAACATGCGACTCGAGAATTTAAAATTATTCGTCATCGTTCGAACGAAGTGAATATTTTCCGTTGGTAACGAGATAATACATTATTGAAGGCTCTTTGTTATCTCTTAAATTCGTATCGACTGTATTTGCATTTTCTTAAATTAGAGTAATTGCTTCGCTGCGAACTGGAAAGAATAACAAAGAGCGAAAAAGAAAACGATAATTTGCAGATAATCGCGAAGCTTCGCTTTACATTCCACGAAACAAAGGCATCCAACTGACAGACTGTCCTCAAAACTTCGGACTACGAAAAGTTTATCGCGCCCATAGTTTAATTTAGCAGATTGCGAGGTAGTCGCGAGCGCTCTCTCCCACACAAAATTACTCATTTATTCATTACGCGACACTTTAAAAATTCAATTTCCTCGTCGGCCCTTTTCCTGCCTCGACGCCACTCAACCCTTTACCCTCTCGAAACCCCGAGCCTCCCCTCCCCACAACCCGTCCCATGATTCTATCAAGTTTGAAACGAACGAACGGCCAGCCCGCGGTCGACTCTATATTGGATTAATGATTTAATTGAGCGACGTTTATTCGATTGCGATAATATTATACGAGACGAACTTTATTCGCGGCCTCTTGCTTAAGCCACGGACCGTTTTACATTTTTTTTAAATTTTCAATTTACCACGCGCGACTCAAATTGAACGATCACGAGCGATACTCGCGATGTATTGCAGTAATTGATACGATGCAGCAATTTAATACATCATGATTTACGTTCAAAATATGACGATTAAAATTTTTTTTAAAAGTCAATTTGTCCCATTCACTTTTTGTCCATAAACGTTTTCATCGAACATTTTGCACTATAGTACGTGATACGTATGCGTTATCAAAGCTGTTTTTAAATTGATATCGAACCAAGTGCGAGAGTATGCAAATTTAACGAAATAACTTTCGTATTCGAAAATTGCACGTTCCAAAACTCAATTTTCGGTGTAATATCGGCTGCAAGTGTGTACGAAAACACCTCTATTCATCTGCCTTTTGGGTCAAACTGCTTGCTTACCGTTCTTCCTTCCTGAAGAAATTTCGCTGACACGGAATCTTTCGTCTATGATATAGAATCCAGCCCCAACTTCCCATCTCGACCCCGGCACCATTCACAGCATGATTCGCGTGCCCCATGACTCGACCGTCTAAACTCTTGCTTGGATTCCGCGTCAGGTGAATTCTCGACGAACTCAAGCTTTCCTAGGACGCCTAGACTGTATAAACGAACTCCTGAACTTGTGTAGGTATATATCAAATGTTTGGTGTCCAAACGCTGCCTCGTCTCCCTCCGTACACGTATATATCTAGGTACATGATAATTAAATAGACGAGCGGTGGACGCTCTCGTCGATGCTCACCAGTACTCGACAGATAAGTACTTACGGTTAATCATAAATATTCACAGATATTCAAGATTCTCAAGATTCTCATAGATACTTGTAAATATTCGTAGATTCTCACAGATACCCAGAGCTACTTACAGCTACTCTCAAATACTCACGGACACTCACAAATATTCATAAATCTTCACCGATAATCAGAAATATTCATAAATGTTCGCCGATACTGACACATATTTGTAGATGGCCATAGATACTTATTGATATCCACCATTCACGGATAAATAAAAAACTTAGAAATACTTATAAATACACCGAAATACTCGCAAATACTCGATATATTGACACATGCTCTCGTATAATCACGGAAACTAGCGAATCATGAAATTTATTTATCTTTTATGAATTTTGTCAGCTAGTACTCGGAGTTCTCTTAAAAATATCAAAAAATGAACGAAAAATTAAATAAAAATATGACCATGATCACGATGAAAAAAAAGTCCGAAGGTTTATTCACTTTTGTTACTTTACGATCGATGCCGTCGATTTATTTTTATATCGTTCGCATCAATTTATCACCACGATGAATTTAACGATTTTTTCATCTTACTGACTCTCTCTCTCTCTCTCTCTCTCTTGCGATGTGGCATAGGCGATACAGGCACTTAAGATTTAGTTAAAAATTTAAGTGACCTCAACTTCTTGTCTTTATGTAACGGCGATAAACGTGTCGAGAGTATACAGGGTGATAGGAGGGTGAGTGAGAGAGAGAGAGAGAGAGAGAGCATGTGGGTGGGCATGTGTGACCACGATATATGCATTTTGCCGGAGAAACCAGGCAGACACGTTTAATGGAGGGCGTTACGATAGAAAGGACTGGCAAGAGTGAGTGAGAAAACAGGATGAACCGAGAGGAGCAAAGTACAGCGCGTAACGTGTGTTAGAGGTTACCTGTGGCTGTGTGTGTGTGTCTCTCTCTCTCTCTCTCTCTCTCTCTCTTTCTTCGTAAATGTGTGGGTGTTCACGATTCCGAGCTCTATACGCGATGGTGGAGAGCGAAAACGTTCTTTAGGCACCTCCTATAGAGGCGACGAGGCCAAGTCGTTGCGGAAATCCCGCGATATTTTCAAGTTAGCAATAACGATAGGGTACGACGTTAACTGCACGAGCATACGTTGGATTTTCGTCGTTGAACGACAAAAAAAACGTAAGGTGGCGCGATATATAGAAAAACCTGAACAAAAGTTAAGTCGAAAAGAATTCTTCAACAAGAGTTCGTGAGAACGTAAACTAGATATACAATAAACTTATAATTTAAAAAAAAACAAGGCTATCGTATATGAAGAATTAATATCAATCAAATTATTGTTCAAGTACTTTTAGGTTTCATCAATTATATAAATTATATCGATTTTATCAATTTTATCAATTTTATCAACTTTATTAATTTGATTAATACTGTCAGTCTCGAAAATTGATTATTCAAAGTAAGTTATTCATTAATACATTTATTCATTAATATTATTTGCTGAGTATAAATTATTTTTTAATTAAATATTACATACAATGTTGATATGCATATACATAATATTGAATTAAATTTAATATACGTTTGGTACCCGTTATTCGTCCCTTTTCCAATATTTTTTTCTAATTACCTACATCTTTCGAATGAATTATTATCTTTTTTTGAATCATTAGTCAACTTTAGATTTTCGTGACACAATGTAATTGAAACGGATCGCTATGACGCTGGCATTGTCCCTCGCTACTTGTCGAAAGATTATATATACGCCCGTGTAGAGAAGAGGCCGTTCGAAAGAGCCATTATACGCGCGACCCGTAGAGGGTTGTCCAAAGGATTTCATACATTTGAAGTGCTATCACGTAAAGCTCAAGTTTGCGCCGTTAAGCCCGGCAAGTGATCCGAAGCTACTAATCTCCCGAGTATTTCCCTGAGAGCTCCGAACCATCCTTCGTACATACCTTCAGTCTTCACCCTTTCCAAACTTACCCCCTTCTTATTTGTTGTTGTTCTTGTTGTTGTCGTTTTTCCCCCACTTTATTTGTTTCATCCGCGAAAGCCCTCGGATCACATGTTTCCTGTTCGGAGTTTGTTCTCGTTGCGCATACGAAATGAGGTAAAACCTACGAGTCACGAAGCGCGTAATATATGGGAAAGGAATATTTACAAGTCATTTTCTTATGAAAATATTGAGAAGAATAACAGGGCCAGAAACGAGAGAGATTTCTTTTTCCGTTCGACGATTCGATGCGTAAATTTGTGGGGCCAATTTCGAGAGGAGAAACATTTCGTATCTAATGCACGGTTTGCGGTAACAAACGGACCGGATGTATAATGGTAATACCGTTCCGCACGTCCATTGCGATGTCATCGCGTTGTAATACATCGTATTCTTGACTAGATTACGGCCTATTCGAAATTGGATAAAGTGAGCGGAATTGAGACAACGGAAATCAAAGGAGAAAATGGACGCGAGCGGGAGAGAGAGAGAGAGAGAGAGAGAGAGAACGACGACGGTCTCGTTTCGATGAAGTTTCCATCTCTCTCAGTTCGCATTTCGAGACCATTTAAGCCAGATTAACTCTTGTTCTACATACATTCACTGGCTTGAGCCTATCGCGTGAGTTGGTGCTCGTTAACCGGCTTACTATCCACTACTACCCTTCTCACCCTCTCACGCGCTTCCAACCCCCTATCCTTACCTTGCATTTGCCCACCCCTCTCTCCGACTTCCGACTCTCTCACTCACCCTCTAACCCTCCTTCATCGTCGAGAAGTCGCAAGCTTAGTCAAAATCCTGGTTCGAAATGATATCATTGTCACGATGATAATACCAACAACGATACGTGTATCCCCGAAGACCATGCTCAACATGTTATAATGTGTGAGCTTGTGACACATTATCCAGATAAGTTCTCTCCAAATTAAAAACGATATATAATTGTTTAAAAATAGAAAAAACCTCCACGACGAGGTTCAAACATGAAAGGAAAAAAGGTCAGTTTACTGCTACCCCACGTATCCCTCCGTATACAACGAAACTTGAATCTCGACAACTTTTCTCCAATGCATAAAATTTCGAAACGAATCAATTATACTTATTTTTTTTTTATTTGCACTCTAGGAGCATTCACCTTGGCTATATTGAGAAAAGCATCGGTTAACTTCGATAGCTACCTTGGGATGCGGAAAGAAAATTGGCTAGTAGAAAATTTTCGCTATCTTATATTTCTTCAACGAGACCCAGGAGAATCCGCTCATTACGATATTAATTGGTTCCTGCATTGTTGAATACCGCAGTTTATATACCTACGTTATTTTAAACTCTATAAAAAAGAGGAACAAAAACCCTTGAGGGCTTGCACATATCCGCAGTGCGTACAGGTGCGCCGAGGGATGTACTGACCGAGCACAGAGCGCGGTCTTTGAGGAACATCGCTACATTTATGTACGACGATTATGTACATCCTATATATATATTTATATAAATATATATACGTGTATATAACAGTGTGTGTATACGGTCACGGGATGTGCTCCCGTTTTATAAGTCCGTGCTCGCTGTGTACCCGGGGAGTTTGCCAGAACGAGGGGGAGAGAGAGAGAGAGAGAGAAAGAGGGTGAGTTTACAACGTGGAGCGCTCACCCTGGAGTTGCATAGAAAGTTTCTTTTTTGTATACCCCGCAGAGAGCCCGTGGATGCTTAGACACGGGAGGCAGCTACGTGTAGCGTGAACTCCCACACATACCGCGCACCCGTACGCTCGGGGTAATTTCCTGTCGCTGGCCGAACCCGACCGCGACGACACAACAGCCACGACAATAACTTCGACGATGACAACCAACGAACATACCCTGCCTCGTACACCCGGAGCAAAGCTTATTTCCCTTTGTTGGCTCTCCATGTCTCTCCCTCTCTCTCTCGCGCTCTCTCTCTCTCTCTCCCCCCTCTCTCATTCTATCTATCTGTCGTCGGCTCTATCCATCGCTCTATCCATTTTACAAGTATGTGAAAAGCACCGACGCATAATACGGCATAGATAATTAACACGATCGTAATACACTGTGCGTTTGCCATTTATTCATATAATGATAACACGAGACACCATTTTTCCATTCCGTGATTGTGTGGAACAAAAACAAGTGGGATTGAGAAATGCTCGTATCGAGAAAAAAGCGAGAGGTCGACATAGCCGTAAAATTTGTCAATCAAAGGACCTTTGGATTTTTCAACTCTGCCGATAAAACAGTTATCGCGAAAACGTGATACGACCGTTGAATAAAGTCTTAATCGGTATTATAGACGAGGATGCATTGTTAACGATGCACGAACAACCCCATTGTTACGACGATATTTACCGTCCATAATATTATAACAACGGTTGCAAAAAAAACAATGAAAACAAACATCGAACTTGAAAAATAAGATATAAACGTTTAATCGAAAGTTTTCGCAAACGTGGAATGGCGATGCTCACTCGAAAAAAGATAGTCGCAGAAAAATTCTTGGTATGCACAAGCGAGCGTCTCTGAACACGTAATATCATGCATATTGCTGTACGTATAACATCTAGGAGTGTGGAATGGCAGGGTGGGAGAGGAGGGTGAGCTCACAGGGGAGCAACGCCATCGGTGTGGTTGCGATCATGCTGCTTATCGTGAGAACTTTCACGAGAACTTGGGGAAATCCGGCGAGTCTCTCTCCTTTCGCGTCCACAAGGGACATACACGTACCCACCCGTACACAGCAAGGACCAAGGGAGAAGAGAACGTCTCTCTCACTCTCTCTCTCTCTCTCTCTCTCTCTCTCACCCGATGCGGTGCACCATTGAGAGCATCGATCTGTTCCACCACGCCGCCGCATGGGGGAATTTGGCTACGGGCTGTGGTTCCATCGGTTTCGGGGTGGGCACGTGACCGCGGACCGCGATCACGGGGATTCCCCGACCTAACTCCTTCTCCACCTCCTCCTCTTGACCCCCGCGCATATAGCCCCTACTTCCACCATCAACGCCCCCCTTCTCGCGCCACCCCGACGACCGGGCGAATCAATGTCCGGATTTCAAATTCCCAACTGCCGTACCTCATATATATATTTATATACAGATATAATATTTACCAAAACATCATTGCAAATACAATGGTTTGGAAGGCGATTTGATCGGTCACTCGTGTAACGAACCTTGTGCGGGTAGGTATACTTAGGGTAGTTTATGACTCGAGTGGCAAGCTATAATTGCACGTTAATGATTAATTTACATCAATAAAATGTTCATAGAAGATTCTACACATGTCTAAGAATGTTGTAATAATATTTAAGTTTTAGTGATATTTAAATTAGTAAAAATTAATTCTACGAAGACTTAAAAACAATATTCATCTGAATTGTATACTGAACTAGAAGTGAAATAGATTGTTATTTTACCTTACAGAAGTTTAAAAATGAAAAATAACAAAAGGACGTAATAACAGATATTCGATCAATATTAATTAATGTCGTAATGAGGCGCAAGAATGGACATCCTTCGGTTTGGGTTTCGAATAAATCACGTTCTTTATGAAAATGCAACCATTTCTCCGATCATTTATATTTGATAATTATGACGATAACTACAGTTTAATTTATTACAACTTCATTATAGCTTCGTTCGTAATTGGTCAAAACTCCCCTACGGTCACTACTCACCTCCGCGTTCCCTTCCCATTGTACAAAGTACACGTATACTTTCGGTATAACTTAATTACATTTTATTAATGTGTATAAAATGTTTAACGACCGATAATTTTTATTCATATTTGAATTAGCGATATGTCAACTCCGTCAATATTCTGAATATTGGCAAATTGATAAAAACACAGTTTTTATACAGGATGTGCGCGAACCCGCGAGCAAATGGACATTTTCATCTCGTGGTAGTTCTTGCCGGTGTACTCGGGTAAAACAAGCGTAACGGCAGTTTCAACAAAATCGATTCACCGCTATTACAATCCTGATGAGAAAGTCTTTTAGTTTCGCATTTTTTTCGCGTACGTATGACGATGATGGTGAAGTGGAGCGCGATATTTTTCAGAGCTTCGCGAGATTTCAACGTGGTGCAGCAGAAAACGGGAGTCCCGAGTTCGCTTCGCCACCAGATGCGAGTGTAATACGGGGCCAAAGCGCCTTTCACGTTATCAGTACCGGGTCAGGTATATAACGGTATCCGCTCAGAACGCACCCCGCACTACCCCTATGTTCCGACGGTTCGGCCCGTTCGAGCCACGGGACGCGCGAGCTTATCGGACATATCCTCTTATACCCTGCGGCTCGCGCACTCTTCTCTCTTCCCTTCGAGCTTACTCCCTGCTTGTGTCTACGTGTGTGTTTTTCTACCTTCGGCGAAACCATACACGTGCTTTACGAGTGTTTTGTTGTTTTTCTCTAATTTTTTGTCCATCCCGAGTGAAGCGAGTCCATGAACTCACGAAAAACCGTTCAATTCGTGAAAATTTTCGTCTAAAAAACGAAGCTTTACTCGCGTGATTTTTTGTTTTCGTTCGTAGTAGGGCTAGGGTAAAATCATTTCGGAGGGCTGGTCGATAGATTGAGAATATTTCGTTTTACGTTATCATTCCAACTCATAAAATGTTGAGACTTGATGTTTTCGTTTCGTTCGATAAATTATGTTATATTATAACGTGTATCCTATTGAAATGTTTTATATCATGATATCAATATTCATATTCAGGACTGTTAAGGCTTTTTCACGAACCGTGTATAATAATTACTCGATTATAACATTATTGTATACATTGAAAATTTTATTTTATTAATTTATTAATTGCCTACTTAAATATGTTTTTAACCAAAAACGAACTATTATTATAAATATCAAAATAAACAATGAAATTTCGTTCGATAATTTGTTCCCGCGATGCGGAGAGCGAAAAACCTGTGTAGCAGTTGCGCAACAAATCTTGTTAACAAATATTTTAATACTTTAATAAATATTAAATATCGAGTCAGTAATAATTATTTTAAAAAATATAAAAGAAACATAAAAAAAGAAAACGAGACAAATATCGTCAAATTTATCGTCAGATTGAGATCATGTAATTCGGAATTTTGCCCAAATGAACGACCTGCGAGAAATACTTCGAATTCAACCACAAGAATTGTTAATCCCTTAACTTTTGTTTGCGGGATCCTCGAAAATACTGCCTTAAATTCTAAACAGAATAGAACGCCACCATTATCAATATATAGTGTACAATGTATACACGAGTCGAGCGAGAGTCGGAATTTGGCGGAACGTACGGCGCTGGGCGGGGTGGCAGGGGGTCGAAGCTCCGTGGGGTGGCAGACGAAGAACACAACCGCCAATAAATTGCGGCAATCAGTGGTGCTGTCGGCTGTCCTAGTATATCTTACTCGTGCGGAGGCTAACGCGAATACCGAGCCAAGCTTACTTCCCGGTAGTAGTGAAAACGCCCTGGACTGCGTGCTGCGAACTCATTCCCTTTTCTCCCTCTCTCTCTCTCTCTCTCTCTTTCTCCATCCCTCTCGTCTTTGCCACAGTCGTTGCACCGTCTCGTGCAGAGAGTCGTTGCACGACGACAATGCAACATCCCAATGTACGTAACTGGCTCCCAGCGTCGCTTTACCCCCAACGGACTCACCGGCTTGTTTTTCAACCCCGTTGCCGTACCGAAACGGCACTTTTTTTATTTACACTCGCGCCACGCATCGATATATACGATCCAAAATAAATAAGACAGTCGAGTTGAAACGCGCGAAGTTATATAATTCCTGGGTAAATATATTATCAACGGAATATGCGTCAAGGCATGAATTTAGGAACAGCGAGTTTCTCCGCGTTAACGAAATGAAATGAAGATCGGGCGAACGCGTTTAATCCCTACCCTCGAATGACCGCGGGGCAAAATAACGATGGTGGCAGAGGAAGGGTAGGGGGTGCACATTTAATCGTGGAAATTGCTTATTACCGAGAGAAAAGTGAGTGAAATATATTGCCAAGTTTTTATGAGCGAACAACCCCACGTTCGAGGAAATATTGCAATAAAACCATTATTTCTATTTACGATAGGTAGGTACACGTGTTATATTGGAAAGCTGTTTATTTTCTTATCCCGACGATCGAAAAGTGGAGGACCATCGTCAAATCGTTTTGCCGGTAGACCAAGATCTGAGGGATTTAACGGGTGATCGAGCTCGATTTAATTTCAAATATTTTAGTATACCGACGAAAATTAATCAATCTTCTGTATGCTTGGATACATAAATATAAAAATATTATTGTGTACAAATTAGTACCTATTTGCTTGTATAAGTATTGAAATATTTCCATGACTAAACAAACGCAATTAGCGAAAAAAATATCATTTAACATCAATAAATAAACGCGCAGCCATTGAATTAATTGAACCGACAAATTATGATGAAAATTATTTAACGGAAATCGGATACGGTTAAATATACAACGTATAATCCTGTAGTAGGAAATACTTTTACCAAAAATGTTCACCGACGATTTTTCATACAGCGCTCGATGCAAATTCGTAAAATGTCCGAATTAATCTTTATTAATTAAAACATATTTAATCGTCGTAACATATCTACCAGAAAAAAGAATTCACTCGTACCAATTCATTCCGATCGAAGGTACGTCCGGTCGTTGCGATCTCCCATAGAAATTCCAAATCAAATATTTTATCCCTATAACCCCGTTCCGATGAGGAATATTTTAATTATACGAGTCCATTACCATCGCCTAATTAACCGAGTAGGATATACGTATCATAACAAAAGCTCGTAATTTCATTATACAATATCCGACCTTACACGGTACACCGCAAAACGATGGTAATCCGTTGTCTCTGCGAAACCTCGTCTTCGTCGTATCGTATCCGATCTGCATGAAATAACTTTAATTTCGTTCACATTTAATCCGGAGGTTAATTTATAATACCACGTAGTTGGTAGTGTGCGGCGGCCTTCGTGCCCGTTTCCACGGTATAAGGGAGCTTCATACACACCCTTATACGCGTAGCATATTTTAGTATAATCGTATGTAACCACTATACGTATAACGTATCTCGTACGTAGGGTGGATAGAGGGATGCTCGAAAACGTTAGTTAAGTATATATACGTACATATTGCTACATGCATAATACGTACAGTAGAAGCTGAAGCTAGAACGGAGCAGGTCCCATCGTAACCACCTCTTTGCTTCTATCTGGTCTCCTCTTTTCCCTCTCCCTTCTTTCGCTCCTTTCCCCCTCATGCTCATTTCCATCTCGGCACACGCTCGGCACTTGGCGAGATGTATACATCCTCTCCTGTGCGCTACTTCCTCGCCCCCTCCCCTCGACACCCTTCCATTCCAACCCCGGGCACTACTTCACGGTATGTCTGGACTCTAGACCTCCTATACTACCGGTATGCCACAATTCCCTAATAGGATTCTAGACGAGCAGATGCCGAGGAGTAAGACCCCGGCCTGCCTCGGAGGACAGACTAGATTAAGGTGACGGAGAGGTCCATCTCTACCTCCCTCTTGCTCTTGCTCTTCCTACTCCTCTTGCTCTCTACCAATTCGGCAGCACGAAGCCCTCGAGCTTTCTCATACCCCGTGCGCCATCTCGTTGTATATAGCTGGAACAATTCTGAGACCCTCGCACCTCGTTCCTTAATCACACTTCGTAACTTTTCAACAACCGAATCGATAACAAACCGGGCCGCACCCCTCCCACCACTCGAACATTGTAAAAGACATTTCGCGATTTAATCGCCCATTTCAGCTGTACGTTATTCGCGACATTACCATATACTTTGACGTTCATTTTCGAATTCACGGGAGAAGTCGCGATCGTTTTCGAAAATACCTTGTCTGACTCGACCGATCGTTATCGTCGAGGGGGAGACTCTTGATAGTCCATTTTGGTCTCGCGATCGAAAAACAATTGGAATTGATGGCGCGGCAGGGAGAGCGGGGGCAATTGCATCGACTGACATATTTTTAGATACTTTCGGTATAAAGATCTACGATTAAAAAATACAGTACGATTGACGTATAAAATGTGATGTCTCACCCTCAAAATAACACATGTTTCAAGTCCATGACTGTAATCGTTCGCCACACTTTGTAGAAATTATTTATACAAGAGAACCATTCGAGTCTGCAACGTTTGATCCTAATCACTGGATTATGCTCTAATGACGTGTCTCAGCAATAATATGAAACATGGTGATCAAATATGCGATTGAAAATCAAGATCATAAGTCCAATCTACGATATATACACGATGAGCCCAACGGATTTAATTACCTTTCCTCGAATTACATTTTTCATTCGAAATGATATTTTTACTCAAGGTCAAGAAGCTGGAGGTGACCGGGGAAAAAGCGGCGAAGGTCAAAGGGTAAAAATCTCTTTCAGGTGCATGGATGAGTGCCGACTGAATGTTATAATGGCCCAATTAATCCCTGGTGCAAATGACCACCCCCCTCCTCTGTATATTTGATGAAAAGTTGAAATAACTTATTCCAAAAAATGTTATAAATCGATGGAAAAACGTGCTTATGATTCGTTGCTGTTTTTTTTCCCATAAACATTTACCATCTCCCCTGAGCATTTTGAATGGTCTACCTCTGTGTGAATTGTCGACACGATATTCAGCATTTATTGTTTGATAATGATATTTCGCAAATACCATGAAGGAAATCGCAGCGTCATACACCAGGGAGATATTGGATATTCAGCTCGCGGTGAAATCCAATATCACAATATGTTTGGGCACACGGGTTTATTATATAAAAAAAAGAGGCACGGGAACTACGTATACCCGGAATTCGCGTTTTTGATCGAATGTGTTTGGAAATTTGTTATGCAAGAAAAACATATTGGAAAAACTCGTTACTCACTACGAATCGAGATCGCGTGATTCACGCTCAATGAAAATTCATATTTTTCATACAAATATCGCAATCACTGATTGAAAATACGATCTCGCGGGAGTTAATCCTGGTTTTCCAACGACAAAATAGATATTTACGTGTATGACCTCAGATGAATTTTTGCAAATTCGTTATTTGAAATATTAATAATTAAAAAATGGCTCGAAAAATATTTGTCCAACTTATTTACAATTTTTTGAATAATAAAAAGATACATTGGTCCTTTCGTTTTTCTGCTGGCTATGATTTTATCGTACTCAGGAAACTTAACGCGATTCAAGTCGCATGTACGAAATACAACAAGGGGCTAAAGTTATAACCTCGTAACATCATTGCTAGAGTAGAATTCTCAGGGTATAATTTTCGCTAAACAATGCCTCTGTTTGAAAGAAGCCCGCCGATACCACGTACCAGCTCTAAGAAAATAAATTCCCTATCGCATAACATCTCTACTTTCCTTATTACAGCTCTACCAAATTATGACTCTCAGGCCGGTCGGTAAGTAGGCCCGGGGATAAAACAGAGCTCACGGACCGCCCTCTTCGTTCGGGCTTATCCGACCATTTATTTACCCATTGGCCTCAGGGTTGTAATTTGGTAGAAATATTGCACAGCACGGCTCTATGTTTATCGAGTTATCACGCGACAAAAATATACGCGTTTTTCTTATTTCGTCGAACTATTATTTGATGCAGATGCTGCCTTCATTATGAACTGGCCAAAGTTTCAACATAGAAAAAAATGTAACGACTAGTCCGGTAGTTTTATTTTCCTAAATAATTATTTGTTTGAATTTCAAATATTTTTTTTTACTTATTCAATTTACTTACAATTTGAAAAGGCAAAGAAAAAACTAGGATGTATATAAGCTTCTTTCAACAAACTCGAATTCTCGCGCGTCTTTTCATTCACGATGGTTGGCATCCGTTCGCGGATCAAATCTCTCAACAATCTTTATTTCGCAAAGTTTGATGAAACCGCGCGTTAAGTGGTTTTAATTACCTGTGGAAACTTGCACATTGCCGTAAGAAAGTTTTTGCACGTCACTCAGGTTAGCCAAGGGGGTGGTTACTTGCCCTAGGGTGGCAAGGGACGAAGGGCAACGGAGCGAAGGAGGGAACCGGATACACGGTACGGGACTCTCCCCTGTATAAAGGGAAGCATATCAAACGTCGGAATTTCTACGCCCTTCTCTCCCTCTAGCTTCCGCTCGACGAACTGCCTGCTACGTCAAGCATCAACACACTTATATTACTACCTCATCGATCCTATGCTACTGCGATTTCTCTGTAATTAAAGAAACTTTGTAAATTTCGACCTCGTTAAGGACTTGTCTAACTGCGCGTATGTATACATATATAATGTATATATACATATGTATATATACAAATGAATGAATACTGGCCTATCAACCACGTTCATCAAATTCATTCCGAGACCCTTGAATTTCAACTTCAACCCCTACCGGACGCACAAGTTATCCATGCAATGAATAAATTATCAAGTCTTGCACAAATAAGAATAATATTCGCATTTATTCTTTTTCACATATCTTTAAAAGACAAGAAAGTTCTATAACGAAATTTCTTTGAAATAATTCCCTAAAAAAACTTTGTTTCTACGGTAACAGATCAGAGACGAATTTTACAGAAATTTTCTCATTTTGTGTCACTCGGAGCCGGGAGGCCCTTGACCTTTATTCCAATTGTTTATTGCAACTATGTTAACCTTAAAACGGCGACAATTAAAATTACGAATTATATGGATCTGTAGAATTGTATGTAGACATGCAAGTATGTAAACTGTAAAGAAGAATTAGTCCTTTGGATATTTTATGTAATTGAGCCCTAGGCACTTTTGAAACATTTTGACATTGCGAAGTTTTATGGAGGTACGTAAATAAATTTTATAAGTGCGCTGTCACGGGGTATGTGTTTGTGAAGTTTACGGAGCTGTCAACCTGAATACGGAAAGCCACCCCCAAAGCTTCCCCGGTGCTCACGGGGCATCTTGTAACGCGGCTTGGGCGAGAATACCCAGGACATTGATAATGCAGTAATAGAACGCTATATATTCCAACGTAAATCTCGACTATGTCGTACATTCCACAAATTATAAATGTCACACATACCAAAGAGCGAGATTCTATAAAATATAATAAATATTTAGAGCCACTTGCATATTTTCTCAACAATCTTCGCGAATCACTTTTTACAGAAATCAGAACCGTACATAATATTCATAGCTTTTCTTCTATTTTACTATTTTTTAACCACGGATTTCTCGTACAGTGCGACTATATTTTTCTGATGAAAAAGAGGTGGAGGATATTTTTGCACGTTGAATAAATAGTTCGAATGCTGTTATTTCCTGTATGATAAGGACGTAAAAAAAGGCTAGAACAAAGGAGTCTAAACAATCATGGGACGTTATAATCACAGTGTATGATCGATTCAAGATAAATAAATAAACAACAAATATGAAGCAAAAGTATTGTTTGCCTTAAAGAATGGATAGTTTACGAAACGTAGAATCCAATCGATTCTCGCGATGCAAAGATCAACTTTATGTCACGCGCAGTTTCAATGTACCATTCTTGGATGAAAATAAGAAGAACAACAATCCGTTCGAACCAGAAGTCCAGATGGTACACATGGCGCACCGTAAACCGGGGAGTGTCAGTTGGCCGAGGTATTCAGAGGGTAATTTAACAAAGTTAATTCCGAAGGATTTGATCGCGACTGTTTCTGATAATGTTATTAACTGTCGGCGGAAAGTGGACGGCCAATTTCGAGGCCATTACATTTCGGATGGGCCAGCTCTCCGTGGGTTAACTATACGGCCGAGGTCACGGGCAAAGCTCGCGCTAATGTTTCCAAGTGGTCGGACGATGGGCCGGGGGTAGGGGGCTAAGAAGAGGAGTCAGGGAGAAACCACGAGGTAATAGCTAACTTGGCACCGCACTCAACCCATAAACTCTGGCCATTAGATGGGAAATTCTCGCGGGACCCCTGAAGTCTTATTACGCGAAGAGAAAGCCCAGACGCTGATGGGTCGCGAAAGATAATCCCTTGACCTCGTATATAATCGCGACCGCGCTCGCGAGACTCGCAGTCGGTGAATCGTAACGTCGTCGAAAAACTCCTCGCCCGCCACCTCCTCCTCCTCCTCCTCCTCCTCCTCCTCGTCATCAACGAAAGATATACGTTTCACAACTTTCGCGTCCCCGGGACCTCGTTGGCTAATCGTGTTTCTTTTACTTATATTCTTTTTGTCTTCTTTTCTCGGCCCGCAAAGTCGACCCAAAAATCTTGCTCACCGCGTCATACGCACGGGCGGCTCGAAAATAATGGTGCCTGTAGGGATAACGTGGCTAGTGTGTTAAAATGAAGACGCACGACTGCGCGGGAGGATTCCGAGATTGAAAGTTGTTGCCCGAAAGCACCTGATGTGAGCTCATAAACGAGTATAAATTGTGATTTAGCCTCGATGCTCGAGAGGAATAGGATGGCTTCGTTTCACAAGTACTCGGGTTCCGTCCGGATATTTATGACGCGGCTTTTACGGTCCCGTAGCGTTAGTATGATGTGTACAGATGGGGAATGAGTCATTTCCGGGATTATTTTTATCGTCGGAATGTCACGATGTAATGGTGAAAACAAGAATGCTGCTCGATTCGAAAGAATGGGCTTGATTGCGCGCAATGCACAAGATGGCCGCTCCCGCTACCTTACGTTTTAAGATCGATAATAGAGAGTTCTGTAATGTGGTCTGCAAAGATTTTCGCCGGACCAAGAGTTCAGAGTTTGAACGATCCAACTGAAAATACGAAAAGACTACGGTTCCTCACGTTCATTGAACTCCTTTTTAGTCTATTAGTTGGTTTATATATTTTCCATCTCTGCGATTCAACAACGCATAAGGATGGGAGAAGTTATACGGAAATAAAAAATATGACTCCATCTCTATCGAATCTCATTAAATGCGAGAAATCAGCTCTCATAAGTTGACAAGAATTTCATAGTTGTCCTTACAATATATTCTTGACCGCAGCTCTGTGATTTCAATAAAATCAGGGTCTCGCAATATTAGTCTGATTCGTACGGATTGCAGGTGAATACCTTCCGAGACGATTTGACTTGATTCTGGTATTTGTAACGATGGACTAATTATGTGCAAAGCACAAGATGCCCATTTTAGTCATCTTAGGTTTCGGAATCGGTAATAAAAGGTTTGTAATGAGGTTTCCAAAGATTTCGGTCAATTGGAGAGAATCGCAGAGAGTTTGGACGACACAACTGCCAACAAGAAGACATTACTGCATTCCAGAGTTCATTGAACTACAGTTCGGACCATTGGATTACATATAGATTTTCAGTCTTTGCGATTCAGCATCGTGCGGAGGATAGGGGAGGTAAAACCGAAATCGACGCTGGCAGTAGATTCGAGGACGGTTGTGAATGCGTCCCAACGAGTGTGGTAAACCGCCTCGCGGGTAATGTGACGAACTTCTAGTTTCCTACCAGCCCGTTACCCACAACCCCGTGTTGGAACTCGGAACGAACTAATTTCCTTGAAATTCTATCGTAGTCCCAACGTCCGTCCTCTCCGTTCTTCTCCCATTCACTTTCTCTCTCTGTCTTTCCCTCACTCACAATCAGCCGAGGGTTGCGGCCGACTACACGCCACTTTTTCCACCCCAATGCACAACCAATAATTGTATCGCCGGGGTTATGTAGTTTTAGAACAGCTGCGAAAAATACACGCAGTGTTTGTGTTACAACTGTACCAAACGGCGCAGCCACACCCTGTTGTACTCTGTACGCTAGATGTCCGGGAAGCGGATGATACACACCAAAAATTTCACAAAAATAGGAAAACCCTCTGCGAATGAAGATTATACCAATCCATCAAAATCCTGCGGTATTAAAGAACAGGCGACTATTTAAACTTATTATTCGAACTTTTGGGTAATGAAGGTGGCCGTAAGTTGTTTCTTATTTAAATTCAAAGTAATTTCCGGTTAATGAAGACACCATCGCGGATAGACAATTACCGTCGTTACATAAGGTCAAGGTCAAGGACATAAGCATAACCGTATGTGCGGATATTTAGTTCGTACGAAGAATGTGGAATTTACGAGAAGTAAGAGACAATATATTATCCGTGCTATTATACCAACAGAAAGAATTGGAAAACGTGGCAATATCGGCTAATCCGGGATTGGAAATAATTTCACCGATAGACATTCTCCGTTTCATTTCCATTCGTCCTCCTCGGAATCTTTTCGAAGAAGGAAGATTGGCTACACGGCAAAGACGATATTGTTATTTATCGATATAACCTCGATGATAGGCGAGGGACATCACGTATACGAGTCGTATATAGCCACGCATGTAAAAGGAAGGAAATGAGAGTTGTCGAATGAAAGGGGATGATTTCTTCCTGTACTTTGGTGGTATGCCGTGCGGCGGTCCGCCAGCATGCACTCGGCCTGATTAAGATTGCTTTTCGCTCTGGCTGAACGCGCGTGAATCGAAGTGGCAGGGGAAAACCGAAGAACCGTGCGGAGACCCTTTCTGAGTTTCTTGAACAAGGAGGACGAGCAGAGCTAGAAACTTCGTGGCGCTCTCGAAGCCATGTTCTTTCGAAGGGGCTCCTCCATTCCCCACGACGATGTAGACGACCGACGAGCTGTGTGGGCGCTGCTATCGTCGATGAGATAAAGAAGCTCAGTGGGAACAGAAGAAGCCGATGCTTTTCCACAAATACCGAATGCAAAAGCATTTCGCTGTTTCTTGGGTTCATGATGGGTTTTCTAGGCTCATTTTACCGTGGGTCTCGAAGCTGCTGTCGTTTGGCGGTAATGTACGGATAAAGGTTGATGAAGATGAGATCGATAACAACATCTTGTTATCGATCCATGGATATTCCGATTGACAACAGGCAACTTTTGTTGCGGAAAAGCTGTGGCCGGTAAAGTTCAGATCTTTGAAAAATTTATGCGAATTTCTAAGAGTAAAACTAAAATCCACGGTAATTCACGGTAAAGCTGCAGTCATTGCGATAACGTATACGAATAATATTATCTAAGATAACGGTGGAGTCGACGACAAGATGGCGACGGACGATGACCCGATGGTCATTGTCCGTAATGGTCAGTGAACCCATGGTCATTGTCCGTAATGGAGGTTTAATGCCAATAGCGTTGTTTGGTGATATTCGAATAGTGGAAGACGACGATGGGTTTGATGATAAAATGGTGGATGTAAAATCTGATTGACAATAAGGAGGTCCTGTTACAGAGCAAGCAGTACGCAACAGTATGTGTCTAATTGAAAACTAGAATAAATTTAGCATACTTTTTAAAGGCTCTGGCAATATAGGTAGGAAATAAGGAATTCCATTGTTCGCTCAAACAGTAATTAGGCAGGAAACGAATTGGACGAGACACTGACAATTTCCCACAGCAAGTTGATTATTACTACAACGTCTTCCCATTTAATTTCAGTAAGTTCAACTTGTTGTACGAATAAACAACGATTAAGTTTACGAATGGATGGTTTGTCTATTTTTCACACTTACCTTAAGGTTCAGTTTGCACCATCAATGAATAAATGAATAATCCAACATTTTCTCGTTTCTCCTGCTTGTTTCGCATGTTTTCTTCCAAGGATGATTCGTTCTCTCGACACGATTGTTTGGAATTCATGACAACAAATATTTTAATTACAACTTTGGCCATCAGAAGTCTGATAACGAGAATATGAAGTTGGAAAGTGGCGAGTGGAACGGGAATGAAAACAGAATGGATCGAAAAGGGGCCAAAGAGGATTAGAACGGGCACTCATGCCTTCATCAGCTCGAGTGTCTTCTCTATCAACAGTGACGACGGGGTCGTCTCTCTCTTCCACCTATAAATCCTACACCTAACCGTCGTTGTGTATCTGTAATCTGGAAGGTGAGAGTCTCACCCTTCCCCCTCACCCTCTGTCTCTCTCATCATCATCATTCGTACAGTTTCAACGATTCCCACGGGTACTCTTGACACGAAGGGTCATACACGCGATTCTCTGAGCATCTGTTATACGCTATATCTCTATACTAGCTACAACGAACGTACATACAGTTCGTACATCTACTCGACGACAACGAAGGCAATAGTATCGACACTTTGTTCGGATTAAATTAGATACTTCTCGAAGAAACCCGATGAAACTTGAAATCAAGTTTCTCAACTCTCTCTTTCTCACTCTTTCTCTCTCTCTCTCTATTTCCCTCTCGGACGTTAATGACTAACGAAGGAAATTCGACGACAATACCATTTTATCGTAGACGTCAGTGTCAAAAGATTTTTATAGTTGAAAATTTGTCCTGATTTGTTAAAATACGTCAACGAATTTTAGAATTTTTTTGAAAATGTTCCATATTTTAATCCTTTACGGGCTGATTTTGTTTCAAATACTTAAGTTAACGCACGTTAAACTTTTAAACACGAAAAAAGCAATAAAACAGGACTAGGAATTGGAGAGAGAGAGAGAGAGGGAGAACTCTATGCAAAAAATTGCCGGTAAGTGCAACTAAAATGGTTCCGGGTTCAACGGTGGCGCCGCACGGCGAATTGAGGCACGTCTTGAGCTATCGTAAATGAACCCGAACGTCAGCTTCAAAACTAATTGTAAGACCACGGCCACGAGTTGGCGCGAGAAGCACAAACAACCGTACACACGTTCGTACGCCAGGTGGAAGAAGGAAGGCTTTTATTAAAGGCCATTAACCGGAGGCACATAAGCGAAACAAGAGTAACGAATAAAAGCCCATTTGACAATTCGACAAGACGTCGTCGTCCTCGTCAAGCTTGAACTAACGAAGCAATTTGAGCAATATAATTTGTGCTGTTCTCGTTCTCTTAGCTCTATAAAAGAGGGCGTCGAATGTGAACATTTTTGACCCAAGTGGGAATACGAGACGACAATTACAACTAGATGCAAATGAGCCACGTACGAATAACATCAAATACTTTAAATGGGACAAACTCTTATCGGCATACATTTTATCTTTTTTTCAATCTTTCTCATATCCTTGCTCTTGAGTGATATCGAACAGATGTCACACGTGTCAAATATTTAATAAAAGGCGAATGTACTTTGAATATTTTTTTTACTTTTTCCAAGTCACTGATAGGATAAGTTGATGAAATTTTCATACATATTTATTCAGAATCTTGCATGAGAGACGGTGAATACGATGGATGAAATTGAACAACGAATCAAATTATGGGTCTTAAAATTGTTAAAACTCGTAATAAATATTTCTGATTCTCTTGTCGTTCATTCATTTTTCCGAATGAAATCAAGATTTTCTAGGTCGTTATGGAGCGGAAAAGTCGAGACTGATTGAACGCCACTTGTGGTGGAAGATAAAAATAAAAAAATAAAAAGATTGAATAAGAAAATAGAAAAGAAGAATTTCAGGCGATCCTCTCGTCAACTGACGAATATTCGAGAGCAGATCACATGAGCGACGAGGAGAAAGGAAAAAAGAGATTGTGCCCTTCTCTTTCAGTCGGTATTATCTACATCACCCCATCGAAGCGGCGAATATGTAAAAGATCTTCGGGGATTTAATTTGAATATAAAAGTGGAATCTGTGTATCCCAGCAGGCAACTGGATTTCAGCTGATTTATGCATTTTTCAGAAGGGTTGGCCTCATGCATTTTGCAGGGAAGGAGCATCACCAAAACCGAGGATCGGTGGGATTTTCCTCACCGGGGAGGGCTGCGACAGCAGCGCCACGAACAATATCGTGATTCAAGTTGGGTATGAGATTTCGATTTTTCTTCACACCACATGATACAAGAATATAGCTTCGTAGAAAGGATGTCAACAAATAAAAGGCCAATATCGATGCTACCAGCTGATGCTTTCTATGATCGATGCATCTCCGAGGTGGAAAAAATCTGGTCAGTTGATTTTGGGTAATTTTTATGAATACATTTTTCATGAGACTCCGTTTTTTTTTCTGAACACGTGGTGAAGTTATGTTCTTAATGTAAATGTAAATTTACGAATATTTGACCACCATTTATGTGCATGATAACATATGGAAAACTGTTTCGCGTGCTGGCGTGAGTTGCTATATTGTTGCCTCAGACATTCGGCTCTCTGCGTTTAATTTCCCCTGGCATTAAACGAGCATGGAAATTCCAGGAAAACGCTGTGCTGAAACCCAAATCTAGGTACCTACGCGTATGAACGTGTAGATTTTTTCTTTTCAACTGCTAATTTCTAGAGAGGAAAAATATAAAAGCGTTGTGAAATATCTCTAATTTAATTTAATTTATAGGCTAACTAGTTCATTATGATAATTTCCTTGGTTTTTCAGAAGGGCAATTATAATCTCGTGAAATTTTATTTCAAGACTTGTCTGACAATCTATTTAGGTTAATTGAAAAAATAAAAAAACCGTATTTCGAAGAAATATTGGCATGTATAACATGATCTTCAATGATTCTGGGTTCTTAGATATGAAGAAATTTTGAATTCGTTAAAAAATCGATTAATTAATAATAGAATGGTTAACTTAAAGGGATCGCAGTTGTTTATAATGAAATTCGATCAAAACATGGATGAAGGTGACAAAATATTAATTTTTCGAACCCCAACAAACCTGAAACGACAAAAAAACATAATCGGATAAAACCGTGTAAATAAAAACTAGCGCGTCACCCTCGTGCAG
Organism: Netelia inedita; assembly: GCA_964017225.1. Lineage (NCBI taxonomy): Eukaryota > Metazoa > Arthropoda > Insecta > Hymenoptera > Ichneumonidae > Netelia > Netelia inedita. The sequence goes on from OZ024923.1 coordinate 11,297,834, forward strand.
TTCCAGCTCATTCGCAAACTTTAATCTACGAGGCAAGAATTGAGAAAATCACGCGCTCCTGGGGTGAAATCAGGAAAAAGCAATATCCAAGTTTCAATTTACACGATTTTTATTCAATCACTTCATAATTTTCTTTCACCCCATATTACTAACTCCGCTTTCAATATTATCCCGGAAACTAAATCCAAAATCTCATCAGTATCGAATATCGCAAAATTCCGGAATTCCGCTCTCCCAAACCCACAAGAATTCCGAGGGTGGCCTGTACATTGTATTATCGATCGCAAGCTTCATGATCTCGATGGTAACCCATGATGTATAAATCATGTCTTACAAATAATTTCCATGACAAAATTATAATTGAGTTTCGCGAAGCATTTATTTCGCGCGCGAACCGGGGGTTTGGTGAACGATGAGAAGGCACAGGATGGCAAGTATACGGTACGATGCACATGTCCGGACGGTATACGTATACCTATATTGAAAATAAATAAAGCTTTAAACTCGCGCACGGCTCTCTATCTATGGTATTTCGCGAAGCCCATTAGTAAGTGCTGCCTGTGTTGCCTGCTAGAATGTTATGGAGACTTATGCAAACTCAGGATCCAATTACTGAAGGATAATAGGATAGGATAATGATTTGGATTTCGCGCACCGCGGTAACGGCGAGAACGCCGGTTATCTGTGCTCTTGCTGCCTGCAACCGGTGGTGAAAGTGACGATTTTATAACAGGGCCAGAACCACATTCCCCCTCGGTATAATATTTCGCGGATCTTATAATTCATCTTATAATTAATTTTCTCGATCTATATCCGAGGGATAAATCGACCGTGGGGATTTTCAGCGGAATAAACGAAGAGAAATAAAATCAAAATTCAAACCCTCGGCGGACGGCGAACGAATGTATTGCTCGCGGTGCAAAAGCTCCGATTTTCTCGAAGAACCTTTGTTCGGAACGTGCAGCGTACCGGCTGATGGTACGCCGAGATCACAATAATTCTGCAACCTGGAACAAGAAACCATTGTTGGGCAAAAGCGTGTTTGTAAATACGGGAAATGGTATATACATCTTCGCATGGTTTCAAGTTGCGTTAGTTCGTCGGTCAACAATTTTCAAGCGTTATGAGATTCGAAAATTGCGTAAATTTCCTCTCTCGAACAGCTGATGCGCACAAAAAGCTCTTGTTTCCTTTCAAATAGTCGATTAAATATGGAAAATCGATATATACATATGTTACAACGAGTGTCAGGCGTCATATATCCACCGAAAAATATTAAATATTGCACAATGCCCTTTCATAAATTGCTTAGAAACGATGTGCAACTACAAATTATTTTCAAAGATTAATAACGAAAAATAATTTTCTTCATTAAAATTCCAATCATCGATTGTATCCAAAAAAATCCAAAATTAAATCGTGCACTGCACATTCATGAATTACTCTGTAATACTGCACTGCGACTTTTCAGAGTGAGAATATTCGGAGTGACGGCTCTCGAAATATCGTACAAAAAATATTGTAATTGACTAATAAAAAAAAATTAATCGAATATTTTAATCAAAGCTCAATCATGCGACGAAAACTAATAGAATCCTGACGGAGCGTAGAATCATGAATCAAATAGAAGTCTCGTACCTTGGCAAGAATCACGCGGGAATACTAAAATCTTCATGAAAAGTTTAAATGAGAATTTCAACAAAACGGTCCGTCCGGGATTTGGGGACAGTGCCGAGCTTCCTCGTCTAGGTGTCTCTCACCTTTATTCGCCGCATCGTACAACCGCCATGAGAACGGGTCATATATACCGTCGTTACTCCTGGTACCCACCACCGGCGTCTCCCCCAGCGTACCCCGGGTACATAATTCATGAGAATATTTGAATAGTGTTTTACACTGCTTACCACTTGTACTTCCAGGTACTTTAACATTAAGTTCCACTGACGCGTAAGTAGGTACTAATGCTCTTACCGCTAATGCATTTGCACCATTGTTTTGGACTGCCAGTGGCGACGCAACGAGGGATGGATCACGAGAAAACGTTGAGACGCGACGGTAAAATTGCATCGACCTAAATCGCCTAGCGTCCATGAAAAATAACGTAACCTCGTATCATTGGGTATATTACAACTTTGTTCATTCATAGCTGCCACCGTTAAAAATGCAAACTACTATTTTTTTCTACACGAAATAATAGCTTTTATAAAATTGAGAATAAAGCCTGAAACGGCTGTGTCGATGCATTTTTTTACCCATTGGCGTTAATCAAATTTGTATATTTTGAAGCGGGACGAGCGGTTGAAAAAAAGACGAACAAAAAAAAAGACTTTGTTGCATTAATACCGTGAGTTCTACCTGCGTCGTCAACGGGAAAGGCCTCGTGATAAATTTCCAACCTCTATAGATTCATTATCATAATTGCAATTAAAAGTTGTTAAATTTAAATATCAATCGAGGCAGGAAGTGGTCGGTGACGTTATATACGTGTACCGAGCAGCGAGCCCAGTCGGCCGCTCGGTCGCCCGGCCGAGTTCATGAAAATGCAACGGGTTCCTCGCCGCTGGCTCATCTGAATATCATAACACCAACCTGATATAATTGTTTTTACATTATAACCCCGTCTGCACGTAGGAACGGTTTTCCGGCTTCTTCTCTCGGCCGCGCGGAACTTTCGAATCGAAGACTTCTTTTTTTTTTCTCGGGGAAAGAAACGAATGAAGAAAAACGCCCGTGCATATATTATATGTAGGTATAGATATAATTATACAGTGACATACTTTGCACTGCTTTATCGCAAAGAAGATTCCATTTTGTGTCCAACGGAGCGTACGACATTCCGCGCTCAATCTATCTCGGCTCTCGTTTTTTTTCCTTTCGCATTATCATGGCTGGCTACGTTCGCGCCATTGTTGATGAGTTTATCATCCGGGACTGTGGCAATACGAGAGAAATTTGCATCAAACCCACAGAGTATAATGCTTCCAGCACATAAAGAAATCATATTCATTTTTTTTTCTTCTACAATTTTTTCTGTTTCATTATGTTACTTTTGGTTCCTGTTTTTGTTTTTACGTTTTTCTGTCTTTCTCTTTCGTTGCTTTGTTTTCCTTCCGTTCTTTCGCTACGCAGTGCACTGGGATTGTCATAAACTCCGAGCTTCGGAATGGAATCTCGTTGTTCTCATAAACCCCTACACACACACAAACCACTAGGCTACCGAAGGAAAGAACGAGGAAGAGAGAGAAACGGAGAAAGTGAGGTTAAGGGAGGTTGGGCAACAAGGCTGTGGCCTAATCCACGAGTGGGTCGAGTGGCCTCTCCGGAAATCCGCCATTCCTCGTGCCACTGGACCAACTCTCTCCTCGTCTCCTCATCTCGGTCTCTCTTTTCTCGTCGATATGCATTCACTATTCGCTATTTTCCTCTCTCTCATTCTTTTTATCTATTCTCCATCTTGCCATTTTCCCTCTATTTTTCATTCCCTTGCTCTGCGAATCTTTCTCTCTTTCTCGTCGTTCATCAGCCATAGAGACAACAAGTCGTTGGATTATTCTCCGACAAGAGCGAAATTCTAGGACACTCTCCCGAAATTACGAAACTAATATTTTTCCTCCCTTCAAAAGTCTCGATCGAGGCCGGAGGCGTCGACGCGAGCGAGCCCGTTTCTTAAGTCAATTGTACCGTGGACTGCTTAACGCAAATGAAATGTAAACGAGAGGGGCCGTAACGAGACACTACGCCAGTAAGATTCGTATATTCCCGTTCCAGCTATTTGCAAGCTCAAACGAACTTTTCCGTCAGATGGCGCGGAAAGTCACCAGACGGCACGACTCCAGTTCTCCTCCGTCATACTTTGCGCTGGCTATGCGCAATGGGCCCGGAACTTATGCGCCATGGTCGATCCTAACCATACACGTTCGACTTGACTAACAGTTACTTCTTGAAAAATTCATTACTCCGTACAAAAAGTACAATTTCCCATAAAAACCATCGTTATTTAATTATACGTTGCTTTGTACTCAGATATTTGTTATTTGTTGACTATGGCAACCTGGTGTTATAGTGATATAACAGATATCTCGAATGCGAAACTGCAAAGACTGATAAATACCGGAAATCATTTTTACCGTTTGTCTTGAAAGATACGAGTATATTAACGCCTACGGGCATAAACTGATATCGCTTTAAGTGAAAACCCGACGTCAGTACTATCTCTTCATATCCATCTTCTAAATCCTCTATTCGAATCCTTTATCGTATATCAACGAAGCCTTCACGCGAGGTAAATCTCGAGGTTTGCTTGTCTCGTTTATCGACTTCGATCTTCCCAATGGTTTCATATTGCACCTCTGCATATATAAAATCTTTTCATCTTTAACCAATTCATCTTTGGTATGCACTTTATACCTCGATTACTTTATCTCTCTAGTCTACTGTTTTTTAAAAAAGACTTTCTTCAAACTTCCTTAATCAGGAAATGCACCTCGAATTTTCTTTGTCTCGCTTTGGCTTATACTTTTTATAAAAATTGTTTAGCTCAAATTTTTTAACTGTGTTTTAAAGTTTGAAGATTTGGCTACCAATTATCTTGAGGTCGTAATACTACTTTTCGTTAGTTGAATACAACTCACCGAAATTAAAACAAAAACGAAAATTAAACTAAGACACTAACTATAAGCCTTCGAATGATTTCATTGAAATAGAAGACAGATTTTTTTAAATTTGTTAGCCTGCCCTACAAAATAGTTAAATTTTCCTTAAATTCATCATCAGGCGTCCATTCAAAAGCGACACCAAAAAACTTTGGAGGAAGTTTAGATCAGACACTGTTCGCTTTAATGGTGCGATAGCTGAGTTACATTTCAACTTGATCTCTTCACGTTTTCAAGATAATCAAAGCGTATAACACCATGCCTCAGCTCTCAATTTTTTTTAGTTGTACATTTCTGTAGCATAATAACGAAACAATTAACCAATATTCATTTCTAACACTTCCACGATTATGGAACCATGCAAGCGATAAGAAGAAACCAAGAAACGTGGACAATTTTTACTCACCGTTTGTCACATTGACAATGCACATTGTGCAGAAACGCATCCTACAGTGCCTGTTTGGAATACACATTTCAATTACTAATCGAGGACACTTGGGCCAAAATTGTAGCTGTCGCTATATTAATCAAATTTCCATCGAGGAAACTTAGAGAACTTTGCATGCTCGTAGGATGATGCAAGAGACTATATGTCAATAGCTCGCCCGTTATGTTCCGTGATAGTTAGGAAACTGATTGACATGAGGTTGAGGTCTCACCGTCATGCGGTCGACGAGCTAAATTCTGAATCGTGTTCCACCAAGTCTCGAATTTCAACGCAACGCCATTGTCGTTATAGGGTTCGTTATAATCAGCCAAACTGTTTTCCAAGTTGTGCATCTCAACCGTACAAGCCCCTCTTGACGGCTATTAGCACGTTCAAATAGTTTGGCAAATCGATCCATGGTGGGTGAATAGACTACTTACTTACGATCTTCCACGAAACATGAATGCTGAAACGAAAAAATTATGGTCAGCACCAATATATCAACTATCATTATCCATATTAGGATGGCAACATCCCTCAAAGAGACCACCTCCATCTCGACACCAAACAGGGAAGACTTTAAATACAAAGTCCAAGTTTCCAATGACTTACCATTCCTCAAGAACCAAATGCATACGATTAATACATATATTAAACCTGTATAGCCGTAAGTCCCACCGGAAGTTAGTACCATGCACTTTTGATGTGCCCTTATTTAAATACTTCATTCAATTTCGTCGAAATTTCAAAGTTAGTTGCCGTGTAGCAAGACAGAGAAGTCATACTTTTTTTTTTAAGTTTAAATAAAAACTATTTTTTATAAAAATTGGGTAAGATAATGTTTTTTTTTGGAAAATTTCGACCAATTTGTACAGCTCTTGCATTAGAAATAAAGGAGCATTAGAAAATACATATAGTTTATCACAAAGAAGTAAATCCAGTTAAGGAGTAATTTGGTATTAATGCTCGTGCTCTCCCAGCAAAAGAGCAGCACTGGGATAATAAATAATTTCAGTATCCTTGGCTCTTTTTTCACTTTGTTTCGTTAGACGTTTCTCACCTATACCTCCATCCGACTAACCCACTCGACGATACCTGTTCTGTAACCCTCAGCTCGGTTCTTCCATTTACATTTTTATTTTTCATGACCACTTTCCTGGCGCGAACTGTTTCTGGTTTTCTATATATTTTAGGTCGACGTTGAAGCGTCCATGGAGGCAAATGGAACGGGACGAAAATGTTCCACATCCTCCCCTCGTGGATGATAGAGATGAAACACATACGTGAGGGTTTTTTGGAAGCGGACGAATGATTTACGTAGAATTGGAAATCGGATCTTTAAACGTGATCTATACTGGCAGCGCAATGTTTGCATAAGAGGGAAACGTGAGCAAATATTAAAAAAAGAAAATGGAACAAAGAATATTTTACAACCCCGGGAAAAACGTTTTCCAATTTACCCAAAAAACCTTTTTGCTGGAATAGAATTTTAATTATTAGACGAATATACTGTCACGTTTGATTTTCAACCCTGTTTTACCGAACGTGACCTCGTTCTCGGCTAGCTTGCGCCACAAATAACAATATATCGAGCCAAGCAAAAATACCAGAACAATCATATGCGATAAAAATACATCGTTTCATTTGGAATTTAACGTACTTTGCCTATTTATTAACGAATACCTCGAATGTCCTTACAAGCTTTCAATATTCAGGTAAAAGTGAATGATAGATCGCGGGAACGTACACGTACTATCTAACGTCTATTGAAAATATCGACAGTGCTTTGGCGTTGATTCAAAATTTTTTTAATTCGCGTGATATTTCGCCTCGGTACACCGGAATAGCAAACGCTATTAACTATCGCCGTATAATGCGTTGAAAATTATTTATTATAGTATGGCTTTTCATCGAACAATGACGGGCCTATTGGGGTCATGCGAGGTAGAGGGAAGTGGTTTATTATAGCACAATGGCTCCGCCGTTCATTCAACTTTAGCGAAATAGTGGAGGTGAACAAGTGTCGGATGGGGAAAATCCAAATCAATTCTGTACTAAAGGGTACATTGATGCAGGATTAAAATTTTAAAGGAAGGTAATGTGTTCAGTATACTCGATCGGTAAGAAAAATTGTAGTACCATTGCTTTCAATGACTTATTTAGTTCTCAGGAAAGCACAATATATTAACATAAGATGCAATTCTCAATTCTAAATGCACGGTTGAAAAAAAATGTAATGGTCACAAACATTTGAAAGTTTCGATACTTCGATGACACTCGATATTTCGATGAAAAGTAAATCAATTTTTTATGCTTCCGTCTAGTCCGCATGAAACCGTCCTTTCCTCTTATTTAAAATACGAACCATTTTTTTAAATTAGTAAAAGCCGATTTGTTATCGACAAAGACCCACGTGACTTTAACTCAAACAGTACAATTGTTTCTATCTTTTAGGACAAGTTAATGACATATTCCAAATTGACCTTTTTACAATCTATCGACCAACGGTAGAAAAAGCTAGCAGTGCGAAAAGTGCAGTTTGCTATTGTCGGGTACGAATAATTGATTTTAATTGGATCGATAAGACTAATTAACGATGAATACCGGTGAGCGCCGGACTAAAAAAAAGTGACCCTTTCAATTTGTATTTCATCGATATTGAGAGACGTATACAAACAGTATAGATTACTTTGTCATTGGCGACCCTCCGATTGTATTGTTGGAGCTGTACCTACACGTTTGAAATTTAAGCATCGGACAGTTTATGTGCAATGTGGCCTTTTTGAACTTTTTGAAACTTGGGTGCAATATTCATAATTTACGACGTTTCTTGAGATTCTTGGGATGCAATTCAATAGGACTGTCCTATGCATTGAGTATCTGGGTCATATCATAAAATTATTTATAACATAAAACAACCAATACCGAAGTTAATCCATTTGTAGCTTGAGAATCATTAAAGTGAAATCTTTTTTAATGAATCGCCATAATGATTGTTATACTTATACATTAATTATGCATTATTCTTCAGTACAAATATGTGAAATATTATCTTACAGCTTTCTTCAAAAATACGATAGACATTATTTACATATAAAACAATTAAATAAATTTTAAAAAAATTGTCAAAAAAATATTGGCGTGGCCTAAATTGAGACATTTTCTTGACTTTGGGGTTTAAACGCGAACATGATTTATCAGTGAATACAAGTCCTGAGGTGAATATGCTTTAAGTCCATAAAATATGCAGACGAAAGGGTACGTTGAGAACTCCACGTATTTTCTGGAGTTTTATAACATAACTCTGTTGTTGCTTTGCTAACGAGTCTGAGTATTGCAAATTTTTGTACAATTTTTTTTTCATGACGTGGGTCGAGATGGAAGGTCGGGGGCGACAGACAAGCAGAAACGCGAAGAGGCCCAAGGCGCATCGACGCTATATAAAAGCTACCAGCAGCACCATTAGAGCGAAAACCACGAAAGGCTCTCTGCATATATTTTTTTTCACCGTGGTGTACAATACAGACTATTTCTGTATCATTTTGTTTTTTTTTCATAAATAAGAGGATACGCAGGGGAGAGACCATATCGATGGACTCGTTGCATGAATGGGCAACTTCGAGGGGATGGACCGCCCGTGTGTTATCGTAGCATAGAGACGTCTCATTATTATTTCTCGCTGGACAAAACTACTTAAATCACTTCTTATTGTATAGTCGACATGGACGCAAAATTAAAGGATTTCTTGTGGTAATTCGAAATCAAACGACTATTCTTTACTAGCACCAATACGACAAAATTAAAAAAAAAACTTATTTTATTTTTAAGGAAATTAACAGCAACCTCAATTTAGCCGATTTGCAAATTGTGTTAATATATGATTATCGAATCAAGCTTTGATCATCTTCTTCACATAGTAATTTTGATATTATTCACGCGTTTTGTTCGATGTATGATCTTTTATGTATTTTTATTACGAAAATATTTGGGATGCAAACCATCCCAATTTTTCTTCGTTTATCTTCTCAAATATTTATTATTCAATCGCAAAATTTTCTATACTTTCATCTACGTTTTTAATTGAAAATTGTCCGTTGGTGAAGCAGTGTAAGGGCGGCTTTTACTATTTAAATTTATAATGGTATATCTTCGATATCGAGCGATCAAACTAACTAAATCTTGAAGAACGTACTCTAACGGTATCTATCTTTAATTTGATTAAAAATTCTGGGCTTATCTACATTTAAGGCTAATGGAAGAGCTGCCTTAAATAGACCATCGATGCCGAGTGTATTTTAATATTTCATACACTAGCTCTCGCTCCAGTCCCAAAATTCTTCCGAATTGATTATTCTCGATTATTCGATTAATTAATTCTGTCATGCATCACTGTGATGGAACATTCGAAATCAATAATGCATAGCCAGTTTTTCAATAGCACTTGAATAGACTCTTATCGCCGTGTGACAACGAAATGATCTTGGCTAAAAGCACATTATTGTCCTCGCACTATTGCCTTTGTTCTCGCTCTCATAACTCCTTACGTGACGTAATCCATTCTTCCACCTGCAATGCGACGTTTCGCAAAAATAAAAACGCCGCACCCTCCCAGGCAGCTGCACATATACGAGGGTTGGGATGTAACGTAACGAGCAAACCCCGCGAATCCAATAACAATACAGTAGCGTCGAACATATAGAAATTCGTTTTGCAGTACCGTATTCATTAATGGCAATTCGTGGTCGAAATAAATTCCGACAATATCGAAAAACGAATATAACGGTCATCGCAGGTGAGAAGAGAATTTCTCTTTTTAGTCTCTGTCATTTTTTTGCAATGTCGAACGTCGAGCATTGTTGTTAATTGTGTAAAACGCAAATTGTCTCTGCCTCGGTCACCCTCCCCCTAGAACAAACAGAAAAATGGTTACCTAATGCAAATTTTCAAACGAATTTCACTATGGACACATCGCGAAACGAGAGATCTTATTGGATTAAAGTCCTTTTTTTCTCGTCTCTCTCCGTCCAGTTGAACGAATCGATGGAGCCATTTTTGAACGTCCATGGGGACGTTCGAGTCGTGATCGACTTTGCGTTCATGTTTTTTTACGTTCTTTTCATTTTGTCAAGCGAGCCAGCGCCTCTCGATTCTTCGTCATTGGTTGAGACATCTAGAATGTTCCCTGTCGATTTTAGAACGTCAAATAATAAATTGTACCGCCCGAGGTTGTCCGTCAAATATTTATATTGCATTAACGATCCTGTCCGGGAGTTCTCGCGGTCGAGGGCCAGGAGCTCCTTGATTAGAAGGTTCTTTTATGTACGATCAAATTTGTTCGGGCAAATTGGATCCATCGGATACGACGTCGTTATGGACTCTATGGAGCGAAGCTGCGGTGGTGGTTTTCCCTTTTCCTCTCACACACTTTCCTTTCTATCCCGCAGTGGTGACCACCATTCCGGTGTTCTTTCCCACACTCCGATGTTCCGTTTGGTCCATAGCTTTCTACCCGGTTATCTACGCGCGGTACTTAATCAACTGACTAATTATCTTGAACCGGTGTATTCGACACTTCGAGGGAAACTCCGTTTACACAACCTGGGCAGAAAATACAATTACATCTGTTTCTTTTTTGGAAAAGTATAGTGAAACTTATCTCATAGCTACAAATTTTTCCATCCTACTATTATTTTCTAAATCATTCTTACAATTAAATTCAATATTATTCGTCAGTTTCGAATTCGTTAGAAATTTAATTATTTTCGGCCTGTGCGCTTGGAAAGAACTTCCTCTATATAATTTTGAAAAAAAACTGGTGTTTTGCGAGCAGACTAAAATTATGAAGATTCCATACAAAGATTTTTCTGGTCCTCGTTAACTGAAATCGTACAATAACGAATCTTTGAGAAATTGTTATATTTCGCGGGAGACGGTAACGAATGAAATTTTCTCATGGAAACTGGAAGCATTTCTATGTCTGGCTTCATTCACCACGTAACCATTGATGCCTTTCGTGAATAGCCCGGTCATAACAGTAAGCATGAACGTGACCGCTCTGATCGTTGGTAACTCTCATCAGCTAATCCACGTTGTATGCGCGCACAAGGATAAACGTGAGACCACTTGTGACTGCCGCTAAACTCCTCTGAAAAGCGTTTTGGTCGTTGACAGTATAAGACACGATACGTGACCGCGGCGAAATCATCTTATAAGTGTAATAACCCGTTCCCTTATCAAATGTCTCCTTGTGGCTCGCCTCAATTACCTCATCTTGCCTCATTGTTTCGTTAAATAAATACATTTGTAAGAAAATCGATAAAGAGAAAACAGTTCTAATTTTTAATCTAATAAAAACTTAATTGAACTATTTGAATATTTATTTAAACTAAATATTATCAATATGGTAAATATCTAATTCGGGATAGGGACAAAAAAACGGATTGTCGTTGTTTTTTAAATCCGTTGTTTATTCCATTATTCCGTGCCAATTACAGTAAAATAATGGCAGCAGTTGACATACAATTTTAATAGTGCATGCAATAAACTAATAAAATGAAACCACACCATTTATGGGTCAATAAATAAAAACAAATGTGGGTGCTTTGAAAAAGATCGCATTACATTCGGTCAATAATGTTTTTAATCTTTCTATACATCCTATAGCTTTATATACCTACCTATACTTTTTATGGCATAATTTTGTAGCTGATACCAAGACGTTTTCAAAATACTGGCTACAAACCCTTTATAGCTGATATCTTTTTGATTTATGAGACTTAGGTACAAATTGCATTACCGCCGAAGTTAACGTTGCCCAAAAGGTATCGGGTGGAGGTTGCATCTTCCAAATGTGCTGGTGATCTATTTCTGTGAGTGAAAATTAGCTTGCGACCAATAAGAACAGGTCAAGCGATGTGAATCTAACGGTGCGACCACCATATATGAGATATATATGAGATACATATGAGATATATGTATATGAGACATATATGGAGATATATATAAGATATATATGGAGAGATATATGGAGATATATATAAGATATATATGGAGATATATATGAGATATATATGGAGATATATATGAGATATACACGGAATATATAGGAGGCATAGACCCCGACTCATTATACTCTTACAATTAATTCTAGCATTCGTATTCTCAAAATCTCATTGCATGACTTCTAGACGTCCGTAACTAGGCGCCACCAAGCGGTTGGCGCGCGCACTATATACGTGTCTCGCTTTTACGATTGAAGTCGTTCCTCTTCGTATATTCTTCCCGCTTCGCGCGTCCGTCGATGTGCTGCCTTTCTCACCACTACACAGTCTACGGAATAAGCATCTACAAAAACGAATAAGAGACCGAAGACGGCCAAGCTCACTACTTCCTGCATTGCATGCAAACAAGCAGACGAGACGTCCGATATCAAGTGTCAGCTGTGGGCACTGAGCACCACGGAAACTGACGCGAACTAAATATAGACGTCTTCAAATCGATCGGTTAATGTCAAGATCTGCCTTACCCGAGGAAGGTTATATACCGTTAAAGATAGACCAATTATATATCAATTGAAAAGAGAGGTTAAGTCAGGGCGTCTTTCGCATCGCGAATTGTTAGTATTTCGCTGGTATCGAATAGTTCTGTCTTGAATACAATCCAAACTCAGCTGTTTGTACTTTGCACGTATTACAGGTTAAGTATTAGATTTCACGCTGAAGTAATTTAAAAAATCCATCACTCATCAACAGAACGAGAGATTCTTTGTTGAAAATCGTATTTTTATATCGCGTTTGAGCAAAATAATCCAAATTACACAATTCGTACACAACGTTCGACGTACACCACATTACCCATGAATCTTCGACAGGATAATTTGATGTGAATATACACAGTTCTGGCAGAAAACACGGTGTTAAACATACGTCGCTTTATTTTCCCAAGGTAGGTTTAATTACTAATAATTATTGACATTTTAGAGGGTTGCAATAGAAAGGATTGAGTTTATTGTTTACACAATGGTTGGCGTCTGTGAATTTAGCGTTCATTTGAAATCGATGAATTATGGAATGGTTGGGCACGAAAACTTTCCGGGGCGTTTAGGAGTCCTATTATCGCTCGAGTGTAATTTGTACAACGGCAAAACCTATGTTGGCCATAATCCATTTACCGGTAATACACTGAATACGAACGTAACCACAAATATGTTATGTACACATTCGGTAATAAGGTGATATCGACTGAATGCTCGCTCGAGTGAATATTCCTTTTTTCTTTCACTTCACGTTTACACGACACAGACCGAATGGCATAGAAATGAACGTTCATTTTCTCGAATACGTCGTCGAGTGTTAAAGTTGTACGCCATCCGCTACAAGACGCGAAACCAAATGGCTGATTCCGAGTGAATGTTCTCTCTGTGTACAGACGTTTCATTTTTTGTTCACTTGGAGTGCGAATGAATGATGCCGAATGCCGAAATCCAACATCGTTGGATTTTTTCACTAATGAATTCGTTCGTCAGATTTGATCCATTTCGTGTTCAGACGATTCATTTCGAGTGAAAGATACCGAATGAAAGACAGAAATGAACAAAAAATGAACCATCTGATATCAGCTTTATTAATATTTTTTTTAACACTGAATATTTCCAAAGGGGGTCGCCACTAGCATCCCACAGATAGCGCCCTCGAATGGACAACTTGCCGAACGCTGTAGAGTCGCGGGCTCGTGATATTTGACGCGTGAGTATTTTTATTATTCTCATCGTTGTCTTGAATTGATAAAAACGGGTATTCCGAGCTCGGGAAGTGCGCGAATAGCCTAACAAGAACATACGTAGAATGAATTACATTATCGACTTGATTACTCTTGAATACCAGCGGCCCTCGCGCTAACCTCATTTCTCCCGCGGTATGTTGTTTTTCCAGCCCCGATTCTGATTTTGAACGTGAATACCGGCGCTTCGTAAATTCGACCAAAGATACGTTTTACAACAATTAAGAATGCAATTTATATTCATTTGGATAATTGCTGCCTTTGAAATCTCCCGAATGTGAGTAAACTTTCTCGCATACTTAAAATCATCTTAAAACAAATAATAATTTAGTAATAACGCATAGTATAATAGTTCGATATTCACGATTCTTAAAGAAAGAATAGGTGTGATATGTACGTAGTTTCACTTTTCATACAAAAAAGAAAGATCGTGCATAATTTTTCACTCTTCATAAAAAGTAAGGTTATGTTTCCGATATAGAATCGTTGCAAATAAAAGATTAATGTAGTGATAATATGGACAGAAACATTGCAAAACTACATTAGAACATTTCTCGAATAAATTTATCAAGTATCTTGATATTCGATCCTCGAAGGACAACGCAGTAGACAATATTTCCCTTCTTCGTGACTATTTCAGTCTGTATTTGTACTTTATCGATCGTGCCCGTGATCGAAATTCTGAATCGATACGTAAAAATGTGCTCTTACATCGAGAGTATCTGTTTTTCAGTGGAATACATTTGGCGCATCATCGTTGATTCAAGAATCTACGGGTGAAATATCCAGTAAGAATCGGGTATAACTCGGGTATCACGTTTAGTTAATATTCTTGCGTAGAAAATATGGCGAAATCCTCAGGTGATCATAGAGTTTATCGTACGTCAAGAAAAATTCATAAATCAGGCAGGAATCAATCTTTGAATATAGGAACGAATCGAAAAACACAAATTATAGATAAACGTAAATCTGCGACATTGAAAAAACTTCGATCTAAGCGGCGTAAGAATGAACAATTCGTTAATAAGAATTCCGAAGTATCTGGTACGGAAGAGACATGCAAGGATAAAAAACTCGTCAATGACGTTTCTGAAGTTCTCGGTACGAAGAAAATACGCAATGATAGAAAACTTGCCAACAACGTTTTCGTAGTACCGGTTGCGAAAAATACACACAAAGATAATGTCCTTGACGGTACCGAAGTACCCGATAAAAAAGAGATACAAGTAAATAAAAAGCCCAGCAATGTTGTCGCTTCCAAAAAGCTGCGCAAAGACACAAAATTCGTCAATTATATTTCTGCAGTTCCTAGTACTAAAAAGACGGGTAAAGATAAAGAACGCGTCAATGACATTTCAAAAGTATCTAGAGCGAGCAAAAAAGACAAAGATAAAACGCTCATCAAGAATCCACTCAAAGTACTTCGTTTCCGTGAGAAAGACAATAATGAAAAAATTTGCAATAATTCGTCTAAAGTACCGAACGCTAGAATAAAATACACCGATACTGCGCTCATTGATAATACGTCAATGGCATCTCGTGCCGATGAGCCAAACAATAGTAAAAACAACGGGAATAATTCGATTAAAGAGAAAATCAATGGTAAAGTAAATAAAGATACAACAATGGTTCTGCGCTCCAGAGATCCAAGCGCTAAACTCATCCATGACTCTTCGAAAGTGCCTATTAAAGAGATCCGCAAAAGCAAAAGACTTTTCGATATTTCATCCGAACTACTGAAATCTAAAAAGAAACATATCGCTGCTGAATTCATAGATGATCTATCGGGAAACTCTAGCGCTACTGAGCCATTCGATTCTGAAAATAATTTGGATGATGCGTTTACAGAGAAAACGAACGATGACACAGTCAACGAAAATTCACCAATGGTTCTGCGCTCTAGAGACACGAGTGCTAAATTGATCGACGAGTTATCGAAAAAACCTTGTAGTAAAAAGATTCGTAAAAATAATAAACTTTTCATCAATTCCACCGGCGCTAGACTCATTGATGATAAATTGAAAATCATTCGCACTGATAAGCCCTGCGATACTGAAAACTGCATTAATGGTGCATCAAAAAAGAAAAACAATGATGCAAATGTTGACGAGGATATTGAACGTTCTTTATGCTTCAAAGACGTGTGTGCTAAACTCATCAACGATTTATCAAAAATACGCCGAACTGAAAGAATCCGAAAAAACGTAAAAGTTGTCGATAATTTGTCTAAAGTATCAGGGTCTAAAAAAAAATGTACGCACGCTGAACTCATCGGTGACAAGTCAAAATTATCTGACTCTAATGAGCCACGCAATACTGAGAACAACGTTAATGATGCGTCGGACGAAAAAACTAACGATGGCAGACTCATCGAAAATTTACCAATCGTTCGATCCTCCGCAGATAAGCGGAGTGATCCCAAAATCATTGACCATTCGACGAAAATGCCTGCACTTGCAGTAGCATCGACGTTGAAGAAATTAAGCAGTGATAAGAACTGTTCCAACAGAATTATCTGGCGCTGCGAAATATGTTATTTAGAATTTAAAACTAAATACAATCTTCATAGACATACGAAACGTTATGCGAATCCACCGTTTCCGTACGGCGGTACCGAATCTCCCGACACTAAGCGACAACATAGCCCGATCAAATATAACAAAATAAATCTAGAGAGAGATGTCGTAAGCTTCAAATGTCCCATTTGCAATCAACCATTCAATGGCAAAAATCCCCTCCAAGCTCACATGTGCCACTATCACGACGGTGGATTTGCGACGCTTCAACAGAAATCTGCGTCTAGGCTTCCGATAAGCGCCACATCAAAAAAATCGGGCGTTGAAGTTAACAGAAAAAGTTTGAAAAATACGAAGAAAAGTTGTACGCGAATATCGAAACAGCCAATACTCCCCAAACACGTCGAAGCTGCAAGGCATTGTCTAGAAAGTTGTGAGACGAAGGAGAAGATCGGCGAGAATGAAATAGCTACGACGGATGATGCGAAGGTTTTCGAGATATCCAAGAAAACGATTTCTGAAGTTGAGGTCGAGAATAAAAACGACGAGGCATCTCTGGGACATGAGAAGAAGAAATTTGCAATCTTGAATAATGTGAATAATACAGAACCGTCGAAACATGGTGAAAACACTCTTGTAGAATCGGAGATTCGCATCGGCGACGAGGACCAAGAGATAATGGACAATCCAGCGGATAAATACGAAACTCGATCCTCCGAGCTGGGTGTTTCTGTTGTAAAAGAAAACTATATTGCAGAAGAATCGTTCGAAGTTTCCCAGAATCGTGAAGAAATTGAAAAGACTGATAGCATCCAACTCGTTGAAGAAGCGAGATTGGATATACTGGACTGTGAGAAAAAGGACGAGCAGCGGAAATTAACCAACCCTTCAGACATTTGCGAGGAATCAGAAATCATTGATAAGAATGGAATTTTTAATGACACAAGTATTAATGTGACTGAAAAACATGATATGACGGAGGAGCTATTTGGAATGTCCCAAAATTGTGAGGGAACCGACAATGCTGATAAGCATGGAGTTCTAAAGGACGCAAGTGATAATATTGTCGAAGGAAAGAATATGACGGGGAAACCATTTGAAATTTCTCTAAATTCTGAACAAATTGAGAAAACTTTTGACGTTATAAATGTGCCAGAACAAAAGGAAGAGATGAAGAAATCATTGGAAATATTAAAAAGTAGGGAGGTAATCGAAAAGGCTGCTAGTACTGGACTCATCGAAGATGAGAGTTTGAATAGGTCTGACGACACGTTTCATCAGGAGAAACCACCTGAAATTTTACAAGAATGCGAGGAAATAGAAAATTCTGACAAAGATATAATTTTCAATGAAACAAGTATTAACGTGATGGAAGAAAAGGGTGAGGTTGGGAAACCATTCAAAATTTTTCAAAATTTTGAGACGACTGAAAAAACTGCTGGCAATCACATCATTGATGACGCGAGATTGAATGAACCTGATGAAATGAGTGAACAGGACAAATCATTTGGAATTTCGCTAAATGTCGAGGACTTAAAAAACACTGATAAGAATGGAATTTTCAATGAGACGATTGTTAAGGTTCCACACGAAAAGGATGTGGGCGGGGAATCGTTTGAAATTTCGCAAAATTGCAGGAAAATTGAAAATTCTCCTAACACTCGACTTGTTAAAAATGTGAATATGAATGAATCTGAAAAAAGCAACGAACGGAATAAATTTCTTGGAGTTTCACAAAATTATAAGACAAATTTGTCGATTGATAAAAACGGAGTTTTTCAGAACTCTAGTGACAGCGAGGCCGAGAATACTGACTATGATACATCACTCGAAATTCCGCACAATTTCGAGGAAACTGAACAGATCGATGAACCCCGAGTTATCACTTACACAAATTTCAATCTGCTCCGAAAAATGCACGGTACGATAGAAATACCAAACATCTTGGAAAATTTCGAGAAATGTAATTATAGAAGTTTCGTTAGTGACGTAAAAAGTATCGATTCAATGGAGGGAAGTGAATCAGATCAGAGTGATGTTGCCGAGGCACTTGATGATAATCTTCACGACGCATATGAGAAGCCGGATGACCCCGTTAACGAGGCGAACCTGCATCTTTTGTTGAGCATGAACACTTTAGTACATGAATTGGAAGTTCTATTACTCAAAATAAAAATATCGGACGAGGAGAAGAAATCGTCAAAAATTTTGAAAGGTGTTGATAAATCTAACAAGAGTAATTTTCTTACTAACAACGTGAAAAATAACGAGGCATATCATTTCACCCATCCAAATCGAAACAATCTCGTCAAATCACATAACGATAGTCTTCGAGAAACGCTAAAAAATGACTCGGATCAAATTACGTTTGAGAAAAGGAACGCCGTGAACAGGAAATCCAATGAAACGTCGAAAAATACTGAAAATGATAACATGAAATCGGACAGTGAAGTTCACATCTTTAACAGAATGTCTACTGCTGGTGTATCAGACAAAATCGAAGCTACATCCTCAGACACAATCATCAATATACCCGCAGTTGAACTCGCGAGCCCAAAAATGCTCGAAAATTCGAAGAATTATGAAAAAATCGATCTAGCCGATAATACGATATCACTCAATTCCCACGAAAGATCGTACGGAAAAGACATTGCGGCTGAAAAAACACAAGATGGTGAGAATATTGAGAATAAGAATAGTAACGATTTTAGCAACGAGGACAGCTCTTCGTTATATTCCGAGGAATCGATTCTAAACGAGTTCGCCGATGCAATAAATGATATTCTTAAAGAATCCCTGGAGAGCGATGAGCAAAGTAGTCTTCACAAAATAGAAAGATTCCAGAATGACGACGTACTGAGAGCTCAATACTCGTGCAAACATTGTTACGTATCGGTAAGGAGACTGAACATCAATGATCTGAAAGCTATTAATTCGAAGAAATCGACTGCTGAAATAAACAACGAACGTCCGACAGAAGGAACAGAGTGCCAAGCGAATTCCTCGTTCGTAGTTTTACCTTGCTCCATGTGTCCGGAAATGTTTTCGACAGAAGCATTGCGAAGGAAGCACATCGATAACGTTCATTGCAGCGTATCACAGCGATATGATAATCAAATCACACCAGCGGGACCACCATCGCGCCGTCGCTGTCGAACTCGTCATTTTGCCGATTGTGACGACAAAGAAACCTGCGAATGCGACAAGGATCTAATAGGACGTCGAACATCGAACGATCGACGTCGCGTGAAAAATCGTGCGGTGAAAAGCTTTCCGAAGATTACGAATACGTCTGACATGGCGAAGATGCCGTATCGGTCATGGGATAAATGCGAACGCTGTCCACATTGCGGAGAGACGTTTTGGTTACCATCTTTCCTCCAACTACACTTGCTGCAATGTAAAAAATGTCCATCGGTCAAGATGCCTCATCAACGGGCCATAAAGAGATTCAGAATGGAATTTGGCCGAGGCCCGATGCATCCGGGCGAACGCGAGTGCCGTATTTGCAACGCGCTGTTCCAAAATTCCGGCAGACTTTTGCAGCATGAACAACTTTATGCCCGTGCGAAGATCCATCGTTGTTCGGTATGCGGGACAGGGTTCCCGGACGTTAATCTCTTGTACGACCATACGGCCACGGCTCACGTATCCGGCGCTTACGTCTCTTACTGCACCCTTTGCCATCAGGGCTTTACAGGAGAACTGCAACGAAATGTCCATACAATGCACATACACGATGGCAAAGTGATGATTGACAGAACAATCGGGGTGTCGCCACCGGTTCTTCATTTGGAAAAAATCAGCGACGACGTTTCCATCCGTAAGTGTGACGTTTGTCAATTGGGTTTCATCAACCGCAAGCGTTTCATCGAACACGCGATTTACTACAAGAGAGACGCGAGCATTCGTTGCAATCTGTGCAACGCGGAGTTCGACGGACAGTACAGCGCTCACAGTCACAACAAGATGCTTCACTATTCCACGGAAATGAGAAATGCTTATCCGCACAGTTGTACGATTTGCCGCGAAGGATTCATCTACAAGAGACATTTACAAGCTCACGTGTATCACGTTCACCGGAAGCCTTTCGAGCCATTCGGTTCTTTAGACGTACAGCGAGTGACTGGTCTCGCGTCGATTGCGAAAACGTCGAGCCAAACGTCATCACCGAATGGCCTTGGGAATATTTACACATGCAACATTTGCGAGATGAGCTTTTTTACCGCTGACCTTCTCGCCTCTCATTGCATTGAGTACTCCAAAGGCGGCCGCTTTTCGTGTACTCGGTGCGATAAAAAATGTCGAATGGCGTCTCTACTTCTCGATCATGTGTCATTGAATCACTCTGCGCTTATAAACGAGTGTGTCAGGTGTCTTTCTTGTAATGAGAACCTCCTCAATCCTTCAGACGGGATGTCGCACGTCAAGCATTTTCATTCGAATGACGCGAGAGAACCCTCAGAATTTTATGTCGAGACGAACATCGCATCGGTCAAGAATTTTGGTATTAACCAGAGTGATCTGATACCCAAAAATCGCGCGATATACGACGGATCGGCGTATAAAAAAATAGAAATGGAGATTGATAGAGATTGGACTAGCAGAGCTGCAAGTCTCATTGACGCAGCGAAAGTTGAAAACCGGGAAAAGATAGAGAAAAAGGCGAGCGAACATCAAACCGAAAAACAGAAAAAAATGGGTAAAGCGTCGAGCGATCAAGAAATCGAAAAGCTCGTCGATGAGAAAAAATGGTCATGCGCCATTTGCTCGGTGAATTTTCGTGGCTCAGCTGAACTCGCGAAACACGCAGCACTCTGGTCGAATGAAGGTTCCTACACGTGCGAGGTATGCGGCAGAAGATTCAAGTTGATAAGATTTTACCAGGAACACCGGATGAAACACTTCCGTTCTCATTCTAAAGAGGATCGTTACTGCTGTGCTTCGTGTAACGAGGGATTCGAGACGATGCAATTGATGACGATGCACAAGGCACATGTTCATGGAAAAGAAATTCATAAACTTTCGTCCGAAGCTTTGGGGGTGCTAAAGTTCGCCTCTAGCTCCAATCAGAATCGGCAATCGGTGCCTCCGCGGGAAAAAATCTCCGCGTCTGCAACGCGCTCAGTGGGCGTTTCAACAAACCAGGAATACAACACAATGCCAAATGCTCTGCATCTAGGGTATAGAATAACAGCCGATTCGCCAAATCTACCTGAGAAAGAATCACATCGTCAGAAAAAACATTCGATTGACGATGTACCTTACGATCGTGTCACGCTCGACTCCGACGCGGTCATTACCATCGATGACTCCACCGAATCCACGACTCTTCCATCTATTGCCGCAGTGAAGCGTAAGAACGTCGAGGTAATTACAATTAGCGACGAATCGCCAAGTGCCAACCCGGCGAAAGATCTTGCGTTGAAAAACTTTAGCATCCATCCTGCGAGCAGCGCGAGGTTAAACCTGCTGGCAGGAATGCTGAACACACAACTTGCTTCCAATTTGAATCTGCACTTCGTGGAGGACACAAGCGCCGTTCCAGGAGCATCGAAAGGAACATACGTTCCGTTCGATGCTACCGTGGTTCGAGAGGATTTGAAGAAACGTACGATCGCGTTAAACGACTCGAACGCGTGTTCCCTAGCGTTGAACGCTACGAACGTATGTCCGGTAACGTTAAACGGTACAAACGCTCATAAAATAACAGTAAATAGTGCGAACTTACGTCTAATGGCGATAGATGCTACGGATGCTCATGCAATAATGTTAAACGGCGCGAATGTGCGTTTAATAGCGTTAAACACCCCAAACACACATCCAGTGCCGTCGAACTCTACGAACGCATCTCCAGTGCTATCAAATAATGCGAACGCCACGAAAGCACGCCCGGCAGTGTCGACAGCGACGAACGTACGTCCGGTAGTATCGGCAGCCACAAACGTACATCCGGTACCATCAAACCTAAGCGCGATACGTCAGAAAGCTTTAACCATCCGGAACGGACGTGAAACAGCGTCGAATACTACGAACGCAACTTCGGTAGCGCCGACTGCTACAGTTATACATTCAGTACCACGGAAAACTTCAATCAGACATGCAGCGGTACCAACAGATACAGTCAGGCATCCAGTAGCGCTAAGTGCTGCAGTCAGACATCTAATACCATCGAACGCTGTACTCAAGCATCCAATAGTATCTACCGCTATAGTCAGAAATCCGATAACGCCAAACTGTATAATTAGACGTTCAGTAACATCGGACATTCCGAATGCAGACAGTGTGGTGTCAAACGTTAAAAACGCATATCCAGTGACGACCGATGCCACAATTAGTCGTTCAGTAACGCCAACGACTTTGAATACCCGCGGTTTAGCGCCAAAAGTTACAAACGCATGTCCAGTAACGCCAAACGTTGCTACTGCACGTTCTTTATCGTCACCCCCCACAAGGAACATTTTCGTGACAGTACTTGAAACGCCCGACGGTACCAACGTTGTGCAGAAGAATTCTTGCGACATATTGAGATGCAAGTCTTGCAACATCATGTTCACCAATGTCGATCAGTTGAAGAGTCACAAGGTGAGTGTTCACGGCTTGGAAACAACAGATATTCAAATCATTGGTGATATCATGCTGAGAAGGGATAATGGTTCCGTGACACTGTTGAAGAAATCCGTAGAAGAACTTCAATTGCTCGTCAGTCCGCTACCGGCTACATCGAATCGTCCCATCGACAGGATACATGTTACAAAGCATCACGCGCATTTCGATTTTCAGGCAGTAAACGCATCGATTAATCCGGCAAAGTGTTACCAAGTGGTGAATGAAACTTTTGATAGTACGCAAAAATCAACTATTATTCCTTCACCGGTTCTCGCCGTGGTTGATGACGCACCTGAGTGTACAATCCCAATTGATAAAGCGTCGTCGCACCACGCACCTGCGAATAACAACGTTCGAAATAACACCAGGTTCTCGAATCAACCGCGACAACAGGATGTTACAAAAAGAAAAAGCAAACCAACGAAGATTGTTCAGCCGGAGAAGAAAAGATCCAGAGAAAGCTCTTACGATCCGAAAGTATTTGAGGAACTGTGCAGACAACACAGCTTAACGGCACGCTCTACTATTAAGAAAAATGAAGTGCCGGTTATTACCTTCTTGTGAAAACTAGTATCGGACGAATGCAATGGAGGAGGAGAATGCAATGCGCATATTCTTTATATATATTGTATTTTTACTTTTTATTTTCGATTTTATATCGAGCCGTTGCAGATTCGAACAATGTTATTTGGATGCGCGTCCACTTGTACATTACCCGAAAGTGAAACTTTCGTCGTGTATGGATACGTTTTTAATGTCTGGTAACAATAATTCATAGAATAAAATAGTGTTTTGGCAATTACGGCTAAATGAACTATTATCAGAAAGTATGTATATACGAAGAGAATATAATTAATGTTTAATGAACAAGTAACCGATAAGGCTTGCAGGCATGGACGAAATATTCAATATTCGTGTTTATTCGGTTTGTTTGCTCGTGCTATATTTCAATGGTTAATTATTTGATAGAACTTGCAATGTATTACAATTCATTATGATAGCTATCGCGCCAGTTTCTTTATCATATTATGTAGACACTTTAATTTTTATTCCACATTTTTTTGTATCGCAGCTCCAGGAATATGGATTTTTTTCGTTTGTGACTTTGTGGACGGATTTTTTTCTCTGTGTGTGTGTGTTTTATATATAAAAGTACCGAGTTAAGATCGTCGACATGATCGATGAAGATGTGACGTCTGTTATTATGATGGACAGTCCATGATATCCTTGTGATATGTATACCATACGATGCGAAAGATGCAACGAAAATGACGTATAATAAATTAATAAACTTCAACTGTAGCGTATTCTAATTAAAATTAAACACAAACCAATAATTTGTTAAGCTGCCTATTACTTTTAATTGGGTTTAAGTCTATGCGACTCCTTTTTTTTAAATGAAATGTAAATTCTACTTGGTTGTATTTTTTCGCAGTGCCCCGTTCCTCGAAATTATCCGGTTTTAAATACTTTTTACCTAAGACTGATTTGTGATATAATAAAAGGGAAAATTTCAGCCGTCGTACACAACAACAAAATCTCATGAAAGTAAAAAGTGCCATTTCACGGGTACAAGTGGAAGTAAATCTAATCAGACGAGGGGTAACGATGGCGAAACTGCAGAGTCTCAGTTCCACCATTTCCACTGTGGTCAGAGCGTTTGAGTAACCAATAACATTTTCTCCTTAAACCCCCGTGCAGCTGGAGCACCGCCTTGGAAAATCTCTGAAACGGCACGGGATAAGAAGAGGGAACAATAACTTTTATGGTTCAGATGTCGCCACCGTCGGCGTGGATTTTCACTACGATTGTAGTACATTGCCGGATCTCTCCGCCGTCATGGCATCGTAAAGTTCACCGCTGTAGGATTAGAAGGCGTGTGTGACCAACACTACGCGACGTTATGTTCGTTACGGTGAAGATCTTCCAGGACCCTTCTCCCTTGCTTTCGTTTCTACCGACCCGCTGAATCGATGCACCTAAAGATCCCGTCAACTCGTAAATTCAACTTTCTAAAGTCATTGTCAATGCAAATTGAATCCTTAGCATCTCGTTCCTTTCACAAGATCCTTCTCCCTGTACCTTTAACCCTCTTCGCGGTTCACGTTTTAATCAACGTGAGAAGCGTCGAGTTCATAAACACAATTGTTAGACAGCTTTGTATTCTCAGAGAGAATGAAGGTACATCTTTGTAAAAAACAATAGAAAAATGTTAATTGCCACAAATTTAAAGCATGACGGGCGAAACTAATTATCTACGTCGACGTAATGACTTTTTTTCTTTCTTTTCAAAATGCGAAGGAATATTCTACGGATCGTTGTGTGTTAAATTTAATTAAAGTTAATTAATAATTGCTATGACGTCATAAAATACAACTATTGAATCAAGTCTGATAGTCATCAAACAGAGATAATAAGCGATGCAGCACGGAATTACATGTTAATTTGGACGACGAGGGAGTTACACCGAAGTAGGTTTCTACCGCTTGAGATGCGCCCAGGAGAGGACGTCGAGAATGTTGGTGCTTTCACAAGGAGGAAGAGCACATCTGTACAAAGGTGGCTGGTTACGAGAATGAACGGCGTTCAGTCTCGTGTGCAGGTGGACCGTCTGGGTACACAACTAACTGGGCGTACCTTACGACACAGAGAGAGAACCCGAGATGGAGAGATGGAGAGAAAGGGGAGGGTGAGACCGGAAGGATCAAACTATACCATACATAGAAGCCAGGATCTCCATTACAAACACGGTTCGTCCTTGTCAGCCAATATCCTGGCTACTAACGGTCCGAAGAGCAAAGTTGGAAACCATGTTTCCCCGAGGATCACCATATACTACCAGGCAAACGATACCAACCTCTATACCTGTGCGACACTACCGGAAATCGAATCTAGTATTGAATACGACCAAGTCCGGAGAGACACAAATTCCGATACCTTTGTACAATCTTCAAACCAGTCCAACGGATTACGCTCAACCGATTGTTTCGTACGAATTTTTCAGTCCAGGAAAATAATCCAAGCTACGAAAGTGGCAATAAATGTTTCTTCCAAAGAATTAATTGCTTCGATCGGTGAACTGGAATTTTATTAAAACGGTAAAATGCAAGTCTTATTGTTAGAGATATATTTGAATAGTGCCAACTGAAGCTCTTCTGTGACAATCGGGAAATGTTCGATTGTAGAACAAGTCTACAGGACATTGAAGTTCCAAAGCAGTAAAGTCCGCACTGAAAAATGCATACACAAGTTTTAACAAAATAATGAATTGGATGACAAGAAAAAGAAACGCTGGAGCTCATCACGAAAATGGGTATCATTAATTTTTTATCGGTAAATGTGCGCTCCGGCGTATTCCCAGAATCGTTTTACCCATGTGTATAAAACATGAAAAATCACCCTAGAGTCGAATTAATCGAGAAACGTCGAAACAAATGGAGATGCAAGACATTGAAACGTTAGAGGGAATGGAGAATTGGAGGAAAGAGCATTGAAAGGTCGGGGGAGCAAAAGGTTTTTGAGAAACGTTACAAGGAGAGATTGATCCGTGAAAGGTTCACTCGAGCTATCTGGGTCGGTGTGGTAACGCCGCATGTCAGTGGTGAAACAGTCGGAGAGAAAGAGTCTAAGAGAGATTGAAGAAAAAAAGAGAAAGAACGAAGCCGAGGGAAAACGATCGAAAAAAAAACGTAACGGTCCGGAGAATCCTGCGATCTCGAAACTCTCAACGATCTCTCTTTCTCTTTACCCGGGACGAAAGCTTAGTTTGTGCCCTCTCTGCGTGAAGTGTGTAGTATCCTAGGAGGCTTTTCGAGGGGAGCAACTCAACTCGATACGCGAGTGGACGCGATCGAACCAATCGGGTACCAACCCCCCCACGAGTCCGAGTTGGTCGGACTGACCACACGCGATTCCTCGTACAGATTCCTTCCTTTCAACCTTTCCCAAAGATCCTCGGTTTGCAGGCAAGTATATATACGAGAACGAGAAGTATTCGGCCGGTTGCCAGACGTAAAGAGAGAAAGAGAGCGCAAGGGGTTCGAAACGAGATGGAATCGACTGGCCCTGTCGTTTTGTTTTACTTTACGTTTTTTCTTATTTTTTTTCACCCGTTTGTTGGATTCGATACGATGTTGCCAGCAACATGGTAGACGCACCCGGTATGGCTTTCCCTTCGCTCCGTCGTTTTGCCGAGCGAATGTGTTGCCCCAACGTCAGAACTCGAGTACTCTGGCGTCGAACCAGCAAAACAAATCTATCTGACAATATACATTTATAGCTTACTCTCGAAACTTTTGACTTACAATCTTCCACGGAGAGTATGGAAACACTTGTGCATCAGACAGTTTTATACTGTAGGACTTGTTTCTTAAATATTGTAATGCCCAAAAGAAATTCGTGTGATGGTTGTTTTAAAATATTATGAAGTCTCGATTGTTTAACTGTATTTCGAAATTCAGCTGCAAGAATTCAAGAATCAAGAATCAACCGGAAGAAAAGCTTTGAATTTTTCAAAATGCAACATTAAAAATATCTATTATAGCTTATTATAGGAAATTTTACATTTTTGTATTTCTTACATTTTGATTCGAGTTTCAGGATCATGATTCAAAAATTACAATTACTTGCGATAATATATGTCAATTGTGCAATCTTCGCAATATTATAAGTATCTTTATCTTACAGGAGGTTTATCAATACTTTAGTGATTTTTTATGTTTACTTTTCTGTACGCTTTGAATTCTGGCAGATGGCGAACGGTCGATACTTTTTAGTTTTGAATCGTACGCGTATAATATTTCTGAGTCATTTTTCGCTGTCACAATGAATTATGTACTTTATCGAGAGACATCGAGAGAAAGGGAGAGAGAGAGAGAAATGTCCTATTCTATAGAACACAAAAATTGTAAACTCTCGATGAGGGTTTTTTGTTCGGAGTGGGATTTTTTGTTCATCTAGCAGTAGGTGGTTCTCGATCTGCCACTGTATTCAGCCAGAATGAAGGGTAGTTTTTTTTCGTCGTTCTATCCGTCGCTCCACCAAGACATCTCATCTCACGACGAGACTCCTGCGAAACAAACAAACCAAACTCTTGGCCTCTTTGTGGTGCTGAGAGTCTCCACCCTCAAATACTCCTTCGTAGCTATAGACAGAAATCTATTGTCAATACCTAGGCATGTTCTTTCATCATTTTTTGCCACTCTTATATATAAACCGCAGTCGATACTTTTTTGTTGACTTTTCGTCGTCGCGGCGCTCCAACGTCGCGTTGTTCTTTCTTTCCTGCTTTATTTTTTACATCCACTTATATCGGTTGACCTGCAAATTGGTTGAATCGCAAGACATAATGATGGGTGAAGGTTCGATGTGAAAAAGTCCTGATACGAAATGTTACCCTTCGGTGTCTTTCGGGTTCTTTTGCAAGTTTGTGTCCATTGGTGGATGTCTTAAAATTTACGTTGCGTGTGATGTTATGAAATAACGATGTAAGCGACATTTACTTTTAAAATTATCACAGAAAAAATGATTGATTATAGGATAGCAAAGTGATGAAAATGAATTCAATTCAATAACAATTTTCTCTCGTTTTTTTTTCATTTGTGATCTGTACCAACATTAAAATATTACCCATATGCTTAATTATTTAACAATGACCTTGAAACTTCTCAAATTTAATTTAGAACCCTACACCGAAGAATTTCCAATATCGTGACTTTCAATGATCGTTCAACATTACTTTCTCCTCCTTAAGAATTCAACAATTGTTATTAAAATGTTGGAAAATATAAAAAAGCCACGTTTCTTCTATTTTCAAAAAATATTAAATATTTTTATACGCCAGTAACACATTCCCAAATCATTTCTCATACACGCTGTACCATCACCCAATCCTACCACTCCGTCAAATTTTAATTATACCAATAGATCGTGAAATAACAAGAAATACAGATTACCATGTCGAAACCGCTTAAAGATAAACCGAGAGAAACCCCTACCCGTATTTACGACGAGTACCTATTCGTGGTATGTGTTCGACTGCAATTCGTTCCTCGGAGAGTGATATAATAAATATCATCCTCGAAATGGGGTGCTCTTTGCTGTATATACATATATATTTATGAACAGACATATACATATACACATATATGTCTATAGTGAAAAAGAAAGATTTTGGCGAATGGTAGGAAGTGAAACTACCGCGAGAGAGAGAAAGCGAGACCCAATACAGTTTGGGGTGGACGGATGGCTCTGGCGAACGATCGTGATGGATGATGTCGCGGGAAAATTAACGCTCGTATGTATGCGCGCGTGTACGTATATTCCCCTCTTTCGCTCTCAAACTACCCCCCCCCCCCCTCCTCGCACCCTCCCACCCCTTCATCACAGTGTACCGCGAGAACCGCATCAGATACCGACAGAGAGAAACGCTTCCGTGAAATTTTGTACCGGACGGTAAATACATCCCTGCGGTGAGAAAACTCAGACTCGAAGGTCGCTGTATGCATGGAAAAGCGAGTGAAACCTCGCGAGCGGTAGACGCACACGTGCAAATAACGAAACGAACAGATTTACCCTTGGCACGAAAATTGTTGACACGGTATGCGGGCGCGTTTTCTATTTCTCGGTTCTTTTTCAACGGTACTCGTTAAATATTCGTGCTGTCGCATATACTCGTTTCAGAAATGAATGACGAAAAATTTGTCACCGTCGACCCGTATCCTATATCGCGTATGCGTACAGTGGCCGGAAATATTTTTTATGATGCGCGCCAATCTGACGAGCGACGAAAAGAAAGAAAAAAAAACAGTAGCGCTGTTCATACTTACCCCTATGGGTATAAGGGCGTGCGGGTCTGTGTGGGTGTGCGTGTTGGTACCTATTTTGCTATACCGGTGTCCCGAAAACTAATGAAATGCCACGGCATATTAAACGAGAATATATGTGTGTACGATATATGTGCACGTACATACTCATGTAAATATCCACACTCGTTTGTACGTACACAAAAGTGGAACATGTTTTTATATGCATGCGGGAATTATTTATGCAATATACAGGGCGTTTAAGAAATACGTCGCCAGATACCTTCGGGTAGCTGGTGGTGCCAAGAACTCGCGCGTTAAGTCCCCAGGATCGATTCGAGATAGTTTTTAAATGGGAGATGATCGAAGTTATCCAATCGAAGAGCTGGGATAGGCCGCGAAGTTTAAATAGACATCGATTATCGCGTATCTTGTATGTATAGTAGAGTGCGAGCAAAGTCTGAACGAACTACGGTCGACGAGCTATAGCTCATAGCCGATAGCTACAATCTTCAGTCTGTTCTCGCGCTGGCGAACGATCGGTGTCCCTTTAAACCTCGAACAGCCGTTGCTGTCCTCTTGATCAAACACGGTCCATTCCAGCTCTTCGTTTGGACGACTCGGTGCGTTCCTCATTAAAAAAACTATCGTGAATCGACCGTGAGTGGTAGTTGGCTCGTGAATTTTGTAGCACCGTCTGCTACCCCCAGTTACCATGCGGTGCGGGTCTTCTGAGACACCCTGTATATATGTATATGCATATGCGTTTATGTATATATGCATATGTCCATTATAGCTTTCTACGTACCCCTGCGCCAGTTGAAATATATGCGCTTCTGAATTTATGCCTTCTAATATCGTCTTGCAGTAAAGCTTTTTTTCCGTCTACTTCTTATTCTTCTTCGTCCTCTTCTTCTTTTTCTTCTTCTTCTTCTACTTCTTCTTTTGGTCCACCTGTTTATTCTTTTTTCATTCAAATTCGCGTCGCTTCGTGCCAATCTTTATTTTACTCCATTTTCCCATTCACGGCAAGTTCATGAAACATCGCAAACTTTCGTGCACGTCGTATCGCAATATCTGACGTGTACCTGGAACTTCGTCCAAGTAAAACGATAATATGACAATTTTTGCAATTTTTTGAACGTCGTCAATCGTTAATTTGTATTGATTGTGCTCGAACGATAATTATAGCAGGGTTGTTACTTTAACATTGATTTGGAATTCGGTAACATAGTTGATAGATCGGTTTATTGATTTTATTGTGAAATACAAATTTTTAGTATGTTAAACATGATATATAAAATAAATATAAATTAATTTAAATAAAAACTTCTATTGTTTTATTCTTCGCCAATGTATTCGTTCCGAGAGGCGTATTTAATGAATGCTAACGAATCTTCTGTTGATATCATCGGATTTTAAATCAATCACTATTTATTAATATCATTTCATTAAAATTTTGAGTTTTTATTATGATTAGTAATACGTTTAGCTGCATTAATATAATAAATTTATTATTATTATTAGTATTATTAATTCCGTTATTAAAATGTGTTAACAGTAATAAAAAATGATTTGATTATCATTAATATGATTAATAACATGGCATTAATTATAATAAAAAAAGTCAAAGGCCCCATGTCGTCTGACTCCCATTAAATAAAATCTCGTGCCCAACGCAAATAAATCCGAGTTTCTTTTCATTCAACGCATGTTATATTTTGATGTGTAATCCGTGCAATTTGCCAATTAACAAGAGCGCAGTTATCTACGACGAGCACGGAAGCGCACGCTGGAATATTTACCAACGATATTATGAATGTTGGGCTAGTTACTTAATTAATTTTCTTAAGTCGAAAAGAAACAATAAAACAAAACAAAAAATTGTCCAAGAGGAGTCAAATTACGGCAAATAACTTTGAGCAAACACACTGTTCAACGGAGAAATTTTATGAGCGGATATAGCGAAGAGCCAACAGAGAGCGTTTATAACGTGCAAAGAACACAGTGCTCGTGAGGGCTCATTCCCGTGCTTTTCTCCTTGTTATCAACGGGTGTGGACGACTGTTTGTTCCCAGCATATACGAGCGCGAGCGGTTTTCCCGAACAAGAACCCTACCGGGACAGAGCTCGCGCAAAATCGAGAAAGACAGAGAGAGAGACAGAGAGAAAACGGTGAAGAGCTAATATCGTTATTTCTCCGACGGCACAGCGTGTTCAACTTTAACGGGGATGTCGGGTTGCCAAAGATAAACGAATTCTCAATGAGAAAGAGAGAGAAAGAGAGAAAACGTTCGCCCAAGTTTATCTTTGATACTAGTATCCCTAGTGTTCGAAAGGACGAACCTTTCTACACTTCTCGCGAAGTCTTCTCTTATTTCCTCCCCCTCGCCCCTTTCTCCGATCTCTTTTTACTCTGCTAATACGGTACTTCGGTCATCCTCTAGTGTGTGCCACTGTTTCATTATCTTTGAAGTTACCTATACACCATTATAGACGTTTTTCGTCCTACTTGATCGTCTCTGTTATTTCACCACTGATTTTTTCATGTCTCTCGACAAAGTTATACATATACAGGGTTTCTTAAAAGTCTCGGAGTGCCTGGTATCTGCGGATGGTTGGTGGTGCCATTAATTTATGTGCTAAGTCTGCGTGACCAATTTGCAATAGTATTTGAATGCAAGATGATTGAAGTTGTCCAATCAGAGAGCTGGAATAGACCGCGATCGAACACGCTATGACAGTGAATGACCAAAGTCGACAACCTATAACTCAGATCCGATAGATATAGTCTCTAGTCTGGCCTTGCGTCGATGACAATCGATGTCAATTCATTTTTTGGATATGAGTTCCAATCCTCCTGTAAACATTTCTACGCGGAAATATGCAGATTTTTCATAGCCAAAATAAAAAAGTTCGTGAGGTGGTTTTGAACAGCTTCCTCGGACTTCAGGTTGTTGGTACTCAAACTATTCTGCAAGGATCGGAACAGATGATAATCGGAAGGCGCTTTATCTGGAGAATATGGTACGCCCTGGAGAACTTCCCATTGCTATTCCTGCAATTTTAGAAATTGCCACATTCATGGAGTTCAGCTTATTCCTTCAGCCAAGAGATGCAGCGCCCACGTACCGAGCTTGGAAACGTATCCAAGCTTTTTTAATGGCGAAACGCGGTCGAATTGTCGATTTTCAACCTCTCCGCAATCTCCTCAGTTGTAATCCTTCGGCTTTCTCCCACTAAGGTACTCACAATATCGTTGTCCATGTCAGAAGCCCGTGCAGGGCGGGGCTGAACTTCTAAAATGAAATCTCCATTTCGAAATTTGGCAAACGTCAACTCAACGGTTCGGAGAACAGGAGCACGATCGACGTTTTTTGTGCGGTCTCAACATCCATGCCTTTCCGAAATTCGTATAACAAATGCACTTTTTTCGTCTGCATTGGAAAAAAATTCCTCAAAGCACAAATCGACTTATTTGAATATTACTTGACAATAAAGTGATACAAGACACTATAACCTTTTCAGTATATGCAAAAAGTAACCAAAAATAGCGGAGTTTAGCCACGCAATACAGTTTAATGCCATCTATAAAAATCGGACTCTAACTTTTATGCAGTCAGCAGACATATACAGGTAAACTTCAAGTTTACGTATGTTCGGACTTCCGCAGTATTACAGCTCGCAAAAACTGTCATTTTCGTATTTTTTTACTGCGGCAAAAAAGAGCGGAGAGCACATAAACAGTTTTGCATGAAGAACAAAGCCGTCGTTGGAGCTTTTGTGACTCGTACGTAGTTTGCTGAAGGCGCTTGACCTCGTAAACTGCGTTTTCTGGTATCGCCTTGAGGTGTCACCTTCGTGTATCTTTTTCTTTTGATCCTTATTTTCGAATACATGGTTTCTTTGTTGGTACGGACAGGCTGGAAGATCGTAAACATCGTTGTTTACCGCGACTATATGTCTGAAACACGTAAAACTGTGCGAGGTCTATATATATATATATATGCATGTATGTTCGCTGTACACTCATGTATATTGCAATGTAATGTCGTCAATACTCTCGATGCTGTTCGGGATTTGAGACAGGAATGGGGCGAAGAAGGTGAGTTCGCTCCTCGACGTTTTCTCCCCATTTGAGGGGAAGTGGGGGTAGAAGTACGATTTATAAATGCTACACGATGCAGCCGAACATCGGATATATAACGTCTCCTCTATTGTGATAAATCGTCCTCACGTTATCGAAGGTATTGGCTTCGATCTTTCCCGAACCGCGTATTTTTCATGCTTAAGCTTTTCCTTTCTCCATGGGTAAGAAGTGCCCCTCTCTCCCTCTCTCTTTCGCTCTCTCTTTCTCTCCCTCTCTCTCTCTCTCTCTCTCACTCTGCCCCTCGGTCTCTCTTTGCTTCAGAGAATATACGACTTTTCTCTTCGTACCAGAGTTCTATCTTCCCGCGTGTTGTGTGTGTGTTGATCTCCAGCCGGCAACAACCCCCTCCTCTCGTTCCGGTCTTGACGCCGAGAGGAGAATGTAAAAAAATGATACACAATCCATCACGCAAGAACCCTTGTGAATGGCTTTTGTGTATTTCGCTTTATTTTTGTATACAAATACTGAAAGAGCTTTTTTTCTACCGGGGTGTGGGTAAAGAGAAAAAGAAATTCGTCTCGAAACAGTCGTAGTTTTGGTTAAAAGAATTGTTCGGTCACAAATTTCGTTGAATTTTTTTTAGATCTTCATTTTTACACAAAAATAAAACGATTCAGACAAGTCGCAACAGCGATTAATAATGCAGACCTAAAACTGACTTTGAATACATTTTTTACACCTAATTGCGGATAAAGTAGTACGAAAGTGACTAATTGTAAGAATGGTTTCGGTACATTTTTCGCATCAACCGCTACAGTTTTTAAGTCTACATTTTCGATGAAAAACTGAAATAAAGATATTTTACGATTTTTCATGGCAGAAGATCTTGCGCAAACCGTTTCCCGGTGCTCTTAGTGGATTAACGTAGATTCGCCACGAGGGGTGGGTGTATAGGACGCGTCGAAATTTATCCTTACCTGGCGTATGAGATGCGGGCTTCTACTCATTCATTCTTAACGGAATCAAGCACCTCAAGATATCAC
This sequence comes from Netelia inedita, assembly GCA_964017225.1. Lineage (NCBI taxonomy): Eukaryota > Metazoa > Arthropoda > Insecta > Hymenoptera > Ichneumonidae > Netelia > Netelia inedita. The sequence goes on from OZ024923.1 coordinate 11,332,752, forward strand.
TTGGATTATGCATAAGCTAAACAAGCGGCTCTCTCGCGGCACAGCGAGCTGGGTGGTAAGAAGGGAATAAGTTGGAAACGTGGCACTGGTGAGCCCAGTGGTTCTGTAGCGAGTCGATGATGCAATGGTTGGGTATGTCGGGGAATAGGTGTGAATCCTGGCAATATGTACGAGATTTCGGTAAGATCCCACGTAGTGAAACCAGGCAACGCTATATCGCCGGAGGGTGGAAAAAGGACATTGGGAAGGGTGGGGGTGGAAGGGTCTAGGGCAAGGGGGCAACTAATAGTCGTTATGTCGGATCGATGAAAGTTTCGACACGTGATGTTGGCCTTCGGGCGCAGAACTCCGGAGCCCCCAAAAGCATTTAGCCCGAACCATTAGTTTGAGAAACTGGATTAGGCGTATATACACGCCCACCCCGAGACCGACTTACGTCGGTGTGCGGTTAAGGTTGGACGTTACGTTACTTGTACCATATACGAAAACCAAGAACTACGAGGGAGCTTTTTTTCCTCTGCCTCTCTCTCTTTCTCTTTCTCTCTTTCCCTCTTTCCCGATGTATCCGTTGGACTCTGGGTGTAACGGACGAGCGTCCCTATCATCTGCCCGAACCACGAAAATGGCCTTGGCGACGAGGATAAAAACTTCCTCGTGGAAGAAATCCTCATGAAAAACACATCGTTTTCCCACTTCCTGAACCAGAAACGAGAACTCGACAAAAAGAAAAACTACCATTCATGGATCCCCGAGTATTTCTTTTTCGAATGTTTCATCCGAGCGTACCTACTTTTCTCGTACATCGGTAGACGAGAATGATATCTCGCGTGTATTAAAGTCTCGTTGATTCAATTCTCCATTATCTTCAGCCATGAATGTTGGGAAAATACAACTATACATTGAACAAAAGTTGTTGATCAGGACAAATCGCGTCCTTGTTCAATCGCGACATTCGTTTTAATGTTGATCGAATGGATTCGATAAATTTTTCATCGACTCTGACTGAATTTTTACTCGCCACAACAACTTTTTTGTCGAAACAAGCTTGATCGGCTATTTCATCAATTGTAACGTTTATCTTTAAAATATGTAAAAAACCGGATCAAATATTCGTTGAACGTAGTTCACTCTAGCGCCTGTTCGCGTGGCGCTAATCGGCCTACACTACGGGACGATTCTCGAGTAACTACTAATTGTTTTTCGTTCTTATTCGAATGAGGTCGTCTATTAAATCCAGCTAAATATTGAAAGTGGTGTGTAACAAAAAAATCAATCGACAGTAGAAGAACGTCACATCCCCCGATACCGGTGAGATCTCACCCCCTCTTTCGAGCCACTGGCCAAAACTACATCTCGCCAACTTCAGCGGTCGGCTTCGCGAAAGCCGATTACGTCTATTTTAATCCCCGTAAGATTAACGACTGACTCGATTACGAATTCACAAAAGCTGATAACCGACTATACCGTGAAGGGTGGGGGGAGGGGGGGGGGGGGGTGGTAGATGAAATCCGAAATTCACTCGGTACCAACGACCTCGCAAAACCGTTTCCACACTGATATACGTATATATACTTTTTCCATCGTGATTGCACGCACAGGGGTTACCGAGTGATCTATCCGATTTCGATTTCAACAATGAATTCCAAGAATAATTGTTATCATTATTTTTCACGATCCACCTTCGAATTGAATTGAATAGTGTGCGATCGGTACATTTTATACGCATATACTAATTCGCCTTATCGAAATCGGATCACCAATACTCGCTCTTTCTCTCTCCATCCCTCTCCCCTCAACCCCTCTCTACCCTCTCTCGCTAGCTCGCTGTATGTAGTTGGATAAGCTCGGCTTAACTTTAGCATTCGCGACTAGTCGAAATCAGTCTCAAAGTGTTAACGAGTTCAATATAGAGAACGTTGCATAATCCGGCGCGAGTACAATTAGAGACACAAACGGAATACAGAAAGAGAGAGAGAGAGAGATGGGGTCAAAAAGAAGTCCACCTGGAATAGTAATTCCGATCTCATTCCCTCTCCCTCTCTCTCTTACTTTTTCTGTTTCCCTCACACTTTTATTCCGTGTTCGGTGGGGGCTTAAAAGATTCACCCTCGTCACTCGCAGCTTTATCCACCCTCTGGTAAACGGGGTAAATAGCATCGAGGAAAAAAAACGTAAGAAGAGACCCAACGCGGGGACAGTGTTAATAGGTGAAAATGTCGTTGTTTCTGGTCGACGCTGTCTATTTCTTAAGATAAATGTGTCCACAGTGCTGAAAGATACAAATGTTGATAACGAGTAAAACATTCAACGTTATGCTGATTCAGCTTCAACGACTTCTTTTTCCTTTAAAAAAAGTAACGTTTCTACAATTTGACGTTTCATAAGCATTGCGTATCTTGTCTGAAGGTAGTTTCTATCGTTAGTATTGAAGAGCTTATTATTTCTTCGTGATGTTTCGAGATTAGATGGTTACAAACGGATTTGCTGTTGAAACGTCAGAGAGCCATTTTGTAGCCCGTGGCTTCTTGGATGTACTACCCCGATTGAAGTCTGCTTGTGGCTTTTCGTGTAATCAAGAGAATTGAAGCCGCTCGACCAATTGCAAGGGCTACGCTGGATTGATTATCTGAGGATTGGCTACAGTGAGTAACTTTAATATTCGGACGCTATGAGATTTTTACTGTATTACGTAATAACTTTATTTAAAAAAAAACTGATCAAAGATTATGATGACGTATACCCTTAATAAACAATGGTGTAAGTTTCATTCACGTAATTTACAAAATTTGTTAAATATTACGATTGAAATAAAACATTGTCCGATTTTCACGTTACTTTAATATTCGGACATTTTGAGAAACTACTTATTTTTCGGCTGGTTTTTCTTACAATACCTGCTTTAATATTTTGTTGGGTAGCCATCGTGCTTTATCACCTCTTGCAAACGCTGCTGCATGTTATTAATAATTTTTTTTTAATATTCAGTACTTAAAATGTTCCATTCTTCTTTTAAACGACTTTTCAACATTTCTTTGGAAGATATTGATGTTGTCCGAATTCGGCGCTCTAGTTCATCCCATACATTTTCGATGGAGTTAAGGTCAGGTGATTGAGGCGGTGGTTGCAAAACCTTCGGGCAATTGTACAGCAAATACTCCTGCACAATGTGTGCCTTATGTTTCGGGTCATTGTCCTGGCAGAACTTAAATGTGTTTAAAATCCCCATTTTTGTAGCACTTTTGTGTAAATTGTTTTTTAATATGGTCAAATACAAATTTTTGTCCATAATCTTGTCGATGAAAACTAATTCGCCCGGTCCGAAAGTCGAAATACAGCCCCAAACCATTACACTGCCACCTCCGTGTTTTACGCTCGGCCGAAGATTTTTAAATTTAAACTCTTCGTTTTTTTTCGCCACACCATCCTTCGTCCATCTGACCCAAAAATATTAAATTTACTTTCGTCCGTAAAGATGACATCGTTCCACCATGTTTCTTCCTTCAAAATTAATTCTTTCGCATAAGTCAGTCTCTTATTTCGATTCTTTTCACTCACGTATGGTTTCTTTCTAGCCACTCTTCCATTATAACCGCTATTTTTTAAGGCTCTGCGAATCGTTTGAGGGTGTACGCTCTTTCCAGTCTCGTTGAAAAGCTCTGTTGCCAATTTTGGCGCACTGAGCGTAGGGTCTTTCTTTATTTTTCTTATTAATTTTCTCTCATCGCGAGCGTCCAACTTCTTCGGTTAGCCTTTTTGGGGTATAGAATACATACGATCCTCACACTTGAAGCGTTTTACAATATCGCCCACGGTACTCTTGCTTATGTTGAGCAGAGTAGCAATTTCCCTATACGATTTTCCATTGGCATTATGATAGATGACAAGTTGCCGTACATCAAAACTCGTATTCGCTTTGCGAGGCATTGTAGAGGTGTTTTGCACGACGATCGACAAAGAACTGATGAAATAAGGCTTAAACTAGTATCGTTGTACCCTTGACTAGATTTGTAAACAAACATTGTTCTCTAACTCGGAGTAACTCGGCTCGAATATTCTAAGAAGCGCTACATTGTAAAGTGTCCGAATATTAAAGTAACGTGAAAATCGGACAATGTTTTATTTAAACCGTAATATTTAACAAGTTTTGTAAGTTATGTGAATGAAACTTACACCATTGTTTATTAAGGGTATTCGTCATGATAATCTTTTATTATTTTTTTTTTTATATAAAGTTATGACCTAAAACAGTAAAAATCTCATAGTGTCCGAATATTAAAGTTACTCACTGTATATGAACCGAGTGTTTCAGAACACCCGTACACCCTATTTTAATGCGAGGGACGTAATTATTTAAAAAAATGTTTCCGACAAAAGATGTTAAGGACAAAGTAACGTATCTGAAAGAATCACGAAGTAATAGGGGCGATACAAGGTCACGGTTACGCGCTATACACATAACATATACTTCTACGAAATCATTTTTCTTGAGATAAAATGTTGAACCCTCCTGTGGTACACACCCTCAAGCTTCCCACACTTTCGTTTAAAAATCTTTCTATTTCACTCGATTGCGATTTTATTTGGTAATTTTTCACCGACGTATAAAGGTTATAAGTCGATTGTACATTTTTCAATATAAATATATTTATGTATGTATGCAAGTATATATGTATAGTATACCGGTGGCACCGTTCTCGGCTACCGGAGATTATTCACCACGAAGGCATCTTGACTCTGCAAAACAGCTTTCGCGACTAGGGTGCGCATAATATTTCGAAAGTTAGCAGCGACGATGACAGCGATGAAGCAGTCGGGTATGGTTGCATGTGTAGAGAGAGGGCGAGAGAGAGAGATTGAAGAGAGATGATGCTTTGAAGGCGGCATTTCTCTTGAGAACCTGGAGAATGTCATAACGGTGCAAGCATGCGTTCGATAATTCAATATGACTTTAGAAGGAGGTTGAAGGGTTGGGGAAAGGTGGATGTGAGAAAGGTAGAAGGGAGGAAACGAGACCGAAATACCTTAAGGTCGTACCAAGCCGTAATGGTTCACCGCAGTTCCAAACGCCACACTATATATTCTAACATTCACCTTTGGGCAACACGCGCAACGTTATTAATTAAGCAAATAAGTAGGTACACGATCATGCAGTTTACTGGTGAGCCTTCGGCAACTCGTTACCCCTCGCGGCCTTAATCCACTGAGAGAGATCTTCTCAATCCGTTATTACGACAATGATTAACTTGAATGCATCTAGGGATTAGCTCGAGCATTAACGCATCCTAGAATGTTACCTAACTTTTCAACAGATTTATCAACCCTCGCAGAAGCGCACATGAAATCGGAGAGACGAATAAACGAATTTATATGAGATAAACAGGAATGTAGTAGTTGCATTTAAACATTTTTTCCACTCGTATCATCCATTCCCATTAAGTTACTTCAATGCGTTTAAAATTTACGACCACCTCCTCCCCGCCGCAATCTACGATCCATGAAATAGAACTCATCGAATGATTGAACTGATTGAAAATGTTAACTCTTTGAATCCGCACTTTATAAGCATACTTAATACTCTCTCGTTGAAAATACATTTTTCTCTGAGCCATGTGTCTTTGTTCGAGTGAATTACACGTTAGAATAGATCCACTCTTTGATATGTTGAATAACAAGTTTATGTCTTTCGTCAAAATCAGAGGTACAGGAGTATCTCGAGAAGAAACAATTTTTTGCTTTGACTTTCATCTCACAAGTTCTCGAATTTGATCGATAAATCGATAAAGTATCAATTCAACGATCAAGCATCCGAAGCTAATGGCCCACCCGGCAATGAGCAGGACAAAGCTGTACCATCCAAATTCGGAACGAAACGTTTCGATCGAGTCAGCCTCAGCCTTGCGTCTCTTGATGTCGATGTAACGACGTCTCCAGTAATGAACCAAACCACAGGCGAACATACGATCCCAGACCTCTTTCATCTCAAAGATCCAACTACTACCGGGCCGTGCTTCGAAGAATTGGTTGACTTCGACCACCTTATCCTCAATGATGTGAACATTGAGAAATGCTGGATGCGCCGTAAGAAATTCATAATTCGCGATTGCCGAGGTGTCGTTCATTCGACCACTCCGCATGAGATTCGGATAAAAATCTATCCAGACATCCACGTCGCTGACCGTTCGACATTTTATGCAGAGCAACTGAAAAGATTCTTCCGGGACGCTGCAAATGCCGCGTCTTGTGCTATTTACGCACATTATATCCAATTCAGAGTGAGCGAGATCGTTCAACGTTTGAATTTCCGGGATGAAAACCGGTACGGCGATGTGTTTGGTCAGATGAGCGAGATAAGACTGGATGAGAACGTAAGCAGGCAACAGCCAGAACCAGAGAAAAATTCTCGTCCAACCGCTCTCTGAAATTATTCTACCGACCCCGACGCCCAGAAGAGTGCCTAGAATTTTGAGGGCCACGTTTCCGCTATCCCTTCCTTTCGAGATCGATGACAGAATCGCTATGAGACCAAGAATAACCGCTATCAAGAACCATATCGATCGATCCATCGGTGCCAACAAGTTTTTCCAGATTTTCCGTTTGTTTCTTCGTGGAACTATGAAAGTTACTCCCACAACCCCTACGGAAAATCTAAAATCCGTGATCGGTATGGTCGCTCGTGGCATCATGTCCACTATGAGGTTCAAGTCCCTCGAGTAAAGATGATCCATCATGTCTTCGTATCGTACAGACCAAACATAAATCGGTGTAAAGTTCATCGATTCTCCCATCATTATCATTAAATCACCTATCAGACCACCCGGCGAATTGTCCAATCTCTCGACGTAGGGTAACAACGGGGGTTGTATCATCACCGACAGTTCGCAACCGCCGAGGTCGTTCGAGCGAGGATAAAGGCCAGCCTCGTTCACCAGAAACTTGCCGTTTCGATACTGACCCACCTGTGAACCATCAAAGTTTTACCCTCAACGAGAGATACTTCGATACCGAGCCGTACTAACCGCTAAACTAGTTTACATCGAAGATATTGCTTATTACTTCCACCAAGTACACTTGCTGAATATTTCGTCGATGCTCGGGGCTTACACGGGCGATACAAAGTTCAGCGAAGTAGATTTTCGTTCGGCCAATGTCTACTACGTTAATAATGGCATTTTTTAATTTATAACCCGTTCAATTAGCAGTAAGCAAATCTTTAATTACAGAACATTAATATCATTGACAACAAATTAGTTTCTATACCTCGATAAACACAATTTGGCTCATTGTTTTCAATTAGCCAAGTGTTCTATTGCGCTTGAAAAACTTCTTTCGAAAATACTTGTTACCTCAATTAACGTCGTTTGAAGACAATTTCCCCGAGAATAAGCAGGAACGCCGATGATCGAGACGCCCTCCGTGTCAAAATTTGAGATTATAAAAATTATGTTTCTCGGTACTCCACTGGTCCAAATATCCTCGACGATTCTGACAAGTTCATAAACGCCATTGGCGAACCGAAACTTGACGTCGATAATGCAATTTTCGTGATAAATTTCATGATGGAGCATCTTGAGAACTTGACGCAACGAAGCGTCGTCGTTAACCACAGCAAGGCAAATTTTTTCGTGAACTATCCGTCCTGCATCAAGTTGTTGAGGTTCTGATATGACCAGAGTTATCGGTCTTTTCCCATCAAACAGACTTTGAACTATGGGAGATACCTCGTTTGATGAGTCATTGTTCGTATAGAATCGAAGATTCATAGTCGTGGCACCTTGTAATTTCACGATTGTCCTAACGGTACAGCGAAGATAGTTGTAGTCGTTTGTAGACTCTCGCTCGTCCCAGGGGATGTTACCGAATTGCAGAGTCACCTCGACCCGAAGTAGAAATACGACGAGGGCAAGGAATCCCATCTCTCGACGTCCTCTTCCTCTTCTTCTACTTCTACTTCTCTTCTACTTCTTATCGTCCGTTCTCGGCGCACTGGTACACAGTCGTTCGGATCTGTTCTCACGGATCCTACGCGTTTCACCTCGAGAGAAAAGCGACGGAACGGTGAAACGGATAAAGTGAGAGCATTTGCAATTTACCAGTGGTGCGCATATAATCCCCTCCATTGCCCGCAACCCTACTCCTCTTCGAGTAATTCTTTTTATCTTTTGCGTTCTCTTGTAAAATGCATCGATAGATCGTAGATTCCGCGTTCACACGACAGAAACCATTTTTCCGATGCAATTACTCACGATCCATTATGCAGATAAATCCATCAGACTTATAGGGTTTCTATATACGGAACGTCCGATTCTTCGTTACACTCGATGCATTGCTAGACATTAAACCTTTCTTTAGAAATTTCATGACTATTAATGAGGGATTAGTACGTTTCAGTATCAAAAATCTATAAAAAATAATCGTTCGATGATGTGAGGTTGATAATTTTTACGAAGGAATATTCAATATCTTTCCACGAAAGAACGATTTATCTCAAAAAATTAAAATTTTAATAAAACTTGCAAGTAATTTTTATTTGCATCTTTTGCGGATCTGAAAATTTGATAAAATAAAGGGGACACGGTTATGATAGCTAAAATGAAGTCATTACTTGATCGGAGTAAATATCGCACCTCATATTTGATCCAAACGTGTGGTAGATGATGCGTTGTTCGATCGCATTATGCCATTGCAAGTATTTTCGCGTTCCATTTAAATCCAGGGAATATCGGTGGTATAGCTCATTTGCAGACCGCAATCCAAACCCCGTACGCAATATCTCCCATTAGGGCGTGTATCACGACTCTCGGGATTTTTGGAAATACGCTGTCAATATTGGACAGAACGAGGCCGGTACGAGATGGAAGCGCGATGGGTAAAACGTATTTCTATAGATATGAATGTGCCGAATATAGTAGATTCCGTGCAGAATCTATGGGCGAACAGCCGAGTCATGTACCATATACCTTTCGCATCGAAGCTTACGAGTGTCCGTGATGCATATACGAGTACCTCCTCTACGAGGTGTCTGTATGTGGATAGCAGGTACGTACTTAAATTCACTCTCTCTCTCCTCCTCGGTTTGCGAATCTGTAGTGGAAATCCCAATTCTGCGCCACCATCACGCCCACTCGTCATTTCTAATATACCAGAAGGACCATAACGCTGTATACGGGCGTAGGTATATCTGCTACGAACGAGTTGACGAGAGATACTCAATTCGCGAAAGGACCCATACACGGTACCGCGTACGGTGGTTCATGGCTATTCTTTTTTATTATTCCCACGTCAAGATTGTATGATTATTATTTTCTCGAACCGAATTATTGGCGTTCATTAGGGGCTAGAGGGTGTTTCGTCGACACCTTGCCATTTCTTTTCCGCATTAGTTTGTTCGAATCAACAATCGTGTATAACAATATATATATATTATACATTTCGATGTGTATGCGATAGTGAACAAACGTTGCGAGCAAGAAATATGACGAAATCATTATTATATGGCCGGAGGCACTTACATTAGTGAAACACGAAGCATTGCAGTTCCTTCGTGTTGTTCGATCGTGACATCTCTCATCCGTTTTCGCATTTTCAACAACAACGTACATCTCATCATCGTCCGCGAACACGAGGCACGAGGCATACTCCCCGTAGAATGTTGTATACCACGGGGCTGCACGTCGGGTTGCGGAACAAGGCGCTCGCGCGCACGCTTATGCAACTCGTCGAGAGCTTCACCGACGCTTCCGCAAGAGGGCACGCGGTTCGACGTCATTACTGTTCGAGCTCCCGCGCTGTCGCTCAACCTGGTTCGTCGGAGATTTGTTTCCTTCCGTCGTTCGTACGGTACTGCGGTTTCGGTCGTTTTTCCACTTAACGGTGGATAAGTCACTGGATGATTAGGGTACAACCGCTATTTTTTACCGCTTTCATTGCAGTGTCCCGCTTCAATATTGTCGGTCCCGCGTTCTACTTCCGTATACATGTAGAGTACATGTTTTCTATTCGGTACTATTCATCTCATATCTCGCTGCTTAACTATTGACTTTATACACATGAGCGAATCGAGGCCGCGCGAATGGATGCTGTTCCACGCTTTCGTCGAAGCATCGCACGAATCCACTCGACTTTGAACTTTCAAGTACGTGTGCATATACAATCCCACGTTCGTCGCGGAATACCAGAATTTCTTTTTCACTCGCGCGAGCTCATTTCATCATTTGCGATCACCGGCGTGATAATATTTTTGTCTGCACCTCACTGACTTCGCGACCTGCAGAAATTATTTATTCCTTCATGCACGTACAAGTTTTTTCAAATAGTCATTTGAAATGAGAAAATACAAGTTACGATCGTCGTTATATTGAATTTTCTTTTTATACAAACGATTTTCTTTTGTTATAATATGATTGCCTTGTACAAACGAGATATTTAATGAGCATGTACATACATCTCACGTTTTTCAATGACAAATGTGAGTTCATAATTCAATATTTTCACTGCAATCAAAATGTTTCAACAAAATTGAACACTGTCCACAGTTTGCCTTGCGACAAATCCCTTGCTTCGGCGTTATATTTATTAACTGAGAAAAAGGAAATGCTTGGAGGGCTGCTCTCGAAGTTTCTAGTTAACCCCCGAGGCAATTCGATCATGGCTCGTCCCGCTAGTTTCATATCCTCTCTATGCTCTGTGTGAAGAATGGCGGTTTTTCCTTGATCAGTTAGCCTTTTTTCACCTCTCTTCACTCCCGTCACTCGAGATTTTTTCGTCCTATCTGTCCAAACATCGCGGTATAGCAACGAAGAGTCCGGTGACGCTGCTCTCTTTACCACTTTTTGCCATCCTCGTCCACGTCGTTCCTCTTCTGTGCACTCGTGCCTGAGGCCGTGTACCCCTTTTACCCATGGATCGATCAATGTCCTCAGGGCTCTGTATATATATAATATACATTCCTCTCCAACCCTGTACTAGTCTCCCTATCCTCATATCCCTGCTGATTTCCACGTTGCCAATTTGACAAGAATATTGAAGCGAATTTAATTTCGCATTCCCTTAGCCGATGTGATCGAAACTTTAGTATCAGAATCCAATCTCCTTGTGTCGTAAGCTTCTTATTGGTTCGACGAAGACTGTTGTGGAAGGGGGAAGGGCGGGAGGGGGGGGGGGGGGTCGCAGCAGTTCGGGAACGAACCCGAACAATTCTCCACGAGTCGGCAAACGATGGAGAGTGAGGGAAGGAGAAGAATGAAAGATAGACAATATAGGCCTACAAGCAAGTATAGTGGAAGAGGCAGGAAAAGAGATATCGAAAGCAAAGAATAAACAGAGAAATGGCGAATGTGCAGCGCAGTCGAAAAAGACAGGGAGGAAGCGGTGAGGAAGAACGATGAGTATTGCTGGTGGAAAGAGGGTTGGATGAAGGGAGGGGTGAAGAGGGGAGCATGGAAAGGAGCTTTGCGCGTGGCGTGCTCCGTCGTGTGCGGTGGCAGCACGGTAGCACCGGCAACCGAAGCAGGGTGAAATCATCCCTCCATGACGAGTTGGTCTTCTCTTCTACCCGTGCTTATCTCGTCTCATCCATCTTGCTCGCGCGCCTCTTTATCAGCCCATCCTCCTATATAGCCTGGGCATCGCGCACGACTAGGCGCATACTTTGGCTCACCGTGTGCCTATATATAGATACACATGTATATACGTATATACGTATATACGGAGGTTTCTCCACGAGGTCAGCCAATCTTTTCCAAAACTTCTCATATGCTTCCTGTGCTTTACCATTTTATAGATCCGCTAGAAAGTACTTTTTATATGTTTTTGAACTTTTTTCTCTTCATCGATTTTCCAATTTTACATTGGTTCATTCAGGTCAACGATATGTAGCCGATATTTCATAAAGAAGATAATGAATAAAAAAGATTATCACTAATCGATGATTAGCGCGTGATAATGTGGTAAAATTGCGTTGATATTAAGGAACCTTTATCTACTTATTATCTAGATTGCTATTCAGATTTTTCCGTTGTACTTTTTTTATGAACGTCATTTTTATTAATCTTGAAAAATACCTGTATTTTCATTTGAAATTGGACTTAGAGATCAGACCGTGATAATAATAACTATAATTGATCTACTTCGAGAAACTTATTCGGTTTTTGTTTTTAGATTGAATACAGAAACCATATTTGCAACACTGCACATGGTACTTTCGAAAAACCTTTCTCGTTCATCAACCGAGAGCAGATTTTCAACAGCGAGGAAAAAAATTGTATGGAAATATTCCTGCATAATTAATAAAACGCAGTTCATACCAATACGATAGACATAAAAGTAATAGATCCATGTATATAACGGTTGATATGTAATTGAGCTCGTTACTATTTTTCTTTTTTTTCGAATGACGAAAAAGTTGATGAGCGATACGCCCCGATTCTTGAGTGAAAAGCTAGCGCTATTTTATCGGGGTAACTCTCACCCATCCGGGCGTATGTACGGTTTTGCAGAAATAAAAGTTATTTTTGTTCAAATGAATGACGAGGATGTGAAAATGTGACGAAAAAAGTCCCGGCCATCCGAAAATGAGACAAATAAATGAATCAACCTCGACAAATTCCCCGAATGGTGTGCGATGGCACGAGCACATCGTTCGAGAATATGACGGGAGAGAGGTGTACGTTGATACTATCCCGTCATTCAGCTGTCTCGGATCGTCGGGATATTCCATTTTTTGTCTCCGACGAAATATTGTACGTCAACGCTGTATTCGACGAGATTATTATAAATTGGTCACCCTCCGTTACGACCTGCTAGACTCGTCCGAGTTGAGGATGCGTAAACACGTTCGACTTCTTTTTTCGAGGTAGGGCAATTAACTTCGTTACTCAGGAACGAAAGTCTCGCCTATTTGTTACTGCGAGATCAGTGTGAAGAGTTTTTCTACTAGTTCAATGATCAGTTTTGACTATGCGAAAGATTACACGAGGGAAGTTCGACTCGATCTCTCTGCTGCTGGGGTTTACATTTCGTCTGCAATTTACTTTTCCTTCTGTATCCTCTAACGGTATCTCCTTAAAAGGATCTCACGTATGTAATAAATCGCTAGTCAAATTTATATTTCTCTGTTTGTTGTTATGGTATAAGCCGATGGAACCATCCAAACCTTGTCGACATTTAATTGATTCTCAAGCTGTGAGAGCCTATGTCGATCGTAAATTTCCCGTACAACAAGAAAATCATGGTTTCGTTTGGGATGTTTCATGATTTTTCGTCCTTAAGTGGGAAAATCTTTATTTCTGGGCCTATGGGTTTTTCTTCTAGAATTTTAGAGATTTCGAGCTAAATAAAGTCATTTAAAAATGTAATAGAGCCCCGACAGTCGATGGACCATGGCCGCGTTGGGTGGCTATTGCTTCGTCGAGATTATTCGAAAAAATAAAGTATCGGTCTCAATATGCATCTCGTATATTTCGCGCACGACAGCTTACGTGCAGAACCGAAACTTTCGAGTTACTATATATAGATAACTGTAAAAGCACCCCCCCCCCCCCTGGGACTCGATAAATATTCGGTTCCAAAAGCTCGCAATTTAGTTCGCAGGCAGCAATTAAATAGGAATAAAGACGCTTCGAGTGATCGATGTAGTGGGGTTGGGATAATGGCGTCGCTCTAAAAGAGAGATGATTTTCCGAGGGGGTTGAAATCGCAAAGAGTCCCAGACCAACTGCGAAAAGCGGTTAGAAAGAAGAGAGAAAAAGACTGCGTGTAAGAAAGGGAGGAAGAGAAAACGAAGAAGCGATATAACAACTCGAGCGGATGGAGAATCGGGTCTCGAAACTTGCCTCCCTCGCTAGATTCTCTGGGTGCGGCGAGAGCGACTAATAGATGAGACAGAGAGCGAGAAAAATAAGAGGAGAATGTGGAGCCAGAGTGATGGGGAAATCCAGCGAGAATGCGGAAATACGATGAATAGAAGCGGAGTTGAGGGAAAAAAACGATTAAAAAAGAAGAAATCTCCGACAAAAGATTGCACGGGGGTGGAAAACAATTGAGGTATAAGATTGGATCTTGCTGAATGATTTTTTTGTTTGCTAGCGGTTGCTTCAACGGCTTGCATTGTCAATATTTCAGTTTGAACAAATCAATGAACCGACTTGGAATCTTTGTGAAATATTTGAAAAATAACGTAGCCTGTCTCGTGACTCAAATAGCATTTCAAACTCCAAGCCATTGAAAAGCAATTATAACAATGACGCCGCAGCCCCATCGTGAAGGAGAGCTGCGGTTATGTTAACATCCTCACTAATTCATTTCTTTAATAAAACGTGGAAATAAAATATCACACAATCTGTTTCAGGTTTCTTATATATCAACAATATTTTTACGCCTACCGCGAATTCTCTTCTATTTCTTTAGCAGCTAAAATATTGCTTCAAAAAAAATATATATTTTACAAGGGTTGGAGAAAACAAAAACGTTGTTTTTTTCAGTTCTCCCAAAAACGCCTAATTTCTGGAGCACGACTAATTAACCGTAATTGTGTTGTAAATTTATACTTACCCTGGATATCGAGTCACCATCTGCAAAACCGTGTATCGCAGTAAACTAAATATGTTTGCAACGTGTAACCGAGAACGAAAATATGAGCTGTACACTGTACGAGCAACATTGTTCGTTTAACTTTTGCTATCATCGAAGTATTTTGAATAGGAAGACTGAAGCCCAGTTTATTCATACGTTGTAGAAAATGTCATCAACGACACGATTCACCGTACCCCTAAAACAGTATACCATGCAATATACTATGTTTATAAGTCTATATTTATATACGGGTTCGTGCGATTCAGGGGTTACGCGCAGACACTCGGATGTCTACCAGACCCCAGAAGGGATGACAGAGGCACTAAGGCCTGACAGACACACCGGGGTATTCCCCTCCCCACCCCCACCCACTCCCTCTTCCTCTCCCTTCCTCTGCCCCTACACCTCTGCAATTGTTCTACACGATGGTGGTAGATATAGTGATATATAACCTTTAGGGGTACGTGTACCCTCTCTCTCTCTCTCTCTCTTTCACCGACTCTCCGTCGTCACGTGTGAGAAATTACACGAGTTGGCTCATCCACCGTGCAGTAGAACTGTAAGCGAAGATGTATGTCCTGAATACGTCCGTGTGCATATACGAGGGTGTCCTATAGATTTGGGGTTTGCGTGTACGTGTTATACGAGTACGAGAGGCGCACAATCGCGAACACAGGCGCCGAACGCCCGTAGCGGAGTACAGTCGTTAACGACTTCGCAGTGCTGGCACGAAGAAAAGCTAACAGTGATAATGACCGAACAAGCGCTACGGCCAACAAGAACAGAACCCACTCCCTCTGTGCATTCGAATTTCGAATAAACATCGTTCTCGCATACGAGTACGCCGCGTATTTATTAATTGACCTATACGCGAACGTACACCATCGTATATATATACGTATAACCACGCGCACCCAATCCTTCGCTATCGATTTTCAATAATTAAATGCATCGAAACGCTGATGAATTTTACGAAGAAAAATAATGGAAGAAAATCGTCGAAATATTATCCACGAAGGAAATAAACAATGGAGCGTATTAGATAAAGTCTAGAGAGATATGCGATACCGAACGATGATTTGAAGAATTGATAACGAAGAAATGGTGGGGTGAATAGAAAGGTGGTGGGGCGGGGGGAGAGAACTCGTCTTCAACTCTATAATTGAACTAAATCGAAGAAAGTGGAGGATCTATTATTATCGAATTTCACTATGAATGAGATAAGTTGCAGTAGAAGAGTCGCGAGACGTGAGGAATAATCAAAACGAGAGAAAGAGAGAGAGAGAGGAGAAAGAACGAAAGCGACGAAAGAGAAGATACGCAATCCCGAACTAGCCTTAATTGTTGAAGAAAGTTTTTCGAAAAGTTTCCGATTCCCGAGATAGGATCACGGTATATAAGGTTTGTCGCGCGAAAATGGACGACTAGCCGGATATATACATATATATCCATATATATCCGATTATACGTATATACGTAGGTAAAGAGAGAAAGTCGATTTCGCGGTACGCTTGTGGGACATTTGCCAATCGATACGTCCCATCGGAATATACGTCTCTAAGAATGCCTGAGAGAAAATTTATGAGTCCTTCCTATGTAGACATATATATATACATTGAGATAGGGTTCCTCATCTCCGTGTCCCCCTTCTCCACCCTGTCACAAACTATACGTGCTTTCAAACGAACAAGCAAACTTTCTTTCTCGCCCCAAGAATTTCTCTTTTCATATATAGGTATATGTATGGAGAAGTTTATGTATAGTATAAGTATATATAATGACCCTCAAAATATTTACGTCTCTAACAATGAGCTTTGACAGGGCATATTCTAAAATCTGTCTTCTAAAAATTCGCAATAAAATAATTATTGCGAATTCTTACTAATTAATCATTATTTATTGTTATTACTTTATATAAAAAAAGTATTTTTTGCACTTCATCTTGCAAATTGTTTTATTCACAGCAGGATCGGAAGATATATAGAAGAGAAGCATAGATGGTAAGCACATACACGAAAATCGTAGTTCATTCGTCGAACGCGCATAGATACGCGAACTTTTCCGCTCGGTTCATAAAGTTTCAGGTTCTCCAATTTTTCGCGGTAGATATATATTTCTATCGAGAACGAGCAATCTCAATTTTTCCTCGCAACGCTGTATCACGGAAAAGTGTGATAACGGCTCGAGGTGGTGGTGGAAGAGGAGCGAAGGGACGTTCGTACAAATATACGCCAAAGATATGCGCGAAAGGTTTATCAGTGTTCGGACTCGCGCGCGTAACCCCCGCCAGTTTCTTCTCGCGTCTTTATACGTGTGGCAACATACGTCGTGTTCGCGCCACCGAATATAAAATACGTATACGAATTGGAGAAGTGGGAAAAATCCAGTCTTTTTCCCTCCGACACGGGGAGGAAACAAAGAAACGTCGGGGTTAGAAAAAGCACGAGAAATACAAGAAAATTGAGGACGAAACGCAGAAAGCCAGAGTGAGAAAGAAAATGGTAAAGGGCGTGAGGGGATGGAAAAAGAGGGGTTGAAGGGGGATAGTGGGCATCCCGAAGTTCTCGTACTTCCGCGTGAGACAAAGATTTACGAGGTATACCCCCTTTCTTTGCCCATTCCATCTCTCGCTGCCTCTCTCTCTCTCTTTCCCTCCCTCTTTTTCTTCCCAACCCCCTCTCACCTTCTCTTTCATCCCTCATCCCTTTTCTCTCCAATGTTCCTTTTCTCTATCTCTTCCCGTCCACTATTACATCCCTCTCGTTTTCTCGGTGTGTGTGTCGCACCAGAGCCGTCTGGACGGCGCGGCTTCTCGGCATCTCTACACCAGCGCGCGCGCGAGGGAGCTCAAACTTTGTCAAATAAATTAAAAGCCACCTCTCGCTTTTCGAGCGAGAAAGAAGGAGAGAGCGTGAGAGAAAAAGAAAGAACGAATGAGAGAGAACGTCAGGGAGTCACTGGGAAAAGGGTTGATGGGCGGAGGGGGGGGGGGCACTACCCGTTGGATTGGTGTAGCCATTCTTCCCGTGCCATCCCTTTTCGGCCATATCCGTTTTTCTTTGTATATATAACTTAGGTACATAGAAAGAGAAAGTACGAAGAAAGAAGGAAAAAACGAAAGTACGAGAATAACGTTATGGTAAGAGCGAGCGAGAAAAGTAGAGAATACACCGACGGAATAATAATATCTGACTGTCCTCTGGTTCGCGTGCGCGCGCCCTCTGTACTCTACTGCTAGATTTGCGCCCCCCACTATCACACTCACGACCGACGCGCCACCATCGCGGTTCTCATCGCCTGCGTCTCCTTCTACTACTGCGAGCTCCTCCCTACTGTTCACCTTTATCCATTTGCCCGAGTCTTCTTTCTCTCGTGCTCATCCTCTACATTTTCCTTCAAAATATATGTCTTAACGCAGCCTTCCTTCTCTTTTTCTCCCTATCTCTTTCGTTTACGGACACACAGAGAACAGCGTCCCCTTTTCTTCTCTATCTGCCATTCTTCTCGCCATACCTCTATCTCGGAGTCCGCGTCTCGGTCGTCCTTCGCTCGTCCTGCACCCTCGACCACCCCGTCACGTTTTTCACCCTTCCTGATATCCTTTCATGAGCAGCCATGTATATGTATACCATAATATTGTCTTCGAAGGTTTCACGCTCCACGCCACAATATTTTTAGACAAGTGAGTTCGTATTTCAAATCACATCGTGTTCATATATATACCTGTATTTATGTATAGATAGAACATCATAAGGGGCACACCCAGTACCGGATTTCTCAGGTAATCATGGGTAGAAATTGGATATTTCCTCGACATCGTGTAGAAATCGACGAAGCTTATGGCCAAAGCAAAAACATTTTGATCGCGTACGTTTCCGAGCGATATCTTACCACCCCTCTTTTTGCCTGCGTTTTTATAGCAAGGCTATGGCCAGCAAAAAGCTACGATCCTCGGAAATACAGCGATTGTTATTGCTTCGCACATTTATAAGTCGATTTACGAATATACAGATTGATATATCCACTGAGGTATAAAGGGATTAGATAACCCACGAGGCTAAGTAGTAATAGCTGTTTTTTGTCAGACGTCAATCGCGTTCTCCGCATTGCCATCTGGCGGTACTTACCGACTTTAATCTTTCAATTTTGCATTCACGGTGCTGAAACTTTGTGTTCGCGAAGGCAAAGTCTATACTGTCATGCGATAGTGCTAAAAATACCTCAAATACTCAGAAAATTAGATTTCTAACATTTACTATGAATTTCCAACGAGCAAATTAATTTTGAATAATTTTTCAATTTTCTTTAGGTTAAAATAGAAACCGTCGATACTACATTATTACACGCGTGCATATCCCTGTATTGAAGTACTGTGGTAGCCCGCGGAATAACATGATGTACAAAGCTCCGCCTGCGGAATTCGAGTGGTCAGAATCCTCGATCTGCTATTCAGTTAATTAATGTTTTCCTCCCCGCAGCATTAATTATCTAATGAAACATTTTTAAACCGCAGGCTGCTACCTGATTTTCATTGAATCATCGTATATTAGCATGGAATCTATTTCTCGCGAAGGTCGAATTTAACACGTTTTCGTAAAATATCGTACACAACTTAGCACTCCGGACTCAAAAGAAAAAGTAAAAAAATAACACGCAAACACTTTTCAGCACGAATACCAACTTGAATAAAGCTCCAAGGATTTTCGCAAAGCTTTCGCGGGTCGTTCATCGTTCGATTTTACACAATGGGAGTCGGTATTTGGTATATGTGGGCTCGATATGTATAGAGCATACACGCTAACGCACATATAAACGCAATATGAGAACAGGGATTGGTTATTGACAAACTCTGGGGGATAAAGGTTACCTCGCCAGTTGAATACATATTTATAGATATACCGAATTGGGAATTCACTGTTCCACGAATGCGACCAGCGATCGCATGACCAGCGTGTATACGAGGTGTAAAAAATGGCAAGTGCAAAGTTTTTTTTTCCAATTGGACGGATTTACTCCGTGAAATCCAGAGTATCAAAAACTTCGAATCCTGTCGTCGCATGAATAAGGGACGATTCGCGTGTGATTTTTGGCTCAAAGCAAAAACGAGAAAGAAACACGGAACTAACGAGCGCTGTTTATTATCCGATCGGTTGTAACAGATCGATGAATTCGACGTATCTATACGAGTATACTATGTTTTCATCCGTACACTATTATACCCAACAATAGCAGGTTGTACGATGGATTTCATTGGATTCTCGAACTTTATATCGACTACATACCCTCGACGTCTGTACCAACATACGAAAACTGTTACAGGGATTGGGAGATGTATAGACGGCGAGCTATAATAAACGATCGTGAATTTCTTCCCTAGGGCAGGAAGAAAGCTCGAGCTTAAGTCAGCAGTAAAATCGCAATAGGTTCTTTTCTAGTTTGCGCTTTTCGAAACCCAACGAAATAGGATCAAACGTCAAAGATTTAGCTCTCGGTAAACGCACGGGCGTACCTCGACCACATTCATTCTGCGGAACATTCTGCAATGTGCATTCAATGAATATTACGAAATTGGAAATCGCTGACATTCCTTTGAAATGAGAAATTGCTGTAATCCGAATGGAATCAGAAATACCCACCACTCGCGTTAAAAATGTTCAAACTTCAAATTGCCTCGTGCATTTAGTGACTGAAATTAGCAGTACCTATATGAAAATATGTATATTTTGCGGTTTCTTAAGCAATTTAAATCTTCTTTTTCATGTTAAAATATCATAAATAATAATTAATGCGAACATTCGAAATGTATTAAGAAACAAATTTCGTGTTTGATCAACCCGAAATGATAATTTTTATATAAATATCTGAAACAGACTCAGCAATTTCAAAGCTCATTATTAATTCCCATCGGAGAGATTCCAGTATTTCATGTTCCTACCACTAGTTATAACTCGAACTAGACCGATTATAAATGCAACATTTTCGATCCAACCAGTGAAACCCCATACCCGCGTTTTGTATAATACTTATTATCCAAGAGCCAACGAGCGGAATGAGAATAGTGATTAGAATTTTTCGTCAAAGGAATATAACACTCAGGTGAAGATCTTACGAGAATATCCTACTGGAGAGAACAGTCGTACGCAGTCGCGTATACTCGTTTTGATAACACGTTCTAAAATTTGGGCTACTGAGGAGGGTAAAAGTTGCTTGCTTGGATACAAACCTCCGGCTCTCTCTCTACGCGGTATGTTGCGACAATTTGCAATTCATATTGTCTCTGGTGGATCGTGCGAACCTTCTTGTTCCAACCATGCGAGGGAGCTCGGCGTATGTTCGTGTTCTCTCCCCCTTCCTGCCCCTTTTGACACCCTTTCGTCCTTCCAGCCTCCAGTTCTGTCTCTCAAAGCTTCCCTTGTTTCGCGATGCCTCCAGGGCCTCTCGTTTCCCCGTTCCATAACTCTCACCCCCCTATCCTCTGCTTTTATACGTATGCCACTGTTATTGCTTTCCTGTAACGATATCGTCTTGTCTAGCTATGAATATCGTTAACAATCGATAGTAAAACATACATCGTTCGCGTAATTCATCGTTCAATTGTACGTCCCTTTGGCCGCGTTCCCTCCATAGACATGGTACGGGACCTTGCTCAGGAGGGCACATGCATTCACATCTCTACTAAAACGCTTTCTCCCTCTCTCTCTCTCTCGCTCTCTCTCTCTCTCTCTCTCTCTCTCCTTCTCTCTTTACTTCTCTTACATTCGAATATTGCGTTAGGAATATTGCCTTTTTAAAAAGAAATTCCGTATTACGATAACTAGCAGAAGGCGCCCTTGGTCGAGCCACATCCGTAATAGCGAGAGGGATGGAGGGATGGTGAACGGTGGCAAAGGCATGAAAATAAAAAATAAGAAAATCGAAGAGTCTGGAAAAAATCATGCCGGTAGCTCGGCGTGCATACTTGATGCTAGGGCAAACGGGGAAAAAGGTAAAAATCACAAGTATACTAGCCTGAGAAGGGTGGAAAAGTGTGGGAGAAAGAAAAGTTGTATGTGTGTGTTTATGTGCGTGCAAGAGATAGAGCTAGAGACTTCTTTGCGATTTTGCGAGAAAAAGTGAAAAGTGGTGCGCGGAATTGAGGGAACAGAGAGAGAGAGAGAAAGAGGGTGAGCAGCTTATAGGAGAGAAGGAAGAAGAAAGTCGAAGAGAGCTCTCGCAGCGTAATCAGGGGTAGGAGAGGTGAAACGAGAGAGTAGACAGAGAGATCTCGCGGTCTATTCGGGAACTCTGGGTAATTACACCGGATGGCCAATCCGAAGGAAAACGGAGATAGGAAAAAGAGAACGGGCTACAAGCGAACCGATCGACCGTAAACGAGCCCAGGAATAGACGGGGCAATTATTTTTGGAACCAGACCGGAAGTAAAAACCATGCCCCTCGTGGGCTTCGCGATAATACGGCGAGAAAGGTACTACGATAGTCTTGTAAATATATATCTATGTTGTATGAAAACGTCCAGAGAGAGATGCATACATACATATATGTATGTTCCTCCATCTAGATGTTTTTATACAACCAATTATCGATGCTTCCTGCTATAACGTGATAACTCTTTTTTCAATCTTATGTGATTTCTCGTGTCAAATAGCTCTCAATCCACGGTTATCCATGGTTAAAGAACCACGAATTTTTATTCGTTGCTCAACGTTCATTCATTTTATAATTAGAAAATATAAAAAAATGTTTTTTTTTAGATTCTGAAATATTTCAATTATCTTTACAATCTTCGATCTCATTTCATTTTCATGTTCGAAAGATGCCACGATGGAGCATAACAAATATAGCGGGTAATTTTTGCTACGAATTTTCGACGTTCATTCATTCGACGATTATAAACTACCGAAGTATTCTCGACTTCTAAGAATTTTGGGAACAAATAAACAAACTTTTCATACATAAATTGTATTTTCAGAACTAAATCGTATATACTGTTTTTTTTTAATTCTTAAGGTTTTTCTTTTATTCAATTTTCTTCAGCGTCATCGAAAACGTACGGCAGATGGAAATTGGAATTTCGTTAAGAGGAATGAAAATAGAAACATCGAACGGGGTCGAGGGGATGTGCGAAATGTGTACGGTCAGTAGTAAAGAAAACATACATACCATATGGATGGAGGGAATACCCCGGGGAAGAGGAAGAGTTCTTGAAAAGTGTGTAACGATGTTGATCCGTACGTTTTTGGTTTTTCCACGCAAACACTCTCGGCAAAACACGGTGCGTGCGAGAGATAACCCCAGGCACATCGAGGCAGATACAGCCTCGGGCACTTTTTCGGCTCCGATTTACGAGTAAGAGAAAAAGAAAGGGTGCTTCTCCGGGGCCGTGGAATGTGGCTCGATGGTCCTTCTTTTTTCTCTCTTTTTCATCTTTCACCGGCTCTTATTGTTTCTCTCGGTCGGTCCAAAAAATAGGAACGAGAAGCAAGCCGATCCGAAGAATGTGCTTTCGCGGAGCTTTTTTCTGCTTGCTTTCTTTTTATGTACGGACCGGGCGGAGACGGTCGACGGCCCGAGGCCTTTCGCAGACCCTCGTCCAGTTCGCACGCGGGTTCGTCGTGCGGTCGCAGGATCCTCGTATGTAGGGACGTGCTGCGGAGAACCTTTCGTGAATCTCGCGCGAAAAAGAGGGATCTCGGTGGAAGAAAATAGCAAGTTTGAAATATATATATATATATATATACATCTATATAGCCATAAAAAAGGAGAGAAAGGCATTGAACGTAACGTAACTCAAGCATTTATTGGGGCAACTGGAAGATATTTCGAACAAACATTTCATTGCTTTATTTCGTCTTGGAGCAAAATAAAGAAAACGAAACGGCGAAAAAGAACTTTACAGAAAACAACAATAAATTTGAGTTTGTGAACGATTTGTCGTGAAATATGAGAGTAAAAAGTGTGCCATTTTTTTCTGTACGATGTAAAATTATAGAAGATTATTGTGTCAGTGTGTTTTTTATTTGTTTTGAAACTTTCAAATCGCAACTGTGTAATTTCAGTTGGTGACAAATTACAAGTGCGGAAAATATTCATTTTTCGACTAGTTCCGAGGTGAGACCCCCAGTGAGCTGCGCTAACCAGCTTTTCTTGCAACGTAACATACGACTCGAGTTGCAGAATCTTCTATTCCATATATATATATATATATTTCACTACCGTATAATGAGAGCGAGGAATTGTAAAAATAATTGCGACAGACGTCCTTGCCCGAGCTTTTATGAGAATCTGCGAAAGGGGAACACTTGTGACGGGATGTCTTTCGTGTTTTGCGTCGCTTCTTACTCCTTTGAAGTAAAGAGAAAGCGTACTCAAGCCCTCGATAGATGGAAGCTTCTATAGAGTTCAAGATCTATTCATAACAAGTATCTAAGTTTCTGCTAGTATAACTTGCTTATTACGTAGAAATATATGAATCTCGACCTCGATATTCATTACTATTCCCTCATGGACCGAGCTTTCATCTAGACGGTTCTAGATTTCCTTAATTTTCAAACGCTGAGCTGTATAAATAATAATTAATAGAATAATGATTGAAAAAGACGACGAACAAAATAGGACCAGTGATGTTTTACATTGTTCAAGCTTCCATCAACTTTCTTCTATGAGAACGCCAAATTGAAACACAAAATATTATTTTTCCTGACAAAGGTTCAACACCAAGATTCAAAGGTCGACCGATTCAAGTAACTCGATTCAAGAGTTGCTAGAGAACATAAGGGTCCTATTCGTGCAAGCGGCCCATCCCTCTTGCCCCTATCCGGAGAAAACATTCAAAAATTTATTTCACTCATGTACGATGTTATTTTTACAATATGTATTATATGTTAGATGTACATTTAGTATACACACGGTTTCCATTAACATAAACACGTGCATAGCTACATAGGTACATCTCCCATTAATTGCTTACCATTCGAAAATTTGTATCATGGAAGGGATCGAGAAGAGGTTTCCTGGGTGGAGGATGAGTGCGCATACAAGACGCCAGCCGAAGGGTTTCCGAAAAAGGGTCAAGCGTAAATATTTATTCTGCACATCTAAGCGCGAGAAATTTTCCTCGTTCGTCGCTGCGTGTCTTTAGAGGCACAAGCCCCGGTTTTGTTTGAGAAGTGAAATTTTCGTCCTCGAACGTACCGGTGTCCTGGAATGTAGCGACGCCCGTGGTCTGGACTACACTTTTACGGTGTCTCGTTCGATATTGGTTGCTCGAAGAGAGACGAAGTTTTCTACAATTTTCCTCGCATACAAGAAACTCTGTCTCTAAAACGTCCAACTACACATCTTCGTTTTCGTAAAGTTGAGTTTTAGTTTTCGGGTCCTCTCAGCTTCGAAAATAGTTTACGAATCTACTCGACATTCGCGAAAGAATGTTCGTTATTGCGATTACAATGTTCTTGAGCTGGCCAAACGGTTCGCATAAAAAAGATAAACGTTTTTATTAATTGCAAATTGATAGTAGAGAGAGGGAATAAAAATGCACGCCTTGATGGCACCCCTCGTTATTTTCTCATTAGGGCGCTGATTCGCGGTAAAAAATATTATAAACGTTATGTAGGGGATGATGACGAAATAATTTCATTAAAAAATGAGCCAAATACTTGCAAATTCCAACATTAACATTGGAAAAGAAACTATCTATATTCTTAATTCGTATGAATTTATTTCCTCCTCTTAAATGTACCGCAATGTTCTTTTTTGTCTTCGGTACTTTTCCAAAAGAAGTTTGTACCTGCGATTATAAAAATATACATACTGTAATGAGTCTGTAATTCTCGACTGGTATTGCCAATTTGTTTCGATCGAAAACAGCGATAAAAGGTAAACCGAGAAATCACAGTGCGAATGTATCCAATTTTCTTACCTTCAATAGAGCCCCGAATAATCGCGAGTCTTGAATTATCGAGATAAGGGTTGAAGTTTGCAAGTGGGGTGAGTTCGACCATGCGATTAAAGAAGCAGGGTTGAAACCGATACTTTGTGCTATCGATTGTTCCACATTCAAAACTTGGCTACGTAATTGCACCCCTTCCTGCGAATATAATACGTATGGCGTTGAATAAGAAGTATATCGCGTGTCGAGTCACCGTTAGATTTTTGATAACATAGAGGGGGGTTATCGCTCATGCGTTTACGTGACGTGTGCCGTACGTTAATTTCCAACGTTGAAATCCTTAACGGGGTGCACGAGTGGCTTGCGAGCGTTCTGTACACTAACTTTCGAGACTCCTTCAACCCCCGCATGGAAAGAGAGAACAACAAAAAAAGAGGCCACGGTAAAAAAAAATGACGAAAGAGAACGGTTGGAGCAAGACATAATGCAAGAACTGCATAATTATACGACGAGACGACGAGCATTTAACTTCGTAATCGCGTGCCCTAATTAAACCATCGTAATATACATGTATGCATATGATTTGAACAATATAATCCACCGAGGAAAAACATGATTTATTTGTATACGGTTTAATGAACCGCGTTTTATGTTACCCACTCTTAAAGCTAACATCGTATGACGCGTACTCTGCGTGTCGCCTAACTTTTATTAACCATTCATTTCTGGACTTTCATTAAACGATATAAGCGAATTATTGATTAGAGATTGATTACGCCACGAACGAATTCCATGCCGTGTGAAACTCGGCCAAAAAATCTATATTGGCTTGATGTAGAGATTAAACTATCGATGTATCAAAATGTATCGAAAGTTCGATATTTTGATTATGAGAAGCAGAGATTAGGAGGGAGATCAGCAACACTCGACAAAAGTTGAAACCTCCAGAGTTAGTTCTGCGACATCTGGGCGGGAAATCTCGAATGTTCCGAGAGCTCAGTGAGTGAATTAAGGTTGCTTCAGACGATACAGCATGGACCGTCATGCAACGTCACGTACCAGCACTGACACCACAGTTTTACGTGGGTTGTCGGTGAAGAGGTTGAAAAAATCAATATTTCCGTAAAGTGCAATACCTATATACAGATTATAATAGTGATTTTCGCGTTACGTGGGAAACTTCCGATTCCGAAATGAACCTACAAAGTTTTTTTGGATGAACACAAGTTTTAAACCGTCGACTGCCAGTGGTGCGGGAACCAACTGTCCTCAATGGTGTATGTCCCAATGGGCCCAGCCTAAGATAATATTCGTCATCATTACAGCACTCAGTGATGCGACGAATACGCGGCATTAGTACATCAGAAAGTTTTGAGAAAAATAACACACAGGAAATATGGGCTACCCGATCCGTTCACGGATCACACGATCCTCGAGCGTGCTCAGGCATTTTTGATTGTTTATTTTGTTTGGTCCATCTGGCTGGTAACAGGAGAATTGGAGCGCTGGACCGCAGCCATGCGATCGATCGTGCATATCTCTCCACAGTAGACGATATAAATAATCCACGTCTTTTTTTTATAGTTGTTTATATATGAATAATGCCAACTTTTAACCTCCATTGCAAGAGAAACGGTACTACACTCTCGTAGAGTGGTAGAGAGGAGGGATACTTAGATGGGAAGTTATCGCTAAGCTGTTTGCGCCCTCATCAATCATAACTTGTGAGTCGTTCTTCATTCCTTGATTGGCCTTACGCTAAAGTCGCACGAATCTTTATATTCGATGATCGCGGCATGGTTTAATGTCCATTAACCCAAATTTTCCTGCATTTCTCCAATGCTTTGTGTTTGCCAATCCAGCACAAAATTGAACGCTTAAGGAAGATTGAAAAGTTAACAGTTCAAAGTATATTCACGTTGTACTTTCATCATTTCAGTGTCAAATTGTTCTTATAGTTTGAGTACAAAATTCTAGCTTTAAGTGAAATTATTGTCGTCGTCCTCATGACACAAATAATTCATTCAAATATTTGTTTTCCCTAAATTTGGCTCGGCACCTCTCCGACTGTTACTGACTATATCGAGACGACATTTGCCGCCATAATCGTCGATCGAATATTATAATGAAGCATACAAAGCATACATCGACAATATCGATGGAAATTTAGTCGCCGTCCGATGGGTTGGTGGCGCGCCATTGTGCTTTGACTCTGTCATCCAAGATATTGAGGAATGTATAAAGAACGCATTCACGACATAGTTACGATTATATCAAGGCATGTACGACATATATTATTATGTATATACATACATGTATATATATAGATTGGACACCCTTCATGCACACTAGGAAGTACGTGCGTGGAGGGATCGTCGCATTTTGATATACCTGCCGATATCGTCTCGGCGCACACCGAACGTAAAATACGCTTGGAATATCCAAAGTACGTAGCATGCGCAAGACATACCGTGTCAGTTGGTGCGGCAAAGCATCGTCTTATACCTTGCGCCTACGCTCTAAAATACATGACGTTAGGTGCCTACGGTGTATATGGTAACTGGCGCTCGTGGATAATGTACTGCACACCTACGAGGAGGTCTACATAATGTACTCGAAGTACCTATTCTTGACTGTCGTTTAACGCACGTATACATATACCCATATATACGGCCTTGGTACATTATGTGCTTCTCCACTGCTTCTTACAGGCTTCCAATACGCCTTCCCACCAAACTTGAAGAATGACTAACCACGCTCCAACTCTCGCATAGCGGATATGACACGTCGTGTTATCGGTATATGTATATATATGTATATATACCAACGGTATATATATACCGGCGCAATATGCCCGATCGAATTTTCGTATCCGCGAGAGCAACCACCCGCGACCGATCGAATACGTAAAGTGGCTCTCTCTCTCTCTCTCTTTCTCTCTGCATGGGCTCCTTCGATATATGTAGAAGTTCTGTGTTCCCATGTATTTATATACATATGTGTGCGGTTAAAGAATGGGAAAGGGATCGAAGTGTGTGTAACGAATGAACTCGCAGACCACATGGTAACCGCACGAGCGGGATTCGCCATTGCAATTAACTCACTCTCTGTGACTAACGCTCTGGTTGGTTTCTATAAATTGGCTGTTACTCCTATGCTGTACAAATATATTTATATATTCAAATATATATAGATATTATTTATTTGTCGAGGGAGTGATCGAGATGGACGAGAGGCTAGTATCGATCGGCAGGGTTGAATTTTCAACCCTCGTTCCAATCAATCGCGACTTTTTTGTTCTATAAAATTCCCTCTCGTTACTAAAGAAGTAATTTCGTACCCCTGACGAAGATTCCTTCGTTCGCAACTTTGACCCTTTGCGGAGTGTCGATAAACAGTCCCCGACGTCTCTGTATTTTTGCATTTTTTTGCTCGTGAATTGCTAATTATCAAATATATGATTCCATTCTCTGATATAACGACTCGTCTCGTTTACTCACAATTAAATTTCGGCATGCGGAACGCTACTCATTTCTTCCCCTATCACGTGCCTCTCTCAGTCGCTAGTTCTAGCATATTAAATTCCAACGCGTATCAAATTTAGCGTTATTCTACCTGTATATTTCCGTTCGGCAGTAGATATTATCAAATCTGTGAAACCGATTTGATAATACCGAGACAGAGAGCGAGGGGCAGGGAGGTGCGGCGGACGAGCAACGGGATTACGCTAAATTATATTTCGTGGAATGGTCCAACCGAATTTCGAGATTTCCAGAACGTTCAAACCCTGGCTTATGTATAGAAAATATCTCCATCTGTGAGTATATGTGTATGTATACGTGCATATATAGGTAAGGTACGCGGCGTACCCTCCGAATCCTCGGCAGAGACGCATGATTAGACTCTGGCTTTTGGATATCTCTCTTTCCATCCTCATATCGTTTCAAACCGCGCGGGCGAGAGACGTTATACTCGATCGACCCGCGTACCGAACGAGATTTCGAAAGCACGAGAGAGGAGGATTGTGCACTCTCGGGGTCTCGGGGCGATGTTATAATTGTCACGGTCGGAATGCCGGGACGAAGACACTCGCGACGTTATATAATTTCACGATTTGCCCCGACGTTGCGGTTCGATTTTCATTAATTTTACAAGGCATTTCATCGTATTGATCGAATCCACGAGTGAACTTTGATAATCGAACCCGGTCGTATTTAAATCGTTGAATAAATTTACTAGTTTTATTCATACGGGATGCAGAAATTTCGTCAGGGATCCAGCTGGATTCGCGGTAGTATGCCCACCTTCCAATCAGGATCTAGTCCGATATCGGATTGGATTCCAAGCCTAAATGTAACGCTGGGAAACTGGATTCGAGCAGGGATCCCTGCCCGAATCCATCAATGATTCGAGCTGGATTCTGACATGTATCCCGAGCTTCTAATCGGGATCTAGTCCGATATCGGATCAGATTCGAGGACCAAATGTAAAATGTCCAAAATGAAATTATTACATGTAAGCAATCGCTCCGGTGGACCTACAGAGTAGTTTTTCTTATGAATAGGATTCCGTACTACCGAGAGCACAGTAAAGCACATAGAAAAATTCCGTTGCTGTCGGTGGGAATCGAACCCGGGACCCTCGGCGTGTGAGTCTCAAACGCTACCCTTATGTCACTGTTGCTCTTAAAATAATAATTTTAATATTTCAATAAAGTATGAACAACCGTCTATTTATTGAATTATTTATTAAATCGGTATAATGTGTAATAATATTTAGTATATGAATGCTAAATATCCAAATAGCTAAATGAATATACAGGGTATACCGTTTATCTCTGCCACCCGAAATAACTCGGGAATTATCGACTTTACAAAAAAATGTTCCAAATAAAAGTGGTACTGTTTGAAGGGGACCATCAAATGCGACCAATCTTTTTTATTCCGGTGGAGGCGTTGATGCACCGTAAAAGTCACCTTCACTAAAAAAAATAGAAATCTCGTCACCGACGCAAATTTCTTTCGATCTGGAAAACATCGGGATTCCTATAGGGACACCCGTTTTGGGGTATCCCTGCCTAATCCCCATCGGAATCTGAACGGTATGCCCGAAAGTACAGTGGCGCCATCGTTTCGAAATTTCGTCACCGACGCAAATTTCTTGTGATGCGCAAACCATCTGGATTCCTGTAGGGACACCCGTTTTGGGGCATCGCGCCATATCCTGATCAGGATATGATCGGTAGTTGGGTATCCCTATCAGAATTTCTGCATGGGGAGCTACGATTTATTTATTTATTTATTCATTTAGCTTATATACGAAATCTTTGATTATTTCAATTTTATCGATTAACGAGACGACGGTGTGATTTTATTTACAATTTTCCATTATTATTAAATTCTCGTTGAATTTTGTTGCCGACGGAGGATGTACGAGCGCCGCGATAAAACGAGCGGCCTTTACGCTGCAATGAAAACCGAGTGGTTAAACTTGGGTTCTTTTGATACCGAGAGGTCGCGTTCTCTCTTTCGCGATAATCGCCGGGCGTAAAAGCCCTTTCGTCGGCACCGGAGACAAAGCCGTGAATGGTCTCGCGCTACGATGAAACACTCGCTTGCGTGCACCGACGCGCGCGCACACACACACAAACACACACACACACACACACACACACCTAAACGCAACGATCTCGTATTTCTCCGTTATTTTAATTAAAATTTCCAGCAGCGAAAGATCGAACGATCCGACGTGTCAGCGGAACGTATTGAAAGTAGCCAACGTACCTATAAACCGGTTCTTTTTTTTCATCCCTCGATATATTTGCCGGTATATGACTACGGTGAATTTATACCACGGCGCACTTCTGGCATTGTAGTACGCGTGGAGAGTCTACAAATATCTACAACGCGAAAACGTGAGGGAGAGAGAGAGAGAGAAAGCAATACGTTACGTTTCTTTCAACGCATTTCCAGTATTTTCGTATATATATATATATATCTCACAAGCCAACGTGAAGGGTTTAGTCGACAGCACGCTGGGGAGTTACTTCAAGTTCTTTGCGTTCGGAACCCAGAAGCCCCGCGACTCCGACTCGCGCGTACTCACTGTTTCGTGCACACACAACGACAACCCTCTCACTCCCTTTTGCAACGATGCACCCTGAATTTCTACCCTGCACTCGACGTCTCTTTCTCCCTCCCCCCCCCCCCCCCGCACCTCACTCTTGTTCTCTCTCTTCCTCACCCTTCCTCTTTCTTTCTCTTACATCCGATCATCGTGCTCCCTATACCGTGCTTCTCTCCTCACCGAGCTCGAAGTTCGTCTCGCGATAGTTTGACAAAATGCAGATTGCCTTCGTTCTCCTTGGTTCTCGAAACGCGGATTTTCCGTAGACTCTTTTTCCCATTCCCGTCTCTCCCACGTTTATTCTGTCCTCTTCACTTTCCTCCCTCTGTTCCGACAATCCCCTCCCTTGCATCTTCCGTCTCTCTCACATCCTCATTCGGGTTTTCCGTTTTCTCACACCTGATGTGCAAGAGATACACGCACACACACACGCATACACATAGAAACGCCCGAGCGCTCGTACACGTGCAGGGAACGTTATCCACACCTTCTTCTATTTTACCGTAGAATCCTCGAATCTCTTGGTTTCCTCTCGGGATTGGGGACGGTACGAAACCTGCATCCGATTCACTCTCGAGTTCGATCTGTTTCTTTCATAAGACCGTAAGGACAGAACACTCGCGGCGTAACGCGAAGGAAGCTCCGAGATACTGAGAAACCTTGGGATTTTTTCGGTCGCGCGTATGCGTCTTCTGGGAATGAGAAACGAGAGAGTCGGTGGCAGGGTATATATGCAGGGTGCCAGGATAATGGATAAACACGACCAAAGTGTATCCGATGACGAGACGCGAGCGAGAGGGGACTCGGGGAGAGACACGCGCGGATAAAAAGGGTTGAAGCGGTAAATATAGTGCAGGTGCGCGAGAAAAGATGATGCCACGAAGACAAGGAAGAAAGGCGGTTACCTGGTACAGTTCCCTCATCCTCTTCTTGAGAACGTATATAATACACGCGAAGGGGCGAATGCTACGTCGAAAGACGGCTCCAACGTCTTTCTTCGCCCTCGGGGCAACCACTCAACGCTTTGCATAAATAGTAAATGACTAAATGGAGGCAAAAAAGAGACGGCAAGAGGGAAAGAGAGAACGAGGAGAGGAGGAGAGAATGAGAAACACCGTGGAGTAGAACGGTGGAGAGCAGAGGCGAGAGCGATGCGAACGGTTGGCGGTGGAAGACAGGGCGCGGATGGGGTGTGCTCTCGGCGCGGGCAAGGCCGCGGCCACTATCTCATAGTTTCACCTTTACCTTCCAGATTTAAAGGGTACAACGCTGTATATCTTGAGACCGAGGCTGTGAAGCTCGAGATACACCGCGGGTGCTCCTCTCGCTCTTGAAGAGCGAGGTAGAAAGAGAGAGACAGAGGAGTAAGAGGGAAAACCAAGGGAATACCACTGATGGTACCAACTCTCCACCAACTCTGTTCTACTCGTGGTCTCTACCTCTCTTTCTTTCTCTCTCTCTCTCTCTCTCTCTCCCTCTCTCTTTGCCCTTCTCTATGCCCCTCTCTCCTCTTGCACGAAAACCTTTGCGACCGAGTAACACAAAGTGCTCATGCTGTTCTACTTTGTGGCTCAGGACTTTAGTGTTCCCCATGGTAACGCTACTAGCTGATGTTCTCCCTCCTGCCATTGTGGATTTTCTCTGGTAACCCACCTTCTTCCTAGCCTTCACTCGCTCCTTGCAATTTTACAGGTTCTTGTTTCGTTTCTCTCACTCTCAGGTGGAACGACTCGAGCTTCGGCCGGATTTTCACAAGTGAATTTATCGATCTCGTTGTCGACAAATGGAATATAATTTGGCAAAGCTCTGATGCCCGGTGGGGACGATGAGGCGGAAGTAGGGTGAATCGAGAAGTGTTAGAGGAAGAAGGGGGCGGTGGAAAGACGACCTGGATTTTAGGCCTTTCTTGGGAAAAGCCTTTTAGATAATTGGTTCTTCGTGGAAGCTTCTGGTTTGCTAGTAACTTTCGGTAAACGCGGGGGTGAATTTCGCGCTCTTTCGTTACGTCGTCTACCTCGAACTTATTTTTATCCTTTTTGATCTAGTCGGCTGTCTTTCTTTCTCTTTCGCTCTTTCTGCTTAGAATTTGAAGAACTTTGCACCTAGTTTCGAAATTACTGGAGGTGACTGTCTTCATTTGACATTCAGAATTATAAGCTGGCTGCTAAGAAACGTCACATGGTTTATCCCCCTTCTAAAATTCGATTTGTAATTATTCCAGAAGGGTGCATTTGATCGCGATAAAATGTTAATGCTGATTCGGGATTGTGAACATAGGGGCAAATCGTTTTTTCCCCTCGCATCGACCAGATGTCTGGCATGCATGGCACGTTTAAATTTCTTTAGACGAATGCGCGCTTGTTTAGTAAGAATGTATATGTGCCTGACCCGAGGTACATAACTCTACATTCGAAAATTATTTTGATTCCGTGAACGTTTTTTTGCACCAAATAAAATATCCTGGCTAAAATAAAAGTTCAATATCCTAATTGAAATTAATAATTCTACCGAAATCCCATGCGACTTAGTAATATGGTGAATTTTAACCGGAAGTTCTAACGAATATTTAATTCTCCAACGCGTATGACGTGTACCGAATCCGTCAATCCGTCAATGCATAATGGATCGAAAGACTTTCCCGGTACAAGTATAATAAGTAGTCACTATAACAGCTATAAATTTATCCAAAATGCCTTTTATTACATCATCAAGGACCTGGTTTTGGAAAATCTTTTCTACAGATAATGTTTTTTTTTCATCGAAGACAAACATTCGAAACGAGTGCTGCGACAACGAAATGGTCGACATTGTTGAGTCAAATTTGCTCGAAAACACTCACGAAACCTTGGCTGTTTCATTGCAAGCTCTCAGCTTTTCTCGAGCTTTGCCTTTCACTGATACAGGTCCTGGCTTTATCGACGATAAACGTTATCCACTCTTTTCTACCCCCGTGCGCCCACTCGCTGCCATTTCTCGCTAATAGTAAATAAGTTAATGAAACCTTGGTCCGTGCTAAAGCGGCATAGTTCCCGGGTCTTACTTTTCTCCTACATACATCCTCCAGGGTATTCCGAGCTAACAGTCCATCAGCTATGCAGAGAGAACTGCCAGATGCTACAGTAGCCCTGAGCCTCTGGACCGCGTTTTATCCTGATTTTATGACCGACAGACTTTGAGTACACGAGAGCAAAGAACTCTTGACTCGCCTTAATTTTTTATGATGATGATGGATATTTCGATATTCTTTAAAAACTTGCTAAAAGTTTATAATAATGAATTTTCGTAAAAAACTTCATCCCTTACAAATTAATGTCCTTGTACTCGATGTATTGGCTCGTCTGTTTAGCTAGAGCTACAGTTTGTCGATACCGTGTGGTGATTATTTTTATCGACATTGAAAATAAAATTGTATTTGCATTATAGACGCACAAATATATTATACGTCATTCTTATTTCTTATTCTTGGGCATAAATTCCTTATACCAAATAATAAAATACATGGCTCTAGAATATAATCCCCGTAGATTGCAATCATTATTTTATAAGATATATTATTTATAGTCTCGTTGAAACGTCACTCTGCAAACTGTGGTAAAGGGGTGAGGGCACAAGAGAGTGAGTTGAACGCCCAAGTGGATGGTCGCTTCCTCGTTTTGCTGTTGGTTGGTGGGGATGACGGTTCGTACCTTATAGTCGAGGAAACTACCCGGGATCCGGTGAATGTGTCGCTCTCGGATCCAGGCCATGCGTCCAGGAAGCTAGGATAAGGGCATCACCGAGCCGGAAAATGGCACGTCTATATGAAGGATTCTCCAGAAAGTTGGACGACTGCGAGTCTACCCTGCCCCTCTCCATCGCACGATCTCTATACGTATATCCTCTACACTATTCTTCTTCGCTCGCCACTCGGTGCTTCAATGGAAAATGACTTAATGGAGCCCTTCCTGCGGGTCGATGACAAAGTCGAAATGACGACGAGTACTTAACCTTTTGGACTTAATGTTTTCTATCAAATTGTAACGTCGGGCTGAAAGGGGAGTGAGTTTTTTTTGCCAATTCCATAAGTGACACGAGAGGGCACGATTTTAAGTGCACTCTTATCCGAAACAATGATAGTCGAAGGAGTAAAAAATTACAGGGTTCAGTTTTGTCCCTGAAATGCTCGCAAAGTTGCCAGGATTATTTTTTTTTTCTTGTTGGGGGAAGAAAAACTACGCACTTTCATCGGAACAATCTGAGGCAACGGAGCTTCGATCGAATCCTACGAGTGGAATGTTTGGTTTTTCGCGACCATTCAGCCCCATCGACGACGATATTAGACGATAAGGTCGAAGGGTCTACATGACCAGCAAATACGACGATTATCGTCGAGATCCTTGTCGCCATGGAACGTCGTCGTTGTACGAACGGGGAACTACCCCTCGAAAAAACCGTTAGCGGAATCTTAACTTTCTGAACTGTTTGGTGCACAGCTCTTTTGGTATGGTACATGTACGGAATCGTTTTCGGAAACGTGGGGTAGAAACAACAGAATGCGGTTACACGATCGTTCAAGGAGAAGGAAGTGGAAAAAGCCGATTTACTTTTTGTCAAAGAAAGTTTAATAGCGTTCTTCCCCTTACCACAATCCAGAATGGAACGAAGGTATTTCGCGAAAAAACCTCCTTCACTGGTGTCTCTAAGACATTCACCGATGGGAATTGTCGTTCGATCGGGACAAATACGAGCTTCGCAACAAAATTTGAATACGTATTTTACGACGATCGACGAACGCAGAAAAGATTTTACCAAATGATTTATTATATTTTTGTTTGAGAACTCGTTCGACTTTTGGCGCCAACTTTAGAATTTATCTTTATTTGTAAATGATCCTACAAATATAAGTATTTCTCTTGAGTTTCGCGTTTGACTTTTTGCCACAACTTTTAAATTTTTCTTCGCTCATAATAACCCCACGAGCGTATTTCTCTTGACTTTCTCATTTAACTTTTCGCATCGACTTTTGTATTTGTCTTTGTTCATCGAAATTCCAGGGGCATAAGTAATTCTCTTGACTTTCTTATTTGCCTTTTTTGTACCATCTTTTGTATTTTTCGTTATTTATAATGATTCCAGGAGCATTACGATTTCTCTTGGAATTAGTTTTTCTACGAAACACACGATAAATAAGGATAAATATTAAGTTTCTCAAAGTCACAATCTTTGGCCATGTATATATATATTTATATATAGATGTATATATATTTACCGTGCGCGGTGTACCAACCAAACACATTTTGCTTCAGTTAAACGAGGTAAAGTCTTTTATATTGGCACTTAAGCGAGCTGAAACTTTTTTATTAATCGGAACTCAACGACTGCCTCCTCGTGCTTCCCTCTTACGCCGTGTTGCAGGTTTACTTTTTTCTTCGTTGTTGTTTTTTTCTTTTCTCTTTTTCTATCGTTTCTTTCTCCTCGTTTCTTTTGCCTCTTTTTCATCGCGTACTTTTTCCCTTTATAGGTCGGTATACAACTGGGCAAAGGAGAGGTTCGGGTTGCGTATACACGCCACGAGAGGGAGAGGTTGTCTTTAAGCCGACGACGGGCTTTAATCGAAATAAAAAAACTTCACGGGGACTTAAGGGTCCTCTTGCTTTTTCTACATCGTGAAACTTTGTAGATATATCTATATGTAGAACGGCAACGTCGTCTGCGGGTTTCCGGGGACGTGTCGTCAACGATAAATAACGAGAGGATTATTGTCCGGGCGATGCTTTTCTCGCGAGATGTCGCTCGTTGCATGAGCCTTGTCGCATCTATATAACTCTTGCCAGTGAGCTCAGGAATGAGAGATCGACGGAAAAAAGAACAGCAAAAATTCGCCGGAAACCGCTCGCGAAGCTTCGTAATTTCTTAGTTTCCGAGATTTTTTATA
This sequence comes from Netelia inedita, assembly GCA_964017225.1. Lineage (NCBI taxonomy): Eukaryota > Metazoa > Arthropoda > Insecta > Hymenoptera > Ichneumonidae > Netelia > Netelia inedita. Next base: position 11,370,248 of record OZ024923.1, read on the forward strand.
ATTTTTTTTTAACCTTATTATCGCCCTTCACTTCTCTCATTCTTTTCCGTACGTCAATCATCATAATTCATGTTTTCAAGCTTTGATTTTCATTTTTACGTTACGTTCAATCATTTATTCTTAACTAAATTTATACTAAAAGTCCATATGGCACGAAAATCACCCTTCTATTTCGTAGTATTCTGTGGAGTTCAGTTCTGTACAGCACGCGTTCAGTGTGTGCATTATTTCACGGAATGCTATTTTAACAGAAAAATCAAGCAATTTCTCGTCAACCCCCGCGGTCTTCTCGAGAATAGTACGCTCATACGGCACGCGCGTTTTCCGGCCCAATTTTCCGTTCCCTTCTCTTTGTTTTGTTTTCAACCTAAACGACTCATTATATCACTGAAAAGAGCGATACGGTAATTTTCATATAAGCTACAAATGAATTAAAAATTGTTCCGTCACGTGCATACCTACGAATGAAAATAATAATACCTGTATGGCAGGGGGGGGGGGGGGGGGGGGGAGGGGGGATGTGCAGGGAGAGATCTATATTTTTTTATTTCTTCAAAATTTCGTGCGAAATTTGTAGCATCGACTCCACTTCGTGCACTATACGCTTTACAAACCCTCGCGATTTACTTTTTCTCGGAAATTCCCCAGTTTGTCGGCTCTTTTGTAGCTTCAAGTCGTAATTTTTTTATAGGCGAACATCTTTTATTCTCGCTGGATCGTAAATAGTCTCGAGAGTACGCGGCAGCCAGTGTTCGAAAATTTGATCGCCAAAATCGCGGGTATACTCCGGTTTCTTGCAGGAGAATAAAAAATAAATCTTGATTCCACGTGTGTACAAAAAAAAACGTTTTTGTCGTCACTAAAGTTGACGAATCCGCCAGTTTTATTTCTCTATCGTGATATTTACGATGTTTTCTTCTTCGTCGAGATCTGACTTAAATAAATATATATATGGCCAGAATATTTCAGGACGATACAGTAAAATATTCCCGTCGCGGTCCGTGGCAGCGGAAAAACGTAATATCCGACATGTTCCCCACCCACGCTTCTCACACCGCAACGGTACGAGGCACTCGTCTTTGCGAAAAACCGTGATAAAGACACGAAAGTAGGATTGCGCTGTGAAAGCTCCAGCGATTGCGGTGTCGCTCTAAAACAGCCCGAGGGGAATTCTTATATCCCGAAGTGAGACACAACGATTCCCAAGCGGCGAATACGAAAACACTCGGGAGCTCTTCGAGATTCGACTCTTCCAACGGTAATACTCGCGATTCCACCCCCCCCCCCCCCCCCCCCCGGGCCGTCCCTCCTCGAGACAGTGCCGACGACCGGATGTACGAATTTTAAAACTCTAGGAGTTCGAAGAGCTTTTGCCGAGATATTGCCCCCTGTTCTCACCACTCACATGGTGCACGATTTTACGCACACGCATATGAGCAGATGCACCGGCACATCTAAATCTTAGATCAGATAATGTATCTCTTTATAATAAAATCATTTCGCCGTCGTCGCCACTATCCTGTAGAGTAAACGAGCTAAAACAAATGCCGGATCTCGCATTTGAAACTGCATATAGCGTATAACATGTATGTCGTTTACCGGAAATAACCTATATGTCAAGTGTTCAAATTTGAAACGATGAACAATGGTCCATACTATCACGAGAAAGAGAAAGAGTCAATTCGTCAAATTATTTTTTCTGCACATTGTTTATAACTTAATGTTCGTTGGGCCCCAAAATCAAATGCTACGCACATGTTTTTATTGTCACCAAATGTTTCTTAAGTATCTGCACTGTACAGTCATCCGAGGCACATAATCAGCGACTATTTTGGTATATTAGGTTTACGATTCATAGCCTGAGATGATTACAATACAACAACCTCAGTGGGGTTCAAGATTAACGATGGCTAGAAGAAGAGCACTCTTGAAAGCTTTATTGTCGACAAATTGTGATCAACTGTCATCAGGGCAGCTTACTCATTGGCCAACAGACAGGAACAAAATTTCCGATGTTTTTGATTTTGTTGTGAGTAAAAAAAAGTTGCCAAATCTTATATATGAATTGAACCCAGTTTAGATTTATTATCTGATCATACTCCAGTTTCACTGACAACAAGTAGCGGTATAGTATCCAAACAGAAAACATCTTTTCTCCATAATAGAAATACGGATTGGTCTGCCTTCAAAAATATAATCGAAATCAATTTAGACCTAAAAGTATCGTTAAAAAGTTAGGACGAAATAGATGATGCCACTGAGTATTTTAATCAACTGGTTCAAAGTTGAATTCCGCTTGGGCAGCTACGCCCGACGATCCTTCCAGTAGAACTAACAACGACTATCCTAAGGAAATCAAACAAAAGATAGCGGAGAAAAGAAAGATTAGGAGGCAGTGGCAAATAAAGAGGAATTCAATAAATAAATCAAGATTTAACAAAGCCATGAACTTAAAAAAGTAATTAGTAGATATAACAACCACAGCGTTGAACAATACTTACTTAATTTAACGAAGACATCGAGTACCGAATATTCTCTCTGGGAAGCCACGAAACACCTTAAATATACTCCTATTCCTAAGTCAAATGGTGATTGGGCCAAACGTGACGCTGAAAAAGCTGAAACGTTCGCTGAATATCTAGCAGCAGTATTTATACCCCTCTATTTATATTGATGGTCCGGAATATCCTCTACCTATGACTCTACCTCTTAAGTCTTTTTCGCCAAAAGAAATTGGAAACGCCATTTTTTAAAGAGCTTGACTCGATAAAATACCAGGGTTATAATTTAATTACAGGCAAAGTACGTAAATAATTGCCAAACAAAAAGTTTAATCTACTTAGCCAATCTCTTCAACGCTGTGCTTCGATTATCTCATGTCTGAAGCCAATGGAAGGTTACTCAAATTATTATGATGCCTAATATTAAATCCTGGAAAGCCACGTAACGTGTTCAATCTTTAAAGGATAAAATGTATGTCGTGTCGCTGATTAGACAGAGCTTCCGAGTGCTTGTTTCGAAACAGATAAAGTTTATAAGTACCGGAGGTTGAATTCGAAGGGTGTATAAAATACACCGGTCGTCCCACGCGAATAGGATTAATATATAATAATCATCGTAATTGTATATTCCCTCTTTCACTTCGCGTCTATTAATCCGAATGGAGGCTTATCGGCGTAAATATATGTAGGTAAATGAATCGATCATGAAAATCTGTATTTCCGAAATATTTTATAAACTTTCATATTGTTCATTAAACTTTTCTATAGATTTGATTAATTGACGTCGTTCAGAGTACCAAAAATGAAACCTCGCGCAGTCCAAACCCGTCGTAATAACGTGCCGTATACCCTCGGAATGGAGAAAAAAGAAAACATGAAAATTACATCACGTAACATTGATACGGGACTGGGATAAAAGTTGGTAAAAATAGCCTAGATGCGAATGGAATATAGAGCACACACTTTGCCGAGGTCGTACATATAGTTCGTGCACTTTTTCAAAAGATACTCGACACAGTGAATATATATCCCGTACACGAGGGTTGAAAAGCAGGGAGCGAAGTAAGGGAAAAGGGGGATATCTCTGGTTCGGTTGAGGTAACGTTGGTTCTGCTTCCTCTGCGGCTGTTGCTGTGGGCTCCACACAGGGTTAGGGGCTATGATTTTAGGGTAGATAACATCCTTGCTCTCTCTGTGAGCGAGCATTGGGTTGTCCGCTCCGCTATCGCGTATAACCTACCTCCAACCCCCCCCCCCCCCCTTCACCGCAGTTGCCGCCAGTCGCTCGCTATGCCTATGCAAATCGAGCACTTTCTGTTCCTTGGCCTCGCGAGAATCACGTTCGTCGCGCTCACGAGCATAGGCTGAGCCGAGGATCTAGTATGTACACACGCGTGGTCGAAACGGTTCAAAGTTCGGTTAATCGCGAGGACCGGGGTTCTCGACTGGGTTTCTCCACACATAGATGTATAATACTTTCCAAAAACCTTTTTTAGTACATATACGTGTGTATATCCACTCCTAAAAGGCGAAAGGGTGTACACTACCTCATTTCAAGCATAAAGTCTATGACGCCCCGTTGCTTCTACATGTAAATATACATAGTGTGTCGCTTGATCTATCCGGCTATGTACATACATTTCCGTAAGAGAAAGAGAGACAGCGAGGAGGTTGTGGTTGCAGCTTCCTGCTGATACTTGTAGAGTAAAGAGCGGAGCTATGGCAATATTCGATCCCGCATCAATCCTAACACACCCACTCGACGTTTATTATATTTAATCCTTGCGCCCCCCCCCCCCCCCAGAATGTACCATCGTATTATACCAGCGCTCGCGAGAGGAGGATGGGCAGGGCAAGCACGAGTGCGATTGAAAACGAGAGGTGATTTTCATACGTTTATGTTGCTCTCTCGTTCCGTTTACATTTGCACGGCCGTTTATACTCTATTTCACGCCGGTAAACTTCACACCCCCTGCGTTCGATGTTATGTCGCTTCGGGCGACCCTTCCCCTGCGTTCACCCTCTCGTCTCTTCTCGAACGTGCACACCCACCGTGTTTATCGTTTACTCCAACTTTTCGCTTCGTATTTCCATTTACCGTGTAAATCAGCACGGCTTCAACTTACCATGTGCGCGAAGCTTCCCTTCATCCCTTATACGAGAGAGTGGCGCTCGAACTGCCCCTCGGGCTCGCCGGATTATTTTGTGTTTTACATTACGCGCGTTGCATTACTTCCGTGAAAGCTTTTCGTTCTGGTTGTCAGGCGGGCTTCTATAGGAATACCAACGTGTCATTATTCATTTTTTTTATCTTGTGTTGATCTTAAGACTTTAAAGCGCTCTTTTTCGAACATTGCGCGATTTATACTCTTACAGTTCACTGCAAGATTCAAATATCACGAAACACAAAGAAATTTCGTGCCACCAAAGTTCATCAAGAACAATTCATGTTTTTCTTATAAAATCAAAGATTTTTATTTCGTTCCATAACATGTTTTTTTATTCTTTAAATAAACCCAAACTCGAATCGGACGCCAGTTGCGTAACAGAGTGGCGAAAGAATCAACGTGGAGAATATTTCATGAGAGCCAGAGGTATTCCGATGAACCAACGTTTGTCGGGGTTAGTCGAGACGAAAATAAATCGCTGATTTATCTGATGCGGTACTGCTAGATCGGAATTGAGAGAATCCGGACATGGAACGGAAAAGAGAGAGTGTTGAGACGAGGGTTTGGTAATAGAGACGGTTGAAGAACGTCGCTGCAATCCTTTCGTTCTCTTTCTAACTTCTCTCTCTGACACCCGTGGCACACACATCGTCCAGAATAGCGAGAAAAGTCCGTGACCGAAAGCCCAAGCGATGTGCACGTTCGTGAATACGCTACATAGACATATACGAAACGAGGATGAGAAAAGGAGAGAAAAATCGAAGGAGAGAAGGGGACTAACGGACCCGAGTCCTCCAGGGTGTGTCGTGCAACGTCCATGCAAAGTAGCGTGCGAGCGAGTCAGCAAAACATGAATGTACTATCGAACGAACGGTCGAGGGAGAAAGAGGAAACGAACGGACGTAACAGCAGCACTTTTCGGATAGGACAAGAGTGGCACGCGGAGACCACGGGTAGGGAAAAGGGGCGAGGGTGAAAAAGGACGAAGAAGGGCGGAAGAATGAGATAGCAAAAGAACGGAAGAGAGGGAGAGAGAGAGAGAGAGAGAGAACGCGAGAAAGAGCTATATAAAAGACGCCGAGGAGAGTAAAAATCACGTTTCACCTTGCTATACGTATGAGGGCGCGTGGCACCCTCGCGAAAGAGGGTTATCTAAACATTGGAATAGGATAAAGTTGGTGGCGAAGAGGGGAGGGCTTGAAAAGGGGGCTTAAAACGAAGAGTTGACGTGGTCGTTTCCTCGGACCACCTCATACTCCTTTGCTTCATCCCTTATTCCATCCTCTCTTCCACCAGCCTCCGATGGGCTCTTTCGGCCTCCGGTTCCACCAACGTAATCCCCAGCTTGTGCTCTTTTGCTGGCTGCACGTGAGAACAGCACCGTGGTATATACGTACGATGCAACCTCACTCTCCCTCTTCGACTCGGCGACCCACATTGTACGGTTACTCGTGACAACCCTTTCTCATTGGCGCGAGGCTAGAAGTTTGCGAAACCACTTCGCGCACCCTCGGTATACACAGCGCCACCTCGCACCAACGGAGCATTTCCCGAACCGACGCTAAGCTATAACACCCTAACCCATCTCCCTTCAAGCCCCCCGTGCAACCATTCCTTCGCAAGCTCCAGGACTCTGTGCACCGTAGGTACATCGAACGAATTTAACAGTGACGCTTTCCTCACTCCCTCTTTCACCGTCCTGCTATTTCGAGCTGATGCCAAAGTGTTTCCGCTCTTGGAACAGTACACAAGCGATTTCGACATTCAATTTCGTTAATCCTTGACCAACATTTTTCAGAAAGACCCACATTCTTCGTGTTTGATTCTGTTTGGCAACCTCGAACAAGTTTAACGATATTTTTAGTATTATTGAGGGGAAAGGTCCGAGGAATTTTTTAAATTTCTTGTTCCACGATCTCGAATCGTTATTTACCACCTCTAGCCCTGTCATACACCCGGTATAGGTTTCATTCTTCCCAACTGACACACCTGGTATATAGTTCATATTTTTTAAGTCCAACACCTAGTATATGTTACCCATTTTAAATAAAATTCTTGGTATATTCTTGATCCCTTGCAAACGACACATCCGATATACATTTAATTCCAAAATATTCTCTTCCAAATTCAACATCCGGCGTGTCCACCTCTCAGTTCTTGTTGAGGCGATGAGAGCTCTTTAATGTTTTTTTCTATTTGTACAATTTCGTTGAATCATTGAAAAGATCAAGTGACAGTGATTGAATTTACGAGGGTGCGAACAGTCTTCACAACTGATGCATTACGTTCATCGAGTACCTACATTATGATGCCATCAACGAGGTTTTTTGGATCTTGGCTTATCGATTAACTTTGAACCAGTTTCATGCATTCTCTTATCATGTAAAGACGATTTGTCACGTTTACTTCTAACGGCTCGTTAAAATTGAACGGCAATACATTCCTCTATAGCGTCTCGGCGTTGAATCGTTGTACAAGTACCGCTTCAATTTCCGAGAGCGAAGCTATACACAGATAGTGGGCGCGAAATCGGTGCACACGGTGGTGCGATCCCTTTGCTCTCGTATAGTTTGACGACGATGGTCCTTCTCTACAATTAGAGAGTTCAATCGGTGGCAACCGGAAAGGGGTCTTTTGACCGGACCGTGTACGAGCTATTCGGGCATAGTTGCCAGCGTTCTCTCGTACAATGCATTCGTGAGAATCAAGTGGATCTCGATACATGTTCCTATCTATAACAGAAACACTTTGCTCGTGTTGCCAGGGTGGACGGCCTCCGATTTTCAAAAGGGCCCCTAGCTGTGTGGTGATCTACAGCGCCTAAATAACTCTTGCAGCGTCAACCAAACAACCAACAGAATGCTTACTCTCTGTCTCTATCTCTGGCATCGAACGCGAACAATAATTATTTGCCATTTCTGCCTCCAGACTGCAAACTTCTTTCCTACAAATCCATGACCATACGAAAATAAAAAAGTTATTACCATATCGATGTTCAAACGAGAACTGATAATTCTAAGCTACTAGATGTAGCCAATGTTTAAGCGTTTCTCTTTTTTTATTGTTCTTACACATCACAATATCTCTTGGGCACTGTTAATATTATTATTTTTTCTATTATGATTTATAGACGAAGAGGAAAAAAGGTTACTAGTGGATATATTATACATATATATACAATGAAATCGCGTTGAATCTTTGAAAAGTTCAATCAAAATCAACGGCACTTGACGATTCAATTTTTACTCGTATTAGATAAACATTATTTTGATGACATATTGACCGCTCATTTGTTTTTTTTATAACCTTGTAACGGTTCTAATATTCGTATTCCACCTTTCTCACGACGAAACCCTATACTCCCAACCTCATTTCCCACTAATCACAATTCCAGTGCTTAGTCCACGATCTCACAGGGCCCTATTACGTTAGCGCGTGACATCCCCCCACTCTAAAATTCGTTTTTCCAGACTCTCTCCTAATTACTTCGTTCCGTTCTGATCAGTACTCCTCCGACGCCAACCCAATTAAGAACTCGTGCGATTATTCATCTTCTTTCACTTCCATCAGTCCAAATACAAGTCAGCTTAATTAACAATTAAATTTATTATTCACCTGCTCCCCCAAAGCACAATCCGTTAGATTCTGTATTGCTCCTGTAACTCTTTAGTACAGCATTCTCAGGACAATTTCAAAGCTTGCACAACTCGCTCTCTTTCTCCCTTGCTATAATCTACATGGGCACTACGAGCCACGAATACAGTGCACGTGTTGTCCCTTTAAACGTTCCAATAGCGCTCATGGTTACCGCCTCGTAGTACGATTACGCTTACCGGTCTGTGCCATTCACAGCGACATACCCTCGACATCTAATTTGCCCGGAAGCAGTTCCCATATCCTCTTATCAACAAACCGCACACACGCTCGGCTTAATTTACTAATTTAACGGTATAAACCAAAGATAATGAGTTGGCCTTATTTCAATAAAATATTCATGATGTTACAACAAATGCTTCTCCCTCAAGAAAAGTTGCTTCACTCAAATTCTACCATAATAGCAAATTCGACAGTTTTCACATAAATAATATGTAAATAAAACAAAGAAACTTCAGAAAGTTAATAAAAAATTCCTTTGAAAAAGCCTTGGAAGAAATCGGTTCTGATTTTCTTACTTTGGTCCAATTCAAATCCGCTTGACCTACATCTCGGCTCGTTTTATTTTATGTACCCTTAAACCTTAGGGGTGACGAACGATCAAGCGAGGCAAATAGATGCAAACTCCGTCTGCTCCTGGTTCTATTTACCATGTTTTCCGGAGCTAAGTAAATTCGAAATGGATTTCCGGTAGATCGAGAATAGACCGAGAGCAGAAGCAGGTCCGATAAAAAATTGACCTTATTTCTCGACATCGGGATGTATGCGTCTACGCACGTTAATTAGTCATCGACCAGTGGCGACGTCCCTTTCAAACCTTTTCGGCTTTGAGGGTTCCTATACATTTGTCCACGTATCATAGCTTTCTATATTTGCAATTGTCATATATATACATCTTTATATATATCCAATTAGCTAGTCAATTATTCTGTCTGTCTCTCTCCATATCTCTCTCCCGCTTTCTCGCTCTCTCTCTCTCTCTCTCTCTCGCTCTCCGACACATACACAGCCACACAAACACACACTTTCTCACCTTGACTCACGATGCTATCGATCTCCTCTGTCGTGTACCAAAGGCTATGTGTCGGAATCAATGTAAGGGAGGTAGGAATGCAATAGCTCGTGTCCGTTCGCTACTGACTTACCTATATATGTATATATGTGTGGGTGTGTGTGTATGTATACACATATACATAAGTATCTCGAAACTGCTAATTATCTGTAGCTCCTGTTCTCCATCTGCTACTCTCCCTATCTCTCTGCCCCGGTTCCTATCTCTTCCTTCCGCGATACGCTGTGTAATCCGGCAATGTTGTGATTTGTAATAGGCCGAGGTGAGGGAGGGGGGGGGGAGGTTCGTGCAGTGACCTTTGCGCCTCAGTCATTACTACATTAGAGATGCCTATCTCTAGTATTACCACTGACAACGCACATAAGTGTACGGTATTACAAGGTCTGACCGGCAAAGGGAATACACCAATTCCAATCCAGTCAGCAATGCGAATAGTAATTTAATTTTTGATGTTGAAAAATGTGGATTCGTATTTTTTATAATTATTCAAAGTATTTTTTCATATCGTCAAGACAACAACGTTGGGTTTATGATAAAAGTTCTTGTCTCAATGGTATTAATGAAGTTTTTTAAGAATTTAAATTTATAGTCCGACAGCAGCGAGATATAGTTTTCTTGGTAATATTGAAAACTATGAAAATTGATTTTTCGAAATTGTTCAACTTTTTGCAATTTCTCAAATCGACAATGGGAGGTCTGTGATAATAATCGGGAGATGATCGGGGATGATCGGGTTTAAATGACGTTAAATAATTTTTTTACGAATTCAAAAACCAGGATTTTTTTACAATTTTAAGATAAAAGTAAATAAATCAAGTCTCATATTTCCATAGCAATTTAATTTAAAAACGAATATCAGTGTTGCTCGATTACTCACGTTCGTTACTCGCATTCGCGTTTCATAAAATCGCTCGGCCATAAAATGTGTATTCGTATGGTTCGCAGGCTCAAAACTCGAAATTCCCAGATAAAATGAAAATTGTCCAATTTGGGTACTACGAGTTAGGAACCGAACTGCGCATGCGTTACAAGATTAAGGGGGTGAGATACGAGAGCTTGAATTGCACGGGTTTGCACGAGATTATTTCTCTGACGCGAGAAGTTAATAAGAACGACGGCCACGCCTTCCTTAAAGTCCCGACAACTATATTCGCTAATAAAATTAACGAAGAAACCAAAACTGTAGCAGATAAATATACATATATGCATATGAGAGCTGTCCACGAAAGTCAGTGAAAAAGCAACCGCAACCTTGCAACTTTATGCAACACTCTGCTCGTTTACCCGAGGAGCGTTGCTTTTATGCATATTTATTTTTTTATGTAATGTCAAAAGAGTGGCCAACACTAGAGCACACGTATCACATTTTGTCCACTACAGTTTCCCCTTTGAAACTCCAAGTGGACCACGAGTCCGACCATCGTCAATTCCCACGACATATCCCAACGGGCTTGCAATTACCGCAGAGAGTGCGAAAATGTGAAATTTGTTATTTTATAAAAAATGCAATTTCGACCTGTGAACTATATTATATCTTCCTTCCATGCATCGTACTTCCATAATTAAACACGTTTAACTTTGGTCATTTCATCTTCTCGTTCCGTCGAACATCTCACCCGGAAAATAGTTTGCATCGGTCCATTTTCAATAGCGATCAAATAATCTCCTGATTGTTTGCCACGCTATTGCTCGAATTTACGATATTACCATTTTCCGCACATTCTATCCACATTCTAATGCATACCATTATAGTATTAACTCGAAGATTTAATATTCTCTGTGGCCCGGAGCGCCTGACGCCCCCCCCCCCCCCCCCCAGCATGCTTCTCACAAGCCCTCCCCTCGACGTACTTCTCGTGAGTTTAACAATTTTATACGGGCAGTTTCCATGTTCCTATTATTTTCGAAGAAAATGGTAGGGATATACGCGGGGCTAGGACGATGAAGGGGGTAGGAACCGAAAAGGGCCTAAGTTTACGGCAGGGGTGTGGTCGTACAGAGCAGCCCAGAAGCCGGTTAAGATACGTACGCCCGTATGTGTATGCGGTTTCTGGGTTAATCCAGTCGTAGAACGGCAAATTTTATTTTGGCTCGTTGCACTTTAAACGGTCTGACCGTATATCTGCCTAGACTACTGGAACGAGCTGCCTACCGGCGGCGAAACGGCTAGCTCTCTGCCACACCAGTTACGCCATTTGCCCCCTGGCAACAGATCCCGAGAGCTGTACTCGGTACAAAATCGTTTACATTCTACATATATACACCTACAAGAGTACTCACACACACACGAAAGTGCTCTGTCCCCACTCGGAATTTGGTATATTGAAATCATGACTCTCCGCATTTCCGACTTCAACTAATACATTTTCTCCCCAGAGAAAAGGGACATGGTAATCCAGAAACTTTTCGATTCTTCTCGCACAGACGAACACGGGAAACTACACTCACTCGTTGAACAATTACCTCGCGGCACATATCAACGACGTTTCTTCTACCGTGGAAATAATCGTGGATTTAAACGTTTAATGTTTCGGAAAAGTATCATGTATAATGCAGATGCAGTGGGAATATCCTTGAAGCAATTCAAAGTTTGTGGTACCTGAGATAGACATATACGGTTGGCCAAAAAGTAATTGCGTTTTTGATACTTGGATATATATGATGATTTATCGAATAAAAAAACATAATTAGTTTTTAGCTAGGCTAAAAAGAGACTACTTTCTTTTCTTTCTTCTTTCTTTTCTTCTTTCATTGATAATTGGATATACAGGATGATGGAAGTATATTTGAGCTATTTAGCAGGCAGTGAAAATATTTATTTTGTTTTTTTTTTCGTGGAGAGTAGGGGATTCTTGAGGAGTCGGAAAAATGAAAATACATCGGAGAGAATATACGATTAAAGTTATTTAACCGAGACAACAGGAAAGATCGGGTGAAATCAGCGCGATTCGTTTTTCCGGCTCTTTTATTTCTTTATTTTCCACTTGACCCTTTACAGAGTTCACCACGTAGGAAATGGTTAACCTCGACAGAGTTATACGACAGACGAGATGAAAGAACAAAGCATTCCCCGATTATTTCTTCAGCCACGATAATTAGCCACTGTTTCATATATATGTTGTTTAACGGATAGAGAGAAGAGAAAAATTCCCTTTCCACGTTTCACCTTGTGTTTCTCTACCGAGAAATGAAGAGCATCGCAAATGAGAATGCCCGACTAATGAGTCAACGTTTAACTATAAAAATGTGAGTAAAGGCACGGAAGTTTCGTTAGTCTCGGGTGCGAGCCGTGGCTACTGTGCTCGGTAGGACGGTTTCAACAGCTACGAATGAAATACAATGAGAGTCCGTGGTCGTCGGGTTGGAAAAAAGCCTCGTTTAAAAGAGAGTAAACGAAAGAGACGTTGCTCCTGGGAAACAAGCCCTCAGTTATTCATCCCTTTTTTTCTCCTCGAATCAACGTTCGTTGTTTCATTGTTATTGATATCGAGCCGAATGCCTGGAATGAAAGTTCTTTCATAAAGTCTGATAAAAGACTGGCAACGAAAATCATCCCTCAGAGTTTCTTGACTAATTTTCTTTCATAACAAAATCTTTAAAGTTAATATGGTAACGAAGATAAAGTACAATAATTAAAAGTTATTCCTATCATAAAAGGACGATAGTTATGGCTCTTATAACTCGATTCAATCAAGGTGTTCATTTCTCAATAATTGTTTGAGAAAACGTGGGAAATAATCAACATGAAAGGATTTGATCGAATCGATAAATTCGTCACTTCTCATTCTCCAAAGTCTTTGGAAACTTCGGGACTATCCTAAAGCTTGTTGCTGCCCCTTTGTTCTTGGCGTTATTCAGTGACCCGTGGTGTAATCGGATTCCATTATTGGCCACAGCCAAAGACAATTTGCTCTTCGTAAAAGGCACCTGAAAGCGTAGTATGACGAAGAAGTAAGACGTCGAGTAAGAGCTCAGAAGTACTCTCGTACCTATCGTCTCCGGAACTCAAGAGAAAATGCCTCGAATTTTCCGAATTTTCATTAAAAAAAATTTGAGCCGATTCAACTTATTTTTTAATGAAAAATCGAACGAGTTTATTTTTTTTCGTATTTCGTTCGCCGAGGCACTTCACTATTCATTTTTCGTGTAACTCCGCGAATGGTAAACACGAGTAGCGCGTTTACCATTAAGGGGTCAAGGGGGTGAATCAGCAAAATTCGCGGTGCACGAGAAAATGGGGTGCAAATGGCGCGCAACCCCTAACGCGCTGAACATTCATGCCACTCTGTGTGTATGGCATGGTCCTGTGACCTAGCTTGGTTCGGCACTCTCCGGTGTGTTTGGTGGTGCACGTTTCTCCGCAGCTCGGCGAAACGGGTCCTTTCTCTATCGCCGAGTCACTCGCTACTGGGCTGTGTAAAATAAAAATTTAACGAAACCCCTACCCTTCCATCGCCCCCGTCCTTTCTCGCCTCCCCTCGCTACAGCTCTGCGACCGGCAAAGGTCGCACCGAAGTTAATTACCAGAGTGGAACCGTGCAACGAAAAATTGCAAGGTAAAGGGTAGAACGGACCGGTAGCCGAGAATGAAAAAAAAATGAAAAAACAAACGACGAACGAGGAAAAAACGGGCCCTGCGCGGAAGTGGACGTTCTCGTCAAGGCTATGGAGAAACTTTATCAAAAACTATTTATCTTTTCCGGGAGTTAATTTCAAGAACCCTTTAATGAAGTTCTTAGATAATTCGTTTGAAATGTTTCAACCGTCTCCCGGCCGATTATCGTTTCACCGGATATAAAATAAAATGCGTTCTCCGAAAACGAAGACCTCATTGCTGTTTCATGGCATTGTGAAGAAAAATATTCCTTAAGAAGATTTTTTTTTTCGGTGACGATATTATCGTCTTTTGTTATCGCGTAAGGAGCTACGAAGTGTTGAATCGGGGGCGAAGTTTTTGTACGATATCGATCGAGGAACCGAGCGCGATATAAAAAAACGAACTGATAAAAAAGAAGAGCGTTAAAGGCGAAAGAGCGTATTCATGGCTAACTGGCCGGCTATTGTTTCTCTCACAGCGAAGAAACTCTCTATTTACGATCCATCCGCGAGGTGGGAGAATTGCGAAAACCAATTTATAGGGTAGAACGTCGGGAATGGCTGATGCAAACGCCACACCTGGGTCTGAAGTGTCGTATCGATCAGGTCTCCGAAGCGACGCGCCACACCGCCGAGTATATGCCGTTGCCGCAGCTGACCTGTCTCAAACTGTCGACACCCTCCTCGTCCATCAGATTGACAGGGAAAAAATTTGACTCTTTCGCTCCCTCCCTCTCTCTCTCTCTCTCTCTCTCTGTCGTTCGGTCAGTTTTCTGTTCCGAGTGTCTTCCCTCACCATCCAAACCCATTTGCCAGCTTTTTATTCGACCTTTTGATCGTTTGTTTTCACCTCCCGCCCTATTTTTACTTATCAACAATTCTCCATCGAACCTTGCGGTTTTTAGGATGGAACTACAGAGCGATATCGAATTTTTGCTCAGATCTTTTTCCACCTCGCCACATTCTCCACAATTTTGTCATCAGGATCTCGTCACATTTTACTCTTTTTTAATATGCAACAGCCTTTTTTTGCAAAGATTATTGAACGAATAAGCACGCGAATGCCGATGAACTTTTTATCGTGCGTCCACATTCTTTACATTGTTCAAATTGTTATCTTAGATGATGCATTTTACTAAAATATGCAACTTGATAAATACCCGAGTTGATTATCACTATAGAATTCGAAACATTAAGTAAAAAAAGAAATGAACAAAAAAAATAACAAGAAGGCGGAAGATCAAACGTCGACTATGTGATTTTTTTATGGATATTTCTTCAAGCTGCGTCCGAGTTACGTTTTCCATGGATAAGGAAATGATGATGAAAGAGTCGTTGGAGAGAAAAAAAGAAAATGAAGCGAAAAAATCTTGCGTGACCTTTGTTACCCCTACTCGAGCGCGCGAGTGAGAAGGCTGCAGCACTCATCTGTACTACAAGTTGGTCGAATAATTATTATAGCGATACTGCATGTATCGAGGGCGAAATAATTAAAGCGGTGAGTCGAGAGTCAAGAGAGATTCTCGAGGTGTCACGCGCAACGTAAATCACCGAGTAGCGGGACGGATTATCATACAGGACACGCGATAAGGGGCTACGAAGAACGAACCAAGCTTGAAGCAACCGTTTATGTCGTTAAGACACGCGCCTGCAAGTTTGTGGCTTCATGTCGTGCTCATCGAGACAGGGGTTGAGATTCGCGCGCATACTTAGACAAAACTAATAACGACCGCAAATATGGATAATAGTTTACGAAAAACATAGTTCATCGAATTACGGGAACGAAAAATTAATCTGATGTGAAAGAATTTAATCGATATAGAGATATTATTTGATTTGGTTGCATAAATTTATTAATACTGAACAACAAATATTCGAAAAATAATTCAAATATACAAAAAAATATAAAGAATATTCAAATATACAAAATATCAAAGAAATTTAATATTACGGACAGTTGTTACCCGTATGTCCCACGGACCGGAATCATTCCCAGAAAACCCCATCATATTTAAATTAGTTAGCATATATTTTACAACGAATTATTATATTAATATAAAACTTAAAATCATCCATAGGTTAAGAACTGTAAATAGCAAAACCAAATGCACATAGAGATGACATACTGCCCACGTGTTGTAAAAGCACCAACCTGCTATCCCTCCTCGTACACCCCTAAAAACCCCACAATATTAACTCACTTACTGAAAGGTAAGCGAAAGTAGGGGATATCGGAACGTATCTCCTACTGTCTGTTCCGAATCCAAGGCATTACCCACCTCTATACCCTAACGGAGTATTTGGAGGCTACTCTTATCAAACTATGTTATATAGAAAAGTTATAAGGATATAAGTATATAAAAAAATGAATTTATATTGAAAAATATATTTACATCATATATGAAATAATATTTAAAAAACAACGAAAATTATAGAAATATAAATGTTTTGATACGCGCATATCATTTATGTGCGACAGGATTTTTTTTGTGCTGCTAATACAGATTCAAGTACGACTCCCTAATTGAAAGCGAAGGATCATACGTACATTACAAACGGAAATCGCATGTCCATTACAATTCGACTAAATTCTATGACAAAAAATCGATCTGTCTCGATACGACAAAAATGTTTTGCTCTTGACGCGACGATATATTGTTTCTTCCAAAACAAAAATGGACGATAAATCGTTCTAGGACGATGCTTTTAATTAAGAATATCTAATTAAAAGCTCTACTAAACTCCGAACGAAATTTCTCACGTTGACGCAGGGCAATCAAAACATCATTAATCAAACATGCAGCGAGCGTCGTAAAAATTTCAGCGAACAAAGTTTCTACCTCCAACTTTTGGTATTGCTTCGTAAAATTCATAATTAATCGAATTAAAGCATGGCCATTAAAGAATCGACCGATACGTAAAATTTCACTTACAATAAGATTGAAGAGTATGTATTTGTTGTTGTTATTGTTATCGTAGAAAGTGCCAAAGTTTCGTAAGCCCAAGAGCATTAAACTTATCTTCTGCATAATGTCTGACTAATGGACTTTCAGCGCTGTACACTTTTTTATTTGCTGTACGCGGGAGACGAGAGTTGCGAAAAACGCGTTTATACGCTACGTGTAACTTAGTTTCTTGTCGTCAATAGTCGTGGACGAAGTTTGCCGGTGAACCGTGGCGTGTTATCTCGAGAAATTACGAACCTCGGCCTGTCGACAAATTACATATATATATATATATAATTTGTTGGTTTATACATGTATATTCATTTGCGGCTTCTCAGCACGCTAATCTCGTCTGACTGGTGAACGCACCATACGTTTTTGCTTTCCGGTAAAGCACCGGATGTACACCCGCTGTGCGAATTGTATTTGGCATTACAACACCTATCCAATCATAAATTACAGTCGTCATATAAATTTATCCACTGATTTACTCATATGATAAATGAAATAATTGATATTTTATGTAAGCGACTAATGGATCGACACGATCGAATTACTTTAAAGAATTTATTAATTTGGGATTTTTTGTACGTCACAAAAAATATAAATAAAAATTACTCAGTAAGTATAATTAAAGGACAATTATTAGGCTGGCCAAAAAGTAATTGCATTTTTTTCTTTCAGGTGGGCATACGCGTCCATATGTTAAAAATACGATTATATATTGGCCACGACAATAAATATTTGTAACTCACTGTAATTTTGATTCTAATGTGACGATATGTGTATATTTTTCATATACGTCGAAATTAGGTCGATATTTGTGAACGGAAAAGATAGAAAATTAATTATGACTCGTCGTTTAGTCTAGATCAAATCTAGAACCGATCTTCACGATTTTTATTTGATAACCCTACAGGGAAAGCTCGTCCAGGCAAAAGAAAAGTGTGCAAGGGACGTGAACGAGAAGTGATGAGAAAAGAACAAAAAAAAACGAAAACGTGAAGTGCGCAGACTATACGTACACGCGTGGTTCATAGTGTAAGGGAGGAGGACGGGGTTGATAGAAGTGGCGCTACTCGACGGAAACAAAGCCCGGAGCACACTCGAAATTCAATCCCCAGTCGACGTAAAAAAGGTATAAGGCTGGAGTCCCGATCTCCGGAGGAAGAAAACGGAAGCGTAGAAATTGTGCCGGGCGCTCGGTATGCGGGACCTAAAGCCTGATGTAACTATATATAGCGCAAGCTCACCATCGAGACTTGCCACGCGCGAACTTTTAATACACTAGCTATCTGTCTCTATATCTCCCTCTCTCTCTCGCTTGGTCTTCCAGTGGAGTAATTTCGGTGCCTGATCGTTATTGTCCAAAAGGAAAAAGAGAAAAGGAAAGGGGGTTACGGAGGGGGTGGGTTGAGAGAAGAAGGGAGAGAGAGAGAGACATAGTGTGATGAAACGATTATCTATCTTTCCATTTTCGTAAGAAGCAATTTTTAAACTCTTCTTCAACGTACAAATGTGCCAAGCACTGAAAGTTTTATCCAGGTGGAAAATAGTTTCAACACTTTCGCCGTTATGGACAGGGATATCTATGAATATATACGGCGTATATTACAGATGCATTTCTCGTATTAATTCTATGTTCAATATCTATCTGAAATATCGATTTTTTGCCGCTTTATAGGTATGTCCTCCATATATCCATGTACATATATCATATATTTATAATAAGTATTCAAGATATCCCTAATATTTATTTGGGGATGTATAATAAATATAAATAAATAATATATAATAATAATAATATTTAATAATATGTATAAATATAAATATAAATAGTAAACATAACAATTCGCGTGACATCTATATAATTTTTATATAACAGATATATACAAGCTTTTTGTAGCCATATGTATGTCATATATAAATTTCATATCTCGCATATCCATATCTTATTGCATTCGGAAGAAGGGTGAACGACGGGAACGAAACCCTTTCATCGCGAATCTCCGTGCGCGTATCTGTAAGGATGATGGAACACCTAAAGTTACTTTACACCTGAAGTTACTTTATACCTAACGTTACTTTACTTACTTTACCACGTATCTTCGCACGAAAGAGAGGAAAGAAATCCATCTGTTGGGATAGACGACGAGCCGTAGATATCCAATCTCTCGCTGTATCTTAACTACAAATCTTCGTTTTAAAGCTTGTATTGGAAAGATAGCAATAAATGACACAAAAGCTACCGTAGATCATGAAAAGATTAAAAATCTCGATCCCACGATGCATTTTCCTCCGACAGAAAGTTTTCACTATGTACTAGTAACGTTCACCCGAGAGCTTTGAGAGATGTCAGTAAAGCGTAGTTGGTGAGGGGGGGGGGCGGTTCGTAGTCGATAGGCAGAGGGATAGTCCAAGGGGATGAAAGCTCGAAGGGGATGACGGACACGAGAGACACGGGGCGGCTATCGTAATGGAGATCTTGTTGACGTATGCCCCGAGTGAGCTGGTAATAATCGTTATTTGTCGGCGATATTAAAACCTACGTCGTGCCCGAGTAGAGCTATAACCGGCTGTCCCGAGCGATACTGGTGGTCACCCTTAACACGTATAAGGGCCTTAGACAACTCAGTATTACATCCTTTCGTAGACACACGCATACATAGAGGCGCATCCTTCCCTTCATATGGTCATAATCGTCACTGCCGTATATATACGTTCAACGGTTTGCTACACCCGGAGCATCCTCCGATCCCCGTGGCGTTGCCACCGCTACTGCATACCCGTCCCTCAGCTTCTCCGGTCCAGCTTTAGCTTCGGGAGGCCGTTGAGTCGATGCGTTTAACACGTGTGCGGCCAATGCTGACCATAATAGTGCCTATACATTGACCGTTTGATCGTTTTCCCACGTTTCTCCATGTTCGTGCGTAGTATAGACCCGGTACGGCGGTACAGCACCAGGGTGGCTGATTGCATGAGCTACATAAACCTGCTCATCCTGCGACTGCCTGGAGTAACTGGGTTACTCGAGCCAGCATTCAGGCTTAGCCAGCATGCTAGTACCGAAGCCAAAAGTCGTAGAAACCTGGGTACGATGTTTGACAAATGTAATGTTGAATACCGTGGTCTGAAGAACTTGTTGAATATTCAAGGTTATGTGCATTGCCCCAAGGCCAATTACATTCTGTATGGTATTTGATTCGGTCATGTTTCTGGAAAATATGCCCTATTCTGTAAGGGTGGTTTTCGTTAACACACTGACCTTTGCCACTCAGAGTATTTGGAGATGAGTTCCGGATTTAAATCAAGTACTTCGGGATATTATTTTATTTGGTGTAAATGGAGTTTGTTCAAATCTCAAAACCATGATTAGATTCATTCTCCGGCAAACCTTCGGATTCTGTCATTCAGTCAGTTGGTTTGCGATTCATTATAAGAGATTAGAAGAATCCTGTCTCCGAATTGTTAATAACATTCTTCGCGTAATCATCTAAAAGATTAAATTGACAAAAGCACATTCTACATTAAATATCTAGAGTTGGGTTAAAGCGTGAGAAACAAAACACTTTTTTCTGGATTGGAGAGCGTCATTTTCAAATATCTGTTGAAAAGATACATCGAGAAAAAATAGAGCTTCACCATCGAAGGATCTATGACTTTTGACATCAATACCAAGAAATCCATTGTCAGCTTAACCCTCTGAGCGAGCTTCGAGTCAAATCTCACTGGCTCGATGTTCACTCGAGAGGTCCGTGAGTGCATTGGTGGAGAAGTGGCATCAGCAGCTCTCGAAGAGCATCCACTTGGAGTAACCGAACGGACCGACCATCGGAGCTTGCCAATCCAAGGCATTATCGGGGATGGGGAGGCTTCGTTTACGTTTAGCTTGTGGACATTCGGAGCTGGGTCAACGCTAATGTGGTATACAAGATATTTAACGCCTATTGGCTTCAGTGTTCTGTTTGTACCAACGTGTCAGATATTGTACGCCCTGAGTTTCGATCAGTGATAACGTACAGCTCTCCAGTCATTACCGTACGTGGGCACCACTGTCGAGCTTCCCAGGTTGCCTATGCCAACTCCAGTGGCAACGCGTCAATTCATCGATCCGAGTATCGGCTTACACGAGTACATATTACCTCTGTACGGAATCACATCTTCCTATCACTCCCTAGTATTCTAAAATGGCAAAGGGAGATTGCCAGGAGCTTGGAAAAGGGCTGAAATCCCATGATCGACATGGAAGAGACGGAGTACATGCAAGAGTATCCAGCATGGATGGAAACCTATCGCTGGGTACAAAGCAAATTAACGCATTCGTTACCAGAAACGTTAATCGACTATCCTCGGTACCTTATCTCCTCTTACGACTTGGCTAGAAAATGGTCTGATGGTCTGATGGGCGATAGACTCCGAGAGAGTGAGGAGGGGGCTCGGGCTAGGCAATCGTAGGTCTCTCTCGTTCCACTGACAATGCCTGGCACTAATGCCCTCGGCGATGGGCTCCGTACAGCCCCAATAGGTAGACCTTCTATATTGCTCCTGCTACTGCTGCGGGTACACCGGCGTCGTTGCGCCGCTTGGCTGAATCGATCTATCGATATATCCACCTATGCGTTTTCCCGTTAGTTCTCTCTTGCGCTTCCTCTCTTTCTCTCACTCTCTCTCTCTCTCTCTTGCTTTGGATCGTGCAATATACGAGCGGGGTTGTACGTCTGTGGGTGTGCCATTTCCAACAATGGAGACGTGATACGGATAAAATAGGATTTCAATGGCTTTTCGTTTTGGCTCATTTGGTTCATCGAAATAGGGGATGGAAAAAAACGTCTCGTTTATTATTCTAACATTGCGGTAATCGTTGTAATCTGAACCACGAATAAACACACGAATGGCCTGCTTTAATACACTTTTCGACCATTCTGCATCATTGGGTAAATCGTTTCGAGGAAGCCATTTCCAGGCATTCCCGCGTGCTATTGTAGATTTAATGTGAACCGTTAGTGTTGATACGATGAGATTTTTTAATGCTCATGCATTAAACATTTTAATTCGTACTCATATAAAATGGTCGCTGAGGAAGAGGTAGCAATGACGTATATGCTGAATGGATCAACGATGATGTCTCGGGCCTTAATTTAAAAAAATCGTAGTTATCTATGGTGATTTACTAAAGTAGAGAAAAATAATACCAGGGGTTCTTTCGAATAACGCTGTTGAAAACAATGCAAAGTTGGCAGAATATCTCGCGCAACCCTCCTGGAAAAGAATCGTGAGTGTGGAAAGAGAGGCAAAGTGTGGCACAAGTTCAAATAATCTTTCTTCGACAATTCAGGTTGAACATGAAATATATGTCTATATTATATATATATATGGGTCTAGGGTATTGCAATGGATCACTCTTATAACCAGCGACGGGTAATATAGTACATACTCGGTTCCAGTCGCGCATTGCTCTCTCTCTTCCTTTCTCTCTCCATCTCTTTCTCTTTCTCCTTC
Organism: Netelia inedita; assembly: GCA_964017225.1. Taxonomy (NCBI): domain Eukaryota; kingdom Metazoa; phylum Arthropoda; class Insecta; order Hymenoptera; family Ichneumonidae; genus Netelia; species Netelia inedita. The sequence goes on from OZ024923.1 coordinate 11,392,683, forward strand.
TCTTTCTCTCTCTTACTGTAACCCATTATACTACACGGATCTCTGCGTTCCAGCCACGAATGGGTTCCACGTCAACGCTTTCGGGTCGTTCTACGAATTTCCGTTCGACCGCTTTTAGCGGGTGATTCTCAACGGATACCGACCTACAACGATTCGCAAGCCCCGCAGAACACGCGAAACGCATGAAAGACAGAAGCAGTAAAGCCGTGGCGGCGCGGTATCGAGGTCGCGATCTTTACTTTTAATGCCCAATTGTAGTACCAAATTGTGTAGTTCACAGTACAACGATTTCTCTACTGTTCAACGACCGAACAATACGCTCGTTGCTTCCAGTACTACGACTACGTACATAAATAGGAATCGAGATTTTATAAATTAATGCGTGTACACGTTTGTACGTATAAAAAAACAGTTGAGTAAAATAAATTGTATTTTTTGAACATTAATTAAAAACAATATTTCAAAAATTTCAATGTATTAACTGAAATTCATTTTATATGAAAATGAATAAAGCATGGTCGTATACACTTCGCTATACACGACTTCGTTAACGACACTATTTCACGAGAATAAAAAACAGAGTTAACTTCTCGCCATCTCGCCAATTTCATTGGGTATCACGGAACCCCGAAAACCCGACTTTTCACGAAGCTGTATCTCTGTTCACGATCGTCCGAGAGAAAAGTTAATAAATGACGTTTTGAAGGGCTCGCCATTATCTGAAAAACGAGTCTAAGGTCATCCGGATAGCTCTATTTTTATGGTCAAGGTGAATGTTTGAAAATCGCAGTTTTCAATCCGACGGTGTCTCAAAATTGCGAAAACCTCAATGTTTCTCAAAAAAGATTTTAAAAAGGTATATTTTCAATGGGAATTTCTGGCATATCATCAAAATCACGGTCATTCCTTCAATATCTCAAAATTAACAGCCAAAAAACGAGAGAAAAACGACCTATTTGTTCGTGATCTTCGGCAAATTTACGATCGACGTACGCCTTCAGAAAGTATCGAAAAAACGATTTCGAAAAGTGGCCCTCTAACTGAAATAGCGAGCTTATAAAAATAACTGAAATGTTTAATACCTACATATTGTTTGACAAAAATCTTTTACAATAATGGCGGTTCATTTCTTTTACATCGAGGGTAGATATATAACAAAATGGACGAATTTATATATTTTTATGACTTTTTTTCAAGCAAGGTCGAAATATCTCTCTTATTATATCTTCGTCAGAAAAATTATCATGCTGTACATGACAGGGATTTACTTTAATAGACTCGAAGCTTAATATGCCATCCATGCTTGCATATATACGTATAATAAAGTATGTGACAGCGATGCAAAGGGAATAAAATAGGACATAGGATCGTCGTGCGTAAATCGACCGCGAGAGCGGTTTGATCACTCCGCGTGAAATTGTCCGAATATCCTAATTCCCCTCGGGAACGAAAACGTGGGATATACCTGACCGAAATTTGCACATGTGGATAAGGTGCGGTAGATCACGCGTTATTACCATGGCGGTCCTCTCTGTCGGTCCCATCTACCAGAACTGCCCGTTGCGAAACTTCAGATGTACGGGATACGTGACTGGACCACTACTAATCGACCCAACTCGTAGCTCGACAACTTTCGTTCCGGGTTAAATGAGATACGTATTTATAATTCTATGTAACTTTCGCGAAATCATACACTCGCACGTCATCCTCTGAAGCTGTTAACGATTTTTGTCTCGTTTGTGAGAAAGCGTTGGCTAGAGGTTAATTTAACCACTTGTATACGTGAAATATTTGTAAAGGCAATCAAAGTCAGGCATGGCAAAAAATGAAAATCGATATTTTCCAGTCGGTAAATTTTTATCGACTATTATAAATAATATGAATCGCGTTAGCTGTAACTCGATGTAAGTCTGACAAGCTTATAAGTCTTGTAAAATTATGACAAGGTGGATAATTATTTTTATTTCCAAAAAAAATCTTAAATATGAATGAATAAAATAATAATTTATTAATACGATTATTTATACTTGTCATGTATCATGGTAATTAATATAATTTATAATAATTATAAAGAAATTTATTGTTAGACAAATTCTACAAATTCGTTTAATCACCTAAATAACAATTTAGAGCAATAATTTAACATCATACATGCTTCCAGACAACATAAATTATTATTATCTCACTTAATTTTTAGTTCACTTAATGTACGTATGTGGAATAACGTATCTTTAATCGAACTCCAAAAAAAAACCATTAAGTGAATTAACAAAATTCATAAAAATAAGTTTTTTTTCTTATCGTCCCAGTATTTTCCTGCCTTAAACGTGTAATAATTTTTCATGAAAATTTGAATTCATTTGGTGTACTAGAATTGTTTTTAAACAAATGTCAAATAATAAAAGGATATAAGATTTTTGAAGAATGCACTCCATTACGGTGTCAGTTGGCGTGGCGAGATTACTTTCACAATGTAGCTATATAGAGATAGACAATGTATAAGACTCTGGACAAGAAATCAACGGACACCGTTCGCATGGTAAGAGAGGAAGAGAGTGAGAGATACAAGAAGACGAAGTGAGAGAGAGAAAGAGAGAGAGAGAGAGAAGGAGTTATAGTTGTTGAGGGTATATCGCAAAAGTAAGAGAAGGAGTTGGTACGATCCCTCGGACTGGTGATACGGCCGTTAGAAACGTTAGCCAGCTCAGCGAAAGAGCAATAAGACTCGTTCCGCGAAATAAGAGGGAGCTTTCGTTCTCCGAGTCTCGAGTATGGTATACGACAAGCAACACATAGGCGGTGGTATATGGTTCGAGGGGATGCTTCAGCTCCTTTGCTTTATTGGATGGCCCAACGACCACCGGAAGACGAACGAGCGGGAGAGAGAAAGAGGGATGATAAGAAGGAAAGAAAACGTTCCAACTCTCCAACGAGTAGGACAGACGGAACTATTTCAGAAACGCATGCATTTTTCGTCTCGTGTGTCAAACTGTTGGCGCAAAAAAAGAACGTTTACTTCACCGTGGAATGACATTCTGCGAATTCCTTTATTCGTGTCACTCTTGCATTCATTCGGGGATGGAAAGTCACATATTTCATCGGGAAACATATGTTTGTTACAATTCAATAAAATATTAATTTACGTTTGAAATGTTTCCATGAAAAAATCCACTGCGAACGCGAGATGCATACAGTTCTATTCGTTATTATTGGGGGAGTTCGTGGTAACGTTTCAGCCCGCGATGTGCAACGTTATAGTACATGCTAGATGTAGGATCTTTGAATATACGAGTTATATACAACGTTACTAAACTATACGGGATAGATAGCAGGAAGTAGATACCGCTGGTCATATACGGCTACCGCGAAAATAGTGACGCAATGCGCCTTCGGTTCGTGTATGCGCCCATTTTACGATCGCTTTTTATTCCTGGGGATACGTAAAATATTTTCCATTATAATATTATCTCCATCGTATACATTTGCAGCCAAAACGAAAAGCATCACGGATATTTCCATTTTGTTCGTCTAACGCGAAACCAACAAACATATTTTTGAAGCATTCGTTGAGATCTAAAGTCGGCCCAAGGTTGTTCCTGATAGCTCAATATTTGTGGTCCTGGCAAAAGTTTTCAGATCATGATTTTTCGTTCCGAAAGCATATGTCTGCGAAGAAGGCGTGGGATTATTATGCTTATTTATTTATTTATTACTAACGGTGCCCGGCATACATTGCAATGCCGTTTTGATGGCATAAATTGATTTGACATTCGCTGTCAAATCAAGTTATTTATAAGTTGAAAATATACGGTTTCATACATTGTATGGAACTATGTATGAAAAAATTATATATAAATATTTGTTTATTTGTGCCGTATGCGTTCGTTTGTTTATATTAAATAGTTCTACTAATTCAGAAACATTTGCGGGCGTGCGCACAATAACTCACCAAATTTTCATCGCAATCGGATGAATGGTATATGAACGTATACGGGTCAAACAAAAATTCTTTTATTTTTATATATAGAGAAGATTCTTCATTTTTTTGTAACGGGAAAACTTTTTTCAATATCGTAGTAATTATAGATTCCCGAAAAACAGCCCGCGGATCAACTAATAAATTGGGAAAGCGTGTTTCAGATTGCTGCAGCTGGAGAAGAGCAATATGTAAAAAAAAGTATTGATTTAATTATCTACGGTCAAGTCTGATAAAAACTTTGGGAACAAATAAAATTGTTTCTCGTTCAATATTGGTTTATAGTTATTGCACATTTGATTTTTTTACTCGCCGACACGAAATGATGTTTTTTGTTTCTTTTCTGGTCTTTGCGTATCAATGTTTTTGCGGAACAAGATGGATCGTTAATGGTACGTGTCCAATTGCTTTTTGCCACGTGCAATTTTATTAGGGATTTCATTATAATTTCTTTAGGAAAATTTTGAGCCAGCAATAGTATATTTTTTACTTACAATGTGTTTGTAATTTTTTGCTTGTTTATTTTACACACATCTTTCGCTTAATATAAAAAATATAAAATTAATACTTAATAATTTATATTAAAAGTTAAAGAAGAAGAACATTTTTACAGTTGTCTATTTATTTTACGTCTATTAAATTATTGTGAGTCAATTATCTTTCGTATTTTTATATGCGAACCTTAAATAGTTGTCAAATTTTGTAATTCCAATTTGTACGAAGAATTTATGCAAGCGTCGAATCGTTTCGGATTGATCTATTGAGATAGGAATATCGATTCTCACCGAGAGTGAGAAAACCGTCGTTTGCAGATGCTTTCGTGATCGGAATAATTCCGGATGTCAATCAATAACAAAAGTCTCTCGGGTGATTGGAAATCACTATTCGACCGTTGATTGCCCCGAAGCGTCTAATAATTAAAATCAATTTTCTGGTTTCCTCGTTGTCTCTCTCGATCGGTGCATTCGCGTCCTCGCCGACGATTTGAGATTTTTCAACCCTATCCACATTTCGCTGTTCATCAATTCTATTTCGTGTTCCAAGATATTATTTAGCAATGGCACGTTTTCAACTTTTTTTTTCTGCTGATAAAAACTTAATTCTTGTCTGCTTCGATACATTTTGATCTACTCGATTCGTCCATTTCATGACGAGTAGAAACATTCTCTCGCGTGTTTTTCCCGATGACCGCATTGACTATTGCAATACGGAATAGCGTTTGTTGTTTTTTTTATTTTTACTTTGTCTCGTTTCTCGTGCATCGAGAATCAATCCCTTTGAGAGCACGAACTTTTATTTTATTTTTCTTCGCTGACGTGGACAAATCTATATACGTATATACATATATACATACATTTAACGAAAGAACGAAGATCTAAACGAGCGAACGAAATACAAGAGGGAAAAAGAGAAAAAGAGGATACAGCTCGTTGAGTGTGCATCGGTGTTTCGATTCTCGTGCTAGGTACCGTCCCTTTCTCTCCCGCTCTCTCTCTCTCTCTCTCTCTCTCTCTCTCTCTTTCTCTCTCTCTCTCTCTCTCTCTCTCTCTCTCTAGCAAAGCTTTTTCCGGAACAGCGACAGGATGAGAAAACCTCACGTATACTATATATACAGGCTGACATTGCATCGAAGATGCCAGACTTCTTTCGGTTCTTCTCTTCAAAGGGGTTGGCTTCGAGGATCTCCACTGAACGAAAAGACCCTTCGCCCGAGGCGTCGTCGACCGGTATACATACAGTCACATAGTGGCCGATTAGCTTGCAAAGCATCAAAACGCTGCCAGACGAGCGTGTACATATATTCCATAGAAATGTACGTACCATCGTATATCTTATTCATACGATGCAGCGGTGCAGTGTACACTCACTTCATGCGAGAGTCACCCGAGTATGCTGACGATCATGGGTCGAAGGGAAGAAGAAAAATCGTTTTTCTTTGACAAACCATGAATTGGATCCCTTGTATTTTATTCGATCGATCGTGACGAGTGTTCGCTTTTTTCATTAAAAAATATAATTAAAATTTGTATTGATTTTTTTAATTATTATTATGGTACGATACATGAAAGGTTTAAGAGAAACAAAATCATTGAAGATCTGAAGTACTAGCATTTGAGTTCTACGCAGATCTATTTTATCGAGTGGGTGGTAGGTATTTCATAATGACATTTTCTGCTCTGACAAATGGAATCTTAATTTGAAAAATTATCAGGTAAAATAAAGAGTGACATGTTTCAAAAATCCTGAAAGAAAAAGTTCGTTCCGTGGTAATAAAAAATTTATTTTTTAATATAAAAGAATATTCTTTAGGGTCGGGTCGCAGGAGATTACCTCTCGCGATCCTTGCTTTTTATTCTGTCCACGCATAATGACCCCTACATCGAGAGAACCATGAAGAGTCTAAAACTTTTAATTTCTCGTTTGATCGACTAATTGCCGATTTTTTTTCAGCCTGAGATACTTTTTTGCCACATCCTTCGTTCGAGGGTTACATATATATGTATATTTAAAAAGCATATACAACGTGATATTAGGCACCCCTCGGTGATTCTGGTGTCGAGCAAACGATTTTGAAAAAAAGTTCTTTCGCTCGGGAAAGGTCGTTTCTTCCCCCCCCCCACTCTCTTTCTCGCGCATGCCGCTTTTCACAACTTTAATTTCTAAAGGCGAAAAAGAAATTGTGTCATTGATCGTTGGCATAATGGGTCGAGAGAGCTTCGGAGAGAGTCCAATGCCCGAGGGATATTCGACCCATTCGCTATGAGAACCGGAGCGTCGAGACAATTTTCGGGAACACGGGAAAGAAGATCTCTCGGGGGTGAATGTAGGGGTTGGAGGACTTTTCAACGAGTTTAATTAAGAAAATTCGCAAACCCGGAATAATCGACGTTAAGTAGAGAGAGAGAGAGGCGGACAGAGAGAAAGCGAGCCATGATTCTTTATTCGTGACCACTCGCTTTTTTTCTTTTTCTTCCTACCCTGGGTGATAATTATAAATTCACCCCTATTGTCATTGCATCAACAATGGCGGATAGTTTTTCTCATAATCGCTCCCCATCAATTTCAGTATTAATCGATAAACCACAAACGAAATAACGATGGAACGATTAATTACTTCTCCTAAACTAAAATACCTTGCTGATCAACTAAAATACGTATCACGTTTCGATGAATATAACGAACTCGAGATAATTGATACACCGACAATTATGCCGAAAGATTAACGGCTATAATCGGTCCCGTTTCGTGTTATTATTCCGCATACTCGAGGCAAGAGGGTTTGACGCAATATCGTACAAGAAATTTCACGCCCTAACGATCAATTACATCCTCCTGGACGAGTATCAAGTTCGAGTCTCTCGTCGGACAGTATGTTTCCTCCCCCAGTAAATTCAAAATCTGCTGGGGAGAGCCTAAGTCTTGTAAGACCAACAGTAAGTACCAGACAAGATGCACACGCGGTGTGGCAAACGACGGATTATTTATAAATTAATTTCGACAAGAGAGAAGCGCCCGAGGGTTAGAGGGTTTGAGAGAAAGAGACAGGAAGTAAGAGCGTGTGTGTTTCAGCGAGAGAGAGAGAGAGAGAGAGATATATATAGGGTGGAGAAGGGAAGGCGATAAACTCGGCGTCTCGCCAGGCAGGTTCTTGCGGCCACGCGGTTGAGGAAACTCACCCTATAGTGCTCGTGGTGATTATATAAGTCGTCTTCATATACATATATATATCTATGAATGTTAGAGTTCGTATATAGCCACACAATCACGGCTGCTTACCATACTTCTCAGCAATCTCGTATCCAGCATCCAGTTGTTCATTGCGGATGTTGGGATAGGGGATAGGTTCGAGAGAAAGAGAAAGAGAGAGAGAGAGAGAGAGAGAGAGACCAAGAGAAAGAGAGGCTAAAGGGGCATTTGGTTTACTCAAGTTTCAAATATATCCCGAGAAATTGAACCGGTTGCCAGGCAGTTGAATTAGTTGTAACTCGAAACTAAAGTGACGTGCGTTCCTGTACACCACAATAGGCGAAATGCATCTGCTACTGTACCATAGATACAATATTGAATTGAAATACAGCAAATTGTATCGGGTGCAGAGCTCGAGTGCTCGAGTGAGCTCGTGATGAAATAACGGCCGCGAAGACGAACATCGATACTCGACCGTACTTGATCCGTTTGTTGAAAGGTTACTTATGCAAGCTCGTTTCCTCATCGTGCTCGGGCACGTGGTATCTGATAAGCCGGAGCTACCGTTGCAATTTGATCGGCCACAATAAATCTGCCCAAAATATAGATATATTTTTAAAAACTTCATAACCGCGAAAGTATAAAACGTAATATTTTTATTTTTTAAGACAAGATAAGAAACAGGATTACAAATTCTTCAAATACATTTTAGTTTAGTTCAGTTACACTGAATTAACAGAATAAAATTTAATGCCGTGTAATTAAAAAATGGGCTAGATAAATAAATCGGAAAAAATCTGGGAAAGTAATCTCACGTAACAAAAATAACTGGCAACAGTGGGAAAAGATTCGAGGAGTTCCGAAAAAGTGATTGACACGAAACGCCCCATATTATACGTACGAGACGTTCCTTGTTCTGTCAGCCACGTTTTCCCACTCCGTCTGTTTGTTGTACTACTTGAATATTCCGTTCCTGATTTTTTCAAATTGTTGTATCAATCGAAAATCCATTAAAATACGACGCTTATCGATTAGATTTTGTGTAAACGTCAAAAATCGATACTTCGTTACATCTCGTATACGCGGTGTACGAGAAATTGCCGATTTCATGAGCGCCTCACGAACCTCGTGTCGATAACAAAAACATTCATCGCCTTGAGCTGCATAAATTTCTTGGTTACTTCCGGTACAATGGCCCCTCGAGGCGGGTCAAATTATTATTTATCATTACTGGCTTCGTGGAAAGCTTGTGAAATAATAAATTACCGATGAAACTCCTTGCTCCCAGTTTTACTTAGCAAATTTCAAAAAATCAGAAACAAATATTTCATGCTCCTGTTACACGGAAAAATATTCCATTTTATCCTAAGACCTTCGTTTCGTCAAATTAATTCTTTCGTACGACAGAGGTCAAAAGTATCGACGCAGATCTTGAGAAATCGGTGTGGGATCGAAAATGATTTTGCCGAACGCGTTACATAATAAATTGATTTTCTAATCGCAATATATTTTCCTCCCCGTAAATACCCGGAAATATATTACACGTATTTTTATTTTCACCCGTTTTTCGTACATGTTAGGGGAACGACAGGATTTTCTAGGAAAAATCGTAACCGCTACTTGAAAAAGCGCATGGAGAGGGTGGTTCAGCGATTGTGATAACTAGGGGGAGAATATACGAGAAAGAAAAAAAGAAAGGTATAGGAGCTACCCTTCCCCGTCCGCGCATCCGTTCTGTCGCGAAGGGTGAGTCGCGCTTTAACGGCGCAAGCCCGCCTCCCAACCTCGTCTCGTGCTACTGAACGATTTTTCGCGCGCTCGGAATATTGAACGAGCGCGTAAATATATTGCCATGGGGAAGCATCATCGTGACACAAGTTCGACACACTTTTCGACATTTTCAACGTTTTTTTTTTTTTTAATACCGAACTCTCGTTTTTTTCCACTTGTGTTATTTCCCATCTCTCCGATCACTTCGGAGAGGTATAAACTTCCATAAAGTGCAGCGCACATTTGCTCTTCGAGCAAGTGCCGTATCGCTCTTTCCAATCAATGTGTACGTACGTAATTGGAAACACGAGCAAAATCGCGATGACCTATTTCTTTTTACAAACGTAAATCGGATTAGTGATTTACAATCAACAATATTTTCGAAACCCGGAAATATTGCTTGACTTAACGATATATATTCGTTAGAAGATTTATTACGAATCTAGAACATGGCGTCATCATAGAGCTCCTTAGAATTTTGCTGATACCGTTCCTCCTCTGCTTTGCCGATGTAATTTTGCCGTAAGCGAGCGAAGCCGTTTACGCTGATGGAAATTCATTAACTGTCGCGTTAAATAACTCTATACCGAGAGACGAACATTTCGTTGGGTTCCAACACGACCAACTACAACGATATTCATAAATGAAATAATAATGTCCTAAATACAAACCTATCGATTTTGCGTGAAAATACGCCGTGTCTCAGAAGTGTACCAGCGCCGAGTACCAGCCAGTGGTTGATGACGTTCCCATTCGTGGTGAATTCAGGTCGCGAAGTGCTTAGGCTCGATTCGCGATAGTTTTTAAACGAGAGACGATCGAAGTTATCCAATTAGAGAGCTTGAATCAACCGCGTTCCAACGCGATCGAGAGGATCGGAAGTTTAAAGAGCGTGCGTGAACACAAGCCCAAACAAATTACGATCGAGGAGCACCTCGTAAGTTCATATCCGACAACCATGTCCTCCTGTCGTAAGAGCGAGGTTCAGATGAACCAATTATTGTTTAAAGGGACATGGATCGTCGTAAGAGCGAGGTTCATCTGAACCTCGCTCTTACGACGATCCATGTCCCTTTAAACAATGGCTAGACGTTCCTATCCTCTTGATTGCGTTCGAAAGCTGCCTTCTTCAGTTCTATAATTGGACAACTTCGATCGTCTCTCGTTTAAAAACTATCGTGAATCTACGGTACGGAGTTCGCGCGTGAATTCGTGGCAGAGTCAGTTACCCGCGGGTACCAGACGGTGCGGCGTTTCTGAGACAGTCTGTATATATATATAGTTAGTATATTATATGGGTGGACGTGTGATTATATAGAGAAATAGAGCGAGTTCGAGATAATATGGGAGCAACGTTCTTACCATGTTGTGGAATAGCCGACAAAACTCGAGGTAGCTCGGGTCCACGACGGCGAGGTGTTACTTCAGGGCTTATCGGAAAACCACCCGTGGGAAATATCGATTATCGTTATGCCCCGCTCTCGGTGGGCACCTCCACCGGGTGTAACCACCCGGCCATCCGCGACGCTCGCTACACTCGCTCGGATAATATACTATTACCCTGTGTATATATGCAAATCAGTACACTTTACGTGCATTATATTGGTACTAAAACTCTCGTGTACTCTTATCATTCGACATGATAACTTCGCGTCGTTATACGTCCCTCATTTACCATCTCGCATGCACGATACCAATTGTAATAGAAATGTTCAAAGTAGGTACACGTGTTTTTTTCCTGACAAAGAAAACTGCATTTTGCATTCGACGTATTTACGATGGTGAGGTATTGTTTTTCTACGACCTCGAAGACTCGAGAATGAATTGATTCTTCGACGATGAGAAGTAAAAATACGTAACTTTATTTTAATACTATCAAAAAGATGATCAATTAATCCTAACGGAAATTACAAGGGAATGCTTATAAAAAGAAATCAAATTTTTCCTTTTTTCCCGTGATTTGAATGTATGCAGCTTCACAATGAGCCAGTAGTAGGTATGCTATGTTTTCTTCCATGTTACATATATACATAATCTCGTATGAGGCACTTTTACATTATATAGTACGCGTGATTTACGGAATTGAAATGTTCTCGAATGATCTATGACATTGGTACATATGTATAAAAATATGTGTAACAAAGTTAGTCAGTCAATTAGTCAAGCAGTCGGAGTAACAGAACAAGTCTTGTTACCGTTTACGCGTGCGGATTTTGTCGAAGAGGGCATATACATCCAAATAAAGCCTGACCAAATTATAATGCTGCAATAACAGATCGGTGTCTTAAAATTATTTAACCCCTTTCAACGATAAAACGGCCGCTTGCACTCGATTAAAGTTTATCGAAGGTGCGATCCGGCCAGGAACATCAAATATTCTGATAGGATTTCACGAAGCATCGACCTTAATTGCCGATTCTCCGAATCCGTATTATAGGTTCTACGTATTACTAACTATATACGTTGCAGTTACTTGTACGTCGATATATACGAACAGAAGGAGATGAGAGAGAGATGAAATCAAAATGGCAAGCCAGAGATACGTCCGTTAAGACAGTTTGGTCACGGGGCAATTAACTACCCCTGTCCAACATGAGAATTAATGGAGGCAAAGACCTCGGCTACTGACCACCTTCACCATTTGGAAACCTTGGGAAAGTTACGTTCCCAACGTTGTGCCATTTGCCTCGACGGGAATAGATCGGCTGCCTTTCGATTAGTAGACCGGAAGAAGAAAGTTAAATTTTCATTACAGAAAAATAATATAAACTAAAGAGTATCGAACTAAAAAAATATACTTATTACGAGTATGCATTCGAAAACAATATATAAAGATGCATCAGCTAACGGTACGATAGTGCTACAATCTCGGGAGATTAATTGCTTGACAATCTTAATTTTCCTTTACCTTCGCGTCTATCGTCGAGAGCAATGACCTTAATAAACTAAATATGAATTAACATTAGGCTTTTTGGGCATTCGCACATTTGGTATGCATACGTGTCGTATGAAGCCGAGATTGTATGAAGGTGTGTGTATATACGATGTATATACATATCGACCTAGAGAGAAGTAGATGTGACTAGGTAGGAGAGAGGTTGGCGAGAGAAGTAATTCGAAATATTCATGAGAGAGAGAGAGAGAGATATAGAGCGGCTCCATCTCTCTCATCTGCGATACACTTCATCATACATACAATGAATTTTGTATCAAGCAAGTGCAAGTCGCCCGGATGCCCACCTCATCGAGGCCTGCGGGGCCAATGAACGCATAACGTTGATATATATATATATAGATATAAGCCGTAAAAACAAATGAAAATGAAACATTTCCAGCGAACATTTCACATTTTTTTTCTTATTCGAGTGTATTGCACAGTTTGTGATGACAATTTTGTTTTGGTATTATTGGGTTTCGAAAGTTTTTTTTTATTCTGTAATACGAAGTCGAAGTTTTGGTTGATAAAATATACGAATTGATGTAATACGGAATTTACCATGGGATACAGAAAAATGGTAGGGGCCTTTTTTATACAGCATAAAATTAACGCTATACTTATATTTTTCTAATGAAAATTGAGAGTATTGTAAATCTAAGATTTTGAAAAGTAGAAAAGGGACAAAGCTGTGTTTAAAAACTGAAAAAATACATTTTCATGATTTTGTGATAAAAAAAAATACATTTTCATGATCAAAATGTGATATTACCACGCTGTACAGGAAATTTCTAATACCGCAAAAATCCGTATATCTAAAAGTTTTTTGCCGAACAGAAATGTCGAGGTTTTTAACACGTTACGCCCCATATCAGTCAACGATGAGTGACACTGTACTTTTCGTTCGAGCGTCGTCAATCGGTGTCGACTGAAGATATAGAATTGAAAAATTTCTATTTTTCCAAATTTGAAAACATCATATTGAGACAATTTCGAATTAAATAATGAAAATTCATTTACAAAATATTTTGCAGGATCAGTTTTTCGAAAGGCCCAACGCGTTCACCCTCCCACCATCGAGGGAAATTGGCGCAGCGCGTGACAGCTGAGAGGGCATAGAACGAAAAAAGAGTTAAGATATAGAATCAAGGGAATTAAGTTAGTAAAAAAACATGTCCCGAGCTGCGATTCGATGGGATGAGGACATTAAGGCAATCGAGCAAGACCTGACTCGGTGTGGCAGAGAGCACCGCCGCAAGCGAGTCCCTCGAGACCTGACCCGCAACCAGTAAGAAATTACCTCGAAAGCGTGAGAGAAAGGGCGAAAGAGAGAGAGAGAGAGAGGGGGAGAATAGACGAAGAACTCAATGCGACTTGCCACGTATACGAATGCCACCGCTTCCACCTGCCCCTTTAACCGGTGACGAGCACACGTTCGGAATAATTGAGACGCCCTCGAACGAGCTATTATTTCAATTTGCCACGCTCTAATTTATTTTGCATAAATCAACGATTCGTTGAATTCGAAAATTATTCCGCTTATTTTAAATCACGTTTATGCATGAACGGGGCTGGGTTTCATCGATCATAAGTATTACAATAAAATTGTAACGCGAGTGAAATATTGATTCGTCCGAAATTCGTACAGCATGAGTCAGCGAAGTATTTATCGAATCGTCGATAAATCGTTCTTACGGCCCAGTTAAACTTGAAATATTTCATACGTACCGAAACGTCGTATACAGATCTATGCGAAAAATACATATGTGTACGATCTGAAAGTATATCATAGTCGGGGGGTAGACTGATATAAAGTGAGGTCGACGACTCTTCTGTTTTCTGATATTGAAACACGACGAAAGTTGAATACATGCTTTTTCATTTCGCTCGATTAGGTTCCTCTGGGAGACGGACTCTTGTGCCTCGTATTTCCTATACAAATATATATACATACGTGTGTGTGTAAAGGCAAGCACGTCTGGCTCTGACATCCGATTGATCGCGGACTCTGCCTGCAGGGTCCCGCGACTTAACCCGATCGGAGGATTATTGATTTTTCTCTCTCTCTTTCTCTCTCTCTTGTCGTTCACGAACACACATCTTACCCACTCCGTTTCCTTTACCTCATAAAATATCGAGACATTTCTCAAGCAGTCCGCTAAGTCCGCGTTCCAAAATTAACGACCGTGCGATCGAACGACCATTTCTCGCAGGATTACACTTACAGTATCGATATAGCACAGTAAAGAAATTTACAATGCATATATTCCACGTATAATCTCCAACGATCGACTACGCTCTCCTTTTTATCGTATTACCAATGACTTCATTTCTCGCTGTTTCTTCCCGACAAATGTACCGTGAGATACCATTTCGCGACATTGTTATACGGAGGCTGCATCCCCTCTTGGTCCGTTCTCATATTCGATAAGGGTGCGATGACACTCGGGTACGTTTTTCACGACTCCGCTCGATGGTCATCAGCAATTTTTATCTTTGACTAAATAATACAAAGTATGAAGTTTTTATTTAAATTCCGTTAACGTGGATGATTGTAGATGCGAAGATTCTATGAAATACTCGAGGCCTAATCTTAGTTGCTTCTTGTCTCCTCTTTCCTGCTTAATCGTTTTCACGTAATTACGGATAAATTACGTTACATCAGGAAAGCGCAGTGGATGCCGGTCCTCAAACCCCCTCCCAGAATCTCTCTCTCTCTCTCTCTCTCTCGTCCATCTGTGTTCATTCTTTCGTAGTTTCTTTCTTACTTAACAAGATTTCCAGGAAGCAAACTTTTCATGGCACATTCATCAGCCATTAGTAAGGAAAATTCGCGAGTGGTAAAAGTTGACGTCGCAAGTACTTGAAGAGTTACAGGGGTCTTGCAAAAAGTCAACTGAAACATTGATTTCGCTAGCTCCTTTAGCGTTTCACAGTTTTGTTAAATTTAGTTTTATCCAGCATAAAAATGGTACGTAATATCATAAAAAATAAATCGAAGGAATTATAAAAGAATTATTTAATACGCATACGCACCTGTGACTGTAATGAATCGTGGTGCAATCGTAAAGTTCTATCGGTCTTGGGAGTTTTTGTTCTTCGCGGTGGATACACGAAGAAGGTATGGTAGAAATGACGTTCTTTGAAAGTCTTAGCATTTTCCTTTCTGTCCCTTTTTCCGATGTGTCTTCTTTTCCAACCCGCATCTCAATCGCTATTTCATCCCCTTTTTACGACGCTTCGTTCTCCAAAGCGTACCTTCGACAGTTTCATCGCCGGCAGATAAAACGAGACAAAATGAAAGGGAAAATGAAGAAAGCACGAGGGAGAGACGGAGAGAGAAGCTTACTTTGCCCCCAGGATTATACGACAGATGTAGCTGGAAAATTCTAATTGCAGGTTTTCCACGTATACCTTGCTGTCTCCCCGTTGCGTCGATTCATCGTCACCGCACTAGCCACGAACCCTTAGACCCTTTACTCTTTTTATTCTCCCTTATCTCATTCTCACGCTTTATAAAAAAAATCCTGCTCTTTTCCGACGTGCAATATCCGCTCTCTATTCCACCTGACAATTTCCTGTTCCGCTTCTATCTTTATCTTACATTTTCTACTAGGAATTTGCAATTAACACAGAGGGAAAAAGATCTGTCGCATCCTTTACGGTTCGTCGGATCGAAATCTCAAGAATTCATTGGATCTCGGATTAGTATGAGCATTGAGCGTAAATCTGAACGGTAATTCGATTCGTTCGCATATTATCGATGACGATTCTTTACGCGAGATCTCGATATTCCAGTGTCAACTTCAAGTTTATCGAACGATTATCGATGTATCGATAGACGATCTATGAAATATTTATTTATTCTATAGATATGTATACATGTGAATTAAATCGTGTTTTTTTGCCAAAATTAAATTACGTGAAAATTAAGTGACATTCTCAACTTCAAAATGTCATTGCCTTTACAAATGGTATTAAATTTTGAACTGTGCGCGAAACCCTTAATGACATTGAGAAAATTCTTCAATCTTATTTAATTTGATTAGTATACCTATAAATAATTGTGTTCATACTTTAGATATTCTTCACGTAATTAATCCGCAGAATCCTCGTACCTGCTCGCCAAGAAAACTTGATACGAGACGCGTGTTGAAATCCACGACACGATAGTCGACTTTAGAACAATCACACATGCATTCACATACACACGCTTATTTATTCGCACAGGTACACCCAGCTTTTCACAATTTCGTTTCTGACACAACACGAACGCATCGGTTATAATTAGGAACTTAAAAGCATCACGTCGTATCGCGAGAATTTGTACACAATAAATCGGATCGTTATCCTCTTCTTCTTCAAATATTTCCCAGAATTTCACGCAGCTCTCAACAGATTGGCTGATTGGCATATCAATGCTCATCCTCAATTTCGGCGAAAATTGAGAGGATTTGTTCCTTTTGTTATCGAGTAAGAAAATGGTTTTTCTCCAAATTCAAAGGACTAAAAAGAGAAAAATATACAATTTGTTTAGATATTAAATATACGACAGTTGGAAATTTACACGAGCAAAACGACGGATAGAATTGAGTATCCAAGTACCAGATTCCATATAACTCGAGCTTGGAAGTTGGAGTTTATTCTGTTTATGTTTTTATAACACGAACTTCAAACTTCGTTACTTTTTTTCTCACGAAGATTAATCTATGTAGAGTATATTAAAATGCAAAGTACGTCGTGACCACAGTAGTGCAACATTTGCTGAGATAATTGTCGATACTTGGGATTACTCGGTGTTTGTCGAAAGCGACAAAACAATAGTTGGAAACAAACTCGACGAGTGAGCAAGGGGTTCAGGGAGTCCAAAGGTCACTGCGTGTTTGTGGATGAGAGGTCGACGAAAAAGCGAGAAACCGAGAGAACAATGGTACACAGTCGTTATAAGGGAAAGAAACGAAATACCAAGAATAGAAATTTCATGAGGAGAGTCTGTGTATTTGGATAAAAGCGTAATCCAAAGTCACAAGAGAAAGCAGAGTTCTGGCATTTCAGGTGTTTCGCAAATGTCACGCAAAGTTCCGGCGTGACATTCTCTCTCTCTCCCTTGCTCTCTCTCTCTCTCTCTCTCTCTCTCTCTCTCTCTCTCTCTCTCTCTCTCTCTCTCTCTCTCTCTCTCTCTCTAGATGGCCCGGTGTTTCCCGACACCAGCGTCAGACGGTTACGAGGGTGAGCGCAAGGACAAAACGACAAGAGAAACGACACGAGCGATTCGGAGTTTCTGCGTAAAATGGGGTCTCTCTCATTGCATTACTTCATCCCCTTGGATCAGTTGTACGTCAACAAAATAGAGAAACTGGTGTGCGGTTGTGAAGTGTTGCCGCCTTTCTATACACAGGACTCAAGGTGAACGTGGAGAGGTTGGATTTCGACGTGGTGGCGTGGTACTCGAGGGGTTCGGGGTGTGTTGGGTTTTCATTCCCCAGGGTCCTCGCAATCTTGTCTTCAACAGTACGACTCTTCTCTGCCTAGCTTTCCAATTCTACATCACCGATTTGCCCGTCGTCGACTTTCTGACGTACCTATATATTTATATACTTACTTTTCGTGACCGTGACAAAAAAACACCCTTTTTGGAAAAAAGAAATATAGCAGCGGCGATGACACAACCTCGACACCGCTATGTATAGGTACACATATAAATATATATACGGAAGGGTGGTTTTTCGCAATATATAGCTATCGATATATACACATACATATATACTATTTATATCGGTCGCTGCGTGACTCCCGTGATTAATGATACAAACTCGCCCGGTATTGCGTGGAAATTCGAACGAATCCCAATATTCTATGCACCATAGCGATACCAGCGTACGTTTCGGGTCATCGCCAGGGGACGCGTTGAATCCCTCTTGTCCAGAGTACATGGCATACGTTGCATTCTATTAGTCAATATCGTTCCCCTCGTTTTTTTTTCATTCTATTAAAGTTAATAATTTAATTGTCAACTTAATCGTTTTTATCGCTGCAACTGTTTCACACCCTCTGTCCTTTACACGTGGTGGCGTGAATTAGGGGTTAGCGAGAGGGAAGTGGGCTCCCTCTCGCCCCTACTCTCCTTTTCTATATTTTCGTATCTCTCTTTTTCCCTGTGCCGTTTGCGTTATCTCGTAACAAATATCGATCGCTTGCACGACGCATTCTGCACGGTGATGTGTAAAAATCGATTCGATGCGACAGTTCACGTTGCATTCATAAAAATGCAATCGAACCGATAAAACGCGACAAAAGCCGATTCGAAAACCGAAAGGCACCACGGCCGAGGGCACCGTGGCATTGCTCGCGGGATGCGGTGCTAGTTTTCACTGTTCGGGAGGGTGAGAGGGATGAGAGGGCAGAAGCGGGAAGGGGGATTAATTTACTCTGCCATACCGTTACAGATAGATAGATGCTGTATTTGCGCTACCGTACCGGTACCTAGTCGGTCCTCGCCCGATTCCTTTGTCCTCAAAGGATTAACATAGAGAGGAGAATGGGTATGCCGGGAAGAGAAAAAGAGAGGGAGAGAGAGCGAGATAGAGAGAAAGACGAGTAAAACGCAGAAAAGATGAAAGAGAAATGGACGGTCGTAGAGATGGGGTTAGAGGAAATTGAATCCAGTCCTATCTAACCAATCCTAATTCAACATTTGTCCGTAACCGTACTCCCATATCGAATCCCTTTCTTTCTCGTTTTCCATTTATGTATAACACAGGCGATAAGAGAAACACAAAAATACATAATAGTGTCGAAGATTTGTGACACGTGGAAAACAAATTTTACAATGAGATCGCGTATACGGAAAATAGCGATAACGCGAAGTAGAATTCAATTCGAATTTATCGTAACAATCGTCATCTAAAATATCGATCCGTCGTAATGTCGAATGAACGACGAACTTTGAACCGCGGAGACCAAATATTCAAATCTGACCCTATTTCCGTCAGTTTCAGATTGATTTTTGAACGAATCTCAGGTGTTTATCGAATTCTGCGGTTGTCGGCTTGGGAACGACCGACCGAACGAAACGAGATTGACTAAATCGAGGTCCTATATATTTCATATATTCATATATATATATATATATATATATTACATAAATATCGTGTTATCAATGTGGTATTGAGGTCATCTTGAATCAATGTTCTAACCACGTAACAAACCCAGTGACCTGAATAGGCACGTGGCGTTTAACATGTATATATATATATATATATATATATATATATATATATATATATATATATATATATGTGAATATATGAATCACGTTATACGTCCACCTTCGTAACGACTCACACAGGGAATATCGTTGAAAATATGTCGGAGCTTGAGGTCTCTCTCGCGAAACACGAGCTTTCGGTGTACGTACGGCGGTATGCGCTCTATAGGTACCCGTACGGTACCAGACCACCGCGTTGCGCAGAGAGCAATCAAGACCGGTATGCAAGCCGCGTAGCGAAAGTGGATTTCGCCTCTTTGTGTACTTCGAGGAGTCGCGGAAGGGTCGGTCCGGGGTGAGAGGGAGGTGAGGGTGTCACGGGGGTAGCTCGTCCACCGTGTAACCTCCGCGCGTATACCTACCCCTTTCACCGTACACCTATACACCCCGAAACCACATAAACGCGTGTATATAAGCAGGTAGTTGGATCTCAGAGCGTGCACAGCACCTTGCCCCTTGGCAAAAGTTACCACGGACGTGCAACTTCTCACTCTTTCGACGTAGTAGACGCTCGAGCAAACCTCTCGCCCGTACCTTTCGCCACCAACCCCCATGGCTTTTTATCTCGGCTCTCTCTTCATTAGCAAAGACGTAATCCTCACCACGCGCACTATAAGGTTTCGCTTCCCAGTCTCGGTTCTTTCCGAGACTGGAAAACGTCCTTTTATTTTCTCGCCCGTATCCTTTGTTCCACTGTTACATCTTTGACCCTCCTATCCTACCTCGCCGCCTGATCGCATAATGCATGCTTGACGAGCTTCAATCGTATGCACCGTGTTCCATTGTTGATTCTCTCGAACTTTTATTTGTTTGTTGCTTTGACGAAAATTCTAGTTTCGTCAAAGAAATAGAGAAAGGATGCGAAATAAAGGAAACCATGGTGGAATGTTCTTGATACGGAAAAGTTGTACTTTCTTGTTAGCGTTTGGATATGGAAATAAGGAAAATTTAGATGTTCTACCTGGATAATCACGATGTGTATCTCTCCAAAGTTTCTATGACGTTCGTCCCACAAGTGTGGCTAACTTTTCCAATCGCGTATAAAATGTTACTGTACTACGTCCGTCGTATATTTATATATCCCACTATCACATTCTGGGTCAACCATATATATCATAATTTGTCCCGTAAAGCCCAATGGAAAAAGTAGCGTGGAAATGGGCTGACGTGGGCAGCCAAAACTCTCGTAAGTCCCGAAACGCCCATCCGTTTAGCTCTGTACCCCTATTCACTTGCCCTGATGGCTCGTTCGGTGTTGTATCAGAGCCTATACAGACCAGGGCAGCCACTGTGTAGTCTGGCTAAGTGAATCGAGGGATAAACTTCGGACTTAACGACCGATTCTCTCCTGGGTATTTCGTGATCAATCGTTCCGCGAACAGGTATTATGTCCAATTGCCTCGTACGATCGCCGGGTATTATCGAAAATAAATGTTTTCTCCGATGAGAGAACGTTTTTTTATACGTTTGTCTTGTTACTTGGTGGAGCGTGAGTCTCGAAAATAATCTCAAATTATTAATTAAGGAAATAACTCTTTGGGATTTCCCTCTCGCTCGCTAGATCGTCCAATAGTTTCGTACTTGGTCGGTAGATGTGTTCCATCTTTTGAATAGAGGTACCTTCAACGTCGTTTGTACCTACGGTTCTCGCATATAGGGCCTGCTAATTCACCGTAGGATTGTAACTACCGAAATTCAAGAAATGAAAACAGACACAACACCCAGCGGTGTGTACTTAGGTGCGCTACAAAGTGCATTCGCCCGTACGTCCATCTCATGGTTGCTTTATATACTGTAACAATATTGTTGAAACGAAATGGGTTTCGGGGATGAGACGAGTTGGAAGGCGAAATGCAAGCAACAATATTACACGGCGTTCGGAGCTATCGAGTGCTATATCGTTTCTCTGCATGGTTGTTCGTACAATGGACCACTCAAGATGAAATTACTCAAAACACTGGAATTTTGGATAGACAAATATTATCTATATTTAGATTAATACCTAAAAAAGGGATTATCGATCTTGCCAAGAGCCGAGTCTACGTATCGTTTGATAGTTCAAAGTGTCCCAACTTGCAAATCGTTTCTTAGGTATTTTTTGATGAAAGTGGTTTTATCGTAAGTTTTGTATCGAGTGATCGTAGCACAAGTCTAGAACAGATAATAAAAAAAATTATTTGCTTTTTCAAAAATTTGTACTTTTGGAAACTTTAACATTGCGATAAAACAAAATTATTAACGTTGTAATAAAACGTATCGAGTAAAACTGAGCAATAATTGAAATATTTAATCAAAAACAGTGTTTTTTTCGAAAACAAGTAAATCGAATGTTGTTTATACAAACAGGATCCACTGCAATAGAAAAAAAACGCATCGATGAAATTTTCAATCCACAAATACTAAAAATCGTTCTCCGATCGCAGTAGAAAACTCTGCTGTGTTATTTTTTTTTTTTCGTTTTTCTCTTTCATTTTATCCCAAAATAATCGCACAAAGTATTTTTCAACAAACATGCGTATTCGCATTAGGTCCATAAAGAAAGAATGAAATGTAAAATATCATCGCCCTATTTGTTCGTTAATATTGATTATTGCATAAAAAATAAAGATTAAACACAAACGAGAAATATCGTCGAGCGCACGTTGAGGTGGATATAAAAATTTAACGCGCCCGTGGAGGTCACGTATAACCCGGTATATACGATGCGATAAATCAGAGTTCGATGATGACGTAGCGAGAATTAAAATAGCCTATAAATCGGGAGTTAACGGGATAAATGTACGTATCTCACTAACGTACGAGAGCGGACGGTTAAAAGTCAATCATGGTTCGCGGGGATTCGTTCAGGAGTTCCACTAGCACTTCTTCATATTCAAGGGTTCCGCGACCAGAACACCAATATTGATCGTTCCCTCTCCCTCTCTTGTCAATTCGCTCTCCACATAGTTCGTCTTCGTCCTGATAACACTTCGTTCATTCAACGTCGAGCTCTAGAAAAATTAAGAACACTTTTCTCTCACTGCTACCTTCTTTATTACTTGTTTCTCTCTCGCTCAGCATCCAAATAGAAATACGCAGCTATCCGTGACGTTTTGTAGAATGTTCTCGCCTTTCATGAAAATATATTGATTTTTTCTCCGGTCCGTCGTACGATACGTAATAAAAATATGAAAATGTGAACGCGCGAAACAATTCCTTCGTCGGACGATTTTCATAGCTCGTAGTTCGAAGCTATTTTTCTTTCCGAAATACGAATACATACGTACATGGAAGTTTCGTTTTAATAGCTTCCTCGTTTCTACAGAGACCGGACAATTTAGGCCAAATTAACTCCACCATATTTTGGTACGGGGTCGCGTCTGCATGAAACGTCTATTTTACGTTCGTTCAACACTCAAACTCCGCGCATCGTTGACCGTTTCGGTGTATGCGCCGGGAAACGCGGAGTGAACGAGAACACCTATGTGACCTAAGTCCGGGCTCGATTTTGCTCATTTTCTCAGTTCGCGCTTTTATACCGCCACCAACTGTTCATTACGCGTCCAATAATCCCGGTGCCGCGCCATCGTTAATCTTCGTTCCTCATGGTACCAAGTGAATGATTATCTCGAGCGTACCGACTTATTTCCTTGTATGAAAGTTCCGCTTTCCCGAGACGATAGCAAAAATGTACTTCTATTCCTCATCGTCGAACGACTCTTTTCTTTTATACCTGGTATATACATCGTCCATTCCAAACCAAGTCCACGTTTCCAAACCGATTCTTGTTTCATTGCCAATATTATTTTCATCGCTTAATTTAACTTTTATCGTTGAAGATATTTTTTGGATAAGCTTATTACTTCTATGGGCGAACATGTTGTCAGCACCGCTCGATAAGAGTATCATCTCGTGACAGCGAGAAGGATGCTTTTACAAGTGATACGGGTATCGTGTACCTTGTTTATCGGAATATCTCTCGATTATTCTATGAGCTTGCGTAGTATCGATAAGCTTAGCTGAGCTGTCGTGCCGAGCTTCGTTGTAAGAACCTACTCACGTTATTATTATAATGCAGTATTGTAATATTCTATTATCTTATGTGTTAGCATTTGTTGTCCAATATATCTTTATGGACAATATAAATTATTTTTAACGTTATTTTTCTTTTTATTTGCCCGGATCGGCCGGCTCGTATCAACAAGGAGGTTTGAATTGGAGTTTGAAAGAAATGGCCAGTGAGAATGCTTGTCTCAGATATATATATATTATTGATATGATTACGAGTATGATTAAAGGAGGCAATATACAATGAATGTGAGTTGGCATGTTCGCCGAAACGTAAAATATTTGCGAATTATCGTGGACGGGCGACGCAGATGCATCAAAACGACTGCAAGATATTTGCAGTCATTTAACGGATATTAACATATATAAATACGTACATCGATATAACTTATCCGCGTATCGCTATGCCCCAATGCCTCTACCACACTGCTGGTCCACTGATCAATATTTGCCGATGTCCGACGTCGGTGTGTTCCTTTTGGATCAAACGTCGATCGTCGGTCACTCTCCTTGGTTAAATCCTCCTTGTCTACACGTCTTATCTCTTCGGATGCTTTTCCCGATCTGCCTCTATCGGCATGGAGATAGTGAGATTCGCCTAACTCTCCCCACTACTTCTACGAATATGGATTCACGCCCATTTTCATGTCGTTTCTCGCACATCGATATTCATATTTCGTTACAGTATTATATGGATATGTACACATTGTACATAGTTTTTGGATTTACCTCAAGAGTCTATGAGAGTGTCTGGGGATTAAGTTATAAAATTCTCCCTTTGGTTATATAGCCCTCTCCCATTCCCACTTCCCCGACAGTCAACCATTTTATCTTACATACCACCCCCCCCCCTCTGCCGCCGATATTTTAAAGAAAGAAATAGCTAATAAATAAAAATGTGTTTGGTTGTTTGTTCGTTTGGTTATCCACCTCCCAGAGCTGTCGACCCTCTAAGACCCGGCAGTGCGAAGTTTCATAACTCAACGTCCAGGCATGTTCAATTTAAGATCTGCCCCGCTATAATTCAAGTTACCTTGTTGTCCAATATCCGCGCATAAACTATGGCCTCGTTTGAACTAAGGAAATTGGAAAATAAGTTTGATTCTCTAAAATTGTACCGTGTTTTAGAAAGAAAATTGGATCCTGGGTGAAAGAACATTCGCACGATCTGTTTCTAGATAAAGCGCTCGTATATCTGTTCTCGTAATAGGTTTAAAATAGTTGTAATTTTATCATTGCTTATCCCCTAATAGGTAGGTATTTTGAAATCGCCTCGCAGCAGTAAAAATGATTCCTCTTGGAGAGTGAGAGTGGGAGATTTTTTTCTCATCGTCGTCCATTTCATCGTTTTGTCGTGTTAGAAACGAGAGAAAGATAAAGAGGAAGAGGGATCGCGTACGAACCCCTCTCTCCCTCCTACAATCTCTCTCTCTCTCACACACACACACATACGCTCGCTGGTTCTCTATATTTTGCCCACCCATCCCTACGTATACCTCCCGATATCATCCGTTCTCGAGCCATCCGGCTCTCTCGGTTCGCGTCTGCTCGGGACACAACGACGAGCGCGAGGGGCATTTAGTGTAGAAAATTTATTAGCCCCCTGGCGTGAACCTTCCACCGGGTTGAAACGCTACGGGGCCCCGAGCTCGAATCGACGAACAAAGGCTCACATTTAACGAGAAATCCATAGCTTCGGGTTTGGTGTCTGCCGTGGTGCGCGCTACTACGCGGTGAGCTTGCAACGGCAAAGCCAACGAATAAATGCATTTTCATCGGCGTACCTTGAAAAGGAACGAAAAATCATTGTGCGCCATTTCAAAACGTGCGAAATTTTTGCATATCGGTAGGATGGAATAAAATTTTCGCGAATATTGTAACGCGGTCTTGTCTTCTCGTAAAATGTCGTCGAATAGGGGCAGTCAGGATTAACATCGCGAAACGTTGCGAATTCCTAAATCACCTATGGGAAATATGTCGTTGTAATCCTCTCGGCAAGAGCCGAGAGGATCGAAACATTCCGGTTTATTATTAGTCCCAAGCCTGCTGATAAATATGCGCTCGGATAACGGAGAGACAAGACTCACCCCCTGAAGAAAGGGGCAAAGGGGAATCGGTGCGACCAGCAACGCGCGGGCAATGACTCGACATGAGTAATCGCTCTCCTGGCTCGAACCCCGCTTGCACACCTCGCTGCACCATCGCCAAATGTGGAACAATGCTTCTACGTAGCCTCTTACCCCAATTCTGTGGGAGATGAAACGCGGGCGAAAGAGAGCCGGGTCCAGACATTAATTCGGTCGATGGCAAGAACAGGATCCTCTGGACTTCACCAACTTTTACTGACCTAATTTCAGACTCTTTCGAGCCACCGATCTCGTTACATGTATTATATAGGACACTTCTGTTCGCTGCTTATGTAAAAATATATGGGAGAAAGGTGCCATCGTTGGACTACTTTACAAAAAATGTCTCAAACATCCGCAAAAAACTTGTCCCCTCGTGACAACTTTTCTTAACTAAAATACTCGAACTAAAGAGTTGTCACGTGTTCGTGTTTCGGGTCCACTTGGTTGAATAAAGTCTCTGGTTTCCAGTTATTTTTTTTTTTTTTTTGATGCGTGACTAAAATGTGACCTACATCTTCGCAACTGAAGATACCATTGATGAAAATCAAGCAGAAAAATTGTTCAATCTTTCGCTTCCGAAAATTAATTAATCGTAAGTAAATATCAAAGAAAGTCAAATAAATATACGTCGTTTTTCATTGAACATTCTATTCCCGAAAAATAAGCATGATTCATTATAGTTACACAGGACTAATCCGTTTTTATTCTATGCTTTACGATTAACGATTCGAATTTTCAAAGTGGAAAAGCGATAATACTCATAACGACAGGTTCGAAATACGACGGATCTATAACGTGATGGACCGTATCGATACACACATCACCCCGTTGCGACGAGAGCGCCTTCAACTCTCACGACAGGGAGCCTTTCACACAAATAGGACAGGAGAAGTTTAGCTATCGACAGGACACATGGACGAAGTGGTGACATTGCCAGGACACTAGTATATATAAGCAAGAAACGATATGGATACATACGTGTGGAAAAGGGTGTGCGAGTAACGACGTCGCTAACGTACGTCCATGTTTATGGTTTCTCGAACGGTGAAATACACCACTACCTTGCGTATAAACTACAGATATACGTATTTTGTGTACGGAGAATGTGAGATACGTGAAATATTTACGTTTGGAGAAATATCGCGTGGACTTGTGTTGAAATATATATTTATATACGAGACGACGTAAAGACCAAGATGCCTGAGGAGAAAACCGTCTCGGACATCAATAACATAAATCGTGACAAATAACACTTCCCCCGCGACGAAAACGCCTTAGCACGGTACTGAGAAGGGGTTGGGGGTGAGACATCTCTGTGGGTCCGCCCTGTTTCTACTTGAACGATTTAAAGTCCAGTGGGATACAAGAGGGGTGAACGCGACAGACAACGAAGAAAAGAAGACGAAAAAGAAGAAGAAGGAGAAAAACAAGAAGAAGAAGAAGCAGAAGAAGAAGAAGTAGGAGAAGAGGGAGATGGTGATATGAAGAAAACACAAGCAAAAAGAGAAGAATGCAACTTCGTGTGACGCGCTATCCGATTCGCGTGAGATTCAAACCGACACCGCTCCACCTCCTTCACTCTGTCTCCCGATAGCTCGTTCTCATATCCCCTTGGCGCCAGCCAGCACAGGTGTGGATCGCTTCGAACTCGTTCGATCGCATCGTCTTCACGACGTTCCGAGGGAGTTTAGAAAAACATTTATTCGACACCGAGATAGCGATACGATGATGGGACATGCCGCTTCGTGAACATAACATCGAGCTAATACAATTCGTACGTCGTAAAGTGAAAATAAAATCGCGCACTGATTTTTCGATTCTTCAAATAATGACGAAATATGGCAAGTCTCTTTTAGATTTGATTTATTTAATAAAATAGAAAGTAACGATAAATAGCCATTTTATACGTGATTACGTTGATACAATAAACAATAACAGTTAATATTTATTGATAAAATAGAGAATAACAATAAACAGCTATTTCATTATTGATTTATTTTGACGAAATAAACAATAACTATTATAACCCTTTTATCTTTGATACAATTGATAAAAGCAATCATAACAATGAATAACCAGCTGTTATTCCGTTTTTTTTCTATTTCTTCAAACATTGACGAAATAATGAATTAAAATTAACAACCCCTTTATAACAATTATCGTTTAAAAGTCATTAATGAAAATTTATGGTTGCATAACGCCGATGATAATGGTCTATTACGCTGATCATCGTCATCAGCGTCGTCGTATAGCGATAATTATTATAACGATAACTCATTATAACGACTATAATTATCGTGCTTATGCGCCATACGATATACCGGAACAAAATTTTCACGCAATTCGTAATGAACGATTCTCGTTGAGATATATCCGCAGGGATGGAAGGAAGAAGAAACTCGGCTAGAAATTGCTCCGGGTGTTATATATCCTATCGTGATCGGCTTTTACTATATTGATTCGTAGAAGGATGGTCATTTCCGGAATAAAGTGCGAAGTATTAGTGCCGTTTCGCGAGGGACGCTAACGAGTTTTCCTTTCACTGGTGAAACGCTCGAGTCGCTTCGAGATGCCTCCGGGACGAAAGGGCTACGGCTAACTTTGCCCCGACGACGACGTCGTCAACGACGATATTCAATTCTCAAAGATCGATACGAAGGCAAATCCTCCCCTACCGCGCTCTTCCTCTCCTGCGCACTTTCGCGACAACGACGATTTCAGGCTCGCTTGGATAGCTCGATGCCTCGCTCTTAGGACTCGGGACAAGAAATTTTATCCGTATGCCTTAAACGTACTATATATATATATATTTAAACGTATTGCTTTCTTATACTCTCGCTAACGTTGAAAACTTTCGGTGGACCGTCCTCACCTCCTTCTCGACTTTTTTTTGCCAACAGCGCATCGGAGCACCGCAAGCGTCTCTCGCTACGCGATCCAGAAGAAAAGGTTTGCCCGGTGGTGCGAGACAGACGCGCCCTGGCTTCCTACCCGAGGGACTTCGAGCCAAGTTTTAATGACGATCAGCGCACCCTTAATTTATAATGTACTTCGACGGCTTTCAACGGCTGATTCGACGCCGAGTTCTACGATAGAACGGTTTCAATACGCGATCGATATATATAGGCCGATATGATTTACGCGAAACGTACAATCGAAGCCTTTGAACACGAGCCGATCGGTTATAAAAGATGAAAAGTTTCCCGCGAACTCTGACCAAACTCTTCGTACTAGTGCACAATCAAAGTCTCGCTCGGTTTCGCAGTTAAATATTCCAGCGTTTCGAACACGTCGAATCGTTTACTCGTTTTGTGAATTCGTCGCTCTGACGACGAAGAGGCGATGCGGAAAAATCAAAAGAGCAACATTTTTTTTCTCAATTTTTCTGTAAATTACGCTAGAAAAAAGATCGTGCAATTCCCACGCTTCTTTTTTTTTAAGTGAATATTCGACCGTATTCGCAGAGGGCGTGAAATTTCGTTATTTCTTCGGGGTTTTTTTTTCACTTTTCGTGGACGAGGTATAGCTTCGGGTTGGTACAGACGACACGCCACGAGAGACGTAGTTACGTATATACGAACGTGAATACCGAAAAACTTCGTTCGAGCTGACACTGCTAACTGTATGTGCAGCAGCAGCAGCTCTCACACCCTCTCGTGAAGAGAGGACCTAAAAGATACGTCTGAGCGAAAGAGAGAAAGAAAGAGTAGGAGGGTGGAAGAGAGAGAGAGAGAGCGAGAGAGACAAGGAAAGAGATAGCGATGAACGAGAAGTGAGAGAAAACAGGGGGAGGACCAAAAAGCACACAGGAGAGTACAGTCACTGGTTTCCCTCGTTTCTCTCGTTTCTCTCGTTTCGCTCCGTGCTCTCCCTCTCGTTCAATGCCCCTGCCGCGTCAACCTTCCTACGTTGTTTACAAGCTCGCACTCACTGTCGACCTCGCATTGGATCCGATCGATTCACCGCATTTTTCTTTTCCTCGTTTTTCTCATGCTCTCTCGTCCCCCCCCCCTACCCCTCTCCCTTCATCCCTCCCTCACGGTTTCTCTCTCGCCCTCTCGCCTTCACCCTCCACTTTCATTCCCTTCCCAACATTTTCTATCTCGATCGCTTTTTATTAGGCTAACCCTCTCTCGCTTACTCTTTCTCACTTCCTCGCTCTTTCGCTATTTTCGTCTACCAGCATACTCACCGTTTCCACTTGCCGGAACGCGACTTCGTACAAACGTTGGTCTCGCTCGTTGCCCCTGCTTTTAGCTTGATTTTTTTCTTATTTTTTTTGTTTTTCATTGTCCCCCCTTCGGCACTACGCCCTTTTTCCACTCCCTCTACTAGTTATTTTTCTATTTATTTTGGGGACACTCAAGTTTCGAGTCTCGACATTCCACCCGTCTGAACTCACGTCACGGTCTGGTGAATCCCCTCCATAGCCCCACCATCGACGTTTGACCTCGTAGTACCGATTTGCAGAACAAAAAGATTTTAAAAAATCGACCATTGTCTTGGCCATTTGGCTCTCGAACTCTACCCCTCTTATCCCCATCTTTCCGTCATGCGCAGTACGCGACTTGCCATTTCTTAAGAGATTTTCCTTCAAGAAATTCTTCGTCCGACTTTAATATAGTTTACAGTTTTGCTTTCAGCTACCCTATTATTTCATTCTTTAACTCATTTTTTTATTTTTACACTCCTTTCGACCCCAAGCCCGAATAACAAGAGCCTCCAGAATCTACGTTCAATGGTAGGACTGTATGCCGAGATGTGAACTCGCCTCACCAGGAGGCTGTACAGGTTCTGTCATAAATTCGACCGACCTCCTTAGAATCCAAATGTTCATTTTCTACCAATTTGGAGATTCGTCGCTGGGTAAGTGTCCCATGAGTGAACACGAGTCGATTCTATTTATCCTCAAAACGGTTCTGACAACGTTTTAAATATTGGAGAATTTTCACTCGATTAAACAGCTGTCTCGTCGAACGAGTTCATCAATCTACACCTCTTAGAATTCGTTCGAAAATATGTCATGTTTTTTAATCTTTACAATTTATACTCGTTGATCGATCGCTCTGGTATAATAAACCCCTTTTTATTTCATTCTAAGCTCCCTTCATCGGTGACTTAAAAATTTGAAGCAAACAATTGAACCGTATCGAGACCGAGAGGTTGTACAGAAGTGAACCCAAGAACGGACGGGGATTGCTCGCTTCGTTCAAAGTCCCTATCGTGCTCTAAGCGTGAAAAGCTTTGCGACTATCGATACAACCCCTCGTGCATCTGTCGAAACTGTGCACTCACACAGAGATGAGAAATATCGAAGTAGTAATAAAATCCGCTAGAAAAAGGAAAGAAGCCTACGAAAAATAATATACGAAAGAAATTTTAAAAATGTCATTCCACGTGGTTTGCATATTTTCTCACCTACCCCTTATTTTCATAGTATCGGAAAATCATGTGCGCAGATGTCAGAAATTCTTGTCAAGATTGTCAATGCACTACTCACTTATAGCACAAGTGCTACATACCTGAAAATACGTAGGAACAATACGCACGATTGTCGATATCCCCGACCCAAGTCGAGTCCCAACCATCAATTAAAAAGAAGCGCTGATAATGACGAAATTTTAATTGGCGTGCGCGAAACACGTGGCTTTTTGTTCCTATATAAAACAAAAACAAAAACAAACGAAACTTGTAGCTGCGCTTTATCCCTGACAATAGTGTTCGCAGCAGAGGGACCTTAAAGAATCGATCGTTCCCCACGTCGAGTAACAAAGTTACAAGAACCAAAGAAAACCCGATAATTATTCGGTCTAATTGGCGTGAACCCGTCGAGCACTATATCTCGTTTGAAAGGAAAAACGATCGAGTCGTCGCGACGCCGAGGGAAAACGTATACCCTGTAACGTCGATGTACACCGGAAACGAAAACGAGTCAGGTACCAGGTAGATCGTGCATTATCGTATACCGAATGTATTATACGTATATCACGTGCTATAATTCCAACATATATATGGAAGATACACACGTGTCGTTAATCGAGGAAAATTGCAGTCTCTCCTCGACGCTCGATGAGTGCACCGGCAACAGAGTAGTGTTATGGAACATACCGGATGCAAGAATCGCCTCCCCACTTCCCCTTCTCCCGACCACCCCCCCACCACCGCGTCACTCCGCGATCCACTCTCGCGCGTCCGGACCTATTTTCTCCGCACCTTTTCCTATATACAAATATATATGTATATATACATATACGTACCACGTTGTACAGCTCAACGAGAGGGGTTTGCAGAATCCCTCTGGCTCGCGAAACCACCATTTTCCTCACTATCTTTCGTCCTCGTTACCGGAGGGGCGCGGTTACTCTACCCGCATTATCCATTATGTATATACATATACCTATATATATATATATATGTGTGTGTGTGTGTGTACTCGCATGGTTACATTTTGTATATATACGTATATACACGTATTCCCAACTCCAATGTACTCTCTCGAGGGTAATCCCCCGCGATAAGCCATACGAAATGCCCGCTAGAGCTGGAGCGAGAGCTCCCCACACCCCTTTACAATCGCCCTCCAACCCCCCCTTCCCCCTCTTCCGCCCTCCAAAGCCCCGGTACGGTTTATCCGAGTTTGTTTGCGATTAGGTCAAACTTTTCGGTGAAAACTAACCGTCCACGACGCACCACCAAGATTCCACGTCAACTTTAACTATATACGGTGCAACAATAACGAGCTCATCCTATCATTACGCGGTATATACGCTTTAATCAGAACTGCGCGAACCGCGAGTTCATTCAATGATTAAGAATAGTTATGGAAAATGTTCCGACGTAATGAGAGAAGGGAGGTTATCAATTTTGTTAATGAAAAAGTATTGATTTTTATTTTCGATAATTCGCGACTCGCGTATTTGAGAATTTTTCTCCTAGATTAATCCCTTATGCATTTTATGCGGGATAAGAAAGGTTTCTTTTTCTTTAATAAACAATTTTTTTTTCTCAGCCGACAACACGTCTCGACCGTCCTCAATCACTTTCCCGCGTAATTTTATCTTCATTATTAGAAAGTGGTGTCCGACGTCGGAAGAGCCCGAAGGGTTGAGAGCGCAGGTGTTATCCAGCAGTTTACCCCCGTGCTTTGACCCGACCTCGATTCTTCCACGCAATGAAGAAGAAATATAATAATAACAAAGAGAGTAAAAAAGAAAACAAAAAGAAATCAGGTAAGGAGTCTTATTCATTTTTGGCCGTCTTGCCGAGACGCGAAATTAAAAAATTTCTCATCTCACCGCTCGTACCTTTTTCTTCATTTCCTGCTCGTGCTTTATCGCCCATCTTCCTACTTCCTTCCTCTCTTTCTCCCGCTCGCTCTTTCCCCCTCTCCCTCTCTCTCGACGAAACATCAGTAGAAAACGGTGATGTTATATCGTTCGTAATTCCGGCCAAGAATTTAATCCGGATCCGGCGAATGTTATTTTGCCGATACATTACACGTTTCAAGATATGGAAGTTCGCTAAATGTGCCCTTCCCCTTTGGACCGTACGACGACCTCACATTAGCATACGTAATCCACCAGACGAAAGGACGTAACATCGTCGAAGACCCAGAAGCCCAGAAGTACGGTCCCCGTGTGTTATCGACGAGCTTGATACAACTTTCCGAATCGAATTATGTCCGTAGTGAATCACTGGCCAAATGGTCCGATCTTGCAAAAGATACCCCGAAGGCTTGGGATCCCGACGTCTGTTTGCGTTATGTCTATATGAATTTACGTCTGCGTATGTATCAAAGAGAAGAGAGAAAAAAAGGAGGGAGCGAAAAAAAGATAAAACGTTAATACGTCCGACGTACGTCGATGGCCGAAATATTTTACGTCCGTTTCGAGAAACCGAATCAATATTTGCTTGTATTATTTAATTTCATTTATTATTATTATTTATTATCCTCTCAACGATCCCTACCCCGTGATACCTCGGAGCATTTATTTTTATATCTTTATCCCTAATTCACCTTTTCATCCCCTGCGGAGAGAGCTTCCGGTTTGGGCTTACGGTTTCGCGAATGTGCTTGCGAATAAAACATTTACAACCAAGGAAAAAGGCAAGAGGGCGATTTCTTCGGGTATACGCTCGCAGATTCTATCAGCTAGCGGGCACGTGGACTCGAATCTCATCCGGAACTAGTTCAACTCGTGAGCCGGGTTCAATTTCGAAACTTGGGGATGTTTCTCGCCCTTTTTCCTCCCTATCTTCTTTCAACGTGGATTTAATCCCTCCGCTATTTCGCATCTCCTATATGTGCTAAAAACTAACTCACCCCTATGCAATAAACGGGATTAAAGGGGTAACCGCATTAATCTACAAAGCTGCTTCATAACGCAACCTCCTTGTTTTTAATCGCTGCGCCCAGACCAGCGTCAAGTGGATCAAGAATGAACCAGAGAGTGACCTTGACCCCATTTTCATCTTGCGAGCGAGCCCCACAAGCGTGCACTCGGTGAACATGCAGAAAAGGGGATGCGTATGGGATAAGAAAGTTAAAGAATGCCCTGGCCAACAATCGAGTGAAGTACGCCATTACGTTGAATGGTCGCATTGTTGGAAGTGATAGAACACGTGCCGCGTTGTACCGAGCTACGTAGTACGTATAGTAGTACGTACAGGTATGCGGTATAATGCTACCGAGGCAACAATTCAGTATTCAGGGTCGAGTGCTTCGCAGTAACAGCGACAATTCACTCGTCCCACGGTTATACCCCAATATAGATATAGAAATCGGCAATCCCTACCAGCTGGCACATACCGACGCTCGGTATGCCATATTTTACGAAACAGCGTTGTCTCGTTCGGTCTCGACTGAAAAAAAAAATGTGTATCGGACGTTCGGCTTGGAAAATAATTCAGTGAATAAATATTTCGCGGATATAACGGGACGGGAGCGGGGAAGAGTCGAAAGTGGATAACAAGCATCGACGATATATAGTCGATAATTGCATTTCAAATTTATTCGTGAAACGCTTCCTCTCCGTCTCTCCCTCTCTATCTCTCTCGCTCTGGCTCTTTCTCACTCGGTCGCACGTAGGTACGTAGATTCACACGGGTTTGTTCAAACCGAATGACGATTCAGTCATGAACACCCTCCGCCATCCAATTAAGTTCGCGAATTACCTGACTAATTGGAAAGTCGAATGTTTTATTCAATCACTTTGATGATTGTGTCGACGAGAATTATATCACATCGAGATCAATTGAACCGTTAAGTGGTGAAGACCAGCCATTTAAATAAAATTAGTATTTCGCGGGAAACAGTGCGCATTACATAAATCAGCTTGTTCGACGATTGTGAGAAAGGCGCAATTTATCCCATGTTGCAACCGGCGCGTAGACTGCAACGCAACTGATCTCAAATTGCAGCGAATTATTATAAAATACACCGAAATATTTTTCACGATAAAAAATTTAAAAAACGATAAACGTAGGTGCTCTTGTTTTGGTTATTTTATGCGCTCTATTATTACCAACGTATCAATATTCCTGCGCACTCGTTCCACTCGTCACATCGATTCACCCCTCGTTTATAATCAAGTTTATTATTCCAAGCTGTTTAAAAAATATACACCTCGTTGTTCCAAAATTCGACGTTCCGAATGTTGAAAACCGTCGCCGGTGGCTTCAACGATTCCAAGAGATGCTCGCAACTCCAAAAGTTCCTTGTATGCCTGGTACGGTTGTTATACGCTCCGGGACTTGTAAAAAGTGGCGACCCAACACACATTTTATTACTAGCCCGGGTAGACCTTAACCATTGTAATGTAAATAGCAAGCGATCGTATCTTTGTCTGGCCGATTCCCCGTCCTCTGTACGAGAGGGTGAAATAGGAGAGAAGAGAGAAAGATGGTGGGGTGTGTGGCTGTAGGGCGAGCCTAAAGCCGGCTACCAGCCACAGCGACCAACAACCCGAAGCGTCGTGTAAATCGTAAAGAACACAAGTTGAACTCTTATCGTTAAGAATAGCCAACCCGCGTTAGTTCTCTGACTTATGTACCTTTTCCTGCTCCTAGTTGAAAGCAGATATTGTGCTCCAAGAAAAAAGAAAGAAACAATCAACAAAGAACCAACACATTTTTCTCCGTTCTTTCAAAATTTCGGGCCGGTTTGGGAAATTAAAATTCTCTTCTCGAACAATAACATGAATAAAAATATTCACAAATATTAATTCGTAAATCAGCCGATACGTCGAGCATATGTCATTATCGTGTTTCAAAAAACAAACGTGGAAAAAAAACCTGTCATAAAAAAAAGTCTCCGAGCGCAAACACGATTACTGTATTGATTATATCGTACGATGATTCGTTTAGTTAGCGATTTTTATTCTACCAGAATCCCAGTTGATCTGATCCCTTTGGATCTCGAGAGTTTTATACCGGGAACGCTTCGCACATGCGCCCGATGAATAACAAACCAAACAAAATTGTTTCTCGTCCCAAAAAGTCACCGAGGTGTAAAGCGATACGCGAATATCTATTCGAATCTGAATTCAAATCTGTATATGGCATAAATAGTATGGGGGGAAAACCTTGAAACCCCGATGTAGCTTTTGGCTCCGGGCGCCTGTACCTAAAAATCTCATCCGTTACTGACTCCTCCTCCTCCTCCTCCGCCTCCTCTCTCTCTCTCTCTCTCTCTCTCTCTCCCTCTCTCTCTTCTTTTCTCTCTCGATATTCCTCTCACTCTCTCCGTCCGTCCGTCCGTCTGTCTTTTTTTTCCCTCTTTCTCTCGTTATACACAAACATAACGAAACTCTCTCTCATGGTATTAGCAATCGATACGCAATTTCGAGGTATAGTTGCCGATTCTGTGAAACGAAATACGAGAATTGGATAGCGAGAGTTGGACGTAACCGAGAAAGAGGGACGGATGCAGATGGACATCGAATAACAGCGGGTATACGAGATTGCGAAATTTCATATGCATATTTTGCATAGATACGCGATTCCATATAGGAATACGGGTGATCGATGAGATTCGACTCATGAGCGAGTAGATTTGTTCGTTTGGGCGCAACCCTCATCTCGCTTAAACAAATAACAAAAGCTCGAACGTACGAGGTGCTACATCCAATCTGATCGATCCAACGAATTGATTAATTTTAATAAGAAATAATAGGGACTGACTTACGAACCATCGAGTAATCGCGGTATAGCTCGCGATTCATACCCCAACCCTTAATTCCATCTCTCGTTAAGCATTCATCATCGACCATTTCTCATCTCTTTCCGAGAATAATTCTCTTACATCGATCGTGCCAAATTGCATAATCGACTAGTGATTGACGACGATTCTCGTATCGTCGTTTTGTGTTTTGTTCCGAAACGAGGACGACTTCGTGGTACGGTAGAGCGTCGCGTCAATCAGAAACGAATTAATAGAATCCGATCGATCTTCCGTAAGCAACGAGGACAGTGTGAGAGGCAAACGTAGGTGTATCGGTACAGCAAGTAGAAGCAACATCGGGTTCTCGCTTTGCGCCATGTTCACGCGCAATGTAACCGTCCACAGATTCTACACGGTAACGAACCAGAACCTGAAACCCTCTCACGATTTCCATTCGATGAATATATCTATGTCTCTTTATCGTCCCTCCCTTTATCTCTTCCTCTCACTCTCTCTCCTCATCCATCGAAACGACGTTAGCTTGTACATACGGCATATATGCATTTGTTTGTCAAGCTCCTCTCTAAATCGATGCATGCATTTACCGGCCCACAGCGACACCTGGAGCGTAACGCGCCGGTAGTATACAACGCGGTCGAGTAGAATTTCCTACACATGTACGTACTGAAGCAGCCGTATATACGCTAGTGCTACGTCATAAAAAGAAGTTCGTGCATGAGAAATTTTTGAAAATTGTCATGGTTGGAAATACTTCCATTCCATTGGAATCCAATTAGGTCCATCAACATCGTGAATTATTATTAATGGCTAGTAATCTTACACACTTGCTGAAAGGCAAACCTGAGCAATAGGACATTTTTTGGACATGTCACGTACATGATATTAACACATACATCACATGTAAAGTTTATTCCAAACGTCAAAAAGGACGATAGGGTATTTTATTTTTTTTATGTCGGCAGAATCGTTCTAAACCATGGGCGGACAATCTAAATAACATGGTTAACCAATTTCAGCTTTTTCAATTTTTAAACACCCTTGGACGATCGTTGATGTGGTTTGGTAGCTCGATAAAAGCGTTTTATAATGAATTGATTTTTGTTGCTCTAAATGAAAACCCTGGGTAAAATTGACCGACCACATTTTTTTCGCCACCAAAGTTACTTTACAGAGAGGTTAATTGATAGAAAATCGTTGGAATGATGAATTGAGTAATTAAAATACTTGATACAATTGGCCGTATAACTTCATCGTGAAATATTGCTTTTAATACGAATCACAGCGTCAATGAACCATGGGTAGTACAACGTTACAGAAAAAATATTTTCACGGGAAAAATGTTCCTCCGTAACTTTAGCCACTTGGTCGAAATAAACGGATTTTTATACGAGATGAAAGTCGTCGATCAACTTATTTCCATTAAATGAAACTATTAATTATCAAATGTTTGAACCGATGTACGATTTATAATATCGAACGATTATTAAATTATCGCGTAAAGTTACAGTTTGAAAAGTAAAATCGGTCGATCAAGCTCCCGGAGGTCGTAGAGCGCCGTGAGCGTGTTTTAGGTTCACGTGGAGAAGCGACACAGGGTAATCCGATTTGGGCACTCCTACCAATGCAGAGAGAAAGAGACCGAGAGGCAACGGTCACTCTCTCGAATTAGGTTGACTCTATGGTCTTTCTCGTTTGCTTTTCCCTCCCTTTTTTCCCATCCTTCCCTTTTTCCATGGAAGCGAACCAATATCGTGTGTGCTCTTCTGGATGTCTCGTCTGCATCCCTTCGATGCGAATACACTCACCTCCTACGACACGTGTACGCCGAATACGGTGGACGCGTATTGGTTCAACATGTGAAATAGCACCTAAATACGCTTCTCCGATGGTAACTCCGACCCGGTCGCTAGAACTATCCCGGCGTACGGTACCCGCGTTACCATCGCAGATGTACGTGATAGACGGCCATAGTTGTATAAAGAGTGCGGTCGTATTGGTGGCTTGGACATTTTGGCCTTTCGAACACGAAACGAGAGGTACAAACGACTTTAATCCAGAAACGAGAGACGGTCCAGATGTGGCTTCGCTCGTTGGCCCCAGTTCTCGCGGTACACATAATCAGACCGGTCCCCAGACATCCCGCATAGACCAAAACTATTTGAATTTGTTACCTCGAAAACCTACGTCCGATGCCTTTGCCGGCAAATTTTTCCTTCCATTTTTTCCACTTCCTTACCGCGAAGCCATATTTCATTACTAAGTTTGTTTGCAATATTTGCCTCGTCCAGAGATACAGATACCCCAGAGCTTACCTAGATGGCAGGCCCATCCTATCATTCCATCGCAAAAATATAACGCCACCATGGAAAAAGGATGCTCGGGAAAATTATGTTACGTTACAACAATTATTCGTAGGTACTCCATTTATTATCATTTTTCTCCATTTATTATCATTTTCGATGTAAAATCATAATGACGATAACAATCGCTCTGGTGTTATCTCGATATTGTACGCTCTATGCAAATTTAATGAGATTCTTATATGCTATCGAACGAAATTATTTTTGATATCCAAGCTCATCGTCATAACATTACCCCACATTCCTACTTCTTATATCGATATATTCTGTCCCACGATAAAAACTTACCTCTGGATCGCCAGTATTGTTGGATGCTGCAGAAGAGGCGCAAAATCATCGCGAACACTTACATACGTGCAGTTCCTATCCCACTTCCGCATCATAACTCTTGTATCCGTGCTATTGCCTTCTGGTACCAATGTGACAGGAGTGACAATACGAATGTTCCAAGTTTACCACCGCGATAGAAACATCAAGCCGGTGACACACCCTCTCTCTTTCGGTGAGAGAGGCTTCTCATGGAGCCGCTCAGTGAGAGCCTCTCGGTCGTGTTAGTACAGAGGGGACACTTGGGCTCGAAGCCCCTCTCGCGATTCGCAATGGATCGCACAACGCTTACCGATAGAGTGAGAAAGAGCCCGCGAACTCGGTACTCACTGTATAGCATGCAGAGAGAGAGAGAGAGTCGCGAGAGCACGCGGCGTTAGTACCGAGAACGAGCGTTAACCATCGGAAATCAATAAACGCAATCTGCTCGCTCGTCGACATAGAGAAACTAACGGATATATGTATACGTAGCAGCATTCGGCAATGATTCGAGACTGAGTCAAGCGAGACCGAGGGAGTCGCCATAAAGAGAAACTGTTGAGAAAGGGGGTGGGAAAAGTAAAGTAGCACGTCGTGTGTTAGTGACGTATGCGTTATGTGAAATTTCTTCGTGTTGACAGATCCTCAAGAATTTCGTGACGTGGCGCGACCCCGGCAAAGCACCCTGCGACTGATGACTATGGCAAGCCTTGCCAACCTAGAGGGGACGCCAGGACCAGGTGATTTCGCATCGTTGCCCAGAGTCTACACACGAGAGGGTGTACGAGCATACAGTGTTGGGAAAGTCAGGGGGGAGAGGAGAATGTAACATTACCTATACGTTCGATCGATATTATGGAAATCCAAATGCAATGGCCCGGTGCACACCGGTGCTGTCGTACTTCATGCATGTGCATCTACCGTATATCGTGTGCGTGTGCACATATACTTGTAAACGTGGATACATAGACAAGGGCAAGGACCGATATATGCGGGTTTCACAAGATGGAGTTATACGCGATAATCGCTCGTGATATAACATCGCACGTATTCGATCCAACGAATTGAACCAGAACTGCCATGATTGGA
Source organism: Netelia inedita (assembly GCA_964017225.1). Taxonomy (NCBI): domain Eukaryota; kingdom Metazoa; phylum Arthropoda; class Insecta; order Hymenoptera; family Ichneumonidae; genus Netelia; species Netelia inedita. The sequence goes on from OZ024923.1 coordinate 11,433,431, forward strand.
CCGCGAGTAATGTAACAGGCTATTACCGAGGCTATCTGATATACCACATGTTAACCCTTTTCGCGCCATGACGCCACCAATCTGCAGTTACCGCGAAATCAATTACAGCGAGGACAATTGAACAACTAATCGATGAACGTGAATATATCGGGATGTTGCACGTCGGACAGTGCAGCGGGTGCATAGGTGCATGCGACGTTCGAACTTTCGCAGTAGCAAGACTGACACTTGAAATTCTTTCGATTTGTCACTTCCACACGATTTTTTGGTGCCGAAGTAAAAGACAATTTCAAGCGCCAGAATCCCGTTTCAATTCGTACATAAATGTGATAAAGAAAAATAAAGGTGTTGAAGAAATTGATTAAATGAATAAAACGATGCATATGCAAAAAATAAAGATCGACGATGGATCAATAAAGATTTACCGCGCCATTAATGCATTCCCTTTAAAATCCACGAAGCTCTTTAGACGACAAATTGATGCGCATAAAGCGGCTTTTTATGCCATTTCTCTTCATCTTTTTTAGAATATCGAATTTCCGATATCCACGGTATGATATACAACAGTTTCCTTTATATACTCCCGAAGCCAGATCTCCTTGTCGACGTGTCGAGCGTGAGGAGGAAGAGGGATGGGGTAAGTGCTCGAGCGTGCTCTCCACACGCGCACATACATGACGTGAAACCACGAAGAATCCAAGAATAACGTAGTGATAGAAGTCTATCGTATCGAAGAATGGAACGCGGCGTTATATCGGACGTTGCGAAGGAGCGAAAGGTAGGTGGAGCGAGTATCGAGACTGAGTGATCCCACTGAATTCGAGAAAGCGATAACGTATATAGATAGTGCCGTGTTCGTGCCCTCTCTCGTCTGTCCTGGTTCAAACGTAGGATCTCTCTCGAGGCCCTCTCTCTCTCTCTCTCCAAGGTGAATCGTGCGAACATTGGGCACGCGATATCTAACTCAAATCGATATATATATATATATATATATATATATAAATGTATAATACACATATGAACATATCCACCCTATACCAGAGTTTTGTATTGTCCGGCTGCGAGACTCCCTGGCTACGAGTTACACTGGTTCTCCGTGACTACAGCTGCTTCTAGACACTAGCCGTTACTTACTACAGCCCCACCGTGAAAGTAGTTACTCCCTTACGACAGCCACGCCGTTACTACAGTCAACACGCGGCACTAGCTTTTGTCTCTCAATAATTACTCCGTGACACTAGCCACTCCATGACTTTAGCTACTTTATTAAAGACAGGAAGAAAGATTTCTATTATATATTCCGTTTGTGTAAAAGGGTTTCTCCGTGACTTGCGAATTATGTTTATTTATTTCCGTGATTGTGGCCGGTGGGACAGAAAAACATTGTCCGTAAAAAAATTTCTCCCAATTTTCGATACTCCTTGTCCACTGTGCTCCGTGTTCTATGCGATGTGTGCAGGGGTCGTTATGAGGGATGCGAGCAATTTGGATGCTGTGAGTGACGAGGGTGACGTAAATACTGCTAACTAACGTGTCACCCCCCGATCGATAACCGAATTACGTCCGACATCAACCTCGACGAGATTCGCAGTTGAATTCAAAATAACTTCTAAATAAATCCTATAATTTATCATAATTGCCCTATCCATCAAGTACGTCGCATGGTCCACGTATAAGGAATCAAACGACTTTCTATATCTCGACTTATGCCCTAATTCCCATTTATACGTTTATATGTCGTACGTACAACTTATACATTTTTTCTCCATATCTCATACATATGGGACACTCTTCAGCCGCCATCTTGTTCTTCATATTTTTCCGAGTTTGATGGACGCGCTAAAGCTGCCACGAGTCGCAAATTGCAGAACTTGCAGGTTCATCCCAGTATAAGAGAACTCGCGCCGTAGGGATCCGACCGGTGAAGAGGCAGGGAGGGGGTTGAGCAGGGAAGAATATAAGAAGAATAAGGCGACGAGGATGATGGGAGAAGCTCGAGAGCCAAGCTCCGACGATCTGCATTACCGAGGGCTGCCATGCCCGAGAGAGATAAGAAAAAGAAAGGGTGAGAGCGAGAAAGAAGCCAGTGCCAAAAGTTTTCTCGCGGATTATATGCGAACAAGGAGAAAGCGAGGGAGAAAGGGGAATAAGAGAGAGAGAGAGCGAGAGAGATAGGGAGTGAGAGATAAAGAAACAGACTGGATGGGGAACGGTGGCGATGTAAATAAAGCTAGCACTGCTGCCACCCTCGAGGCACGAGGAGAGCTACTTATATAACTCAAACTTCAGGTGAAAATGTAGGAATATGGGTCGACGTGGCCCGTGTGGCTACGACAGTTTTGAACCAAGAAGCTCGGGGATTCCGCCGTTGCTTCGTTCGCTATAGCTCAAAACTTCACCCCCTCCCCTATCTTGACGATGCACCAAGTTCCTCGGCTACTCGTGCCTCTGGATGATTCTGTTACTGCTGCTGCATCACTTCTCCGAGCACGGAGTATTCAACTCGATTAACCACCGCGAGGGATAATCGTTAGCGAGGTCTTGCTCTCGCCCGCAGGCTTATCCCTGACTGATGGAAAGAATTTTTTCTCGTAAAACTTTCTTACGTCCGGTTACCATCTCCGTATCGCGATATCAAAACCGAAAAATATTGCATTTCTATCGAGCGACGATGCGAACTTGTTTCTACGATTATGAAAATTATACGGACAAATATTATTCGCGTAATCTGATGAAAGTAATAACTTTAGAAAGTAGATGATCTTTTCGAGCGTGACGTTTTCAAAAATCGTATCAAATTTTTTAAATCTTTTTTTTGTTAATTAACAAAACCCTCGAGGGTCGTGGAAAATGGATATACATTCATTCTTTTCAATTATCACGATGATAATAGAAATAACAAAAGGCTAGGGTTTTTTTTTCTCGTTTTCAATGAACAAAACGGGATCGAAAAGTGGATTATAAAACGTGCGCCATATACTGTCGCTTCGATAAAACAATCAAAAGCATAAATGCTGTTGGGCAACGGGTTTATCGTTTATATAAACCAGTGGGTATATATGTCGGATCTACCACCGTGGGGTGAATTTAAAAAAATAATATCAATGCCAGAGGGTGGATAAGCTTTACGCTCTTTTTTCTAGTTTTACTGCCGAGAAAGAAATAAAGTCAACGAGCTTTAGCTACGCAGTCTGACCTCTCTGCATGTGCGTTAGTTATATAGATACGGGAAAGTCGCGGGAACGGGTAAAACGGCCAGGGGTGCCGGCCTGGAGGGTGAACGTGCGTAGAAAGCCGATACAGAAAGCTCGCATCCTCCCTCTCTCTCTCTCTCTCTCTCTCTCTCCGCCTCTATCTCTATCTCTCATTCTCGCTGTCTCCCTGTCTCTCGGCAACGAGGCCACATGGCATATTCCTCCATCCCCGTTTGCCCACAACGAAGCAGCCACGATCCTGTACAGTACTGTGGGAAATAATAGAGGCATCTCGAGGATCACCTCATTTGCTATTCTATTACTGAACTATTCCTACCGCGGCGAGAAACGCACAGGCGAAAAGGGTGTATATACGTCCGTATACGTTCGAAGCATCACCGCCTATGATGTTACCCACATAACGTAGCGTTCTACGAGAGAGAAACCGAGTATCCCCCCACTGAACGAGATGGAAGAACGGTTCTTCCACCGTTCCATCCACCGCGCGAAAGGGCTCTTCGGTAGACTCGGAGCTTATTCTCCCTTCCCTTCTCCGATATGCGGAATTCCGTAGGTATAAAATCTGCAATACGTGAAAGGCTGACTGCCGGAGGGCTTCTTCGAGGATCAGATGGGATAGAGAAGGAGGAAAACGCTAGAGATCGTGCGAAAATGACATTTTGCGAAGTGAAAAAGAAATAAACTATGGAGTATATCCTGAATCGTCGCTTGTATCATATTTGGTATTCCACGTAGCTGCAACGATTCATCAAGTATAACGCCGCGGCCAGTGTTGTAAAACCGTAACGTCACGCGTCACATGATTACCGTGAAAATGACCAATACGACCGTATCGCTCGTAAAACGTGACGGTTGGCAATTCTCATTTTTCGAATTTATGAACTGACATGTCGCGAATAATGAAAAAAAAAGAACGGGGGTAAAAATGACCGTAGTTCTCAATGCGAATGTATTGAAATAAAAACAACCACGATGGTTATATGACCACGACAATGCCGTCGTTTGATCGAACGTAAAAATAATTCCCATTTTTCAAGCCATTTATGGAAGATCCCATGCAGAACCCATGCAAACTTCCTCTCTTTCGATCTCCTCTTATCCTTTTTACGATTTTTTTACAGTATTTTCTGAATTTTTAATAAAATTCCGCAAAAAATTTTTGCCGGTAATGTGTCGCGTTTAAGGCTACAAAAAGGCGCATAACACCGACAAATGGCAAGATAATCTCTCGAATGAACGATCGACGAAAAGTGAAAAACAATACTAAGTCGTCTCATTATTCATTCACCTAATACGCCGATACAACCTTGATCAAATCCCACCCTCTACCTTTTTTTTCACGATTCGAGGGAAATTCGGGATTTATCTTTTCTTTACGTCTTTTTTCTTGTCGACGTATACGTTAGCGAACACCGATTGAAGAGAGACTAGGCGATAAATAATGAATAGCGGAGGACCGCGCAGAGACGTACGAGAGTCGACACGTTCGCAGCCCAATATACGAGTACATACTATACATGATGATATGGGGCGAATATATTTTCCCCGGCGTTTTCCGAGCGTCGCACGCTCTCGAACGTGTGCAGACATAGGGGTAGAGAGAAAGAGAGAGAAACATACACACACATACACACACACACACGCATGCATTTATATCGTTATTGTATACGTACCTTTCCACACTTCCGAGCCGGGTGTGAAATTCCGTCAATTTTTTTTTTATCCGTTTCCATGGGACCAGCCACTCGGGGATTACTCGCGTCGTCGAGCATTCCGGGCAACGCACGGTCACGTATAACTCTTCTCCAACCGTGTTTCGTACATTCACTTTCTCTGTTTCTCTTTATTGCCTCGTTTTCTCTCGGAAATATAGCACATCGCGTATCGCCAGATATTTACTATATATATATATGTGTGTGTGTGTGGGGGTGTGTGTATCTGTGTGTGTGTGTATATTATATGTCGAATTCGATATCCTGTGTTACCCTGTGCAATATTCACTCATCCCTTTCCTGGCGCACAGGCAGGGTATATATATACAGCTGGTGGTCGATACCCGTTCGAATATTTACGCATCTAATTGAATTAACGGGGCAGTTGCTAAGCGGTCCGTGGATAACGATCGTCCGGCAATGAAAATGCGAATATATTCATTTTCGGTGCTGCGCGGTGTGTGACAAATCATACGAGAGACGGTGAATTAAATGCATTCCCGCCCCTGCCACCCTCCCCTTGTCGGTACTCTTGACTCCCCGACGGCAATGACCCGAAGCCCGAAGAGACGAACGCTAGATGAGAACGATTGAATTTCATTAACGAAGGGCACAAGAGGAATAGAGAGCGAGAGATAGAGCCCGAGAATGCAGAGAGATTCCACGAGATGGCAATTATCAGCTTCCGGCTCATCTTTGTTTCAACGATAATGCTCGTGATATTCGTTTCAAGTGAATCGCCTCGTGTATAATAATATTCTCGTATATTTATAAATATATGTATGTATATGCACACCTCGATGAATCGAACGCGAATATCTTCGTACGATTGCTCAAATCGCGTTGAGTACCTAACAATGGTGGATAACTGCAAGTATGATTGTTCTATTTACATAACCAGCTGCGTGATTGAGTTGATGGGATTCGACGTGATTAAATCAAATTATGTGGAAAACCGATAACGAAGATTGATGAGAGGCTTGTACCTCTCGATAGAAAGTATAATATTTATTGCCTTTTTATAGATATATTTTTGGGCGGGGCGGGTCGATTGATTCGCAAAAAGATCCTCTCAAACGGTATTTAATCCAAGGCTTTCGTGACAAATAGGATTTTTTTTAATGTTGAAAATATTCCTCAATAGATGGCAGTGGAAGGATGAAAATGGGGCAGCTGATTCCAGTATGTTCGAATTCTGCGAAAATGCTATGGCGTCGAGATAAACGTAGATACTTATACTATATATATATATAATATATATATAACGTTTACATCCGGTACTATATATGGTTGGCGCGCTCTTTGACCCCCGCTAAGCCATCAAGAGCATTCGGAGGCAATATCTGTCGTAGAAGTTTTCCGGAAGTGGCGAGAGTGGGGTCTACTCGAGGAAGAGGGAATGAAAGAAAGAGCGAGAGAGCTTTCTCACACTCCTCTCATCGCACAACTCAGCCTGCCGTCCCGTGCACGCGAGAGGCACACGCCATCCAAGAGCGCTCGGTGTCTTCCTCTTTTTCTTCACGTACGTTTTTACTTTTTTTCTTTTTTTTTTTTTTATTCTTTCGTCTTCTCTTCTTCCTCTCCGCCACCTCCTTACTTTTCTCTTCTTCTCAAACGCCCAGATGGAGTCTTATTTAACGAGAATGGAGGTATCCGGGTCGTGTGAATTGGCTACGTTTCAAGCCTCCCGTGGCAGTGTGTCTCTCTAAAAACTCTTACCTTTCTCCCTTGTTTTCCCTATATCCCGGCCAGGCCTCTGAAAAGTACTCATGAGTCTTCTCTCTCTCGTTCTCTTTCTGTCCCTCTCGGTCTGTCTGGATCGCTCCGGCTGCGCGAGAGTTCACCTAGCCAAGTTTTTTGATCTTTTTTCGTGAAGTGGGTCATTCTTGGTGTTCTATACCGTGTTCTTTTTCGAGATATCCCTCGACGTCTCGACCCAACCCCCACCCCCTCCCTCCCTTCTTCCTCTCTTCCTTTCCTGCCATTTATAGATAGGCCTTCCATTGAATTAATCCTTCCTGGAGCCACAAGATCGGCGAGACCGTGTTATTCTCGAGAAATTTTCAAACCAAAATACTATTGTCCTCGCAAAAAAGTTGAAAAAAAAACACTCAACAAATATATAATAATTAAGCGATATCCTTTGGTCGGTAAACAAACAATCGCTTAATTATTTTCACTATTTATTAGAAAAAGAACTGCAATTATTTTTTGGTCGATCCAATATGGCGTTATGATTCCTAGCTTAGCTGTAATTGAACGTAAACATAAACGTTCCATCGGTGGAGAATTGGAATTTCCTATGTTTTGGTAAACATACGTTGAAATTATCGGGAGAATCCGTTTTACTATTGGACAACGTCGTCGTGACTCAAAGCTTGTGAGACAATCTCTTGGGAGACGTCTTGGAGCTATAACATGGAGATTAGCCGCGGGTTGTGCGCGGTGTAATGAATTGTAAACCTCGTTGGATAGCGCTATAATACTATGTGCTGAGAGTAATTAGGCGACGGATGTGTGCGAGTACCGCGTGTTCTCGAGATTTGCTCGCAACCCTCTACCCCTCCCCCCCCTGTCCTCACTTTCTCTCTCTCTCTCTCTGTCTGTCTTCCTCTCTCGCTATATATATACGTACAGATAGAGAGGAACATCATATATATATGTGCCTATGATCTAGAGGCTGTGTTAAACAACAGCAACATCAGCAGGTAGTAGCGGATGCTGATAACGTTATCTCCTTGCGTCCACTTACAACTGTGGAACAGAGGAGTTTCTCTCCAGCATCAACCCCCTGAGATCCAGTAAACTCGTACCTCCTTGCATTTCATAATCTCACGCTCCTACCATACTAGATCAATTTCCAATTATAATCACGAGATGCTGCTAAAATATTACGGCCCACGAAATCCGTCGACTATAAGATTGAATTTCGTTCATGATAAGTATTTTTATTGTTATTATTATTGATGTTAAAATCAGTTAATTTAATTGCTTCGATGGAGTCGTCTCGTATCTCTATCAACCACGAAAAACAGATGAAATATTAATAATTCTGATCTCGATAAACGCGTTATTCGACGAGAGCAGATTATTTTCCAATTGCTCGAAGCATCTTGTAATATCTGGCAAATTTGTAATAATCAGGATATACGTATATCCGTTTTGATATCAATTTAATAACAATCTTTCAAACGATGTGATATTCACGATGGAGAGTCTCCATTGCGAGAGATAAAGAGTCTAAGCGGGGGCGGGGGGAAGTGAATGGAGGGGTATAAGTACGATAACCGTTTCCGGTCTCGACAATCCTGACTGTCTTTCGCGATTCTATCTTTAGAAGGGCGAGGCGGCGGGCGGGGGGTAGATGGTGGAATAAGTCTTGCTTCTCGCTACTTCGCCCCCCGTTCTGCAAGCGCCATGCCCTATATAACCGGGTACCGAAACAAGTAAGCCTGATATTATAATCGATAAATACGAGGGGTCTGGCGCTGCCTGGAGCTTGGCCAAGAATAACACAGAGTTGTTCGGCCACCCTGGCACGAGACACTATATATATATATATATATATATATATATATATATACAAGTCACGGTGCCTTCGGAGGCTATGCAAGGTCTCTGTGTCTCTGCTCTCACTCACAATACCTCTCGCCGGGGTTCTCACCGTATCGCGCTATACCGTGCACCCTTGCATATAGCTTCCTCTTTCATCTCTCTATACTTCCCGCGAACTCGCGGGGAGAGAACTTGCGCTACGACGAAACAAACTTCGAGTGCCGCCGAGCTCGAATACACCGTCTACCCTCCCCATGCTTTCTGTCTCTCGTGCCCTCTCACCCTCTCAGTCAATTGCGCCATCTCCTACACCAGGTCTATGTATGAATGTATGTAGGTATATTTGTATTTATGTATGCATGCATAGTATGACAGATCGATCCAAATCTCGGGGTGACGTTTTAGAACCCCTCCACAATGTCTCGCGTCAAAGTACTCGGGGAAAAAACATATCCCCGATTATTTTGAAATTTTTTGTTCGTTTTTTCCAAAATATTTTGTTGCTTAAAGATAAGATAATAAATAATACCAACAATTGGATGACACGGAAAATAACGAACAAAATCCGTGTTGGCACTAATCTTAATTTCGTACACATTCACACGCATGGTACGATCCAAGAACCACTACTTGGTGTGCGGTATATCTATCTACCCCTAACTAATTAGATCTATCTTATCCCCATCTAGCCAAATTCTAGCCATCGGCATCCAGCAACTGAACAATACCCCCTCCCTGTTCCAAAAGGCTATCCGATATCGCCACGTTCGAGCAAGAATTATAACACGTCAGGTTTTAGGAAGTGAGAGCTTTTATTTCTTGCTGCTTGTACGTAGATCAGGTGATCTAAGTACCGCAGTGTACCCAGGTCTTCTCGGTATGCGTGAATTAATTATAGAGTTAGAAATAAATCTTGGGCCATGAAGTCCAAGACTCATACTATTATTTCAGAGAATGGCTCGTACATACGTATATGTATATTTTATTTACTAGGTATACGAAGCAGCTACTACAGTGGCCATTTCTAACGCAGTCAACCTGATAAAATGTCCTCGTAACTTCGACGCAAAGAGGGTCTTTTATTCTATTTCAACGTTTCTCTCGTTCATTCACCAACCCCTCTTTTCCAACTATATTCCCTCTCAATTATTAACCGCGAGAGAGGCCGCAAGGAAATATAATTGGCCCCCCGAGAGCCCAATGAAAAATTGATGCCCCGGGTATCAATCTTTAAATTCAGTTTCTCTCTTTTTTTTATCTCGATATAAGAGCGGGAACAGAACGAAATGAAATGAAGAATAAATATCGTGCAATTAACAGCGCGCAAATCGAGCGAGAAATGTCTGGAGGCGTATTGGACACAAATATTTCTTTCATTTTTATCGTTGTCATTGTTGAAACAACATCAAAAGCGAATTCACTATGTAATCAAATGTAATGCGAATGAACGAACAATTAAAAGGGTAAAGCTCTCGTTACGATATTTGTTTTTATTTTTTTTTTTTTTTCGTAGGCAACATGTGTTTGTATACTGAAATCTACTTACGGTGGAACTTTGTGTTGCACGGTGAACTGTATCATAGCTGGGGCGTGTTCACGGGTACTTTTTTTTATAAAAGTTAAACTTTGAAACGTTTAGAGAGCACTCCATAGAACTGCACTTGTATACACACATATAAATACAGAGAAACGTGCGCGAATGCGTATATGGACACACACGCATAGAAACGAGACTGTGTATGTGAACCACCTGAGAGACGTTAACAAAGTTTCGGCTGAATGATCGACGATCGCGAGGAAAACTTTGTCAATTCACTTTTCACTGTCGATAAATTTACACTTTCGGCGTTATAACCACCAGAGGCCGTGGAGGCAGTGCGCACTTAACTTTAACCCCCCCCCCCCCCGCCCCTGTTACTGTTCAACTTCGTATCTAGGAGTATACGCATAAGTATCTATGTATATTTCATTCGTATATTTTCGAAAGGCAACAGACACCCCCGTATTTATCGAATATTACACTCTACTCATAGTTTGTATATATGGGGCATTCTACGTCAAATCGACCATTTTTTAACCCGACCAGTTTTTATTTTGCTGAAATTTTTATATGACATATTACCGCATTAAAAACATTTTTGTGAATTTATTCAATTTTTTTTACTAAATCGAAAAAAAGCTATGCACTTAAAAGAAACGGTGCTTTTTTGAAACGCTCATATCTTTGCAAAAATTACTTAATTGAGACTTTTTTTCAAACTTATCATTTTTAAACGCGCTTTTTAGAACAAAAAAATACAAAAAAATATTCAAAGTGATATTCTATGAAATTTTTCAGTTTGTCAGTGATGACAAGCAATTTTTCCAAGACCGCCATTTTTCATCTTTGATTTCCTTTTTTTAAACTTTGATTATTTATTATTTGGTAGTTTTCTTTGCATAACTTTGCATCAAAGTTTTTACCAAAAACTTACATCTAATCTTAAATCTACCTTGCCGTAATTATCTTCCTCTCTTTCTGCTTCCCCCTTACTTTTATTTCTGCACACTTCCTCTTAAACTTTGTTTCATTGTGAGTTTAATGCCGTAAGATTCGTAGTGGGCATATTTTTATATTTTTCATTTTTTTTTCATAATCTAACTTTGTTTGGATGATAAAATACATTTTATCGTAGCATCCTTCGAAGATAAGGGGGTCTCCGAAGGATGTGCGCTATTTTCAAAAAATCAAAAAAGTATTATCGCCTGTCTCGTTCGAAAACATAAGATTTTTATAAGAAATTTTGTTTCGTACAACCTCATTTCCTCGACTCATTTACATTGTAAATGAGTCATTTACATTGTAAATGAGTCCAGATAAATTTAAATAGAATATCTTGTATACGCGTAGAATGAGTGTGCAATATATAATACAAAATATGGGCGCAACGCGGGATAGCTCACAAGGCTGGACCCGTGTTATTTATTCTACACAGTCTATCCGTTGTTTCCTAATATGCAGAATGAAATTGGGTGTCCCACACATATCTCGCATTCTGTATAGGTACATATATCAAGTCTCGTAGATAATACGAGCGCGAAATGTTGAGGACCGATTTGCGATTAACGAAGCTTTTCGCTTCGAGTAATGGTTCCGCCGACGCATTGTCAAAACTAACGATGCGAGGATCTCTGGAGCCGGCAGATGCGTGCTCGACTGTACGACCCACGCGTTTGCAAACCCTCCCTTCCTCATTCTCTCACTCGCTCACCCTCTTTCTCTCTCTTTCTCTCTCTCCCCTCTCTCTCCCACCCCCTCTCTTTCTCTCTGTTGTTTTTACAAAGAGTTTCCTATCTAACGTCAATGGTCATATATATTGAGCAACAAGTTCATTAACGTCCATATAATACAGTAATTTATTTACTCACGTTGCATATTTGTGATGAAATGAACAAAAAAAATTATTTATCAATAAAAGTCATCATTTTTAAAAAATCGTAATATTTATTCGCCTATATAGAAAAAATCATCCCTCTTAATGTTATTCTGTGAGGTTTTTACTTAAAAACTGAAGCTAGTGAAGACAAAGCACAATGGAAAGTATGTCCTCAGACCCGTAAGCTGATATGAATAATTCATCACCTTGCTTCCGACAGAAGCTTGAAAAATTCACATAACAAATTCATATATATATATATATATATATATATATATATATATAATTATTTATTATTTGTCCGACGCAACGAGAAGCGCGCGTGCAGATCTCGGGCGTTTAGTCGTGCAAAGCCGATACCTAGATAGTATCAGGATGGTCGAGCGACGAGGATACTGAAAAATAAAATAGCAGACAATAATGAGAGACGAAAAATGGCGAACAAAGAGAGAGAGAGAGGAAGAGAGAGCGAGAGAAACAACGGTAGACGGCAATAGCGATAATGGAGAAGCGGAGGAGAAAAATTCCATACAATTCTCCAAGCTCGGCTCTGGTTTCGAGCAAGAAAGTGAGAGGGATGATGGTAGATGAGGGGTGGTGTAAGGGAGTCCACCGTACACTTTGCCGATCTCATTAATTTCGGTATTCCGGGTGCTCCGAGGGAGAAAATTAATGAGATTGTTCTTGCAGCCTCCGGGCTCGCACGCGGTGCGCTACCTGTACCGAGTCTACTGCCACGATACAATACAATATATAGTATGTATATACAGATATGTGCTTCTCGCGCTAATATATGCTCAACGAATGATACGTATAGTTGTGTGTTTCGAGTGCGTCTAGCATTTGCAAAAGGAACTCGAAACTTGTCTGCTTTTCAGTGAGTATATATATGTGAGCGCATCTCCGTATATAAATATATAAGGTATACCTACACACACACGTGCGTTGGTGCCAGTGAGGATTTAACGATGTGCCTAATTCTCTCGTAACTGTCTTCGACTGTGGCGAGCAGAGAAACTCGAGGGGGCTCGAGAGAATACGTAGTGTTCCTCTGCGTACGATAAACAGCCCTAATGTACGGTACATGCGAAACCGTATACTCCGTGGTAATTCGACGACGACGTCATAGATCGGAATCCCCAGTTATACGACGGAACCACTTCTTTTCTTTATTCTCCCTGTTTATTTTTATTTTTTCATTGTCAATATAAGAAATGCGCCATTTCCCATTTTTCTCGAATTGATCGGTTTCCTGTGAAGCTCTAGCAGTTAGACAAAGTTAAGCTTAACTCTGTCTAACTTATATTACCAGTAAAATAAAAAGGAAAAAATGAGTAACGTAAAATAATTCGAGGCACTACCGCGCTGGCGCTCTCTCAAAGTAGCCCCAAAAACTGTCAATGTAAACCGATTTTACAGTAGCAATTTTTTACTCCACCAGGAAACCGTAAATCCTCCAATTTTCCGGTTATCGGTGAAGATTGTTTTTTTTTACAAAATATTCTTTCACTATTCGTTATTCCTCTCGCTCGTTTCGAGAAAATAACAGTGACACTTTGCGAAAGTTTCAGCTCGGATAGACCCGAATGAAAGCGCGACCGATGAAATAGCGCGGGGTGAAGGGGGGGGGGGGGGGGGGGGAGAGGAATCGTAGATCAATGAGAAAGTTGTTTTATATAGATCCTCGATGGATGTCTAACCCACGTTTGAATCGTTCACACATTCGTGGTCGTGTATAAACGCTCGCCTCTTGTCACTTGTTACGTGTCAAGCGAGGTGATAGCTGGCGTGAAGCGAGATCACGTCGAATTCAGCTGAGTCGAGCGAAGCCGCTTGTCTTATTCTTCCTTTCTGTTTCTTTTCGCAATCTTTCTCTTTCTCTCTCTTTTGCTTTTTCTCTTTCTCCCTCTTATCAAAGTCTACCATACACATACGCATATATATATATATTGTTGTCCGCACCAGCGTTTTGCCATATATATATATATAGATTTGATATGTGTGAGAAAATAGCTTTAGCGTTCCCTTTCACCAGTCGTGTCGTCCCGAGGCACCTCTACACCACGTTCCCATTCGTCACGGAGTGTCGATCGACAATTTTTTATGACTCCCACGCGAGTAACCTCACTCTCGCGGGAAAACCTTTGGGCCATGCTACTTTACCGCTTTACCGACCACCCCTAGACCGTCTAGTTCCACCCTCGCATATCCCTCTCGTCGTTTTCACCGGATTTCTAGCTTTCTGTCCTTTTATCTCGTTCTCCGTTCAGCATGTGATTCTTGTGTACGTTTGCATGTGTGTGTACTCGCATGTATTCGTATTCGCGTATACGTGTGTATATCGGTTAGGGCGTGACCGAGCTCATGGACGTTTCGAGGTCTCATGAGTTCGTAACCATAAATGCGTACCTTCAACCCCTTGGATCTCGTCCCAGCACTAGCGAGCTTATTCACGTTCCTAAGTATACGGCGCCCCCTGTCGCGTGAAAGTTTAACCACAAACGTCACCACAAAACCATTCAACCACCGGACTGGATGTATATGCATAGACGTATACCTAGTGTAACCAACGTAGGGTGAATTCGTAAGTCTGGACCGAGAGATACAGTTTTAATATACACATCTCTCTGGACAAATTTCGATGAGAGAAATAAATAACTTTAGTTTATGTCATACGATGGGGTTGACTTTGGATTCCGGCATAGTCTCGGTCGCGACGCGTTCGAAATAAAAGCTACAAATGCACGAACCTTTTTTTACTGGTAAGCTCTCAATCACGCGCCCCCAATATCGCATGCATAACAAACGAAAAAGTAAGAGACATGAACGAAAACAGAAATAAGAGATAGTACGAAGCACGGAGAGGGGTTGGGGCCGATTTTTTACTCGTCGATGGATATCGACTTCCGGGTTTGAGGGCAAAAGCAAGAGGGTGTATTTCCCAGACGGCCAATTATTTGAAAATATTCCCACGAGTCACCCTCGCCCTCAGGATATTTTGTTTCTTCTCATTTCGCTTTCTCCCCATTCTTTCGCATTGTTCGACCAAACTTTGTCCTTCGACCCTTCGAGACTGCTGTGTGGAGCGATGTAAGAAAAAACCAGCAGATATATGAGACAGAGACAGAAAAAAGAGATAAAAAAAGAAAAGGTACGTGGGGTGACTCTCCGAAGATCGAGACCCCGTATCCGTTACTACTATCTTTCTATTTTCTCATAAAATTGGAACACGATGCACATTGTCCAGTGCTTCGGATGTATCAATGGTTGCCCTATTACGAACGCCTCGTTTATTTTCCTCCCTCTCTCTCTCTCTCTCTCTTTTGGCGGCAGGATTTGTACGGTCCCTTGCTCAAGTCACCAAATTCCGTTAACACTACCTCAACCTATATGTGCAGAATTCAGTGAACCCTCTATTAGTTCTCTAAAGCCTCTTTTCGATAAAAAATTTTAACAACACGACCAGCCAGAGTCTGTTTTTTATCGTAAGTATTTCTAGCGAGCCATGGTTGCGAAAATTATTTTACAGCCTCCCACACCCTTCTTTGAATGCAAATGTTTAGCTTCTAGCCATTTGAAGGTTCATCGAAGGTCCTTGCATATGTAACATATTCCATACGTTGAAACCTTGCTTCCCTCGTCGATACTCGTGCGATTCGATTTACCCTTGAAGAACCTTTGACAAATTTCGAGTTCCCTAACATTTCGGATCGGAATCTTAGAAACCTTGAAACCGTTTTATAACCTTTTCCCAGGAGCTGGTTGCAATTTCCTTTTCTAGAATTGATGGTCAGTTCGGGTTTGAGCAGACTGAGGAAAAAGGTAAAATCTAACTGTTCTTCGCATCACTTTCTCATCCCGTTGAGGCTTTCGTCATAAGATTCTTATAACGCTTGTCAACCAGGTGCAAAAATTTGAGCACGAAAGTATGATAGTTAGTGAGAACGTTTTTTACACTGATTGTGAGAAATGTTTATTTGACTACAAAATGTATAAAAGACCTTTCTTTAAATAAAACAGGGTGACACGGCACAGCCGCTTAACATCCTTTTTTACTGTCCACCCTCGAGCACATTTCACAAGCGCAATCTTGCGTGCATCACGCTAGAGACACATGAGTCAAGCCTTTAGTGCGGCGTATTCGAACGTGAGGTCCTCTCCCACGTATATAGTTTGATTATAGTGCATGGTAAATAATGTTTTTCAATCGCTTCCATGACACATCCGACGATCAACCAAGATCCTTCATTTCACATTCCTCCACAAAAACCTCAAGGTTTTATACTCTCAGATCCCTCTGTAACTCAAAAAGAATATATCTCGATTCGCCGGACGTACGAAGTACACGAAGAGAGAAGAGAAGCAAAATATCATTGAATTCTTCGAGCGACCACTGATAATGGAAATTCTCCATCGCCATTTTGCTCTTGTCACGAACAAGCACAGCACCCTGGGGCGAGAAACCCTTTGGCTCGAAGAGCTGCAGCTTTCATCCTACATACCTTCAGACATAAATGTTTGTATCTTTACACGTCTACGTATATATATATATTTGTGTAGACATAAAGTTCGGGTAAGGTTAGTAGTAAAGCTAGCAGCAAACTTGACAAGGGATACATACAACGTGATAGAAAAAGGCATGGACAATTTTCTTTCGTCTACGTCGATGCCCCCAGCATACATCCCCTCATAATACTCATGCTAGATCGGAGTTTCTCATGTGAACTATACAACTATATGACAGGCATCACCCTTTTATCGTGAAGATTGAGTGAAGGGTCGAAAAAAATAACACCTGACCCCGCAGGGCATGCTGGGTACATTGGGGGTAGTGAAAAGGTAGTGAGGGAGAAAGAAGAGAGAGGGAGAGAGAGGGAAATAGGCGCAAAAGATGGAAAATAAGAGAGAAAAGAAAATCACGAAGGGCATATCGCTAGCACGCGCATTACTATTCTCGCAACTCACTGGTTGGGTAACTCACCGGTGGGTAATATGGATCACGTCATCCCGACTCTAATGCCCTACAACGTAAATATGAATCATGACGATACATTGGTTAACGGCAAACTTCGAGGGTGCCCTTCGTTCAATATATGTGCCAACGTTCTTACATATATATAACATATCCAGGATATTCAACCCCCCCGTCGAATATCATTGAGCAATGGCATTAACAGAAAATGTTTTGTATAAAAGTTTTTTATTTTTTTTTATCTGAAATACGAATCTGTATAAAAATATACCGGTGCCCATTTATAATTAAAAAAGTTGATCCCAAAATACCCTTGGAAACCTTCGCCTAAGATCAAACAAGTAATGTCATTTTACATCCCCCTTCAAACCTTTTTAAAAGAACTTTTATACGAAATATTTGTTTAATGCTATTGTTCAAAGATATTCGACTGGAGGGGGGGGGGGGTTAAATGAGACAGCCTGTATGTTACTAGATACGTGCTCATACGTTGATATATATCGTGGACTCTTCTGTACTTTGGTTGGCGATGAATTCGTGAAAGCTCCGAGTAAAGCTGTTCCTATCGTGGTTAAACTTTGTACGGTAACGGTGGTTGTAGTTGCTTTAGACGACGATTCGTCTGTAGAATTGTGACGTGCTCTACTCCCTCCCCATCCCTCTGTCTCGTTCGCCGCCGCCCCCTCTCTTTCGCTCGCCGCCTCCCCCCCCCCCCCCCTCTCTCTATCCGGCTAATGTTTAATTATGAATTCCCGATACTTCATGTGTGTCTTCTTGTGACGAAAGAGAAATGTTAGAGGGTGATGTTATGATTAAAGAGCATGATTTTTTAACTTTTTACCCATAAACGCTTACACGTGTATGAACGTTTATCGATAATTTATTGGAAAGTCGTTTTACGAGCTTCTATCAATAAATCAAAGCTCGCATGAAAAACTCTAAACCGAACAACCGTCAATTATGTGATACCAAATATACCTTTAACTCATGTAACGCGCAATGGATATTGTCGCATTTTTCGCATGTGTCAAATTTCCAACCCCATTACATTAAGGGATGAAACGATACCATAAATCTATCTGATTTCGTGATTATCGTTCATGATTTGTTATGAAAAAAATCAGAAGGAGGAAAATGTTATTTAAAATGTAAATATCAAAGGGAAATTCACACGATTGGATTCAGATCTTGATTTATATTATTATATTTCTTGCAAATACATGTTAATCTTCATATTTTGTCCACTATCAACTAACAACAGTGAAATTTCGATTTCGTTCTTTCCATAACTTTTAGAATTGGTCAGTGTTCGGTGAAAGGTGTGATCACACCTCTGCTCCAGCGGGAGTTCAATAAACGTTTCAGATAGCACGAATTATATTTTTCCTTTTGAATCGATGCCATCAATATTTCAATTTTTCATAAATTCATCGAAGCAGAGAAAGGACACAGGATATTTAATATCCGCTTCGAATATGTGGGCATATATATATATATCATACAAATCATACAGATATACGATACAAGATTAATCTCGATTGAACGACGATCTGTGTCATTGCATTTTCCATGGTCTCTTGCTTTCTCCGTCTCTTTCCCCGCCCTTCATCCCGCTATCTCTGTCTCTTTCTCTCTCTTTCTCTCTCGTTGTCCCTTTGTCTCTCTCTTGTTTTTATGTTTTCTCTCCCTCTATTATTAGTGATCTCTTCACTAAATTCATAAATACAGATTTGCACAAAAGCAGAATTAGCATAGTGGCATAACTCTTTATGACGTGTCACAGTTCTCAGCCAGCCATATCGTACAGTTTGTCGATAATGCATTACATAGGGCAACCTACCGGGCAAATATATGAAAAATAAAAATAAAAATCCTCTCGTTAACCTTTTAACGGCTTCGCGTCAAGATAAATGGACCATTTTTTTCGTATAATTGCGCCGCTCCGGAACACATATATGTTTACACGAAAGCGCCACCAAGCATTCTTGCGAGTTTCTGGTAAGTGACTGGCGCGTGATAAATTCATTCCTCCAAAGCTAAATTACCCTCTCTCTATCTTACTCCCATCTCTCTCTCACACACACATGTTCACTTACATTCACATGCGCGCACAGGTACACGAGCTTTTCTTTTCTTATGCATGAGTGCATTCTGATGGTGCAATTTACATGGTTAATGTTCCAACGATAAGCACAAAGTCGATACGACGAATGACAAGAGATAAAAGCTGCAAATTCGAATTTGCACATATTTTCCTCCTGATTTTTGTCTCTTGATTAAACTTTGCCTATAGACTATACATTTTTACAATTTCGACTTGATCATGAACGAAGTTTTATTAATTTAAAAATCTTGAAACGTGATTATTAAGTTGGTGCATAATTATTTTGTCATAAGTTAACTTAATATGTCCACATTCATTTTAGCGATCAACCGAATGTCGCATGAAACATTTCACTAAATCTGGTCGAATTTACAAATCTTTGTCTCCATACAGAAAATTACAAAGTAAAGTTGGGAATTATTTTCGTTACTTCTTAAATGTACAAAACCTCGAGCATAAAAATGATGGAATATTTTTTCTCCGTGGGCAAAAAAATTCGTACACGAGGAAGAGCAATAATAAAATGTGATTTAAAAATACATCAAATTTCCTTGTCGCGAGCGTACTTTTCGATGATAAAAGGGAACGAGCTGAAAAAGAAAAAGTCGAAATTCCGGATGTAATTTTCTTTCCTAAAGCCGTATGACCTCCGGGTACTGGGTGGAACATTCCGAATAGGCAATTCATGTAATAAACGTCACATTGTTCACCACAAGATTGACCGGAACAATTACGAACGTCTGACGTCGTTGTTCTCCGCCTTCGTTACTTTTGCAACCAGAATTCAGACTCGATGGGCTACCACACCGTTGTATGGTAGTCGCGTGCTTTCCTGTACACTGTGTATAGCTGATGGAAGAGAGAGAGAGACAGAGAATAATTCTGCGAGCGGGCCTTCTGCCCGCAAGCCTCGATATATCAATGCCACGAAGAAAAGCGAGAACGCGCACGGTCTCTCCTCGTTCACAACGTCAAGATTCGGTTCGTGTGATTAATGGATTGAAATCCGTCGTTTTATAGCATATATATATATATATATATATATATACATATAATACATAAAGCAAGCCACATTTTGACGTTTCGGCGATTTATATGCGCGCAACGTGTCCCCTCTCAATTTCCTCATTCTCCGCCTTTCCACCCCCACATTCTTTTATTTTATATCGTTATCGTTATTTTGTATCGCAACACATGCGAATATTTTTTTAATTCTTTTTCAAATCAATTCTACATTATTAGACACGCTTTGATAAAAATCTACAGGATCTTAATATATTTGTGAAAAATTCGTAATTAATGACCTGATTTTTGTTTTATATTGAAATTTAACAGAATTATTCGAATTCGATCAAATAGAGGAAAGTTTGTATTCTAAGAAGTTTTAAGGTCGTCACGTAAATTATATTTTATCGCGGTGTAAGTTCGAAATCGTTTGGATGAATTTTATACAAAAACAATTTTCATTTTTAGTTTACGTTATTTTTATTCGTTTAGCTGAATTTGTTCTATTCGTATTCGCGTTTCCTGTTTCCTGAAAGGTTTCTATATCCCATTCGTATTCCTGAGTTCTGTATAATACTTTATCTTTCATCCCTGCTGCTCTGATCTCTCGTTGCTGCTCATCTTCCCGTGTTGCGTCTTCCGGTTCGTTTCACTCCAACTTTTTTTTTCTTTCCTATCTCGAGCTTTACGCGTCTCTTTTGCCTCACTCCCGCTTACTTTCTCTCCGTTCGTTCGTACCAAACGGCGGAAGCTTCGCACTACCGACCGGCGAGTATATGAGGGTGAGAAAGGATAGGCGAAGGGAAGTATTAACGCAGCATCACTTAATTCGCGGCGCTTACGCTCGGGTAAAGTCTCACTCCTTCGCGTGGATTAAAGGATAAGACGAAAGAAAACGGGCAAAAGGCATCGCAGAAGCAGACAACGCCTCCGAAGTCCCGGAGATGGTCCA
Source organism: Netelia inedita (assembly GCA_964017225.1). Lineage (NCBI taxonomy): Eukaryota > Metazoa > Arthropoda > Insecta > Hymenoptera > Ichneumonidae > Netelia > Netelia inedita. The sequence continues at coordinate 11,454,362 of OZ024923.1, forward strand.
AAATCGTCTTGAACTCGTCAAGTGTTTTATGATCCGTATTATTTTTTACCTTGGTGTGACGTTCAAAGGTGATACCCGCTACATTTATCAAGCAGTTCGCAAGCAGAAAATTAATCATTTTGGGATTCGGGCCTGATTAGGCGTGCCTCGTTTAAAATTCGACCCTGATCAGTCTTGTAATCTGGGTAATAATCCAGGCGTGTGACTCTTAGTCTGATTTGGCCCTACTTCCAGTATGATCAAAGCTGAGTAGGTATAAACTTGCGAAATAATACATTGTTATGTTTTTTTATAGCGTTAATTTAGATTTCTTAAAATACCTCGATCGTAAAATGGCTTTGTGTTTAGATGACTCTGTGTCAACTTATAGGTTTTTTAATATAAGAAAAACGAGTATTTTTTTCATTTAAAATGCATAGAGTCACATTCAGGGTCCACCATTGAGTTAAAAAATATTTCTTCAAGAAGCTCCGATTAAGAACTAGATAAACTAATAAACTAGCGAATATTTGTACTTCAATTTGAAGATACAAGCGATAGTTCATATTTATTTATGAAATTTCTACATAAGAATGTTTGTTTGTCATATAATTTATAAATAAACTTTCCAAAAACTTTATAAAAAATTGATAAACATGGTCATTAAAAAAAAAATTTTATATGCTTATTTTTCATCATCTGCCTGCTCCTAACCCCTCAAGAGCATTAAAAGAAAAATTGGCATTTTGGTATTTTGCGATTCTCTTTTATGCTAATTCTCTCGCTAAATACCCCGGGTAGAAATTGTAGTACGGCTCCGCTTCGGGCGCTGTCCGGCTGCCTGACTGCCGTATTACGGTCCTCGCACGGCAGACGGACAGCGCCCCGTTAGAAAGTGTTAACGCTTAATCGGATACGGTCTTGATCAGGCTGCCTGATCAGGGCGCTAATGATTGCCTTACGGATGCCATAATAGTGCCCTACTAGAATTTCTTTCCGGGGTAACATAACCTAAATCTGTACACAATCTATAAAAACTTGTCAACAGATACATTTTCGTCATCGCGTGATACGGGTGATACGATGCAATGATTTCCCGTAAAAATTAAAATATATAATGGTCTCTATTGATTTTGCAAAGTGTATGAGTGTGGAACATACGACTTAAAGCGATGGAAAAAACGATCATTTCGAAATCGTAAACAAATTTCCAATACCTATTAAAAAATAATAAGATAGCTCTATTGAAAAGTGCTAAAAAATCGACAAATTACGATTAACATTCATGTTATTATTCATGATGTTTCGGTCTTATGCTTATGAAAAAAACAATTTCCTCTCGTCTACTTATCCTTACTCTCGCGCCTTTCCACTTGTGAGAACCGGCGTCCATCTGTGTGGCAATGTGTGAACTAATATAGCAGGCCGCTGTGAAAGGCAAGCGTGAGTACGGCCGTCTTACGGCAGGCCTTTGCAGGACCTTCTCAGGCTTGCCGTGTTATGGCAAGCCGTAGCGCTACCTGATCACGGCCGAGTACGAAATAAGGCAAACCTTAGGCAATTTCTACCCGGGACGTTGCGACGGCGCTCGCGCGAATCGTAGCCATCTGTCGGAGCCTGGCGAAACTGTCCAATCAGTTATGTCTTATCACTCCTGACGTGGCTCTGGTTTATATTATACGCTCACACAATCAGATAGTGCCTTATTAATACCTGATCCGGGCCTTACCAGTCTGAAAGCCAGCAAGCCAAACCAGCCACGCCTTTCAGGGCCCGCTACGACCTTGATGAAATGTCAGGCAACCTGATTAATTTTCTGTTCAGGAGGTTTATCCTGTAGGATTAAGTATCAAATCAAAAACTTTTTTTTCAAAACTCGCACGACACACAATTTTGTACAGTTAAATATACTTTTCTGTTTTCACCACTTTTTCGTAACTCGAATCGACAAAAATGTGACATTCTTTATACTGAGCAGAAAAATTGTTTAAGTGCAAATTTAATTGAGATTCAAAGGCTACGCTTGTTTACACGAGTTGTATAACAGGGAATTGATAACTACTCCATAGTTGGTCGGAGGAAATTATTTCCCGTATTTCAGAGGGAGAGTACCTACAATTGCGATGTCGTCTCTTCTATATTTTATAGTATGACTATATCGACGAAGTAGACTATTGATACAGAGAGTTATGTATTTTTATATTGTATATATATATATATATATATATATATATATAGATTGTACATATATAGGTATATCATGAAAGTATGTATTTGGGCTCTAGTGGCAAACATAGAAGAGCTGTTGCTGGAAACAATCATTAAAATCGTATCGCTGAAATTGGCTTTCAGCTTGCACTTGCTTTCTTTCCCCTCTACCACTCCTGCTCTCACCCAGTTTTCTATACTCGTTGGCATTACGGGTATCGAGTTCTTTTTATATATGCGTATGCGTTTTATCCCGACTCACTTTCGCGACATACATAGTCCTCTCTCTCTCTCTCTCTCTCACTCTCTCTATTTCCCTCACTCTTACCCTCTCATCGTGCATTCTCGTTTCTCGTTTTCTCTTGCTCACGGGACCGGCTTGTAGGTGGAAAAATAAAAAGTGAGTAAAATGAATTGCTTTAATTAAATGGGGGAGCCACCAAACTCTCGTCGCACGTTTTCCCCTCCTCTACTGCGTTCAATCTCCGCTTCTCTCCTTTCCCGTTCTGTGTGTCTGTCTCTTTCTCTCCGTCTCCCTACTCTCTCAGTCTCTCCCTCTTTTAAAAAATTGGTTTTATGCTTGGTGAAGCGCTAACGTGCTTAATGGCATTTCCCGCATGGAAATCGTGTCGACGATCGATATGATTTTTTTTTTTATAAAATATATACGAAAAAAAAAACGTCATAATTCTCATTGCATAGCTACGATACGTATTGGTACATCATATGCATAAACACGAATATATGGATACATACATACCTATATGTGCACAGTGTGCTCCATTAATGACGCTCTCGTAAAAATGCCGGTGCCATCCTGCGCTCGCGACAGTTTTCAATCGAGCGTATACACATTTTTCACTCCCGGTGTAAATAATCATAAATAATAACGATTATTTGCTGTTTTTAATACACGCTACCATATACACGTAATGTACATATCGTATATATGTATATATACTTCATGTGCCTAATTTATGTTATTTTTTCTATTTTTGGCGGTTGTTTAAATGTGACAAAAATATTTCACAATTTCGGGTGATATATTATAATTATTTATTATTATTGTATTATTATTATTATTATTACAATTCTCGGTAAAAAGTGAGCTAATATTGAAAAGAATGATATTTCATGGAAGTGACTCGTTACGAACATACGAACGTTGCACCGTTGAATATTTTTCTGAAACGCAAAAAAGGTCGTCTCTCTCATATATATATACTTCTATCATGACACGTTGGCACACACGTATATGCATTGTGGAGCAAAGAGAGTGCTACCGGTGATGCTTGTAAGAGTTGACGAAATATGAAATTCTTGAACGTGTACGGAAAACGGACGAGAGATTGAATATTCACGGCAAAGCAAAACTATATATCTGTCTGCTCTCGGCTTTATCTCGCCGTGTGCGATGCCGGGCGTATTCCCGTAACGATATGAAAATATTGCATGATCAGGGTCTCTCGCGATTATTCAGCGGGAAGGAAAAAAAATAGCGAGAAACGAGACGATGCGTGCATATGATGGACAGTTCGAAATAAAGAGAGAGAGAGAGAGAGAGAGAGGGAGAGGAAAGATAGCGAATAACAACGAGAAGAGGATAGAGGACGGGAAGAAATAAAAGGTGATGTGGGGCTCGTAAATGTGCAGGAACAGAAAAAGACCCGCGGAAAATGTCTACCTGTGCCGTTATGTACACATACAGATGTCTACATGTGGTATGTAACGTACGTATATATGTATATGTGTGTGTGTGTGTATGTGTAATATCTACGTAGAATGTATCCTGCTGTGCTGAGAATCTCGATGTTCTTACGCTTACCCAGGCCCATTCTTCTTTATCATTGTCTGGCCCGGTGACTCGACGTTGGACCGTGCCTCGGGGGGCTTTGGACGAATGAGTGAAAGGAGTAAAACGTACGAAAGGTGGTTGGGGAGGGGGAGAGAAAAAATAAAGGAGAAAATGAAAGAAAAGAGAAAAGGGAGCAAGGTAACCTCTGAAGTTCTCATAATGCCGCATCGTTTGTGAGCCGATTGTGCGCATTTAAAATAAAATACGCCGGAGAATAAGAAAGAGAGGGTGGCGGGGAATAGAAGAGGAGGACGGGGGCGAGGAGGCCGAGGGATATAAATGAGCAAGAGCAAAGAAAAGTAAGAGAGATAGGAAGAGTTAAAAGGGCTTCTGTGAACGAGAGCAACCGAGAGCTTTCTTCTATCTTCTCCCAGAGGTTCAATAATGTCTTCAGCCGACCAGTTACTTAAGATACCCCACTCGTTCTTTTCAACTCGTCACAGAGAGAGAGAGAGAGAGGGAGAAGGAGCTACCGCGGGCGTGCACGTCAACCACCCGCAGCTCGCCCGGACGAACAATTATATAGTTTCAAACAGTTTCTGCGCTCATCCGTACCCGCTGCGGGAAAAATCTCTCACAGGGAATTCTCCGCGGACTTGGTACCCCCGTTTTTTTCTTTTCTTACCCTCCCTAGCTTTTTCTTCAATTTCCTAACATAAAAACGTTTTGTTTCCGACTCTCGATCGTCTTGTTCCTGCGAGAAATAAACGTCGTATTATGACACGAATGTTCGCAACTTGTCGCACGCGTTCAAAAAGGAATAAAATTGTAATATTTATTTTTCTATCACATATTACACGCGATCTCCTAAGTCAACTGTCATGGCAATGACTAATGATGAAAATGGAATTATCAAATAATTACCGATAATACACAATAACAAAAATGCGAATTAATTGATTTTATCTGTAGAATTAAATGACAACTCTGCTGCAAAATGTAACACGAGGAAGTTCACGGAAAATAATATAAAATAAAGAAAGAAACTACGAGAGAAATGAGCGAAAGAGAGATAAAGAAAAGGAGGCTGCATGATTAAGAGGGTGAAAGGGTGCTGTAGGGTGTGTGAAACAAAGAGGACGGGACAAAGACTACGAGCTTGTAAAGTGAAGTAGACAGGAGTCGGGCAAGAATGCCACATAGAGTCGTGGAACAAAGGGAATGTTAATTCGAGTGTTATTCGTAGAACTAACACGTGGAACGAAAGCCTCTCTCGGTAAGACACGGCCAGGGTGGGGGTAGGGCTCTGTAGGTTTGTACGCCGGAGGGTGCGAGAAGAGCCTCGAGGAAATTAAGGGATGGAGGGGCGAGGGGGGGAGGTAAAGTAGAGACGTCAGGATCCGTTAAATACCGACACCTTTCCTTACCAAGACTTTTCTCTCCCTCCCTCTCGCTCAGCTTGGATAACTCGAAGAGAGGCGTAAGGACCTAATCGAGAAGTTAAACAAACCGAGTCTCTTCTCGAGGACTTTGGTGCCACGGTGTTTTAAGTTTGATGGACTGCTTACTTTATCGTTCGCGCCACTCATATATATACACAAATAGACGCTGTTATGTCATCTCTTCGAAGTTTGCCCTTTATATGATTATTATTTATATACCCAGACTAGATTAGCTTGCCGAGACTTGGCTCGCAAAACAAAAGCGGGTAATACTTCGTCAACGACGAAGTTGCGATGTTAAATAGAAAACTTCAGGAACGAATAATAACGTAATCAAGGATCACTGATTTCTATTCCAACTTTTTTTTCACGATTTTATGATATTTCTTTCTGTTCATATACGTTCATTGCACCGTGGGAAGATTCATTTTTTTAAAATATTTTATTCGAATAAAATAATATTTTTTTAAATTGTGTTTGCCAGCTCGGTAATGTTTGTTTCAAAATTGTTTTAGGCAGCTTAAACATTTTTGTACATACCTCAGCGAAAACCCTGGTAATTCGCCTGAATCTTTCTGATAATGAGCAAAAGATTTCATATGTCGCATCGTAATTTGTTACACTGTCGCCATTTTTATGTTCAAAAATATAAGTTTTATATTGCGTTCCTTTTTTTTAGGAAATAAACATCCTTTTGCACGAACCTTTCGTATCAATTGTCACGTGTCAGTAAATACAAAAAGTGGGAAATCACCTGGAAATTGAAAATATTCTATCGTCAACATTGAACATTGCGTGCGCTTCGTTTCCTGTCCCAAGATTCGACCGTCAACACTGTTATATCCTTTTATAGAAGCACACGAACACGTTTCTAATCTCGACAATTTCCGGCTAAGCATTTCGCAGGGTTACGTTCTTTCGTTCTCTTTTTCTACCAATGCGCGAGTCAAGTCCGGAAGCTTAGCTGTCACAAGTACATGGCCGGAAGCACGCTGATACACATATCCTGCCATTCTGATTGCGGAAACCTTGCCCGGAAAGGCGCTAAACATTTTGCTGAAAGCGCGAAATGAGGAAAGAAAACTCTTGCCAGCGCCCGGAAAACATGAAAATATAATTCTAAAAAAATCTAAATCCCATTAAACGATATGTTTATCAAGCGTAAGTGACTTTCTGATAAAATAGAAAAACTCTTTTTTTTATTTCGATACATCCTATCATTAAAATAAAATTAAAAATATATTATTGCCTCTCGTCAAATTCAGCAAAAATCGTTAAAATCGCCTTCAATTTTTTAGAAACATTGAAAAACTTACTTTCTTATTGAAATATTTGGATTTTTCCAGGAAGACGTCTACCATCCTTTGAAACAATCAAAGAAAAGGCTACGAAAGGCTTAATAGAAATTATACTTATATAATAATAAATAAAAATATACCCGCCATTGGATTAAAATTTTTGCACACAGTCTCGTATACAATGTGAATTTGTGATTTTTTAATTCGTTCGAATTATACAATTAATGTATCCTTAATAACATACTTTTTTCTAAATACTTAATGATTAATTAAGTTAATGAAAAAGATTCGAGGAGGACTGCTTTGTTTAGGTACGCCACTATAGGGTCTCCCTTTGGCTCGCTTATACTGTTCTCGCCAATGATGAATTCTCGCGTATCGATCTCACCCCCTGATGGATGGCTCTCTACGTCTTTGCAAAACGGCAATTCTACTTTGCTGGCTCAACATCGAAGAAATATGTAACTTGCGAATGCCAGTGACATATTCAGCGAGTACTTCACAAGCGCACCGACTAATATATATATATATATATATATATATATGTTCATGCATATATATTGAACGCAAAGTTGCTCGTAATATATAGGGATAAAATACTACCGACTCTGGAAAGGGGAAAAGTATAGGAATAAGATGCGAACGATGGAACTTCAGTGATATATATATGCGCATGCACATATAAGTATATAGAGATAAACCAGGTGTCAGTACTCGCGACGCCAGTGATTCTATTCGCGTTTGCATCGTTCCTCTTTTTCCTCAGTGTTGTGCATATTCGCGGTCGTACGCAGACATCAACCTCGCACTCGCTCACCTATTTCTCCAGCATTTCTGTGTGCTCGCCCAGCTTTCCATTTATCGTTTCCTCTCTCTATTCCCTGTACTTTCCTCTCAACATTCCATCACCATTCCTTTAAACCTCTTCTGCCTCACTGAGAGTTCTCTCCTTTGCCTGGCAAGCACAGAGAGAGGGAGGAAGGGAGAAGGAGAGTGAGAGAGAGAGAGAGAGAGAGAGAGAGAGAAAGAGGGAGCGAGCGAGCGCACGAGAAGCACGTTTAGCAGTCACTCACCTCATTTCCTAGCATCTCGCGCGTAGGAGAGAGGAGCACAATAGGCATTTACTACCCCCGCGGTACAGTCGTTTTCCATCCAGCCTTCGCCTGTCTCTCAATCTCTCATAGGGTCGTCGCCCGTCGGCGTCTCCGGGCTTTTTCGCATTCTCTCGCCATTGCACAAATTTTCGTCGTCGCAACCAACCCCCCCACGGCCTCTCTACCCTCTTCATTTTCACCAACATTTTACCCTATAGGAAATCTCTTTTTATTCTCTCTCTCTCTCTGTTCCGCGTACCCTCGCTGCCTCTCCGACTCTCTTTCCACGCCCCCAACTCTAGTTTTCAGGATCGTCGGTAAGTGCAGACCAATTTCCGAATACGAAACCAACGGGAGTCTCGTCGGTTGGTCACCCCTCTCGTCCTCTATCCACCCTTCCATCTTCTTCTTCCCTCATTCGCGGCGGGGATGCTGTCGTCGTGCTTGCGGTGAGTTTTCGTCGCTTCGGATCCATGCTCGACATCTCCTTCTCACCGCGATACTAACCATCCACCCTTCCTCCTTGCACCCCTTTCACGAACCAAATATTCCTCGTTGGCATAGACTCGACGTTCGCAGACCGAATCACTCGCGTACTTCCACGACCACGGGTCTTACCCTCGCTCGCTCTCGAACGCTTATTTATCGTAATCCCGTTCGGCCCTGCCGTTTCAACTACTGAGAAATCTCGTTACGGCCATTCCAGGAAAGCTCAAGACTCTCTCGCTAACTCGGGATTGCAATCTGACTAAGAACCTCCGAATATCTTACTATAAGCACTCGTATCTATATACGTCTTTGGATCCTAGATCATATATGTATATTGTAAAAATCAGGACCAAATGGAGAGATTTGTTGATCAAGCGCGTTAGACTGAAATTGTCTCGATCGTTTGCTTAATATCGAATAATCAGGATTATTCGATATTAAGATAAGATTTTTTTGGTAAAATAAATTTATGCAACTTTCTCGATTTGTACGGGCTGAAGAAAGCTGTTCGACATTCGTCATTAATGAACGTGCAATATCGTTGTACACTAACAAAATAAACATTGATTGAAATTGTCCGAGGAAAATATGCAAATAAAGCCATCCGCGTAAAACGCCAAAAGAACGGCAAATATTTCAGTGTTGACAAATAATTATCATAAATTATTTCCGAATTTAGGTATTCGGTATTCCATTTACGGGTCACGATGGGTTATGAAAATTTTCCAAATATTTCGTCACTGATTACCGTTCGTCGAGTTAACATTGTTGTCCAAAATTTAGACCGCAGATTCTTCGTAATAACGAACATATTACATCGGAATTTCTTCATTAATTCGTATCTCGATTGGTCGGAGTGAACTATAGGCAGTGGAAAAGGGAATTTGGCCCGAGAGGCGATTGATTAAGATTTAATTAGCTAAAATGTGTACAACGAGACGAGGCAAGGGTACCGAAACGGCACAGGGGTGAATTTAATATCGCGGCGCTTGGATTAAATTTGGCTTTTCGGAGATGAGAATTTTTCAGCGAAAAGTCTCGCATATAGCTGCGAAGAATAAACATTGACCCCATCCTCGGTATATACACAGAGAAACCTCAATTCGTGTAAGTGCACATGATATCTCACCCGTGATAGTGGATTCCAGCCTCCGACATCTTTTATTCATTCTCCATCCATTCTTCACCTGGAACGGTATAGGATTTTCTTGAGAAAACAGAAGAAAACAACGATCGGACATGTCCAAGGAGAAAAAGAAAAGAAAAGGAAGCAATGAAATTGGATAACACGATCTGTTTTTTTATCTTCTAACAATGTATTTCATTTACTTGCGTGATACAATATAATATTTCCACCCTTTGTATCTACATCCTTAAAAAAGAATATACTCGCTTATGCTTACGATTACATTATCCGTTAATCTGCATTCACTATTACCTCTGATATTACAATATATTATAGTGTTCGTGTAAGTGCGCACATGGACGCACAGGTATGTGTGTGTATATGTGTGCGTATGTTCGTGTTTGTTTATGAAATTTTTCTTATTCCTTCCTTATTCGTCTTATTTCTCGAGCAACAAATCAAAAGACGTCACAGTCGACTCTTTCGTTATTCCTATGTTTCATTATCGTATCGTTGCGGACACAAATCTTTTTTCTGTCCTCACTCCTCGAGAAGATTCATCGCCATTCATTTAATCGAGGATCTCGCAGACGGCATTAAATAAGATTTTCTTTAAATATTTGTTTCTTATTTTCTTCGAGTGCCATATCGACTCTCGCTTAGATTATAGGATTAAGACCGTTATTAAGTACGAGCTAGTATTGCTACGAATCGGTGACTCGCTCCAGGATTTTGTTTTCTCATTGTTTTGTATTGTGTGTGTGTGCTTTATTGCCGCATTACGCGGATGAGATAATTGAGCAGCACGACGGGGGTATACTCATTTTTCAATTAATCTTTACAAAAAATTTACCATATAATTGAAAACAAAATTCCTCGCAGTCTCGAATGATTCTCGATCAAACGCAACGTTTCGTGGTCCAAATCGATTCAACGTTGGTCGATAAATTTACTGAACAATTTTCAGGTTTCGTATGATCTGATTAGCGCTCAGTCTTTGGAAAATAAAAATAATTATAAAAATCCAAAACCACGGGAAATCCCGTGCTAAAGCTTCGAGTCTCGCATGTGTATCTTCCTTACTCCCTGTTAGTAACGAGGCCGAAAAATGAAAAACTGATTCTCTTTGTCATCAAACTACGCCTCGACATGAGACAGAAACAAAAAACGCAAAATGCAACGAACGGCGAAGTAACAAGAAGGGGAGAGGAAAATTATAATAACATCACGTCAAAGCCGTGTACCTTGCTAGTCGGGGTGGACTTTGGCTTTCTTATGTACATTCCGTAAGCGTTCCGTTATATCTACCCTATATATACACATACGTATTATATATAAATATATATAGGCAGTTCCACCATTAACCGGCCAGCAATTCAGCACCAAAATTTTGATTCGTCTATAATTTTATTTCCCTTCATAAAAGTCAATCATTTGAGACATTTAATCTTCTAAAGTTTATAAATTGTGAAAAAATCAGCATTAAAATAGATTTCTTGTATAAAAAACCCGTGAACCGAAAGCGCGTAAACTTTCATTTATCTCAATCACATTGAGACGGGATGTCAAAATGGCGATGCAACATCACAAACGAATCAAAATGGCCGTGTAAAATGGCCGACGAATTAAAATGGCCGTGCTAAATCGCTAATGAATGAAAATGGACATGCATCATGGTCGTCGTCTAAAAATGACGATGCGAGATTCCGAATAAACTAAAATGGGAAAGTAAAACGATTGACGAATCGAAATAGCGGTGGAAAAATCACTAATACATCAAAATGGCCAACGAATGAAAATGGCTCTGTCAAATCGCTAATGAATGAAAAATGGCTGATGCATCAGAATAATAGTTCAAGTTGGCCAGTCGATTAATGGCGGCACGTATATATATACGAGCCTCGCAATCGTGTACATAAATGAAGGCTAGGTGCACCATTTGTGATAGATGCGGAAGTTAAAGACAGTCTGACGGCTGGCGCGTGGTCTTTTCCTCGTTTTGCTCCGCGGCTCTCCCATCGATTGCCAATTTGCCAGTTTCATCCCCCTACCCTTGCTCACCGAAGCATCGCTACTCAACGGAACATTTTTCTTCAACTCCAATTTTACTCGCGAAGCTCATAGCGAAAAAACACACGACACACACGCCCGTCGTATAAAACTCTCATTGATAAAATAGCAACGCGTCAGTCGCTATGGATGGTGTCTGTGTGTGCACCATGTACGATGTAACGAACCGTAGAGATACGTCCGCGAAGTTCATAATGAAAGAAAGAGGTTCTTGTATCTCTATTGATCGAGATTGAAGGAATAGAGAGCTCAACGTGACCACAATTTCGATGCTTCGGAGCCTCGCTAGTTTCTTTCGTTCGACGTACAAACTTTGCGGATTAAAGTTATTCCAGACGTGAAAGTAATAGCGTTATAGCCACGGCAAAGCATTCGAGAGTTGAAAATTGTTGCTTCTTAGGTATATATGAATGTATATATGAAACCAACAGATCCTTCACGCTTGCCTCAACGGTGTCGCGGAATGACAACTATCAGCTCTGTCAGTAATAAAGTGACAAACCATTCAGATCGCTCGCAAATGATGGAATAAGAAAATGTTTTGTACGACAGAGTATTTATGTTATTAAAATGTGAGAGAAAACAATTGAGCAATCGGTTCGAACGATATAATTGAGAACGAATTATCGAGTGGATCTTTTTGGAACATGGAACTTCATTTTATCGAATCACAATCGTGTCGTATGGCACATTGACTAAAGTTGAGCTACGTCAGATGGGAAGCGAGTCAAGCAAGATAGAAAAACGTTGTCAATCGTCATCTGAAGTCCTTTTTTATTGCGTCTCGCATCATAAAATCCTCACAAGAGCCAACGAGCATCACGGGAGATATCGTTCCGGTCGTTCGATACCAGCAGTCGATAAGTGTCTCTAATAGTCTCTCTCTCTCTCTCTCTCTGTTTCCCCAGCATCGCCCCAGGGTCGTTTCTCTTCCTACCGAGCTCGTCTCATGACGCTTGAGGAGTCGAAAATGTCCCAGAGAAAATCTCGTCCTCGGCTTTTCGTATGTATATAATAGTTGCCGCATGTTCTGATTTCACACTATAGTTATATATATATGATCATCGAACAAGTCGGGGTTGCACGTTATATGGACGTCGTCAGGGGGTACGATGAGACCTGACAAGCTCAAGTTGTCCACGGAGTATTGGCAAAAGCGACCCAGTCTCTCCCTATGGTTCGACACTCAACGGAGGGAGTTCTCTTACACCATCATCATCCCGTCTTCGGGCAAACTAATCACCGAGACGAGATATGACTTCGATTCAGTGACACGGCAAGGCGGGACTTTCACGCATACATGCAGCCGTACTTCACGAACGGCGATAGTTCGGAAACTCATTTTACACTGATACAGATAACACTTTAGCTGCGTACACTAGAATTGACGTCAAACGCCATATGTGTGTGTGTGTGTGTGTGTGTGTGTGTGTGTGTGTGTGTGTGTGTGTCTATGTACAAGTGGTTCGTCGACAGTAGTTCGAGTCTCGCTTAAGTCAGACGTCAAAGGCAAGTGTCCTTTTTGATCGAGGAAAACATTTTCCTTATCGAAATTGAAATTTACAATACTTTGTATGATACAAATAATAAACAAGATATGAAACATCATAGCGTTACTATTTTATGAGAAGAAACAACAAATTTAGGCGCATCGTATCAACGGCAGTAGTTCGAACCGCGTTTAAGTCAGGCAACACTCAATAAGTTTACTTACTTATCACGAAAAATATTTTCGTTGACAAAATTTGAGTTTCAGATATTTTGAGAGACCCGGAGAATAAACAGGTCATTAATTATCATAGGGACTTAATTTGACTTGAAGAAACAAACAAGGTGTGTAGTTTAGGTCAATCATATTAACGGCAGTAGTTTGAGTCGGCTATGGGTCAGACATCACTGAACCAGTGTACTTCTTTATCGCGAGGCGTATTTTTCTCAACAAAATAAAAATTTTGAATCCTTTGTATGATAAACATAAGAAATAATGTCTCGATCGTCATTGTAATTTAATTTTACTGCAGGTAATAAAAAGAATGTGATAATCTGTATCAATACATTTTCAAAGATTTGTAATTCGTCGGCTGCAAAAATGGTGTAATATTTTTGGAGTAGGCAACATTTTATGACTTTCAAATATATACATTAATGCTACCTTTGAGGTATTGACAATTGAATCAGTACTTTAAATCGCCAGTAGTATTGTAAACAAAAAGATTCTCGGTTGGTAAAAAACGGTTCGTAAATATTAAGCGTCAAGTCGTGCAAACATTACCCTCTTCGGTAGAGAGTGGTTAAACATCTCGCGACGAAAAATTGTTTTCACAGGTTAAAAGATAAATTTAACATTTTATGCACTCCTCAACTCTCTCCCAAGCTCTTATTATCCTTTCACGCGCGATACGGCGACAAAGAAAAGGAGTTTCCAAAAGATCCCGTCGTCTTCAGGCAGTTGCCGGATGGCGTCTCAAAGTGAAATATCTCAGTGAGTTTCCAAAGGTGACATCAACGTGAAAGAAAGAGAAAATGTAAAGATCCAGCGACAAAATCCCTGCAATTCGGTGAAATCATCTAGAGCACGAGAGAGGTGGTTGGGAGAATGTGTTTGTATCGGCGAGTTGACTGAAAGAGCACAGTGCAAGAATCAATGCAAGGTATAGAGAAAGAGAGAAGCTGAGAGGGAGAAAGAGTGAAAAAAGAATGAGCGAGAGAGAGCGAGCGAGAGAGGAGAGAGAGCTAGAGCGAGAAACCGAGAAAAAATCGAAGAAGAATGTTATACATATATGTACATATAACATTCAGCTTATATATGTGCGTTATTCGAAGTTTCATACGTGTGTGTGTGTGTGAATGTATAAAGGCATATACATATAAATCCATATACCAGCGACTGATAGCGCAGCGGCAACTTTTGCGGACTTATCGCGAGTTCAATCCCTAAACTTGGCCGAACAATTCTCGCGGATATAGTCATATGTACAGGCCGTGGGGCTTGAGAACGAAAGCGCGCGTGGAATGAAGAAAGGAGGCAGAGTAAAACAGACGGAGAGTATGGGGATGCGAGAGGGAGAAAGAGAGAGAGAGACACACCCAGGGAGCGATGAGAAAACGGTGGAGAAAGAGAAAGAAACGTATTCGCATAGGAAAGGGAGAGCCTAGACTTTGGTCGGGAGAGTGGAAGGACCTCGGCATCCGGAATAAGTGATCTGGTTCGACTCTGTGCGCGCAAAGTTCTACACGGGATTTACCGTTCTCTTCCTTCTTCTATTCCTGTTTCACCTTTCTTTTTTGTTCACCTGCCCCTTCTCGTTCTCTTTTCCAAGGTAAGAAATTTTCGGGATTCCTATCGCGCGAAACCCGGGTGTCATACTCGAGGATAAAACGTGCTCGGACTTTTCGATAGTTTGTATCATACTGTGTATACTAAACAGAATTATATATATATATATGTATATAATTCTGTTTAGCATGCATATATATACGCGCGCGGTTGCGTCTATGTGCGTGCGTGCTCACGTGCGTGGGTCTGTGGTTGTGTGTATAGAAACCATATATCGTTCGATTTAAAGTTGAATTTATCGGCGAAAAAAGCCATAGTCACTCGTCGGGGTTTGATTGCGACAATTTTGAACGGCTTTTATTTTTTTCGTTTTCGCGTCACGAGTCATTGGTAATTATTACGTCGGAACACAATAATGGTATGTATCGAGCACGAAGAGGTTAGGCGTCGTGCCGCTCAATTTCGTTGTTTTTTTCGCTCTCCCTCATCGAAAAACCCTTGAGCGATGATGTCGATGTTTTTATCGTTCATTTCTTTGTTCCTTGTTTGTTTTTGTTTCTTTTCCGACATTAAAGGCCCAACGATTCTGTGTACGTGGATATAAAATGAAAGTGTTAAAAGGAAAATGTGTGTAGGTACGTGGAAAAGAGATAAAACGGAGGCGGAGAACGAAGGTGCCCGGGTGCGTGGTAAACGATGCCGAGACGCCATCTTGGTATCATTTGGCGCTGCCCCAAATGAACATCGCGAGAAACGAGGGAGTGAAGATATAGTAAGAGGTTATTACACACGCAAGCTGTATACGCGGCACCTTCGTCGAGTCTCTCATACGTTAACTGATGCTGTCATCGTACCAAACGCCTCTTATACCCTGTAAAACACGGTGAAACTTATGTCTAGATGAAATCTACAAACATTATTATCGTACACCCCTCAACGCTTTTCCCTACCTGCCCCGCTCAGTTCTATCATCACTCTCTCCCTTCCTGAAATTGTGACGATTTATATCTTCTTTCACCTTTACAGTACTAACGCACCGATACAGATTTGTTTCCATCTCTCTTGGATTGTTTCGGATTATTTTCGGTTACTTGTCTTTTGTTATATTCTAGTGAACCATCAATCTCGGATTTTTTATTCGCAATTCACTAGGCTCTACGAGACGTACGTAGAAGAAAAAACACTTTCGTTAATCTCGTCTATTTTTCTTTTAGAAGTTTCTGTTTTAATACTTTATTCACTGCCGTCGAACGATTCATAAAAATTGTCGATTTGGCAATTTTTTGTGATATCTAATTGTTTGCAATTAAAATTGGATTTCACTGTCGTCACTTTGTTTTGAGATTGAACGCTGCTCACTGTGAATGCGCACTTGCTCTCTCTCTCTCTCTCTCTCTCTCCCTCTCGCTCTCTCTCGCGCTAACTCTCCTAAAGTGAGCGTCATTAAAATGAGCACAGTTTTGTTTCGCTGAAATTTCCAACGCTCATTTTCACCTAAGGATCGTGTTTCTTGTTAAAAGAAAGCAAACCCGTCGATCGCACTCTTTAGTATTCACACAGCATGCATTCTATATACCGCATACGATTTTGGGCATTGGTTACCCCATATTCTCTTGGAGTAAAAACTCGCGAGTTCGCTCGCGACATTACGAATAACATACACTTACGTAACTAACTAAAACCGGTTTCGTTAATACACATTATTTGCAATAAGGACACGGGCGTTATCTCAATCGTATCGCATAATTCTTTGTGATTAATTCATTATGATATCGAATCCTGCAATACACCACACGGAATCATTTCTGTCATTGACGCCTACAAAATTATTTAATCCACGATTCCAATCACTTGACGTAGGATCAAATGGATACAGTTCGAAATCATGATAAGTGGGTGCACCCACCCGTGCAGGATTCATCAGTCCCAGTAAACGTTGTGTACCCAATTTGAACCACTTCTTTCCCACAAGATCTTGTAATCCAGACACAAATCCACCAATTCCACACATTTTTCATCTTTCGGTTTAAATGCATTTACACTTTGAGCTTTCGAAATTCATTATAATACAACGTTATGTTACTCTTTGTTTCTTTCGCTTTCGTCCAATCGCACTTTCGCACACGTTACAAGTCACTTCTCATTATTCACACAGCCAACGATGATTTTTTATAAATTTCACGGGCTTCATTGGTGCTCAGCATTAAAATACTAAATCGATATCCCAACTTAAAAGAGAAAGAAAGAGAGTGTGTGTGACAGAGAAAGAGCGAGAGAGAGAGAGACAGACAGACAGACAGACAGACAGAGAGGGAGAGGGACGCCAGAGTAATAAAATCGTTTATTGAGCACTGTTGGAATCGGATCAATCCTGGAGAATAGTACACGTAGCTTGAAAGGGGCGTGGAGTCGGATGATTCGATAGCGCCGCGAGCAAGGTAGTAGTATATCGTCGTCATCGGCCAGAGGTCAATCGAGCATCCAAAGGGGATCGCCGTCCTCCTGGCAGTGTCGTCCTGTCCTGCTTGACTGGTTCGCTTGTTACGCTTGGCTCGTTGGTTCTCGCTCTCGTCCTTCGGTTCAAACCTGGGGGATAGTACAACAGAAGGAGAAGAGCCAGTCCGTTCACTCGTAAGCGGAGGTCCACACGTTGACTGTGCTACGTTTCGAATGGCGTTCGATCGGATCGGTGACGAGGCTGTTCCACTTGTCTTCTCCAACATCCCTTGCGTTCTATGTATCTGCTATTCGTCGAGAACAAGGGTGATAGGGAGGTAGAAGGGAGCATGGAAGCTTCGTTTCCCTCAGGAGTACACATGTAACATCGGTGGAAAAGCCCAACGACGAGTCAGTACATCCGCATCGTTTCCTTTTCCGTCTGTTCTGTCTTTCTCGTTCGTGACGTCGCATGGCTCTGCATTCTCTTATCAATGGTGAAGTTCGCTGAATGATCATACGTAACGTTTCAACACCAGACGAGACGAGCCCGCAGTACACCAGCCCTCTCTAGCTTTGCACATGACCATTATTGTTTCCATCGTGAAACAATGTAGCGACGTAGCGTCCTTGCATATGGAGAAATTGTTCTCTCTCTCTCTCTCTCTCTCTCTCTCTCCTTCTCTCCCTGTTTCCTCCCCCGTTCGCTTTCGCCACACGTTGTTCTCCTCGAATGTGAGCAGCTCGCTACGGCACGTGCTCATTAACGCGCTAACTTTCGTCCCCCATACTGTTCAACGAGTGTCCGATAATTACACCCAGTCCTAGCGTTGGGGCGAGGAAAAAAGTCTTTTCCCAACTCGCTACGAGCCGAGACGAAAGGTGAACACGGTGTCACGGGCGTCTATAAGATATCCGAGGCCTGTGAGTGTTCCGTTATCATTCTGCCGTCAGCCTACTGCGCGAACGGACACGATAAACCGCGCTATCATGAGATCAAAACTGTTCACACAGATTTCTTCATTCATCTTATCTAATCCCGGGGTATGACGTTCTTCGCTCTATTATGGTAGCGTGTCACAATAAATGCTGTGTTAGTGCACGAAGATACGACGTATAAGATAATCCGAATAGTCGCAAGTTTCGTATAATGTCCGAACGTTTGTTCTGCCGAGGTACCCGCGTGAAATTATTGCGCGGAGAAGAATAGCGTCCTCGTGGCCAAGATAGGCAGGGGCACTTTAGTGGGTCGAACGACCCCCCTCCTCTCAGACATCCATGGCATCGCCTACGTAACCCTCGTCAGGACTCTCGGGATGATCCGGAGGTCGAGCACCCTCGGCCCTAGCAGCCACGGCAGCCGCAGCTTCTCGGGCGGTCTTGCTCATTAGGGATCGTGGGGACAGTGGCGTTGGCTCACCCCGGTAAGCAGCCGGTGGTGACGGAATGAACGGAACGTCGGGCAGTGCGGCCGGCGATACGGGCGATACCGGCAGTTGAATCGGTTGTACCGAAGGCGGTGGCTTCACGGCAGGTTGATGAACCGGATATGGATAGCCCTCGGCGGTATATCTCGTGTCACTACGTGGTAATACAGGCTCGTAACCGTTCCTACGAGCGAGAAATTCCGCTTCGCGGGTATAACGGGCTGGTGGTGCAGCTGCCGAACCCTCGGGTATTCGCTGTCTAAGACGTGGTAGAGTGCTCGAAGTATTGAACGGTATCTTCGGAAGACCAAAGTTGAGTGGATAACCATCCTGATCAAGATAGCTCAATTGGGAGAGACTTGGACGGGGATCAGGTTGCATCTGGTATCTCGTTGGATCATAATCCAGAACCTGCGAGGGTTGCTGTTGCTGCTGCTGCTGATGGGACATCCGCTGCTGCTGCTCACCCGCACCACCAATGGTAACGCCCAACTGATGCTGATGATAAAGACCGTAAGAATCGCTTGGACCTGTAGCCGCATTGATACCGCTCTCAGTAACCTCGTTTATTAGATCCGGTTCCGTTAGATACTTCGGAACGGGATACGAACGTTCCATCGTTACTCGTCGTTCCAGAGACGCCGTTCTTCCTATTATATCACGCTCGTTGTACATCACTTGCTGCTGATGATCAAAACTTAAACTCCCGCCACCTCCAACGACACCACTTCCTATTCCCACTATGCCACCTACACCGATACCAACACCGTTGCCACCATTGTTGCCACCCTTTCGCGGCAATGTCGCACAAACGTCCTTCGATATCGGTGTCACGACTTTGCTCTGGGAAACCAACGACTTGGCGTTTCTCTTTTGATCCCTTCGTCGCTTTGTGCAGAAGAGAACACTACCGATCACGCAACCAAGAGCCAAGAGAGTACCGACCAAGGCGCCAGCGGCAACGGCCGCGACGTATCCGGTTCCTGGATGATCGAACGGTGGCTCTGGCGTACTTTTCTCTTGAAAGCGTACCCTCAATGATAGATTGGCCTCGATCGCCCCTGCTGTGTTTTCCGCCACGCAAGTATATGTTCCCTCGTCGCTCTTCCCGATAGCGTAGACATAGAGGAAGCTCGTTGTATTTTTCTGATCACGCTCTTTGTGGACATATCTGGAATCAAACAAGGAGAATGATACAGCTCCGTGAAAATGCGTATGACCTACTTATTTCCTTTTTTCTTATTAATGGACGTCTTTTACATCGCGATTAATTAATAACGGATCCATAGAGCAGATGTAGATTTTCTAACAATTTTGTCATCTCCATCATTCCATTATTTCCGTTTATATTTTTGAAAGGCAGATTTTATGCAGAAATATAACACTGGAGGTCAGGAACTTGGATGAGCTCGTGTTCGCCGCTTAAGAAATTGATGGCAGCTATTCGGAGTCCTCTTCGACAGTAATGAAATATTGTTACAGCTGAGCGTGTCCCGTCGGATGATTAATAGCTCGGTTTAAGTTTTGGCGGAAAAGTTTTCCTCACGAAGCGACATCCCGGAGATAAAAGAAGAACGAGCCAAGTGTTATTCGCCCATTTTGTAGTAGCAACCGGAGTTGAGTTTCGAGAGAAGAAGAAGAAGGTAGAAGAGAGAAGAAAAAACGAAACGCGCAAAAGATGGGTAAAGCGTAGGATGGCGTTGGAAGGTTTTCGAATCGAGAGAGCCGCCGGGGTTTTTCTAGCATAGGTTGAACCAGAGGCGAGAGCGAAAACGTCTAATGGCGGAGCGTTCACCGAGACTCGGACGTCGGTCGCGGCCCCGCTGAGCCAGCGGAACATCTTCCATTCTTTTCTGTGCTCCCGTGTTATATAACCCAAGAGCCCAGCGCGGGCACGGCATAACCCCGGAATCCCTGGGACCATCTCGATAAAAAAGAAAAAGAAAGAACGAAAAAACTTAATGTTTCTCTTTGTCGTAAGAGAATGAGGGGTTGGGATCGAGCGGACAGGATAGCCTAATCCACAGACTTGGGTACGGGATATCTACGTTCGCTTTCTTACTCCAATGGAGATAAAATGGAATGTCATGGCTGAAAGGAAAATGGAATCTCTTCTCGAACAAAAATATACTTTCTTCCGGATTTCACGGGGAAATTTGACCGCGAAGCGAATAACGAACGGAAGAATGGCCAACAACCAACTTATTTCCAAACGAAAAGTACAAACCGTAGGAATGTATGAAAAACTTGCCTCGTGTACATCGCAGTCGAAGCGGCGAAGGAGTCGTTCTCGTTCTGGGGCTTGCATAATTCTCCATTGAACCACCACGTGACCTTGGCAGTTGGTACGGCGTAAACTTCGCACCTAAGGGTTACATTCGCTCCCTCGTCGATATCGATGCGTTCTTTGAGGCTGATTTCGGGCAAACACGCAAGATCGTTGAGCTTGACGGTCTTGATGGCGCGTCCCTGAAGTCGCACTGGTGCTTTACAAACAGGATCAGCCTCTTGGGGTGCCGCGGGGGCCGATTCCATGAGCCACGATTGCATGGGTCGCAATCGACAGTTGCACAACCATGGATTGTTGTGCAGAGTGAGACCGTGAAAATTACCACCAAGGGGTAGCGTCATTTCCGGAACGTAAGTGAGCATGTTACCATCGAGTCTGAGCCACTCGAGCGAATGAAGACCGTTGAAGGCGCCCTGCTCGATGGTGACCAATTGGCACTGGCTCAATTCGAGATTCGTCAGTTGGACGAGCGGTTGAAAGGCCTCACGACGTATCTCGCGTATAGGATTGCCATTGAGAATGAGCCGCATGAGCCCGGGACAAGACGCGAAGGTGTCCGACGGCACGTCCTTGATTAGGTTACCGGCAAGATCGAGCTCGACGAGGCCCGAGAGACCGTCGAGGGCTTCCGGCGCCACTTGACTTATGTGTGATTTGCTCAGATATAACCTTTGGAGGTTGGTCAGACCGAGAGCACGGAAACACTGCGCGGGCAGATGTACCAAGTGATTGCTTGACAAATCGAGTACCTGCGTCTCCTCACGGGCACCCTGGGGAAGACCTATGAGACTACGGTTCGCGCACTCTACCCACTCTTTGCCACCTTTCCACTTGCACGAGCAACGATCTGGGCATGCATCGACGAACGTCACGAGTGTCACCCAACCGAGAAACGTGCCCAACAACGCTCCTCTCCACCATCCCCACGCCCATCCGCTCGAGCTCGACATCGCGACCCGATTTTGTTAACATTCGAACGTTTCGACTCGTTTGTCGACCTGACTTATCGCACCCCGATCATATCACGAAAACAATGGGATCATGTTTTTTGAGTCTTCGTTCCACTTGTTTATATTCTTCAGTCTTTCGACACTTTTCGCATCAACATACGTTTTTTAATTCCCGCTGGGATATCATTAAATATTATCATCGCCGTTTTAGAAAGTTTTAAATATTATTAGGCGCAACCGGATGTAGATGCAACTTCGAAGGATTGAAGTCACGATCCATAACTTTCACAGTACTCGTGTGTACTCGCTCACTTTACGCGTCAAATACAAAAGTTACCCTTCCACTACCCTCGCCTTTGCTGGCTTCTCGATAATGTTCGATGAATTCAACCGCTATACTTGCGAGGTCGTTATCACCGTCACGTCTCTTCGAGTTTCGCTAGCTTTCGTCACACGAAAATCTCTTTAATCCTATTACTTCGACGACTGAAGCTCTCGCTACGCAGAAAACGCCACCCTCGACGCCCGAATTGATTTCACGATGTCGGGAAGCCATCTGGTCTCTGAAGCGTGCACTCCACCTGCTTCATGTTGAAATCTCTGAAAATATATGAAAACGAAACATCGGCTTTAGATATTTTCGTTATCGTTAAAGACAATTATTTAAATGTCATTATCATCGTAAGCGATAATGCTTACAAATTCATACGCATAATTATCACAAATGGGCATTATCAAGGAGCAACATTATACGAGTTCGGTAAAAGATTGTTCACGGAATCTTTTACAATGATTATACGGTCAAATAATTTCCCTGGTCCTTGAGGACGGCAGGCGGGGTTGATCGGTGTCTGGATAACGGGATGGACAAAACAGTTTATCGATCACGGTGAATGGAGTAAGCGGAAACATGCTCTATGTATATGTGAATGGTGGAAGTATCTAGATTTTGGCGACAGACCGACGAGTTTTCTACGTTGGCCGTAACTTTTGTGCTCCGTCCTGTTACGTCGTAGAATACGAGCGATATCGTAACTGGAATTGAATTTTATTCTCGATACGAGGTCGAAATGCCTGATACACTCCCGCATTGTGCGCCATTGTGCGCAACATTTGCTCGATGGAATCTACGAAATAATTGGCTTCCAAAGAGATCAATAATTCAAAAAACGGGAGAAGGCAGCTCGTTGTATTCGTGAAAAGTTTCGGTTTATTCCATGGATATGGTTGAATGTCTTCCATCCACGAGAAGATCTGAAAATGTTTACAGGGTGGGGAGGGGATCGAAAGAAGAAGAAGGAGAAGAGACGCAGTCGCAGCAATGTTTCCCTCGCCAAAATATCGTGCCATATGTGAAGCGGGCTCTTCGAAGCTCACGACTGCGAGCGAACCGCGAAATCTTACGACTCCACGATAAAGTTAAAGCACTCTCTCTCCATGTAGCCTCCCATTTCCCGACTTCTCTTCTCTCTCTTATTCTCTCAAATCCTCTCGCTCTCTTTCTATCTGAATATTACCTATATATATTCTCATGGGATATTCGCTAAGTTACGTATCTCACAGTCAGCCCTAGGAGCAAATCAGTCGAACAGAAGCAAAGTATAAGAAGAGCATAGAAGTTGGTGAGTTTGGGCTCACTGGTAAGCGCAGTTGAGCGAAATGTTTCACGAGTTTTGCCGCCTTCTGTATGTATATTTACACGCAATATGTATATACATGTATATACGATTTTGTTTGCCTGCCACTGCGTTTGAATTCAGACTTCTCTAATCTTAGAGAGCTTCATTCCCTCCGCCATATTTCCCAAGCCGATAATTTGTGTCCAAACGAAAATTGGATACCAAGACTACGAGTATAAATCTCACGGCAGACAGACCTGCAAATGTTTCAGAAAGGTTAGCGCTCTAGAAAATCAAAGAAAGAATATTCAGAGTAGCTCGGGTGTTACATCGGCATTAATTACAAGAGTACCTTCGAGCAGACAGCAAATGGAAATCTAAGTATGTATAAGATGCAGTTCACCCTTGCACCCTTGAAAGGTTACAAACGTTGGATTTCTTGCTCACGTACAAAACTATATGTATATAGAACAAGCCGAAAGCACGTCGCAGCCAAAACTCAAGTTTTTGCAACACGCGTTTTTTCATATTTCATGCATATACCCGCGGTGGATGCTCGCAATGAATTTTAAACCGGAGCTCATACATGCGAATCTCGCGAACTGCCCACCCTTCATTCAACCCACTCTTGCCTACAAATGCTGCATGCGATGTACCAGAAGTCCATGTTTTTCCCCTCGTCAAAGGCTACGATGCTTGTCGTTTTTATTACTAATTGTTTATACAGACGGAGCAAACAAAATCTCTTCGAATATCCACTCATATAAATCAAACATTGTGAACGGATGGCGGCTCATATATTAGTGTTCGCGCATTTGGGCTATCCAAATATGTATATGGGGATGAAAGAGAAATAAATATGAAAATGACTGTCAAAAATAACGTATGCCGTGTAAAATCGCGTGACGCAATAAAAAACATGTGCATGGCATTTTATAATTACGGAAAGCAGAATAGTTTTATATAACACAAATAAGGGTAGAAAAGGTGTATTAGAGAGAAGTTCGTACACGAAGTTCGTATTTGAAATATATACGCAAAACTATGGCTAAGTGGTCGCTCATCCGAATAGTGGCAGCACGAAATGCTGCTTAACTCGAGAGAACGCTGCCACCCGTCGAGCATGCACCCGTCGCTGTCGGCCATAGATGATCAAGTTTTGGAACCCCATCGTATCGAAATTGCACAGTATGAAGTTCTGATCGAATCTATAAAAGTTACACCGAAGGCGGATATTTCTGGTACGTGATCGAAGTTACAATTACCAATGGACCATCGCCCATGCTGCTCTCGAGGGAGGGGGTAAACTTTCATCTCTTTCCGCATGTGGCTAAACGATCCAATGAAAAGAGCTTTTCAAGGATCAAATATGAAATTTGAAGAAGGACAATGTGGATTACGAAGTAAAATGATCGATTAGGTTCTTAACAATCAATGATTTGCATAATTATTGAAGGTGCTCGACAAAAAAATCATGCAACTAATTATTCTGATAAAATAACAGTAATTAATTATTTCGAGGAGCAAAGCTCATTTCTTTATGAAAACAATATTTCAAATGGTTTTTTTATTTGAATCGTTTTCATTCCTGTGAAAGTAATCCCCAAGGAGCAACCGTCATTTAAGGTGGCATCTGCGTAGAGATGAGAACCATCGCGACAGTTATGTTCTCCGTCCCATTCTTTTCACTAATTCTCAAGGGTACCTGGGATATATTGGTAAAGAGAGCATGGTTTCGCAGTGCCTCGGTCGGGGATCGATATCCCCACGACGAACCCTTGGTAGCCATGAAATTCGCTCTGGGATTACTGCAATTCATTACAGAGATTATTCCCTCGACAGGGATTTAACACTCGAGCGATTTGTCGTTCCTCCCTCATTCATTCCTCTGCAAAAACTTCACCGTCAATCTCCACTCTTCTACCCTCCCATGACTTGACCCGCCCGCAGACTAATTTTCCTTCGCCCGCGGTCACATTTAATATAGCAAGATATTATAACGAGCTTGCAGAAGGGTAAATAACACGTTGATGACGCGATAATTACTCCCCCCTCGCGACTTACCGATACGAATAAAATACGCCTCTGCAAATGTCGGCAAATGTTGCCCGATAGTAATAATAATAATAACATAGAGACATAATAATAATTATCATGTTGTGTAATTAAAAAAAAAATTATTTAGTTAACGAAAAACTGATTTTTGCTCTGTGCGGTATAAACTCGTTGAATCAAATTCGAACGTATGTATCAAGTCGATAAAGAAACCTATCCTAATCGATGGATCGACGTATCGAAGCTTAAATAATGTCGATAAAAATAAAAATGGGAGTGGCCTTTCCACCGCAAAGCAAACTTCTCGTCATTGTTGTAAATGAACTTATTTATTGCAATAAAAATAAGCAAAGCTACATCAATCCAGCCATTTTTATTTGCATCAAAACAGTCACGCTTTAAACTACCCCTCCATATTATTATCGACGTGATGAAAAGGGTATTCCGTGATCGACAATCATTTTTCAATGTGAACATTATTCTCGAGGTATAATCAAGCGAAGGGTATCATTGACCGGAAAACCCACTATGGGCGTTGCGGGAAATGGAAAGAAGAAAACAAAAATATTGTTACAACCCGCCATAATGGAGGCTCGTCTACCCGTATCTTTTCATTGTTCAATCAGTTACCACGTAGATATAATATATACGCTCGATCGAATTAAGTTTTCCCGTGGAATACGAAAAGACTCACCGGGCAGGATCTCGGACGCCCACGCGGTATAGATTCTTCCATCTTTCCATTCCACCCGAACCCTCCAACCCCTTCTCACATCGAACCATCGCTCTTTTGCTTCCCCTCGTTCTCGTCTCTTTCGCCCTCTTTCTTTATTCTCACACGATGCTCGACTCCGAAGGCTCGCTCTTTTTCCTTCTTCCATTTCATCCCCTCTAGAACAGAGTTTGTCTCTTTTACTGATCGATCCACGCGAGCCCGGAGACCGGAGCTAAATCGGGCGGCTACGCCGCTCTCCATTCTCTCGGTTCGCGCGCGAGAGCTCTCTTCTTCATCTCTTTCTCTCAACTTCGTGTCTTCTCTCGTCTACTACGGGCTATTTACCGGGATGCCCTCGACGAGAGCTCAACCCCCTCCTTACTTGGTTATATTCACCCCGGGTTCCCGTGGAAAACTCACGGAAAATTCGAGAACCCGTTTCGACATCGAGCACACGCTCTGGCTGCCTATAAATATATATCGACGTCTCTCGTTTACCAATCGTCTCCCTCGTACAGCTCTCAATTCTCCTTTTCTCTCTGTGCACCAGATCGCTAGACCCCGAGAACCGACCAACGCCTCGCCCTCATCCCGATATCTTTTCAAAGAGACGAGCTTTTCACCAATTGCCCATTTACTTTTTTTTCTTGTCTTTCCCATGTTGTCCCCCTCCATGGTCTCTCGTCGCCCCGCGTTGCTCGACATTTTGTATTGAATCGAAATTACGAGACGAAGCCAGCAAAGTAATCACTTTTAACGACGCGGGCTTGCGAAAAGCGAGCAACGAAGTTGTTATATTCGCGATCTACGGGTCACTTCTGATTGAAAAAGATAGCCATAAAGCGATTTTGGACGAAAAAAATGCGGATCTGCCCACGGTGCTGAGTCGGCGAAAATGAAAATCGCCTTGCCGGACCTTGGAGTTGGGGGGGTTGGAACGCTTTTTCATCCGAAACCGCTCTCGTATGGTGTTTACCAAATCGAAAATGAAAAAAAAAGCGATAACTCTTTAGTATTCGCGACAGGTCACCCAATTTCGCGTTTTTTTCCTGCACGAACGAGCGAAAAAAAGTGTCTGGGTCGCCATAAAAAAGCGAGTTTCGCCAACGAGATCCGCAGCTGCCGGTTGCACGGCAGCTGCGGATATATCTATATATACGAGTATATATATATACATAAAAGCTACTGCCGTGGAAGCTCTTCGTCGATTACCTATTTCTTTCGCATCCACCCCAGCAACCCCCAAACCACCCCTTAAAATATCCCTCCTCCATCAATTACTCCAAAGCTCACGCACGCCGCGAGGCCGACTAAAATTTGAGAGCGCAAGGGGAAAGAGAGAGAGAGAGAAACAGAGAGATGAAGAGAGCGAGAGCGACAAAGTAACGGGGAGCAAAAAGATAGAGGGCGAGCAAGGGAGAAAGAGAAAGCGCCAATTTCTCGAGCGTAATTCGCTCCGTCGGACCATAAAATTGCCGAACGCCAGCATCGATTAGTCAAGTAGATAGTGAGATAGAGTGAGCGTGAGAGAGTGAGAGAGAGCTGACCTTGCTGGTCTCGCAAACTCCATATTGGTGAACACCCCCGCACGGTCTGACAACGAGTTTGCAGCAAGGTCTTCGGTACGCTTTATACGTTACCGACCTATCTGTGTCTCATCTACCCTCCGACAAGCATATATAGTACGGTGTACATGCCCGTTTCATGTATTTTAATATATGCGTAATAGATATATACATATACATCAAGCACCGCTCGCTTATGTCACCCTTACCCTACTTACGCCCTACTCTCGTATTACAAGTGCGGTTCGTTCTTCTTTATATATACATATAGACTTTCTATACATGTATACGGTGTACATATTTACAGAGGGGGCGTTAATACATAAGCCGATGTATATTTCGCGACGCAAAGTCATGATGTCGAAGTTTCTTCAAGGTTGGGGTGAAAATTTAGAGCACCCCGTTGAACAGAGCGGAGTTGACGACGAGTGGGGAAGGAAGGGGAGGGAGGGGGAGGGTGGAATGCACGAGGTTAAAGTACCAAAAAGACAGAGACAAAGTGATATAAGGGATCGAATGTGCGAAGGCGTGCCCTCCCAGTCGTGGTCGTCAAAGGAGCAAAGGTCGTCGTCGTCGAAGATTATCGCGCGTTCTAGCCTCGCTGACGGTAAACAAGTCGTGCGTTGTAAAGATAGAGGTTAGCGGAGAGAACCTTTTCCTGGTCGATTTTTCCACCCTTGGCATCTCTTCTCTTTCTTTGCGTCCTTCACTCTCGCGCTCTCTTGCTAAATTCGTACGTCCCCGGCTCGTCAGCTTGAAAAATCGTTTTTTTTTCCTTTCCACTCTCCAGACGATATACTTATTGCCACATCTACTTCCTACGATAGAGAGAGAGATAGAGAGAGAGAGAGAGAGAGAGAGAGAGAGAGAGAGAGAGAGACCTGCAATGACCCTCGGTGTTTTCTCACGTGCACCCTTCTCTCACCGACCCTGTGCCGCAGCTCTCGATTTTTCATGTTCTTCGTCCCTTTCGCTCTTCAAGAGCGCGGCATTCGTCTCGCATCTCCTTACTTTTCTACCTCTTACTTCCTTTCCCATGCACACACACTACGAGAGCTTGTGAAGAATATCCTGCGAGAATTGGGAAAATGTATGGATCTCTTGACGAGGGTCATACATATATCGTTAAAGATCTCTTCCTCCTTCTCTCTTTTTCACTTTTATATTCCCCTCAGTTCTCTATTCCAACGCGAGATTCTACTCCTGCCTGCAAAGTAAACATTCCATTATCGCTTTATAAATGGAAAACTTATTACTTATGAACTTACAAATATTTTGTAAGTTCATTGCCTTACTTTTTTTAAATATATATATATATAGGTCAGGTCTATATGCTTTCTTCGTGCTTTCCGTGGTTCGGAACCCACCTAAGAAAAACTGTCGGTCCACAGGAAGAACAGAGGTGTTGGAAATGCGTTGGAAGAAGTAAAGAGAAAATGCAAAAACCCGCAGGGGGTACATGGAAAAAACGTATAACACTATACCTACTATAGGTCACGTTCGAGATCAAATTTTTGGTTTACCAAACAGTGTGAAATTTTATTTTATGCCTTAAAATTGATGGAGGATTTTGACTTGACTTGGCTAATATGGCTTAATATTATTACTCTGAAACTAACCAACATTAGCAAACAAACTTGTTAAACAAACTTGCCACGTATGTACCACCCCGCCCCTCAACTCCTCTATTAATTCGTGCGCCGCGGCGGGTTCGCGCGTATCCTTTGCAGACAGCGATCCAGAATTGCGTATTTCGATGTTATTTTTTCAGTTACCCGAACTATAATTTTTATATATTATTCCTGCAACGTTTTGTAGCCAAACACTTACTTATCAAAAATGTTCCTCTAGTTAA
The DNA here is from genome assembly GCA_964017225.1 of Netelia inedita. Taxonomy (NCBI): domain Eukaryota; kingdom Metazoa; phylum Arthropoda; class Insecta; order Hymenoptera; family Ichneumonidae; genus Netelia; species Netelia inedita. Next base: position 11,484,052 of record OZ024923.1, read on the forward strand.
TATGGCTCATTTTTTGAGAAACTGACATTTGTTCTGTGAATTTTGCTCCGCAAAGTTACGTGCGATTCATTGTTTTTATTGTTTGCTCTGGTGGGGAATATGACTCGCGGCATTCACGGCCAATGCACCCTTAGGCCATAGTACCCAACCATATTTAAATTTCAACGATCGTTCAGTTTTATTAAAACTTCTATTTTCAGTTATTCTTTGAACTTATATTGCCTCGAGCTTCTAATTATTGATTACTGCTAAGTTCAACGACTGACATAACCAATAAAGACTTAGTGATCTCATATATTTCGAGTTTTATTTCCAAAAAGGCTTATGGGGTGCCATAATACCCGAAACTACTCTAATGATGTGGCACAGAGGTCAATGTATATACATTCGACGAAACACATAACTCATTCCCTGAAAATCATAAGCAAAGGTAATTTCCTTACTTCACAAAATGAAAAGAAAGAAAAATAAAAGCGCGGAGAACATTTTCTCCCTCTCTCTGTCTTTAGATTCTCTGATGTGACGAGTCGAGATGTCCTATACGCGTATAGACAGATAAGACAAAAAAAACCATCCAATTTAAAGCGTGACGAATTTTAATCAATTTGAGAGACTGTACAGGCCGTGTAGCAGAAACGAGAACGGGGGAGACTCTTTCTCCGTAACACGTTTCTAGATGGCCACGCCAAATTGCTCAGAGACCATTTACATCGCGAACGCAATCCTGATAATTGAATAATCTTTTTCCCGGGTTGGCCAAAAAGGGCGTTAAGAAAAAGAGAAAGAGGAAAGGCGAAAAAGAGGGAGAATAAGGATATAGAGAGAAAGCGTTGAAAGTCCCCTTAATGAATTTATTCGTGCAGTAAGAACATTAATTCGCTTTCAGGCGATTTTCCCGGCAAAAAAAAAGAAAGGAAGAGGGCTGAGCGTCGACGTTGTGTCGCAGGTGCTGTTAGATGCAAAACGATATAACGAAAGAGATAGAGCGACCCCGCAATTCTCGATAAGGGAGTGAGATGAGCGAGAGGGAGGGAGAGGGAGAAGAGGGAGAGAAGCGGCTCTGGCTTAACTCGACGTTAATACGGTACGAGTGACCGGGCGAGTGAAGAAGTCGGGCTGAATGATGCATTAGCGCTTTTCCTTCGGTTCGTCGAATTTTTCTGTTCTCTTTCTCTATTTAGTCCCCCACTGTAAATCACTTAATTTCCTTTTTCCATTTCTCCTATACGCATAAATAGATATACTAATGTATGCGTACAGACGTCGGTTCGTTGTTTGTTCTTTTTGCCATCGAATAAAAAAAATAGCAACATTCGCCGCTGTATCGACGGAAAAACCGAAGATTAATTTCTCTCGGACAAAATGCATTTACCAAGCATCGTCAAACTCCGAATCCATTTCTCGATTAATAAAGCTCGTGATTGATCATCCCGTCGTTAAAAATTTTATCGCACCCAAGAGATAAGCCGTTGCCGCAAAACATGTTTTTCAACTATGAATGACAAGTCCCAAATGATACTTTTGTTATTCTCTAATGAACATTAACGAACTTTTATTCCAACGTTAAATGCCGCTTGGAATATTAAACAGCACGATCGTTAAAGTAAAATTTTCAAAGAAAAAAAAATTGCGCTTACATATTTATTCGTATAATTTTATTTTAACGAGGTTATACGTAGGTATTATACATGAATAATAGATATACATAAGAGGGGCGAACAAAAGTTTTTACAAGCGATTCAAGACTCGCGCGACTGCCCAATTGTCACTTGAAGAGTTTCACCACTGTCGGCAACGACGTTATGGTGAGCCGCCCGAGCGCATCAAAGTGCCTTCTAATATCGAGTTACCCCCGTACTGATACAGTGTGCTCAGCTTATATATTATTTTCGGTCCCGCCGTAAGTCTCGTATTGCAGAGGAGAAACCCTCGGACAGTCCTTATGACCACAGCGATACGAGGAACGGTGGAAGGATAAACCTCGGATGCGCGATACACGTGCACTAACATACGTCCGCGTGTACATGCACGCGTTTATATATCCGTATTATACGGGCGAAATCGTAAAGGCATCCATATATATGCAATATTATATGGCTATGCGGACCTGGGGGTACTAAACATTAATATATTCATGCATATACACCGCATCGTACAACCTCGAAAAATACATCATCCGAATACGATATTACCATTCTCCCTTGTTTGACTGTACGACATAGAATAATAATAATGGCATAAAATGGGTCCTATACGATTTGCTCCAGATCTCAATGTAAGCCCGTTTGGGCAGTGAGCTGTTTATGTTCATTTTTTTATTACTTTTTTTAACTTTATGTGTTTTTCTTGTAATACTTTGGATGGATTCTGTTTGCTGAGGTAAGCGTGAAAAATGCGGTCGACGCGGCCTAGTCTCACCGACAGGTGCAGATAAACCTATATAGTGACGATACGACATTTATGTAATAATATGTGTAAAAATATACTTATGTTTATAACATGCACGAAGCAACGTAGGGCAATGTGTACCGAACGACTAGTCGGTGTATTCCTAGTGTTTACACAGAGGGTCACCGATACGTAACTACCCCTCTCTCCGCATTCGGATTCTGCAATGCAGGCATACCTCTTTATAATGGCGATATGATACATCCTTTTCATATAGGTATAAGTCCCCTTGAGCGGGGCGTCGGCTATGCCCGGGCATACTACGGTGTGTGGCGCGCGAGGAGACGACGCTATCTTCGTACCGTGATTCTGGCGCCACCACTACAATCTTCCTCTACAACTACTATAAAATTCGCGATTGTGACTATATATATATTCCTCTAGTTATATCGAACACATCGTCGCATGTTATAACTCATAGTTTTTACGATACAAACTTCCATCCTCCGACGCTCCCCTTCTTCCCTCGTGCTCGTGTACTACATCCCGGGAGTTATACTATCCGTATATACGACTACGTATAGATGCCTATGAATGTATACATACACGGATATATACTCGGTAATGGAACATGTAGTATGCGCGGAACGTTGAATACATCCGTTCATACATGAATCGTTTACAAGTCTTGAGCTACGGCTGCACTCAATATTGCTGCACGATGCGTATACGCACTTTTTTATTGGTATACACGTAGATACATATTTATATTTGAACCTCTTTTTCAAGCTTTCTAGATATATACTTAAGAAATGAAATCACGGAGGCTGTCACCGTCCAAAAGTCGTGGAAACTTACATGGGATGTTAAATTTAAAAAGCATGAAACACATGCCGGCTGTGACATTTGAAAGAAATGAAGAGCATACCGAGTACTCAATTTTGAAACGATGTAACGATTCGTTTAGTTTATTTTTTATTTTCTTAAATTGTCAAATATGGTAGATGAAGATTTGAAGTTTTCTAAGTTTGTTAAATAACGATCTTCGGACACTACCGTTTCAAGAGGCACACAGTTGTATGTAAATTTGTTGACAATATCACTGCTTTTAAGCCTTTGCATTGATGAGGTGCCTCTCGTTCACCACTTTTAAGTGGTGGACAAAGTGTCTCGAGTGCAAAGGGTTAACAGTTTTATTCGACGAACGATAAATTTCCTTTATTGGCATCCCAGATTACGGATTCGTTTTTTCTGTACCCGATTGTCCGTCGAACTCGTTTCCAACTTCCTATCCGACACCTTTCGGAAGAAACCAAATTCAATCCAATCAGAAACCAATCAAAAGAAGCTGTTTCGCGCTTTGCATTCAACGCAATCGGAATTGCGACTGCTAGGTGAGCGATGTGCATAGAGCGCAGGATGCCACGTTCGATTCACGAAAACTATAAATTTTAATTGACGAAAACATTTTACTCGCAATCAAGGTCGTCGAGAATATTTTCCCTGGCGATGAATATTGAGTGTCCGGCTTGGAAGCTCGATAGGAACTCGTCAAAGTTTTCGACGTATGTAGACTGTAAATTAAAAATAACCGGGTCACTCGTACGAGTATGACCCGGTCATCCATGCGTCCGCCTCTCTCTGACCCATCGATTACCTCGCACCTTGTACCTCTCCCGCGAATGTTTCTAAATTTATTATGCATAGCCACGTACCACAATATCCGGAGATCTTCTCTTAAGAGGGCTCTCGATTTCGCGAGAGCGTATGCGAGGAACGAGTCAACGAAGCTTTTGCAAACCGGCATACCCGTCTAGCCGGTGATGTGCCAATTGGGGCATACGCATATGCAGGAGGAGGTTCTGCTCTCCGCCCTGTGTGCAGAATGTGCGCATTCCCGCAGTGTATTCTAGCGTACGAGAAAGAGAGTGAGGGGGGGTGGGGGTGGTGGAAGAGCATGGAGGATGGACGAGAGAGAGATGATTCGACGCGATGACTATCCGCGACGTTGTGGTTACCGAGGCGAACGTTCGTTCTATATCTACTTCTACATCCCGGAGACTAATGTCTATATATTCCATATCCGTCTGCATGGACCCATATACATACATTCGTGTTACGTGTACCGCAACATCCTTGGTACGGAAAATTGCACGAGCTGCCCTCTACGGAACATTGATGGAACTACGCTACGTTATATACACATATATCTCCCATATACCATACGGTACAGTTGCTTTGCTTCCATGAAAAGCATTCAGACGTGATCCTTGACAGAAACTACTTGCTTTCTATCGGTTCCCACCCATACCACGAACGAGACCGCAATGATCCGATTTATATGGGTTTTCGGTACTTTTATTCGATCGAGCTTTCAGAAAATGTACGACGACCTTCGTCGACCTGCACGTTGATGGTTGAACGATCCAATTACCGATTCCAAACATTTTTCTCCTCATATTTTCGTCTTTTGACGATCAACGGGAAATGATTGGGCACAGAAACATCGTATTCAGCTGGCGTCGAACGACTTTCGAATGGAATTCGATGAGCCATTAAAGAACGTGATTTTAGGAGGAGGACTGGCGAGAGAGGGGGTCGGTGAAAATAAAATAAACCAGAATTGGAGGGGGAAGTTTTTATAAAATGGTGATGGGACAATACTTTGCTCATGTTTGCAACGTATACCTACCCGATATTCGTCAGACAATTCTGTCATTTTCTTTTCGACACCCAAACAAAAAGAATTATTTATAGAAAAATCGTACTCAGCTTGCATTAATCGATTTTCCAATAGCATTCAATAAGCTGTTAAATACTGTGCCTTCAGTAAAAAGATTCTAAGGCAATGAAAAACATCTATCCAGCATTATGCATCCGTCTGATAACCGACAGCGATGAGTACGTGACCAGCGTGCGGCTCCGGTGATCATTGGAGTTAAGCAGCATTTCATGCTGCTCATAATTGGTACAGCGGCCACTTTACGGTGCGCTGATTGGCGCATCGAACCATTGGTCGAGGGAGTTCATACCTCCTGATGATTCACCGATGGAACATTAGAGTTTGAAAGGAACGACTGTACCTGACACGGGTTTTCTGCAGTTTCTCGGTGCCCTGTGACAGCGTAAAAGGCCTTCTGCAGATGCACCCGAGAAGGTAAGTTAGGTCAGCAAAGTGCCGGTACGAAAAAGCTAGCAAAAGGGGGGAAACGGATGGCTCGTAAAAACTTAAAACCGAGTATAGGAGGCGATGAATAAATAAAACAAACTACATCCACCTGACAATTTCGCCATTGGATCGATCAGATATAGTTTCTCGCGAGGGCTGGCTTGTGTCGGATGTATTAATAACCATTATAATTACATCACATACATTACATGTCTTCTTTCGACGTTCCAATAAATCTGATCGATCGTGCAAAAATCTTGTTCAGCTGGCTCAATATCATTCGATGAGCTATTAAAATACGTGATTTAAGAAAGAAGACCCTAGGGGGATGAAGAAAAAAGTTGCGTCGGAGGGTGATATTTCAATGGAATACTCGCACGACGCGTTCGCTACATATATTATACATCCACCCGGCAATTTTGTCATACGATCGATCGGATACAGTTTCTCACTCGGGTTTTGCTCTTGTCAGACGCATTAATAACAAGGGGTCCGATGACCGATGAGTGATTTGTGACGGGACACGACGCGAGCGTGGTCACGTCCCTCCGTTCTCCCCGCACATTGGCCGATTGTCTCCTTTCCTCGATTCGCCACTCCGTTGCACGGTTAACGAGGGTGCGGTACGAGGGTGTCACGAAAAACTGGCGAAAGAATAAAAGGGATGGAGAACCTCGTAGGATCGAAGAAGGGAGGACATTACCGCTTGCATTACGTGGATTTTCACGCCGACGTTCCCGAAGGATGACAAATAGCTCGTAAACCTTCTCGGCTGGATGACAGCGAGAGTGCAATAGAGGTCGACGAAGAAAACGAGAAAGCGAGATAGATCGATGGATAGAGGAAGGGAAAGAGAGACGGAGAGAGACAGAGGCAGAGAGAAGGAGGAGTCTGTGGGAAAGCGAATAAAGCACAGGATTTGAAAGCACGGTCTCTAAGAAGGAAAGGAGAAAACCAGAAGCATGGAGCGGCCGCAGCTACGAGCGTTTACGAAAGCTCGTCGCTTTTGTGCAGACACAATGGAACGACGCACGTATAAACATACACACACGCATACAGATAAAATGGATATATCTTATTTTACGTGATATCTGTGCTATCCGAAACTCTGGGGAAAGATTGATGCGTTGTATTTGGTACATGGATTAAACTGATACATAGAACACACATACTCTCTCCCATGCGCTTTTATACGTACGTATGTTCTTCATGCGTGGAAACAGCGTATGACACGCTTTACTTCCCCGAGGGACTCTCGCTCGATTTCCTACGAACACAAGGGCAAAGAAGTGGGAAGACGAGGAGATAGAACGGTATTAATCATTTCTGTCTGCCCGTTATCAAGAGGACTCGGTAGCGTCGTCAACTTTATATCACATAGCTATAGTTTATTCTATATATAATACTATATATACGTTGTATATATGCCCGGTGGCTATTAGCCATGTACTGGTGGGCAAAAAGTGGGGGTGACAGAAACCCAGCGACCCCAGTGGCGAGTTTAAGCACTATGCTCACCCATTGGAAGAAATATGATACAGATAAGCTACCATCTGCTAATGGAGGACATGAAATATTATATAAAAACAGGGAATTACTTTTGCGATCCATTATTTTATTACACTCCGTCATGGTTTAACAACTTGCGAACCATCTTTGATAGTTTATGGACAAGAACCTCTTGTTATAATATATATATAAAAAGTCAAGAGACGTGTAACGATGCAACTTGGCGGACGTAACAGTCTTCCGCAGCAGTTCATTCCCGTTCCAATCCGATACAAAATTTCCCGCCGTTCAGCGTTTACATATCCAGCTAATATCCGGTTACACACAAGTTTGCGACAGTGCGCGTGTGTAACGAGAGACGAAGAGGGAGGGTAATAGAGCATGGACAATTCGAGAGCGATGGAAACTCTAGAATGTGTACACAATAGTATATTAGAGGGGACAATGCGAGTTTTTTGTTTGGTTTTAATGCTTCGGTGACTGTCTCTTCCCGACCCTCTTCTATCCCTCTTTTTATTCCTTGTCGATCTTGAGTTTACCATTCCCTAATATTTGATGGTCGCTGTCCTATGAAGAATAAGGGCAAACGGTAACATAAGAAAATATAGAAAACAGCTTGTTCCCCTAAAATCAGAAAATGGAAAAATCCCTGTTTGGCAACTTTAGGAGGATTGTACACGTCAATCGTTGCTGACAAAAATGACACAATTTCCAATGTAACATCTGCCCACCTGTCTATCCACTTATCAATACAGATCCACCGAATCCACTTTATTTCAATATTTTTCTATTCACAAATTTAATAAATTCGTAGAGCAAATAAAGTCGTCAAACGTCAAGAAGAAGAAGAAGAAGAAGAAGAAGAAGATAAGAAATACTCGTTTTCACCACAACAATATTTCATAGGATACGTCGAGTGGTGGGTAGTGGGCTTGGTATATCGAGTCAATCCGATCAACCGGGTGCTTCGTACGTTGATGATGTTATCAACGGTCGGGAGCGATCGGTAGTGACGGATAGAGGTGATATAGACGGGAGAGGCCCTCTCAAGTGTTCCGCTTGGTAACACGATCGAAGATCTATGCACCGTGATACGTCCATCAGTATCATCACCGACCGAATGAGACGCCTAGCCATGCGACGGTTCATCCTCGTGTATGTTTATGGCGGTAAGCTCGAGAGGTTTCGCGTATACGTAATCGCATAGCCCATTATCACGATCTGTGCGCATCAATGGTACTCTATATATGTATATATAGGCGCGTGCACGAAGACGCTGAGCCCGGAGGCGTGCTTACGATGAGGTGGAGTCAGAATATACACGATCGATGGTACGAGAGAGAGAGAGTGAGATAGAGAGGCTGGGAGAGGGAGAGGGCGAGAGGGAGAGAGAGAGGGTTGAGCTGCCTCGAGATAATCCCGCGAATGTGAATACTATCGGTAGCGAACAGAGCAGCAGCAATAACATCAGGATCGTTGGAAGAGAGCCTCCGGTATCCCCCGACAGGGGACGATCACGTACAGACTAGACTCGAGCTTTATCATGGAAATCCCCGAGTTCGTCCAGCTCATAAAACAGCGTCCCTGGCGCAAACTGTACCGCACGATATACCATTGGCTACGATATAGATGTTATAGAGGTCTCTTAGTATTGGAAATACAGAGACGCCGCCCTGACTTCTGAAAATAGTACCCCTGTTTCGGTTGTTCTTCATTTATCACGGCATTTTTGACCAAATTTTACGTTTGTCTTTAAGTTTCGAACCGTTTTGATTCAGATCACGGATTAAAAAATACGTTAACGATAGTCGGAGAAAGATTTGTTCCATGTCAAGATGTTTGATTTGAATGAAAGAAAGTAAAAATAAAGACAAAATTGCAATTAAAAATTATTTATCAAATGCCATATTTAATGCCATTTCGACTCGATTAAAGCGAAGTTAAATCGCTCGACTTTGAACGTATCAGTTACGTCACAGTACCGCCAATTCACCAATCGCAGCCTCTTCTCAACCCCCACCCCACGCCGATGCACACCTGCGCGCCATCGCGTGAAAACTCATGCCACTCATGAGAAGATGTACTGTACATTGGAACACTACACTTAGCAGCTGGTACATACGTATGACATATGCATTGCGTACTTCACATTATGTGCTGTACATGCATTTCTTTCGTTGCGGAATTCTCTCACGTATAGTACCCAGAGCGTAACGGGGCCTTAATGGCATTTCGCGAAATGAGAATTCCTCGTCTCTCTCGCTCTCTCTCTGTCTCTCTCTCTCTCCCTCCCTCATTCTATCTCTCTCCTGCTCTATCTCTCTTTCTTACCCTCCCCCTTTCCCTTTCACTCCCTCTTCCGCGGCAGCGAGGAAAAGGCTTTTGCAAATAGCGAGAAGGAAAAGAGCGCGGACCGGAGAAAAGAAGGAAGAGTACGTGCACAAAAAGTCATATATATGACGAGAAGAGACGCCATGCGAGGTTGGAAAGAGGGAAGAAGAAGGAGAGGTGAAAAGTACCGCGAAAGGGCGGGTGGGTGGAGACGGACGAAAAAGGAACTGCAATGTTTCCACGAGGATTTAAAGTGCTTTCGGTTAATAGTATATCCCTAACTGTATTTTATCTTCAAGCGTTCGCGAGTAGAAGTGTACAGCGAGATCACATTTTTATGTCATGTTCGTGCATTATATTATTCACGAAAATGCATTAAGAATCTCGTGACGACGGGGAATTCATCCGAGCTGTGAGAATATTCAGGTTATTAAAGTTTTAATAAACATCTCTTGAATAAAAGACAAAGTTGATTGTTTTAATGAAAGAATAATAATTATGAACCTCGACGGATCAAATGAAAAATAAAAATTCACGTTTCGACGAAAGTAAGCAAGTTTTGCCTCATTTACACATGTCACCCGGCTTGAACTCGATAATTACGATAACTGAAGTAAAAAATTATTCAAGTCAGCGGATCTACATTGCGCGATTGTAATAATGTCAACAAGTCTATATCAAACTTTACATCGTGATGTTAAAGAACATGGGATTTTAGAAGACAAAACGTGCAACTTTTGAATTTCGTTGCGCCCACTTTTCAGACCTTTCACAAAAATTACCACGGCGGACCAGTTAATTATAAATTTTATGAGAATTGTCTACTATCGAAATTCACTCGCTTTTCGTATCACGGAAACGTTATTTTTTATATTTTTCTTATATATTTTATATTTTGTTATATTTTTGTTTTACACCGGTAAAGTCATGTCATGGAAACTGGCAGTATAATTTGCGTTCAAGTTGCGTCAGTCACTGTTGATTGAAGATATACAATTTGAAAAATTATATTCTTCCATTATTACATTTTTAATAATTTGGAGATCATGAAAGAATGTACATAAATGATTCTTACTAAAAACAGAAATTATGAATATCATTGAGATAATATTTTTTAAATAACGCTTGAATATGAATCACAGACAACGGACTTAAAGAATGTTTCTAATAAAATATAGAATACAGACTGCAATAAATACACGTAAGGAATATCTAAAGATATTAATGCAGTTTTGTCACAGCCATAAACAAAAAACCTGCCGCCAGGATATCGATAAAATTAGATATCGCGGTTAACCTGTTAAATATATTAATAAACTATAATATTATCTACACAATCATCTAAAATAAAAACGGTAACAAAAAATTAATTTGACGCGTGTCATTCTTCTCGCAGTATCGAAAAATTTAGTATCGAGACTCACAACCCCCTAGGTGCACCACGAATCATAAAAAAATCCTAAAACGAATTCAAAAAGCTATCTGGAAATATAATTTATACGTTTGCGATTCATTTTCGAATGAAAAGTCGAATGTGAACTCAAACAATGTAACGCATACAATTTGTTCGAAAATTTACACAAGCGTAGGCATACGCGCATATTGAAATCTGTGAATAAATGGGTTAAACATTTCGATACGAACTGCAGAACTAAACTTTTTTACCGGGGCGTCATCGTAGTCAAATATTGTACAATTCGTTTGAAACATTGGAACGAGGTTTATAAAAAATTATCTTTAAGTGCGAGTTTTCCTATTAACCAATTATTTTTAAAAATATTGTCAAAAAACTAGACACTAATTTCATTAACGAAGATTATTTTTAAACTTCAGCTGGTCTGTTGAAACTGATTTGTTTTTTTTAAAACGCTCATACGTTAATATTCTTTAAATATTACAATTGCGACATTACACATTGTATGTAGAATTATTATTTGAATTGACTGCATATAATTTTTGATAATGGACTTTTTCGAAATATATGCATTTATGACGTCATAAAGCTTAAGAGCTTTTTCACCGGAACATTAATTTCGTACCGAAAAATTTAAAAAGTATCTTTTTCCCAGTAGTAACAATGAATTCACTTTGAATCAAAATATTATAATATTTAACTGCAAAAGCCGATCCTCGTGGAGAAACTTGTTAAAATTAATTTCGTTACAAAAACATTTAGTTTTTCAGATTTGGAAAGCAAGCGTCATGATGATATGTAATTCTGTATACGTGCATGCATACTAGGTGTCGTCGATTAATGTATTATTTCAATGGGAATTAAAACAGCAATATTTTATTCGAGAAATGTGATAATAAATGAAATTCAGTACTTCAAGAGGCGATAACGATTCAAAAATATCGACAAGACGGGAACTCAGATAAAGAACGATATTGTAAAACAACGATACGAAACCTCTTCGCTTTTTTAGGCAAAGTAATATAGGCGTTATACTTAAAGTTTCCCATGAGGTTCAGAAATATTAATTAAAATTTTATATTTACATTATAAAAAAACAATTCATCCATGATAATTCTATTCAAAAACAAATCTATTCATATCTTCGATAGGATGCTTACATGCAACAATTATTCCTCGACCTTCAAACTTCGCTATTTCATATTAATTATTACGGAATTCAACTTCATGCCTTCATATATATACACAATGCATCCTTAGATCGAGTACAAGGTTTTCGAGCTACTTGGTGAAAGCCTCATGTAATGTACAACACTTCGTCTATGACCTTGCATCATTACCAACTATAATGTAAATCTCATTATAGATTTGAAGTGTCGAAGGGGAGGAAATGAGCATGTAAATGAGAGGATTGCACGTGTCTGCGCTTTTACTTGATTGGGATTCACACTCCTCAACTATATAAAGCTTCCCCAGTTAATACGCCAAGGAGTAATTGCGACCGAGGTATTCTGCAATAGATATTCACGGGCATAAGGGCTTTTTGGTGATGTATATCACGCGGGGTGTACATAGGACCGAAGGGTGAAAAGGGGGTGAAAAGTGGATGTCCCTCAATCTCAAACAGCGCTCAGTTTACTCGACACTCTCTCGAAAGCATTCAAGCGACGAAGTTTCTCTCACCCATCGAATATCACGAAGATAGGAAGCTTCATCTCGGTAAACGGAACGTCGAGATCGCAATATTTGACCGGAAGCAGTGTGTGTTGCATGAGCGATTTCCCCGCAAGAATTCATCATTATTCAGGAGCAAATTCTTCGGGCTTTCACCTACGTTCGTTAATTACCATTCTCTTGACGTAAATATTTCAATAAAATTGAGAATGGAAGAAAGAATTTATTATTACAAATCCAATCAACTTGTCAATTGTCAAATCATTGTCAAGATTGCGATTGCGGTTCTTATAGTAAGTTCTACAAAAACGTGTATTTTAAAATCGGCAAATTCAATAACCTTTCGTTGAAATGGGAAAGGAAAGCAGTTCAGTGCGCACAAAAGAAAAACGATTTTTCTCACATAAAGTTATAACGCGTACGAAGCTGGAATTTCTTTTTCAGCGATGAAAAAACAATCGGACAAGTGAAAAGGGCGTGTGATATTTGCATCACAGAGTGAAATAATGTAATCGGTGAACCTGGAATAGAAGAATAACGATATGCAAATACGAACTTTTCACATAGAAAGGAGATAATTGAGTTCGAGTACCTATGCTAGCTCTATATATATATACCTATATATACCTACGTATATTTGCACTACCTATAGCGTTTACCTTCGTGAAACAATAAACGCGAATAATCGTTCGGTGAATCTTATCGAATGGTCGACAGTTTAACGCAATATTTCAGTAATTTTTTATGTTACTGAAATAATTTAGAAAGCTCAGTTCGAAAGGTAATCTCCTTTTGCGCCATTGCGGCTGATTCGAGATACAACGCGTAATGAAACTATGTCGAAGAAGTGTGAATCCTTTAGATAAATTAGAGGTAATTCGCCACGTCGACACATTGGAAATTATAACGTTTAGTTCCAATTAACAATTTACCAATAATAAAAATATTATTTATAGAGATTTGTAACCCAAAATTGATAAACAAATTTATTAAAACTAAACAATAAAAAAATGGGATTATTACAAACGAGATGGAAGGTTTTCCATATATACGTTTTCTCGTCCAACGAAATTTCCGCGAGATGAAAATGTCAGGCTCTCGTCGTCGGGGGGCCCTGATAAACCTCGACCTGATTTGAGAGATGTATATCTCTACCCCTTCCCCGCTCTCTCGCTGTTCATCTCGACCTGGTTATATATACACGACTAGCGGCAAACCGCGAGATGAGTGAATTTCGGGATATATACGCGTTTAGCTATTCTTGGTGTGCGACAGTCTGGAACTACTACCTGGGCTAAATTCTGTCCGATGTTTGTCGCGCGACATATTCCCTGACATCTTCAACTCAACGTCCGCCTTCTTGTTGGCGACGTTTCAACGACATTAATAATATGTGATACTGTCATTCCACAGCGTTGACGAATATCTACTGCGATATAATAAAAATAATGATAAACCTCTGACGATTAAATACTGACATTTATAAATATTATTTGGAAAAAATAACTAATTATTAAATAATCTCTAAAAAAAACAATAAATTATGGAATAAACATGCGGTATAATGATTCAGGGGACAATTAAAAAGCGAATGTTTTGTATTTGTGTTCCCAATCGATTTTTCTTTCAACAGTCGTGAATCGTAAGTAAAATGAGGTTTTGGAGCAATTTAAAATATGTCCGATCCTATAACAGCAATGATTTGGTGAAATGAAATCTTTGTTCACGACTCGAGCCTTCTCGAATCGCATTTCGTTTTCACGATTGCCGCAACGAATGCATAGCTGGTTCGAAGTACTGGAGAGATGTAAAAAATAAACGAAGAGCAGCTTTCGCCCAGAACTCGAGCGGAGCACGTACAGAACATGTATAGAAACTAGAAATTTATTACTTCATGAGAGAGAGAGAGAGAGAGAGAGAGAGAGCAGGAATCGAAGAGGAAAACGTTCGCGGAGCACATACACGCGTGTTGCATCAGCCCGCATCGTCGTGGCCAAACGAAAATTTATATCCTCTCTGTGGAATATAAACTTTTTATCGATTCCCTATCTCTCCTCGTTCTCACTCTCTGTGTCACTTCTATTTATCTTTTTTCGGCGTGTGCATACCGCGGTTTATAACCCCAGTGCCCGTTTTTATTTCTTTTTTTTTTATAAATTTCATTTCGTATTAACTTTTCGCTCGTACACGTAACGAAGGAACAACTGTCCATTTTCGGGTCAAGCTTCGACATTCAATCGATCGAGCTGCGCAAAACCATGTGTCATTGAACAATGAGCATTAACGGTCGTATCAATGTCATTATAGAATCAACGAAAATAGAGACGCTTGAGATTTATCAAATTGGATAAACTTCCGTTTAGAACATATATCCGATCGATCTGAAATTTGGTATACTTATTTCCCCGCTAATCGAAGAATCTTTTATCCACTTTCAATCAAGTACGGTTTCATCCATTTGACATTTTTTTTTTCGAAATTAGACAAGTTTCACCGATTTAAGCCTGTGATTTTTTAAATCTAAATATTTCACGATAAATGAACTTTTTAAATTTTCAAATTCCGCCGATTGAATAATAGAATTTTTGAAATTATAAATTTCATGAACTTCAGGATCGAAGAAAAACCTTTCGTCGTTGCCAGAAACGAAAAATTCTCGCCCACATACGTTTATGACCATTGGTTAATCTTTGATTTTGATATGAACGTATACACATTCTCGGCAAAGTTCATGCGTCAAGGGATTCCAAAGTGCTCCCGGTTATTTCGCATGAATCCGTCCGCAACTCGTACAGTTACGTGCACGCAAGCTGCGAATACAAGACGTATGTGAGGGTCGACGCTCGCGAGATCCGGAACGTCAATCAAAAAACTCTCGGGTCTAATATAAACGAAGCTTAAAGCCGCTAGGTTGTTCCAGCCCTGAGTACCCACAGTATACTCACTGACACATCCGTTTTTCAATCCCAACACTGGTAACAGGCTGTGTCCGCGAAACCCTCTCGGAAACATCTCAAAGATTCTTCTGGCGTACCCCGAAAGAGCAAGCTGTCAGTGTTGGCTGTGCCGATGAAAGTCTAGACGACGTCACCGGGTGTCTCGGGCGCAGCATCTATTCATGCATGCGGGCCTACATAACGTACGAGATACGTATAGCAGTGAGTGTTCGCTGTCCAAGACGGGCAGAGCCCTCTGTTGGTTCTAGTTCCGAGATATAGGCTAACATCTACCTACATACACATCCACGTAAAGTATAGAAAACTGAAGCCTCGAGACAGATGAGAGAAAAGTAAGAAGGAGGAACGGGAGAGGTTCAAGAAAAACTTTGTGGTGTGTGGTGGGCACAGAGGGTGCACGGACGGGGGTCGAGATTGAAGTCAGGGGGCGGTAAAGCTTTGTGCGCCGAAGATTGGCTTGAGTCTACGGAATCTTGGCTGATAGCATCGAGGCACCTCCTCACTCCCTTGACCACTTTCCTCAGACACACGGTAAACACGCACAAAGAGAGGCAGAGGGAAAGAGAGAGTGAGAGAGAGAGAGAGGGAGAGGAACATAGACAGAACCTCAGTCTCTAGACATCGAGTCTATGCGACGGACGTCTCTGAAACCATTTTTTATAGGTTATGTATCGATGCTATTGTTGTAAAAATAGGAATATCGAGCCATGGAGTGAAGAGCTTTTAGTCTGTATGATATATACTACGTGGATCAGCGTGAATCGACTATCATACCCGTCAACTACGTCCAAGAATCTTACTTATTTGTTAGATACACGTCTATATCTTTGGGTGCTACAAGATACATACTTTTTTCATCGACTTGCTTACTGAGATTCTTAATAAAAATAATAATAATGTACAAAGGCCAGAGCGTAAAATTTGTTTTTACTACTGACCTCATGAAGCACCAAACTTTCAAAAAATATTAAAAACGATGTATTTCGGGTTTTCAAAAATTCATATTTTACGAAATAATAGAGTATGTATGTTATTTTTGACGGAACGAGGCATTGTTGTAAAAGCTAAGGCATACACGGTTGATAGTAGCATTTGTTATTTCTTGATACGAGTGATATAAATATGTATATAGTTGGTTGAAAATTGATGGTCGTCGCCAACCATTGAGTACCATTATCACGTTCCCGTATAAATGGACATGGTGCCTATACGCATACGTGTACAGCATCTTGAGAGTGAAACGAATTTTTCTCTCTTGCATGTTGTACGCTGACTTCTATTGTTTCATTATCGCAAGTGCGAGAGAATTATAGCTGGTTGGAGAGGAAAGTTGAACGTGCGGAACGATAATAGCGTGCTCCACGTTCGCTTTATATATTGTTTCTTCTGTGAAAGTGTTTGGTCTTCTGGGGGTTAGGCGACTTGGCGGCTTGTTTTTGTAATAAAAGATTATAGTTATTTAATTACAAACACTTGAAACTCTGCAAGGCCAACAAACACCCCATATATTTGTTTCTTAACTTCACATATTTATTTTCATTTATCGATGAAATGATGTAAAAGATGAGAATCTTACATGCCATATAAGTGTCTTACCGTATGGAAGAGCTAACAGAGGATTGTACATGCTCAAAATCCATTACAGACAAGTGACACTACCTCTTATCCACCCATCGTCCCTACCTTCCATGATTAAGAAATTGTTGAAAATTGTATAACTACGTGACAAGAAGGGAATAAATTGTTGAATAAATCTTGCGTTCCGGAATCGTACGAGGGACGTTGCATCACATGTCGATTTCTTTCGATCGAGAAATCATTCATCGACGTCACCGGGGGGTTGAAATCGACTGCTATTCCAGAATAGCACGAGAGAAAACTCTGGAGACTGAATTTGTTAAAGCCGGAACATCGTTGTCGAGTGAAAAGACGAGGAAATCAGAGAGCGAAGAAAAGTATAATGTAGCCAAAGATAAAAGAGGCAAAGAGAGACATATAGAGAAGGGGAGTAGCAGGAAGAGAGAGAGAGAGGGATGCGAATCGAGTCTCCGTGTTTCCCACAATTGCACTTTCCTAGACCGGAAAATCTCTTGCAGCATAAAATTCATCTCCGATGATTCACTCTCCTCTCGAATTGCTCAAACTGTATATACGTCACGTCGCTTCTTTGAAGGACGGGTGGTCCCATTGGTCCACGCAATAAAACGTCTCAGGTATACTTTGTGCAACAATATATATATATTTATTGATATGAAAAGGGTATCACCTCGGTGTGAAAGATACCCGACTCGCGCATTGCGTCATCATCTGCTCTCAGGATGGAAATTCTCCGTGAAGTTTCACGAATGAACGCTCTCGCTCCTGCGGGAAGCACGATGTGGCGAGCATAGTCGTAGAAAATAGAAGATGAATAAAAAATGTTGGGAATGAAAAAATGTTAGGTACGATATATCTCCTATATATATATAACCATGACTTTGGTAACCGATGAAGAAAATGCGAAATGAATAAACATGAGATAGCGGGATATAACCGCGGTGGAGGTAGAAATTCGGTAAGGATGCAACGAAGAAGATAAGAGGAAGTGAGAGAGATAGCGAGAAAAAAGCGTCGGGACAAAAATGGAAGAGAAAAAACGCGAGGGGGTAACTTACCACGGCGACAGGCTTCGCCGCTTCTTGATAGAAACTCTCACCCAGCATTCTATTCCTCCTCTTGTTGGAGGTTGGGAAAGAGGGAGCCTGTCGCAGAAAGCGGTCTTATGTAAAAAAAAACCCTCGACAATTCATCCCTGTTTTTTTCGCTCCTCGTTCGTATTAAAAAAATATTTATTCGTGCTACGCAACTCGCAGGGGGATTTTATGTGTCATGGATTTCCGCACGTTTTATCATCCTGTAACGTCGACGATTTTAGGTTCTACTGATACTACCCTCATTTTATTGTATGAATTTAAAAATAATTTTTAAACGTTTCGCAATTATTTTGGCAAAGTGACGGAGATTTCAACCTTTCAATACTTTTGGTTTCGATATTTCGCTGATTTCAAGATGTCAGTTCATAACTCAAATCCCATACCCTTTTGTGGATACTTACAATTAGTGACACACAGTGATCCCGAGTAGAAAATTAATTAGACTACCTGACGTTTCATCAGACTCGAACCAGGCAAAAATAAAATAAATCAATGCTTGATTTCACGAGTGTATAATATAAATCAGGATCGGACCAGGCCCTGCTAAGGCGTACCTGATTTGGAAGTTTCTATGCACTCCTTCAGATTGCTACGATTCGCGTGAGCACTATCACAACCTATCCATATAAGTGAGGGAATCAGCATAAAGAAGAATCTCGAGACAGCAAAACAGTGTGATAAATTGGTCCCCGATTATTCACACGCACACATCCACACATAAATATATCATTTTTCAACTATACAGGAGGACATATCGAATGCAACAGGAGAATTTATATTTTCTTTTCTGTTTTATGAATACAAAGTCATTATAAGATGAAGCAATAGTGAGAAAGCGATATTAATAGTTGAGAAAATATGCAACGAAAGATTATTTCACAAATCTATAACTATAGCTTTTATTCGACTAAAATTAAGTTAGAATCAGGCTGGAGCCAGGTATCAGACCAAGCTTAACATGCCTGACTTGAACCGAATTTGAAGCAAAACACACCTAATCAGAGCCACATCGTAGCCTGATTAATTTTCTGCTTGAAATACCTTCAAATGGATTTTGAATCCCAGGAAAATGTAAAGCCTCGTTCTTGTAAGTCAGGTGTGGTATATGTGGCATTCATAGCCTGCCTTTTATAACTCAAGGTTTAAAGAGGTTTCATTTGTGGCCCGATTCCCATACCAATTCCCACAACTCGATTCTCAAGAATATTAAAGGTACAGTTAGAGTGCAGTAAGTAATCCCTACTCGACCCTTGAACTCAAATCCCCAGCGTAGACTTAGATAAAACCGGCTCGCCGTGAATTAATTCTCAAAGTATTTCCTATCGTATCGCATGAACGAACACGTTCGATCGTATCCCTTCATGAACGTATCAATGAAAATTTCAGTAAATTATGGCACCGAGGACCACTCCTCTGCCTCGTACGATTTCAATGAGACTTTACAATCGTCGCTAGTTATCCGAGACCGAAAGAGTAAATCTCGAGTTAAGAGTACTCATTGGTACATGTCGACCAGAACTACCACCGCTTCATCTACCGATCTTATATATATCCTATTTCCTGCAAGAACCTTCGAAGTTCACGGAACTCGTCTCGTGGATTTTCGAGGAGTTCGTATCCAGCTAGCTCTACGTATATATATATATATATATATATATATGTTTTCAGGATAGAGGTTCGGCTCAACTATATCTCTACAATCTATTGGCTTTTCATATACTCGACGCTTTGTTGGAGCCTCATCTAGAGGATTCTGTATAAATATCGTTTCATCGAAATCTCTAAACTTTCAAAAGTGCAATATATCACTAATATTATTATATGACCATTTATCCACATGGTCCTCAGATAATATATAAAATACTATGATGATGATAATAATAATAAAAATAACAATAATGATAATAATAATGATAATGTAATATTGTCGTAATCGAAAATCGAATTTATTTATTACCCGGTTCTACCTACCTAACTTGTTATGTACGTACTATATCATATATCCTGTGGTATGAAATATATTTTTGCCAGAAAAATGTAACAGCTTCATGATGGACCTATACCAACCACTTTACTGCAGAGTGGTAGAGAAATTTTTTGGCTTAATTATTCTGTGAATAAATTACGCGTAGGAAACCCATTGTCTGGTACAAAAAACTGAAATAAACAACGACCATGGAAAATTAATGCTGAAACTGATTGTAACGAAAAATGATTAAGATTCATAGATTATAATGAATTATGAGGCGGAAGTACGTAACATTTATCTAAATAGTCAATAAAATAGTTGATAATAATGATTCGCTAGTAAATTGCACAATTAAAATATTAGCACGAATGAAGTTTCATGCGTGTAAAATAGACATAATTTTTCCCTCGTGAGATGAAAATCGTTAATGTTAAACGATCGCCATGCTCGAGTATCGAGGAAAACAAAAACAAAAAAATAAATATTGAATACAAAAACATTCAATTGAATTTCACCCATGTCAAATCCGGGCACTTCCTTCTACTAATTTATACCAGAGCTTTTAATAATTAAAAATAAAATTGAATTCTTCGATAAATACCCAATCAGACATTGAGTTATATTTTGTTCCTTCCTAGATATAAAAATCTCTCGTTTCGAACAATCGCTGTACCCACACACCGAGCACTTACAATCCCGCGTCCCACATACGCAACAAAACCTCCCAGAGGGTAGAGATATATCCAAGTACACTCAACAGAAAACAAGACACAGATATTCTCTGCGACGCTTCGCACGATAAACCGTGCCACTCGGAGCTATACGCTTGGCAGGTAGAGGGTAAAAAGAGGAATATGAGCAGCGAAAAAATCCCGCGCGATATAAGAGGGAAAAAAAGTAAGGCATGTCCCGAGAATGGATTTGGCGAAAAACGGTGTCGGTCTCGTAGAGAAACAGAGAGATAGAGAGAGAGAGAGAGAGAGAGAGAGAGAGAGAGAGAGAGAGAGAATGAGAGGGAGAAGAAAAAAGCTAAAGAAAGAAGATACGCGAAAACGAGCACTGTTATCAATCGCTTTCGCGCGACACCAGGTGTGAGGCGTCTGGTCCAGAAAGAGGACGTGCATCGAGCGAGATCTTCCTCTCCGGCAACGTTCTCGATCCTATATATCCTCGCGTATTTCGTCTCTTTGTGTATATATACGCATATATAAAGTATATCTATACATTCATAATGTGTCGGAGAAACAACGGTGGATATTGCCTCTTCGGCGAGCCTCCTTCGCTCCGCTCGAGAGAGCTTTGAGAGGATGAACTTGGCACGATGAAATATGCCTCCCCGTATCTCTGTTTCACTCCTTCTCCTTCTCTTGGCCCCAACCTCCTACCGTCGCTCTCTTTCTCTCTCTCTCTATCTCTGCTCTCGCGTCCATCCGAAAGCACCAAAACGTCCTCTCTCACATGTATACACATTTAACTTCGGACCGGTTTAGAAGTGGTAAGCAGGAAAACAACTCCGCAACACACGTATACTGCGGGAGAGATTCGACTGTGGTGAACGAGGGCTGACCTGTGTGTGCTTATACTACTGTACTGGCTTCGGGAATTCCACGCTTCCTCTCGCTCGCTCTCTCTCTCTCTCTCTCTCTCACTCCCCCTTCCAACACACCACCCGCAGTTCCACAACGAGTCCCTCGGGACTCGTGGAACTTTGTTCGCAGATATACTCTCGCGATACAACAGATATAGTTATATGTATATATGTATAAATAGTGTAAAGTATAGTTTTGGGGTAGGTTGGAGACATCCCACCCGGTACGACACCGCGAAACTCGAAAATTACCTCGTCGTTTATTCATCGCTACCGCGACGAACGGTGGAGAGCGAAGAGGCCCAGTGTCGACAGAAAAAAAGAATTGGGGTGAGCATGAAAAAAAAATATATCTCGGGATTTTTGTGATTTGCACTGTGGTGGGGAATCGAGCAAATACCTATGTGGGAACGTCATCGTTCGATTCAAGACACTGTAAACCGGAACCTACAGTCAGGAAACGAGATAAAGGAAAAGGCCATGTTTTTCGTTTTATTTCAGACATGTATATTTGAAAAGTTTAGCGAGAACCTACTTTGTGAAAGCCAACGAGATACGAGAGAGGAAAATTTATTAGATAAGTTTCTCTCATAACGAAACTGCAATTTCGTTAACGCCCATTTTTTTATAGCTACCTTTGTCGATTATACAAAGAAAGAATTGATCAAAATTTAACGAGATAAGACATTAAATGATATTGATCGATATCGATCGATAGAAAACTAAACTCTCGCCTCTCTCGATAAACTTATCAAACAACGTCAATGTTGAAGTGATATTTCTTTTTTTTATCGTTCCGTGGCTATAAAAAAACGCGATACACTATAAGCGACATATAAATACGATGTATACGTTAGTCAAACTTGAAAGAGAGTGTATATTTATTATAGTTCTTACAGACCGAAATGACGAGAAAATACATAAAATCGACATCAGAATAAAATAGACATATATGTATGTACATACATTGCACGTATCGCCTGCGTTGTAACGTTAGAGTGAAAAAAGGGCAAAATCCGAGTGGTGGTAACAGAAAAAAAATCTCAACTCACTGTTGTCACGCTCTTTTGTCCTGTCACGCAGTCGGACGTGACGTCATCGCCAACCGGCATTTTTACGACACGACAATGCGAAACGAAGACACGATGAGGGTGAGAGAGAAGAAGGCCGGGGGGGGGGGGGGGGGGGGCAGAGAGAAGTGAAAGTACAGTGCGATGGACATGGAATGAAATAAAAATAGCACGAAGAGTCGTCACATGCACGATCGCTATACGGTTTATATATGTACATGTTATATATTTATACGTGCATGGAACTCTATACCTAGATGGATCCAACTTTACTCTCAGTTTGCCTGCGGCAGTTGTGTATGAATTTTTGTTCGTCACTGTTAACGGCGAATACAAATATTTTGTTCCATTTCGGGGATATATGAAAAAAATAAAAATAAATGTAAAAAAAAACAGATTGAAACTATTCATACGCAATGGGTGTATGGGTGGGCTGCATTGAAAATATCACGTAAAAATTCTAAAGCTTAGATTTTTCTCGATCCGATAACAGATTTGATGTTCGGTTTATCGGTACGTGTACCAATGAAAAATTGCGATTGGACGGAAAAAGACGAGGGCTGGAGACAACTGTATTAGTGATAATGATAATATTTGTCATTTAAGTGTTACGATCTGCTAGATTCGTCCGAGTTTGAGGATGCGTGGACACGATCAAATTCTCTTTTCGAGTCAGGGCAATTAAGTCCTTTTACGAGAAGTCGTTTTCGACTACTCCGATGGTCAGTTTTGACTATGCGAGAGATTATATGAGAAAAGTTCGACTCACTCTCGTTGATCGTGCGATTATGATGATCTGATGGAGCTCGGTACGGTGCAACAGTGATTCTCGGAGACTCGGTAAAGAGTGAGAAAAGTATGTTCTATACACGAGTTCCGTTATCAGAGTTGTATTTTCATTGCACAATTTAGTGACTCTAACGATAAGATTACTTTTACAATATACGAGTTTAGTCTCGATGAATTCCAACTTATGTACTTACGATTAGATTAATATTGTACTTAACAGACAAAAATCCTTCCAAGATTCTTGTTGCGGTAGAGGTACAGCAGTGTTAGTGACTTGTCGACCCGGTGACTGGTTGGTTTAGACTGTCGAAGAAGAACTGATTTCCTGTTGGAAAAGAAGGTTTTTTTTACATCAAACTTCCGCGTGACCTGTGCACTCTTGGTTGGTTGGGCTGTTTCATTCGACAAACTGGGTGTTGCACATTCGCGAGTCGATACGACACTATGGTCCGGTTCCGGCAGAACAAGGGTAGCTCTGCACTTCTCATAGCTGTCGTTGCGATAGGACGGCCCGTGAATTTATTACCTAATGCGAACGGGTGCTCCATATATTTCCTTTCCGGGTTACGTGACGTTTAAAGACATGTTGAGGGGTGTCGCAAGACTACTCCCCAAGAGCTGACGTGTTATAACTCTGGGTCGAACGTGGCGATGTTGGATAGACCTTTGGAAAAGAGAGGGGGGATTGGTCAGTTGGTGGATGCCGATAGCTAAGATTTAACTGGGTGGGAATAGGAAGGTATATAGAGCATCGAATTATGTGTCTTGGATCGTAGCGGGCCGGGATTTGGTTAAGTGGGAATAGGAAGGTATATGGTGTATCGAGTAGTGATTAGATCTAGTTAAGTGGAGATAGGTAGGTACAGCGTATATCTAGTGGTGATTTCCGGATCGTAACATAAGATCGCGTTGTCCGATGGCAAATTGCCTTGAGAATTCTTCGGAATTCGGCCCAGATATTAATTCAAGTTTTGGCCATATCACAATGCATTCTGCTGCTCGACAACACACTCGAGACCTCCCTCTTCATCAAGAGCCTAAATTCCCTTCGTTTCTTGAGGCGACGTTCGATAAAAATGAATTTTTCGAGGTAACAACGAGCCGGGTCACAACGAATAACAAAAGCGTCAACAGAAAATATTTTTTCAAAATTGAACTTAAAGTCACACGCGATTAACGGTGAAATTTAAATATAAATACTGATGTGTCTGGTCACGTGGAAGAAAAATATCTATTCTTAACACGAACGAAAATTTCAGCCATTTGGTTGAAAAACGTTGAAAGAATTAGAGCGCGAAGATAACATATCTACCATTAACAGCCATTATCTCACTTAATGACCACGATGACAATTTAAACGCGAAACTATATCTGGTGCAATTTTCGTTCACCAAAATAGATACTGCAACGTAAATAAACGTAGATTTTAAATCAATATGCAGGTTCAACTTTTTGTTGCAATTATCGAGACGTCGACTTCGAACCATACGATAAAAACTATTTAAAAGGTAATATGCCACGCGGGTTTCGCATCTTTATAATCCGATCAAACGATTACAATTCACGGCTATATCGGTGAGGTTGAAAACGTGGATAATGCCAATGCACCGGCTGGATCACGTAGACGACATTTTCAACGTCGCGATTATTCGCTTGGATTTTCTCATATTCTCTCCTCTTCGCTAATTTGCAATTTGTGTGACTTTCGGGCGCGCCGTACGGCATGCATGCACATATCGTTTTCTCGTGCTGGATCTAATTTCGTTCTGGAAATGAGCCGCGATATTAATTTAATCGGACCCCGGAATATTGCACAATTTCGCGAATAATAAAATTCAAACTTTGTTAGGATCGTGGTATGTGCGGAGTCGCGTTTTTGCGGCGCATGCATTGGCCGCTCGTCCAGAGAGAATTTCTGGTTAGAGTGAATTTTTGGTCGTTGAGCGAAATGCCAACGACCGCAGAGCTCTGACCAATGAAAATTCATGAATTCTCCACCTTGAGCGTATACATATATACGAGTATATACATAGGCGCGCTACCCAAAAAGCCATATATTTCCGTGATTCACGGGGGTTGCGTGTGCGCGAGTTGCACGTATGCGCATGCGCGCCCACACACTCGCCGCTCTCCTCACAACGGCGTTAGAATGGTTTTCGGCAAGCGCGGAGCTGCGGTATATTCATGAATTTTTATAAGATTGTGCCAAAGCTTTCTACCTCACGCAAACTTAATCTTATACGCGTCGTATTAAAAATCTGAAACTCGAAATTCTCACAAATAACGCTGAAAGCTAGAAGGTGACAAAATGAAATTTTTATTCATCATTTTAATTGCAAAAAAACATTCTTATTCGTACATTATTTAAATAGAATCAGCCATTTAAATTTATCTTTGCGAATTACACTGATTTCGAAAAAAAGCAAATCTATTCCGCTTTCAATTATTTAATGAAAATGGCCAGCTTTTTGCACACCATAGCATTCGCGCGCGAGATTTATATATTGACGGTAATTCGACTGTTACACTTCATCATGTGATATTGTAATATTATTCATGGAAAAGCATTTTATTCGCGCGTAAAATTTTAAAAATAGTTCGGCGAGGCTCCGCCATTATTACGAGGCGCTCGTTACATTATTCCGCTATGGACAAATGAGTTTACCTCTCGCGAGCTCTTGGATATTCAAATGCGTGAAGAAAAAAAAAAGAAATAAGTATTCGACGCAAATCGTCGAGAAATATCGCCGAATCGGGCTCTTGGAAGCGAGGAGAGAGCACTTTTCTGCAAATAATGGAAGATTTAACCATCGGGAGAGCTCTTCGTCGTGAACTCGACCTACTTATGTATTTCCGTAAGAATTTTTCAGAGCGGATTGTAATACCGATACTTTGTCTTCATTCCCATGATGTTAAAAGCACCTATATGTATCTATATATACGGTGTACAATTCTCGAAGATAAAAATCGCAAGGTCGGTAAAAATAAAATTTATAAAAAAAGAAAAGAAAAACAAGGGGTGCTAGAAAATGGTATGTCCGGACTCGCTGAGGCGCAAGAGACAAAAATAAATAAAAGAGAGCAAAGGCGGTTCATAGAGAAAATTCTTCATTCTACTTCGCTCGCACGCAAGAAGAATAAGAAAACGAAAAACGAGCAAAGTTGGTCATTAACGAGTGACTTATGGCATTTCACGTGACAAATGTGATCTTCGATGTATCGACCTGGGCGTCGCACGAAAGCACCCACGAGGGTTGCCCTCCACCGCTATCCCTTCCGCCCTCGACTCTTAAGAGGGTCGTTGGGACTCTACGTTGCTTTTTCTTTACGCGCACTATATATATATATATAGTAAAATATATGTACTTTGCCCTTTCCGAAGCAAAAGCTTTCGAGGCAATATATCGACAATTTGGGGGAAGCCCAATAGCGAATGGATTGAGAAAGAGGGAGAAACGGAAAAAACGTCTGTCTTTTTCTAGCTTTGTTTATATATGTCTTAGTACTTACACGTATATATAGACGCGTAAGTACTAAGAGCACTTCGCTCACATAATGTGTAGAACTACCGTAGATCTTGTTTATGCTTCATCACTCTTAAATAAGACACGTAACGTTTATTCCGTTCAAGTGAGATCCTCGGCACATTATTTCTAATTTTCCACTGAAATACCCGATATATGACTCATCCCTTTTAATCGGCCAGCTGGTATATTATTTATCCCATGCCAATGGGACACCTGGTATTGGATTAATCTTTTTTTAAATGCGACACCCGGTATATGGTTTATTCCTTTCAAGACAGTCGGTATATTATTCGTCCTTCCTAAATGAGGCCTAATATCCGATTAATCTGTTTCGACGAAAACACCCGGTATATATTTCATCCTTTTCAGATGGGATACCCGGTATATCCTCCCCTGGATTCTTGTTCATGGGGACAGCGACATCTTTTCATTATATATGTTACATCCACATATATTTCGTGTGGGTATATGACATATACGGTAAAAAAAAAGAGGATTATTATCGATCAACTGAAAAATTGTTGAAAAAGTTGATTAGATTAAAGTGTCCGGATGAAGTTATATATTTATAAATATCAAAGCAGCAAGGGGCCAGAAATGCTGGAGGATCGAAAGGAAGAAAACATAGCGAGAGGATAAACGAGTTTCCTGTGGCTGCTTACTATACTGTCAGTGATGAAAACTCGATCGAAACGTTCTACGAAGCTACGGAGAAGAGAGGTACCCGCCCTGGGATTCCCCAGGACGCTGTTCGGCCAAGGCTTCTTTCGTGGCAGAACGAAAGCGAAGGAAGAAAAAGAAGATAAAAAAAACGGGTCAACTGGCAAGGATGCTGCAGAAGAGCTGCTGGCTGAGCTTTCGAGATGAAGAGGGCGAGAGTTGCGAGAGAGGAAATAGGATAAGGAAGAGGAAGCGGACTAGAGGGGGAAAGAGAGAAAGAGAGAGAGAGAGAGAGAGAGAGAGAGAGAGAACGAGTCGCCGAAAGGAGAATAACGGAGGGGTGGCTTTTAATATCGTAATGGAGAGACGAAGTAAAAGAGAGAAAGAGGTAGGGAGTAAATCAAAGAGTATAAGTTCCATTACAAAGACAAATTTGAGGAAAAAGCGAGACGAACGTGAGAGGGTGAGACTGGTCGAGGATTCTTCGAGTTGGCTTGATTCTTCATCGTTAAAGGCGACTGCTACACACCACCGTATCAACGTCGTTCGACCACATACCGAGACCCTTTTTCCAACCCCTACTCTTACAAAGACCCGGAGGGTCGACTCCCCTGTTTTCTTTTTCTTACTCAATCGACCGATTCGAAGTTTGACGTAGGAAAATGTGCATTTCCATCGACCAGCGTCCAAGACAAAAGTGGACGGTCCTACTATTCGCTAATTGTGTTCCAAAAGGGTGTACGAGTGTACGTGCACCGATGTCGCTGGGTAGAAACAATTGTGATGTTTGTTTCGTCTGTATGGTAGCAGGAGAGTGAGGAAGAGAGTATGTGTGTGTGGAAGAGAGAGAGGGGGCAATTCAATTTGCAGGCACCTTACCACAGCGTCAGAGTAGTGGTCTGTGGTTGAAGATCGTAATGCGTGTGGTCGTTTGAAACTGGAATTTGAATAATCGTCGCGTAATTGTCGTCTCGTTGGAATTAGTAGGTCAGCGAGCGAGAGGCGAGACAATGACGGCATCTCCGTCTACCTCCTCTCCGATTCGCTTCCTAATCGGTAAATCCTTAAACTCGCTATATCGCGCGCTAAATACCTCGGCAATCACAGAATGCCTCGTTTATAATACATCCGTTTTAATTATCGCAGCGATTAATATAATTGAAATTAATGCATATTTTTCATAATCCTTCGTTATTCTTTCTCACGTCGGAGGAACTTTCCTCTCACGGCTTTTCCTCGTACCGACAAAGTTTCACGAATAAATTAGGATCAGCCCATCAATTCGAAGTTTGCTCGAGCGATTAAAATGTTGAAAGCTTTATCATATTATTATTATTCAGTTTCGCATTTTCTAATGGTTTCTGGACATGCGTCGGGGCTCTCCCGACAAAGGCACATGTTCATCAACATTCTACTGTTAGGGATATGAAGCTATTAATGGTCTTGTAGTGTTCCTGACTATAGTCGTTGTTTTAAAGAACGCTAAGTGTTCGATTCTTCCTGGACGAGGTGGCATCTTCTGCAGGTGTCTGTTTCCGTGTTTTCTTTTATTATATAGTTTTCTATAGTTTATTATAACGATCACTCTATCTCGTAACGCCTGAATGAATCCTTCAGTTTCCGGAAAGAACCGTCCTGTTTTGAACCATTTATACGATAGCTCTTTGTCCATGTTTGGGTTCTGCATGATGTAGTCAGTGATGTGTAGTGTTCTTGCGGGACATATTTCCTTTTTTTATTCTGTTGTGAATAGATGTGCGTATTCCTTTATGTATTTTTGTCATGGATCAAAGAACTGTATTTTTTATCTGCTCTGACAATTTTTCGATGTAGTGGTACGGTCTTGGTGTATGCATTGTGTAGTAGTTGTATGTCTGCAAGGTCTCTTTCCACTTCGACCCTACTGATCACTCCTCTTACGGTGCATAAGTTCGGATATAATTTATCACGTTCGTTAAGATTGGTCCTGATTAGTCTGTTGAGTTAATCTAAGTTGGCATCGGTCTATTGGATTATTCCATTTGAGTAGGTGAGTACGAAGACTCCATGGGTGTGTATGGCTTTAAAGATATTTTTGAATTTGTTATTATTATTAGCATTATTTCGAGAAAATAAAATT
This sequence comes from Netelia inedita, assembly GCA_964017225.1. Lineage (NCBI taxonomy): Eukaryota > Metazoa > Arthropoda > Insecta > Hymenoptera > Ichneumonidae > Netelia > Netelia inedita. Next base: position 11,513,909 of record OZ024923.1, read on the forward strand.
ATAATCGTTTGGTGTATTATCAGCGAAACTCATCTTCGGCTTAGTTAGTGCAAGAGGTCGCTAACTGACATAAACGAAACTTTGAGAAAAGCACTTAATACTTTTAATACTATTGAATTACCTACCTGTATATCATCATAAGTATGAGAGTGTTGAAAAAATGAGAAAAAACATCGTTAAGATATTTATTAAAGAAATCAAAGGGAGTTAGAACAGAAAGTGATTAACTGCTTTTCTCAAAGTTTGGTTTATGTCAGTTAGTGACTTTTTTATACTAACGATAAACCGACGTTATATCATAACTATTTTGATGATAAAGAAAACATCACGTTCGAGTGAAATACATAATTCCTGGTACAGGATAATAGAAATGTTGATTAGTCCCATCTCCCTAGTCACCACGTTATGATATTCATGGGTTGTTAAACTACGGGTTCCCGGAAGCTATGTTACCGTAATTTCGTGAACAAAAGAAAATTAAATCAGCACTGATCCGCGGCACGAAAAATAAAGTGCGTGCACATCCGCCCGGTACATACGTACACGCAGTTCCATGTCCCCGGCGTTTTTCCTGTCATATGGTTCGGTTCAAAGAATTACCAATGACAAAGAGTATGGCGTGACGGTAGCGGGAAAGCTCAAAGCTCACGGCGTGTAGGGCGAGGAGAGAGAGCTTACGCCACGGAATAAAATTGCAAATTAAGCCCCGTTGGCGCTCAGGGACACAATTACCATGCTCACAGCGGGGCTGAGACCGCAAGGACGATGGCATCCTCGTGGAACGAGAAAGGGCGACAGAGGGAGGGGGTTCTTCCGGGCTCGAGTTATCGAGCATCCCTTCGCTTACTCTCGGTCTTCTTCTAGCAGAGTGGTGTTCCGAGAGCAACGACATTGCTCAGACTATACATAATACATATATATATGTACATGTATATGTGATAACGTATGAGATTACATATGTGATGATACATAAGGCATTAAGTATATATAACATAGTTGGTGGTTTTTGTGCTCATGTACCATCGTTATAACCAGTTTATGTAGATATTGCATGCATCCCTTCGTTGACTCGTCGCAAACCTTTTAATTTAACCACAAAATGCACACAAAGATAGAAAAATAACGGGAGCAAGAGAGCCCGAGTGGTCTCGGTCGGAAGGTCAGTCTCAGTCGGGTCACGGCAAGAATTTTCCTTCGGGAAAACCCTCGAGCCGCGAGCTTTGCACGAGTTATACCCCGTGAATCATTTCCGCGAAAGGAGATGAAAGAAAAAATTGAGGAAAAGGAAAAATGTATAGAACGCTTAAAAAGCTTGGGAATGTAGGTACTGTGTGTTCGCTGGGCGTAATTTAATGATCGGAGATTGAATGAGTTGCTTCGTTATTAGAGGTCGCGGAATTACGACGTAATTGTATAATTCGTTTATATTAGGGGTGGTTTCTCGTTAATTTCTTTTTAATGGAGATTGGAAACGGTGGAACGGCAAGAGCTTTCGCGATTCCGACAATTTGCGTAATAAAAAGACGCGGAATAATCATCAACGATACCATCGACGAGATCCGTATTGATATTCGTAGTCGCGTACATTTAGATAAACGACGATTTAAAAAAGAGCCAACCCTCTTTTCAGCGTCCATTTATTATTTTTCGTTCTACTTTTTTTTTATTCACCGGTTGATATTTTCTACTCAAAGCGTTCTCTCGGTCCGCTCGTCTGTCTACGTCGTGGCGAAAGGGAGGAGCGAGACACCAACAAAGGATCGCACGTTGATGTGCATGGAACAGCGCAATGGGAAACGAGCCTACGATCGAGAGGCTTAAAAGTCGATTGAACTCGGAACTTCGATGTATAAGGAACGGCGGAGAGGATTTATCGACGCGAAAGGTTATATCGATAATTTCTCGCGACTATCAGAAGCCACCCTCTACCCACCCCTCGTCCTCTTCCTTTGCAACCTTTTTTACCTCGTCACGTATTTCTTTTTGTCGTTCGCTGATGTTTTTTATTCGTCGTTTTTTTACCGTTGTGCATCCGATGAGGGGATAAAAGAAAGGAGAATAAAAAAATAGAAAGACGGAGGAACGGAAGAACGAAGGGTGATAGAAGAAAGAACGAGCCGAGGCTTGTGTCAATGTCTGCTCAAGTTCGGAAAAATCCAATCTCTCCTCCTTCTCTCTCTCTCTCTCCCTCTCTCAGTCTTTGTCTTAGACTGTACTTTTATTGCTACTGTGTAATATTAAGGGAGAGCAAGCTAGAACGTGGATAATGCAAACCACCCTTAAGGTAGTCTCGACAAAGCCACACCAAAAGTTGAATTAATATTGCCAATAATCCAATATCGTCTGTCGTCGATTGTTTCAACTACTATTATTCTTTATTTTTCATTTTTAAGAGTTACCCATCCCCGACAATCGGATTTAAAAATATCAATCTCCTTTTAATAACAAATCATACCTATATTTCTCAACCCATTGAAACATGAATATCACATAAAGAAATTGCTAATTATTTTCTCGACAAAATGTGCAACGTTTGCATGTCCCGCATTGCCCGAAATTGTTTATCCGTTTGACATTTACCACTGTAACATCTAGCGATAGGGATGGGCAGCTACATTGTAAGCAGAAACGCCCAGACCAATTTTACCTACTGCTATCACCGACGTCTTTCCTCTTGTACGTACTTTTGTCAACCTCTTTATATCGTTCATGGCTCTCTGTACTTTGCCGTATTATACAGGCGCACATATTTACCATGCGTATATATACATATATATGACATATACAACTGTTTCTCGTCTTTCTTTCACTGTTCGCTCGTACGTCCCCCGTTCGCCAACGCTACAGAGATACATTATTCATGATTTTGTCAACGGGCTTTGCTGCGATATTTTTACAATATTATACTTTGAAAACTCCGAGAAAGAGAGAGTGAGAGGAGGGTGAAAGTGCCGAGAGAAAATAGCGTGAGAGGGAGTGAGAGGGAATGAGAATGAGAGAGGGAGGGAGATGGAGGGACAGTACAAAAGGGCACGCGATGGCATCGCCCACGCACACCAACCGATCCTCGATTCCGGCCTGCTGTTTCCATACAACGCTTCGGCTCTCTCCGCATGTATTATATATATATATATATATATAGTGATGTATATACACGATATAAAATACACCAGACGAAAAGCTCGCACCTTTTCTATCAACCTCTCGCTCTGCCGGAAGTCACTCGAGAGCGCCGCAACGTGAAATTTGAATTTGAGCTCGGCTCTTGTGATGGGTGCTGGTTTTCTGTTATCTCTCTTTTTTTTTTTACTTTCGTCGAGCATGAAAAAAAAAGTACTGCTGCAGCGTCGACGTAACGAGAGACGCACAGTCGGCACAAAATATATGAAATCCTCTTCGTGGTGCATTCTCGAATACGGAAATGAAGGAGAGGAGTCGAAATATTACCTCGCGAATAAAATTTACAATCGGGGCTCAATTATGAAACATCGGAATTTTTCGTTGCTGCGTGGTTTTTTTTTATTATTATCGTACGACTCGGAAAGATAGAAAAGAGAGAGAGAGAGAGAGAGAGAGAGAGTAAGTAAAAACTAAAAAATTCAATGTCCTATGGTAGAATATAAAATGCGTTATTGAAATAAACCCTAGTCGTTTGAACCTTTTTCGATGAAAACATGATTGTTACAAATCCGATAGCGAGGTCATATTTTTACAAGGAATCTCACGAGAGTCCCTGGTACCAAATTAATCCCAATCGGCAACCGGATCGATCACTTTATCGCCGCGTTATCGATGTAAATAAGAGCAAACCGACGAAATCGGTGAGTCCGTGATCTTAGCCATCCCGTAATTTTCGCCACTCATGTCATTGACTTCAGCCACCCCGTGACTTTAGCCATCTTTACCCCGTAACTTTAGTAAATCCCTCAACTTTAGCCATCCCCACGAACTTAGCAAATCCATAAATTCGCCACCGCCGTGACTTTAGCTACTCCGTAGTTTCAGCTACTCCGTGAATTATGACACCTAGTGACTTTAGGCACTCATTGAATTCAGCTACTTTGTGAATGGTGGTCAAAATTACCAGCTAGGTCTTCATTCTTGTATATAGTGGGGTTGGTGACCCCAGCGGTTAGATATTTGTATTACATATAGATATATATTTATATATATGTAGGTAAATATAAGATATATGTGTATATAGGCAAATGTTTAATATATATCGCTGCTATAGTCAGATACTGCGGTACAAGAGACACTCGTTCTCGAGTTTCGGGGAAAGCTCTCTCGCAAAAGTATTCTTTCCCTATAGGACCGACGAGCTGGGATCTGGAGAATTGCCAGAGAGTTCCTGTTAGCCTTCCTGGGATTGCCCCGGTGGTACAAGAGAAGCTGGGACGCGAGAATTTGACCCTCTCGACGATCCTCCCTCCGACCACGGCAGCACTGCCGATGCGAAAACATCTGTGCCTCGATTCCGAATACGTAGGTAGGTACTTGTTGGGTGACCCGAGCGAAATCTGTCATCGCCACGTAGGATTAGAATTTCAATGATTACCGCCGCCAAATACGCCTTTGGCAATTCCAAACCGTTGGCTAGTGATGAACGTGCACACATATATCTTCTCTATGGACAAATTCCAACATTTATCGAACCGAAATTTGCACTTTGCTTGCGAAACAAGTAGGTCCTAGACACTTAATTGCAAAAAATTACAATGACTTTTAGAAAAATCAATTATTAATCACAAAAACAATTTCTTTCTTTTTTGCCTTCTTATGTTCTTTTTGTCACTATTGTTCAATCAAAAAAAATATTATTATTACGCCTGATGCGAAATAATGATAAACAAATTCATAAAATTCAAACGAAAAAGTCAACTACGGGACCTCGGAGTCGCGTTTTAAATGCAACGAGATACTTGTCAATGATTTCACCGAGCACATTCATGATCTTTCAGTTAACCACTCCCGATTTCTCTTTCATCAGTGACCAGTCATAGATACATATTAGAATAAAAAGGACGACAGGATAGAATTCTTAAAGGCAAAAAATTCAACCAGTCATTAGCAGATTCGAGATCGTGAATGCTTGCGAAATGGTCGAATCCAAATGCTCGATGGGTACAGAAAAAAAAACGTATGAATAGAAATGTATGAAAAACCAAATTGGTTTGACAAAACATGATGTATGCAAGTTGGAGAGAGGGAAAAAAATCAGCGGAAAGTATACGTGAATGTAACGTTGGAAACAGCATACATCGGTGGCCTATACACCAACCTAAAGCCAAAGAGCAAAACACATAACGTGAAGATTGAAAAAAAGAGGAAATAGGGAAAGAGAGGGAGATATAGAGCATTTGAACTACGAGGATTGCTCCCGTACCGGAGCACAGAATTGTATATGCTCGTTCGTCCATTAGTCCATTGTCTTTTTCATCAAATAGCCGGGCCATATAGCCTTGCCCCTCTTACCGCCTCGTAGCCTCTCACCTATCTCCAATTTGCTTTGCTGGCTGACTCCGCGCGTGCGAACATTTCCCGTTCCATTCACGACGAATCCATAAGCCTGATTACATTCCCATTGGTACGTGCATTTTCGTTTCAACTTTTTCCTTTTTTTTAATATTTTTATTTTTGTACTCTTGTACGTACTTCGTACGCGAGAATCGACCACTCGCAACGCATCTCGGTGGCAGTTCACGCTCGAGATCAGCGCATCCTTTCTATTATTTGACATTGGTTTTCAGAATTGCGAGCATGAATTTTCAGGTTAAAATAGGCGGTATTCCGAGATACAAGGATACGTAGGTGAAAGTTGGAAGGACGTAGGGAAAAAAAGGACAGAAAAATATGGTATCATCGGAATAAAAGGGACATTCGCAACTAACGAAGCGGTTCCGCTCGGGTCCAACTCTCGCACCCACCCCACTCTCTCGATATTTTCCACTGGCAAAAACGAGTAAATATCCACGGTTGGTGCTTTTCATATTGTCTCTATTCTCCGTAACAGTCAATTTAATATGAGAATCCCAAGAATTTACATCGCACGTTAATACAAATTCCCGACTTCCGGGTGGTGCTGATCATTAAAACAGGACTGTTGGAAAATGTATATAATTACGACCGGATCTTCTTTATACCATGCAGTTTTTCAGCTCGCCAACTCTATACAGTTATTAAAAATTCTGGATACGACTAAATCATACCAGTAGTTATTACTCATTCTATTAAAGTTCTATTATATTCCACACTAGTACCTACTTATTACTATTTGAGTACAATTTGTACCGCTCTTTTTCTCGTTGGTTCGAAATAAAACATCTGATTGTGAGAGTCGCAGAGAATGAGTTAGAAATTTGAAGACATCGAGAGTTCTTGAAACATGCTAGTGGCATTTCGTCTCGTAGAGGAATGTAATGGTTGCTCAATTGTCTCGACTATCGAGACGCGTATAAATCAGAGACGAGGTTGCAATACGTATATGCACAATATATATATATAGAAATGTACGTCTTCACAGACGATTCCTAGATCTCGAGGGATATGTAGGGCAACAAGTTGAAAGGGGATCTTTCCTTCCTTCCACGAGATGGTACATACGTGTGCGTGTGTGTAAGTTTTTATGTGATTTTTATACGGGAGTTGAACCGACGGGTGGTCGAGGGAGAATCTACTTTACTTCGACTCTTAAAAACGTTTCTTACGACTGCACGGACCATAAGGTAGCCTGTCAGTGGCACACACGTAACGACAAGAAGCCAACGAGAGCTCTCGGACTCTCCACGTTCGAATACTAAAAGGATTCTGCACAATCGTGCAAAAGCTTCGACGGGTATATATGCGATACGTGCCGAAGAGAAATAAGACGTACCGACACGTACACCCATACGCACTTACAGAGTTATATACGCGCATGCGTACGACCTATATATAATAGACCTTTTGTTGTTAGATTTTTTAATCGAACGATATTATGGAACGCGATAACAGCTTAACCAAGACATATAAAATAAATAGTGGCACTTCTGCCGATATCTGCATCGTAGACAAGATCGATGCGCCTTTACTGACAGTAGAAATTACCCTTGATCTCTGCTATTACCCTTCAAATCGAGCGACCGTAGCGCCAATCGTGCGAACGCATCGTGGTAACGGGGTCGTGACCACCTCAATATCGAGGGTGAGAGAAAAGGAGAAAACTCACACATCCAGACCGAAATTTAGTATTAATCTTATTTATTACGACTTGGACACTATACTGAGACCGATATTTCTCTTTTGGCCAAACTTTAAAGAAATATCCACCCGACGCGGCCGCGGTCCGCGTCGGCTGTCGGGGCTCTGTATGGCAAATTTTCTCTCTTATAAATTTTCACAAATTTTGGGCGCCAGTCAGTTTTGCCGATACTGACAAACGTTAGACTTTGACTCTTGACAAATAAATTAAGGATGAGACAACTCAAGGGGGATTCAGTTGGGGGACCGAATGAATGAAAAGTCTCGAGAAATCACTAAAGACTAGTAACTGGCCGAGCCAGATAAGTTTATTGATACTTACAAAATGTTGACAAATTCTTTGTATAATAGGGAGAGGTTTCTCCTTTTCGCAATTTCCTCCACCACAATAATTGGACAGACATCAGGTGCTGGCAGACCTCAGTCACCTGAATTCCTTCGACAAAACGTGTACGCACAAACTACACAAATTACACTGATTGTACAAGACGACGATCAGTTGCTCAAAAGAGTCAAAATGTATATCCGTACAATACGACGGTTAGTGCCTAAGTGCTGTCGATCGGCATCGATCGACGATGAGAGCGAAGAGCGTCGGGAGTCTCTCCCGGCCCTTTCGACGGAAATCGCCGAAAAGCGACGGAGTATGACGAATTTGTCAAAGTACGACGTCGGAGACTCTTTTCGTATATAGGGCGCTCCGACGACACCCGACTTCGCGGAATTTGATGTCGAGCGAGAATCTCCGGTCACAATACAGTACAGAAGGACAACAATACTCTACGTATCTCAGCATATACAAATACACGCACACACACGTGGAAATATTTTTAGTATATTGTTTCAAGTAGTAGTAGACTGTGTAGTATAAAAATCTGTCGAAAAATATGCGAATGAAAATAAAGTATAGTTACTCTACGAGGAAACAAAATCGTCGCATTAAATTTCTACTCGTTGATATGAAAATCGAGTTGGAATTACGAATATAAATCTTCTTCAAAGTACCTGTAAATGGTAAATAGGTAGTTTAGCGGAGCTTTAGCAACGAACGATCACGATATAATATATGCATACGTAAACGTGATGAATTCGGGCGCAAAATTTACAATAACTCGCCGGATTATCGCCAATACTCGCAGCTTTTCACGCCCGAGGTCGTAATAATGCATGCATATTGTGATCAAAAGGTTATTCATATTTCTCGAAATCGTTCATTATTTAAGCACTCGGAGTTACGCACTTGGCGGAAGACTATTGTACATACGGAAAATATCGAACGCTTCGATGTAATTATTTGGGGCATAATTTAACACTGTATAGATCGCGAGATAAAAATTGGAAAGATCATAATAATTTTCATAGTCGATAGGCAATTAATCAGCAAAAACGTGAAACGTATGGTAAATAAATTGATTTATCGAGCGATATCGATGATTTTCATTCGAACGCGACACAGTTTTTAATTACGTACCAACAAATACGAACAACCCTTATTTTATTCAATAGGCTCCTATTGAATATTAATAACGTTCCGTTCGAATGAAACAATTGTTTATAATCCGTTAAAAAAGAAATATCGATTTTGGACTATGACCACGAATAAAATTCAAACTCGGAGGTCGTGCTGCACATGTCTCGCTGTAAAATCGACGGGAATGAGACTCCACGGGGGTGTCTCTGGTTCTGACGCTCGCCGAAAATGTTTTCGTCGCACGGGGTGGACCACTCCGCTCGTCGCGATTGAATTGCTTCGTGACCCTTTTCACACGACGAAAACTGATTGTCGAGGCACAGGGGATGCGAGAGGGTTTAAAGAGAGGAGAGGGGAGGTGCGGGAATTGACAGCGAAATAAGCTAGCAGAAGCGCTCTTTCTGACCGAAGGCTTCGTTAGAACGTTACGAGTTTGACGGTGTAAAACGTGAGCGAGAATTTCATACGTTGCAAAAAAGAAAAGTTAGACGAAGAGAGAACGAAGAATACGATGGAAAAAGAAAAAAAGAAGGAAAAAATGTTGATTGAAAGTGATTTAAGAATTCCACGATAAATTCGATCACCGTCCTCGACGTGCAACGAAGAAAAATTGAAGGATATACGGAGGGAGTTGCTTTTTTACTCTCTTCAATTTTAATCGAGGTGCGAATTTACGTACAGAAGTATTTATAGAAGTCTCTTGTTTATTCGATTTTTTTTAAATTGCTTTTTATCGTTAACCAGAAATGAATGAAGTAAATATATTTTCCAATATGGAACGAGGGAATAGAAAACGATGGCTTACCATCGAGTCGTGGCTTACTTCGTCATCTGGCATCCATAACAATAGCTCGACGTTCACGTCTCGGTGTCGGGCTTGACGAGATATTTTCTCGTGTCTGAAACGTAGAAAGAAAGAATATTTCAAAGGTTTCGTCGAGAGCACGCGTTGGCTTCGTTGTTATATTGGTATTTACACAGCAAGGATCTCGGGAGGCTGGAAAACACGAATTTCCATCGATCATCCGGCGTTTGCGCGAGGTAATTGCACGAGGGAACGGGCAAAATTAAGCGCGTTGAGCGGCTCGAAAGGCGGTAAAACGAGAGGCGCGAGAGAAGAGGAAAAGGTTTTCCATCTGGCGGGCAAAATAACGAACGCCTTAAATTTCTGTTTTTCGCCTCGCTTCTCCGAGCCACCAGGCCGCTAATTAACGCTTGTAAAAAGCGTTATAACGTAACCAATGCCCTGAAATATTTTAACAATGTCGTTTTTTTTATATTATCAACGCATTTATTTGATTAATGGAGCGCGAGACATCTCAAAACGTTAATAATACGATCTTTATTTTTTCAACATTTCGAGCGTTATCTTGATTAATCGATCGATTGTGATCGGAACGCAACGACCATGAAACGAATAAGCAATTTTCCCGGGATGTGCATTAATTAATTTTTTGTCGTTAATGCTCGATACAATTTTAAATTAAATATTTATTTTACAATTTGCAAAAAAAAAATCTTAACAAACTGCGAGATCAATCTTGTTATCCCGATAGCCAAACGTAAAAAAGACATAATTTAACCAAACTTACCAAATTCGTCGTATCAACGAGAAACTCAGTATGTATAGGTTTTTAAGGTTACTGTTTACTAATCCAATATGGCCGATCCGTCATATTGAATTAACTTTTCTTTATTCCAAATTTCGACTGCAGACTCATAATTATTATCCCCCCCAAAAATTCTTCGTAAAACGCGAATTACATGTTTGCCTGCAATCTCTAGAACGAAGTGAAACAGGAAAGGATTCGTAAGTCGTAGATCAACAGGATTTGACCGTTTTTTCAAGAAAGACATTTTTATATATACAAAAAATGCATCGGGTGGTAGTTTATTTTTCTGTTGAAAATTGCAGCATACGGTTCGTATTTGTTTTTCTTCTTTTTTCGAAGAAAAATCAATCGTTGAAAGGATCAGAGGCAGATTTGGCAACGATGCGCGAGCCAATTTTCGATTCGCTCTGTAAACGATTGACCCGTAAAGAGCACTCCGGTTCTCGAGAGATAGAGCCGCGAATCAAAGAGACTCTCATCTCTTTTCCCCAGAACTGGTCCTATCTCTCGTTTGCTCGTCGTTGTAGCCCCGTCGAATAATTTATTACAGGATCGAGAGTCGTTTTCCGTGACGGTTCCCTCGTCTCCTCATTACCCACGAATAGAAGAAGGCTGGCAGAATAAACGAGACCAAAAAAAAAAGTAAATTTACCCGGTGGGATGATTTTTCGTCGAAAACTTTCACGGGCCGCTAATTGCAAGGGGAACGAGACCATTGTAGCAGCCTCGATCGACTGTAATAAAGCCCATCCTCGTCACGATCCACGCGATCGTTCCAACGTTACGAACCGGCGAAATTCGATATTACACGTTATTTAATTCGTGGGGAAAATAACGTTTAACGCAGTTGCCGCGGGCGCGAAATAATTTTCACCCGCGCGTAATATAAAAATTACGTATCGTCGATTTTTACCCATCCCAGAACGTCTACTATATATCAAAACGAAATATACTCAATAATTTCGATAAATTAGAATTTAACCGTAACATCAGAGTGTGAATATGCAAAATCGCTATACCTAGCCTTGGTTAACGATTAATTCGTTGCTGCAAATTATAATTAATATCATTTCATATTGTGAAACAAAAAAAGGAAAAGTTAAGATAATTGCACGAAAAATAAAATTTCAAGAACTTAACGTAAAAAAATTAAATAAAAGTAATTTCATGAAAATTTTTTTATTTTTTATCAAACGTGTGTCTCAAATATATCGTACTTGATACATTAAGGACATAAATATATTCAACCCATAAATATATATAAACATTAGAACATATTATAATCCACCGATATTTTCGATTGGCCAACAATAAATTAGAAAGGAGTTCTGGAAAGTGCAATTACTTTTTGGCCAACTGAAATATGTCAAAAATATATTTCACTCAGCGTATAACGCGCAAAATTTTATTTTTTATTAAATTTTATTTTTTATACGTTTAACATTTAAAAAATAAAATTCGCCTCACTAATTTCGCGATACGTTAATTCGCTGCTCTGAATCAACGGTCCGTTAATTTCGAATCGCGTCGACGATCGCTCAGCTAGTCTCGCAGTGCATCCCCTCGATGATTATAACGTCCACCTCTCTCTCTTATCCTTTTTTTGCTTTCACGATTGCCACGAGACTGACAAAGACGACAATTGCACAATCATTGGGTATGCGTGTTTAAATTTTTTTCACTTTTCTCTCTCATCCTGCCAACCTGCACCCCGCCCACCCCCCTCATCATCCCCCACCGACTCTCAATTTTCTCTCGTCATTCAACGAAACTGCGAAGCGTAGATCCACCTTTCCATACACCCTAGATCGTATACACAACAGAGGCAGCAGCTGCGGCAAAAGCAAAACGGGCGCGTGTTGCCACGATAAAAGAGCTTTTTTCGGTGTGTATGTCGGTGTTTCGTAACACATACAAAAGCGGATGAGGAACGTTGTAGCGCTCTCTCGCGATGGTCCCGTGTGATGTCCTGGTTCGGCCCTAGAGGCCCGTCGAGAGCAATATACCCGAAATGCTGATAAGAGACTCGCGGCCGGAAAAGCTCCCTCGCTGTCGTTTCTATCTCTCTCTCTCTCTTTCCATCTCGCTGTATTTCTCTCTCTCTCTCTCTCTCTCTCTCTCTCTGGCTCCTGCTCTATCCGGTTTGTTCGTATCTCAGGAACAATCTCTTCTCCGAAACTCGAGCAATGCGAAGCATGCGAGAGACCGAATTGAAAAAAAAGTGTCCAATTCCCACGTTTCGCCTCCCAACCCCTATACTCTTCGCGTATCAGTCTCGACTATTAGAAGAACGAAGCAAAGCTCGCCGTGCCCGCCATCCAGACGTCGCTGTCGCGATAAAAAAAAAGAGCCCGAGCAATCGCGAATTCGCATTCTCGCTCCCTCGAATTTCACCGATTCCCGGAATTCGCAGAAAGACGAAAAGAAATATTACATCGAATTAACGATAAAATTTATATTTTTCTTCAAATTCTCGAGTTAATAACGATTATTATTTTATATTCTGTCACGCATGGAAATTTTAAAAAAATCCATCGTACATCGTGGGCCGTGCAATTTTTGTTCGTTTGAAAATAATTTTCGTCCTTGTTGTTTTTCTACACGAAAAAAAGCGTAAAAAAATGTTTTCGATCGGAGCGTCATTTTTTTTTCAAATATTAAATCGTACGCCATTTTTCTACGTGCGCGAATTTTGCGGATTTACAACAAAATACAAAAGTTAAGCCGGTCGAACGAGCGCTTTTTTCCGCTTCGAACGTAAAAATGTTTCCGAGGCTGTGCATTAAACCGGTCGCGCGCGATCATTCAGCGCGGCTCTAGCCACCCTATATATATATACATAACTCGCCCGGCGAAACTTGTCCATTTTTCACATTTCGCTTCGCCGGCAACGAACGCCATTATTAATGGCGAAACTTTTTTTTAATTTCTTTTTTGTCTTTCGGACAAAAAAACCACCAATGAATGTCGTTTCCAACTGTTCATTTTTTTTTTTTCGTTCATCCCCCACTCACCCTCTTCCGGTCTGTGTTACGTCGCGGTCGCGTCCAGTGATCGCGTATGTACATACATACGTTTGGGCGCATAGCGTGCGCGCAGTGGAAAATAGAGCCGGGAAACAAACTCTTCCCGAGCTTTCGCGAAATACCATCACACCAGTATCCTCATGTAGGGACGTGTATCAAACTTTACGAGTCTCGAGAAGAAGTTATCCGTCCGAATGGTCCGTAACCACCGGCTATAATGGCGTTACAAAAGTAAGGCCAATATCAGAAAATTATTTCATCACGGAAACTGCAGACGTGACCGAGCGTCGGATTTCTATTATTTTATTAAAATAATAATTTCGCAAAAACAAGCTCAAAATTTGCGTCGATCTTAATTGAAATTTATTTAACGACGAGTAAATATGAAAATTTGTAATGTACACAAATTTTGAATTAAAATTATGCGAAAGATTAATTATAAAATTTTCGAACGACGATTTAATTAAAAGTAAACGAAATTTGATCGAAGTTAAATTTAAAAAAGTAGAAACGGAATTGAATTATTTTTTTGTTTTTCGAAATGTCCAATGTATTTATTTTAACGTTTTTTCAGCGATCGATTCGAGCCGTTGATTATGATAACATCTCGTCCAACGTTCTTCTTCCCTTCTTATTTTTCCATCCACAAGCGCACAAACTCCATTCGCCCGATGATATAAACAGACTTTGATTAAGCACCGTCCGATCGGAACGAAAGTCTCGCGGAGCGAAATTTTTTGCTGCATTAACTATACATATATATGTATATATGTGAAAAGGTGAAGGTGTGTCGATAAAGGAACGATTAAGTACGCGGTCCGCGGAAGTCGTTAACCCCCGTCTAAAGTGCGATCGTGCCGAGAGTTCGTAAATTTTCAACCCTCCGCGACTATGGGAATACGAGAGAGCAAGAAAGACAAAGAGAGAGAGGTAGAAAGATCTTTTGCTTTTCCCACCGTTCTCCATTCGTCTCACAGTAGATTTTCGTTCGACGGGAATGCCGATGCGAAGAATTGGCTACTTTGAAATTACTCTCGCAATTCCGCTCGGTTGCACGTAAAGGCGCTCCATCTTTGACAGCTCGAGGAATTCATGCGAGCTAAACTATATAAAACGAACGAAAAAATAGAAAAATAAGAATAAATCAATAAAAAACAATAAAACATAAAACGAAAAATAAAACTTTTCTCGGTGCGAGAAAAGTACCGTTTAATTTGAAATTCCATTAACTCGATATTCCGATATGTATTCAGTTGCGAAATTGCGCGTGTGAAAGGGAAAAAAGGGTTTCGAATGCGTTTGCCAAAGTTTGCTGTCCCGATCGATGTAACGTAAAAAAGAAAAAAAAAAAAGAAGCAGACAGAAAAACGGATACCACCTGGCTATTGAGAGAGAAAATTTTTTTGTCCACGTCTTTTTTCCTTCATTCGCGAGAGACTATTTCGTTTGAGCTGACTACCGGGTTTACGGGAAAGCGTTTTGGAAAGAAAAAAAAAACGCAAACTTTTCTGGACGTTCGAGCAGACCGGAGCTTATGTTTTATACATGTAGCCTGGCTAGAGAAAACAGCCCGGGAGTAAAACTGGCAAGGGGTATGATAGAGAGAAAGAGAGAATATGGAAAAGAGAGAGGAGAAAACAGTCGGTTGTTATTACGTTGAGCGAACCAGAGAAGATCCGGAGTACTTTTTCCGACTTTTCCAAGAGCCATCAATCACTCACCGTCCCAGTGAGTGCCTAATTTTTTCCCCCTACCTTCTCGCCATTATCCGTTCTCTATCTCTCTCTCTCTCTCTCTTTCTCGCTTCTCCCGGCGGTCGTGTCCAAGGCAATACAGTACCCACTGCGGAAATTCAGTTTCCGGACGGGAATATCCTCCCGACCGTTGCGGAACGATCGTGCTTCGCGAAGGAAGAGGAAGCGAACGATTTTCTGCTATCGTCGTTATGTCATCGACCCCTTCTACGTGTGTTCAACAAAATTGTAATTAAAAAATGCATAAAGAATATAGGTCGTTCGTTCGTCAACGCGCACACGATGTAATTACTACAAAATTTTCATATATTCAGAATCATTGCGATACGTGCATCGATCGGGCTCTTTCTCGTATCGTTCGAGAGCAAAAGTAAAAATATTTTCGATATTAATTGCAGAAGAGAAAATAATGGAATTAATTTTTTTTGAAAAGGCTTTCAAGAACAATAATCATAATAATAATAAAAATAATCAAAGTTAGGTGTCCGTTGAAAAGACCAAATTTCCGTCTGCTTCAATGTTGATAAAATTTTAACAAGAAAACAATGTATACAATCAACGATGACGAGCAATTAAAAAATAACAATAACGTCAAAATAATTACGCGTCCATTGAAAGCAACATATCCCAATTGATTTCAGTATTTTTTATCTACACCCAACCGTGGATCGATTCCCAATAAAATTCAATCCGTTTATACAAAAAAAATGAGATTGCAGCGATTCTTTTTTTTCATCGAACAAATAAACGAGTAATTAACTATTGTAAGAATGCACAAAGCAATGCATCGACTCGAAATTATATATTCGATCGCATATTTTACTCCACGAGAAACTCGTGAAAAGGTTAATTAACGATTGCTTTTGAGAGACGCGAAATAGCATCGATGCAATAAAGAAAGAAAGAGAGAACAAAAAGAAAAACATTGAAATTGCCAAGTGTGGATGGATGAATAATGCACAATCGTAGCACCGTTTATATACCGGAGCTTGACGCGATAAGAGAGTACTGTGACTCGGGCTCCCTACCCCCCCCCCCCCCCCCCCCCCCACACACCACCCCATCTGCTTATACGATAGTACGTCCAGTCGATTCTCATGTAAAATAGGGTCCGGTAATTGCGAACGGATATCAGGAGGGAGTTCGGAGTGAATTCGATTGGATACTGTTGTACGCGTTTCTCCATTGCGCTCTCACCCTCCCCCCCCCCCGCACCGTCACCCTCACTTGCTGATCGCCCTCACTACCTCACTCTATCTCGCTCTCGGTTCACAATCGAAACCGCTCTTCTCGACTATGGAATAGCCTAGAGCGTCAGTGATGCCATAATACCTGAAATTCGTCGGCATGTTGATTTTCGTTACTCTCTATAATAGTATGTATGTATATGAAAACAGGTAAATTTCATGGGAATTGGGTTGAACTGAATCGATACAAAATTGATCGATAATAAGATTAAGAATTTGACTGAATATTATGACTGCAAATATAGGTATTATAAAAAATCAAGTCGACGGAAAAAAATGAAGGGAGGGTAATTAAAAAACAGAAGAAAAATAATTACGTGCTTTTATCTAAATTGAATACATGTATTTAAAACCGACGGTGATGGATATGGGGTCAGCTTGCGGTGATTATAGAAGTTAAGAAACATTTTATGCTGCCAATACTTGGAAGCTAAACGGAAAATTAATCAACACACACTTGGAGCTTTTAACGTATCGATATTCCCGACCAATACCTCAAAAGACAACGAAAATGAAATTGGAAAATTATTTTTGAGATCGCTAGATTTTAATCAAACCAAGAGTTTTGCGTTTTTTCGAAGTTGACGATGAGTCAGGTCTGCGAATATTTGCCGCTATAACGTTATTAAATTTATATTTCGTTCCATTAGTCATATAGTTATTTAAACTTGATAAAACGTAAATAATATTATAAAGTTTTATTAGCTCGTAATTGTCGGGCGAAAAGATTTTTTAAGAAATTTACTCGTAATCGCACATCGATGTGAAGGACACCTGGCTAATCTTACGAGCGATCAACTCGACAAGTACCACTTGTATCGAGTAGCTCGTACCTCGTACTTATCAACGCCCTGTTACGCAGCCCGCTGTGCAACACTGCATTGGAGAGGTCTCGTTTGATCATCGATATCACAAGGGCCCGATTTTCCGAGAGTCGCTTTTGCGCCACGATCAAGATATTGTACCGTTCGAAATACCGATACAACGTTACAATATAAAAACCACGTATATTTCGCTCACATCGACGTTACTAAAGTTCTACTTTTGTCCAAATTGCAATGATAAAAAAAATCTATCTCGCTATATCAATTCTAAATAATCGGTCCACTTTGTTAAATAAAATGAAAAAATTCTACAATTTAATAATCGTACTGTAAAATGGAAAAAAGATTATATTAATAAATGGAAATTTCAAATTATTGATAAAAAACGAGTTTAATTATTTATCGAGCGATGATAAACGAATATAAATATAAATCTAATCTAAATATTCATCATCCGATCGATAAATTTTCCGAACGAAATGAAATTTTCACATAATCTTATTTATATTTTTATTTATCGAATTATTTACACGATTAAATTATAACGAGTCCACGAAAAGTAAGACACAAATATATTTTATTTCTAGTTACCTATATCATGAACGCGAATACGTCGTACCGTCTCGAGCGTCAATCTTCGAATAAACGGTACTTACTACTTTGCGCGACATCCATCAGAACCGCCCGTTGTGATCTGCACTTTGAACGAGAGGCTTTACACGATACGCCGGCATGACTGTCGTCTCAATGCGATTGGGAGGAAGAGGTGTCGAGAGATATCCTTTGTTCGAGACGCGAAGGATTCGGCGAGGAATTTAACATTGTTCGGGTCTATATATATTAAGAGCAAAGGTGGGGGTAGCTCGAGGGCGAACTAAGGAACTCGGCGATGATTCTACGAGACCCATCTTCAATTTATTGCGTATTTACACCAAAGGTGAATAATCCAACCCTTGAAATACATTATATCCACTAGCGTATCCTCCATTTGTATCAGAATAGAGTCGCATACAAACGGAGGTTCGCCATACGCTAAATTGGTATAAAACGGTATTCGGGCAATTTCCCATGGCAACTGGTAAAAGGGGAATGAAAGAGGAAGTAAGAAGGAAATAGAATTTTGTGTGTAAAGCTGAGCAGCGAATATATCTTTCCGGTGACAAAAGATTTCATCGTGAAATACGACAGATCTGTAGTGGATAACGCGATATCGATATTTTCATCGATGAAAATTTTGAAGCTTCGAATCGGTAAACGTAATTCCATGAAACTATGAACATAATGAAGATTAACGAAATCAACGAACGACGATAAAAACCAGTAAACGACGAGTCGTAGCTTTGGGAATTTGTAAAAATTAATTTCACAATTATATATAATTCATTCGATGGTGATTTTTGAGAAACGAATGTCAGAATATTAAAAAAAACACAAAATTATCGTCCAAAGAAGTTAGGCGATAACCAACTTTTTTTTGAAATGAGAAAATCCAAAGATTTTGTTGATATTGCTAACGATGTCTTCGTAAATAGGTTTCAGCCAAAATTCTGTCGTAGCCACTATTTTGTGGTGACTGGTCTGACGACCGACCAACTCGTGTCGACTTTAGCGACTCCTTTCGGTACGTTCTCTCGATTTATACACATAATATGTTGACGAATACGTTACAACTACTTTCAACGATCGCAACTGCAAAATTCACTCGTCTTAAGTGCATATACGTGTCCATGGCTATAGATAAATAGTATGTAACGCACCCTTACAATACTTTCAATTATTTTTCGAATAAAAACTTTATTTTACCTATTATAAAAATTCTCTAATTGTTATATACATAATTTCTCCGCATCTAGAGGACTGCAAGCTCTTAATTATCTAATAAATTAAATACTAGAAGAAATTTTGAATATTCATTAAAGTCAGAGGCGTTATCGTGAAATGACTTGAAGTATGGATAAAAATGTATAAAAATGTATTAAAAAGAATATCGATTCCATTGAGATTGAGCAACGAACAAAAAAATGGTGTCATATGACGTAAAAAAGGTCCACGGCTGATATTAAAATCGTTAATAATTGAAGCATTCATAACGCCTTATGGGATCCATTTACGCCACCCTATTTGGATCATCGATTAATTCTCACCCCTATCACCGAACCGAGCGGCCTATGGCATTGAGCCAACGCATTGAGTTTACCCTTTGATACGACCGAAGGGCCACCAAAGTAGGTCTCATACTGGAAGTGCCATCAATGTTTAAAAATAAAAGATGCAAAAAAAAATTGAAAAAAAAACACGGTCGGGTCAAAAACCTTTCCCACGTTCTCGATTTTTATATCGCCCCTGCCAGCAAAAATCAATCGAATAAATCAAATTAAATCCGAATCAATCCTTCGAAATGCAACCCCTATATTTTTTAGAAGCGAGAGTCGGCAATGCGCGATCGACACCCATTCGTTCCAACGTTCCATCAATTCAGTCTCTCACCCACGTGAAATAGTTATCATTCTCCAAGCTTCGAAAGAATGACAAGAACTCTAACGTCGTGTCGACCCTTCAATCCGCGATCATCGTCGTTCCATTTCCATCCCCGGAAAAAAAGCAAATAGCAACGACGAAAAGCGGCAAAACTAAGTAAAAAAAACGACCGTTCTGTAACACCCCGCATAGAATTCGCCTACCGAAATTCTATGCCGGCACGGCATGTCGTTCCGTCGGTATTGAACGTGAAAAAAAAACGTTCGACAGGTGTACACTGTGGCCATGCGTGTTCGCAACGTGTCCTTTACCCATTCACTCGCCTCAGGACCCCCGGTATTTGATCCGATTTAATGACGTTTGCACGAAATGCACTAGCTCTCGATGCCTCTAGCACTTCAGGCCGCTCACTCACTCACTCATTCACTCACTCTCTCGCTCTCCCTCCATCTAATTCCTCTCACTCTGAGTGATGTGTGTACGAGTGACGGTAAAGCGACGCGATGGAGTACAACATATATACGTATATATTTATCCAGAATTGTGATGCGAAGGTTTTCACTCGCGCGACAGATCGAGAGAGCGGTGGTGGCAGCGGAGGGGGAGGGACATTGCGCCAGCAGGTCGTGCGTCGAGTTCATGGAAACGCGACGCGACTTGACAACGAATCTGCCGGGTCGCGCTCGTGACGTGTGACCCGGGATTGTAGGAAGGCTGGAGACGCGAGGGTGGAAGCGGGTGGTTGGAAATCTGCTACTGCCGAGCGCATAGTGCGCTTTATACGAGGAAATATCCTCGATGGGATGCGTTGACTCTCACTCTCTCTCTCTCACTCTCTCGCGAATTGACGTCGAGGACCCGAGGCTAAAATATATGAAAACTTCGCACTCTGGCGAGACGGTCCCATTGGCGGGCCCGATAGCAAACTACTAATTTGATACGGTTAAACGACATTACACACCACGGGAGGGTCGACGAGAGCCGGACTATGAAGCCGAAGGGTGAAGGGATTTACGTAGAGAGGGACGGATTGATGGCGCAGTGGTGCGGTACGTTCGCGCCCGGGGCGGCCAGCTCTAATTTGCGAGGGTGGACTGCCAGAACGAAGCTTGTTCCGTGCACCGTGCACATATTAGTAGCGCAGCCACCCGTGGAACCCGTTCACGCAGGGTAACGTCGAACCTGTACATACAGGGTGAAGGAAACAGCAAGGGAGAGAGAGAGAGAGAGAGAGAGAGAGAAAGAGAGAAAAATGTTTTCATCTAAAGAGTGGCAAATTGTGGAAAATTGTGGCAAGTGGAAAAATAAATTCATAGCCGAATAAAACCCTGAAGGCTTGCAAAATAATCATTTAAAAAATACGATATCTCATTATCTCTCCGAATTTCACGAAAATGTAATAATATCGATATTTCGCGTGGTTGTAAATTTTATTTCGTTCGTATAATTTCAATTTATAATCGAGATTTTGAAAAGTCGCCGCGAAGATCTAGAGAATGGCGTAGATAAAATCGACAAATTTACAAGGTTCGATTTACAAAATTTAGAAATTCTGTGTCGAATTTTAAAATAATCGAAACCGCAGGTCAGTTTGAAGTTTGAACGATAGAATTTCGAATGAGAATACTGGCGAAACTGAAAATCGAGTGGAAATTGAAATTACATCGAATCAAATAAAACTATTAAATTTGCGCAGGGGGGAGGGGATGGTGCTTCAATTTTAGTTTCATCATAATAAGATTGACAGGAAGCACATATATAATTGAAAATTTCCCATGGAAGAAAAATATATCAACGTCGTTCGAAACTTTTCAAAAGTTCTTTATTCATTTTAGAAATTATCTAAATATATATAAATAATTTTACGTTCCACTTCTGTCGACCGTTTCACTCCTGCCCGTCTCTTTCTCGTTTTATTCGGATGCCATCCGTGGCAGGTTTCCCTTTCGATCGTCGCTTCAAACGCCTATTGAAAGCTGCCACTCGAGCTCCAAAATTGGCATCGGCGTGTTCTCGAGCAACCCGGTCGAAAATTGCAAAAAAAAAGAAAAAAACAAAAAAGAAAAATGAAACAGCAACTGTTTTTTTCTTTCTTCTTCAACAAAATGAAATAAAGAACACGAGGAATGTGGACTCGTAGCTGAGGTGGAGGAAAACGGAATATTGGCGAAACAGCACACGTGGACAATACGCCTGGGAGGCCGGAGGGTGCGATAATAAATTTCTGTTAATAAAACTCATTCGACAGCGGGGCGAGAGTGCTACTCGCGTCAATTCGCGCAACCTACCGATTGCGAGCGAGCCCCGATTTTCACTTCCGTGTGACAAAGTTGCTTATGGCAATTCGATATTTTTCCGGCAACCCCGAGACCTTTTGAAAAAAAGAAACAAGAAGTTGGCGGATTAAGAAATTGCGCACTGCTTGCTCATTATTTGATCTTGCTCAGAAAAATTACTCCATGACCAAGTGCAATGTGAATTTTTCGATTCAAAAATTTTTAATAACCACGCAAATTGCGGCACGATCGTTCGAGCCGTTTCCCAATTATTGCGGGGGTTGATTTGCTGACACTCGTTTCGCGCAAATACACACATATGCGTAGGCATATTACCATCGAGACTGTTCGAATGTATTTTTTTCGATTTTTTTCGGCGTAACGAGTGCGCCGCTATAAAAACACGAAAAAACATCACGAACACGTGGCTTTTTCCATGACAAGGCAGAAGTAAACAAACAAAAAATCTTGGATCGACGATTAACCATTTTTACGATTGAAAACCGACGGACGAAAAAACGGGTGAAAATCTGAGAAAAAAGAAACTTGTAAAAACGATCCAGACAAAAACTCAATTTTGTTGCGTCTTTTTTTTAATTCACTATTTCTGATGAAGCCAGAGAAACATTTTTTTCAACCAAAGCTTTATATAATTCCGAGTCAATGAAAATATATTTATACAGATTCTTTTTTTTTTATCGTCTATATTTTCATGTCCCTTCAGCCCTTAACTTTCACCCTCGACTCATACGAATCATTAAAAAAAACCTGAATATAAGAATTAATTATCGAGTGCGAAAAAACAGTTATATAGATTACTCATTCCCGTGAAAGAAATTAGTAGGGCAGCCCTGAAAAAGATCGGGGCCCGAGAGGGTTTGAATATGGATTTCCTACGAGGGATTTTCACAACACAATCCGACTAGGCCCCGACAGGGAAATAACAGGGTTGGATTATTTATTCAAAAAGGTCGTAGCGAGGTAAGTAATAAAGGGCCCAAACGGGATTCATCAGGGCAGTAGTTATTACAGAGCATACAATATTTGCAAAGTTATTTACACCCATGTCTAGTTTTTATACTTATTTTCCATAGATGTGATGTACATATAAAGTTAATTTAAGCTTTTTAAGCGTTAATTTTACCTGCACGCATGAATATTATTTTAAAAAACTATTTTTATATTGTGAAATTTATTTTCCAAATATTCTCAATGTTTATAGAATAGAAATTTTACTATAGATAATTTGTATTCTATTGTGAATATTATTATCTGTAGTAAAATTCTCAAATTATCTGTAGTAAAATTTGCATTCTATAAATATTTAGAATGTTTGGAAAATAAATTTCACAATATAAAAATAGTTTTTTTAAAAATAATATTCATGCGTGCAGGAATGACAGCACATATACCTACGTACAACACCGTTTGGTTGTTGTATATATGCTCACCGCGCGACGAGTATGTAGTTCCGCCAGCGGCCGACGGGCGGCGCATGGCCGAGCGCTTTCTCGCCGGCGTAGTCGTCGCCCGCTAGCATTATAAAGCGGCAAGCTGACCGATAATTTAACTTATTATCAATCTATGGATGTGTAACGAAAATTTAGATGCAAACATTGATTATAGAGGAATTCTATAAACAAAGGCACTAACTTTACATTTTTCACCATTTTTACTTATAAATTACACCCGGGCGAAGCCGGGCCGGGTGGATAGTAATAAATAACGCTTTACCCGAAGAAAATTGTTTTCATTATTGCAAAACATCTCGCTTGATATGTATCCACTATTATTATTATTATTTGGTAGTTTTATTTGCACATCCTTGTCGCAAGGATTTTTACAAACTGATATGTATCCACTAATAAAGCTGGTAATTATAGGGCAGTAATAGGGTTGCTTCACGGCTTCGATTCGGTTCTGCCAGGGTTATGTTGAGGCAACTCAGCCGGGCCCTGATTCATAGGCCTTATTAGGCCCTCGTCGACAAAGTGTGACCGGCCCGTAAGGGACCTAATCGGGTGCCACGTTGGGGCCTTTATAGAGTTAGGGAAAAATAATCGGGGCCCGGTCTAAGCCCTGGCTGAATTCTTACACGGGTTGCCAGTGTAAGCTTCCGTACAATTTTGACGAGATCACGATTAAAATCTTCGCGATTCGGAAGTTACGATAATAAAAAGAGTCAAACTTCGTAATTTCGCGTCTAAATAAAACGCATAAAAGTCCCCCCCCCCCCCGGCTCACCCACCCAGTTTCCCAATCGATCATACAAAAATAAATATTCATAGATTTTTTAATAACCTATCATTTGCATCCCTCTCGCGATAAAATGATTATTCAATTCTTCTCGTTAACGGACGCGACGTACGAGATGTATGCACGATGTATGCGACGTGTTGCTGATTGTGCTGATACACCACCGTAGTTACCAATGTCTATATGCGCGTGTATGGCGCATGAAACTCTCAGGGCGACGAACCCGGTAGATTTTAGGCTGACGTTGGCACGAAACGCGTGTGACACTGGTGGGCGTACGTCGGCGCAACCGAGACCTCTCTCCAACCCTGTCTCATGTGCCACATCTCGTCTTTCTCACTCGCCCTATCACTCACCCTACTCGCCGTTTTACCTCCTCGCCGTTCTTCTCCACCCCTGTTACCTGGCAAATGTACGGGAAAGCTTTGCATCCCCTCGTACATCTTGCCTCCTATCGTATACTATACGCGCACGCACACACTCTCAATTTTATACATATATATACAACATTTCTGCTCAAGAGAAATATATATATATATATATAAAGAGAGAAAGGGGGGGGGGGGGGGGGGGGGGAGGATGTACACAGACTCGAGAATTCCCACATGCGCATATGTAACTATATAGATCTATGTACACGGACGTAATACGTTAACGGGACTATGTTTAAAACATGGAAACGGGCTTTAACGTTCGCTAGGTCATGCAGCGTAAACTCCACCATGCACGTCATATACCTATATGTATACGTACTAATATAGGCGTGTGTGTGTGTGTAACATGTATATAGATAGGTAGACGTTAGGCAACGTAGAAATTCGTGTATTTCGTACTACAAATGCTTATACGTA
Organism: Netelia inedita; assembly: GCA_964017225.1. Classification (NCBI taxonomy): domain Eukaryota; kingdom Metazoa; phylum Arthropoda; class Insecta; order Hymenoptera; family Ichneumonidae; genus Netelia; species Netelia inedita. The sequence goes on from OZ024923.1 coordinate 11,538,944, forward strand.
CATAACGAGGGGGTAGGTATAGTTTTGGCTTATAACAGTGGATAGGCTTGATGCTCACGAACGTAGGTACAGGATAGTGTAAGCTCTCTTTCTCTCGTGTACGAGGTCTTGCTCCAGTCCCAACGGGTAATACACCAGGATCTACGAGAACGTTTATCACAGACCTGGCGTTTACCCTGCTCTCTCTCTCTCTCTCTCTCTCTCTCTCTCTCTCTCTATCTCTTGCTCTGTCTCACTCTTTCGTATCTACGAGTGTATTACTACGTCAACGTGTCACATACCCAACCAGGTGTCCACACGGATTTATCATTATTTATAGGCAATCTAAGTACTCCCGGAGTTATACTACCATTCACGCGTATTTTGTATAATGCACGGGTGTAATTTTCTCAGTACGGACACACGCGTAACGAATCATGGCCCTGAGCCAAGGCACATTATGTTCCAAAAATCAGTTTTTCAACGTTATGTAAAAAAAATTGTTTATTAATTTTTAATAGTTTTACGTAAAAATACCAGATTAGGTTAATTAAAAATATTCTTGGCTATTAATCAAATTTGGTTATAACATTTTTTAGCATTTTGGACATTATTGATTATATCATTATTATCATTATTATTATTATTAGTATTATCGATGGCGTTGTTGAGAAAATAACATATTTAATCAAGAGCAAGTACCTGTAATTAATTGCTCTGGTACGCGATGGCTAGCAATTTTATTTTTTTGATAAATCCAAGCTACTTAGGTACTTCAATCCCTGGATGATAAGGATGCCTATGAAGCTATCAAAGAAATTGTGAATTGATAATTCGTCTCGGTGGCGACTCGCTCTTTACACTCCTATGCGTGAAAATGATAAACAAGTATATAGATAGGACATAGAGTGCACATACATGACGACATATTATTATAGCATTAAAAGACCAGTATTATGACGATAGTAATGTCGCTTGGCGTAGTTTACAATGTTCTTAGGGGCGAGTGATAGTTAGTCGTTGTATGGGAGAGAACGATGGCGACGAGTTGTTACGAATGGTGTGGCAATCGATCCATGGACCAGCGCCAGTAAGCAGGCAGAAACTCTCCGCGTCATCCTCCGCGTCCCTTGACGAGCGGGAGAGTATTCGTTCGCAACGCGACCTTACCACAACCCTCTTCAGCAACCCCATAACCCACCCACCTCTCCATCGCTCTTTCTCTTTGGAGGTTTTCTCATTTCTCTCATATCCTACTTCACTCGCTATGTACTCGCGCCATTTTCAACACTCTCCTCTCATCTAGACACCGAAACACTTTCGCGAACGAGACTCTAAGTTTGGAGTTTTTGCTCTTCTCTGTGTGTATGTTCGTGTGTTCAACCGTCTACAGTTTGATCTCCCGGGGGCTAAAAAACCAGAGAGGAAAATGTTGTCCCTTGGCGAAATGTCTGAGTAATACAAATGTTTCTTCGATGAAACTTGTCCCAAAAGCATTCTCCGTGGTTTGCCAACGAAAATGAATGACGGAGAATTTCTCTTTCGCAAAGTGCATTGGGGATAAAGAATGGCTTTGGCTAAAGAATACCACCCCTCGCCCCTAAAGTCATTCATTCACTCTTCCGAATCGAATGGACCCTCTTTTTTCACAAGGAACGTTACACCCTTGACAAAATGGCCTCACTCATCGGAATGGCGAGGTGGAGGGAATCATTCGAGTCCGTAGGACGGAGTTTGAATTATGGGGGATGAGACTATATCTCTGGCGTAAATTATTACGCGGTGTACACTATACCTAATATATACCCCGCCAAGTACCACACACACCGTCGTCTCACTCGACGAGGGTATAAGTCGACCATCTTCTTTGGCGAAAGCCTCGAAGAGGTTCGTAGTATGATGTGACTCGAAAAATACGACCATCCCCTCCCCCTCATAACGAAAACTCGTAGCATCTCCCGCCCCCTCCCCCACAGGCCGAGATTCAAGTATTTTTATGTCGAATAAGAGTAATCGCCCGAAGGAAAATAAAAACCTACGTCTCCGTATCGAGTACTTTGATATTATTTCGTTCACGATAACCTTCGCGACATCGATCGTGTTTATTACTACGCCATAAGACGGGACTATATACGAGAGAAACGATACGATGTTACGATGATATTTCGAACCGATCGTTGCAGGATTTAGAACGATATCAACCCGAGTTTACGGAATATTGTATGGGGCTAACGTTCGAACAGAAAACTTTTTAGACCTATTTTTACAACGGTGATTTGATGAAAAGAAGGAAAGCGGAGATTTTAGTATGACTGTTGGAGTCCTTGGAAAATCCTCGTTCGGTACAATAGTGCGATATCAAAAGGAACGTGCGGCCGTAATAATGTACGATAATACCGGCGAGCCGGATTACCGCGGGCTGAAGGATTACGCAGGGAGAACGCTCATTGTGGCGAGGAGTAGCGTAGGGGTGGTAACGGCAACGTACAGCGAGGCGGACAGGCAGACACGAGGAAATTAATAAGGGAACAAGTGAGCATACATGCGATGGCTGTTACACGTAAGAATTCGAATTCGAGTTCCCCGTGTGCGATCTCCGCAAGCCATCCCTCGTATTCTTGCACTCGTGCACATCCATTATGGATTTGATCCCCCCCTTGCAATAGCCGACGAGATTAGCGTGATAGATGGACTCCGAAAATCATATGGACGCGTCCTACGCGAGGGGAATCGACGAAGCCATAGGGGGATGCACAGGGGTGAATATGCGAAGAGAAAATGCCGAGCGCGTGATTCGTCGAACGAAAAAAACAAACAAAATCGATTGACAAATTAATTCTCGCGCCGATTCTCTCTCGATGTTGGTTCAATGCGCGACGTGTTATTTCCAACAAAAAAAACTATGAGAAATTTGATCGAGACTCGCTGAAGGAATTTCATTAATGTTTTTTTTTTTCATTATTTCTTTCGTAATGGATTTTTTAGTACAGTATTTGCATGAATAATCCGAGTAAAATGCTTGGTGTATTTTTTTTAACGGCACGCGAATTCCCATGTATCTTTCTCCACCCCTAGGACATCTCATTCTTCACCTTTTCTCTCATTTTTACGCTTTTTATGTGTACATATGTACGTATATACATAGGTACGTGTACCGAGACGGACTTGGTACCTCTCCATCTTTTGGATTACTCTCACGGGTGGTTACTTTCGAAAGCACTTCCTTCCCGGCGGGCCCGCGGGGAGTCCGCTTTCCAATTACTCCCCGCGGAGAAACGGAAATTCTACGAACGGCGGAGACAAGCATAAAAATAATATAAAAAAAAAGATTTCACGAATGCCCGGCTCATCCTTTAATGGAAGAATTGTTAAGGGCTTTCGCGTGGCGTGAGCACCCGAGCGGATGAGATGAAAAATACACAATTTTATGAGCAATATGCGACCGTCTTTCGTCTCTGTCGTTCTCTCTCGAGAGAGAGAGATTCAAGTTTCTCGATGACATTCTTATCTGTAATAAAAAATTTGTTTTTACTTATCGCTCGATATCGAGAGAACACCGCTTTTTCACGACGAAAAATGTTGTTTTTCACAATTCTATCCCATTTTGATTAATTTCGTAACGTCAAAATTTGAATTTTCTTTTTGATTTATATAAAACTAGAGGAAAATGGGAGCAGCATCAGTTTTTTCGAAACGTTCGGAAAGACAAATACGAACGAGCCTAAACCCTCGATCGGGAGTCTTTCAATATATTATAAGCTATACGACCAATGCTCTGCCAAAATTTACGATCTTGGTAAGACCCTTCTCCATCCATGAACGAGACGTATTATGAAATAAGATAAGCACAAAAAAAATAGATATGTTTTCTCGGAATAATCGGGAAATCGCATGAAAATTGGAGAAGCGGATACGAAAATGTGAATTTGAAGAATTAAAAATCACCAAATTCTTGATACGAACGGCATCGAATCGTCAACAGGTAAATGATACATACTCGAAGCTATACATTCATACGGGGGCGACAATAGTTTCATTCGATATTCAGCGGCATGTAACAGATACTCAAATTCGTATAACGCTCGTTGCCTCAATTTGCCCGAATTGGATACACTTTTGTTGCATCGATATCGGAAAGCCTATTCGCTCGGGCTTTCGATCGATTCGCCAAGAGTGGTAGCGAAATTCGCATTCTACCGGTGTGGAAGTTGTACGTCATCGAGTGCTCAGTGCAATGGGCATGGATCGAAAGGGAGAGAGGGCGAGAAAGAGGGGTGAAAGAGTGGGCAATATACATAGCCACTCGTGTGACTATGAAACGGCCGTAGCATACATTCCATGAATACCGCTCGTTTACCGGAAGTGTACAGGGATCAACAAATGCACCGATAATCCAATCGAAACGAATGAAAAACGGAGAAAATCCGGGACTACACTTGTCCTTTCTTTCAATCTCGTGTTCACCGATATCTGAAAAATAAAATAAAATAAATATAAAAACAAACGAGGGATAAAAGAATTTTTTTAATCGTCGATGATGAAGCTTATTTTCCATTCCGAGGATGAATCTTTCCAACGGACATTTTCACTTTGATCCGTATTTTGTTTACAGTGAAAGTTGATTTTACTGGATTTCATCATCGAAATTCGATTGCCAAAGTTTTGGCGACAACGACATTTCCGCAATGTCGACGATAATATTTTTAACGCGGTGAAAAATACACGGACGAACCTCAAAAACCAGAGGGAACAAAATATTTACGGCGTATTCGAACAACGTTTTGCATCTCGTAAATCATCTCGAATTACGTTTGGGAAACGGGCTGGTGTGGGAAAACGGCCGATATATCGAAACGTTTTGTTTATTTTATTTTTTTATATTCTTTATTCTTCCATCGTGCTGTATGGTCATTCCGTGATACAAATGGCTACAAATATATACGATAGGGGAATTTTGTTAACCATGCACGTTCGTACGAGTCTCTTTGATTTCCGGACAGTCGTCTATTTCGAACGAATCGATCGGGATATACGTGTGAAAGCCTCGAAATGGACGTCCAATCACGAAAATTACAGCCAGCGAACGAGCAAAGACCGTCATCATCCGGTGGAACATTTATGTGTCACGTGGAATAAGCGCAAACATAATTGTATACGTCGAACAATGCTCATCGTTCTAACGCGAATTGGAATTTAATGTTGGAACACGTTCCAAAGCCATCATTACACCCGCGATGCCATCGATTTGTTTGTTTATTGAATAATGGACGTTCAACATTCCGGATCGGTAAATTACCATTCAAGGATACAAAGAGATCCGCAATTTCACGCAAATACCAAGTCTCTTTTCCATCGCTTTGGAAATATCGCATTCAAGCATCAGAAATATGACCTCTTGGCATGAGAAACCTTGAGGCATGAGGATTATGACGTTGAGGCATCGACAATTGGTCCCATTAGAATCATGAACGTGTCCATCACGATCCAGCCCCAACCTGTTAATTTTCGATACGAAATGTCACGTTTGGTCCATCGAGAGCTCATCATTTTCAAGATGGTCAACGGGTCTGGTAATGTTCATCCGGAATTGATCAAGCCCATGCAGCATCCTGTTATCCAATGAACTCTAGCTGTTCTACATTTTGCCCGAAACTCGTGGAAATCCTCGTGTTTTATTGGATCAGAGTCAGTAACGATGATGAAGGCTTCTCCCTCTCCCTCTTCCCATCATATCAGAACTTTATGATCATCCCCTTCACTACACCGTGACTCACCGAAATTTAGAAGCTCGAACAAATGCCCATGCCTCTATGTCGGCATTACCGAGGAAAAGCACGGGTATTATGCGATTAAACGCAAAGATCCGACGAATCAGCAACGCCCGGGTCTCATTCCACCTTGGCTTTTCCGGAGATTCGAGCTACACTTATTCGCCGTACCAACAAACGCTATCATATTCCTCATAAATGCACCAACCGGGTGCGAACTTAGACACACGTGTACGCCCATCTAAACCCCCCCACACACGCAGACCCCATGTGTTTGCGCCGAATTTATAGGTATAATTAGGTAGAGTTCTACCGTGCTGTCATCATCGCTGTCCGCTAACCGTACTCGCAACGTACCCCATGCGCTAATAATCCGCTAATGCATCCAGGTGTACGCTTCTGTGCTGGGTGTATCATGTCCGACGTTTGAAATGCACTCACTGATCACGTTTTCATTCTGCTTTGATGCCCCGAATGGTGTCCGCATGAAAACATATAATTTTCGCTTTAAAACGTAGGAGGGATTCCACACTCGACCCAGTGCTATCAAATGCGGCGTAACGATGGAACTGGGGAGCAACGGTATCCTAAAAATTTAGCGATTTCCGTGGCTGTATACGCGATAAGCACTCCTGAACAGCGAATCACGGGATTTTCACGTGCGAAGCTTTTACGACGGATTGCCATTGTTGTCGTCGAAACATCAAAGATTTTCAAGCCTCAAATTGAATTCGACATTTAGGGAACGAGAAGTGATCCGTATTAAGGTATTACTATCGCAAACGGGGTTGAAATAGGATTTTCTTAAAATTTTGTGTAGATATTCTTGACATTAAAACGAACAACTTTTCTATAAGACGAAACATTTTCTGACGTCTAGAATTTGAGATATTTAATTACCAATTTTTTATTTTCTCCATCTAAACCCGTATAAATTGAAGTTGCGTTTCATTTATCATAAATTACAAGAAAAATGGATTCAGGATTTTTCTGAAAAAAATTGAACTCATAGTCAGGAATTAAAAAAATTTTATGATACCAGAATGGAATATTTCTGACGTATAGTTTTTAAGAAAATAAATAAATTATTAATACGGATTATAAGAGTCCATCGGGGAGAAGTCGGCGATTATAACGTGTGGCAACACCGCTCTGCCTTCTGAAAATTTCAACACGGTAGGCTCACGCAGTGTGTATGTATGCAACACGACAAAATAGCGTCAGTGACCAGCGATGTTGCCACGTTTATGCCACTGAGTGTCGGACATTAGTGTACGAGCATGCGTATACGTCCGATATCAATGTGTGCAGTTAGGAACGTATCAAAACTTTTACTGCCCGACACTTTAAAAAATATTTAACTAATTTGTGAATATTTTTGTTTTAATTTTACTATACACTATTATGTTTTCATTCGAGAGAAAGAACTATTAAGATTGCATAGCATTTTAGATAAAACAATTTCCACCTCTTTTGGGTTGTTCGGGATAATTTTTCTCTGACCTCTCTTGCCCCCAATCTTAGTGGTGATATGAGCGATAGTAATACCTTAAACGGGAAAATGATAAGTATTAACGAGAAACGGAAAAATTATCCCTCGTGGAAGCGGAAATAAAGAGTTAAACCGAGATGAAACGATAAGGGTGATGTTTTACTTTCTGCGTATGACAACCAGGTACGCGTTATCACAGTAAATTGTTGTTTAGTGCCCGTATTCGCGTTACAGGGGGACGAAATGAATCACGGAAAAAACAAATGGTCATTTATACGACGTGCATTAGGCTCAGTCGGGTACTTCGAGGGGAATAGAAGGATGAAGACTTTCATGGTCGAATGAGAAAAGGGATGATAGCGATGAATAAAGGAAAATCTATCCGATCTCTCTCTCTCCCTTGGTGGTACTTCGGTTGATGGTTCAGGGGAAAATATCGCCCGTAAGTAGGCTGACTCATTGCGGTGCAGCTCCTTCAATATATAGAAACCGGACAATAGTTACACTCTCGGCGTTTACCACGGGCTGGAGCCAACGATACCAGAATAGTTTTGCTCATAAGTGAAAAGGATGCGAGCCCGAGGGTTGCGTCGGCTGGGTTTTAAGGGTGATGAAATCCAAGGAAGCTGGTGGAGAAGCGGGAAAGAGATAGGCTGGTCAGAGAAGGTAGGGAGGGGTAGCGAGTTCCTGGGTGTTCCCCTGCTGGAGCGTGCTTACTGCGGAAAACAATGGGTACCGCACGGACATCACTGCCGTTACTCAACGGCTAAAGCCGGAACGAGGATCCGTAGGAGCATGCTATTAAACGCTTAAATGGCTCCTCCCTCACGGCCTCCTCACTACCACCCCACCACTGCCTCCACTCATCCACCTTGATTGTGCGAACGCTACCCGGGAAGGGCCAGTAGCTTAACCCGCATCCTGGAAGGCGGAGAACCAGTCACGACTGGCCAGCCTGTATCGTGCCCGGCATTTTCGCCGTCCTGACTAAGCCAGCCATCCCTCGCCCACCTCGCTTTACCCTTATTTTTCAACCCTCATCAACCTCGGCAATCTGACCCTAATTTTTGCTTTCGTGAGCCGGGCTTTCGTTGCTCGGCACATTTCTGGTTTATTATATTTTCATTTTGTCTTTTTAAACCTGTACTCATAATCATACTTTGCTGATGCGACGCGTTTGTGCAGACTTTATGTTAGGGTGGAGACTGGAGAACATTAGCGTGTATGCGAAGGGTGCAAAATGAAGGACGGTCGGAAAGGAAAACAACAAATTATGATTTTACTTTGATAATGATTAAATCGTACTGATATGCAATTAGATTGTTCAATATGATTATTGGATCAACTTGTGGTAAAGACTGTGGTCCCATTTGTCTTGCTCCCTTAAGTCCGAATAATAACGATCGTTTGAATTTTTCTTTTCAATTAATTGACCATAGAAATGCTCCTGCGTTTTCCGACTATTTACCATGAAATGAAAACAAATTTTCAAAACAAATGGCGATCGTCGATTGTATTTTGATTGTCCGATATTTTTCTTTCGGACATTCGAAATTTATATTTTTATTTCATAAAATCTAGAGAAAAAAAATGTGATTTCTGATTTTTATTTTTATTACTCACAATGTTTATTCTACATTTTTTTAAATTAATGCAATTCGACCGTTATGCTTATTTTTATCTTAATTTTCAATCCAATTCTTGGCATAGCCGCCGCATACGTACACGATTTAACATTATGACGAAGTCCGGAGTACATTAGCTCGTATGCAAATGGTAGAAGGACGAAGGACGTCCCAATGCAAACATGCATTTGTGGAATTAGGACGCGTATGATATGAGTGAGGGGTAGGTAACGAACCATGAGTGAGAGAGAGGGCGAGAGAGATAATGAAGTCGATCGACAGGAAAAGCAACATGCGTGTTTACGCACCTGTATCTACGCACGAACATATAAATATACAAATTTACGTGTAGGTTACGTTTGTATGGAAATCGTATAACCTGCAGCGTATAATGGGATAGGAAGAGCGAAATATTTCAGATCTGGACGAGAGATCCGGACTATTGGTTGTTGCGACGATTATCCGGCTCGCAGCTCAGCAATTCACCGGGGTATCAACTCTCCTGTCGATATGATACAGCCCCGTCTATATATATATATATATATATATATATATATATATATATATATATATATATAACGTCATATATATAACGTTATATGGTATTACGTACACGTCGAGAGAGCGAACCGCTCGGGCGTGGAATTGGCGGTACGCGAACCACCCCCTCTCCTAACCAGTAAACTCCCCGTAACTCAACTCGATCGGGCGTCGAAGTATGAGTTACGGCAATCTCCGAGCTGATGCACTACTAGTTAAGCCCGACATGCGCGTCATCTACTTCTGCAACGTCTGCAATCCTCCCTCTGACCCCCCAACCCCCCGGCAACCATATCCCTTGCTCAACCCTCTACCATGGAACCTCAAAGGCTTTTACTACTGATATGCCACTCGGATATCTTGCGCGTCTCATCATCCAACGACAATCTCGTTATTGAATGTCGACGTTTGGCTACACATCAGACGCAGAGGTCTAATATCGAGCCTTCCGTTGTACGATGCCCCTTTTGTCATCGCGATACATTATGCGACCTGAGAAACGGAAACTCTACGAATCATATTACGAACCGTTCGAAGAGAAATTAATTCGAAACCTATTCGAATATAGCCGGAACGTAAGCTGGAATTATCGGATCGATTTAAGGAATATAAACGATTCGTGTTTCTGCGAAACGTGAGATTTTAGATGAACTAAAAAAACGAGGGTTGACAGGATCGGATTGTTTGGGTTTTTAATGGCAGTTAGTGACTTAGTATTTTATATAATTCTGGGCGTAAAAAAACTGAGAAGAAATTGTAATTTAGGGCGCGTATTAATTAAGTCGGTCTGATGATGGCACTCGTGGGTGCGACGAGGGGACGTCTCTCCAAATGTGACGATTGCATTTTTTTAAATATCATAATATTGTTATATTATTATAACAAAATAGATAAGATGCAATAATAATAATAATAATATCATCGAATATTATATATAAGAATTGTGTGTTATATAACGTACGTAATTTTGAAGTCAAACCTATTTTTTGTGGCATTTAGGACGTTTTTCATGAAATAGTCCAACTACGACGCCTCTCTCCTATGTGCAATTAATGACATCAACCTATACATGCGTACATATATATGGGCACGTATATTCCTAGTTACGTCCAATATTCCCTGTAATTGCAAAATCCGATGACGATCAACATCCGCGTTAATCGCCAGGATGATAATCCTGATGACCAATGAATACAACCACCCTCCCATTTGCCTAAATATTGAATTAAATTCATTTTTGTATACGCGACTGTAAATTCCAGGTCATTAAAAAAATATCGACGTAATCGTATCCTCATCGATCTAAATATGAAAAACAATTTTTTTTTACAATTCACCGTCTGCAGGAAAAAGAATTAAATCATCCTGTTCTTCATTCACAAACAAGGAATATGCTTTAGATAATTAATCCATTACTTCCTTTCGTTTTATTACACGTATATTCATACGATCCCATTATATATCGTTCATAGTCTCTCCAATACATCGAATACATGAATAATGTAGTCGGCGATACTCTTAATTGGTTTCGTTTGTATCGATAATCCCTTCCTTCAAGAACTTAATCCACACTACATATATGTATATGTAGATATTTAGGAGAGCGTGTAGGTGTATATACGAACGAGCTACGATGCTACAGGCGATCGTTGAGATAGAAGATCTAGTCTTAGTTCCATGTTGGATTTTCTCTCCTCGCTCTTGCTCTTCTCTCCAAAGGAGAAGAGGGAATATATAAGATAGGACATCCCGCGGTGCAACCCCGATCGCCCTCCAGCAAGAACAGTAACGGAGGTTGATACGCCATCTAGCGTACGTGCAGCACACATGAAATGGTTTCTTGTGTACAAGAAACGGTTACGACCACCAACGACCATGGTAAATCCAAGGGCATGGATACATAGATGGATAACTTTAGCTTCTGTTCGAGACACGATCGACTCTGGTCCAGTGACTTTGGTAAATGAGATATTTCATGTCACCGAGGATGCCGAGTACTGTACGCATGACGTCACTTGATAAATTGCTTCGTGTACGAAAACGAATCGAAGCTAGGTCAGACGAAATTTGCGATACGAGTCAAAGGGACTTGCCTTATTGTATGAGTTTCAATATAAACCGTACCGAGGACGATTCAATATTGCGAAAGTAATTATTTATTTTCATTATCAAAGGATATCGAATGGCTAATCTGGCGTTGACAACTTTCTGACATTTAAAAAGTATTCTTTTGTTTGTAATAGTTGATTGAGCTATTTGAATAAATTCATTAAGGATTCATGAATTCGCGATCAGAGAGTTTACATTAATTAGAAAGAAAATAAAATTTCGTTCGTTATTTTTGACAATATTTAACAGTTGCTTGTTTTTGATGACGGCTTTTTTTTAATTGAAAATTACCATAAAAAATCAACTAATTTGAATTTTCTTTTTGGCTAATTACACTAATTTTATTGTGACGAAAGATATTTTTTAAAAATCGTTTACCGATTGTTAATTAATTTCGTAGACACTCGTAACTTTAGCGACCAATAATTATTCGTTGTTTGCATCTTTTTGTTGTTTCGTTTAAAAAATGGCTTCCAAAATCAGTCCAAGTCGAATAGCCCGCACCGTTGAGTCAACAAGCAAATTTTTCCCCTTCGTATTTTGTTACCCTTGCAATATGTTTTTATCGATTTTTATGCCAGGTGTGCCAGCATCGGTGTTGTTTTCCCGTATCCATGGGTTGGTGGCCCTCGGTGACTCTACAAGTCCAGGGATGAATGTCGTACTACTTCGTACCAGATGAGCAACTTGTATTGGACAATACGCAACGGCGATGAGGCAAACGAATAAACAATAAAATAAACAAACAAACAAACATCCTAATCAGCAAAACGAACAGTCTCGGAATAGAAATGATTCCTACCGATTTTTCTAAACCCTTTGAGACTTCTTTCAAACCCGCGAGATATTTAAATCCTGAAACTAAAAAAAAACTCTCGCCTTTCAGTCGTAAATGAAAAAAAAATTAAACTGAAATACAGATGGAGACGAGAGAAGGATCGAGCAATTATGCGAGACGGAAAGAGGCGAAAGGACTGCTGAAGGGCCTTTGAAATTATTTCTTCCGAGACGGTTTCTCGTTGTGCGCACCATTGAAAAAGAGGTTATTACGGGAAGGGAGCGTTACAGAACGACGATTAAAAAGTCAGGGCGTAAAAAGAGCTCGAAAACTCTACTAAACGACATACCTAGTTTCCATAATAATATAACACCTTGGAGCTATAATTTAATATATACCTCCCTATATATAAATTTGTATATGTATACACTCGACCGTTGCCCAGCAACCCTTACACCGAGGGGTTCGAGTCACGTAGGTTCGATTAATTTGTTTGAAGAGATGAGATAAGAATTATAATTTATAGATTAATCACGTTCAAAATGGGAATTACGTATTCCATATGTATATATAGAGAGATTTTTCATCTGCGAGGCTAATTTTTCTTGTTTAGTTTTACGAGCACTCTGCTCATCCTGCGAGGATCTCACGATCATGAAAAATACCGGATTTTGGTGAAGATATTCTATTCACCATTCTGGTGCAAACCACGACGCTGCGACGCACGAATTACTTCGAGAAACTTTCGGACGATATCCAATATACAATCGTTATCGTGCGACTTTAACTTTTGGCCATCTCTTATCGCTTAAAAAAAGCGATTTTTCATGGTACAAAATTAAGCATTTAATTACAAATTCCAGTTTCATCATCGCAGAACATTTTTTTCATTCATCTTCCGGCTTCGGTTTTCATTTTTGATTTGCTTTAGTGATCGATGAAATGTAGAAGAATCCTTTGATGACGAGACACTGGATTTTAAGCCGATATTTTCTTCGACAATCCACAGTTCACCCTACGAACCTAAACGCGAGATGGAAAAAGTCCTCTTGACCTACCTGGACACACGTTCATGCTATTTCGCAGTATCAAAGTTTGTAAATTTACTATCGTTCGTTCCTTCGTGTTAAATTTTATCGCGATAAACGACAACCGATTCATTTTGACAAATTCTGCAAAAAAGTCGCAACTAGTTTAGATTTTTTTTGGTATTGCTCGGGTGCAACGATACGCACGGATTGCTAGATAGTGTTTTCAGAGACTTCGTGTAACTAGTAGTAAAATAGGGACTTTCGTGTATACGCCGCCGGCGTACACGACAATGGAAAGGGCTTATCAATTGGACCATCTGGTAGTCTCCTATGCGTAGGTATATAGCATATTAAACGGTTGTATAAAATTGCTACTGTATCGAGCCCGAACAATTCTCGTTTCAAAAAAAAACAATTTACAAGCTAAAACTAACCATGAACCGAATAGAACGTTCGTGTACAATACCCGATGTACACTTTCCTGCATTGTGGAAAAAAATAAAACTTGTGTTTATATTTGATGTATTGCGTTTTATCTACGATCAAACGTACATTGATTCAACAAGATTTATTTGTTTTCCGATACCGTGGTTACCATGGCGATCTGAGTATTCCGACATTTACTTTACGTACCTCAACATTATTATTTACTTAATCGTTGCTCATTTTTTTCGAGAGATCGATCAATATGCTCTCGGGTAATAATTAATTAAACGATTACTGTATTAAAAGTAACCATGAACCGAATAGAACGTTCGTCTACAATCCCCGATGTATACTTTCCTGCATTGTGGAAAAAAATAAAACTTCTGTTTATGTTTGATGTATTGCGTTTTACTTACGATTAAACGTACACTGATTTAACAAGATTTATTTGTTCTCCGATACCGTGGTTGCCGTGGGGATCTGAGTATTCCAAAATTTACTTTACGTACCTCAACATTATTATTTACTTAATCGTTGCTCATTTTTTTCGAAAGATCGATCAATATGCGCTCGGTTAATAATTAATTAAACGTTTACTGTATCTTCGGTAATTCGGAATATTCAAAGAAAAAATAAAGTTACGATAAAACTGGGCACGATACGTGAAATTAATTAATTCAATCTTTTTTTCTTATTTTTTTTCGTCGATTTTGTAGTCACTCTTCGTCATTCAAATGTCACAGTGAGCATCCATCATCCAGCAGCAACTGGACGCTGAAACGTCTGGAATGTCTCGAATGCGCGAAAATTGTTGTGGGGAAAGGGGAAGGACGAGCGGACCGGACATTCGTGCTCGAGCGTGACAACGCACACACATGGCTAATTGCTTCCTCACTTTCACGCTTACGTATCGCACCAGGTGGTTGAAGAGACGTGTCCACTGGCGTATACGCCACTAAACGTATGAATATATGTGCGACTGGGATGGTCGCACCTCTCATGCAATGGACATGGGGTCCAATAATACGGACAACAATATAGTCATGCTCCCCTTACAAAACTGATGGGGGGGGAGAATTATATAAATGATAAATATATCGATATAAAATATAATTTTATAAATTTGTATATTCAACGACGTCGAAATATTTTCATAAAATATAAAAATACATATACGAAATATATCAATCAACCGAAATTTAGTCCCTCGAAATACGAATTGCGTAAATTTTTATTCCTAGAAAATTAATCAACCCAATTCTAGAACATTTTATTCGTACGACAGATGTAATGCGATCGACGCATGGAAAATTAAAAAAAAACGAAAAAATTTGATTACCCTGTAAAAATTTCATAAAATCTGGGCATAATTATGTCACTGGTTGAACCAGAGGGGCGACGAGAGCTGATAACATCGTACAGTGGTGCGTACGATAAACGCGTGGAAATATGGCTTGTACGTATTACACAAATTGTACGGGAAAACAAAATACGTACGGTGGTTTGTACAATATCTACTGCGTGATCGGATGTTACGAGAGGACGTTACGAAGAGATCCGCTCTTTTCCACAATACTGCTCATTTTTCGCATACCCGCAGACCAATTTAATAATACACAATTGCGCAGCTGTCGTGGGAAAAGTATTACAGAACAATACGGACGCACCCGGTGTTTATCTATAACGGTAAATACTGTGAAAAATAGTTGGGTGGAGCAGATGTTTTTGTGGTTCGTCCAACACGTATCGCTCATCCCCTTCCACAACCCTTATTCATCGTGTCCGAACTAAAATGTTTTAAATAAATATACAAAATTTGTCAAAATAATTTAACAAATACGTATTCATCGGATGTTATTTTCGTATTTATTAAAAATGAAATAACATAAATATCTTATTTATCGTTCTTATAGGAGTAACAAAAGCTTGTCGAAATATTTGTTCAACGTTTAAAAAAATGTTAAATTATGTATCGAATGGAAATATAATCAGTGAAAAAATTCTATTTGCAAACAAAACGCATCAATCTTAAGCGACAAGATTGAAAATCTGAATTTTTTTACGAGTTACAATTTTCATAAAATAAAAATAAAATAAGAAATACATAAAAAAGTACCTTCTTCATTTTCCATTAAACGGCAAAAGGTCTGCGTTCTTGTCCCTATACGTACGAATGTAAGCGTATAAATACGTATTTTGCGTTATTGCATCGTCGTCAATTTTGAAAGGGGATGCATACGTACCTAAACCCCATAGAATAAACTTTACCTACTTATGTATACATATATACGTACATAAACGACTACGAACGACTGAGTTACAAGGCTCCCGAAAGGAAGGTGAACGCTTCGAATTCTCCTGAACTCCCTTAACTGAAATTGCACTTCCATCGGGTAGAGGGGTGAAGAGGGGCCTTTATTCGGTCTACCGCAGTGTCCAGCCAGAAAGCAATCTGTCTTCACAGAGACGGTCCTACGCTTGCGACGAAAACTCGAAGACCATGCTTTCTCTTTCTCTCCCTCTGTCTCTCCCTTCCCCTCATTCTCTCTCTCTCTCTCTCTCTCTTGTTCGCGTACTTTACCGAAACCGGCCACGTACGAAAAGGGAGGGACAGAGAGAGAGAGAGAAAGCGAATACTGTGCAAGAGTGAGCGACATAGATATAAACTTCCCTTTCAATCGGACGTCGAGGACCAAACGCAGAAAGAGCTACATACACCTATAACTAGGTACACACGCACACACAAACACACACACACATATAGATATATCTGTATAAGTAAACCTAGTGTAGACAGGTATTGCGTATAGTAGTTACGGATGGGAAGGGAGCAGTATTCTCTCTCGGTCCAACGAATCTTCTCCCAATGTCTCTCTCTCTCTCTCTCTCTCGTTCTCTGTCTCGCACTGAGCTGACTCTCCGTTTCGCCGATTATCTACGTTTCCTACGTTCTCGATGTTTAACGACCGAATGAAAATATACCGAAGAATCGATAGGGTGGAACCCTAGCAGAGAGAGCGAACCTCGAATGCGAACATGATTCGGCGATTTTTGCGATCTAGAAACCGGCGACATTTTGTGAACGCGATGAAAACCCCCGTAAAATCGGTTACGGTTATTATTAAACTTTCCGACATTTATTGGAAGAGGTCGAAGGTAAATATATGGTCGAAGGGCCGCGATATGTTCGAAGTTATCGTCGGGATTTTGCGCACACATATCGCTATGTCGTCAAATCGAGACGATTTTCGGTTGGGTTTTTTTTTAATGTGGTTATTTAACGCGCGTGTTACGCGCTCCAATCGTTCGCGAATAACGTAAAAGAGACGTCTCGAAATGCGTGTCAGTGAAATATTATTTATTGAGAATTTATTGACGTATTTGGTATTTTATATCGATTCGTGGACAACGAGAGAACTCGAACGGATCCTGTAAAAAGAAAATTCCGTCGATCGTTATGGTCGTCTTCGGTCAATGACGATTTCTGATTGGAAGAGAAAAATCTCTTTTTCGATCATTTTTTCGGTATTTTTGATGAAAAGTACGTTTAAAAACGAAAATTTTGGGAAAAAGTGTATTTTGGCCGATTATTCGCGAAGTTTCGAGCATTTTCAAAAAGGCATCTTTGAAAAATCGTCGTTTTTCGAAAATTCATATCTCGTGACTGGCTTTGATAAAAAAGAATGAAAAAATCTTTGTTTTCAAGAAAAATGCAGACGCATAACTTCCGAAGTTGTCCAATTTGGGGTGGAATTGCCCCAAATATAAATTAAAATATTGTATAAAAAATAAATTTGTATATAAAATTAAAAAGAAATGTAAAATTTATTTTAAAAAAGTGCTATCACATGACGACGTGTGTATTCGATCGATGATAGAGCAGCGAGAGAAATTCTTTTTTGATCGAAAACCCATCCAACCGGAAACGTTTAACAATCGACACCGATCGTCATCGAATTTACTAGAAAATTCAATTTCAAGGGTAAATTCCGGACGAACGACGTTCCGCCGATTGATCGACAAAACGAATCATCGGAATGCCTTAACAAATTGCTGGATAAAAAGCGTTTGTGACACTTGGTATATTCGCACGTATGAAGTTCGTCCCGAAATTTAATTTTCATTTGCCAATCGTTTTCGTATAAAATTCCCTCTGTTACATACGACCAAAACATGACCATGTAAATGTACAAAGATATATTAATACAACTCGTATGGAAATGTACAACATATTTACATACAAACCGTACATATATATATATATATATATATATATATATATATATATATATATATATATATATACGACGTATAAATCTATATATATATATATATAGATTTATACGTCGATACGTGTCTGGACCAAAAGTGGCACTTTATCAGTGAGCTATCGAACGATAAAGGGCTGTGCCGGTCAGGCTAGTGGGCGCAATGATTGGATCCGTAAATGCACGCGTAAATAACAAACGAAACGGTTTCAGTAACGGACGATTATTTGTTGAAAAAGGCGCTTATTTTGACGCATATCCCCGTACGTTTGCGCTCACGTACTCTGGATTCATTGTCAGAGCAGACAGAAAATTGTGGTTAAAGGGGGCGTACGAGAAGTGAGAATATAACAAAACAGGGGCCAAAATATTTCAAAGCTTTATAGATTAATTCATGGGTGGCGCGCACACTCGTATATATATACAAGTGTACGTATAAATATGACATGTATATACAAGGGACTAAACGTAAAATCGCAAATTCGTACTAATTCAAGTATCCATCCGATATTTCGTATACATTACGCACGAATAAATACACGTATCTCTATATATATATATATATATATATATATGTGTGTATGTACACGTGTCGACGGTATGTCCCAATTTTATTCGCACGCTTCGATCGTTCCGTATTCTCTTTCCAGGAACAAGGACGGTCGCGCTTTTATATTGCTCATCCAGTTATATTTATTTGGAAATTCGCCTCCGGTCAATGTAAATTTTCAAATTCAATAAACCTGCACGTTATCTGCATTATTAATGATATTTATATATTTATATAAATGTGGCATCAATAATGCCAATGTCGTATCGTATTTATGAATATATGTATAGAGAGAACTATCGGCACACGAAGGATTATTTGCATACGTAATATTCCTCGATTGCGAATGATATCTGAATTCAAACGTGTATGGACATATTTAATGAATTTATAAATTTTGTTAAAGTTTTTCCTCGTTAATATTATATTATGATAATGGCGGTGATGACATTTGTTAATTTAATGGTGCAGGAAGTCAAAGATGAGTTTTTTAAAATTACTTTTTTTATTTTTTATCTCATTTCGTCGCAGAAAACTTTTCGAATAATCGAAAATAGGATTCGTATGAGAAATTTCTTTCGAAATTCAATCTTAGATTGAAATAAGGGACTTAAATATACCAACAGATAAGAAATAACAAAAATAACAGACTGTATTATTTAGATTTTGCAAAAAATCTCGTTATTTCAGCGATTTTTGTTGAAAAATTCATTATATTTCGATCCGTTTCTACTCTGTTACTGAAATATAAATTATCTAATATAGTAAACTAAATTATTTCATTTCTCCGACGAATTAACATATACTATTTTAATCCTTTTAGTTGAATAACGATAATATATTTCGCGATATAATACTGTACATTATAATATATTTCAAAACTTTGTTCAGTAGAGAACTTATATTCGATTATATTTGAAATAAACAAAATTAACGATCGCCAGAAAAAAAATATTTTTCTAAATTCAATTTTTGTAGAAAAAAAGGTCAAATTCTCGATGAATTTAGCTGTTCTTGAATAAAACTGTCCAGTTCGTAGAATTACTCACATATATACCTATGGGGCGTACGTAGGCAGTAAACGTTCTTGCGTTACGTTCACGTTAACCAGGAATGCTTTAGCTCTCGAAAAAGCCACAGTTACGAACGCATTCGCGGTGCGAACGAGGCCAACGGTGAGAGAATTCGAAGCTGCGCTGCGTTGCCTTTGGCCGGCAAACTCCACATGTTCTATCCTCGAGAGAAATAGCTCCGGCAAAAGGGGCAAAGACTTTGCGACAGAGCGATTCTGGGTCGTTGGACGGTAACGAAATTTCGCAATGGTACAAAAAGAGACCCCCAACACCCATGCAATTTCAATATGCATTCGTGAAATTCTCCGCAACTCGTGGTATTCTACAACGCGGAGCGACACCCAAGCGTGCCATTTTTATTCTCGTTGTGCTAAAAATGTTTTTTTTTGTCTTTCTCGTCTTTTATTTTAACATACCGATTTTCTGTTTCCTACTGTTGTACTTGATAGATAATTGCCGGTATAATCGAAAGAAATATTTTTAACTCGTCGATTCCACAAAGCGAAATAAAGAAACGTAGAGAGGAAGAAAAATTGAGTGAGAAAAACGAATAAAAATTGTATCGTTTTGGATGTCAGAAAAGAAAAAGAATTTCGGTCGGTCGAAAATTTTTTTATACTGCCATATCGTACGAGGGCAAAAGCGGAAGGTAGAAAAAACGAAATGAAATGAAACCTCCCTAGAACGTTCTCGTCTGTCCATGATTTATCCGGGAGTTACTCTCTCTCTCTTTCTCTCTTTCTTCCTCTTTCTCTCTCTCCCACTCACTCTCTGTCTCTGTCGTTCCCTTTCTCCGTCTCTATCTCTATTTCTGCTATCGCGCGCTCCACTTCGAGAGAGTTTTACCACGATCGAATCTAGAATTCACGGAGCTTAGACCTCACACACACACATACACACACACATATCTTGATCCCATCGCCGTTTTTGCGCTTACGATTTCGTTCAACTTTCTCGATTTTTATACGGGTCGTTTCACCATTAACCACCGAACGACATTAGTTTTCAAGTTAACGATTAAAATTATCAAATTTACAGTTAATGGAGGAATGTGAAGCTTGATATAAATAAAAAATATTAGATTAGCCAAAATGTAATTGCAATTTCTGATACATAAATATCGTAGGATGCATATACGAGAAAAAAAAGCAATGATTTTTTTGATCAAGTTGATATCTTGAATATTGATCAATCTCGAAAACATATCTCGAATTTCCTCGAATCGAAGCTCGTTGCATTTTCAAATTATATATTTTTCTCACGTAAAGTGAGATTTCAGAACGACAGACGCATAAAAAAAATTCTTTCTAAAAACGTCCGATGGTTAATGGTGGAATAACCCATATTTGTGTATATATATGAATTCGGAGATCGGGATTGTGAAAAATCGACGATGTACGAGCGGAATGAAATATCGGAGAGATCAGCGAAATATTGAACGAGAAAAGTAAGCCCGTATGAATATTGGATATAATCGGGAGAGAAAAAGCGTCAAAAAAAGAAAGGAAAGTAATATTTTTAGCAAACCCCTATCATCGGCACGAATTAAAAAAAATAAAAGCTTTCGCTCATCGATATTATTCCGCCTACCGATATTTTCAGTTAAAAATTAAATTAATCTCGTTACTTGAATTTTTTCTAGAATTCGGCGAAATGAAAATCAAGTTTCAATCAAATTTACAACAATTTCGTTTAACTTTTAACAATTATATAACATATATACGTTCCGAATAAAATTGTTCGCTAATCGATAAATTTAATTCAAGAGAGACCAAATTTCGCAATAACGATCGAACGTTACGTCCGCGATCTCCCAATACCAAAAATTTCTCAAATCTCGATTGAAATCTTATCACGAAGTAGGCTTTCGACTCGATCGATGCGAATCCTTAAAACTCACGAATCGTGCGAGAACCCTCGTCGGCATACAAATTTCTAAATGATCGCGATTCGATCAACGCCGAAGGAAAATCCTATAAAATTTTCCATATTTCGCGATAAGTCAATCACGCGATTTTATTTACGTCTTCGTTCAAATCGCTATAGAAATATACGAATATATGATTTTGCCTGCTTATATTCACGCGTTTTAAAAGCGAGGCATAGAGATTTTCCGAGGAAGAAAAGTGAAGAAAAAAAAAGTCTCCATCAATTTTCTATACTTCGTTTCTTCCCAAATACATACATATAAATATAAATATAAATAAATAAATATATATATATTTTTTTACGGCTCTATCTTTTTTTACGTATCGTCGCTTACGTCGAAATGACGAGACGGAGTATGCCCGAACCGTATGGAAAAAGATGAATACCTACGTATATATACGCACGAAGACCCACGCGCTTCGTCACTCCATTCTCACGGCGGTTCTACGACACGACGAATCGATACAGGAACGAATCGGTAATGTAATCAGGAGATGAAGGGGTGGAGAAAAGGAGGTGCGACGAGGGATGCATAAAGCTGGTAAAGTACCGTCGAGGGGATGAAAGCAGGAGGGAGGGAGGGAGGGGGGTGGTTTGGGGGTGGGGGCGCGACATGCATAAAAATGCACCGATACCATCGCGAAATAGAATTCTTGCACGTTCTACCGACCAATGTTTTCGTATAAATGAACACTTCGCGTCCCGTACCTAGCGCGATAATATATTCTCGAAGCAAGATAAAAGATATGATTTTTATTTTTTATTCGTAGGTATATATATATCGAATATATCGATTGTTCGATAATTCAACGAAAAAAATGGAATATATCGCCTATGCAAAAGAATCACGGCAATTACATTGGATAAAATCATAAAATCGATCTCGAGTATAATAAAATTTCAAATTCATACGAATGCTAATTTCATCGTGACGCTCACCAGTGCTGACCTACTTTTTCTCGAAACTCTCGCGTCGGATGGAATCTCTTCGATAAAAAAATATACAAGGAAAATAGTAAGATTAACGAAAAAGGATTATTTTGCGTAATTCATTTTCGATCTTTCGATGAAACGTGTAATCGATTTTTGACCTTTTTGCGGTCACGGATAAATCGTAAATTTACCGAAATTCACGCGATTTCTCGATATATAGGTACGAATTTAACGCTGATACGTTTATCGTCCCGTTTCGACAAATACGCAATATCGATCGAAAATGATAAGTATCTAAGAGTTAAAAACAAAGGATGGAAGAAGATCGATAAACAAGATGATTTTTCCACGAGTACGTATCGGCCGTCGGTGGATTCTGCCATTTTATCGTTCCGATCCTCGTAAAAGTGTTCAAGCCCACGTTTATTGCTCGTACCGTTATCGCGCCGTGCACAAAAAAAAAGTGCATTCCCAACGAGAAATATATCGTTTGATTTATCCGAAAGCCTGTTTCTCCGCCGTAGCTTTTTTCTCATTTTTTTGTTCGTTGTTTTGCTTCGTTTTATTTTTATTTTTGTTTTTATTTTCGTCACCCACAAAACGTCACGTCGAAACGCAAGCTATTCCTCGTACAATTATTTACAGCTTTCGATAAAACTACGTCGAAAAACGAGACGGGGCCTCTCGCGTTCTCGCGTCGCCGATGTCGATCTTAAAAAAAAAGATAAATTTATTTTCTCGTTTTCGGACAGATATGGAGGGACCAATAACGTGGTACGCGTGTACCTATACCTATAGGTATGCTTATACGTACCGAGCGTTATGAACTCGCTTCTTTTTTTTTCTGCGTCAATGTTAAATCACAACGGAAAAGCGAGTGTCACGTTTTTGTTTTTCGATCTCTGGTTGTAATGGTAACGTATCTTCCCGAACGAAAATGGAACGGTTCGTCGACGCGTCCGAATCGCCTGCACGCAACTTTATTTTTATGTATTTATTTAATTCATTTTTATTTTATTTTTTTTCTTCTTTCGCGAAAAATATAAAATCCGCGAAATGTTCAATAGCACGCGCGCAATGCTGTTTATTTTTATTTTTGGCAAGGTTTACAATCTGTAAATTCTACCGGATCGTATGACGAAACGTTTTTTTATTTGAATATTCAAAACGGGAGCTATCCGTTTTAAACTCCGACTAAAAAAAGTTATATCGTACAAATTATAACGAAAATGTTGTTAAAAATTATGTTTTTTGCGACTCTTCGACGATAAAAAGTTTTAATTACTACGATATATTACGTTTTATTAAATATAACGATGTATTAATATATTTGTATTATATTGGGTATAATAAAATTATATTAATCAACCGTGAAACGATGGGGACGCGATTAGGGCGCGGTTTACAATTTGCAAATTTTACCGGATCGTATGACGAAACGTTTTTTTATTTGAATATTCAAAACGGGAGCTATCCGTTTTAAACTCCGACTAAAAAAAGTTATATCGTACGAATTATAACGAAAGTTTTGTTAAAAATTATATTTTTTGCGACTCTTCGACGATAAAAAGTTTTAATTATTACGATATATTACGTTTTATTAAATATAACGATGTATTAATATATTTGTATTATATTGGGTTAAGAAAATTATATTAATCAACCGAGAAGCGATGGGGACGCGGTCAGCGTGCGACTCCAGCGATCAGCGAAGCAATGCGAAGCAGCATTTCGCGCGGTCAATAGTTGGTGCGGTGACCGCTTAGCGATACGCTGTGACTGACGCATAGAAATTACTACTGGGCGTCGGTGAAGATTCATCATTCCCTCTAAGGAACTTTAGACTTTGCAACGACCAACCGTACACCTAACAACAATATTTGTTTACATTCTCCCCGTGACCTAACTACGGTACAGTGTGGAAAGAGTCGCTTGCGGACGCACGCAAAAAATAAGATTACGAATGAGCAAAGTGCGGGTAGGAAAAATAAATTAAAAAAACTCGTAAAAATCCATAAAAATATGACCTTGAAAGCGAGGAATAAATAATAATTAATAAAAAATATAACGATCAAAACAATTCGTTCCCTTCTTCGATACAAAAGTCTCTGAATTATTAAGGATTATTCGTTGGTCATTCGGGCATTAAACTCAACGTATGGCGAACGCGTTTGCCCAATTTGCCCAATTATACATTCGCCCAAAGTTCATAATGGGCAAGCTTTCCTATCAGCGAGTTACGGAGCCAAAATACAATGTTCATTACGGAGAACGATAAGCCGAAAAATAGGCGTATTACCTACTTATATCTATATACATACGTATATGCATTGTATGTATAGGAAAATACAAATGACGCCGTGCATGAAACGCATTCGGGGATAAAGTTGCTCGTGCATTTCCTCCTAATTTACCAACTTTTCCGTAAGGCCTTTTCCCGAAGCTACACACCATCTATTATATATAAATATAGAATTTCGGTGGTAAATTCGTCATGCGCCAACGAACCTTGCCGTTTTCCCATTCGCCATACTAATAAACTAGCTTTCGTATATATATTCTCGCTCACTTCTCCCGTACACGAGTGCCATCCGCGAGCGACGACGTCTGTCAAAGTTGGCGGAGCTTTTCAGCTCTCCCGGAACTATGCGAGAAAAGAGGGTAAGGGGTTGGTATATCTATAAGGGTTGAACGCGACAATGGGCCGTCGTTCGCACGCGATTCTCTCCACTGGTAGTTTCGTAGGAGACAGAAAGAGTGGAGAACGATGTAGAATAAGAGAGAAGTAGATCGATGGAAGAAAAAGAAATATATAAAAAAATATTTAAAAAAAAGGGTGAGTGAGAGAAAACGTGCTCGTGTGTTTACGCGCGAGTGTGTCGGTAAAGCTCTCGCGGTTTTGACTTGGTATACCGAAGAGACGTCGTCTCGTAAATCGGAGAATGAAAAGTGAGAAAGATGGCGAACGTGCTCGAGAACTCGTGTCTGGACTCACCGAGAGACCAACCCCTCTATCTCTCTCTCTCTCTCTCTCTCTCCTCTGGCTCTCTCGTAACTTCCTTTCGGTATTTCCATCGGTCGAACGGAAATGAAGTCGCCGATCTCGTCTGCGGCCTGTCCGAACCGACGAATCCGGTCGATAGGCCGGTTTTAGTCGATATACCTTTTCCAAACGATAGGAAGGGAGAGGGATGAAGGGGCGAGGGTTACAGCCACGAAACATTTTCCACGGTGACGCTAACAGTTAATTCGATCCCTCGTCCTCGCGACCCAGAGTGCACTTCGATGTCGAGCAGATTGTCGACTTGGAATCGTATACCTATATATGTGACGCGATTCGAGAAAAGGGATCCTACGTGGCAAAAAATCAATTTTTGGACCTATAGCGTTATGCTATAAGTTCTTCGACTGATCTTTCATGTGGTGCAATCGGAGATGTTTTATCTACATAATTTTACAAGATATGTATTATTCAAAATTGTATCACACAAGTTTTTTAACTGATCTTTCATGTGGTGCAATCAAAGATGTTTTATCTAACTAATTTTACATGATATGTGTTATTGAAAATTGTATCACTCGAGCACGTGCATTAATTTTAATTTCTTTAATCCCTCGACGTGAGAAACTCCTATTTTGCCTCGTAGGTCCCTTTTCTCGGATCGTTGAGTATATATGATTTTGTGGTATTGTAAAAATGTAACGTCGTCACCACTAGTACGTCGATTTAGGTGGAGAATGATGAGTTAAGAACTGGATAATACACGAGCCATGTGAACCATCGGTATGTAGAGAAAAATTCGTTATCACGAAACAATATTCAATTTATTTTCCGAAAAAATAATCGGTGTAATATTTTTTATTTTATCTTTTTATTTTATCGATAAGCCGGACATAGGGACGAGAAATATTTATCGTTATACAAAAATAAAGCTCGAGGGTATATTTTCATTGTAAGCGTGTTTGAAAGTATTTCGAAAGAGGAGAGGCCTTGTTTTGTTTATTGAACGATTTAACGAAATATAAGCAATGAGTGGACAAAATTTTAGAGCAGTATTATAGTCGAGTTTATTTTGGAAGTCGTATGAAGAGGCAAGGAGTCGGTCGTTGAAACGAAAAATCATCAAAATGCTTCAAAAAAATTATAAAGTAGTATTTTTTTATTAATCTCTTTTAGAGCCTGTATATATGGGAAAGAGATTTTATCTTTGAACGAGTTAACGAAAAAAAATGTCCAAAATTCTCTCAAAATTTGAACGTTTTAACGACGTACATTCAAATTATTCCTAAACGAAATTTTGGCGTATTATTTTCATCCAAAGATCTTTAAAAGTCGTCACACCCTTGAAAAATACCTAATAAAAGATTTTCCCTTTTTTTCACGATTTTATAAACTATTCGCAAAAATTCGTTTCATTCAAAAATCCAAGAAAAGGTCGAAACCTAAAAAATAGTTTTATCACCGACGGAACGTTTATTGATTTATTTGATGTTTCTTTTTTGTTTTTTTCGTTGGTAAATTCTAAAATTCACTACGTACGATATCTCGAAAAATTCAACGAGCGCGAAACGAGACAAAGAAAACATATAAATTTTACGAGCAAACTCTAAAACGATTCGGCGAATATCTTGCGGAAATTCTGCGCAAAGTCTATCCTCGGGAAGAGTTTCACGAGACAAGTTTCTCGCAATTGTACGACAACGGTATTAAAGCGGCAAGGTGTTAAAGTTACTTATGAATTTCGCTTCGTTGTTCCTTTTCGTAATCCGTTGCAATTCGAGCGTTATAACTGACTGTTGAGTCCGTTGCAATTCAAGCATTATAACTAACTGTTAAAATAGAGAAAAGAGAGAGAGAGAGAGAGGGTGGAGAGAAAATAAAAGCTCGAGGATTGTTTCCACGCGAATATTCTCGCTCGTTCAATCACGCTTTTACTTAAAAAGAAAGAAATAAAAAAAAAACACCAACAAGATCGCACGATTCTCACTTAATCCGTTATATTCGGATCTCTCGTGTACAATGAAACACAATCAATCATACTCGATCTTCCTCAATCAAGCTCACGACACAGCCTCGAAATACTTTATTTCCCGCAAACGATTGGATTATGCATACCCGCGAGAACCCTTCGTTTTTCTAAACTCCTTTATACTCTCATCCTCGAGAATTTTTATTCAAAAATCGACTTACAAAAATCGCAGAAAAAAGAAAATATTCGAAAAATAGTAAAATTCGGACAAATAACATGACAAAAGCAATCAAAACAAGAATAAAACAATTGCAAAAAATACAAAGAAACGAAACAATACCGAGAATAAAACAAATTAAACGGACTATTAAAAAAGAATAGAGAAAAACAAAATAATAGACGAGAGGAAAAGGAGCACGAACGAATTACAAGAAAACAAAACAAGAAGAAAAATCTCAAGACCATCCGGAAATACAATTTGAGGGTAAAAAAAAAGGTCAGATTTTTCGCTCGGCCGGAGAGAAAGAGATGCGATCGGGGTAAACAAGAGAGAAAGAAAGCGCAAGAAAATGGATAAAGGTGACTCTCTCGCTAACCGCAAGGATACGATGTAGTTGTTAACGAGGTTTGAAGGGGCCATTTAAACACTGCAGTTAATTTACTCCCCGTGGAGTAAGTCCTTACGTCGATCCAATTCCACCCCCT
Organism: Netelia inedita; assembly: GCA_964017225.1. Lineage (NCBI taxonomy): Eukaryota > Metazoa > Arthropoda > Insecta > Hymenoptera > Ichneumonidae > Netelia > Netelia inedita. The sequence goes on from OZ024923.1 coordinate 11,567,120, forward strand.
CCCAACCAGCCCTTCACCCCCTACGCGCAACCGCCCTCGGCAAACCCCTTCGCAATGCTCTCGTGGGCTTTAACTCTCAGCACGTAAAATAACAACAAAAGTCTCCGTAAATCGGATGGTTTCCGGAACACGAATGGGAACGAACGAAGAAAATAAAAATAAAATCACCACCGAGATTCAGTACCGTGACGAATTTCAAGCGTTGCGATTGAAAAATGTAACGGACGATTAATGAATAAATAACGTAAGTCGCGTTACGGATCATCGATACGTATGACGATAAACGCGTGGACTTGGGACGAGTGAAATTCGATTTTTCAATCGGTCGTATAAAATTCTAAAATAAAACTCGACGCGCAATTTTTATTTATTCGAATAACTTAACAAGCGTCTCGATTGAGTGAATATTCTCGACATCTATTATCTCTATTACAATTAGTTCAAGTATTTATCTCAAAATGCGTATTTATTTGTTGGGACGGACGAGGAAATTTTGAGCGGAAACTAGTGATAAAATTTTAGGACCAAGAATAATTATTGTTTCGTTTTATAAATCGGCGCTACGCTTGGAATTTAGGTTCGAGGGGTGTTTAAATTTTGTTCAACGACGAGTTCGTTCCATACGTGTTTTTTTTTTAATTGAAGATTACTGTGGAATATTTTTTTAGGGGGTTTTGTGCGAATATTTGGAAAGTTTGGTTCGGTTGTTTGTAGGGAAAAAATTGTCACGTGCAAAGGGCTGCATTATCGTGGAAATAAAATTGAGAAGGAACGATGTTTGTGGACGTTATTAGATTTTTTAATTTTTGATTTCTTAAGCTCGGTAATTTTTTTTATGAGGACGAGTAAAATTGAGAAAAAAGGTCGGAGAACACTCGACCACGGCCGAGAAAGAAATCCGATAAACGCCGAACAAAACGGATTTTCAAGAAACACCAAAACTCGGAAACTCTTCTTCGCCACTAGCGTGACTATAGGACTTTGTCAAACTCGATTTATCCAACATTTTTACGAAAAAAACCCGGAGATTCGTAAAATAATACCCAAGTCAAAGTTTCAGATTTGTGAAATTACGAATCAGTCAACGGAAAATAAAGTTTTTTATTTTTACAACAGAAAATCGCTCGTTGGATTAGCGAACGAAAAAAAAACAGTAGCGTAGGATAACTGCCCGATGGACGTTCGAATAACCCCATACGCGTATTTCTACATTTTCACGTTGCTATTTACGAGGTCGTAAATATAATGAACCCGTATTATTAAGAAAAAGAAAAAAGCGTTCATTACCTGGTACGGAGTAATCCTCGTTATAAAAAATCATCGGATTGGCTCGCGTTACCTTCGCGGAAATAATCCTGTGTAAAGGTTCTCTCCGGATCTTCGATTCTTCGTTACTATATCATATAAATATAAGTAATCTCGAACTATAGATCACTTCACCTTTCGCGCACTCATTGGCCACATTATTAACGACGAATAAACGTTTGGATCGAGAATAAAAATAATGGTCCGTAAAAGCATCACTTTTAACGCGAGGCTAATATCGTCATTTGTTTTTTGTTTTGAACGCGACGGTTAGGCCGAAGGTGGTGACCGTACTGTCGGCGTCGTTCCTCGGAAAAAACAAGGCGTTAAACAAGCCCCCCCCACTCCTCGGCAGGCCACTCGTCGGACGAAAGCTCGTTCGAGATAATCCTCGAGTCGCTTTCATAAAAATCTTCCCGTCGATCGACGCTAAACTTAACGATACAGTCACGTAACTTTTAGTTTCACATTAGACCGCGAGGTGACACACACTCCCGAAATCCTCTCGAAATGTGAGCCTCGATGCGTTCGTCGCTCTTTCGAACCGTTCATCGAGCGATTAAACGCGAACGCGTGGCTCCCTCGCGCGTACTCGTATCGTGTATTTGCGGTCACTTATGCATATATATAGTGCACCAGCGCGAACACGAAAAATTCATAAAAACTTTGGAATTACAGCGACGCGGTCGTTTATGGATATCGTGGGTAATACGTACGAACTCTTAAAAATGTAAATATACGTCGAACGAACGATACGTAGGTCGGGAACGCTTGAAATACGCGGCACGGGGAAAAAATCGTACGGACAGAGAGCGCCGAAAGCTCGTTGCCGGCGTTCGCGAGTCGACTGGTGCCCGAAACCACCACCCTTGCGACGAGACTCCCCCCACCGTCATCACCACCCGAGAATTGTAGCGACCCTCTCTCCGTTATCCACCATAGCCCTCGCACACGATGCAGCGCCGTTTCGCGTATGTAACCCACCCTCGGCGCTCGCCACTTCCAACACACCGCTCGCTCGCACAGACACACACACACACACGCTTCGATTTACGGACGAGTACTGACACGCTACCTCCTCCCGCGCGCGCACAACCGCCGATGGTTCGCCACTTCCACACGGGCGCGCACCCGGCGCCTGCCGACGACGGCGACGCGACGCCGTATCCACATTTAGCGCATGCGTCCGCCCTAGATTTCGTCTTGCCTTCTGATTTTTCGTAATAAAAACGTTTGTCTTCCCGAGTAGGTTGGCTCGCATATCTCAGCACCAAGAGGACCTCTTTTTCTCGCCCCTGCGCCTGTCTTCGCATATACTCACTAACATCACTAGGTTGTACCTACGCGTATACATATATTGTTGTCGCTGATACTAAACGCGCCGAAGCAGCGAGCTGCGATACTTATCCTAGAGTTTTTTTCTGCCCTGAATCGAATTAGCACTTACTCACGCCTCGACCCAACTTTACGACATTTGACGCTATATCGAATCCGATTTCTCTCCTTAGCGCGGAAACCGACCAACAGTCACGCATGCGTATAATTTAAGTACGCGAGAGGTCGCGACCGTCCTACATTCTCCCAATCCCATACATGACATTTTATGTACCTACATGTGCAGCACACGCTTCGCGTATCCCTATGTCCGTTTCCGCTCGTAGCGCACCTCCGATCTTATTGCCGGTGCGACCCTCTCGTGTGTTACACACTCGCGGTGTCTAACGAGAGATGTGGGTACTAAATGTACGCCTGAATACACGCACACTATATAAAGCGTACTTCGGCTTTTACATTGATATATTACGACTCGTCCCAACCATACGTACAATCGTACCGCGTGTGTCTGGTTGAAAGTCTTCTAACACGCATGAGTTGTGTCACTAGCTTGAAATACCTATAACTCTTGTCGCAGTTATAGGTATAATATCTCTAACGATGATACACAGCGTGTCTTACAAGACTGTTAAGCCAACCGCCTAAAATTGTCTTAATTAGAGCAAAGCCTTTATTTTCATATTCATAGAATAAATATATTTATAAGAAATACCGAACTCGTTTGTCAATAGAATAACAGTATATATAAGAAATGCCAGACTCGTCTATCGATAGTATAAAAGCATACAAAGAAATGCCATGCGCCCTTACAGAACAACGCCTGCATAGTCTCCAAATATTAGAAACCCCGAATGTCTAGACTGCGTAACCTGACCTCGTGTCGCCCAGGCTGCAACGCCACCACTTCAGATACTTCTAAGAAATAAACATAACGACGACCCTTAGTTTAACAAACTCCAGATCTACATATGGCACACCCGCTTTCCCACCATCGCTTTCCCACAAAAATTGAGCATCGACGATTCTTAGAGCGACTTCGAAGGCAGATTCGTTAATTGTACTTCGTGCAGAGAGGTCCTCTCTCTGGAGCCCATCTGACTGGAGCTCGGTATAATTAGTTGCTACGCCAGTTGTACTCCACGTTTTACAAACGGGATGATAGTTTAAAACTTTGTTAAATTAAAAACACATCATTCGCATCCGCTTGAAGTGAAAATCATTGTAATCGAATATCAAATAAATCATTACGTGTTAACACTCGCGGTCATCTCCTTTGTGTTAACCCGAAGACATCTTGTGATACCTAAACAAGCTCTGATTCTTCGCCTGTGCACATCGTATTCATCAAGGGTTATCCTCCTTCTTCGAAGACATCGACGGCTGCAGCTACGAAAGTCCATAGAAGGGAAACACACCTTGACTGCCATTGATCAACATTTCGATAAGTATCCTCACACACACAATATTCATTTCACTTCTCATATTGGTCCTGATACTGACTACGAAGGAAGACTGCGCGGTCTATAAAGACACCGTTGGGCAACGGACCTATTGTTACGCGTATTACTATTCTGACACGTAATACAGCCCTGGAAAGGCTTTACCAAAAAACTTAACCTGGCGATTCGAAAACCATGGGTTCTTTATGAGACGAGATACCTTGTGATGTGTACATTGCACAAGGGCAGAGTTAATATTGAATGCCAGTTGGATTCGAGTCATTTTTGAGCCATTTGCGTAACACAAAATTGGCGATCCTGCCAGGATTGTGAAAAATCGTAATACCAGAATTTAATATTCAACTCGGTTACCGAAACTCCACAAAAGGAGGGTGTAAAACTACGAACACAAAATATGTGCACGAGTGAACGTTGAACGAACATTCAACTTAGTTAATTTTGTGTTAACGGGAAAGACATTGCCACACTGAATTTCCCGTGAGTGAACAACGAATATTCGTGTGAGAAGGAACTTATACGTACCACGCATCGATAAGACTTCGCCGCAGGAGCACGAGCTTGGGAAGGATTGAACTAAAACTGGGGGAGACACGCCTTCAGAAAATAACCTCAACTCCGACGGTATGCTGGATCATCAATCGACGCAGAGGGTCTACAACCAATCGTCGTAACAGCGCCCGCCACTTCAAGACCATCGAAAACATCATTCGACTGGTACTACATACGAGATAGCGGCCGCCACCCCAGGAACATCGAAGACATCATTCGACTAGTACTATATGCGAGTAAAAGTAAGTTCCAAGATACAAGGAAACTATAAACTCGTTAAGTAATTTTGTGCGTTTAACTTAGAAATAACCACTAGCATTGGAAGCTATGTCCAGTCCAATGTAGTAAAGAGACATACGGCAAAATAATAGAGTCTTGTTACTACAGTAAACTCAGTGGTGCTGAGTATATATAATATCACTTGCGATGTACAATTAGATCAGTGACACAGATATATCGACATAAAAAAAAAAGTAATGTCCACGTTAGGGAAAAGTATATCTGGAAGAAGTATTATAATTGAGGAAATCCCTGACCATGTAAAAAACTTGAAGAAAGATACTTCACGTATTCTATTCAGTTATTTTTTCTATTATAAACATAACCCTGAATGGAAACCTAAAGAGGATTTAAGTGTTCTAAGAGAAACTGAGCAAATACAACAAGTAACTTGGAAATTTCATAAAAATCCCAAGAATCACCCACATTTATTAGCGTACCACGGTGTACCTCATTCATTGGATTACATTTTAGTAATCACAGGAAAAAAGAACATTGAAGAAATATCTGAACAAAACCTTGCTATTTCATTATTACCGGAAGATCAGATTGCTATCCCTGTAGACACCAGAGAACTACAATCAGTAACATCAAGTTCCACAGAGTTCAGACCGCCTCACAAAAAACAATCAGTAATCAACCCTACGACCATAAGAGAGCTTGAGCAAGAGAAGTTAATTAACTCCCAACTCACCGCCCTAGTAAATAAATATTTTGACGAAGGACTTACGCTAAAAGACAGAGCTATAGAAGAAGTACAGTTACGAGACGCAGGAATTGACCAGTTACGAGACGCACTTCAGGAATCAGAAAATAAAATAAGACAATTAACGGAAAAAATCAGACTGCAAGAGGAACAAATCTCCCGATTCAATACCGAGAAACTTGTACTCGAAAAAACCCAACTCGAATTACGAACAGAATTAGCTTACTCACAAAAAAACAACGATAGTAGTCTTGAATTTGCTGAACGTGCAGGCCAAGCAAACCTTGCACAAAAAGACCTCATTCAAATTCTAGAGACTCGGAATTCGCATCTCGAGAATCAATTCACGAAAGCCGTACAAGAAAAACAAGCAGAAATCTCGAAACAGCACGACGAAATACATAAGCTAAGACATAATATACAAGAGGTTCAGATAGAAAAACAGATTTTAGAAAGAGAAAAATCGGAACAAATAATTGAACAAAAATACTTACAAGAGCAAATAGAAAAACTTAAAGACGCGGTCCAAACTTACCAGCAACAGAAAAAAATTCTCGAAGATACAAATTTCACATTACAATCCCAAATTATAACCCAAAAGGAATACCTTGAAAAAGAATCCATTGAAACTCAAGATCAATTTAGGGTCTTGCAAGAGCAAAACGCTCAACGACAGGAACGATTAATTAACGAAATAAAAGCGACTTACGACGTTCAGTTCGATAAACAATTAGACGAGAAAATACAGGAATTTAAAAGAACAGAAGAAAGGCTAATAAAAGAAAAACAGCAATTCGAAGAACAAGTAAGGTTAGAATTTCAACAAGGTAGAGAAAACTGTTTACAAACCCATAACAAGGAAAAAGAACATTTAGAACACATTATTGCAGAAACACAAAGTACACTTATACACAAAAATCAACAAATTGAAAATTTGAACTCCCAAATAAACAACTTAAAACAAGTGCACCAACAAGAACTGGCTACTCTAACTATCACGAAAAGCAAAATGAATAAAGATAAAACACAAACATTAGAAGAAGAAAACAGTCGGCTTCGCCAAGATTTTCAAAGAATAAACGATCATGTGCGAAACCTCGAGACCAGAATACGACAACTCACGCAGACACGAGCTTCTTTACTCAATTCTTCTAAACAAAACAAGAAGCCACATGATGAACGGTATCAATATCAAACGAAAGCACCGCCATTCGGAGATCCGGATGATGATGACCCTGACGATAATTCTGATAATGACGAAGATCAACCGAATCACCGAGGAAATTATGCGGGTAGACCATACAGAGTCCCAATACCTGACGACTTGCTACCAAATCAAGACGCCCCAGCAAAGGAAACTATCGATATAGTACCTATCTTCACTGGAGATACTGCGGAAGGAGCCGTCAACATCTCAGAATGGATAAACAAAGTTGACAGAGCACGACATTGGACAGTACCAAACCAACACGGATTACTGTTGGAAAAAATATTAACAATGAAAATCAAAGGAAGAGCACAAAATTGCATATCAAATGTTGATATTTACACATACGACCAATTGAAGGACGTATTGATAAAACGAGTTAACCCGATGAAATCATCATTGCTACTCATGAATGAGATGACAGCGTGTATTCACACTCAAGGAACAATCCAAGAGCACAACACCAGATTTCGCAGGATTTACACCTCTTGGCTGAACGCAAAACGACTGGAATTAAAACAAGCTCACCAAACTGATGAAGCAATCACCACTTATCTGCAGATATCTGACAAGGATATCATTCAGACATATTTACAAAACCTTAAAGAAGATACACGAGCGTATCTCAGAACTAAAGACATATATTCACTCGCACAAGCAGAAGCTACTGCCCGAGAACACGAAGATTTCAAAAGAAGCATCCAAAGACAACGAGGAATGTTTCATGAAAGTCAACACCGGCAAAGATCAGAAAATCCTGGATTCAACTCAGGAAGATCATTCAGCAAGAGACCACAAGAGAAGAAGAAATTTTTCTCCATACACAAACCAAACGTTAATAACACCGAATATAATGAATATGAATCCCACGAAGAAGAGGAAGAGGAACAAGAATTTAGGACGGAGAAAGAACGACAATATCACAACGACATCCGACATTTTGATCTTGACTCCATAAACACAACCGATCAATTGAAGGAAGCCCTCGAATATATCATGGTAATGAACCACCCCGACCGACAATGCTCTTATTGCAAACGACAAGGACATACCGAACTGTATTGCAATCAAAAGAAAAAGGATAAAGGCATACCAAGCCCATTCAACAAAAACAATAATCAAAGAAAGGAACCCCTTCGAAAAGGAAATCAAAATTTTCGGAAGGCTCTGAACCAGAAGAGACCTCCTCAACAGGAAGTGAACGCGACGAAAGAAGAGCAAGAAAACACAAGCGACGACGACAGCGCTCGCGAAGAGAGCACATCTCAACAATAGACAAGGGACATCTATTTACGGCAAAGTTCGAATTTAAAGAAACAAAAATTAAAAATTTGACGACATTAATTGATACCGGAGCATCAATTAACATCATCAAAGAACACCTGGTAAAAACAAAAAACATTGTCAAAAAACCAATTCTCTTTAACACCGGAAAAAAGACGAACAAGACGCTTGGATACACATATATCACGTGTGAAGGAAACATAAACAACCGACGCGACAAATTTCACATAGTTCCAGCTGATTATCCAATTAGGGAAGACGGTTTAATAGGAACACCTTTTATATTAAACAATGATATAATGATCGACTTACCTAAAGAAAGAATAAGAGTCAACAAAAGATATAAACAAATAGAATCATCTCAATTTACTGTGCCTGCCGGACAGTTCATAACTATTCCAGTGGAAGTAACAAAGCAAAGAGGAACCGTATTAGTAACAACACCTCAAGGAGAAAGCCTCCATCACATAAAGGAAGGAATTGTAAATATCCCATTAGCTAATGAAGGAAAAAGAAACATAAATTTCCAAACAAGAAATATTCAAATCTTCGAAGTAAAACCGAGATTGATAACTACCAAAACGAACCAAAATAAAAGGATTCAAGAACTCAAAAAGAAGACCAGATTAGATCATATAAAGAGTGATAGAGAAAGGTACGAAATGTGGAAAATTATACAAAACTATTCCGACCTATTTCAATTAGACGACGATAAACCACCGAGCACTGACTTAGCTGAACATGTAATCGTACTTGACGAATCCACAAAACCCATCAATATAAAATCCTATAGACCACCTAAAACTCACCAAGAGGAAGTTGACAAACAAGTACAAGAATTATTACAGAAAAAAATTATTCAGCACTCTCAATCCCCATTTAATGCACCTGTTTGGATAGTGCCAAAAAAGAAAGACGCATCAGGTAAAACAAAATGGAGAATGGTAATCGATTACAGGAAATTAAATGAAAAAACAGCTCAAGATTCATATCCTTTACCCGTTATAGAAGACATTCTAGACGACTTGGGAAAAGCATCAGTTTTCTCCGCATTTGATTTGAGTGCAGGATTTCACCAAATACCCATGGAAGAAAAATCAAGAAAGTATACAGCTTTTAGTACCAACCAAGGACATTTTGAATTCTTACAAATGCCTTTTGGGTTGAAGAATGCACCTGCCACCTTTCAAAGAATGATGAACACCGCATTAAGAGGATTGATAGGGAAAATTTGTTTTGTATATCTGGACGATATAATAGTTTTTGGTAAAACAATGGAGGAACATAACAAAAACTTAATAATACTATTCAATCGATTGAGAGACACTAATTTGAAACTACAACCAGATAAATGTGAATATGTAAAACCCGAACTCGAATACTTAGGACACATTATTACACCTAACGGAGTAAAGCCCAACGCAGAAAAATGTAAGGCTGTAAAGGAATTCCCAATACCGAAAACACCTAAACAAGTTAAATCTTTTTTAGGACTTGCAGGATACTATAGAAAGTTTATCCCGAAATTTTCAGCCATAGCTAAACCCCTGACTGATCTAACAAAAAATTATCAAGAAGATAAAAGTAAACCGATTACATGGACAGATAAATGTCAAATCGCATTTGAAACACTAAAAAATATCCTTACCAATGACCCTGTATTAATCTACCCAGATTATACAAAGAAATTTGTATTAACAACTGACGCATCAAATCAAGGACTAGGAGCCGTTTTATCACAAGAAGAACGCCCTTGTGTTTATATATCAAGAACATTGAATAAAGCTGAACTAAATTACACAACGACAGAAAAAGAACTACTTGCTATAGTTTGGGCGATTAAACGATTCAGACAATATCTTCTAGGAAGGCGGTTTACAATAAAAACTGACCACCAAGCATTAAAATGGTTAGCAAACAAACCAGACCCTGCATCCAGACTATTGCGATGGAGACTCAAACTCGAGGAGTATGAATTCGATATCGAATACGTAAAAGGAAAGCATAACGTTGTAGCCGACGCATTATCTAGAGAAGCATTTATGGAACTACCGGAAGACTATAACACAGATAAGACGTTTGATAATGAACTTGTCCATCATATTGAAAGGGACTCTCATGGAAACGATCAATATATAATAACCAGTGACGCTAATCGAACGGAATTCAAAATTAAACGGATAGCCAAAACAAACACCTATGAACAAAGTAAAACAATTCCTAATAAACTCAAACTAATGACAGACGACTTTCAAGAAGATCTCGAGACTCTAAACACACTAAGCGATAAAGAGAATCACGTTGATAATCATCAAAATACCTTAACCAGCCATAATCAAATTAATTATAATTTGAGATCAAGAGACTCAAACATCAACAAAAATTCTGAACCTCTCAACGAGAAAAAAAACGATCCAGATAAAAGCTTAGATCAACTCCAAACTGACTCAGACATAGAGCTACCATATGATTACTATCAATATTCATCATACAAGTTATATAATCCAAACAACTTAGGCCATCTTTTAAGAGAAAGACCTAATGTAAAAGGAAAACATTGGATAAAAATTAATACACCTACCGATAATAAACCCCAGAGTTTGTATTATCAGATACTCAACAAAGTCAGAACTAAATTAACCATTAATAAGGTTAAAGGAACTAAACATATTAAGATTTTCACAGACGATTTAATGACGAAAGCTGACAAGGAAGAAATTCTGTCGATATTAAGATTCTTTAGTTGTAAAGACCCCGAAACTCAATACGAATATTGTTTTTCAACATTTAAAGAACCCGACTACATAGACAAAAAGAAAATTATAGCAGAAAGTCATGGAACTAACCTAAGTTCGCATTTTGGAGAACATAAGACTATACACCGAGTAAAGGAACACAGAGAGTGGGAACATCTTGAGGAAGACGTAAAAAATTATATCAAAAATTGTAAAATATGTCAAAAATTCAAAGCTGTGAGAAATCGTGAAATAGCCCCAGCTATCGTACCCGAACTACCAGACAAACCATTTGAAAAAGTTGCCTTAGACATATTCGGCCCACTACAACGATCACGATCAGGGCATGAGTACATTCTCAGTATACAGGATTGCTTAACGAAATACATCGTATTATGCCCTCTAGAAACAAAGTCGAGTTCAGAAATTATTCAGACACTAAACGATGATTTTATAATGATTCATGGAACCCCCGACACCTTTTTAACAGACCAAGGACAAGAATTTAATTCCAAACTAATGAAAGACTTCGAACAATTACACGGTATTTCGCATATTAGAACCACTGCATTTCATCCGCAGAGTAATGGAAGTATAGAAAGAATGCATTCCCTACTTAAAGAATCAATAAAGACCATGTGTGAAGGCCAAGTAGATAACTGGAAGGATATACTGAAATTAGTAGCTTTCGCCTACAACAGTTCAATACACAGTGCAACCGGATATCGACCTGATGAGTTAGCATTCAATAGAAAACTTAGGAAACCATCAAGCCTGCCTCATAAAAAATCATTAACATATGACGATTTATTGAAGAAATGGACACAGACGCATGACACCATACTCTTAGAAGCACGAGAACGCTTACAACTAAGACAGGATCAAACAGCTAAACGACTAAACGAAAACAAAAATAAAAAAGATTTCGACAAAATTAAGGTAGGACAGAAAGTTTACCTTCACAACGAAAGTAAAAAACATAAGTTAGACCTCGAATGGTTAGGACCATACGAAATAATAGAAATCTACAAGGATAAATCGAACGTTAAGATAAATATCAATGATAAAGAAAAAACAGTTCATTTGAATCGAATAAAGTTATTCTTTTCAGACGGCGAACACGATGAAGATGTTGTTGATAACGACAATTGTATTAACCGCAATTAACAGCGCTCGTACCATTGAACAGGTAACCTTTGCGAACACTTCATTCCTAGAAGAATATTCGAATTGACAATCCCTAAATTAGAAAATGATAAATGGAGTTTGTACAACATTATACCTATTCCAAAGATCTATAATAAGACATACATTGTAACCACGCCAAAGTATTCCCACCTGTTAAGACAAGGAGACAATTATATGATAGCTAGCGAAACCGAAATTATGCACATGAAAAGAGTCGACAATTATTACATTACGCACTATACTCACCCGATTTATAATAGAATCAACAGACCAACCTGTCAAGACGATATTAAGCAATGCAAGCTAAGTAAAATTAAGGTAACCAAGATGAGTTATATGTCCTTGTATAATAACAATGGAATTTTGTTAATCCCGGAAATTGGAAGGCCTGTTCCAATACTTATACAATGTAAAGACTACACGAGCGAGGTTTACATCAAAGAAGTTACACTTCTAAAAACTACCGACAAATGTATATTAACCCAAGATAATGCTAAAGTAATCCTTAATGGACTTCCAAAAGAATATCGCTTAATAAACCCAAGTCAAACGTACTTAACAACAAACTTTTCAGATCTTACTATACGCGTAAGAGATGTATCGAACCAAATAGATACCATGTACCTGAAAGATATTGGTCAAGACTTAGACGACATCAATAGAGATCTAGAAAAAGCAAACATTGTACTTAAACACGATGAATTTTGGAACAACATGAATGGAGTACTCGATAAAAGTATAAAAGTAGGTTTGCCACTACTCGGAATAACAGGTATATTATTTGCCTTATGGCGATTTGGAGCATTAATGCCCATCCTCAAATCCATCGGAAACGGACTATTTCGATGCTGTTGTCCGAGAACCAACAAGAAAATTAAAAAATATGAAAATAAAGCAAATATAGAGTTACAAAAACTTCAAAAACAATTAGAATCCATAGCAGAACAACAAAAAGAAAAAAGATCTGATCTCCCAGAGGTCCCAAATAAGATGAAAAACCTAGAAGGGATAAGACCTTCAACATCAAAATCAACTATCGCAGAAGTTCAATCTAACTTGGGGGGTGTTAAGCCAACCGCCTAAAATTGTCTTAATTAGAGCAAAGCCTTTATTTTCATATTCATAGAATAAATATATTTATAAGAAATACCGAACTCGTTTGTCAATAGAATAACAGTATATATAAGAAATGCCAGACTCGTCTATCGATAGTATAAAAGCATACAAAGAAATGCCATGCGCCCTTACAGAACAACGCCTGCATAGTCTCCAAATATTAGAAACCCCGAATGTCTAGACTGCGTAACCTGACCTCGTGTCGCCCAGGCTGCAACGCCACCACTTCAGATACTTCTAAGAAATAAACATAACGACGACCCTTAGTTTAACAAACTCCAGATCTACATATGGCACACCCGCTTTCCCACCATCGCTTTCCCACAAAAATTGAGCATCGACGATTCTTAGAGCGACTTCGAAGGCAGATTCGTTAATTGTACTTCGTGCAGAGAGGTCCTCTCTCTGGAGCCCATCTGACTGGAGCTCGGTATAATTAGTTGCTACGCCAGTTGTACTCCACGTTTTACAAACGGGATGATAGTTTAAAACTTTGTTAAATTAAAAACACATCATTCGCATCCGCTTGAAGTGAAAATCATTGTAATCGAATATCAAATAAATCATTACGTGTTAACACTCGCGGTCATCTCCTTTGTGTTAACCCGAAGACATCTTGTGATACCTAAACAAGCTCTGATTCTTCGCCTGTGCACATCGTATTCATCAAGGGTTATCCTCCTTCTTCGAAGACATCGACGGCTGCAGCTACGAAAGTCCATAGAAGGGAAACACACCTTGACTGCCATTGATCAACATTTCGATAAGTATCCTCACACACACAATATTCATTTCACTTCTCATATTGGTCCTGATACTGACTACGAAGGAAGACTGCGCGGTCTATAAAGACACCGTTGGGCAACGGACCTATTGTTACGCGTATTACTATTCTGACACGTAATACAGCCCTGGAAAGGCTTTACCAAAAAACTTAACCTGGCGATTCGAAAACCATGGGTTCTTTATGAGACGAGATACCTTGTGATGTGTACATTGCACAAGGGCAGAGTTAATATTGAATGCCAGTTGGATTCGAGTCATTTTTGAGCCATTTGCGTAACAAGACTGTGGTTATTCTATTGCCTACGAAGATTCACCTTGTATGGAAATATGCTTTGCAGGGTTGCGGTACACTTCTCCCAAGTTACAGGTAGAATATATTACTCGTGCGCCACGTACAGTTGACTCTTACACATACGGCCGTGCCATCTGTTGGCTTGTAAACGAACTCATTTTCAAATGGTCGCGTATGGCGATTATAGGTATTTATTTCCGACCGTTCGCACTACGTAGACGTCCGAAAATTCTCGCTTACGCCAAACGTTAGGTTAGGCCGTACGAGAAAGAAACGGAAAAGAGGAAGCGTTTTAAATAATTACATGCCTGGGGGGGGGGGGGGGGGGGGGCTCGTAACAAATCTCAGTTATAGAACGAAGAGATATACGTTCTGAGATCCGACCACGTCCAATAGTACGAGTAGATGGCGGTAACGGTAAGTGAGAGTCAACTGTACGCTACAAGAAATAGCACAATGTACATGTACACAGGGTGGCATGAATATGCACGTGTATATATATATATATATATATACATTATGTGTAACAATGAGAAATGTCGTAGTAGTACAAACGTACGACGCTAGGTGGCAGCACCGCCAGATTCATGAATTACCAAGGCAAATACGAATAGATCCGCAGGATTGTCGGCCGGATTAAATGTCGACGGTGCCGTATAGCGTTTAAGCGATGGAAAATTCATGCTCGACAAATGAATGGAACAACTGCCACGCCCAAACGGACGGAAGTTCGTATATATACGCGTGTACCGAACGAAATGAGTCGGAAGATGCAGGCGAGAGAGAGAGAGAGAGAGAGAGAGAGAAAAGGGTGGACCGAGTAAAATTCATCTCTCGACGACAGCGAAAGAGCTTGGGAGAGATACGGCGAGAGATGGGACAGGATGATAGACGGTACTACTTTGATAACGTGATTTCTCGAGTATACACGCCATACAGTAAGATATCGAGGAGAAGGGGCAAAAGCTAGAAAAATATATAAGAAACCCGCTTGAATTCTCCTTCGCGAGAGCGTCGTCGCTCCCTGAATCAACCGAAATTGGGTATTACCCCATACCCATTATATCCACTATATGTACTCTCCGCAGAGTTTGTCGAGGTGAGAGCCTCTCGTTCGCACAATGGAGAAATTGCCCCGATTTGAGTATTCCGTATAAAACGTCTCATGAATGACTTAAATTGAATTCCTCGTAAGGCGGAAAGAACGTTGGGTCGATATACGCTTTCGGTTATATGTGCGGCCCGCATGTTCTCACCGGAGACGAAAGAAACGAATCAACCAGTCGAGACGCAAGAGAGAGAGAGAGAGAGGGAGAGGGAGAGAGAGAAAAATACGTGGGAAATATCGCGTGAAATATTCTTAAAAGGTTTTCGTTTCTTTTTCATTTTTTCATTTTTTTTTAATATCGAAATGTTTATTCTTACGTAATTATTCTTATTCTTTATTTTTTATTTTTACACCCGGCTTGAATATTTCAATATAGGCGTGCTGTAATTTTTCATTAATTTCCGAGATTAGTCGAGATTATTGCTGGTAATTTTTTATTGCTCGACGTTCGTTTTCGATTCGTCCGTGCGACTTGGTTGAATTTCGTCGTAATTCGAGTCTTGGTGCGTGTTTGAAGACTCCTCTGGTTTCGATCGTTCGTTGTCCACGCTCTCAACTTCCGGCTGCTCCGTTTCCGTTTCCGTCGCCGTCTCGTGTTTACCGTTCTGTTCGTCCGTTACGGTTTGAAGAATATCCGCTTTGAGGAGATGAACCAACTCGCTTGCTGTCAATGCCTGTTATAGAAAAAATAACGATTCTCCTCACTAGAATTTCCATGAAATTTCCATAATCAACTTATGAGGTGTCGATTATCATTATCGCGATCTGCAGTATCGACCGAAACGTTATTATCGAAAGAAAAATAGCTACATTTTTTCTTGTCCAATATTCTCGCAAAAAAACTATCAAATAGTTGTTGTAATATCGTTTTAACCACGAGAAGTTTTAAACTGACTTGCAAATGAGGAGCTATGTGCCTTATCACAGGGTTGGCCGCGAGTAAAGCCTCTTCCTCGGACTCGAAACGCTGGCCATTTGTTACCAGACGAGCTATGCAGTCCTCCTTCGCGTCTGCTAACGAATTCATGAGATCCTTCTTTGAAGTACCGCCTTTCACATGTTTCAGTCTCGAATCTGTATATGATATCGTTGCGTATGAATATTAAACGGATGGAAAGTGTTAACTACGATGGGTAAGAGAAGCCTTTGAGAATAATATCGTAAGACGATAACCACGTCGACGTAGCTTACCAATAAGCGGTACATCTTGTTGCATACCTCAAAAGCAATCCATAATGCAGAAAAAAACGTACGAACGATTAAAAAATAATGTAAATACCCTTACCCAGTCGCTAATTTCTAATTTTTCAAACGATTCTTTCGTTTATTCAACACTTTTTTAAATTAAAGAAAAAACGTAAATTCTCAAGATCTTCATCGAATAACGTTTGCGAACAGAAGAAATTTAATTTCTAGAAATTTGAAGGAAAAAAAACTCGAAAAGATCAAATTTTGTTTATCTTATCAACAGTCGGTATTCGGCATGTTTTGAAAAAAAATGTATCAGCCATCTGTCGATAAAGGCAGGTGGTTATTTTATCGTTGAAAAAATTCTATATGAAATTAGGGCGATCCTCTATTATGTGGGAGAGTATTCGGTCGATTTCGTGTGACGTTAAAATTTATGTTTTAATCAATAAACTGTACAGCAGCATGCTCTCGAGATAATATTTAAATTCTATTCGAGTTACATTCGTTTCGATGTTTTCACATTACGAAGTAATAATTTGCACACCGATGTACAGCCAAAGGTAAGAAATAATTACGATAAACAATAAACTCACATAGTCTCGCCAAATATTGTTCAGAGTCCGATAATCTCGAAGAATCCAATCTCTCGTTGACAAACGAATCTTCGAATCGCGCATCTTCGTTCCCATTAACCTCGCACTTATTGGAAACATCCGTACCGTTGCTCCAAGGATCTGTCACGGACGTCTTCATCGTTCGCACTTTTTTAAGCAACGTAATTCACGCACAGCCGTAATTTTCGTTAATTAAATCGTCGATATATAAATTTCGTTATTTTTATTTCATACGCGGAACTCGTAACGAAACGTTTGACGTCTCTTCGCAATTTCTTCTCGCGACTGCGAAAGCGCGGGCGTAACGAAACGACGTTGATACGGGAATCTTCGTAGCTCCGTCGATAAAACAGACCCAAACGCGCGGGAAAGTTTGAATCCGAGTAAAATGCCCAATGGAATTTTCAGGAATTAGAAAATACAAAAAAAAAACATTCGTATATAAAAATACCATTGGCTTTATTACAGTGTACATAGTTCAAGCGCACGATAATACTATGTTCTTGAAATTCTTACAACATTCTCGTCAGTCTAAAAATCATTCGATCGTGCGTTATAAGAGCGTCGTTTCTTTCTAAAAACGGATTACGTTCGATCGTGGAGGTATGACCATTTGTTCCGAGTCGGTAAAATCTCTCGAATGAAAAATAATTGCTGCGATCCCAACGTATGTTTAAAACTAGCTTTATTAATCGTAATTGGTCTTATAAGCCATATCTCGTGCGTGGGGGAAGTCTAAATTTGTCGTCATTGCATCCTCGTCGAATAACTCGATAATCTATAAATCTATCGAATCAGAATTACGCGACAAACACTCGACTCTACATTTCTAATCGTTTTTCAATTTTTCTCGCCTACTCACTAGAACATTGCTGTGATGTAATTAAATTTACTCGATGACCCTTTCGAGTATTGCATTTTTTCTATATACTCCTTTGTATTTTAATTCTCGAATGTAAATTTACCAAATGCTTAATCGAACGAGTGCACACCTAAAACGTGATCCTCGAACCTTCGAGTATTATTCTCCACGAGGCAACGTCCTTCGCCATTTTCATTACGACTTTTATACTTTTTACTGTGAGAAAACTATACAGTCGATATCGCCGAAATTTTGGTAATATTTGCATGATATACGCGAGCGTGTCGTATGAAAATTTTAAGACTCAAAGTTTGATTGTACTCGACACAGTCATACCTCCATTAAACTTCTCATCTTCGCCGGAAAAATAAAAATAATAATATCCGTAATATAACGCATATATGTACAATTATCGATCGTTATCGTGATAATAATAATAATAATAATAATACTACGGAAGAATGTACAGTAACGATACGATTGCTCGTTACGAATTAATATCTCGCGCATTTCGCACATTTTTCAACGAGAGTGTATATTGCTCACCTTACGACGAAACAAAATAATCATCCTCTTATCGCCAGGATAAAAAAAAATCATTTTCGCACCGCGATAACCTCGCGCGTTCGTGCTTCGAAAATTCGCAAGCTTTAAAAAACCAAGAACACGACGAGAGGCTTAAAAATTATTCTCCAAACGATCGAACGATCGGGAATTCTCTCCTCGAATTTCGATAAATCTCGATTCAGGCATTTCTATCGACAATTACGCAGCCGAACGAAAATTAAAATCCTAACACTAACTCGTTTTTATCCATCGCGTTATTCGACGAATGATTATCGTTCTCGAGAATTAAATTGTTTCGATAAATAGATTATAAAAAAGTTTCGATCTACGATTTTGTGATTTACGCTGAGCTTATTTTCTTGAAAAAAAAAAAACAAATGCTAACGAGTTACACGGTTGAGTCTGTCCCTTTATCTCTCGTCGAAAACTTCGAAGAAAACAAAATTACTTCGAAACTCGAAATATAAAATTTATACGAATACTTCGACATTCGATCGTAAGAATAAATTCCTTCGTCGATACACTACTACGGTAAAGAAGTAGCTGGAAAAATTCGATTCGTATAAACGATCAACGAAAAAAAAAAAAAAAAGAAAAAAATGGAAATAAAAATCACAACCGGCGAGTAACCCAGTAAACTAGCGTCGATAAACAATACGATTAACGATTACAATAAATTAACGCCCTCGTTAGGCATCAGGAATATATAAAGAGTGGTTTTTCTCTCAACCGCGAGAATCTCATTTTTAACATTATCGTTTTAATTACGCACCGTTATTATGCCTCGTTTAATTATCATAATTCTTTCCTTTTCATTCTGTGTACACTGTTTGTAAAATTCAATCGTTGACTCGTCGTCTATCGCGCGATTAGGTATTATAACTTTTATTCCCACCGGTATCGTTACCATCGTTCTTTCCATTTCCAATCGCGAAATAATTCAATGATATCTACGATTATCGCGCAATCGTTTCGATACGAGCACGAAAAATTCTACACGAACGAAATCTCCGTTGAACTACGTTTGTTCAACTTTCCGAGTTAATTTCAGCCCTTTGTCAGAGGGTAAGGAATTTTTAGCGAATATAGCGTTTAAATTAACGCCACGCTTGTATTATTATCCGAAGAAAAAGAAAATCCTAATAATTTTGGCAAGAATATTAAATTCTGACTGGAGTCATTTTTTTCCACCCTTTGTGTTTCTCGTTTCGTGCGAAGAAACGTAATGAGACCCTGCGGTTGTAGACCCACGGGGATGATCACAGTGAAAAGTCTAGAGAGTCTCGGTTCCCTCTTGTAAAATGGTCGTGAAAATTACGTCTCGTACGAAGACGTTCTCTCCCAACAGCACAACCATCTTCGCCACAGCGGCATGGGTTTTCTTCGTCTCGAGAGCAAACCAGCACCACCCCGTCTTGTACTCAGAGCGCTGACTATCGCCTGATCGAAGGCTTCCTTGAGATCGTGTTGTGTCAGGGCCGATGTCTCTACGTAACTAACAGCTCCTAGTCTTTGAGCTAATTGATGACCTTGTGTTGTCGTTATCGGTGCTTGGCCGTATCTCGCGAGTTGCAACATCAGACGAACGTCCGAGCGCAGATCGCTCTTGGTTCCCACCTACGTGAAAGGAGCGTGAAATACTGACACGATTGCCTAATTCAATTAAAGCGCTGATTCTAAACTTGGTGCAAAACTTGTAGCTCTACGAAAAATATTATTATTCTCGATCATTCGTTTAGCTCTCTCGGGGATCAAGAAGAAGGAAAAGCATTGAGAAAGTATTTTGAATAGAAGGCGAAATAGTCAAACACTACGAAGGATTGTGTAATTTTGTTAATATTTCAATTTTTTTAATAGGACATTACTTTTGTTATTTTTTTTATTTTTCCAAGTCTAACGAATAGACATCGAAACTGAATTCATTTAATAATGTCGATCCATTTATAGAGAATCGTTTCTAATTCCAGGCTAAACTCGAAGAACTAGCAGAATTTGTAAAAATGTTAACCGACGACGAAGGTGGATGCTCCGTTGTACTATTATATCGACGCTGCTTACGAAAAGTACCACGATTCAAATTTCTTACGAAAACTAACACGTTTCTAATTTCACCACGAAAACCAACGCGTTTCGATATTCGATGCGAAAACTAGGATGATTCGGCTTCTGCCACGATAACTGGCATGTCCGAAACACGCTAGTTTTCGTGGCAAAAGCAGAAACATGATAGTTTTCGCGGTGAATATATCGAAACGTGCTAGTTTTCGTGTCAAAAGTCGAAACATGCTAGTTTTCGCGCCGATATCAAACGTGCTTCTCTTCGTAAGAAATCTGAAACATGCTAGTTTTCGTAAGCAGCGTCGATATATTTGCTCCAAGCACCGTTGATCTATTTGTTTCAATAAAAAATTTCTATTTATTATAGCCTACTAGATTTTTTGCGACAAATTTATTTCAACTATTAAGAGGATTGTAAGAAAATTTCTCTATCTCGATTCATTACACCGACGAGAGATAAAAACCATGAACTATAGGAAACGTTGGATCATCTTTTCATTCACCCAAGAATATTAAACAGTTCGAAAGAAATTCCACATTACAAGAAAGTCACATGCACAGGTTTTTCCCATCTAAAAATTGTATTCCAATTTTTTTCAAAGGTGCTTTAATTAAGGTATTTCGGGAAGAAAAAAATCGTAGCCTACATCTAAAATTCAAAGCGGCATCCTGTGTGTCTAAACAGCGTCCTGTATGATTTCAGGGAAATTCCTATTTCCCTCGAATCTCAAATCAGTTTAAAAAATATTGCGCTGTTTTTTCGTCCATGCAAGTTGCGCATTTAATGAACAATCTACTCAACGTTCCTTCTCTATATTTAATTTCATTCATATAAAACGCGAAATGTTTCGATTTGTGAAATGATAAAAAAAAAAGAGAGCTCGTTCGATAAAGAAACACATGTTTTAGATACAAGCCAGAAGCGCAGCGCCCAAAGAGATTTACGATCTAAATTAAATTGTCTTTAAAATCCAGTCGTATTTGAAAATTCATTGCGTAAGTTTGTTCTTTGAATTAAAAACTCACCAATATTATCGGAGAACTTGGACAATACTTTCGTACTTCGTCAACCCATCTGGAAGCTACGCTGTGATAAGACGATGGACAAACGACACTGAAACAGACCAGGAAAACATCCGTTTCTGGATAACACAGCGATCTAAGAGGATCAAAATCATCCTGACCGGCGGTGTCGCAGAGTTGAACATTTAGCGGAAGTCCATCCACGTTGACGACGACTGGAAAATAAATTCAAGACAATCGTTGTTCAAACGATCGAGCAACGAGAATTTGACGAAAACGTCTCGTTGATTTATCCAAGGCGATTCTACGCAATGTCGAGAAACAAAAGGTTTTCGTTCGTTGATTTTTCTCTCATCGAGGACCAAAATTGGCACTGCGGCATTGATGGAAAATATCGTGGCAACGAGGGACAATGGTAATGGAACGATAATAACGTTGAAAGGCAAGGTCTCTCATTGAGCGCGAGAAAAATCTCTATAAATAGTCTGTGAAACTACGAAAAGGACAAGTCAGCCGATAAATCAATAGAATTAACGATATCAGTGAAAATGTGTCACGCTAGCAATGTGCAAGAATCTAGGACAACGCCTCATTCATCCCCATTGCTCGTAGTAGGGAACGAAAAAACCGATCGTGTTTAACCTATAAAAAAATTATCATTTTTGTTATCCTTGCTCGGGACAGAATTTTATCTAATCATGAACGAGATCGATCAGATTCTCGGTATTTTGCCAAAGCACCGAGATCGAGAAAGAGACAAAATCGACGTAACAAAATCCTCCGTTTTTCGACGAATTGGGACAAGCATCGTTGATTCTTGGGTCTTGTTTTCTTCTCATTTTTTATTTTTCGTTCTAAACTCTCGACAGAAGGAAAGATGCGCGCGCACGCGTCTATAGAACGATGCGTCTCAGTAGCCTGTCTCACCTGTTGCCCCCTGTCCGTCTGCTTCGTCAATTACAGTCCGTTCCAAAAATTATTTATGTCGCTCTCGTTCATTTTTCGCATCGTCTATATAACGTTAAACCCGTGATTCACGGGACAAACGTTATAATCATTTATATCGATGATTCACGAGAAACTTCGCCGACGATACTCGACTCTCTCGTGTTTCTATAATTAACACGCAAAATACTGCGGTGTTCTAATTTTGAAACTCTCCCGCGCGACGAGCTCTCGCGTCAACGCGCGCTTTTTCAAAAAAAAAAAACAACAAACGTATCAATAACCTATAACATATATATGTAGGTATCACGAATCTCGACGACGTAAATTCATACATGCAAATTTCATTATATTCGCGCTCGATATACCGCTGTCAATGTCAACAATGCCTGTCGCGTCGTGTTTTTCCAAATGCGCGTGTCGTCCATGTTTGTTTTCCTCGCGGACTGTATACGACCATTCTGCGATACGATCAACCGAGAATGCCCTTATATATACTTATATACTTATATATATACGCACTGCGCGTGCGTTTTTTTTTCTTTCTCTTCTTTTTTTTTTCAAACGTCCCTAATACGTAACTAGCATCGTATTAAATCGTCGTTCGTTTTATATATGAAGAATGATCGTAGCGGCATATATATGTATGTATATACACGTATACTGACCGTTGTAATTGTCGAAGGCCGTGGGTACGTATTCACCGGGAAAGCCGTTCGTCGAGTACGAGACAACGAGGCTCGTTTTTCCAACGGCACCATCGCCCACGAGTACAACCTTTATTCTACGATCGAGCGGTGCACCCGGTTCACCGACAACGACTCCCGATGAATTTTGCAAATTTTGCCTAGCACCGCTGGTCGCTCGTTTCACCTGCATCTGCATCATTTGGCCACCCTTCAGGAGCGGCTTCGTCCAGTTCGAGTGCGACGACGGCGGCATCGTCTCGTTCTTTGCCTTGACACGACTACGACCTTTCATAAAGAGTTCGCACAGCGCAAAATCTACTCCCGTTTAATGCTCTTCGGCAAATATTCTGCATATAAATATATATGTATGTATATTTGTCTCTTTTATTTCTTTCCACCGCCTCCCCCCCCCCGCCGCCGCCGCTTCACCGTACCCCCACCGTTTTCACTTTCCACGATAATGTGTTATATATACGAAGTACATCGAACTTCCGAATAACACGAGAGACGATGTATTGTGAGATTTTCGCGCACGCACACACGCACGACGTCGTTGTAGGTTTTGTGCAGAATCCCTCTATCTTTTCAATCACTATGACTAACTCGGGTGTATAAATGTCTCTTGGCGCATTCTCTCACTCAAGAACAGCTGTTTATACCGCAGAATTTTGGCATTTTTTAATTATTATTTTTACGAGCGTGGGACACACTTGTCAATGAAACTTTTTCAACACGCGAACGAGACGAGTTATTCGATCGAAGTTCGGAATCGCACTAGCGCGAGACTTGCCTTGTTGCCGTCACGAAACAACGGAAAACAATGGGGCTCTCTGCGCGGTGAGTCGTCTCCCCGGGAAAACGAGTCGAGAGGGAAGAGACTGGTTCACCTGCCGCGACGCGGAGCCACCTGTTACACGAGACGCGATGGCGAGATGTAATGCGACGCCTCGTTGTCTGCTCTCTTCGTATTTCTCAACTCTCTCCGTCTCTTTCTCTCCCTCTCCCGCATTTTAAGCTTTACAGCCGTTTACACTCCATGCACACACACGCACGACAGATGTGGGCCGGCTCTCCGTCGTTGCTGCCAAATTAACATTTTACACCATTCTCCCCACTTCGAGGATTTCCCGAATATACTGGCAAACGATCGGTTGACCATTCTCGCTTCCCCTTTTCCGACTTTCCGGGAGTCTCGTAAAAGGAAAACGAACACATGCTACGCACAATATTTGATCGCGCGAAAACGTTAGACAAACGTTTCATTATGACGCATGCGGTAATTGACCCGCTAGACACATCTGCTCGGAAGGTCACGTCAAACGACCTTGCCCCCTGCAGTCACGGCACTGACTGACGTTTAGGGTCAGAAACACGTGCGTGGAATAACGAAAGAACCAACGAGCGTGTCGTTTTTCACAGTTCATAATTTTGAGAGAATGTTTCGGTATTAAAAAAAATTCTTCACACGTGTATTTACAACTCGTCGGTCGACCAAAAGCGTGGCACACACAGTCGCGATGTATTCGACCGAACGGATCACGAGAGAAACGACGAGACGAACAAAGAGCGAAACTTATTCGTTCAAGTCCATTGACCCGTCCTGTGCACGTGAACTACTGCGTCTTAGTGTTTGGTATGTTTATCGGATACACTGAGTTTCAGAGAGGTTGATTTGTCGTTGTGACCTCGATTAAATAAAGGCCATCGCGGTAAAGTGTCCTGCAATCGCGTTCGCTTGACGGCGTCGATACACCAGCGTCCCTCCGTTTAACGAGCATACGTGAACTTAACCTCAAACCCGATAAAGAGCGGAGAAAAAAAAAAGAGAGGAATTCTAATTAAAATCCTATTTGTAAGATAATCCGAGAGAGCGTTCGTGTGAAAACATGTCAGTCTTCAGGATTCCCGGGGCGAGGCATCATCTCAGGTTCGCGAACGTTTTTTTTTTTTCATATCGAACAAATTTCTCGAAAACATCGACATGTGCCATCTACGATATACGCGATACGAAAAAAACGTATAACCATTCGAAATGAAAATTTTGCTTTAGCATTGCGTGTGTTATGCTGGGAAAATCGCCGAGGAGATTGTGGCGTAATGCGAGAATTCGTAATTACATGACGAATGCAGATGCGAATGGTGAAAAAAGTACTTGGCTCAATTTTTTAAAACAACGATGGGAATGGAGCCTCCCGTTAGGCGTCGGAGTTACACTTTTAGGAGTATTACAATGGAGACATTTGCGAAAACATCCGTATCCGGTCGATAGCGAAGTCGTCAAAGGTCCCGTCGGCGATTTAATGGTAAGCGATTCAGTTGCGTACGTTGCATTTAAAACAACGCCAAAAAAATTGCAATAAAATTCTGAAATTCGCAATAATTCGTATTATTTTCAGGTAGAGTGTTACTGTTGCTTACCGCTGCGAATAACCAGTAGATTATTCGGCTGGTTCGCCAGTATCGAACTTCCCGTGGGATTGAGATCGACGCTTTATAACCTATACGCTAAATCTTTCCACGCTAATCTCCAAGAAATAGACAACGATCTCTCCGCCTTTCCTAGCTTGGTAGATTTCTTCGTCAGACCATTGAAGAAGGACGCGAGACCTATCGATCCTTATACCGACATCGTGAGTTAAAATTTAGCCTCGTACTTTCTTATTCTCGTCGCTGAGATTATTTTCAAACGGTCGTCGCTCGATGCATAAATGAATGAAATGTAGGTTTCTCCCTCAGACGGTCGTGTTCTTCATTTTGGACCCGTCGCTTCCTGTCGAGTGGAACAGGTCAAAGGAATGACGTACAATTTGCGACATTTCTTGGGCGATGTTACACCCAAGGAGAATACAGCGACGAAACTCACGAATAAACAGTGCGACGATTACGTCACGTCGCTTCTGAAAGATCCAGAAAATCGTCTCTATCAAATCACTGTTTATCTCGCACCAGGCGATTATCATCGTTTTCATTCTCCCACCGATTGGTGCATCAATTATCGTAGACACTTTCAAGGTACGCTAATCTGGCTGTTTGTGACTTTACGGATATAACGAAAATGGCTTTATGCGTCTTTTAACGATGCGTTAAATATGAAATTTCGATGGAAAGTTAAATAGAAGAATAATCAATGATTCTTAACGCTGTAAAACTTCCGATGTCACGGAACAATCAGTCTTGTAAGAGTAGAGAATCCTTAACGTTGCTGAAAGATTCATAAACAAGAAATGTTAAAAAGACGTATTTTAAAAAAAATCGGCAATTAGGTTTTTTTAAGAATGTAAACAAATAGTCAAAGATATTTGTATCTAAAAATTTGAATAATAATATTTCCACATTGTTCGTAAGAATGAGCATTCTCGATGTGTCTGGCACGGTTGATTTTGTCGAATTTTAATTATAGTAAAACGTGCTCGATTCGAAATTAAATTTTCATCGAAACTTTTCGTTAAAAGCTTATAAATTGAATAAATTCCGTGCTTCGTTGGAATTCTTCATTTTCCTGTTTCAGGTAAATTACTCAGCGTAAATCCAAAAATAGCGAGTTGGATGCCGGATCTTTTTGCCATAAACGAACGTGTCGTTTATATGGGCGAGTGGGCAGGCGGTTTTATGGCATACGCGGCAGTCGGTGCCACGAACGTCGGCTCGATAAAAGTCTATTGCGATCACGAGCTAGAAACGAATCAGAAAAAGTGGCCGAAAGGAAAAATTTGGGACGACGCCAATCTCCATTGTACAACGGTAAAAAAAGGCGAACTTTTCGGTGAATTTAGGATGGGCTCGACGATAGTTTTACTCTTCGAAGCACCCGGAGATTTCACCTTTTCTCTTCTGGCCGGACAATCGATCAAAGTCGGCGAGGCGCTTACGGAGAGTTCCGTGGTATCGCGACAAGCTACGACGGAACACGGCAGTTTGAATCAAGGCATCGTACACGGTTTAAAAGTCATGAAAATCGCCGATTCTTGTACCTAGTTGTAAACTACCTACCGCGTAATATTATGCATGAAAATCGTCAGATACGATACTCGAGCTTTCGCGAATCGCTCACCGTTCCGCACGGCATTTGCTTTTTACACGAGAGTTCGCGTTTCGTTTCTATTTTTTCGTACGAATTTACTCGTCACGTTCGTCCAACGTTGAATAACTCACAGTGATATCACTCGTTGGCTGAAGGACTGATCGTTAGCTCGTGGCTAACGAATAATGTCGGCAGTTTTTGTAAATACACGAGGTTGTTGCCAATTGCAAAACAAAAAGAGT
The DNA here is from genome assembly GCA_964017225.1 of Netelia inedita. Lineage (NCBI taxonomy): Eukaryota > Metazoa > Arthropoda > Insecta > Hymenoptera > Ichneumonidae > Netelia > Netelia inedita. Next base: position 11,594,682 of record OZ024923.1, read on the forward strand.
TTTTCTTTGCCTCAACGATGATCCTTCTATTCTACGATGAGAAAAACGAGTTCCGACGATCTCCTAGGAACTAGGTATTCGTATCATCGTCGAAAAAACACGACGATCAAGACAGACGAGCTATTATCGCGAGGGAAACAAGAACATCCGTTTTACTCTGGAAGAGATAAATACTCTTTGAGCGCGATTTTAGTTTCAAGGCTTCCTTTTAAATACTCTCAAATATATAGCTGTATCACTTTTACGAGAGACAAGGTCAGAAATTATCGTTCGATAAAGGAGCGAAACGCGTTTGTCACGTGAAAATCAGATTTAAATCAACTTTGCTAAAGAACGTGTAAAATCGACAAATTCTTCATTCTCATTATTCTCAATTCTTTTTTTAATTCCGCAACTTTTCATACGATTATATATCTTTCTCTCGTTACACTGTCTCTGAGAAATAAGCATTAACAATAAATTTTCTGACGTTAATTATACCTGAGACGAGAATTGATAATAATTTTGGAATTTGAGGAAAAAAACGAACTATCACTAAATACACGGTATTCGAGACAATTATGGATTTCGAGCTCTGATTTCGCTACGGGTTGAACGAGGAGAGGCTCGATACTCTCGTTAAGATTTTAATACCGTAAATCAAAGGTAGATTACGCCCGAGGTTCAACGATAGTAAATTAAACGATCAAGGGAGATACGCGAAGGTGAAAATGCCCGCGAGTATTAGCGAGACACGAGAGGGCGAGACACGAAACAGAACGATTATCTTCGACTTTAATACACGTGTACTCGGTAACACTGTACTTAAATCGAAGCACGGAAACTTATATCTCGCTCTTTGCAATCGCTTATTTACACGCGTTACATAACAATCGACCGGGCAGAGACTAAAGTTTCGCAGCAACGAAAAATACCCAAAGGAACAATAAAGAAGAGAAGATTAAAGAGGTTCCGCCTGTAAAAACGAAATATTTTCCTATCAGAAAATTCCTGTCGGAAGGGGATGACGAGTATTTTTATAAACGATCGATTTTCGGAAAAATTTCCATGCGATAGTCGAAACAAGATACTTCGAGCTTAAACCATCGCTTACGAGTAGACCCCAGCGATTCTGGATACAAAAATTGCAAAGTCTCGACGAAGACACGACCCCGTTTCATTCTCACGACTGTGCTAATATCGAGCTTACAAGAAATTAAAGCAACCGCGATTAAACAATTTTTCGTTTTTTTAACTTTTGTACTTTTTTTTTTCGTTCGTCAGTTGCCAAGTTGGAAGGAAAAAACCGAGGGAGAAAAAGCACGCGTGCCGGTGAGATTTTATTCCGAACGACTGTTGTCGATAGGAACTCGACACTCTTTACGCGTTGGCCTACCACGTTGAGGCGAAGCTCGCGTGTCAGATTTATACTCGTTGGCAGATTTATTTATACTCTCGTCGAACGCAAAACGGCGATCTGTTCGTAGAGCCAAGAAGTAAATACCCCGTGCGCGAATCTTGATGGTTGCCGAGAATTGGTCTGACAAATGAGTGAATTTAGAATGTAATTTGCGACGAGACATCAAGATCGATAAACGGACTGAACGAGTAGAAACATTATATCTAGGAGAATCGTGTCATGACTAAATCGACAAATTTACTATTTAATCGTGATATTGTTGAATTTGATTACGTATTTTTGTGATCCGATAAGAAATAACGATGATTTTTTTATCGTTATGAATTACAATAAATTTGTAATCGCAAAATTATGATACTTTGAAATCGTACAATTATAATAAATTAGTAATTTACAAATTCGTGTCATATTTTTTAATCGTACAATCATGACGATTTATAATCGTACACTTGTAATGATTTTACAATCGTACAATCGTAGCATCACCTTCTATCTTATCAGTTTGCCGTCTCTGCTTTCTAAGCACCTTGTCTTGATTCAACTTCCTGGTCGATTCTAGCGTATTGACCCACTCAAAATTTACCATAGACGTATATCGAACGGAATAGGGGTGTTTCGACCCCTCGACTCTATTTAACACGCAAAATTCAAAGTACATACTGAAATTTTAATCTTCAACCGAGCTGAATGAAAAATCCTACCGCCCTGGGACTATTAACATTCAAAGCTTTACGTGCGACCAAGGAAAATTGTAACTTCCCCTCGGTCGAGGCTGAATGCCGACGATCGATTCGAAACGTACATTCATTAATTCGCTTCACGAATTTACTCGTAATAAAATAGACCGGCGAATGGTTCGTTAATGAAGATCTCTCGTGTCGAAACGGTGTATTGTTTGGAGCTTAGGAAAACAAATAATTAGGAGCTAAAAGAGAAAAAGCGCTCCGTTTGTTATGAAAATAAATATTATTTCTCAATTATTCGAATAGTCGATTTTTGTAGTACGTTCGTTTATTTATCGCCGTGCTCTTCCGGATCTACCATTAGTTCGATTGGTTCTTTTTTTTAAAAGAATTCTCCTTTTCCCTATTAACGAATAAACTCACGTGTTCCGAGGCATAAATTACTAATTTAATCGATCAAGACTGTGTCAAGTAGAACTGACATTTCGAATTATGAATATTTTCAAACTTTTTCAAGGACGTTGCTTGCAAGTTTTTCATTGGGGTTCAAGTTTTCTTAGATATCATTTCGCATCGTTGTATATAATTTATTTTTTATTTCTTCAAAACTCTTAGCGAAATGAGAATAAATATAAAGTATGTAGGTTTTTCGTACAAGTGTTACGACTTGAAATTAAATTAAATGGGAAACCAATTATCACTCAAGAACCAAAATGTGCTAATGTTGTTTCGAACTACGTTCGTCGCATCATTATAGTCGTCAATAAAGTTTTTAAGAATTTAATTGTAATTTAATTCCAAATATAAACCCAAAAGATGGGTTTAATTCGACCAGAATTTGAGTACGTCTAAATACGATTATGGTTTCTAAACCACGATGAAAATACTTCAAAAATACTTTTTCAACAAACTTTTACAAGAACATTGAAAGAATTGCAAAATAAGCATAAAAATTAGTTGGCTGAAAAAATGTAAAACTAAAAAAAATACGATTGTATTTGAATTGCATCGGTGTAATAAAGGAAAATGTATTTTAAAAGTACCATATTCGACAATATAGCAAATTTTTTAAATCCCAAACCACACTTTATTAATTTTTTCAACCGATCTGTGCCCATACAATTATTTTCATCTTTTTCGATCTCCTCGTTTTCAGCGAACATTCTTCATCGTCTGATCTAATTTTTCGATTATACCAATGAAATCATAGTCATCTTTGCTCCACAACGAATTAAACAACAAAAATTTTCCTATACTTTCCACAAAGTTTGATTAATTAAAATAAACGAGAAGATTCTCAATGTGAATCGCGAAGAAACTTACCCTACAGTTAATAAGTCAAATCTTTATATAACGAAATTTTTTTTTATAAAAAAACAAATTCTAAACATAATATAACTTTGTTAAAGAATAAACGAAAGTAAGACTTTTCAGTTCCTTTGCCAAATGCAAAATTGAGCCGAGTGATCCAATTGGAGAACGGCTGGTCAATACCGAGTTGAAAATAACATTCGAATAGATTCTCGCGTTACTTCTCGTATAGCGACTAAATAATACGAAATGCTACTGGCGTATCGTGGTAGTAGTGAGTTTCTTTCGAGCTTTCAACCCCGAGAAGCCCCTCGTTGCTTTTTGCGGTCGCAATCGACAACTCGCGTAGACGGACACGTCAGACAGTTGGAATAAAAAAAGCCACGATGTTACTTCGTATTTCTGTACACCCTCGGAATCCTTCTTATTTTCCCTGCTGCTCTTGATGTATTTTACTGTTATTATTATTCTGGATCAATTGCGATATTATAATAAGGTCAACGTCATAATAAAATAGTGTGGATACGTTCGCTACTGGTACACGAGTATTATCGATTAAGCTCGTTTCTTACATGCATTTAATTTATCAATATTAAAAGGACAACGTTACTCGTCTGTTGCTGGTGACAATTCCGATTAAAAATTGTACGAACGTAATTGCTACTCGATCGCCACCAGCTTCTATAATTTCATATCTCCGTATCGCGAATTTTACTTTTTAATTTCATGACGTTTACTTTAACGTTTATGTTTTTATTTTATTTTTCAAGTTTGTACTTCGAGACTAATAAATTTGAATTAAAATCAATTTTCTCTGGCTAATTGCACAGCAATTTTTCAGAAATTATAATTAAATTTATACGACTTTGTTAGTGATGTTGGAGTTTTGTTTTTATAGTGGTTTTAATGTTTATATTTTCGTCGATAACTTCACTTTCATGCATCGAGACGAATTAATTTCTCTTATTCTAAAATATTGAAATTCAAATGTGATTTTTATATGAATTAAATTGAATGTATTTGAACAATTTATACAGAATAGCGTTTTTACAATGACTAATTTGTGTAAAAATGTATTTGTTATTAAGATATTTCAGTTATTTCTATCAAACGACGATGGCTTGTGAGTTGCTGCTGACATAGCTGATAACATCTTTTTACGATGGTAATTACTTAAACCCCGACTGTAATCTCTTTATTCTTTGTGGTCAATATCACTTCAAAGGTTTCAAATATTTGTTTGGCTTATATTTTTTATGTATCTCTTTACGTTTATATGTCGAGACCAAGAAATTTGTTAAATTAAAAATAATCGAAATCAGAATATGATTGATTTGAGTACATTTGAATCTATTTGAAAAATGTGTACAAAATAGCATATTTCCATTAATTACATCGAACGAATCAAATCAAATTGACTTAAATTAAATTAATTAACAAGGTCAACTCTATTAATAGCATTTAATTCGAATAAAGTTCATTCGTTGTTAATAAATTGTAGTGAGATTTAAATCGCACGACAATTACTTGCCTGTGAGTTTTGGAATGTCTGATTAAAAATTTTATGACAGTAATTACCAGTAGATAACCTTAACTTTTATAGATTCATATCTCTTTTTATAATCAATTTTATTCTTACATTTACGACATTTATATTTTCTATTTTTATGTTTAGGCGTCGAGATAAACGAATTTGCATGATTAATCTTATTGAACTCAAAATATTATTTACGAGAATTAAATGAAATTTTTTTCGACGAATTAATTCAAGTGCATTTTTGAGCTTTTCAATCAAATTTATATTACAATGAAATTCATTTGTCACTTACACATATTTTATTTTGAAAATGAATTTATGGTCTTTTGGTACTCGAACTACTCTCAATTTATTTGAAATCTGGGTCACCTAAAATCACGCCCTATCGCTTTTATAATTTAGGGGTGAGAATTTGAAAACTGCGGCGAGACAAAAGTATCGATCATCGTCCATTCGACGTTTACCGCTTCGCAGTAATTTAAATTCGCTCTATCAGTGCTTGGCGAGATGTTGGTATTTGACATTGAAAAAAATAATATAACAAAAATTAAATTTCAAACATACAAATTTCAATAACAATGAATTTTTCAAAATTACACTAAAAATTTTTTTTTTTTAAATCATCCCCTGAAACTGGGAGTTCCTTCAGACGAAATTCTCTGTACCCCAATCATAAAGACTATTTTTTCCCAGACGACAGTACCGTGAAACTACTTAAATAAGAAAAAAAAACAAAGGAAATATTTTATCTGCACACCGGTGCAACGATGTTCCAGGAAGAATTAATTCTTATGCTCCAAGTCCAGTTCAATAAATTTTCCACCCCCCCCCCCCCCCCATCGACCTAAGACCGATCGACAGGGTTGTAACATTACGATTATTTCACGATATCGAAGGACATAAATATAAGAAGAACAACGACAGTTTTCATCCCCCCTGCGAAAATGTCGCAGGGTAATGCGGGTCGGAGTGGTTAAAAACTTTATTTTCCTAACGACTGGGCGCCAAGACAGTGTCGAGACGCTTGACTAATGGCACGAATCGACAATTAGTCATGACGCTAATTTGCACGGGGTTAATTTATCATACGACAAGGGTAGATAAGAATTCGAACGACTAGATTAACCGAGCCGTTACCCTCGTACATTTCTCTTCCTCTTCTTCATTTTCTTTTTTTTTTCCTTACGAGTCTCGTTTCGCGACGTAATGCAGTAGAACACCGATATCAGTTTCGGACAATGTTACCAACGGCACACGCACGACATACACAATGTTGTACACCACGGGTGAATAAATATCGTCGAATCGCGACGATAAAATCTTAACGTTCCTCGCGCGTGCAGCTAATGGGGTTCGAAGTATTTTTCTTCGCTTTTTTTTTTAACTCGAGGCAAGATATACACGCCGATAAAGGGATTCGTGTTGAATACGTTAAAAAAGTAATCCGCACGATACGATATCGAAGTTACTTGGAGCATCACGCACGTTTTCGATTTTTCACTCAATTAAATTGCCTCGAGGCAGAATGTGAATTTGATATAATTCTTTTTTGCGTTGGTCGTTTTAAAACAAATCCGTCGCTCGAAAAAAGGATCCTTATGACCTATTTTCGAGGATACATTGGAGAGAGAGAGAGAGAGATAGTGAGTCAGCAACGACGTACTCGAAACTCGAATGGTTTAGGGAGTCGGGCGTTGTATCGAAATTTTCGAAATTGTCGAGAAGTTGGCACGAGGCCTGACCTGTAACAGCTTGAAACACGCGTAACGATGTGGAACTTTACGACTCGCTATATAGATCCTCGAAATGAATATCTCGTAGTTGGCAATAATCGCCATTCGTCCTGAAACAACAATGGACAAGATACACACGATTGCTTTTACTTCGCCCTTTGGACAATACTTACGATTTTTAATTATTCATGATTAAAACGGATTTATTATAGAAATTTTGTTTTTACTTTAGAATTATGTATTAAAAGAGTATTTGTAATTTTTTAATGTAATTATTATGAATATTAGATTTTTTATAACGAATACAAAAATGTAAGGTTAATTATATTTTTTTTAAAGTTATCGTTATAATATTACGATTATAATTGTATAATTGAAAAGAAATTATGAGCGTGAAAATATAATTAAAATTATATATTTTGATAAATGTTAGAAAAATTATTGTTTTATAATTATTCAAAATTGAATCGATTTATCACGTTAGATTTATATCGAACAAATGTATAATTTTTATCATAATAAAATTCCGACAATAAATAAAGTTCTCACGTCCTTACTCCCTTGATGAATTATCAAAGGTCGAACCAATTAATTAATTGTCTATTAACGACCTTCCCTTTCTCATTAAATATTCACGTACTTTCATAACCCTCCTTAGATCATAATTGCCTCGTGCCGTGACAAAAATTAAATTACCCCAGTAGCTTGTCGAACGATCTTCAAACTTTCGAGTCGCAGCTTCAGGTGAAAAATTGTCATTAGTTTTTCGAAAAATTTCCAGAGCGAAAATTTTTCAGCTCCTGCTGCGACGAGATGAGAATTACAAAAATACAGGGGGTAGCGGGACAATTCACGGCGCTGTGTACCGGAACTAATTTAATCTCGGAGCTAAATTTCCCTCGGGTATAAAAGACGGTATCCTGTGACAATGAATTCTGCGAAATACAGATACGTATATGTTACATTTTTTACACGTTACATTTTTTCTTACTTTCCTTTGTATTATTTTTTTTTTTTTCTTAATCCAATATTTCGACCGACTGCGTGTGTACGATTATACACGAGGCGGCGTGTAAAATCGTGCCGAGCTTTCACAAGAGCTTTTCTATAGATAGTTGCTCGCGTGCTCTGCGGTTTGTTACGTATGTTAATTTTGGCGCATGGAAAGTTGTCGCTCCGCACGCAACGCCGAATTATCGGGCGATGAGGTCTGACATATTCCTGACTACGCGGGGTGCGTTCCGTTCCCATCCGTAGCAAGGGCGAAAGTTTCGATACGAAAGCTCCCGGTGACATGTAAGAAGCTAACGCGAGTTTCAAAGTATCGTCGGAACGGTGGAGATTCCAAGGTCGATTTAAAATAAGAAAATGAAAGAACAAGAGCGCAGGCGGCAAAAGGTTGTAAATAGAGTCGGATAGGAGATGAAAAATAAAATTCATTCGTTAATACGCGTTAATATGCGTCGTTTAAAAAACAAAAATAAAAAATTATTTTTTTACCTCCAGGCTGAATAAAATAAAGATTTTAAATATAAATATTTCTGTTAAATATAATATTTATTTTGATACATTGCTATAAATTTGCAATAGAAAAATTATGTAGTTTGCAAATTTAGAAGGTTGAGATTTTTATTTAAAAAGACACACGTAAATGTCAAGGAAAAAATTGTTTTTCTATAAACACGTTTGATATATTAATAAAATTTTAACATTCATTAATTTTAACCAAGCTGCAATGAACATTGTAAAATTGTACATATATTTGTTTTATTATTGAATGAACGAGTGGTAGAGCGATGGCAGAAATGCGATATATTTTTTATTCGTAGCGAGATAAAAAATTTGAATAATAATTCTTCAAGGTAACCAGCGAAAAGAACGGAGCGATTATATTTTTTATGAGCGCATGAATGCACGAGGGGTGGAATGTGGAAGTTTGACCCAAAAATAGTTCTCGTGGTGGTGCTACTGCGACAAAAATGACAACATGGATAGCTCAAGAAATCTTCACTTTGAAATCTTAAAATCGAGAATACAAATGGAATCAATTTCTGTCAATTACAGTGAGAATGACGTCGAGTGTCGCGACGTAGCACCGGACATCCAAATACGACGCGAGAAGAGAGAATCCTTCAAAAATAAAGGAGAACAATGCAAGCGAGCAAGTTGCCTCGGTGGCAGAAGCAATATTAAACGATTTCGGAATCGCCTGTTAAATTTTATTCTGTCTCAAGACTAAAGTTAAAAGATTAAACAATTTTTTCTCAAACGTATTTTTATTCAATCTCGTCCAAATGAATTTTTATTGTCAATAACAGATGGTCCTATCGACATAATTATTATTTTTTAGTGAATCGATAGCTTTTTTAAATTTGTTTTGAGCGATAGATGCTCTTGTATATTTATGGAATATTTCATTATTATTTGGTGAAAAGACAATTTGATAATTTATCTACTTCATAGGATAATATTAGTTATAAATGAAAACTGCGATCTCGACGGAATTAAAATTCTGGGAAAGAAAATATTTTTTCAGTATTCACCCTGTCTTCATCCCTCAAATAACAAAAAATTCAATCGAGGGTTGATTTACTCGTTTTTTTGAAATTCTTTTTAGATATCTTTTGAATTCGGCGTTCAATCAAAATACGAACCTAACTCGACTGTCGCCGACATAACGAATTCTTTTGTTTTAACATTTCGAGCGGTTCAAGATTTCGTATGATTAAAATTTCGCTCGTGATAACCGTCGTTCTTAAAATTGTATAGAAATTCACGGTATATTAAATAAATTTTTACAAAACCATTTTCGCATGTCGCGAGAAAAACAAAATCAAAATGATAATTTAATTTATTAGTTCAACGGATAAATTCCTCTTTTTCAGCCAAAGGTCAAGCGAGATAAAGAATAAAACGTAAAAAATATCTGTCGAAGCTATAGGATTACGTTCACGTGTCCTTCACGAATGTCGAATTGAGTACTTTTTTTATTTTATTTTTTTAATAAATATGGTATTTTATACTCGGAGATTAAAACAGAAGAATAATCGAGAAACGAGAGCTCAATGTGAAGAACAAAAAGGGATATTCAGGAAGGTCAGAGAGATAAAAAAAGAGAATGGAATAAAGGATAATTGGTGAATAAAAAAAATGAGAGCTCGATTTCTGAGAAGAGAGAAACAATAATAGAGATCAACAACGAGAATTAACGATGAAAAGATCACTTCAGAAAACAGTCGTAGAAATTAGGAATGAAATTAAAAAACGTGACCAGAGGGAGAACAGTGTACTCGATAATAACAGTGAGACTTTCATCGTTTGAAAATTTAGACGACAAGAACCGAGTCGACGCGAATCATTGTTACGATGGCCTATTTCGTGAGATAGCTCGACAGATCGCTTTATCGTGAACTTCCCTACCAAGAATTCAATTACATACTTAAGCAACGGCGTCACCCACAGATACCGTATTTCGCGACCTGTCGCAAAATTCGATAATGTTAAATTCATTTTTCTCCTCGAAAGATACGAATTTTTTCGCCAACCCGATTTATTGACACCTGAAATATGGTTAACGTTCTGGAAATACAGCGAAAAATATCTCGAGGTTTTTTGAAATTTTCGTTTCCGACGATAGAGTCAATTCGTTGTGTATAAAAAATCTTTCATATAAGAAGTGGAAAAATGAATAGTAAATGGCGAGAACTTAATTTTTTAATTAATACAATAATCGATACTTCATTAAAATATTTATGTCCGATTGATGCTGTTTTTCCATAAAGTGAGATTTGATAAGTTCCGGTTTTGAAGCGTATCCATTTTTTTACAATGAAAAAATGTACACTTTCGAACACCAGTGTTTTTAAAGTGACGTTTTTATTTCCAAGAATATTGGCATTTTGATTGATCAAAATTCTTTGGCGTAATGAACAAAAAGACAAATCGTGAATTGCTAAAATTTGCAATTTCGACAGCAATCGATGGATAATTAATATTTTATTGAAACGTTGTTTTTTAGTTGATTTACTGAACAAAAAATTACTTCCGGCAACTCATTGTTGTTGTCAATGTGTAACGATAAGTATTTCCTCACAAATCGTTTTTCTTCCTATGACTTTCTCGAAACGATCCATCGAGAAAGCACCCTCAACGAGCAAGGGTGAAGTCTTGATTAGAGGCTGGCTTGATTAGAGGCTGGCAAAAGGCCCATGGTAACAATTTCCAAATTTCAATTATCCTTTTTCTTTTTGAAATTATTCTTTAACTTTCAAAAATCAATTTATTTTTCACGAATAATAAACTTCTCGATTTAAACGAGTCTCCGCATAAAATATCTTCTCGCCCATTTTCCGAGATTTTTCTGTAACGAGGGTCGTTTATTATCAATCCGTGATAGCCTAAAAAGTGTAACACAGTATTCCCTTAAAATGCTGGGATCTTCGATTTTTTTTCGAAATTATTATTTAACTTTCCAAAAACAACTTATTTTCCACGAATAATAAACTTCTCGATTTAAACGAGTCTCCGCATAAAATATCTTCTCGCCCATCTTCCGAGATTTTTCTGTGACGAGGGTCGTTTATTATCAATCCCTGATAGCGTACGAAGTGTAACACATTATTCGCTTAAAATGCTGGGTTTCGCCAAGACAACGATAGTTCGAAGTGGTTTTCGGCGAGGGGCTTTATCTTTGGCGTGACTTGGAATTGCTCGAATAAGCTCGGGTCTTTAGCGCGACGTTGACGAAATTGGAATTGCCGGTAAGAGGTCGAGCAACGGCGCCCGACACTTTCGTACAGAGTCTCGGCCGTATTTTAACCGCCTCTACCACTAGCAAGTAGTAGCGGTCTGGAAGTTGCTGGCGCGCGTCGACGATCCGCAACACTCTTGCGCCTTTGCCAACGTGGTCGAACTCGACGAGAGACTCTCTCCTGTTGTTAGTAACCGTCGCGACGCCGGTGGCACTGGTCGAACGTACGACCAACTTCGTACCTTTTATTCTCCAAAAATCGCGATTAATTATAATTATAGGAAATTAACCGAAAAAAATAAACGAAAAAAAAAATTTAAAAAAATAACGTAATTAAAAAAAGAAAGGGAAAAGTTTCAAACAAGGTGGAAAGAACGTCGATAATGTTGATAAATGGGTGGTGATGGCCAATTTCGTGTTACCTTGTCCGTAAGAAAGGAGCCTGGTGCCGGTCCTGTCTACTGCAAGATGGAAACATCGGCGAGATTTCGTCAGCTGAAGACGGTCAAACTGAGCAGCGACGCGACTTATCGTTTCGACATTAGCTTCAAGCCACCTCAACTGTTGCAGTAGGTACAGCTCACGTGCAGCTCGAGACCTTAAACAACATTTATTACTGACGGTTAAAAAAAGACAGAGATAATACTGGGTAACGTCCAAGTAATAATAGAGAATCGTTCATATTCCTTTTCGAATTTAATATTGAAAACTAAACGAATATTCGATACATTTTTTATCGACGAGACGTTTGAAAAATGTACTACCCTATTTAATACGTAAATAATAAAATTTGATATAAATAATAAGAAGAAAATCTTCGGGGAATAAAATAATAAGAAGTTTGGTCGATCTTGCGAGAATTGGTTCTCGTTTACACGTCAAATATTCACAACCTTGCGAATGCCAATCTTCTTCTGGGGTTGAAATGCATAAAATACGAGTTAGGACCGCTCGTTTTATATTCGCGCGATAAATTTATAATTTGAGAAACGTTTCACTGGCAGAACGGCAGACTGCACTTTATACACGAACGAAGATTGAAATAAAAACAGCGATAGTATTAATAATTTTAGAGATTGAAAAAAGCAAGATGTGAATCGAAGTAAAAGATGTCCTGTTAAAGCTGCACATATTATTATACAACCTCAAACTATCAATATTGTGAAATGTAAATTCGTCTATGCTAACGACGTAATTCGATCAAATTCGTCTCGTAAACGTTTTTTTTAATAATTTCATTAAATATGAAAATTTCAAAATTGTGATAAAGCAACTCAGGAATTTTTTCTTACCACAATAAATCCTTAATTGCGGCATTTTCTCTGCGGGTAACGCGATATCCGACCACCGCAGTGGTGCATAGATGCAGTTTATTTTCCGCTGTATGAGAGAGTGCATGAAACGTCAGTAGTGAACTTGTGACCCCGGATGCTCTTTGCCTGGCTTAAAGCCTCTCTAAGGAAGATTGGGCACCAAATTATCCTTGAGAAAAGATGCTTTCCCACCCTCCTCGAGAACTAAGTTCGATGTGTATCAAGGGCTTATCGGATGAGTCGATTATAACGAGATTACCGTATTTCTACCCGAACGCGTGTTGCCTCGTAATTTCCCGACGTAGGCGAAGCAGAACTTTTTTACTATCACGGATACGCTATATTATTCTCTTTTTTCTATCGTTTTTTTTCGTATAAAAGTAAGAGCCAAAATCTTTCTCCTGCCGAACGTAGTTGAGTTTAATTACCGTCCGAAAGCGTCCGAAGCGGTCGCGTTCCACTCGGACGCAAAGTCGGCTCGATTGTGACACGATTATTATATTTTCTTATAACTCTTGACTATCGCGAATAAAAAGAACACCTTCGTGCATATCGCACTTTTTCTTGAAAGTTTAAGACCCTACTTTTGTTTTTACTAATATATTTGACCCCTTGTTATTGTTCGATCGAGTCCGAAGTAGTAGTGGTCGGTATTGGTCAGACGAAAAGTGGAACGAACGAATAAAAGGAGTACTTTATACTTTCCACTTTATGAAAGGGATTCGTTCTTTCCAATTAGAAAAAAAACAATGTTCTCGCATGTAAATAGTAGAGATGGCGTGTTATAATACGGAAAAAAAAGTTCAAAGCGTTAAGGCTTTTCACGATGACTTATAAATCTATTATTCGATTCTGAAAGGCTAACTGAAAGGCGTTTCTGAAAGACTGATACGACGGTACATAGACTTGCATGTGGTTCGAACTTGCGAATATATTCTACTTTCACCCTTTATTTCTCTCTCTCCCTCTCACTCTACCCCTCTCTTTCTCACCCCTTCTTTGACCATCGGGCGTTTCCTTGAATGCTTTAGACTCTGTTTTACGCTCGTCGAATATATTTTATATCCTCTTACGGTTGGAACTAGTCCGCAGTAGTCATAGTCGGTACTGGTCAGACAAAAAGTAGAACGTTCGTATAAAACGTATATTGCTATGAATTTTACGATTTCCATCCATTATTTTCCATTGTAATCTAAATCGCCGATACGACGAAGAGCTACAATAAAAAAAATATTGCCTTATCTCGTATATGGCAGATATAAATAAGAAAATTCAAAGCTTTAAGGCATTTCCCGCCCCCTCATAAATGTATAATGCGGCTCTGGAAAAGTAGCTGTTTGCACGATATTATATACACGTACATGTTGTTCTGTCGATGAAAGGTGGGGCCAGGTACAACACAATTACAATGTTTCTCTCCAAATACGTGACACATCATATTTTTCGATTCCATCGAATTATAACTTTTGATTAACGCGAATATATAGTATACCCTATCTTTCTCTCTCCAGCCAACGTTAGTGTTCTTTAAAAGTTCAGACACTGTTTTACTCCCGCTAAGAATGTATTCCACCCCTTGTTAATGTTGGAACAAGACCGGAGTGGTTATGGCTGGTAATAGTCAGACAAGAAGTGGAACGGTCGTATAAAAAGTGTAGAGCTTGTCATTTTACATTTTTTTTGCCAGATATATAGCGTTGAGTATATACAAGCAGTAAAGTACAAGCGGAAAAAGCCGGAATGTTCGAAATATAAATATCGGAGCTGCGAGTGACGCTATTCATGAGCCGGGTAGTCTTACGTGGCCCAGAAATTACATGCTTTCCGTACTCTGTTTTAGAATTTTACTCCCTGTGTGTATGTGTCTCTCTCTCTCTCTCAGTCCATTGAAAAATAACGAAAAGTTTTGGCAAATTAGAAACAGGTGTACTTTGGTTGGTGGACTTATGTACATAAAGATTTTTTTCGTCATTCTCATATCGACGAGAAAATATCGTTACTCGAAACGAAGAAGGAGAATACTAAAAGCGACATTTTACTTCGAATATGAACCCCTCTGTTACTCTCTAGGGGGTTGGAAAATCTCCCCTACACTCTACGATCGGTTTGAAGAGATAATGTGGCTCTGAATTCCATAAAACAGAATTTATAGCGAATACTCTCGGCTAAAGATTTTGACCTCTGTAAACTTTTCAGTCTCACGACCACGCTTTAACGATTCCAACGAAATATACTAGATTGCGTTAACATCCCTTGCGATATATACGAGAATGCATTCCAGTCAAATGAATTCGCCCCGATATCTCTGGATCCCGAGTACCACTTACTGGTACGAATATCGAAATAACGAATACATTTTGTTGTAATGGAAATCATTTCCACATCTACCGGCAAATTTTCATTGTCACATAATTCGAGTTAAAGCCGCCCTTCGTATTAACAAATGGACCGTACATCGTGTTTCAAGAGCGATTTAAAAAAAAAAATAAAAAACACAATAGAATAATTTTCTTTTCAACCCTTACATCTTTGAAAAGCTATACAAAATCGAATTATTCCATTCGATAATATAAATATGCGTATAAAAGAAAATCAATTTTCTCCACACTTAACCTTTCGGTCGCAATAAGGTGTATACCCACGTTTTGTTCCATCACGATGAAAATTTGCAATTGGAACGAGAGAATGGGCCTTAACACGTGTATAGCAGATCGCGTGTGAAATATAAAGAAGGAAATTTAAAGAGCCGAGGGTTTTCATATCAGCTTACGAATCTATTATTCAGCTCTGGAAGGCTAACTGTGCACACGACGCTGTATACATACTTGCACATGGTTCTCTCGAATCAATTGTTGTTCAGGGGCCAATGGAGAACACGTAAACATATATCGACCCTATATCAACTCAGCTCGATGCTGCGTCGAATAAGCAACCGCGAAACGAGCTCGAACAACGTTTGCCCGCGTTTTGCAGTTTCGCGTCGACGAAACTTTTGTCGCCTTCGTAGCACACCCATGTGCTTCTAGCTTTCGTACAATGCCACGTAAAACAATAGAAATCGAAATAACTGGAGTGCATACGTTTTTTTTCGAGATTCGTCGAAATTGGCGTGATTTTAGCCAATGAAACAGATATATATGTTGTCTATGGCAAACTCAATCGAACTTTCGGATTTCCATGTATCGAGTGATTGCGACGAACTGCCCGATTACGTATGCGAAAACGTATTCCACAAACTTTGTGTCGTTCGGGCTTATTTTAGGGTAATTCAAAAGATACTTTGGTTTTAGTGTTCGTGGCAATTCACTAAATTTCGTGCTCATAGAAAATTCGTAAATTGGCTTTAGAAATTACTAGTTTATCAATTTTAGGGCAAAGGTGAATTTTCAAAAAAAAAAAATAAGCTGTAGGAAATTCAGGACTAATTTGTCGTTTTGTATGAAGAAAGAAAAATTGTCATCGCGCTTGAGGCGAGATAATTTGTTTTTACTTATCGGTTATCGATTTTCGATAATTTATTAGTCGTTTGATTATCACTTCAAAGTATTCAATGGATTATGCGAGGGGGGAGGAATAACCGATTGTTTCAATTGTCACCTCATTGATAAATAAATTAAATAGAATTATGTGAATTGTCCCAATATCGATTATTGAATACAAAGATAATTATAGGGATCTCAGGTTTGATGAAAATTTGTGTTTGGGTAAAAAAAAGAATACTTTAAGAATATCGGATTCGCGGTTTGAAGCTCGAAGATTGTAAACCGCCAGTAAGTTAGAAATTTAAGGTTTTCAGATAAATTTAAATTCAATGTTTTTGTAGAATTTAATTTAAATCTAATTAAGTTTGTGAATTTGTTTACCCATAATTTCATTATCTTCATTTTGTCGTAGGAAAATCTGCCAATTTTTCAAAACATTTATAAATCATGTAACTTAAAATCATCCTGTGATAGTGATAATAATTTATAATTATCGAGAAAATGGATCACGCACGATGCACTCGATCGAATCCACTGGATAACCTTATCAGCTTTCCAGAAAATCCTCAGGTTTCCTCAAAGAGTAAGAACTTTGAACAAAGTAAAATCTAAAAAAATCGTTTCGCGTCAGATAATTTCTCGAAGGGCGGTAAACAAAAACCAACAATGACTTCGGAAATAACTTCGACCGTGTGAAGTAAAATGAAAATTACTATACATGAAAAATTTCACTAAAAACTAAACATTTTCAACGAACCATATTTGATATAATCCGATAAAAAATAAATGAAATAATTATTGATTATAACATTAAATAGTAATTTGATGCAAAACTACATCAATCTATATCGAATTATATAAAAAAAATCGGTTAATTGGAAATTTCCGAATAATATCAAAATTTAATGCAATTTGAAATCAACGCGCATCGAAATATGTCAGATAATTTGTAATTATAACATAAAATGGTAATTTAATATCGAGTTATATCAAAATTTAATGTAATAGAACCTCCAGATATTCCTCATCACCAGGGGATCATCACTGCCTCCTCTCTTATCTCCAAACACGACGAGGATATCGATATGCAAATTAGAAAGATTACTTTTATAACCGAATTTTGGCCAACGAAATAAGCGTCAATGAATTTATCGTCCCCTAAATTTTTGGATCAGTCCGAACACTACAATGTGATTAAACACCTTACACCTTACATCCAATTCGCCAGGGTGCGCTTTACGTGACCTTGTGACCTCGAATGGTCTACGAAATTTCCGGACTGGCAAATTTTCACGAACAAACCTCTCGCAATTTATCCTCTGTTTCCCTCTGTCTCTTTCGCCCTTCGCTCCAAACCTCTGTATAATTGAACCAACGCCAAAACGTTTACTCGCCTACGTCCAATTTTTTATCCAATTCTCACAGTCATTAGTTTCGTTATCGATCACGTCTCGATGAACCGGTAGATATATTTTTGTTTAACCTTGCACCGAATAATTGATTGCCCTTCATTTTCATCCCTTTTTTTTATCGCGTATTATCGAGCTCAAAGCATGATCGCCGCTTCTCGCTCAACGATGTTTGCGAGATTTAACGAAGCATTCTTTCATTGTTAATCAAGATTAATTAAAAAAAGGTACACACTACGTCGAACGATACCAATACAGATAACACGTAGGGGTCGTATTTCCCCAATTATCCCCACGATTTCAATAAAATAATCTCGAATTTCGAAAAGCCATTGCAAACAGCTCGAAACAAAAAATCATCCAAGGACCATTGATATTTTCGTGAGAAATGTTATCGTCATCTGTTGCTTATAGAGATATATTAATCGGAATGGAAAGCTCATTATTGGAAACTGGCGATCGTTCTTTGTTCGCAAATTCCAGAATAAAATATTATAAGACAGAATGATATTCACGTTGCGAATAATTGTAGAAAAATGAAATTCTTTTGAGATTTCTCTCCTTTTTGTGGTAACAGGGGGAATGTAACGATCGAAGTCTTTCGTGCGATATTACATTCAATAAAAGTAAAATGGAGTATGAAAAGTTAAAAGTATGGCTTCGCTTACATCGATTCTAATAGTAATAAACGGTCCCTTTACAACGAGCACAGTTTGCATTTTACTGTCACAACCATGTTTCTTTCGGTACACTGGATACAACAAAAGAGACGGATAAATTTACAACAATAAAAATATAAAAGAATATAAACAACTGTCTTCTCGGTTTCAATGCCAGTTGTTCGTATTTTTTTTTTTAAGCTAGCTTTCGTCCAGACTCTCTTAAATTGTTATGCAACGTAGATTAGCTACTTTTCGTTTATTATTGCGCACTTAATGTTTCTGAGATTAGACAAATAATTAATACGTGAAAAATAGATTTTTCCACTTTTCACCCCTTGAGGGGTAGAATTTCTAAAATCCATTTTAACGGACGTTATAGATGGAATATATCCTTCGAATTTCCATGCTTCTCCTGGACTCGCAATCTTCTGTTTGCGAGTCTAGTAGTATGGACAGAATTATTAAATGTGTGGGATCGGTAGTTGAGACTCTGTGTCGATATATTAGTCGGTCAGTCAGAACTTTGATTTTCATAGAAACATCGATAATACAAGATGCACAAAAATTGAAGCATAATGTGTGTTGACATTAACAATTTTGCGTTTTTTGTCTTTTCTGTACATCAATGATATATTTTATATTTTTTATACTTTAACTAAATTCCTCAATCTTTGAACGCTATTCTTTTCTCCATTATTCTTTCGGATCTTTCATTCTTCAAATGTAAAGATTTTTACAGATATCATTCCGTCTTTGTATCCTGGAATACCCATTCCTCCCCTGTCTTTCTGTTATCGTGCAACATTTTTCTCATTCCATTCTTTACATATTTCCTTTAGCTTTTACCTTAAGCTAAAGGATATATGTAATATATGAAATATGCCATCTCTTCACCTTTTTTTGCTAACCCCCTTAAAAGTGAATTCTTTGTGACGATTTTTCTGTTCGCTTGTCCGATTCCTCGTTGCAAATCGCGTCTTTTCTGATAAACTCGTTCTATAGCCTTTACATTTTATATCTTTTATTTCCTTGCCAGTTCCATAAGATGGAAAGTATAATGGAGAATCCTTTAATGGGGGATTTAACGAACTTCTAAAGTTTCATTTGTGCAGAAGTTTTCAGTATGACATGATACAAAGTTTGCATAAAATAAGAATCTCTTATCTCTATTAAAAGTTGTATCAAATTAAGACATTTACTACTTTAGCCCATCCGGATATTTTTCTAAATTTGTCCATAATTTGGGAAATTCTAGAGGAATTCTAGCTTGGCTCATAATCTGATACATCAATCTTCGAATTGACAATCGAGGGAGGGCTAATTGCGTTTGCTTCCTGATAAACTTCCCACACCACAACATATCGATCCGTCGTTTTAAGACAAATATTATACTCCCAAATGTCCGGGACTAATTGGAATTGTTTACAAATCAAATATTGTCTCGACGCATCTGAGCAACAGTAGATGCAACAATTTTAGTAATCTTTGGACCATTTTCGACGACGGTGATTCGTAGCTCAAATTTCCAAACAAAATCAAATCCCTCAAACGTAGAGGGAGAATTCGTAAAATAAATTTCTATTATATTTTGCATCAGTCATCCCCAGACAATTTCTGACGATAAAAGTACGAGGATAAAATTTCTAACATAAGCAAAATAAAATCCAAAAATACAAAGATAAAAAAGCATGAAAAAAATCTCCATGGGTAAACTGGGATGAAAATAATAAAAAAATGGCATCATCGCCAAAAACATTATTTCTGACAATTATAATTTAATTGAATTAGTGTAAATAACCGTCCTCCCTTGGACATAAATAATCGAACGATATTCATGGAAGTCTGAAAATAAGAAATAGGGAGATACGAATATTCAGAAGCAAGGGTGTATTCGTGAAAGTCTGTCGAACGGAAACTACATTTGATATAACACGATCGTCGTCGTCGTCGTCGCCGTCGTCGTCGTCGGGCAACGCGAGGAATAATTTGAATCAACTTAATGATTGCAGGTCACTAAGCATCGGAGGAAAGCAAGTCGAGGCGGTGGAACGCGCACGCGATGGTACAGCGTGCGCCTACAGCGCGTATCACACGACCAAAGATATATTGCCGAGCGCACGTGGACACCGCGAGGAACTTCCCATAGCGATGAGAGTCTTGGGCTCCGGTTATCTAACTACCTGTTTACAGATAAAGTATTATAAATCCGGCGATCAGAGCCACTGCGAATGGGGCTCGAGATTGCACTGTATCGAGCTCGACTGCTCGAGCGTCGAGGGACGGCTGGTCACCGTCGACAAAGAGACTTATAGAAAATTGGGCATAGAATCATAGCCCGAGTGATTTTTTATTTATTTTTTATTTATTAAAACTCGTTTCTTCGATCGTGAAACAACATTCTTTTTTCAACCCTTCCTCGCCTCTGCATCCTCTCATTATTTCTAAGATTTATAAAGTTTTTTTTACAAAAGAGAAAACGAACGGACGTTGGAAAAATAAATTTTACAGACCAGTTTAAATATAATAGAAAATTCGAGCTCGTCTCGAATCACGAACAGGCGATAATTTTCTTAAATCTGAATTTTATCCAATGATATATTCGAGGGATGGGATTCGATCGAAATCTTACGAATCGAGTGAAACTGTACTTTTTTGCCGAGATATCGATGACGAACGTTCGATTCGTGTTACATACTTTCTATTCGACGAGCCTCGTTCCAACGATGGAACCGAGACGATCGATCAGCTCGCGACAAATTATTGATGTGCTTATACCAAATGGTACGAACAAAAAAAGAAACGAAATAGAGAAACGGAGTCGATTAATTCTTACGTACAACCAATGGACTGAGACTAACGTGTCTCTTCGTACAATATATATATATAATGATGTTCGATAGTTATCGACGTCCGGATAACGATTCTCCGAAGGGGTGAATTTATTGATGGATTTGCCTTTAAAATTAGCTACGATCTCTCCCCCTCTCTTTCTCGATTTATGCCTGTTATTCGCTTAATCGTAATCGTTTCACTAAATCGACGTCTACTGCGCACGATCGTATGTTTAAAACTGGTCGTCGTTAACAACGATACAAATATATATATATATATTTATATATATATTTTTCTACAAATTTTCATGAAGGAAGTATCACACTAGTGCGTATGCCTTTATTCTTGGTCATTAATTCTTTCGTTCTTTTCACTTTAGAAAAATGTTATTTTTTTTTTCATTTTAATCCTTTGAAGTACGGTCGCCTCTTTGAACTCGCGGAAATGGCATTGATTCTCGCGAGACGGATTTAAAACTTCGTATTCAAAGATATTTTGATTCGCTGAGTGCTAATTTAAAATTGTAATACGATTCCATGGACAAGGTGAATGATCTAAGATTTGTTTTCAAGTTTACAAAATTTATTGGTGACGAAATTCTGTCTCGTTGAGAATTATACAATTTCTTTTATTTCGAATGAAATAAAAGAAATTCGAAAATATACTAAATACCAACTTTTCACATTTTTTCATTTCGCTACTTTGGTTTTAGAGTTTGAATCAACGACCGCATAAATATTCGTATTTTTCCAAATTTATAGATATTAAGCCGCTGGTATAGATTGGCAATTTTGAATTTTTGCATACTGAGTTCAAGTTCGTAAACGACGATCTTAAAAAACTTGGAATATCGAGGTTCGAGTCAATCATAAATTAGGTAATAAAATGTATACTTCGAAGGATTAACCAGAGGTTTTGAACATACAAATATCGAGCAGTATTAACCAGTTCGATCGAGTGATTAATGTCAAAGACACGTTGCAACGAACGAAATTCGTAGAGTGCCATTTGTAACTACGAATAGTCGGTACGATTGTCCGAAAATTACACACGGACGACAATTCTTTTCCTCACTCTCCAACGCTACAAAGCTACCGACGATGAGCGTTATGAAATAAAGAAACAAACGAAAAATCTGTGAAAGTTTGTGTACACGCAACGAATTTCAATTATTATATCGTACCTGTATCTTGATAGAGCTTATAGGAAAAAAATTGTCGCAGAAAGAAGAGAGAGAAAAAACCGTTAAATGGCCTGTAAACGCATCACCAACGATTCTCGTACAATGTACTCATCACGCAAAAACATATCACGCAAATACGAAATCCTCTCGAAAATTGTAATATGAAAAACAACGACAAAAAAGAAAAGAAATTCAACGACTAAAATCACGTCTACGCAACTGCAGCAGCTTGTAACAGCATCATAACGCGATACGCCGTCAAGAGCATTTCAATCGGACCAACGAGACTCCTTTCGTTCCTAAAATGATACATAAATATATATATTATTATATTTAAAAGAAATGATCTCTGTTTCTAACATTGTTGTTTCAAGCCTTTGCACGGTCTTGACATCGTGTTGTATATTTACAACACTATATATATATATATATGTACAGCGCTAAAGTAAAAAAAGAGTGTCCTTTGTGTCGACGCGAGACTCGAATAAAGAAAAAGAAACACACTTATTCTAGGAGAGTCTTCTTGCATTCACTTTGTACTCCCGAGACTCCTATTATGTCGTTAATTAAGAAATTCCAAAGCATCGGACGGAGAGTCGTTCGGTCGTGGTGAAAAAGAAACACGTCTCTTCATCGCGTCGTCTCTGAAGGTTCCTCGTAATTTAGCAACGCGTCCGACAGCTCTTTGTCTCTCAGATTGCCGATTTTTGTTCTCATTCTAACGGCTAATTTATCGGTAGCGCGAAGATACATCGCCGAGTGATGAAGAGCTATTTGGTACATCAAAGGACACCAACAACTCTTGACGATTCCTCTGACAAGAGCAGTCAGATAAGATTCTATCAACGAGGCGTCGGTCTCAACCGGGTAGAGATACTCGCTCAACGGTACCATCAATTTATTCGATTTCAGTCTCAAATATCTCAAGGCAGCTGCATGCTCCGACCATAATAATTTGCGATAATGAACATCGTGACGTTGTGCGAGAGGCACGAGCAACGCCATCGAGAAAATATCGTTGCCGTATGAATTAGCGCAAAAGGCTTCGCAAAGAGACGCGAAGAGATCCGTAAACGAGCTCAATCCCGGTAAATCAGCGCCGAAATCGAATGTCTCGTACGATTTTTTCAACAGCAACGCTTGGACTTGGTTCAGGAGAATCGAGACATCCTCGTTGAGGTAAATCGTGTCGCAAAGATAAATTAACAACAGTCTACTGAATCGCAGACTCGGTGGCAAATGATCGACCAGCTCGGGCATAATCAGTTCCAGACTCAATTGGACGACGATTCTCGTAGTGTCCTGATCGTTCCAATTGTCGAGTTTGTTTTTGTGCTCGGTGTAAGCAGCCACCAGAGGAAGATATAGCCAATCTTTCGGCATTGCCGCTTGATCCCAGCTTCCTCCCGCAGATATATACTCCCCATAAATAGTACTTATATCCTTCGGTAAATTCAAAAATCTTAAAGTTTTTTCCTCGGAATTGCCCAGTTTCAAGCTGTTCAAAGAATTTGACAATTCGTCTACGGTTAGACGTTCGTCATTCAGAACGTAACGGAGAATTTCTCTGACCGCGAGCGAAGCGTCCGACGGCAATGTTGACACCAGTTTGATCGATATTCTCAGTACGTTACGTCGCGTGGATTCGTCGACGCTTTTGTTGAAACGAGAAAACGCTCGGACTATACCAGTCACCAGTGACAATTCGGGCCTCGTGTACCACGAACTCTCGAGACTCCAATCCTCCTTTGACAATCTACGTATGTATCTCATGAAATCCGGGTTGTTCAAAATAGCGCCGAATTCTGCGATTCTCGTCTCCTCGCAAAGATCATTGATCCAAGTAGCAAGAAACGGAATGCACGAATTCAACGATACCGAAGGTTGTAGCGACTTTCCGTTCTCCACGAGAACACCAAGATTCGGAAGCGACGAAGGTTCTCGTTCAGATACCAGTGTGTATCCGCTCAGCAGATTCGACGTGGAACTGAAACAATATCAGAGAATGGTACAAAATTCAAAAGAGTTTTGCGATGATTGAACAAATCTGGATGAAGGAATATTTGTTAACAATAATAAAGCAATACTGTCTAGTAAAATGACGCGTGTTCGGTTTAATTATATGCAAGGACTACTTTAAACATCTGGAGGTAAAACGGTGTTGACCATAGGTCTATCTTTCATTAATTATAAATCAGATTTACACGGTGAATTTGCGATAGTCGTTAACGACTCTACCGTTGAGTTTAATTACTTTCAATGGCTTGTAATCTTACCAGAGATTCGTTAGAATATTGGAGTTTGCTATCCACGTACATTTCATCTCAGAATCGTCGCGCAATGCTCTTAGAGTTAGCGCGACTAATTTCGTTTGGCTCCACTGTAAAAAATGAAACCAACGATGAATCGATAATTACCAACGATCAAAATTCCCCAAGGCGAATTACTTACCGTTGACGACGCGATTTTGCTCAACTGAGTACTCCATTTCTTCAAAAGTGTCGAAACGCAAACTCTCAGTGTAGATTCGTGAACGGAAACATCGATCAGAGCTGCTGCATGCTCGCAAGACAATTCTGAAGAACCGTCGAGATCGTGGTGGCTCAATAAAAGCTGCAATTGCGTCAGCAACGATATTGTAACACCACTGACGCTGTCCATCGCGACTTTGTGCGTCAGTAGAAGTTTCCAGAGACGAAGACTCTCGATCGAGAGACGTATTCCAATTGTTCTGTAAAAAGGATAAAGAGAGACCGATAAAATATCAGATGTACTGATGAGAAACCGTTGAAACAAAAAGTGTTTGTTAAAATGGAAAAAATCGGATATGTACGTTGATTCGCTCGTCGTGTAGGATATAATAGGATGAACGATTTTCAGATTGTTCAATCTATCAGCGACGGGTTTGCCCGCGTAGGTGATAAGTACGCGACACAATCTGACGGCGACGACACTCGGCAGACCATACGCGTCTCTCGTTTCATCCTGTTGAGCTATAAGAATGATCGGGTTTGAAAAAACGCATTACAGTCGTGAATAGGCTCATCCCGTTTACTTACTCGTTCGATCGACACTCAGAGGTATGAAACTTCTAACGATAGTTTCGAGTAAACGCGGAGCACAGGCTATATTCAACGCTGTTTTCCGCGATTGTCTCGCTAGACGAGTCAAGATTTCCAGAGCCGCTGTTACACCTATCGGTGGAGGATGCATCTCGCTCAGAATGTATCTGAAAATCAGGAAAATAGGGTTCGTTCGCTTTTATTACAATTTTACGAAAAATGTCGCAGCTTGTGTAAATATTTCGAATTAAATTGCAACAACAATAAAGTCGTTTTTCCGATACCGTAGAATGAATTTTGATTGGTCATAATGTTCCAGAAGGAAAAATTGTGAAAAATAAATGTGAGAGTGAAAATAATTCTTCAAATTCTCTACCCGATACGCAGAAGAATGTCCGATCGCATAGCAGCTTCCACGGTATCCAATTGCGCCAATTCATGATCCTTTAAATTACTCGTATCAGCGACATCGGTTTTCGGAGCCGGTAATTCTGGTTCGACGATTTGTCCATCGTCATAACGCCAGCCAACGATTCTGTCCAGACAAATTTCGTCAGCCTCGCTGTACAAAAAAGCGCGAAGAGCGAGCAAAGTCGCTACAACCACCGCAACCGACGTATCGTCCAAGGAAAATCTCAGCAGTAACAAAATATTCTTCTCGTTCAGAGCAACGAGCGGAGCTGGATCGAGTACTCTATCGTACCATCCTTTACGACTCTTCTCCATAATATTAGCCAGAGTATTGAGAGCGGTGCAACGTTGTTGTTGCGTCGAAGAACGGCTGAGTTGTAGCAATTCTTGAAGCGAATAACCAGGACGTTCAGGCTCCTCGCCATGATGATGAAGACCCTTGTCGACGGAAAGATTGTCGTCTTGAAAGGGTAAAAGTACACCGTTGAAATCGAAACGAGCATTGTAAGGTTCGTTAGACGCCTTAGCAGCTTCGATCTTCTTAGGCTCGACGTCTTTCATCCATTCTAACTTTTCTCTTTCTATGGTGTCCATGTGCATCCATCCTTTTGTCGCTGCCGCTTCAACCAATTCAGCCACCGGCATTACCGTCTCTACGGAATCTACGTCGCATTCCATTTTTTCGGTAATACTTTGCGATTTCGCTGTTTCTTTCGTCTCGTCGTACGAATCGATTTTATCATCGTTGAGACCAATCTTCTCGGACATATCCGTTTCCATTTGGATACTTTTATTGGATTTCTTTTTAGTCCTGAGAAATTCAAGGATATCGGGACTAATTGTACTTTCCAATTGAATTTTAGCCCGAAGAATTTCTTCTTCGCTCATTTCTTTCAATTTTTCGATATTTGCTCGATGAATTTCCATTTTCAAAGAATCGTTGATCTGAATATCTCTTTCGGGGATATCGGAAATTGGCTGTTTCTCGATGGATGCCAATGAAACTTGCGGCTTTGCATTCTTACGTACCTCTTGTAAGAATAAACTACCAGCATTGTTGGACAACTGCAAAAAAAGAATAGGAAATGAGCAAATTGGAATACATGAATTCGAATTATTGTTCTAGAAACAAACGATTCGTCTAAAACCTTATGATCGATGCGAAAAACTTCTGGGAATCCTTTTTCATTGTTGGCCGAAATCGAGGAATTCGCCAACTTTGACCGATCTTTTTCTTTATCGTAATGCTTTTCTACGATTCGTCCCAGAATTATACTAGATGGATTCAATGGAAGATTCTGTATAGGATCAGAGATATCGTTGGATTCTTTTTCGTTGTCCAGACTTTCAGATACTTTAGCATTTATCATAGGTCCGTCGCACCGAGACGTGGATACTCTCCCTTGCTGCTCCAGAGCTTTGCGCTCTGCAAATTTCGAACGAATTTTGCCAGAAGGCTTGGGACTTGGCGCGGTAACGGTTGCGATAGGTACGGACGATTTTATCTGAGAACGAAGGTTTATAACTTTCGCGGATGGTTCTTGTCTGGTTTGTAAAAATTCCTCTTGCATTCGAAACAACTCTTCTTCGCCATCGCCAGGCTTGGGACGTTTCAGAGTCATTGGTTCGTTCATTTTTGCTTATTAAACGTTTCCCTCGGTAAAGAAAAACAAATCCTCTATTTAAACGTCTGTTCGTATGCTTTACACTTCCCCTCTAACCTTCCTAAAAACTTGTCGCAACCAGGGTAACGCGGATAAACTTCCGGTTGCTCAAATACGAGCGAGCATCGTTAAAAAACAACCGATCGTAGGGAAAACTGTTACAAGGTGTAATATTTAACGGAAAGAAAGAGTATATGACTCGATACTTAACCTTAAATATTACGCGGACAATGTCGGAAGATCGATGAAAAAAAGTAATGAAATTTAAATTACATCTTCCGTAAAACACAATCGATTATTCCACTATACTTATGGCAATTCGGTAATAATTATCTCAATGTTTATGTGGATCATTTTTATACACCGACTTCGCGCCGATCGTGCCCGTTGAATTTCGCAAGCAAAAAACAAAACGAGAAGACGCAATTCGAGAATCGACGTCTATGAGTTTTAATACGCGTTACGCCATTGCATCTTCTTCGAAAAACGACGCATGCGTACAAAATCTGCGCGTATGCAATGCGCTCCAACAATTCTGCCCATTCTGCCGGTCATTGTTAATAAACATGGCAGCCCTTCCGATACCGAAGGACGTTAGCACATTTTTAAGTCAAAAACAAAACGTATCGGACGAAGCATTGGCCGAAGAATGGGTTCAATTGGAAGAGCTTTACAACAAAAAGTAATCGATTCATTTTGTACAATATTAACCCGCCATTTAACTCCGCAACTCCGCTTGTTGTTTTTCTGACACCGCGATTTTGGTGACTCGCAGGCTTTGGCATCAACTCACATTGAAATTGGAGGTTTTCGTGAAACATCCGGCACTCCAGGAAGGCGATAACTTGGTCCAATTGTACAAGAACTTTTTGTCTACTTTCGAGAGCAAGTAAGAATCGTCCGATGAATATTTAATTTACCATCCCCCATCGTATAACCTGACTCATGCTTTCGAAATGACGATTCAATCCGTATCGCACTTCCGTAACGTAAATTCGTCGTTTCTAGGATAAATCCGTTATCGTTGGTCGAAATACTTGCGCACGTGATCGTACAGTTTCAGGATAAGCAGGAAGCGATTACATTTTTAGAAAAAACCGAACCAAAAGTAGCCAGCAATAACGAAGCCGTTGCATTGTGCAAAGTTCTCGCGGGACAAATTTTACTCGATAAACTCAATGATCAGGAGAAAACTAAGAAGATCATCGAAGATGTCGAAGTTATGTTGGACAATGCCGATGGAATAACTACCGTTCACGGTAGATTCTATCTTTTGGCCAGTAGATTATATCGTTTGCAAGGAAAACACGCGGAATATTATCGAACCGCGCTCAGGTAACTTTTTTCGTAAGCCGATACGTATCGTCTCGGATAAATTATTATTTTATTACACGCTGTTTTTAAATTCGATTTATCTTACAGATATCTGGGTTGCATCAATCTGTATACATTGAGCAAACAGGAACAAGAGCAACACGCCTTTTTCTTGGGATTGGCCGCTCTCTTGGGCGAGGGTGTCTACAATCTTGGCGAATTACTCGCTCATCCTGTCCTAGAATCGCTCAAGGGCACATCCAATTCTTGGCTGGTAGAACTTCTTCAAGCTTTCAACGCCGGCGACATCGCCGCTCTGGAGAAACTCAAACCTCAGTGGAGTAAAGTCGCCGATCTCGCCGCGCAGGAACTCAAGTTGAGGCAAAAAATATCGCTTCTTTGTCTCATGGAAATGACCTTCAAGAGACAAGCTAATAATCGGTGCGCAATGATAAATTCTTGATTTATTCTTCTTACGAAAGAAGTTTAATCGTTACGATTATCTTAAATCGATGATTTTCTATTTTTATTTATCTTTTTGCTCGGCAGTCAATTGAGCTTTACCGAAATATCGCACGAGACTCGTCTGCCGATCGGAGAGGTCGAACTGTTGGTGATGAAGGCGCTCGCTCAGGGTCTTGTTCGCGGCGCTATAGATCAGGTCGCCGGTACTGTTAACATGACTTGGGTACAGCCACGAGTTCTCGATCGTAATCAAATCGCTGGTATGGTACAACAGCTCGATGGTTGGTGCAAAGACGTCAATACCATGGAACATCTTTTGGAATCGCGAGCTTCGGAGATACTGACTTTGTAATTAATCGTCCGGTCTTTGAGATAACGAGGGAAATTATTCTCGTCGGCGGTTCGCCGGTTGTTTTCAACATTGCATTTCATTCAAGATCGTTTTACGATTACGTACATCGACCTTCGTAGCCCAACTTTGATACACGGACATGCGACTTTTTGTGTCTCGGTTTGAATGTACCCTCATTCTCCAAGCTTGGATCATTAATGAATTCTCAACGAGATGGACGATCTTGTATGCTAAATGAGATTGCACACGTTTAATAAAGTTTTTAAGGCTCATGCTCGTCTATTCTTTATCACCCAATAATTAATAATCGTATTGCAAGTTAATCGCTAAAAATTGAGAATTTTGTTTGATTTATTTTCCTCTATTTTCTCTATTTTTAACTATGCGCTGGGAATAAATGTCATTCGTATTAAAATTTAAACGCAGGGTGTGCGAGTCGGTGACTGTTTCTTTCGTGATTAGCAATATCGAATTGACGACAGAGGGCAGCACTGCACCGAGCGCAAACTCTCCTGACGCTCTTGACGCATTCTTCGTAGAATTTTGTTTTGTGGTGGTAAACCGCGAGCGACGATTCAACGTCAATTTCGTCAATTCTTCGCGATCTACGTAGGTTATGATAAAATAATCGATGTACGTCATGTATTCAAGATGATTCATACGATTATCGCGAGAGATTCGAAGGAGTGATCGATGAATTTCCAACGGAGAACTTAAGACTGAACCCAACAACGAGAAAGATGACTCACGGTACTATTTTTATTTTGTTTCGACTTATTGAATTACTCCCGAAAGAATAGCCGTCGATTCTGTGATAAATTAAACCCTCGCAAATATTAAGGCGAAGCCGTGGTTTGAGAGAAGTTTTTGTTTATTTAACAGCTCGGGCTAATACGCACAATCTTCTTGGACCGACGCTTATACTCTGTGCAGTGACAGTTGCTGGTGGAACATCCCTTTTATCTCTTCCATCTCTGTATCCTATTGTCATTTCTGCGGATCTCGATGTCCTTTACAACAAAGTTATCAATTCTTCCATCGAATATGTTTTCCTTTACAGCGTAAGTGCCAAAAAATAATAAAATCGTCTTTTTCGAGATCTTCCTTACGATTCGGAAATTGGACAATCGAACACCACCATTCCGGTGTTCATCCAGTCGTATCTTTATCATTTTTTTTAAGACGTAGTTTTATGTCAAATTAATTAGTTTTATGAAAAATAATAGTCACCTTCGATCTATCGAAAATGACGCGACAGTATGTTGTGCAAAAATACAACTTACAAGACTTATCAATTATTTCAACTTCGCCGCTGAACTATTCTCCCTAAAAAAACAATCACGAGTAATGAGTAACGTCTCGTGTAAATTATCATATATTTTGAGAATGTCGAAGCTGCCACCTCTCGCCACCAGCAATATGATGGTCGATCCTTAAAAGAACGCAATCTTCTTATATATAAAAATCTCAATTATTTCTTTTGACGTCTCACGAATCAGGAAATCACAGTGGGAGGTGCGAGAATTACCGTTCAGAGCGATGCAACGGAGGAGGAACCTTTGGTTGTCGTTGTACGCCAGCGAAGCGGTATTCTTTCCTGGCAAATACCTTTTATAGTACAGAATACGCATTCGGAAAATCTTCGTTATGACTCCGCTAGTCGTACTTTATGTTCAACAAATTACCAGCAAACAAATAGTACGGAAGAAGATCTCATAACCGTTAGTATTTCAACCGCCAGTCATACGGATATTTCGTTTCAATTGAAAATATCGCAGGAAGACTTCGACATAAGGTACATAAGAAAAGAAATTATGTCCGGTTCTGTGAAAAATCCAAACGAGATGTACGATTCCTGATGGAATTTGAGGGAATTATAGATAATCTTGTTTCTTAAGTCTAGGGGATTCTAAAAATGTTACAATATCACCCGCCGACCCCATCTACTATGCCTACAACTTCACCAATCAATCGCAAAGTTCATCAGTTTTGGTGCAGGTTGAATCGGATTCGGATATTTGCATGACGATATCTATTCAGAACACGACGGTATCTTCTCGAAATTTATTCCTCGTTAAAATTGTTTTTTTTCCACGTTGAAACGACTTTTTAACACCTTTTCGATTCTTTTAGTGTCCGGTATTTGATTTAGAGAGGAATGTTCAATACTCTGGCTACTGGCAAACGGCGAGTCGACAAGGAGGTATCACGATCGCGGTCGGTACTTTCTCAAAGCGAACGACGCAATCATTTGTTTTACACGATGAATTTTCTATTTTTTCATTTTTTTTGTAGAGAGAAGCATATCCACGCGGTTTTTTTCTAGTCCTCGTTGTCAAGGGTGACGACACGGATTGCACAGGATCGGTCGGTCATCCCGATCGTCAGAAAACATTGAGATTGCTCGTGAAGCCGAGTATTAGCAAAGAGGATTTTATCACAGCATCTATGATAGCTCTTTCGGTGGGTGTCGGATTTTGTGCGATTTACATTATTGGCGTAATCATGCACAAAGTCCGAAAGGGAAGAAAACTCAGAGAACGTTTGTTGAGCGATCGGATAGACGACTCCGAGCCACCGACACATTTGCCGAGTCCTTCCACCGTCGACGAGGTTTGTCAAAGTTTATCAATGTGTTTCCTTGATAAAAAAAAAAAAATAAAAAACAACTTTTCGGCGTTACCATAATCTGATATTTATTTTCAATTTCACGTTTAGGCTGGTCCGAGTCAGGGTACGTCTAATGAATTGAACGATTCGTCGCTCGACGAGGACGACATCGATATGATGCAAGACGCCCTTACGGATAAAGAAGTCGTTCGAACAAGACGCGTTCTATCGGTCTCCGATTTAGCGAGAAAAGAGCCAAAAATACTTCGTCATAAATCGCGACTCTATCTTTATTATTTGATCACGATAGCCATTTTTTATACATTACCCGTTATGCAATTGGTCATTACATATCAAAACGTTCTTCACGTTACGGGTAATCAGGATCTCTGTTATTACAATTTTCTATGCGCGCATCCGCTCGGTTTACTTTCCGACTTTAATCATGTATTCTCAAATTTCGGCTACCTATTACTCGGTATGCTGTTCATATTTCTTACTTACACGAAAGAAAATATTGACATTGATCGTGCTGAAAAGGCTAAGAGTTACGGTATACCGCAACATTATGGACTTTTTTACGCAATGGGTACGGCTCTTATGATGGAAGGTTTGCTGTCAGGAAGTTATCACGTTTGTCCCAGTCATAGCAACTTTCAATTCGGTAAATTGCAACGATAGAAAAAACCTTTTCTTTCCGAACGTCAAAATCGCATTCACTAATTCGTCGATTCTCGACTTTTAGACACGAGTTTTATGTACATTATATCCGTACTATGCATGGTAAAGATTTACCAAACGCGCCATCCCGATATCAACGCCCGCGCTTCCGTAACTTTCGGCGTTTTAGCACTGATAATATTTCTCGGAATGGTCGGTGTGCTGAACGGCACGAAAAACTTTTGGATAATATTTACGATCGTTCATCTCACCGCTTGCATAGTATTGACGGCGCAGATTTATTACATGGGACAATGGAAACTCAACCGAGGCCTCTTTCGTCGCGTTCTCATGGTACGAATCCGATTCCGTTTGAAATTTAATCCTCCGCGTATGGCATACTCTTTTTTTCATTCATATTTTTCAATATCTTGTTGCACTATTAATTTAGAAACTTTATGCAAAAAGATAAAGTGAAAGAAATTTGTGCCGTTCCAGGACCAAATTTCTCGGCAAATTATATTTATCGTTGAATTGACTCTTATCTCTCTCTCTCTCCGCAGACGTTAAAACACGATGCTCGAGCTGGACGCTTCGATGTTCTGAGGCCTATGTACGCGGGAAGATTGATACTTCTTATACTCGCCAATGCTTGTAACGTGGGACTCGCGGTCTACGGCAATATGCATCACGACAAAGATTTTGCTACTTTTTTGCTCGCGATACTCATGTCGAATCTGATACTATACACGTTTTTCTACATCGTAATGAAGGTACGTGCGAACACGACGACGCGTATCCGAGTACAATGCGTCATATCGATTCTCAATGTTTTTTCACTTTTTTTTCTTGCAGCTTTGCCATAGAGAAAAAATTCTCATCGTGCCGGTGTGCTATATAATTTTATCTCTCATAACATGGGGCGGTGCTCTCTATTTTTTCATAAACAAATCAATTTCATGGGCATTGACACCGGCTCAGTCGCGACTTTATAACAAACCTTGCGCTTTACTAAATTTCTTCGATTCTCACGATATTTGGCATTTTCTCTCGGCCCTCGCCATGTTTTTCTCGTTCATGGTGCTGCTGACGCTCGACGACGATCTCGAGGACACCCATCGTAGTCTCATACCGGTCTTCTAACAAGGAAGGTTCGTTACAACGTTTTATATCCTCGAGTTATTACAAAAAATATCATTTTCCGAATGTAATAAAAATTCGAAAGATCAAGCGGTTTTGTAATTTTTCTTTAAATATATTTTCACGGCAGTGTAATTATAATCCAATAATCCTCTTACACACACTCGTTTCACAATTCTCTTTAGTGCAAGTTAAATTCGATTTCACTCATTTTCAATGTACAAAAAGGAAATAACTTAACGTGCGCATCTCGAATCACACGACGCCGTATACGCAACGTTCGTAACGTTCGTTAAATTTTTCATATTTTTTTCACTCACTTTCTCTCTTCTCTTTTAAAAATAAATATAATATATATATATATATATATATATATATATATATATATATATATATATAATCTCTGTGTATTTACCCGGTTTTCGCGCATGCATGATTTTTGTTTTGTTTTGCTATCTCATAGAACACGTACGCCTACGTGTATTGTTTATTCATCGACATTGTCACTGTCGAAATAATCCCCTTACGATATATACACAAAAAAACAAAACTCGCCCGTTTTTTACAATTCAATGGTCGACGATCAATCGAATCCCGTTCGATTCGCGATTAATGGAATAGCAGTTTTATGCCCGTCCGAAAGCACTCGAGGAATGAGACATATCGTCCTTTTCTGCATTTCCGTCAATCGACGATAGCCTTTACCCGCGTCATGTCGTGGCTGATCTGTACAAATGAACTATTATATTTCCTATGTAAAAAAAAAAAAAAAAAAAAAAAAAAAAAAAAAAAAAAAAATTACGCTTATGTTTGAAAAGGCGCTATCGTTGATACTCGTGGGACCATGGCTGTGTAACATTGTACGGAACAGTGGACGAAGATGAGAGAATTATGAGGACGCGCTCGAATCGTTGTGAGGCTCTTGACCGGACGCTTCCAATTGCGCCAAGGTACGTTGAAGCTCGGTACGCTCGGACGGCTGAAGTCTATGAACGATCTCGAGAACAGCGTCGAGCCTAACTTCGGGACAAGCCTCGAGCACCTCTTTGATCTTGGTAACAACAGCATCGCGCCTTACGCAATGTATGTTACGCGCGAGAACACCGTTCTCGTTGTCCCGTTGATCGAGAAGCCACGCAACGGCGCTCTCGTCCTGGTCCCAGAGATACGACTCGGTCGCTCCTTTGTCCTCGACGAACCAGCGTCTTAACATCGCATCGACCTGTCCCTCGCCCAATGACGGCTGTGTCGTCAATATATCACGTCTTATCTCTTCTTCCAGTAGACGACGTCGCAAACGCCAGTACAACAATTTTCGTGAACTGCGCCATGGCACGATCTCCTGTATAGCGTTTTTCTCTACCATGCGCTCCGGCGTGTCGTGAAGATCGGCGAAATGAACGGCGACCTGATGATACATCGGCTCCAGTATTCCCTCTCGTGTACGTATCATTGCCTCGTTATTCGCCCGATCCTCGGCTGACATCGAGGGCGATACTTTCTCCTGTGATTTGCACGTTCGACAAACGGACACGTTATTAGTGCATAATATTTTTAGAAAGTGAGATATCAATGTGTTATCTATACTTGTAATGTTATGGCGCATTTAATATTCAATAAAGGAACGTTCGAGGAAAAAATCTTTGGTCTCGAGTCGTACTCACAAACAGAGATTGTACATACGTGTGTACCGGAAGAGATATAAATCTTACCTTCAAACTCTGTAACACCGGATCAACCCGATGCATCGTTTTCAATATATCCTTGAGCCTAAATTTGATCTCGACGATTCCTTCGGGCTCTAGTACTCCTCCACGACTCGTAGTGTCCGCGAACATCTCCATGTGTCGAGGATTTATCGTGGGATCGACAACTGCCCAAGCTCCACCTCGAAGCTCGCCGTTCGGTGGAATGTAAACGAGCACAGGCCTTGAGTACTCTCTCAGACCGTCCACGATGTAAGCTCCGAATTTCATAATTTGTTCGTACATATCTGTGAAATTAATCAAATTCTCATTGTTAAACATTCCGAGGATTCTTCCCATTTTCTCTACTTCCGCACATACCGATAAACTCGAATTAATCGATGATTAATGACGAAACTCCTTACCTTTCATACCACCCGAAAAACCTCGCCAATTCGCGAATATGAAGAGCGGAAGTTCCTCCTTGTTAAAGTCCTTGATCGCCTGTGCTGTTTTGTAGGCACTGTCGGGATACCAAACTTGACCAGCTTGCGACACGGTCTTTGCCTCGGAATCGAGATTCGCCGGATCGGCAGGAAGATGTAGCTCGACCGTTCTCGTCTCGACCGCGATAACGCCGCAGGGTATACCTCCGAGACGAGCTCTACCGGTAACGACCGTTTGCGCCCAGGGTCTCATGATTTCCTCCCAAGAGCCACGATCGAAGAATCCGGATTCCCAGATACTCGAGTCACCGGGTGAGCATCGACCCTCGAGCATCCAGCGTGGATCGTAAGGTGTTTTAGTCGGTAGATAACCGATCTCACGGTCGATCGGATCAACGGACGGCATTATCGGGAGTGCCGCCCCTTTGGATCTTGGTACGTAGCTCAGCCACTTGAGAACCGTCGCAACCCCATCGAGGTCACGAGGCTCGGTTACGTGAGATATTCCATTATTGTGCATTATCTGTACACCACCGAGTTGATTGTTACTCGCGTAAACTTCGCGACCAAGAACGGTATTGAGCGCTCGATAACCCGTTAGGATTATATGAGAATTTTCAACCTGTATAACGCGCTGTCCAAGACGGACGAGATAAGAACCGATTCCAATCGCGCGACAGGACACCAACGATATCGTGACAATTTCCTCGTAAGCTCTGGAAGTTTCACCGGCGATCATACCAGCGTGTTTGAGATTCTCGACACCAAGGCCCTCCTCGATGCCGATTATGTCGGTAATTTTGTAGCGAGATTCACCGCCGTCCTCTATTAGACAAGCTTTGAGGGAATTGAGCGAGGCCAAACGAGCGTAATCGTCCGGCGATAGGTAGATGTATTTGAAACCTTTCTCCGGCTCGTTCTCGTCCTCCCAGGCAATCCTAAAGACGGCCTTTACTTCCTCGGCGAGACCAATTCTCGCTCCGGCATTAGCGGAAAAGTATATACGGGGTATCGACAATTGTCGGGCTCGTTCGGAAGCTTTGTAAAAGACTAAATCTTCCTTCGGGCCGAATGAACCGATGAGATGAGTCAGATCGTTGGCTATGAGAATAATGTCCCGTCCAGCGGGATATTCCGGTGTGTAGAGACTCAACCTCCAGGCTACCATACCGACGTCGTTCTCGCCCGGTAATCTTTTCTGCTCGACAAGATTGTCGCCGTCGAGTACGAGCTCGACGCTGTCGAGCACCGGACTCGGTATCGTTCGATTTTCCACGTTCGGTCTTTCCTCGTAATACTTTGTCCACGATTTTTCGATCTGTTGGCGAAACATGTCCGGCAGATCGTACACGTACGTTGTACCGGAGCTCTGTGCCGCGAATCTTTTCGCTTGAAGATAATCCTTGGTCAGGTAAGGCGTTGAAATTGGAAGACCGTGCATGGGTCCGGGTCGCCAATTTGGATTGTTCGCGGCATTCGCCGAGCCGTAAGACTCGAAGCGTATGACGCCCGTCTTTGGGTCCGTCGCTTCGGTGTACAGATGCAAATCTATGCTGTAACCGCTGTCGTTCGATATACAAAGACGAACGTTCGAGGTTGGCTTGCTCGGTGCCGGACGTATCGTCATTTTTATCTCCGCCTGACGCACTCGCAATTTCCACAGTCTCGGACCGTAACGAAGAACCATACTCGTGACGCTCTCCTCGATCCTCGCTGGATCCATTATTACCGTAGGCACGAAATTTAAGAAAATGTGATTGCAATCGGTCCGTTTGGCGAGAGTATGAGAAAATGCTACTTCGAGCTCGTCCATCGCCTCGAGGAGAACTCTTTCGCCCTCGTTGTGAAGATAATCGAAACTCGCTTCTTTCGTCACGAGGTCCGAGTGACGAATTATCGAACGTATGAAGAAACGATAATCCGTAACTTGTTGGCCCTTAGCGACTTTAGCTTTGCCAAGATAAAGATGCATTTTTTGATTCGAAATCGGCAACGCTTCGAGATCGTAGGTTCTCATTCTATTGAGCTCGAGCTGGAAAGCGCAGCCTGGCTCGAGATGACGATAAATTCGGTCCTCGACGAAACCGTCGCGTTGACGGAACGTGAAGAATTTTGGAAATTGTCGTCTCTTGAGAGCACCGAAGGTAACTCTTCTGATACCACGGGATACGAGCTCGTCCTTATTCGTTGCGCACCAATCGCCGAATAATCTCGCCATCGTAGCGTCGTCTTGATTGCCATTGTCCTGTACGGCTATGCTAAGAATATGAACCGGCTCGACCGGTCTCTCGCCGATTTCACTGGGGCCGGCCGTCTCGGCGGTACTCAACGAAACGTTGATCGATGTACTGTGTCGCGATTCACTGCCAGCCGCTTCGACGGCTTCGAGTACTTTCGCCGAGACGGAAGTCGGTGACGAGAGATCCTCGAGTAAATCCAAAACCTCGTCCGAATACTGGGAGAATTGATCGAGATCTTGAAAAGCCGCCATTGCGCCAGTTCGATGATTGATCAACGAGGTACTCTGTCTATTCGGATGATTCGTCGGTAGAAGAAATTGAAAGTGTACGAGAGGTATCTCTCCGGATAATTCGAGATGCTGGAGACAAGTAAGTTCGTAGCTTATATAAGCACGACGAACGTAAACCTCGAGCGCTGCGTTGCAAACGGCCCGATTCGAGTGATAGAAGAAATCATGAAGTATGTCGAATATGGAGGTTTCCGAGAGTATAAGCTTTTGAAGATTTTCCGGATGAAAATCGTGACCGTACATATCAACGGCCGAGAGGAATATCGATTCCATCTGATTGTGACGTAGCTCGTAGGCAGGCTGATGAGCAGCGATCAAAACTTGTCTGGCTCTCAATGCGACTCTGCTGTGCTCGGTACGATTGAGACTCGTCAATTCCGTCAGCGTACTGGCCAATTCGTCCGTGAGACCGGGCTCGTTCGCCCATAGGTGATCTATCAGCATCGTCACTAGAACGTTTTTCTTCGTTACGTGATTGTGACTGAATATCGTCGCTGTGACCATTGCCATGTCGTCCTTGTAACGTTGTATGAGAGCCGAGACACACTTGTCGTAGTGACCCTGTTGAAATTGACTCTCGACCGTGTAATACTGTCGCAAAAGCTCGTGCACCGCCGTCTTCATTCTTCCTCTAATCCCGTTACGATATCTCTGCACAAGCTGCACGATAGCCTGAGTCGTGAGGAAAAATACGTCTCTGTCCGAGCGCTTGGATAACGTAGCAGCGTGTCCGTCGATAACCGCGGCGATCTGTTGACTCGGGAATTGAGCAAGAACAGACGTTATGTTTCTCTCGTACAGTGTCATTAATTTACGTATTTTCTTCTCCACCGAGATTGGTATACGACCGGATATCGTAGCGATCACTTCCTGCAATTCGAGCAGCGGTAAACTCGGATCGCGTAGCGAATACATAAATTTCTCGATCAGTTCGCGCAATCTGGGCAAGTGATAAGGATCCGGTAAACAATAACCAGCGAGCGTATTTTCCAGAGCGTTGCGATATTTGGTGTGAAGATGATTGAGCTTCTCCGGTATCGCCGGTGCAGCCGGTGCCAAAAATTGTCCCGTGTACTCTTGGGCTTTGGTAACGAGCGACGGATCATCGAGCTCGAGATGAGCTATGAGAGTTCCAGCCTCGAGAACGGCGCCGGGTCTTTTGATGAAAAAAATACTACCAGCCTCGCCAGCGGTAACGGTCATGACCATCTTCATTACTTCGATCTCGGCGTAAGCTTGTCCAGCATCCACGTGTCCACCGTCTTCCACCATGAAACTTATGAGCTTTCCGGCCGACGGTGAGCGCAATAAGGAGGGATCGTTGTCCTTTTCGAAAACGCAAGTTTGATTACCGATAACGATGCGATAACGATCAACCTCCTCTCGCATATAAGTCGTAAAGCTTCCACCGTCCAACGACATCAACATACCACCGTCCGACAAACGATGCACCTCGATCTCCTTGTACGAACCGTTCATAACGAGAAAATAGCTGTTCGGTCCGGATTTGGCAGCTTGAACTTTGTACTTGAAACCATCGTTGATGAGTTCAACGTCGACGACGTTGTTCAGATCGTTACTGGCTTGAATCTGACCCTTCTCGAGAGCCGTTTGAAAACCCGCGAATGCAGCGGTTATCGTACGATCGGCGATATGTAAAGCTCCGCAGGTAACCGCGAGTAAAACATCCGGTTTGTCGCTACGAACGCGCTCGGCTATTAACAAATCGAGCCAAGCGGTGTCTATGTTGTTCGTGAGGAAGGCCTCGGTCTCGAGGAGCGTTATGAGATACTCGACGGTCGTTCTAAAATCTCCTCTTATGCTCAATTCTTTGAGCGCAACGACGAGATTCTCGCGTGCCTGATTTCGATCCTCGCCCCATGAGAAACAATGACCGAACTGCGAGTCCGCGAATTCGTGAAGACCACCCGAAGCTCCGACGGAAAAGTAGCCCCAGACGTTTTTCGACGATCGGAAATTCAGTTCTTGCACCGTGCCCGAACTCGGCTTGAAACCCTCGTCGGGATTTTCGCTGGTTATTCTCGCGGCTATGACGTGACCCCAGGGTTGTGGTTTGTGTCGAGGTCGATCAAAGTCTATGGGACTGTCGCCCCAGGGACTCTCGCCGTACAACAGACGTATATCCTTGATATGATGAAGCGGCAGTCCCATGGCAATTTGCAACTGCGCGGCAGGTAAATTGACATCGGAAACCATTTCCGTGCAAGGATGTTCTACCTGAAGTCGAGGATTCAGCTCGAGGAAGAAATAACGTCCTTCCGTGTCGTAGAGATACTCGACGGTGCCGGCACTGACGTAACCGACCATTTTCGCGAGTCTCACAGCCGCTTTCTCCATTTCCTCGAAAACCTCCGGTCTCGCTATTACCGCCGGTGCTTCCTCGATAATCTTTTGATGCCTTCGTTGAATCGAACAGTCACGACCGAACAACGATATGGCGTTCCCGTAATTGTCGGCCAACAATTGAACCTCCAAGTGACGAGCGCATTTGGCGAGTTTCATGATGAATATCGGCGAACCCGGTATCTCAGTCTGTACTTGCCTGAATAAAGTCGGTAGCTCTTCGGCATTCTCAACCTTTCGTATGCCTTTGCCACCGCCACCTTCGCTAGCTTTTACCATCACGGGAAAACCAATTTTGTTGGCTGCTGCGATACATTCCTCCGCGCTTGAGACGCAACCTTTCTTGAATAATTCCGAGGATATCTTGATCTTCTTTCCACTGTAGTGAGCTTTCAGTTCCGAACCTGACCATGGAAGCGTTGGAACTTCCGCTGTTTGAGCCACGATACTCGATGCTATCTTGTCGCCAAGCGCCCACATTGCTCTTTCGGACGGTCCTGTCGATTGACAAAAACGAAGAACGTTATTTTTCTAAGCATTATCGCACAATTCGTACGAGTAA
This sequence comes from Netelia inedita, assembly GCA_964017225.1. Lineage (NCBI taxonomy): Eukaryota > Metazoa > Arthropoda > Insecta > Hymenoptera > Ichneumonidae > Netelia > Netelia inedita. The sequence goes on from OZ024923.1 coordinate 11,636,241, forward strand.
AACGCGTAGATCAAGACTCGTTTACGAATAGCCAATATTTCTTCATAATTCTCAAATTTACTTCGATGTTTAAGAAGGTTCACGCGCGATAATCGTAATAGTATATACAAAGTAATGGCAAAATCATCGGATACAATTTTTGCCAAGATAATTTTTTGAAATTCTGCGTCAATCTTCTCGAGCATCTTATTATAATGGGTAACAAATTTGAGAAGGTTTTACCATCTAGTAATCGAGACATTCAGTGTTTAAAATGGCAACTTTAACACGAGGTCTTATGGGAAATTACGAAAAAATACGATTTTTCACAATAAATAACTCGATCTCTAGACGATTCTAAACTTTCTCAAATTTTACCCACGGTTGAGTATTATTGTTAAGAAGGTTCGTACAAATGTTAAATAATTAAACTTGGAATTCGTCTAATGCATGGACAACAACCTCCTTGAGGAAAAATAGAGATCGTAGAATATTCGTACGAATCGCTCGACATTTGAGATACGATACACAAAGATCGAATGATCGATGAACCGATCGATTCTCACCAATAAAAGCAATCTCTTTTTTGTGCAGTAGCTCCGGCAATTTGGGATTTTCCGAGGCATGACCCCAACCGGCCCAGACAGCCTGGACCTGTGTACGCATCGCAATATCGACGATGAGCTCGACATTGGCGTAATTGTTGTTGTTCGTTCCACCGGGCACGGGTACGTATTGATCCGCCATTTTTATATATTCCGCGTTCGCCTTGAGATCCTCTGGCGTCACCATCACCACGAATCTCACAGCTCTCTCGTTCTTGAACATCTCGTAAGACCATCTTCTTATAGATCTCATGCATTTTACGGCGGCAATTCCATTGTTGGCGATAAGAATCTGCGATGAGACGAAAATTAGAAATCACACATTACAAAAGTCATTGAAAAATCTTGTTGTATTAGTTCATTGAATCTTTTTTTTTCTTACGTTAATAGCCATTATAATAGTTATTAACAGAAATTCATTAGCACGATTCTTGTTTCAAGAGGATTCGTGCCTCGGGTATGAACGTCATGGAAATCAAACTCCAAAGTACAAGGCTCGTCGATTAAACGCGTCCATGGACGCTCTACCCAAAGGTTATTTTTATTTAACATTACTTCCTTCTTACTACTCTCCTCATTGAGCACGAGCAATCTTTTTTCTCTCTTTTACGTCAGCTTATAAAAAAAAGAGTCGTACCTCCTTTTTTCTCATATCTCTCACACTTCTGTAATGACCTCGTTATTATATTTTGCCGTTGGACGATTCTGTCCACATTCGTTACCTCCGATGATAATTAATTTTCTAATTTTGTCAGAACGTATTACGTTCTTCCCGTTTGGTCGGACGTGAACAACAAATTTACCTTTTCGATAACTTTGGTGCCGGCGAAACGTCGTACGAATTCTTCCGGCGTCGCGACCGTGAAATCCTTCTCTTGTAAACGGCTCTGCGCTTGAATCATCACCGTGCCCTGCGACATGCTGGGCCTGCGAAATTGAAAAATAGCGAATTAATATTTTTATACGATATCAAAAATTCATTCTTTTTTCAACGAATCAACGATAGGCATCGATTTGTAAACAAAGCGAGAGAGGGAGTCGTTCGCGCTGTGCTTTTATCTTTAAAGCACAGGTGCATAGATTTTTTAAAAAATGACGTTACCTGAAAAAAGGAAAACACGATAATCGTCATCGATTACGCCAATTCTCATATCGTCGTATAGTCGATAAAATCGATCGATATACAACGATGATGTCCCTCAAGATTATGTCCCCTTTCGGATATATATTTCCGGTTAATTTGCAAAATTGAAAGACAATAGCGGCGAGTCCGTATAAGAAATAAGATAATTAATTTTTATCTTGGATTAAATTTTTACAACTGTATTCTTCAGAACGAATAGTGATTCGAGAACAAAACTAATTATTCCAAGATATTTCTACCACGGTGTGAACAAATCAGAGTCGTCGATAAAACGAAAAAGGACTTGGGAAATCGAGAGAAAGTGCTCGAAGCATTTATGTATTTTCTTGAGTCTCGATTTCTCAATGAGACGAATTTTCTATCAAATTTCTAACGATTAAAAATTACGACACTGCCTATATCGTTTCTTTACGGTTGTGTTCATTTTTTTATTCTTCTTCAATTTACGTAAACGAGAAAAAAACTGTCCTTACGTGGTAGTTAAAATCTCGCTGTGCAATGCGTACCTATATTTCTCAAGTCTCAAATAAACGCATACCAGAAATACCGTCAAAAACATAGCGAATAATAACGAGGGATTCCCGTCATAAATAAACTGAAACGTTATCACGAATTCGCACATTTTTTTAACGTCTCGTCTCGTCTCGTTTCCGTATATGCAAAACGTAAAAGAGAATTTACTCGAACGATTCGCACGCTAATTAACGCTCACAGGGATTCGCCACTTTGTGGTCTCGTAGACGTTAGGCAAGAAAATTTCACAGCGTCGTTTTGTACTCGTAAGAAAAAAAAGAATACAATTTTGAATTCAGGATTTCGACGTCAGCACTTGCTGGCACAATGAACTTTGCGCACGGTTATTAAATATTATTGAAAGAACGTGGAATAAACAGACGAATAGAAATGAAAATAAAGTTACGAAGAGAACAGTGACGACTGATTATTTTTCCAGTTAAATTGTATCAAATATTTAATTAATAAATTAATCAAGAAATTAGAGAAAATTCTGATTTTCTCAAATGACAAACTATCACCCATTAGTCGATTGAAAATAAAACTTTGGACATCGAACAGACGTTTGAAATACGACCCCTGAAATAAATCTTCACGAACAAACTATATTAAATATTTAAATCAATGACAAAATTCCATTCGTTGGAATAAAAATCGACAGCCAACCAAAGAATTTAATCGACACGATATTACGAAGAAAATCGTGAAAATTCGAAATGTCTCGAATGAAAAAAAAATGTTACGTTCCGGGTCTATCGTTTGGCAGAGGAGACTGTAGTAATAATTTAAATCCCGAAAGTGTCCGTTGATCGCTACTCGAAACATTGGAGCTTCAACGATACTTACATCGTAATATATTATCGAAAAGTTAAGATCGTAAATACGATCGAAATATCGAGCGATTTACAAATTTTCGTCTTATTATAATCGTTTTAATTATTATCGTATGAAATTCGTATAATAATGATTACGTGAGTCCTGGACTGGCTGATGGGACGGTGAGGCCACCGGTCGATGTCGAAGCCTCGTGTTCGTCCAAGGACGAGCACGAGTGATCGTCGTCGCTCTTTTCCGAATTCATTCTCGCTATTCCCGCGAAGAGATTGTCCGAACTCTTCCAAATCGGATCTTTCTCGTCGTTTTGAGCGAGAACGAATCTCTTCATCCTTCTCATAGCTCGGATATCCATCAGTCCTAGCCAAATACTTTTCAGCCTTTTGCGTATCCAATCGAGTCCCAGGAGATTCCGAGATCTCTCCGACACGACATTCGTCGCACTCACTTTGAGAACACGTATCCTTTTTTTCTTCTTCTCTCAATATCCGCGAATCTCGTTGAAAGTAGAAATTTTTGTCGACAGCTCGAACCAACGGAACGAAGAAGGTGCAAAGTCCGAGCAAAGTCCATACAGGAATAATTTCAATCTTTCCACATCTCACAATGCCATTAAAATTCTTTTTAAAAAACTATACGTTTTGTTTGATAAATTGTTCGTACGTGATAAATCCATGCGACGTTTCTGAGAGATGAGAACGTGATTTTTGTTCATTTACTTTTTTTTTAAATTATCCCACTGTGACATTTTGTCCAAATTATTGTCGTTCACTGTGATCACTCTCATAAAGCAATACGACTCGTCTATTCAATGGCAAATACGACTCTTCCTAACTTTCACAGGCGTTTCAACATTCCAACAAACGCGCATTAGAACCGAAATCGACACCGTTCGTATCGGTTTTTATCGCGTTTCTTTACTCGTCGTCGTTTCGACGATTATCAAAATATATCGAGCATTTTCGTATGCATTTAATGCTCGTTGTTTTCATTCACCGACGTTCCAACGGATATTTGAATTATTATTGTTTAATCGCGATATAAGCGACGCGATTATTTTGTCCTCGACGTTGGGAATTTATGAAATGTTTTAATCGATAAATATTTGTTAGATTTTTAGAAAATGATTTTTTTTTTAGAGACATGTGCAAAGGAGCACGTCCTTTCCGACGTGAAGACCGGCGGTCACTGTCGATTGCTCAGGTGATCGGAGTACACTTTCCTTCGGCAGGTGAGATTCCCCCTACTACAGGCTAGGATTCCAACACGCGGAAGTCGCAGGTGAATCGCAAACACGTACGTTCTCCTCATATTTTTCACGCCAGATCGACACGTCCTAAAGAGTCGAGCGGCGCTCGGACGCGGCAACGTACTCGCAAATCGTCGGGCAGTTACTTACAATTGTGTAATATTTTTTATTACGTATTTCGAGTGGGATAAAGATGGACGCGAGGGGTGAGAATTTGCAGAATAATTCGTTCGCGACCGACATATTGATTAAAAAAATGTTCGATCATTCAATTAATCAAATAATTACAATTTCTTGGTTCACGTGTAATCTTGTTTGTTTCTTGGTTTACTTGCAAACAAGCAATGGTTTAAAAATTTGTTTACTTTGATAAGAAATAAAAAGTAGAAAAATTAATTTTTTTTGTGATATTTATCGTTTCGATAATTGGCTAAAACGTTATTTACATTTAGCGTTGGAAGGAGAGACGATTTTGAGCTTAATATAAATTTAATAATTTAAATAATAAACGGAAGTTAAGATTCGAAAATTAAAGACGAGTACAGTGAGTGAGAATTTGAAGCATAATTCGTTCGAGATAGCCGCACTGATATAAAAAAGCGTTCAATTAGTGGAATAATTTTATTGTTGAAATCGAATATATTTATTATATAAACTCAGCTGTTTTTATTTTAATGTTTAATATCGATCTTGTTTTATAGAACATAAATTTTGTTTATGTTTTAATTTAAAAAATGTTTTGTAAATGATGGTTTTTTACGATATTAATCCTTCCAATAATTTACGAAAAAATTATTTGTATGCGTCGTTGCGACCCAAGACAATTTTTATGGACGAAATTATCAAATTACAAAACAAAAAGAAAGATATAAACTCTTTAATAATTTTGTTTGTTTCGTAACGTATACCGCGATAATGGACCGTATTTAATAACGCGATTAATTCTCAACGAACAATATTAAATGGTAATTGTTTTTTTTGACTACCACAATACGACACGAATGTAAAAATAGTTGATTAGATGAGATTTTTCATTCTTTTGAATCAATTAATCGAATTAATATTGATTGATTCGTTGATTAGTCGTTTCAGAATTATCCGAAAAAATGATAAATCCGATGTCTGTTCCATCGATCGATCATCCAATAATTGTCTCGACTCTCGAAGAGAATACGAGCACTAAAAAAACTAGTCTAAAAGTTTAATTATCTTTTATTTTTCAAATCATCCAATCGAATCGTTGATCGATCGATTCGTTGACTAATAATTTTCAAATTATTTCGATAAATGATCAATTTTATCCATTCTATGCATTAATGTCTCCAGACTACCCGAACAAATAAAAAAAAGAAAAACTACAAGAAAATTATAAAATCTCATGTTCACAGTTCGAAGCTCTAATCATATTGCAGTTATCGAGACTGACAAAACGAGTACTAAAACCAGTTTGAGTCTCTAGATACAAGCAACAAAACTAGTAGAATTAAATCATTGATTTATTTTTCAAATCAATTAAACGAATCTTTAACGAGTGACTCGTTAATTAAACGTTTTAGAATGATTAATAAATTAAATATAAACTCGAGGTATAATTGAGATGATTTTTTAAGAACCTCCCCGGAAAGGAGAAGAAATAATTTTGAAAAATGATCGACGAATCTCATATGTTCACGTGACGAGCATCCAGTTGCATCGGTTCTCGAGAAGGATGGAAGAAGCAGCGATCAAAAGAGTTAGTCGTTGTGAATGGATCGTTCGTATCAGCTGACGACCACCTGACCACAATCGGCCAATGGTCGTTTCTTCTTTCCACTTTCGATTTGCCGGAGAGCACGTGCGTTCCCCTATCATTTTCTCTTTCCTCCCATTCTCTCTTTCACGTTCGAACAACCACAACATAAAATCATACGCGCGTACGCTCTGACGTCGTTCGACGAGCTTGGAAAAGTTTAGCGAATAAATTAAAAATTCCAAATAACGTTAAATATATTCAAACGAGAAGAACCTTGAGTCGCTTCGACAAAAATATCCATCGATGCATAATGTTGACTCGCGACTCCTTGACACGTTTATCGGACTATCGGTTCGTTGTCATTTTTTCCCTGTTTTTTTTTGTACAATTTGAACTCGACCAGTCATGTTTGAAGTCGATATAATGGGGGAGAATGGGGTCATTTGTGCCGGAGACGCAATGCGCCACACGACCTACCGCGGGTACCATTTAACCGTATCAAATTTTCAATTATTTTTTAAAGCTTGATCGTCTTCTATCCGGCAATAATAAATAATTCAAAAATTTAAAAAAATCGAAACATTCATAACAAAAAATTGGACAAAGATTAAAAAAATATACCGTATATATGGCTAACTAGAAAAATTATTATTGATAATAGCACAATTGACCCCGTTCTCCTGTAATACGAAAATTATTCGAAACTCGGCAAATCTTAAGCCTCCTAGTATATTGACAATTCGACGAAAATCGTTGACGATTTAAGCCGTCAACTGCGTCGGAATTTTTATTTTTTTTTTCATTTTTTTTCTCCCAGTATCGACGATTTTTATTTATTCGTCAATGTAGCTTTATTTGTCAATAATGATGCAACGTAGTGACGCAAGAACGGATAACTCGATCGAAGTAATACGTGCTATACGACACACGTGTATGTGTATGTGTGCGTATCTTTATTTACAAATTAATGATAAAAAAACGAGTGTAAAAATACAAATCCGATAAGAATTAGCCACTATTATATCAGAATTACGCATCGTTCGAAAATTATTCAAAACGTAATTCTATTTTTGTGTCGCGAAAAATTTTCATGAATTTTTCATATAATTCATGCGCCAACTACCGTCCGTAATTAATTTCCCACAAAATATAAAATGACACCAAACCACGTGTTTATCAAGCCGCGACAAAAATCAATGGATATTCAATAAAAAAAAGCCGGATACGTTTAAGTTTGTCCTTTTGATCGAAAGCCATTTTTTTTTTATTTTTATGTTATCACAGGAAAATTAATCAAAAAGGATAGACGCTTTTGTTATTTTTTTTTTACCACGACAATATACGCTAACGCGCAGTCCAAAAAACCCGAATAATTTCAACTTTACAATCAACAAAACAATTCGCAACTTCCCAATCCTCGAATATTTCGTACTTTGTACCCCTTCGAAAAAAACTCGAATCGCGATTTAACGCGTGTGTCTCTTCGTATCGGCACACGCATCGAGGGAAAGAAACTTGAATATTCAAACGTTAGCTACGGGTCAAGGCAACGAATATTATTAATTACGTCAAATCTTCGTCGTAGTTCGTCGAGGCGTATCGTTAAAAAATATTCCCCTATGTTATCATTAAATTAAACAATAAATCGAACGTTAAAATTTGTACGACCTGAGGAACATTCGCGACGAATCGTGTAAATTAATTTCACGTTTCTCTCAACTCCGGGCCGGGGATGCGAGTTGGGAGATGGAAGCAAATTTGGAGAAAAAAAAATGTAATTTTTCACCTGAGTCGCTTTCGACGCTCGACCAGATCCGGCACGACCGGGGGTGGTTGTTGATAGCCATCGTTTCCCTCGCTGGGAAAGCTATCCTCCGTCTCGAGTTCCTCGGACGGATCGGGATCCCCAACGACGAAGCTGACCGGTGTCTCCGACATCGTATCGACCGATCGTAACGTATCTTCGATTCTCTCTGACGACGAGACGCAACGCTCTTCGGATCGACTAGCCGCAGCCACGAAGGCTTCGCCGATATTCTCCTGGTCTTCCGGCACCGGTTGACCTCGACTTCTATCCTCGTGCTCGTTGTTACCTTCAAAATATAGAGTTGTTTTTGTCGTTGTTGTTGCTTTTTTTCTCGTTGTTTTTTTTTGTAATTTTTGTTTTGTTTTTGGAATTTTTGCATTTTCGAAATAAATCGTTTCGACGAGTCTCGTGCGATCTCATTATCGCCGATTTATCATGATTTTTGTTTCAATGCACGGTCTCGTTCCAATTAAACTGGCTCTTCTCTCACGTATCGTACGTTCAGATTTTTTTGTTCTTATTTTAATGTTGCGAAGAATTTGTTGATCTCGATGTGACGATTCGTTTCGACGTTTGCCAACGTATTTATTTGCAATTCGTTCTCATCGAGTGCTACGACGATACGTTTTTTTTCTTGTAACGATAACATGCTGTTTCTTCAAATTGGCGACGGTGATGCAATTCAGGACGTTATGTTTTATTGTCATTTTTCGAAAGCATTTTTTCCCCCAAGTTTATGGCAACAGCAGCGAAACGACGACGTTTCGACGATACAATTTGTTATTTACATCTTTAACAGTTTTTTTTTCTTAAGCAGCGTGATCGTGTGATTTTATGAGATTGTTTTATTTTTGATGCATCCACCATGCGTTCGTGCGATCGAGTCCAAGATGAGAATCGGATGAAGCTTTGTAAAACACGAATTCGACCCATTTATCAAAATGGCCAAAAAATAATTGATTTTTTTTTCTAATAGACGAACATTCGTGTTTATGTAGGAAAAACGCAATTAATTTTTGACCAAGGCAATATTGGTATTAAACGTGGAATTCGCATCGGCTTTATGAAAATTCGAACTGTTAACGAACGTTTGTTCTTTCCCCTTGTTTTAGAAAAATAAACCGAGACCCTGAGGTTTGAATTCGTTCGAAAATTCAATGACCCGACGTCAATAAGCTGGAAGCGTTTTACGCAGTGACTTGGTAATAAGTCAATGAAAAAAGCAAAAGGTAATCAAAGCAAATTTAATTTATTAAACACACATTATGTTTCTTTCTTTTGTTTGTAATTCGTAAATTTTTTAAATTAATTTACATTCGTGGATTGGGGCGACCTCGAGACAATTTTAGCTAATATTCTCGATCCAATGGTAACAGTCAAATCGAGCATCGGTACCGATCTATTAAAAACACACATCGCATGCACCAAAAATCCGTGGAAAATGCAAACCCACGACAGCGAAAAAAAGAAAACTACAATGTCATGCAGTCGACGATTTTGAATCGAACGATCGCGGAACGCCGATCGTTTGAAAAACAAAACGAACATCGATCGATCGAATTTCATTTGCGATTAATAGATTTTTAAATAAGCCTCGACTTAAATCGATCTTTGTACCCGAAACGAATTAAATCGTTGAAATTTATTTCTTTCCCGACGCGAACCGATCTCGAATTAATTTTTTAAAATTAACAACGAAAAATCGATCGATATTAATCGTTCGATAATTAGTTAATTGAAAAATGAATCAATTTTTCAATTAACTTAATTATCGAACGATTAATATCGAGTGTTTTTAGTTTTTTTTTTTTTTTTTTTATTCTTTAATCAATATTTCATGATATCCCATGTGTTATCGATAAATTAAAGAAAAATGCATCCCGATGAGATTGAACGCGACGTTTTCAACAACGACTACTCACCCCGATCAACGGTGAAAGAGTGCGCAACCCTTCGCGAATTTGCAAGCCCGCTCACCGTATCGTCTTGGCCGCGCGATAACGACAGGAGGAAGCTGTCGGCGCAGACGACACGAAACGCGGACCTGACAGTCCAAAGAACACCGACTGTGATCACGGCACAACACGCGAAAAAACCTTGAAAAGTTTACAACGAAATACCCGATCTTACATACCGTTCGTATTTTTTCAAATTACACTATACATATATTTATTAAACTCGCGCATACGTAACATATGAAAATAATAATACTAAATTCATTAGTCATCGTTTCACGTGGACTCGCTCGATAAGATTTTCAACCGGTCGAGCCATTAAAAAGATCTATTTTTGTGCAGCTCGAATTTGGCTAATTTCCATTTTTTTTTACTAATTAAAATTCCAATTATAAAAAATAAAAATAAATGATCTATATTTATACTTGGAAGTAGCAAATTTTAATTATTTTCTTCCCATCTTTTTTTGAAATTAAAAATTGTTACAAAAAGAAAATTGACGAAAAATAGTTGGTCGTCGTTTCGAGAGAACTTGTCGTTTCATGCGTATTAATTTTTCAGCGTCGCACCGTCACCGTATCAAATTTTATTAAAAAACCTTTCAACATCGATAAACGAAAAAAAATCGATAATTAACAAAGAAAAATAATAAATCGCTTCCAAGCTTCCCCCGGACTTTATTAACTTTCAGCCAAAGTTTTTATTGATGATATACCGCTAATGGAATCGAGTAGCCACCGGAGCATACCGTCTCCTGCTTTTGGTCGAGCTCGTTGCCTTCGAGCTTTTTTTTTTCCTTTTCTGCTCCGTCGCTCTCTTGGTCGACCCGGCTTCGTCTTCGAGACAATTCTTACACACTCAACTCATCGAAACAAAACAAAAACAACCGTTTCCCTCTTTCACGACACAAATTTCCCCCAAAAAAAAATTCAATTTATTAAAACTATTTTGAAAAAATTAATAAAATTAATTCGTAGAGAAGAACAAAAAAAAAGATGATTTATTACACGTTCGAATTTTAAAGCCCGTAGTCGGGCAATCCCTCCATCCTTTTCGTACGTAATAATAAAAATAACGTAAATTTTATTTTTCCCGGATCTTTAATTGCTTTTTTTTATTTTTTATTTTGATGAAAATCGAACGTTTCGATGAGGCTTTAAATTCGCGCGTGCACCCAAAGCCCGTCACACATAGACTGAACGTCCCTCTCTCGTCGTTTCATAATAGGAACTCGCACACGAAAACACGACAAGAGTCGAGGGGGAAGGGACGAGGTATGAATCGTAGTAGCATTGGATCGTATCAAACTCGAACCCGGAGAGGCAAAAGCGACGACGACATCGACGACGACGACGACGACGACGACTACGACGACCAGAGACCGAGACCAAGGATGACCGGACGATGGTTCAGGGGTCGTGCCACTTCGGGACTCTCTCCCTCTTCCGCGTTTGTCTTCGACATATCTATGTGTACGTAGTACGTGCCTATAGCTATATATATGGGTCATTTCACTATAGTGATTGAGCGATCAATTCAGCCCCTAATTTTATTAGTTCCTCTTTTATCTCGTAAAAATAAATTATTTGAAAATTTTCAACCCTTAAACGCTACGGGTTTTTTTTTTTTAAATTTTTTTTTCATTAAATTGTAGTGCTAAGTTTACGGGGTTTCTTTAATTTTTACCTTTGTCGTTTTCATTGGTCGTTTGAAAATTGAATTAAATTAGTTTTTATTAATTTAATTATTTGATGAGTTATTTTTTATTGATTGAGTAGGTTTTCTTTTCTCGGTGGAAAGTCGAGATTTTTGGTGGAGAAAATTTTATTTCGTAGAGGGGAGTTACGAATTTTAAAAGAAAGGGTTAGTTTTCCTATTTGAAATTTAGTTTGATTGGGAATTATCCCAAATTTTATATTGAGAGAAAAATTGGTATTGAGATGATGGATCGTTTATGATAGAAACGACCCATATATTTACTCGCGATATACGTATAGGACTTCACTGTACAAATCGTTAATAATTGACGTATGTGCTAATGCATGATAGATAGTGGTATATTTATATTTAATATTAATAAACATAGTCATTTTATGACTGATCGATCAACATTTATCGATAACTTTATAGATCGGTTAAATAATTTGTTGTCCATAGTATTGTCCGGAAAAATAATACAAAATTCCGAAAGATTAAACATAAAGAAAACCCCATTAGCCTTATTAAAAAACGAACGTTCAAACCATTCGAAAGTAACGTTTGAAAAAAATGATCGAGAATTATTATCACCAAGAATTTTTTAAATCATCATTTATTTCTTTTTATTTACAAAAACCATACCCATTTAATAATTGAATTATTTCAACTCTTTAATAAAATCGCAAATATTTATCGTGCTTTAATAAAAATATAAATATTGACAATTTAAAGAAAAAATTGATGAAAATTTTCAAAACGAACTCGAAGTATCGAAGAATTTTGATCATTCGATCGTCGTTATCCTCCATAGATTCAATCCATGCTGTATATTATTAGCATAAAAAATATAAAATTGGCAAAAGTTTATCAAGAATGTTGCACACGATGTGCGTGTTGGTTGCCTCGTGTTTCGTCCCTGTGTACGTTCGTTCGACGTCTCGTTCGTCAAAGAAATTGCACGAGTATCGTGTTTGTAGTACACGTAACGTCTCGATTATACCGTCATACGGCGAGATTCGCAATCGACCTCCTGTTATCGCATACACTACTGGCATCTATAGCCACATAGTTATGGAACGTACGAAACATCTTATGGCAACTTAGCAATGTCGGTAAAGTGGATATCCATTTGTTTTTCGTTTTTTTGTTTTTTGTTTTTTTTTTATTTTCAGATGAAATAATAATTCTTATCACTCGTTATCAGTGAGCACCACGAGGCATTTGCTTCGTCGGTTGTTTCGTTTGAATTTTATTTCGTTAGCGAAAAGTTGAGAGATAGAAAAATTCTATTTTCAGCCGAAGGGTTTGTATCGAATAAATTAATCGGAGAGATTAGCTGGCAAAAAGATTGAAATTAAAGGCAGCAATCGTGCAATTGTTCGGTCGTGTTCGTTATTAAAATGCTTGATAATTGTATCAAACGTATCTGTTAATATTAATAATTATTTTTCATTATTACAAGTTCGTAAGAAATTTCAATTTTTCTAATCATCAAACCAACGAATAAAATAAACAAAAATCGTCTCGAATGATCGAAAATGTTTAATAATTAAGAAAATCAATCAATCAATCAAGTACATCATAAAATCGAACGATAATTGATAATTATTATCATTATACGTTTATTAAAATATTTAAGATTTTAGAAAACCAAAAGCAACAAAAAATCCAATGAAATTAATTAAACGGTCAATTTAATTTAGAGAAACGTTTCTACTTTCCCTTGAACTCGAGCGTAGATCGGACTCTATCGTTCCCCCATCTTTCCTTTCATTCATACACATTTTTCATAGTCTGTTGAATGATAAAGAACGTCGAGGATACTCGAGTATAAGTATTGGTCGTTGAATAATACTTGGTCCAATACATGCCAACAGGTTTCTTTCATGAATCACCGTCGACTATACGAGAGAAATACTTCTATAATAATAGACGTACGTACAAGACCAGTTTTAAGTGGCCACGTGCGCTTTTGTCGTGTGTAATACCGATCTACGTCTTTAAACTGTATGTACCTCGGTGAATCTTGATAGTCGCGGATAGTACGAGGATACGTATGAGCAAACTCATGGCCTTACGAAATCATTCTGATTGTGGCTATCCTCTGAGCATCGCTCAATTCTTATTTATCTCTCTTCCTCTTTCTCTCTTTCTCTCTTTCTCTTTTTCTTTCTCTCTCTCTCTCTCTCTCACTGCCTCGATCTTCTATGGGTTTTGTAACGAGGTCAGTCTTTATTTGCAAATAGCCGATCAATCATAGTTCTCTCGAAATTATATTCTAAATTAAATTTTTCTTTATTTCAGGTAATTTGTCATTTAGATGATAAAATTGTTTTCATTTTTTAATTCAATTAATTTCTCGTGTTTGATTTTTTTAAATGAATTATCGATGTATTTACTTTCTATAGTAATTTTGATTTGTTCAAAGAAATTAATTATTCGTGATTATTGTAAATTTTAAATAAAGAATGTTTTCTATTTGTAAAATTATTTTTTTTGTATATAAATCTACTGATAGCGTTTTGTCTTCTCATAAAAGAAGAGAAATTCAATTTAGACGAGATGTAATTAATGAAAAGTTTATTTTTCATATAAATTGAATAATTAATTTTTTATCAAACTTATTATTTAAAATTATTAGAAATTATGCAATTTTTCTTCCCCTTTCGCGTTAGTTGAAAAATATATTTCGTTTATAAATTTCTATTAATGATCAATTACGCCCGGACATTTGATCATTCGTAGTCTCAATCAGGAGATCCAAGTACGAATTGCGAAACGTATATGAAAAATTGAACGCGCGACGCTCGCACGATAGTTTGTATACGATTTGACTCGTCGGTATTATTTTTCCGAGGAGATAAATTTAAGAAACATAAGATAGACGTATGTATAATGACCCTCGCGTCGCCACGGTGACACACACGATTTTATCGAAACGTTTTGATAAAGAGAGAACGCGAGAGCGGGGGCGGAGATCAATTCCCAAGAGTCCCGTAGTGCGAAGGTCACGAGCTGATAGAGGTCGAGGCCGATCGCACTTGCCAATGAAATCTGCAGGTGTAGTCTCGGTTCTCCGTTACGTTGTTTACGTCTCTTGTTCTATGCCGAGAGTCAACTTTAAATACTCGACGAGTTATCAAAATTTTTCGCGATTATACAAATTTTTATCATTATTTTGTGAATAATCTATCGCATAAACCGTTGCTTTTATCGTTAAAAACTTTAAAAAACAATGGTAAAAAGCTTTTTCCATGATTAGATAGAAAGATTATTATTATTGTGGAAAGATTTTCAAATTCCGAGACGAAACGATAATGTATCGAGATTGAAAATAAACGTTTACGTTTCTATTCGTAAATAGGTACGTTGGAATTTCCTAGAAACATTCATCAACGTCGAAAATCGAAAATTTAAGGAATTTCGTATATTCGATCGTATTCGATTATCGAAGCCCTTCTGCGATTACAACGTTGCGTTTAGCGAGTGATTTAATCGAATTTCGAATACAGTGCAATCCATCTTGGTTGAATAAACTATACGGTGTATAGGTGTGTATTCAATATTGCTATAAATACAGCACGTATACCAATGAATGATTTAACGTTTTATTTGCTATTTTCCTTATTTACTCGTCGTACGACGTACTCTGAAACATCGCCTGTTTATATTTCCTTCGGGTACTGCTACTGCACAGATTTTCATTTGAAACGTATAATCAACGATTTAACACTGATCTCGCGATTGGCGGATTTCCGTGTCAGGCGAGGCTCCGGCTTAGCCGATTGGAGTATTCCGGGCGTGTTTCGAAGCAGCAGTTGTATACACGCACCACACACACACACGCGCATACGCACACGCAAACACGACCCAACACAGTGATGCACGTTTAAACGTTCCTCTTGAAATTCTTCGCATTCGTGACAGAAAATTCGTCGGGAATACGAACGTTTTTCTCAATTTCGCAATGGCACATGCTCCCGATGAAAAACGTATGCATATAATGACTTTTTTTATTAATAACGAAAAACTCACCGGTGACGAATCTTGCGCGGTTGAGCCGCTCGTCCCGCCTGGAGGTTAGGTGCGCTTTTCTCTTCCTCTCCTGACATTCGATACACTTTTCTCGTTACAACGAGTCACTCGTCAATAAATACAAAACGACGGTACTCGTTCGATCTTTCCAGTTGCAAGGATACAAATTATCGTTAATAATTAGGCGCGAATAGTTGACACGCACGAACTGAGAACGTGAGATGTATATCGGGTATAATACTGTTGTGTTGTTGTCAGCCAGTGGCACTTGTCACCGCGCACGAGACATGATAATAATACCGCTTTGGGGTTGGCTCCCCAATTTTTCGTGTCTTCTGGCACCTTTAACGCTCAACATACGAGAATATACTGTGTACGGTTTGTGTGTACATGTATTGTATCGTACGTGCGCACTTAATCCACGCGTGTCGAATAGTACGAGAAACGCAAACCTTTCGACAAAACGGTGTCGCGAACTTGGTTGTCAAGGGGCTTTGCCTTGCGACGTTAAAGGTAGATTTGCAAACGGCGCGGGCGCACACTATGCGCTCGATCGATAAGTCGTGTGCCGACTTATCGACGATGATTTGCTACATAGTGCGAAAAAGCGCCAGCAGAGGTCAGACGCTCCTTGTTAAGACTTTTGCAGTAATGCGCATGCGATCGACACCATTCGAGATAACCTTTGACGATCGTAACGCGCGGTGACGTCGTAAACATACGCTTTATTTGTTTCTTCGAGGAGTATTCATTTTTTTAAAACGGGAACGTTTAACATTTTATCAATTCGCGAGTGACCGCAGGCAAGTGCTATCTCGTGATTCGAGAGACTCGGGAGAAGTTATCCTCGAAGAAATTAGTTTGCAGCGTTTGTTTTTGTTTACCCGATGCAGAGGCGGGACATTCAAATACTCGTCGACGTCGTGACCAAGGTAAAAAACCGATTTATCGAAAACTTATTGCGTTAACAAAATTAATTACAAATTCTTGCGTAGATATTGGTATGTTTTTTGCAAGGAAGCAAACAACGAATATCACAATACAACAATCATCGACATTTCGAAATTGAATTATCCAAACGGGACAATTTTTGTTTCATTCGAGTCACCAACTGTGGCCAATACGAAGGAGATGTCCGACAAATTTTCTCAGTGTGCTTCGACTCTTGGTCGATATATATCGATTGGCAAACTTATATACAAACTATTACACTGTTTATAAAACAAGACGAGAATGAAAAAGAATATGTTTACGAATCGCGACGAGTTAAAAATCGATGGGAAATGGTTGGCGTAACGATGGACGGGCAATCGGAGAATTTTCCTCGCCTTAAGAAATATTTAACGCTGAGACTAAAGGTCAATTTTCAAATTTTTCCCGCGATCGTACGCACATTAAAAAATGTTTTAATTTTTTTTTTTTTTTTCTTTTCAATTTTCCAGTGCGCAATGATGAATATTGACTTTTTCAAAGAATCAATGATCAGCAATCTGGTGAAACTGGAGGCAAATACTCCGAACGTAAAATACATTTTTCATGCGGGCGAGAAGATATTTTGGAGGAATCACGTCGAACTGGACAAGCCTCTTGTTTATTGCAAGATTGTCAGTTCCGCAATCATGTCCGTGTTCAATAACACTGTAAACATGCGCTTTAAAGATCGATGCCGCGCACTGTTCAACGTAACTTCTTCGTTTGTAATCAAGACTGCCGTGATGAGCAAATTTGCTGCTTTGATTTATGAAAAATTTAGAAATAAAAGAAATATTACGATAAATTATGATTTCCGAAGAAAAAGGAAAAGATTAAATGGTACGACTAAAGAAAATCATGTATTTTGAGGGAAAAAACGCATATTATTGCATAATTAAATCATGTATTTGATACAATACATAAAAACGTGTGTCCTGTGTCCTTATTTCACCTGTATAATCTTGATTTAACATTTCAGCTTTTATTTTATGTATTTTGTTACTTGCTGTACATTTGGATAGGTTTATTTTAGAATTTCCTTGGATTTTGAGGGTTTATGAGTAAACGGGTATGTTTATTTACTTTTTCCAGATTTTTGAGACAATTTTTCAGAACGTAATGTGCTTTGAGGTATATAAATGTACATATCGAGAATACGTTAATATACAGATATATGTGTACGTGCCTAGGAAATATTGTATTTTCCCGCGCGTGCGCGGTAAGACCGGCCAGTGTTTACCCCCACCACGGATAGTGCGCATCGTCTCATGCGCAGTTCGAGTGCAGCTCCCTGATGCATTTTTGCGTCCAGTAGCGCGAGCGAGCGAAACAGGTCAGGTTGGGCAGGTCGGGCAGGTTGACTGACAAGCGTTATTATCGTAAAACTCGTAAAACAGCGTTTATATCTAACAAGCATATTAATAGTGGTGTTCGCGGTAGATGAGGATTAAAATACGGTTCGTACGAGCGTGCGATACTCGCGGGAATTCAGCAATGAACGAGAATAAATTCGATCACGGGTGTGATCGCAGCTACGCGCGATTGCTCGATCTTCGGTAGAAGGAGAATATACGCAAACCCGAACACCCATACATACACACGGTATTTCGTCGTATATTATACGCTAGAGAGAAACACAAGGGGGGAGCTGGTCCTCGGAGAATCCGGTAAATGTGTCGTTTTCGCTTTGAAGCTGTGGATGTTCAGTGTTTCTCAACTACAGGAGTGTCGAGGTCTCTCCGTGTGTTCGACGAGTCGGTATGTTTATAAACTTATATATATATATATTGAGGTTTTTTAATTCCATATTGCCCGGTCTCGAATCTTCTCGTTGTTGTTGCACCTCCCGAACAACGGGAGATAGACCCGGGATCGTATAATAATGTCGCGACGTTCCTAGTTGTACTCTCGCGTCTCTTGCCATGCGCAGTTGTCATAGGTCGTCGGCAAAATGTACATAATTAACTATCGAATCTGTCTATCGAACTTCGCCGGCGGCCTTATAGATACCGATTAAAGGAGATAATACTAAGTTGAGATAATATATATTTGATAATAACGCAATAGCGATCGGGTATCGGTTTTCCGGTTACGCTGGCAAACTTTGTTGCAGCACTGGCACGCATATCGTATTACATTTCGTGCGCATGTATGTGTGTATGTGTCCATAATGATAATAGCACTTTGCGACTATGGTGAGCCTGAGTTCTTCGAGTGTTACGGGACCTAATAGGGCAATGGTGAAGTGGATATACGGCGAGTTGTCGAAAAGACCTTTTTTATTCAACGAGAGGAAAGGTCGGTTGAGCTATCTCTCTCCCTCTCTCTCTCTCTCTCGCTCTGTCTCTGAAATAAGCAGGTTATGTCGTTCGCCGCCCGGCGTGACATAACCACGATAATATTATGTAGTCCTTTCGGGACCATCTCTCGTTGTGGTCTCCGGATGACCGTATATGCGATAAATTCGTATTATTTCAGCGCGTGTCGCGTGTGAAATTCTTGAATCGCTGCATCGAGGACTCGTTTGTTTCTATCGATCTAACCGGACGTTAATTCATTTATTCTCGTTGCTGACGCGGAGCACATAACCTATAAAAAAAATTCAATCCGATCTTGACAGAATTTTGCTCTGCACAGTGTCGTTATATAGATTTACAGTAAATAAATCTCGATGATCCGGAGCTTTGATACACGATGTAAGTTCTATAAACTACATAATTCATATAGTTTTCCGTAGTTCGATAGATTCATCGGTAATTTGCGATATTTAAAATTCATTCCGATTGAAAAGAAAATAATCGACGGCATTTATACAAATCTTAAGACGAGATCCTTAATAGGCAATAATTATTTTTAACCTTGAAAAATTTTTCACGCTTAGCAACAACAATACGCTCATCGTTTGAGACTTAAGGCTGACTTATTTCTGTTTCATCCCTTTGAAATTTACATTTTTACAAATTATCGTGTATTAAATAAGTAGCAATTAAAAAAAATCTTATCCTTTGCGCGTCCTCGTTATTTCTTCTCGGTTACCTCGGATCCTTCTTTGAATAAATGTCATTCACATTGCGTTTGTTCTTAATTAAGCGGGAATAATTATCGTATACGACAATTTTTAATATTACACAATTCTAGTTATTTCTTCATGATTTATTACCACCAATTTTTTCATTTCTCCCGAGTTTCAATTTTTTCAAAGTCATACAAACTAAGCAAGCAACTTTTCATATTTTTTTTACCAATTTTGTACGAACGGCTCGACACATAGACACTGTTTCCATTGAAATAAAACACAGACATTTTATCAAATTCGTAGAAATGTATCAAAAATTCTTTTAATAATTATAAAATTATTAAAAATTTATTTCATCTCGTGGCATTGCAATTCTACGTAATCAAACATATTCGTTGATTCGTAACAAACCGATAATATAAATCTTAGCCTTTATTTGGAATTTTTCATAAAACGTAAATTAAAATTCAACTAGCCCAGTGCAATATTATAAAACTAGTTGCCATTTGTGGTCCCTGACCTTGCTCCGGTACAGAGCGAGAGAACGAGAGAGGGAGCGAGATGGCAGAGGAAGTAAGCTTCCCCTCCGGATTCACAGACCCTTCCTTGCTATGACCATTGAACGGATTCATATACCGTTGCGACCGCCACAAATATATTATTTATACTTTTATCATTTACAACAATATCCCATCGTGATTAACTTCCACAAACGTATAACCAAAGTATCCCGTCTTTAGCCATTCTTATCCACTCAAGGCCATAGTATATTTTGAATTAAGCGAATTTGAAGCGAATTAAAATTTGCTTCAAACCTTTGAAACAACAAAAAAAAATAACAAGAATAAAATCACGTCGATGGTAAATATTTTCGCAAATGGGGTTGAAATAATTTCGCCATGTTGAAAAAAATATGATTAAATCTCTTATTTTGGATTGTTCTCGTACGAAGATAAAACTGTCTCGACGAACAAATATAAAGAACGTCGTTACGAAGGGTTCGTCCGAAGGACTCTTATCTCTTATCATCCACCCCATTTGTCCGTCGTTCTCTCCGATCGCGACAGTGAAAAAAATTGTTTTGTTGCCACGTTGGCGTGTAAATACATCCGACAACCCTATGAGTCACACGCAATACGCCATGTGCCCGAGAGTACCCTTGGTTATGCATCGAGGGAAACGTTTTTTTTTTTCATTTTTTTTTATGGTTTCCCTGAAAAATCGATGAGGTTGCGACGTGCTCGGCATACGTTTCGTTCCACGCTCTTCGCGTGAACCGGCTCGACTCATTTGACCTCCGTACACACGTTTCTATATAAATATACGAGTTACACACCAAACGGTACGACGAGAGCAAAAACAAACGAAATAAAAAATACAAAAAAAAAGGCGAGAAAGAAAAAAAGCTAGCTCGACTGTTATTATGAACGATGTACATAGAACGGTGATATAAGACGGTAATCGGTTGTCGTGCCGGAAGTCGTGCCCGTCGGACCAATGTACGCGCGAAGACTCTCGCGTTCACCGGTAGTTTTCTGTAACGGACTCGAAAGCCTTTTCTTAAAACTTTCTTCCCCTTTTTCTCTTTTTCTCTCGCTCTACGTTTCTCTTTCTCTCTCCGTTTGCCCGTGTCCTCGCGTCTTCGAGAGTCAAACTCGTGTCTCGTTTTCGAACCACCAGAGGCGCTGTGCAACGAGTCTTAATTACCGATCGGTCTCGTCGAGGTGCGGATTTTTTTGTTTTGTTTATCTTCTTCATCTCGCCCAGCTTCGCACGAGCAGCCTTCGCTAACGGATGCGACTGCCCTTTTTATTTTTTTGCTCCTATTAATTCCTTCCCACTGTCGCGTCTCTCTCTTTCTCGTTGCATTTTTATTTTTCCTACTACGCGTAATATTCTTCTCATCCGTCCCTTTCTCCCATCGGATGAGACCGGGACTCTCTTTTGCATTTTCGTTAAAAAAAGAATTAATAAAAGTGAGAAAAAAAAGATTACGGAGCTGCCCGACTTGGTAGAAAAAATTGCAAAGTTGTAAACAAAAAATACGGGGAGAAAAAGAAGAGATAAGAAATGAAGAGACGAGGTCTCGCATATTATTTTGCGCGGCGTCTCGTAGGCGGCAAAACCGAGCGCGTTTCGCTTCGCTCAAGAGAAATTGAGAGTTGCAGCGCAGTTGCCAAAGATAAAAGGGAAAGAGGTCTCTCTCTCTCTCTTTTTTCTACAACTCTTTTTCTCTCTTTCTCGAGTAACTACGAAATGAATTTTTTGACTAAAATTACGAGTACTAACGCGTTATTGTTTTGATGATTTTAGTTTGACCCAAATGTTCGTAGATCGAGGCTTTGATACGAAATAAACTCGTTGGCGAAAATATTAGCAACTTTCACCGTACGCGAGCCAAGTTGTAGGAAGCTAATGACCGTTGCGACTCGTAATACGGATGTTGACAGTAATTTACGCTTACGACTTTATTCGACAACGTTTTTTCTTTTTTTTTAATTTCCTTTTTTTATTTGTTTTATTGTTAAATGAATTTTGCCCTCGGTTATGAAAATATAACACGGTTTCGACTCGTAACTCGTACGATAAAAAATATATTTATCTATGAATTATATCGATAGCATAAAAATAATGTGAAAATTATGCGATATAAAATTATATCTTTAATGCGTAACGCGTGTCGTAGGAAATAATTTTATACGAATATTATCGAATTAGCAAAAAAGAAAATTACAGTTGTAATGGACGGATATGTATGTTCTATATATTAAAAAAATATACGAAATAAAATATTTGTATATATTTTCTTAAAATATGTTCCCTTATAGCATTGATGTATTTTATACTTTAAACCAATATTAAATTGACCAAAAAGTCAGTGTCCTTTTCTTTCTAATATATTTTTCAATACATATAAATTATTAGAAATTATTTGCAAAATTTCGAGATATCCAATGATCTTTTTTGCCAATTCGACGTTTAATCAAATAAATCGTCGGATATACAAATAATTGATAACACAATTACACTTCTCACAAATTTCAATAATTCGTATCTCTCTCGAATATTTACATCGTCCATCACTCGTACATACGACTATCCGAATTCGAGTTTAACATTGTTATTAAAAATTCAGATATCGAACTTTACCAAAGTTCAATACACCCGGACGACCTTATACGTAAATTAAATCACCGAAATAATCGTATCGATAAAATCTCATTGTTTTCAACACTCGAGTCTTTCGCGGGCTTCCCAATGAGATGTTTATACACGGCTTACTATCGTTCGCAATGGTTGTTACTTTACGAAACTCGATAGCGCGTTCTCACCCGCCCAAAATAGATAAAACAAACATCACCGATAACACGCTCGATCCCTCGTATTTTTCCTCGGTCACGCAACTTTGTTAATTAATTAATTAATTAACCTTTTCTTCCTTCGTGTCGTTTATAACGATGGAAATACGTGTGTTTATAATTTACCACCTTTTACGAACTCGTCAACTGGATCTGGAGCGTCGGATTTTCGTGATAGGGAAAAATCAATGAGGCCCACATTGAAAATATCTAGAGTAATGAGATTTTATCGGAGTGCACGAAGAAACATATATATATATATATGTGTATTGATTTTTACCTAATCATTTAGCCAGCAGTAGCCAGACGCTCTATAGATATATATACCGGGTGTCCTAAAAATTTCGGATCGTCTGGTGCCTGTGGTTCGCTGGTGGTGTCACCAATTCACGTGCCAAAAAGATCGTGGGAAAAATCAATGAGGCCCACATTGAAAATATCTAGAGTAATGAGATTTTATCGGAGTGCACGAAGAAAGATATATATATATATATATATGTATTGATTTTTGCCTAATCATCTAGCCAGCAGTGGCCAGACGCTCTATAGATATATATACCGGGTGTCCTAAAAATTTCGGATCGTCTGGTGCCTGCGGTTAGCTGGTGGCGTCACCAATTCACGCGCCAAATCCGTGCTCCCAATTCGCGATAGTTTTCAAACGACCGATGATTTAAATTGTCCAATCGGAGAGCTGGAATCAGGTTCGAACTTTAAACTTGGACTATGGGACGTTGCGTAGCCGAAGTTTAAAGAGACAACGATTGTCGTCGACGAGAGGATAGAATGGAGACAATAGTTATCGGCTGCATGAGTTATAGCTTGTCGATTGTAGGCTGTTCGGACTTTGCTCGCTCACTCCCATAGCACGAGCTCTCCGATTGCTCGACTTGGATCGTCTCCCATTTAAAAACTATCGCGAATCGAACGTGCGGACTTCGCACGTGAATTTGTGGCGCTGCTAGCTAACCGCTGCTTCTATGTGATGCGGTATTTTTTGGACACCCGGTATATGTATGTATATACAGCAGGGTTTATCTGTTTACCCTGTTTTTCTTGTGATTTTTGTAATTAGCAGTGGATTCGTTAATTTCCATTTCTTATTACGTTTCCATCTCTTTTCACTGCTGTCGAGTTGGATCATTAAAAACCCTTTTGTTAGTTGAGAACTGTATTATGAAAGGAGCTTATTCTCCAAATTATATGTTTTTCGAAAAATAATAATATGAACGGAAATTGTTGACGATTAATTTTTTATCGATAAAATCTGAGGAGCCCCCGTGTGCTATTTATATTTTTGCATATATGTACATGCATTTACATGTACATTGCACACGTTTGCATTTACATTTTCTAAAGTTGTTGTTTTTCGCAGCCACAGTTGAGACTGGGCGATGATACGTCAGTCAGTCAGTCTCCGTAAATCAGCGCTTTGATTTTTATGTAGACAAAGATGAATAAAGATTATATATATATATGTAGGTTGGCGCGACGGCTTTTGCGGTCTTATCATATTGGCGCAAACGAGGCCGGGTTGAGGTCGATTTTCATTGCACGTGCAATGCGATGGTCGGTCGCAAGGTCGCTCGGTTCGAAACGACTGAGAAGGGAGACATTTGTGGGCCAGCTTTCGTTCCTTCGCGGCTAAAGATTCGACCGAATGATAAGCCGGTTCAATCTCTCCTTTGCACCAATCGAAAATACATCTTCGCATAATATTAAATACATATAAATATTAATTGAAATAATAGAGTACAAAAAATAATTAAATACAATCGATTTTATAAAAATATTTGCAAATGAAAAAGTTGAATTACAAGGACTTTAAGTAATTGGAGAAAATAATATTCGTATCGTTGCAGTGAGTCACAGAGACGCGGTCGAGAATGAAGTTCCCAAAGTGAGGAAACTTTGAAATAATAATAAAAAGGAAAGAATAAAAATAGGGCGTCATCCTGGCGCGCGCTCAGGATCTCATGAGAGACCTGGATCGTCCACCCTCGTCGTCGTCTTCCGCGTCCTCGGACAAGTATCACTACAGGATGCCCGGGCCGACGCCGGAAAGGCCTCGTGCCCAAAGACTCAATGACATCGAGCAGCATACATCTAGGGTGAGTCATCGATCGTCACAAATCGACTCGTTCTTCTTTCCAAGATCAATTTTCATAATGTCCATTGAAAAACATTTTGTCCTTTGAAATTTATTTACTTATACATTTTCCTCGTTGGTAAAGCAATTTTATAAATCCATTTTTTACATGAACTGCATTTATAAATAGAATTTTTATAGAATTTGTCGTTAAAACGTCTTTTTTTATTTTTTTGATGAAAGCAGGGAAAAGTCGAATCCAATGGTTTAAAAAATATTTAATAAACAGAGAATAGCAATCAATTTTTTTGGTTTTAGATTACGACATATTATTTCATTTATTTTTTCTAGTTTATTCAGTTAAAGTGCGTTTTTTTCCCCTCTAAGACAATAGGAAATTTATCGAGTCGATTTTTATATTTAGATTACCCTAGTTTTAGCCCCTAGCTACCCTCGAGTGAATTACACAATGTGTGTAATTATAATAATTTTTTCGATAATGAGAAATTGGGTCGATACTTGTTATTCGCCTTTATTTCGAAAAAAATCTAAATAGTGTACTCGATTATTATTTGAGATAACGTTTTGTTTTAAAGTTTGATCGATATTGCTCATCATTCTTATCGAAGATAGAGTAACAATGCATATATGATATATAAAACTATCAAGTTTAATTGAGAATTAAAATAATGGTAATAAAAAACAATTCTAAAGATCTTGACGCAAATCCCAGTTGAAGACAAGATAGTAAAAACTCAATAAAAATGGTTCCAGTAATTTTTAAGTGATACTGGAACGAACAGATGGACGAAAATACTATAAATTTATTTGCCCTCATATTGGCCCTTGAATAAGCAATAGAGCAAACTTTTTCAAAATTTGGTTCTATGTAGAGCGTTTTTACCTCGACGAATTTTAATTATTATTTAATTATCTCTTGAATGCATCATCGTATAGAAACACAGAATCCGGTATTTTAATCCAAGGATTAAAAAACTGGCAGTATTAGCAATTCTTCTAATTTTCCAAAATGAAGCTTGAACGCGACTATAAAATATTTATTTGTTCCACCTGTAATGCTTTTGCTTTTTACAACCCTTAATGCTAAATACAGACTGACTATAAAATACATAACAATTTAATTTTCGTATTTGCCACGTTCTTAGACTTTGACTCGATTTGTCAATACTTTGATTATCCTGCAAAATAAAAAATCTCGCGATTAATAGTTCATCGATAATATTGCAGTGGTTTTTATTATTTCTACCATGAAAAAAAAGCCATACAAAATTGAATTGAATTCACTCGATTATTCAGGAATTTGTATATTGCTTTTATCGCGACGTCGCGAGCGTCGCATGAATTTCTATATTCCAGAAAGTATTTATCGATGGATCTCACGGAAAGAGAGACAGACAGACAGAGAGAGAGAGAGAGAAAGGCAGGCAGGCAGGCAAGTTTCTCGCACTTTATTTGCAATACGGCGACGTTTTGCCGGAGGTTGAATAGCCACCGACGACGACGAACGACAAACGTCGTCGACGACGACGACGGCGACAAACCCCTCCGGAAAAGCGTCTGGAAAATTCCTATTAACGCCGGAAATTCTATTAGGACGATGTAATCGTCGTCACGAAGTGAATTCTGGCTTTCTAAATTGCTTCTGGTATTGCCTAGGCGATGGCTCCGTTGGTACCTCCCGCTTCGTAGATTCGTAGTTAATCTCTCTAACGCGACGCCAGCAGCCACGTAACGATCGACATGAGAAAATTTCAACGATCGAATAATTATTTTCGTTCTTACTTCTCTCGGGAGATTTTTTCACGTGACCGGAAGCTTTACCGAAAAAGATTTATATTCACGTCGTGGCCTCCTGTATTATATATACATTTATGCCTATACGTTAAAGTCTTCCTCGTGTTAAAATCATCGAATATTCGTTAAAAAAAAAGCGATTCTCGAGTAATCTGTTTAATCTGCAGCTCGCCGCTATCCAAATGATGTTATAGCGCCAAGAGAAAGAGAAAGAGAGACGGAGACACGATCGATTCGATCGTCGAACGCGTGGCGACTCTTCCATACGACTCTTCCATCTGCGCGAAACGAACCTTTTTTTTTTGAGAATGATAACAAGAATTACATAAACGAAACAGTCGTCTTCCACAAAAATTCGTTTTATAAATTCCGCCTCGTCCTTCTTTTTTTTTAAATCATTTTTATTCAAAATAATATTAACGTTGAAAAAAAAATCGTCACGTTTCTTGAAAATAATATTTAGAAAATTTTCGCGATATCGTGCTCTCTTATTTTATTTTCAATTCCATTGTATTGACTTTTCTTTATTTTATCCGTATTTTTATTTCGTGAATATCGGTGGAAACCGAGAGTAAATGCGACCGAATGCAAACAAGGAAATGGCGTTGTGCGCATGAAATATGTATCAACAGTTTCGTATGGTAAAACTCGGGATACGCTTTTTCCGAAACGAAACCGACTCGATATGCTTAATAACACTCGGTCGGACGATAGCAGTAACGTGCCGAAAAGTCGGAAGACGTCGTCGGGTGATGAGAACTCGACGAAGAAGCTTTGCACAGTTAACGCGTTTATCGTTCTTGCGAGAAACAAATATATTTTTAGAACTTTGTATAAGCTTTTGTATATGGCCAAACGTTGGGTATTGTGCACACACACACACACACACACACACAGATTATACGTTGGTTGTTTCGTTTCCGGCGTTTCTCTCTGCCACCAGTTTCGCGAGTCAATCTCCGCAGTCTCCATCCGGTAAACGTTTCTGGACCGAGTCAAAACACTCGTGCAATTTACAATGAGCGGAGGGAGGCTTAAGCTTCTTTATCCTGGAATTCTCGAAGGGCGTTTGTAAGCCCTTCGACGCGAGATCGACAATAAGATTTTTAACGAATTTAACTTTCGGGGATAAAAACGTGATTTGATAATAAGGTCTGGCTCGTTTCCGAAAGACTGGGGGTAGATATCGATTGGAACGTAGCTCGGTTAATTTCGAAGAATTGAATAATAGGAATTATTGTACGGTGAAGAAAAAAAAGAGAAAAAACGTGATAACCAAAAAAAAATATTTCGTTTTAGCAATAATAATAAATTTTTAAAAATTACTCCTTAATTTTTATAGAAAATCCCTCTTTTTTTAGAGACATTACAATTGATAAAGAGTAATAATTTCCGAGATTGAAATATGACGCGAACAAAAAATGGAGAAAGGACGATGGCGACGATAACGTTTAACCCTTCGATTGCACGAGGGGTTATTTTGACCCAAGAAAATTTCTATTATTGATCGTATTTTTTAAAGCAAGCCCCACTCTGAACGAATATTTTGGCATTCAATTTTCGTTTTGGCCAAAAAATAACTTTAGGGCCACAAAATATGGATATTGTACTACAAAAAACATCTTTACAAAAAAAAACACAAAATAATACATATTTACCGAGATACAACGATTTGTAAAACGCCTTGGGTCGGATTGACCCAGTATGCACTTATAGATCCTTGGGCACATAGTCTGCCTTCGAAGGGTTAATTTCTGTAATATTGAATTTTAATCATCGCTCGAAAATCTTTCTACAACCTCCCTTCTTCCATCTCAAACAAACGATCGATACTTCTGATAACCAAAAGTAATTTCCGGAGTAAAAATATTTCAAACATTTGTTTTTTCAAATTTAGATAAGAATGCAAGTTCCCTTCTGTCTACGTCAGTTTTTCTGATGCCACGATTTTCGCACTCGAAACATAACGCATAAAAGAAAATATAAACGAATCGTTGGTAACGACGCGTCTCGCTGTTGCATCGTACAACCCTCCGGGTCTTTATACGTTGACCCGGTCCGTTTTGGAGCATCCACTCGAGAGCGAATAATCTCGGTCTATCGCACGTGTATATCTCTACCTATTCCCTCCATACACTTAATCTCTTTCGTATATCTCGTATCCGCGACGTTGCGGTCCAGATCCACTTGCCAAGAAAGCTCTTGGGTGCTTGACTCGTTTGCTTGGAATATTTTTTCTTTTTTCTTTTCTTTTTCTTCTTCCGTTTTCTTTTTTCATTCGGCGGCCTCGATGATAACTTTCCCCCCCTATGGCGAACCTCCCTAACGACGGGGTAACCGCGGGGGAATGCGGAAGTTGGCTCTCCATTTCGCACTCGCGCTCTCCCGTGTCTACCTCGCGTCCTTCCATCCCGCATGCGAGAACAAATCGATAGAATCTCGCGCGCCTCTACCACCAACCCCACCACCAGCCCCCCGACTTCACCCCCCCGTGCCACGACTCGCTTTCAACTCCTTGTTTCATATAGATATATCCTTGGATATTTTACGCGTAAACAATCGATTTAAAACCGTACACCATCCTTGAAATAATTAAAAATAATTGTAATTCAAAATTTCAACCAAAAGAGAATAAAATTGTTCGATAAATTCGAAAAAACGAGATTAAAATTGAAAACTTCCATTCGATTAAAACGTTTCCTATAAGAAATTGATTTTTCTAATTTATTATCTCGTTCGATATTAATTTTTTGCCTACGAATTATAAACTCTCTGTGCTGAAAAATCCTCATTCTAGTGAGATTTTCTAAACAGTCGTTTCGACATAGGGAATCAAATTTCTCGAAGATTTTCTATGATTTTGGCAAATATTCGTGCACGTATCACTAGCTTGCCAAGGTAAATGCCAATGGTGATTTGAGTAAGAAAGAAAGAGAGAGAAAGATATAAACGTTAAAAGGGTAGAGTCGACTTAGGTAGTACCGGTGTACAGTCGTTCATCAGTAGTGGGCTTGGTCGTAGCCACGGTGGGTCGTTCATCAGTGGGCGTCGTAGTCGTAGTTAAAACACGCGAACGTAAAACACTCAATTTTTTTTTTCATTTATTTTTTTTCATGCCAAAGTCTCGATAGCAGCTTTATCGTGTGACCGAGGTGTGGTATCATAGTTTATTGGACGCATAGTACGATAAACTCGGCATATGAAACAAATTCACCGATTACAGTAAATTCACGACTCTTTTTATTGTTATTATTATTAGTATTATTATTATCATTAATAATCGCACTAAAAATAATAATTTCAATATTTTAATAACATCCTGGTCTCATTTTTAACTCGGCAAAATATAAATAGTATCGATAATTATACTGCGACCAAATTTCTAGAGCACTTGGTATATTGTTTATTATGTTCAGATCGGCAGGTAGGTTAAAGTGGGGGTGAGCAGGTTCACAATTCTATACAAAATTGATTACAGCAATAACGAAATATTTTCATTACATAAAACACCAGAAATAATTTTCAATTTCGAACGATAAACAATATTTATCCGAATCATATCAATAATAGTTACATTCCATTTTTACCATTCTCATGATTTTTCTCCCATCCAATCGAACTATCACTCCATAAATATAAACGTCGCGATAACTTCTTCTCTCCAATTGAAAAAGAAACCCAACCCGTATCGATTTACAAACTAAAATAAAAAAAAATAAAAACGAAACAAAAGAAGGAAAAAAAAGTATCAAGGTCGCTCGAAAAAAAATGAAATTGGACGAAAATCGTTCGAGCTCGTGCTCCGACGATAAATTCTCCCTCCGGCAATTTTTTCTTTCCACCCCTTTTTCTTTTATCTTCTTCTTTTTTTTCGGATAACCTTGTGCGGCGGTCGGGCGGAAGATGCGCGAGAGTTGAGTATCGACGCGCGTGTATTTTCCCGGTGTACTTCGCCTCGTGCCTGCGGGGAGATCCTCGCAGTTGTTACAATCACTCGAGCTGGTCATACGCGCTTTTCAAGTACGGAGGGAGAGGAGG
The DNA here is from genome assembly GCA_964017225.1 of Netelia inedita. NCBI lineage: Eukaryota > Metazoa > Arthropoda > Insecta > Hymenoptera > Ichneumonidae > Netelia > Netelia inedita. The sequence goes on from OZ024923.1 coordinate 11,667,081, forward strand.
AAATTGCCAAAAGCAAGAGCAAGAGAGTACTTCTTCTGTTCGACGCGTGTGCGTTAATAATGCTCGCTATACCAACCGTGCGTAACGGCCGTGAATGTATATGGTGAAGAGCTATATAGAGCACGTATAGTTGGCTATATAGCGAATAGTGTTTGCCCTCAAACTCTGGCTTTTCCGACTCGCGTACCCTCCCGAAACTTGGACGCTTACAACGTATATAGAAAATTTATACGATCCATATATACATGCTATATATATGTATATATGTATATATAAAATACGAAGCATACGCAGCGACGCTCACGCTCAGTGACCCAGTTTCGTCGGGACTCGCGATCCCCGCACTACGCGAGAAGCACGCTCTCGCGCGCGCATTTTCCCTCGTTCGGTGTACAGACGTTCCGTCGCGACGTCGTTCCCTGAAAAAAAAAAATCCCCCGATCGTTCTCGTCCCTCTGAAACGAGGAGAGATATTTTAGTTTGTTAACAGTTTTATTCGGTCGTGAAAGATTTTTGGTATTGTTGGGTTATATTTATATATATAAATGGATTTAATGTGTAGATAGAAAAATATCGACGTAGATAAAAAATGTACATGGGGAGTATGTACACATAGGACGAGAGAGGATTAAAGTTGGCTGACCCAGCGACTTCGGTGACCCGTGTATAAAAGTCTCGTTCTTTCGTCGCGTTTCTTACTTGGAGAAATAATAAACATTTTATTGCGACGAGTAGTCGCCAGTGATCTCTGGCATCTGGGCGAGATACGGTCGTGCCAAGATCGTGAAAACGAAGGAAAAAAGAAAATAAGATGATTATCGGAAGAGAAAATTGATTCGATAGAAAAGAGTCTTTTTTTTTAATTGTAAATTCGATAATCTTGGTTCGTAGGAACGTGACACTTGTTCTCTTAATTTTCGGACGAATAAATTTGGCGAAAATTGATAAAAAAAAATCGACTCGAATCGCGGTATGAAAATGTCAACATGGTGAAGATCAAGGGATATTTGACTTTTGAGGGGGGAAAAAAGATACGAAGGAAACGTGCAGTATGACTGTGTGGAAGAAGGAGAGACTTTTTAAACAATTAAACGTACTGGGTGTTGTATAGATATATCGGTTAATGTAGTGAAGAGATATAAACGAGTGTGAGTGTGTTTGTGTTTGTGTGAGAAAGAGGACAGCTATGCGTCGAGTGTTAAGCGGTTGCGGCAGCTGTTCCTATCATCTCGAGGTACTATACACACTTAAAGAAACGTGACGAAAAAGAAAAATCTCACATACATTTATATATATTTATACAGATATGGTCCGTTTCACGATTAACTACCGAGCCATCCGAGCAAGAAATGTTCCAGTCTCTTGCCATTTTCATATTTTATTTTAAATCGTAAAAATAAATAATTTGACGAATTTCATTATTTTATTTTTAAATCATGGGTTTTTTATTAAATCGATGTCGAACTGTTTTCGCGTTGGGCGAAATTAATATTGTTTTACCTATAATCAGCTTCGCCTTTTTTTCTATATTTATTTGGGAAGGACGTACGACGTATGGTTTTCGTTGATAAAAATTGCGCTTTTTATTCGTTAGAAATAATAATGTTTTTCTTTTTCTTTTGGCAAATATGGATTTAATTGAGGAGGACACGAATGTCGTAGTATGTGAAACAATTAATATATGTTTTTAATTATTGTATACAATAATGATATTTTTTTTCCAAAGCTGTCCATTATTTTATATTATTAAAAATAATGATCATTGAAAATCAAGATTTTATAAAAAAAAAACACAAACTTTTTTTTAAAATAATTGTTTTCTGAGCAATTACAAAACGATCTACGATAAATTCACTCCATAAAATAAAAATAAATAAATAATTAAAAACAAATTTTAAATAAAAACCCGTAAGATCAGTTCAGGTCTGTTAAAAAATCAAAAAAAAAAACCGTAGATAAAGTGAAAATTTGATGCTAGATAGCTCGGTGGTCGATGTTGGAACTACACGTACGTGCCGTACGAGAATACAAAGCTGACATTATACACGGAAGGATTGAAGCGTCGAGAGGCTTGGAAGTTTTGAAAATATGATTTAATTGAGTTACCGAGACCAAACGAGTCGCGAGCAAGCCCTCCTTTTACGTTTCGCACTCGTCGTCGTCGTCGTCGTCGTCGTCGTCCCTCCTCCTTTAACATCTTCGTCTTTTCCTCCTCTTCTCCGTAGCACGCGTTTATAATACATATGCAATTGCTCGCAAAGAGGAAATATATACGCACGCACGAAACTTATATACATATATATATATATAAAATACACGTGTGATGTCTGTCGCGCCTTTTGCGCGACGCATAATAATTATTTTACCGTCGTTGAAAAGTCAGCGTGTGTCCCTTCTCGCGCGTATAAGTACGTGCATACTCGGTAAATACACTTGCACACATATATATTTATATATATTTATTTACTGCCGGTAATACGCATATGCGAGCAAAATGCGAAGCGTTGAAAAGGTGACGCTCGTTGACGAGGGTAAGGATGCGTCCACGACGAAGACGACGACGACGACGACGACGATGCCGACGACGACATCTCGTTCACCATACGCGTGTGTCTCTCCATATTACATTTCCTCCAGAAGAAAAGTACCGGGAACGAAGAAGTCGAGACTGCCGGTTATTCGAGTCAAATCTATTCAGTGACTACCCGGGAATACCCGCGGACGCGTTTCTGTTTGTCATGAGTGATCCGAGATGTCGACGCTCGCGATCGTTCAACGGGACGTTCATTTTTAAATGTATCGTATGTATTTTATTTTTTATTCTTCATTTTTATTCCTTTCGTTACATTGGACAAGTATTTTTATTCAAATGTTTTTTAAATTTATATTCAATTGATTATTGGATGCTTAAATCGTGAAATAATTCGTGAGGGATTCATTGATTTTTATTAGGATTTTATTAGGATTTTAATTATTAGATATTTATTTGTAATTTAAAAAATATATTTTGAATTTATAAAGAGAGAAATATTGTAGAATAGTTTGGTCGATGTAGTGAGTATATTTGAAAAGCTAAGTGGTCGACGATGATTCCTCGGTTGTTTATTTGTATTCGTTATTTTTAGAGAATTTTGAAGCCGATGTGAATCTCTCTGTCTCGATGGGCTCGTGCCAATTCTCTCATTTTCCGACTGATGTCGCGAGAGGATCTCAAGTGGCCCTCGACTTTGTTGGCAAACCTCGGCCACATTGTCAAAGGGGGACTTTGCGTGAGTGCGAACGTACCCACTATTTTCTATCCTCAATTATTCGTTCGATCCCCTAACATTCGATGAAGAAAAATACATTTTTATTGCAACTCGTTGGTGCATTTAATCCCCGTAAATAATCGTTTTGGATCGATACTCCATACACTCTATTCTACATCTGTCTCTATTTTCCCGTAGGCTAACTCACGTAGCAACTTTCGATAGACTTTTTCCTTTTTACGATTGATAGATTAGTGAGTAACACGCTTGAATGGCATTGAGGCTAAACGGGGTGATGATCCTAAACAGCGGCTAATTTTAAATAGTATTAACTCAAGATTTATTGCTAATTTTTTATAATAGTTTCAATCATTTTTTTAAACTTATTGATACTCTTGAATTTTCAGAATTTCATTATTGTATTTAAAAAAACATAAAAGGCCATTAATTATATATTTTTTAAAACGTTGGAATATCAATTATTCAAAATTGAACGATTTTTTGTAGAATTGTAATTTCAATTTAATTGAAAATTTCCATCATTCGCTGTCTATAATTATTGGATTATCATGAATAAAATAAATTCAATGATATTAAAATATGAAATCGCCATTCGTTTCATAAGCTCGTTTCTATGTTGAATATTGCGATCGTGCATGTGCAAATTAACGCTGACCAAGATTCGGAACTTGGTAGTCTTCATTTATTATTGCAGCTGCAATTTCTCAGTAATTTATGCATCTTTGATATGGAATATATAAACATGCGAGTGACAAAAATTCACGATGACTCAGACGTTGGAGTTCTTTATTTACTACGGGGCGTGAATCAATTTCATAATCACAGTGGGGATTGTTTGCGATTATTCGCCGCTCGTTCGTCATTACTCGATCACGAGGCCGATGCTGTACATTTTCTTATTATCATTTCTTACCGATGCCCAAATATACATTACCAAAGGATCTTTTTGTACGATTTAACCTTAGGCCTATTTTTATTCCACTCTTCGATACGATCGAAAAGAAAAATATTTAGTAAAATAATTTTAATCAATATTAATGCTTCGATTTATTATTCGTCATCGCTCGATTTTTAAATCGAACAGATCAGACTTTTTAAAAGCCTATAGGACAATATTTTGGTGACGTTTTATAAAAATAAAATGAGTCATTTACTCGAAAATTCATCCGGAAGTAATTTTATATTTAAAAAATAATAGCCATATAATCTAATAGTTCAACGATAAATAATAATTTTAAAACAAAAAGAGAGAATAAAAATCATGCGAATAAGAAATTTACCCATTTTCTCTTTACTACGTAATTTTGCTTACAAAGCTCCCTCCATGAGCACGCGTACGGAAGGTTTTCCAATTTTATCTTCATCATAAATACAGCTTTATGAGCGACATTGTATAATGAGGAAATTCACATTTTTAAATTTGCACTTTCCTCATTTAAAAAAAAATTATTCTGCATTTTTTTGCGTCACATATGTCCGAAAAATTTTCCAAACTACATATTCTCGACAATTTGCAATATTCCAGTACTCCGACCCAAAAATGTATAAATAAATATTTTTTCATGAAAATAACGCGAATATAATAATACCAAAATAATCTCAACATCAAATTATTATTTATTAATTAAAAAAAATGTATCCAATTGATTTCCTCCGATCAAAAACAATAACCATTATTGTTCTCGAATTGAACATATTCTTATGTTTAAACTATATAAATATTCACAATTATTGACTCTCAAAGAAATTTGTTTAGAAACATTAATACGATCGTGGATAAAATTAATGATATTCCACAATTAATTACTAATTATCGCGTATATACGCGATGAAGAACGTTGCAAAACGCGTCAGGTGCGTTGTCGTACGGTGCCTTGCCGGTGGTTATCCGCATAAGCGCGAAATACGCGCAGGAGTGTCGCGTGCTGGAAAACAAATAATAAAGAAAAAAGTAAAAAAAAAGAAGAACGAGCGCAAAGTTCTGCGTCGCTGGAAAAGAGCAGTAATAAACATTCCTGTCGCGGCCTCCCCCGAGAGAGAACGCTGCGCGTCGAGCGCGGACCGCCTCTTTCATGAAACGTAATGCTGTGTAACGCACACACCGTCGTAATCCCATCGGGTAGGGAGAACGACGAGACTATCGTGGTTCACGCCCGAGTGAGAAAAATGCTCGTTGAAAAATGAGGTGGGGATGTAAAAAAAAGAGAGAAAAAAGAGGATGTAGAAAAAAAAAAATAAGCAAACGCGCCATCGTCGCAGCTGGAATTTTTCTATCGATCGAACGCCACGAGCGCGCGAGTCTATCGAGTCTGTTTAGAAAACTCGACGGGCTTTTCAGTTGTTTAAACGGGAAATAAGAAGCCGCCAAGAGCTGCATTCGCATTGCGATGCATTTTTCAATTCCATTTCTATTCGGGAACGAGAAGAATCGTTCGATGAGACTGAAAGTTAATTATCCGATGAAATCTCGCGTTGTAATTAACTGGTTAGGCTCGATTAATTATTCATTGAGATGTTTAATGAATCGGGGAATAATTATTCATTCTTGATTCTTTATTGCAAAACGTAATAAGAACGTACTTCTCTCTCGAGTAACGCGTCGTTAATGAAAAAGAATAATCTGGAGCTCTCCAATTAATAATTATTTTTTTAATTCTAATTTTTCTTTTTAATCAACCAAATATCTGTTTTTCTTTTAATTAAAATTATTTTGTATTTTTTCTGCTTAACAAAATGTATTTGCCTCGAAATAAAAATAAAATCATTTACTTGAATTTGAAGAAAAAAAAGAAAAAAAAGTCTATTTCCATTTTATTTTTGTTTAACATTTTTTAATTCGACGTTGCTACTTAATTTCATTAATATTAATGAAATTATTAAAAATTTCTTATTGATGAGACTCATCGTAAATTCTTACTGCTCTTTCGACAATCCTTTTGAGGACGATCGTTTTTTTTCATTTCTCGCGAAGAGCCATACCCCAGAGGATCGAAGTGGAGTAGTTCTCGAACCCCATAGTGGAATGCACGTATGTGTACAGTAGGATCAACAAGATAATTGGCTGGAAGCTCGGGTAATTGAGCAATCCAACTCTTCGTTCTCTTTGTCACGTTTTGTTTGATGCTTGAGAGCAAATCGTCGAAGAATCAACCCGTGGGCACAAGTTTAAAAGGTTTCTTTCGTCGTCGCGTTTTCAATCGCTATTTCCTTTCTCCCTCTCTATAAATATGGGTAATTCCACCGTTAACCACCAAATCATTTGATATTAACCGTACAACTTTAATACTAGAAATATTTCAAACGATATATCTAAAATTTTCCCAAAAATGAAAATAAAACATTTCACCCATTATTGTTCTCATCAAACGGCCGTCATTCTATCAAATTTAATTGAATATAAAAAAACTCATTTTTGTATAAATAAGAAATAGTAAAAATCCAAGAGGAACGTGAGACAGTTTTATGAAAAGTTTGTTTTTAAAGTACTGGCTGAAAATAAAAAAGTCGAAGGTTTAATGAATCAATATTTATTTTAATACACACCAGAATTCCTCGAAAATTCGTAAGGTCGAAGGTCTTAATTTTGAACGAATCGTTGATTTTTACGACAAATAAAATAAAATTTCACAAAGATAAACGAATATAATATTTGGTGCGGGTTGACTCGTTGGTTTTGATAGAAACGACCCATATATGTTTACACAAACACACATGTACACGATAGATAGGTCGAGACACACGTGTAGAACGAGCGAATCACCATCGTCGATTCTTTTACTTACGTTACTTTTCTTTCTTTCTCGCGTATGGAAGGAAACAGTACGACTTGAATTGACAATCGGGCTCCCGCATCTTTCTGGAACGAATTCCCGGCGTGCTGTACCGCGAGTTTGTCAGTCCTCTTTCTCGTCACGTATCGAAGCCACACGATTCGTGTTCGACCCGCATATTACCACACGGTACGATTTATCAAATACTCAGCCACGTTGACTCGAGGTTGTACGTTCGTTTTTTTTTATTCGTATTACGGTGTACTCCATTTTATTTGACATGTTGTACAATGTCACATCGGTCTGACACAGCTTACCTATATACCTACTTTCTTGAAGCATTGAAAAAAAAAGTCGGTCGTTGTGAAAAATCGTTTTTCGTTTATCACGTTTATAAAAGGTATTCCTCAAAACGTTGCTTCTTTTATTGATAGAAAAATTATTACAGAGTACAAAAATGTACGGTGTTTAGTATAATTTTATTACACTATTTTTTTCGGTGATAAAAAAGAAATGGTACGTTTTAAAAAAATATTTATATTATGTTTTGAAAATCAAGTTCAAGTTTTAATCAAATCAGAATCAAACCGTTGAACATCACTCTGAACGAGTTCGAGCTCAAACTCTAGCAAACAATCCCCCAAGACTCGACGAATTATAAAAAAATTTCTTATTTCGTAAATAATTAATTTCGCCTGTATTTTTCGATTAAAATCCACTTAGAAAACTCGAAAATTATTATTAAAAATCATTTCATCCATACATCGCAACTTTTTAATTAGAATTCGAATTTATTTTAATTTTTTTTTCTATCTTTGTCGTTGAGAAATAAAAATTGAGTAAAAATGTCGTCGAGGGTGCGTCGATTGGTAAGGAAAAAAGAGCCCTTTAGAAATTGTACAATCAACGAGCAAATAATGGTAGTTTGCCATTTGGTCTCGTGTAGTACACGTTGGACGGAAGTAGAGCTTGACCGAGTGGTGGTGTGTGCCTCGTGCAGCAGACACACAGAACGCTCATTCATCCGGCTCTGTAGAGGCACGGAGAGTCGCAAAAGAACAAAAAGAAACGAACGTAATATGAATATTCCCATTCAACGGTCCGTTGAACTCCCCGGGCGAAGAGGCAAAAAGCCCCTGTGGGCATCATCATCCTCCGGAGCTTCTTCGGTTACGAGACAGATGTCTCGCAAATTTTTCCTCTTACCGAGCTACCAACGACTAACAATCTTGTAAGAACACGATGGGGAGAGTAGCCGACTTCAATTTTCCCCCTGATAGTCCTCGATTACTCGCTTGTAATGGTTTACAAATAATTTAAAAAAAAATCTCATGCATAATAATTTAATTATGTTATTTACGAATTGACTGAAACATTAATTGAACGCTGAAAAAAAACACAAAGTTTTGATTTATTGATTAATTTATCTGGCCTGTATTAATTTTAAATGATATTGAATTATACAAGGATCGTTAATTCTTTTTTAAATATTAATTTTCAAATGATCCAATCATTGGAATTATTTTTGAAAAAATAATTAGCGTTTCTTATAAGCATTACTCCTAATTAGTTTTTCCAATAAATAAAGCTCGTGCGAAATTAATTCCAGAAGAATTTGAATAATAGATCTGCGACAGTCTCCATAACAATGTGGGTCAACAATTCTTTCATATAAAAACACTTGTTTCTCAACAGTAATGTTAATTATGGCGTTTGAAAATAGGCTTCAACGATTATTGATTAAAATCATTGCGATCTCGAAGATGGACTCGTCGAGAGTCTTTCGTATGAGAAGAATCGTCCACAGAAGGCACGAGAGGCAAGAAAGAAGACGAAAAAAAGCCCCAAGACGCACCGCAGCTCTAATTCACGACGCACAATGATTCATCGCGTTACGCCGGCTTCAATTGCCAACGCAGACACCGAACGAGAATCCGAGATCTTTCCGTCTCTCTCTCTCTCCCCGTTCGACTTTAATCGTCGACTCGTACTTGCGGTATACACTCGCCGCGTCCAGTGGAAATTTATTGCTTCGGCTTTCGACGAGTTGAAAGCTCGACGATTCGATTGATGCGAATAAATGTAATATCCATAGATAGATTATCGCTCATACGCTAAATAAGGACTGAATCACCATTAGTGGCGTTATCGAAGCGCGAGAAACAATGAGAATAGACAAAAGCTAACGAAGAGAGAACCTAGATTACTCCCGTTTGCGTTTGTAACGATAGAATTGTTCGTTTGATCTTTAATTGAACGATCGTGTCGATGAGTCGTCGATTAAAATAATCGTGAGGTACATTTTGTTAATTCCTGTTTTATTTTTTCAGGGACTCGGCTGTGGACGAACCGAGGAGTTTGGCACACCGGTCAGTTCGGGCAGCAACATGGGAAGCGTCGCGAGGTTTCCAAAGCTCGACGAGTGCGCCCACTTTCATTACGAACACGTGGAACTTGGTGCTCTGGAAGTAAGTTTTTCATCGACCATTATATCGTTGTACAAAATTCTCTCTCTCTCTCTCTCTCTCGCTTAATCAAATTTCCAGACGACTGTTAATCTTGTGCTCCGCATATTTTTTTAATTACAATTTTGAACGTTATTTTTCAATATTAAGAATTATTTGCATAGCTACTTATTTGATTCGAGTAATTTAATTAACGTAATAAAAAACAATTAAATATTGATGAATCGTGTGCCTCCGGATCGTTCGTTGCAATAAAATGGCTGAAAATCGTTGTTTCCGGTTGTTGAAATGTATGCGACAAATTGTGTGTTTATTCGCAGGTATCCGTGACCGAAGTCCCAAACGACACGAGTTACGCCGTTCGCGTTACATCGGGCGATGCCTGTTGGACATTACAACGCTCCTATGAGAACTTTGTTATGTTCGACAAGCAATTGCATCGTTGTATATTCGACCGGAAGTTCTCGTCGCTCGCAAAACTGCCGGACTCGCAGCCGTCGAATGTGAGCGAGCTTCTGGCGACCTACTTAGAACGCTTCTCGCAGCTGAATCACGAGGGTCTGAATTGCGGCCCGGTATTGAATTGGTTGCAACTGGATAACCGCGGTAGGAGAATCCTCGTTCCAGAGTCCGACTCTTGTCCGATAAACACACCGGCAGTCGCAGCCGCTTATGCCGTTCGTCCGTACACCGCTCAAGCTCAAGATGAGATATCCTTTCAGGTAAACGAAAGAAAGATAGTCCTAATTACAAGCCTACACGTTGCTTCTTCATTATTTAATTAGCCTCAAAGTGCTTTTTTTAGGATTAAATGGACACCGGATTTTTTTACTTTCTCGTCGATACAATTTTTGGGAAAACGATCAAATAATTAGGAAGCAATGACTAAGTTTCTAATTTACACCGTTTTTTTCTTCATAGTTACGGTAGACAAATTTTGCTACGTGTTACACGATTCTACTTCGTATCGAAGGTCGTTTTTAATTTTTTGTAATTGAATTCAGTATTCAGTTTCTTCTAAAATTAATTAAAAAACATTTTAAGAAGAATTTCTGATGTTTGTATCGTTTACGCGAACAACGTAGAAATCTTTTGCAAATTCAACTCAACAAAGCAATTTTTTCTAAACGTCTCGAAGCTGATACTTTTCTAGAATTTTTGTAATTTGTCATTATCGTCCCAGTTTCGCAAATTGTCGAGAAAAATATTTTCCACGTCGGAGGCGTCGGTCGGTATGTTGATTGCTCAATAGGTTGCGTGGGAAAACTTGGCCTACGGAGTTACGGGGTCTGCTTGTATAACGGTATAACGGCCCGTTAATTGTGGCGAGAAGTTGTGAGAAACTGATGTATTATCCGCGAGAGTAACTCAGTCTGTTCACAGCCGAACCTCGTGCTCTTTAATCGAGATCAATGAAGAGAGAATCAACGAAGCTTTTCTTTCGGCTCGATGCCAAAAATAACTGACGCTCCAAAAATAAACCAACCCTTTTCTCCTCTCGCCACCAACGTCACCAACGTTTTTCTCTGTTTCTCGTTCCCGCAGGTCGGTGACATGATATCAGTGATCGATATGCCACCACCGGGCGAGAGTACATGGTGGCGTGGTAAGCACGGTTTTGCAGTTGGTTTTTTTCCCGCCGAGTGCGTCGCTGTGATCGGTGACAAAGTTCCGCGACATTTGACCGTCTCCACGACCGTTAGATCGAGATTACCAGTTAAACCGGTGCTTAGAAAGCACGGAAAGCTAATTGCGTTCTTCAGGTCCTTCATACTCAACAGACCGTCGAGAAGACGATTGAAACAGTCTGGTATACTGAAGGAGCGCGTTTTTGGTTGCGATCTCGGTGAACATCTGTTGAATTCTGGCCAGGATGGTGAGTTTATCCAACGAAGCGAAAAAAAACAAAGAAATAATTTTAAAAATGTCTAAATTACCAAGTCTTGATAATTTTTTGTTTCTAATCTCGTTTAGTCCCGGCCGTGCTGACTTGCTGCGCCGAATTTATCGAGAATCATGGTCTCGTGGATGGAATTTATCGTCTGAGTGGCGTGACATCCAATATCCAACGACTTCGTCACGCATTCGACGAAGATCGCGTGCCAGCTTTACACTCCGACGAGGGTATACTCCAGGACATTCATTCGGTCGCCTCGTTATTGAAAATGTACTTTCGCGAATTGCCAAATCCTCTTTGTACGTATCAACTGTACTCGACGTTCGTCGGTGCTGTACAGGCCAACAGCGACGCCGAGAGATTGCGAAGAATGCGGGATGCTGTGAGAAAATTGCCACCGCCTCACTACAGGTCAGCGTTTATTGCAGCGTCGTCGACGTAAACTACAGAGACGATACGAACGATAATATGTTGTCGCGTTACAAACAAATTCTGTGCTACGAGAAAAGAGGTCGCGTGCGGCACTGACGTTGTTGCTTTACAGGACCCTGGAATACCTGATGCGTCACTTGGTTAGAGTAGCGGCCAGAGGAGCAGAAACGGGAATGACACCCAGAAACGTGGCTATCGTATGGGCACCAAATTTACTACGTTGCAAGGAACTCGAGGTCGGTGGTGTCGCGGCACTTCAAGGTGTCGGTGTTCAGGCGGTGGTCACGGAATTTCTCGTCTGTTACGCCGAATTGATATTCGGCGATGGTCCGGTAGGACGACCAAAGTCATTGGCGATAACGACACCGGCGCGACTGTTGAGCCTCGAGGAAGCGAGAAATCGAACTTTGCGCTGCGAGTCCGACTACATCGAGGTTGGTGCCGGACCAGCTGGTTTGCCTCTGCACTATCACACGGTCATCGAATTGCCGCGAAAACGCAACGGCTCGAAACGTTCGCCGTCGTTGAATTGGCGAGCGATATTCGGTCGTGGTGGTTTCGGCGCGCGTGGAAAAAGTGCGAGGCAAGTAGGTACTCCGCCTCAAGCCGAGACGATGCCGAATTCGTTGAATTCACTGCGTCGTCTGCGTCCCGTCAAAAGTGCCGACAGTCTCGACGGCGAGGACAGCTTGGGTCCTCTCTTGGGTCCTCCGCCAACGAGACCGTGCGGGCACAGTCGTTCGGTGTCTCATGACTCGTACTTCGATCATCTCGCCGACGCGCCCAATCCAACCTCGCCACTCGATCTTTCCGAGATACAGCTCAACTTTGATCTCGAGGAGAGAGAAATGAGAATGTTCTCGGAGGAGGAGAGCGGCGGTATAGCTTCGGTCGAGGCGTCGCCGAGACGGCAGAGAAACGAGGAAGATGCGACCTCCTGCATCGCTATCACCGGTGGCTCCAAAAGGAAGAGATCGCGACTCGAGGAACGTCTTCATTGCGAGGTCGAGTTGAGATTCATCGATAGCCAAAGTCCCGATCAGGTGAACTTCTATCGATGTTTTTTTTTTGCATTCTCACGGAGTATGATTTGTCCAGGCGACGTGTAAAACGTGCATCAATATTTTTACTCTTTTTAAAGGGTTTTTTTTTAAATATAAATTAACATTAATTTTACACTGATTAATGCTCGCTATTTTATTGCGGTCTATCGAAATTCTTACAGATTTTGATTTCGTTCAATCAACACTTTTAAAGTAGCTCGCGTATTTATCTCGGATCTAGATAGGCCCAGGGAATTTGTCATTGAATGAAAGATCGATAATGCTAGAGTACGTTTTCCAACATTAAATGAATTTTAATTGTGCAATTTCGACACAGTGAGCACAGAGAAAGTCACCGTTGTAGCGTTTCAGTGTGTTTCGCTATACAACATTTTTTATTAATAATTAAATTAACGTATCAACAATTATGCTCGCCCTATAATAAACATTTTGGAAGATGTACGAAAAAAAATTAGGAAAGCTTACCGTACAAAATTCGTAGATCGACGAATTTCAAGTTGCTGCAAAAATAACGTCTTTCTTATTTCACCACATCGATGATAGAAAAGGACTGAAAGAAATCGATTAATCAAACAAAAGTTTTTCATGGCGCCTTTCACGAATAGCGAAAAACAAAATTGATTCCTTCGAAGAACTTTTAGTGAATATATCCTTTTTTTTTTAATTTTAGGTCATGATATCGGCCGACATTCATGGAATGGAAACGCCGTCACCACTGCCAACACCGGGATACTTACCGTTGCTCTCGGAAGCCTCGACTCCAATGACCCCGGCGACGATGCAAGGTACACCCATCGCGATATCACCTGGAACCGCCAACAGTCCTAGAATTAGTTTTCGAAGCTTTAATCTGCCGCTCGATCTGGACGAGAGTCGTAGCAGCTCGTTGGATGACAATTCGACAAAGCGACAGAGCACCGGCGCGTCTTCCGACAAATTGTCACGAGATCCTAGTCAAAGATTGTCCGCGACTTTGGACGATAGTAATAATAGTGTTAATAACGAGTCTTGCGAGAGAATAGAGACTTACGACAATAGGCGAGACGCAAGAGCGTCCACCCGCACCGAGACCGACGTAAACTCTTCGTGCTTGGGAAAACCCGAATTAAACAAACGAACGACGTGCTGCCAGGACCAAGACATGTTAGTTTCGTGCGAAAACTCGTCGGTGGATTGTTGCGATATTGTCGATCGAGAGGCGAGTGTCAAGACCATGGAAAGAACGAGTCTCGCGGATGAGGCAAAATCTCAATGCCACAATGGCGAATCTCGTTGCGACGTACGAGGCAAAGAATTGACGATCGACGTCTCGTCGAGCTTACAAAACGAGGAAAACGCTGCCGGTGGATCAGCGACGCGAACCAACGAGCCATCACGCGTGCCATCGTCGAGTAATACCGATCTCGATTCGCCAATGTCCTGCGAACAAACCCTCGAGGATCTTCCCGACTCGGGTTTCGTTATATGCGACAGTTCGGAGAAAATGTTCACGAGCACGGAGACTCAGGCATTGGCGACGAACACGAACGATTCGGGCGAATGGGTGATGATCGAGAGAACAACGGAATCCGTGACAACACCGACGAGCGAGGCGAGTAGTCCCAAAGATCCTCTCGAGGGTACGGTCGATCCGGCGATAGCGACCGATCCACCGAGATTGCGTTCGACCTCGGACAACGTATCGAGAACATCGTTGGATCTTACTATGGGCTCGACCGTCGATACGGACACATCTTGCATCGGTACCAGTGATTTGGCTGAAAGTCCTGTTTTACTTCAAGAACCTACCGAAATGTCGTACGAAGCGAATGAAGCGAAAGGCACCGTCGACGAAGATTCCAACGTTCTCCAAGACGTTGACGAGATTTTCGTAATCGACGATAGAAAATACGGTAGCGACAGACGAAACGGAAACGATAGAAGGTCTTCCGAGAGCATGGGAAATACGAAGGGTAATCTGGATTGTTCCCGAATGGAGCAGGGTAACGACGAGTGCGGCGGTTACAGTCTCAGACTCGATAACGAGAACGTATATCGCGGTAATTTAAACGAGGGAAACGTCGACCAGCTAGTCTCGATCGAGCAGGAGAATCTCAATGACGAAACGATGATGAATCAGAGCGTTGAAAAACGAAGAATTGCCAAGAGTCAGCAGAGAGGACATTACATACCGAGTATCGAGCAACAGAGGCGAAATTTGACCGACGCGAGATCGGACAATCAACAGCGTTTCGATCAGACTCAGGAAGATCATCGTGGTTTCTCGCAGAGTCCTCGTAAACAGCAGACTCTCCCGCATCATCAACAGCACCATCATCATCATCATCATCATCATCATCATCATCACAAATATCTTCCGAAACACATTCAAGAGAACGTGAAACGCAACAATATTCAAAACTCTCAGATCTGCGCCAATGGAGAAGTTGTGATAGCTTCGGAAAATGCCGCCGAGCCGTGTGAAATTGCTCACGCACCGGAAGGAGCTTCGGAGACGACTTCGTTGGATTCGTCCTGTACATTCTCTAACGCTTCCTCGCCCATCGACGATTCTGTCGTTCTTCGTGACACAGCGGCTATACTTCAAGAACTGGCTCTTCAAAGATTGTCCGGTGGTGTCGGTAGCGAGACTCCTTTACATCCTCGTCGACGCTACGACTCGGACGTGACGACGACTATGACGAGCGATCGACGAAGTTTCGATTCCGAGATCGGTCGTGAGATCGTGCGAGAGCGAAAGATGAGACAGGAGCTGGACACAGCCAGAGGAAAATCCGAGGAACCACCGAACAACGGTATGCAATATTTACCACCTTGTTTGCGCGCTAGACACGCGAGAGCAACGAGAGCCGCTCTCAGCAGATCTCTCGACGAGGGTAAATTCAATCGTATGACGGGAGATTCTTCTTTACCATCGAAACAAACCTCCGAGGATTCTCAGCACAATTCAACACCAAACGTCGGGACTGAACTCTCGATGTCGTCGTCCCCGAGTTCCGAGAAACTTCAATCGCGTAATTTAGGCGGTTTGGATCTCGGCGATCCGCGCTGTCGCGAGAGAATCGAAAAGTACAAAGAGGAACGACGAATGTTTCTTCGCGACAAGTACAGATCGGAGAGTTTTCGCGGCTCGACGTCGAGGAACAGTGAGGACGACGGGGAACAAGCTTTGCTGGCCAGATTGAAACAGCGTGCTTCCAGACCTTCCCTACATTGACCAAGTGATTATATTTGTAATACGAATATATATATATCATTTTCCGTGCGCTCGCTCGCTAACAATTTCTCCGGAATACTTGGGAAGAAAAGCAAGAATAGAGGAGGAAGCCTAACGTAAATGCGTAAATAACACGAATTAACTCATGTATTTTCCTCTCGTGATAAGGAGACGGCGGCTTAAGTTTCTTCGCCTAATCGATTAAACACTATAAATATATATATGTAGAGAGAGAGAGAAAGAGAGAGATAGTAAACTCAACGACGGCTAACCGTGCGGTTGGCTTCTCTCATCTTCATACCGTTTGCATTGTATTCGTTCTTTTTCTCTTTTTTTTTTTCGTTTTTAACTACTGGACAAATTGGTGAAAAATCTAACATTCCTAATCTCAATGATACTTCTGACATTGTAATGGGGAAGAAACTTCACGCAACGATTCCAATAGATTGGAAAACGATAAGCGTGCCAGAGCCAAATATTCTTTTTTTTTTCTTTTTTTTTCATTCGTTTTTGTTTTTCCATTTGACGTTTGACTCATGCCACGGTGCGACCAACCGACAGTACGATCGACGAGCATTTTCTTCTTTTATTATATCGATCTTTAAGTTTGGTCTGTAGTTTTTATAAATTGTTACGTTTATCGTGCGATACGCGAAGGTGTGTAATTGTTTCCAAGCTATCGCGACAAGTGCATTTATTAAAGTAAGCTTTTGGACTTGGATTCTCCACGTTGCGTTGTTCAATCGTTTGGGTTGGACCATTTTTGTGGTTCTTTATTATTATTATTTTTCTTTCTTCGTTTACGTTCATTTCGTGAGTTTACGTCGGGAAAGATCGTTTATTCGTAATTGTTACGTCAATGTGGTTGGCCTAATGCGCTTTAACGGCTCTGGCACGATGCTTCTTTCACTTTCGCTTGTTCGTTTGTTTCTCTTATTTTTTTCTTTTCGATACGTCGCCAAATCAATTTAAATTCAATACTAACTATCGAATTTTATAATTAAACTGTATTTAAATTAAGTATTTTATATATATATTATACGTAACGACGTTATTTTCTCACCGTGGACTGGCTCTTGGTGTTATAAATATCTTTTGTATATTCTCTAGATCTTAATTTTTAATCTCATATTATTAATATATTAAGTTTTCGCTGCGTTTATTATTTATGCTGCGCTAGCGTCATTTCAGACGAATCGTTGCTGAGAACAAAGAATGATGCTATTTAACAAACGGGTTACCGATCATTTGTTTCGTCATGTGTATCGACCATTCGAGATTATAGATAAATTACTCGAGTTTATGTTTAAAGAGTTCCTCGATCGCGTCTTCGAATCTTTAAAGAACAAAGATAAACGGAAATTCAACAGAAGAAACTAACAGACTCGACGGAGAATGCAATTGCGCAATGAGCTCATCTCCTCACCCTCGAATCCTCGAAGAGTCTGCGAACTCACTGAATACTTTACTCGCGTCTTCGTTGCCGTTCAAGGCATAATTGTATTATTAATAGAGACACTGTGCCAATTTATTCGGGCAAGAACTTTCGTCCGTTTTTCTTTATAACACCATATATATAAATATATATATATAAAAATACATATTTCACGTAGCAGGATCGAGGAATGTACCGCGTAGATTGTTTATGAATAATTTTAAAAAATGAAGAAAAAAAAACAAGAGGAGGAGAAAATAGAAAAATATACTACGTGAAATATGTTCGTGATTCGCGATCTGTGCTAAAGACATTGAAAGTTAATTGGCAATTGTAGATTATTATCGATTATAATGTGTTGTTGCATAGTCAATTTAAACGTATGAAAATTTCATCCAATGTTTCGACGGAGCTGTGAGAAAAATTGACAGCGAATGGTATATCCAGTACTTTCCTAGCGGCTCGCTATATTTTTCAGATTCTCATCGAATTAAACGAAGATTAAAAAAAAAACAGACGTAAAGTTAAATGAAAATAAAAATAGACGGTTAAAATTGAGATCGGGATATTTAAACGAAAATTTACGGTAGAGGCTTGTGTGGTGAGGAAACGAAAATTTAGCTTCTGCTTTATCGTCGTTAATAATTGTATCGTTGAAGACGTTTCGTCTCAGGCATTTGTGGCAAATTTGTCCGTGACTATTTTGAATCTTAGCAATTAAGAAGAAAAGAACGCGAAGCCTATAAACTCATTGATAATACATATTATATCATAACTGACGAACTATGCGAGAACAACGTGAGATATCTTATTATAGAGATGCAAATAAACTGAGCACAATATACGAAGCGCAAAAAGGACATACACCATAAATTTACAAAAAAAAAAAAAACGAACAATGAAACAAGAAGAACGAAACGAAAAAGTATTTATTTTTTAATAATTTGACAACGATGAGAGGTACGATGCATACCGTGCGTTTCAGTCTGACTCTGCTCGCGAATCTCATGTTGAATGTAATATCCTACAAGTCCTCGTTTAAGACCAAAATAATAATAATTATCGCCATAGTGTCTAAAAATTCATGGACAAAATTCTCGTTCTTTTATTTCGATACGAGTCCACGATGAACCCAAAACCACAATGTTTGTCTCTCCTTGAATTTTTTGTTCTTCACTTCTCAATAAATATTATCGGTTGCTTAATTAAAGCGGGATCCCACTGTGACGGTCAGAAAAATAAGCTTTTTTTCATGCATTCTTTGAATTAATTTAATGGGGTTTTCGGGCACGATTAAAGATATCCTATTTCACATGTATCGAAGTAGGTTCAAGTAAATTTTTATTGGAAAGACAATAAATGAAGTACAATAAATTTTTCTCGAAACCGCGTTTTTCAAACTGGTGCGGATGATAACTGGAGCAATAATAGTCGGATATGTAAAATTTTAGCACGAATTTTTTTTTAATTTTTTTTAATTGACATTTTTCAAAACAAGACGCGATTTCGAAAAAAATTAGTGTACTTCAACTATTGTTTTTTTTCATAAAAATTGACTCGAATCTACTTCAATGTATGTGGAATAACATATTTTTAATTTAATCGAAAAAAACCATTAGGTGAATTAAAAATATTTATAAAAAAAGGTTATTTTTCTGACCGTCACAGGGGGCTGCTGCCTTAATGAATTGATTGAATCTATAACTCTCTATGTATGTATATATACAGGGTGTCCCATTTTAAACCCCCCAGTCGAATATCTTTAAACAAAGGCATTTTTTTTAAGTTTAAAAGTTTGAAAGGGGACGTACAATGGCATTACTTGTTTGATCTTAAGTGGAGGGTTTCAAGGTCATTACACAGTCAACCTCTTTGTTCAAAATGGGAGCCAGTATATCCGTTTCAGATTCGTATATTGCATTAAAAAAATAAGAAACTTTTGTTTGAAACATTTTTTTCAGATAATCTCAATTTTTTATCAATGTTTTATTCAATGTAAAAAATGCTTAAATACAGGAACCTAAGGATTCTTAGAGAATATTGAAAAGAAAAAAGTTCTAATTGTCCTTTAAAAAATAATTGATCTTATCAAAACGTAAAGTTTTCCGTTCTTTTCATTTACGAAGCAAAAAAAATAGCAATTTTTATTCAAAAGTATTAAAAAAATATATAATTTTGTCTAAAAATAAATTTAATACTTTAAAAAAAAACGATAGGGGATGGGTACGTGGTTAGGGCGCGACTCCGGTGGTCAAAAAAAAAAACGACGAATACTTTAAAAAAAAATATAATAAGAAATTTGTTTTTATATTGGAACTTTTTTCAAAACCTTCAGTTTTCATGAGCAATATTTATGAAAATCCTAATACTTCTACAAATTTGGCTGATTATCTCAAAGAATTAAATTTTTCTGAAAAACTATTTCAAACAAAATTATTTCTTTTTTTAATGTGGAATAGGAAACTGCAAAAAATATACTGGTTCTCATTTAACCAAAAGGAGTCGACGTTAAAATGATCTTGAAAAGTTCCACTCACCATCAAACGAGTAACGCTATTTTACGTCCCCCTTCGAAAACTTGAAACTTTTATACGAAACATTTAAAAAAATGCTATTTTTTAAATATTTTCGGCTGGGGTTTTTAAAATGAGACAGCCTATACATACGCAAGAAAACAAAAAGATATATATATATTAAATAGATCCATAAATGATATGTAAACAAATATAAAAATTTACGAGTTCGAGATGAACGTGCTGCACATTCAAATGTATGTCGAACGTCCCACGCTTTTCACGTACGAACAATAGTTAGTTAAGAAAAGTCCCGTAAGCGCCACCAAAATCCACGTGGAAGTGCGAGCCGGTAGTACGTGTGTGTAGTGTGTACAGTGGTGTCCCGTTTGAAGAGTCGGGCGAATTTAAAACATGATATCGGGTTTCCGTGATGTTCAACGTAGGGTTACAATTTCTTCGTTCGTACATATAACATATACTCAGGCGTGTATGTATGTGTGTACGCTCGGGCGTTCGTTCATACAGTGTAAAAGCTTTTCACATCGTTCGCTATCACGTGCGATGTAAAAACTTTGTCAGGGGTCGCAGGGAGCGATTTGCAAGTCCCGTCGTGTCTACACATTGTCATCGAGAATCGACTCTTCTCCCTTTCAGCTTTGACCCTTAAAAAAAAGAAAGAGGAAAGAAAGAATCGCGCAAGTTTGGAAAGAAGGAGACGACGAGCAGAGTCGAGGACGAGAGACGGAGCGAGAGAGGAAGGGGATAAAGAAAATTGAAAGAGCCTTCAGTCTTTACTTCTTTAACCGCTGTGATAGAGTGGTTGAAAGGTGAGTACCACTTGAGCAATGCCGGAAGCGGAGAAGAGTGCGCCAGCGGCTCGGGAGATGGAGTGAGTGCGAGGACAGAACCTGCGAGGGGGGGGGGGTGGCTTTAAAGATGGCGGTAGCAGGGTCTGCGCGGTGAGTATTAGCGACGGAGAGCTTTATGCCGTGCGCGCGAACGAGAGTCACTTCACAATTCCCCGGTGGTTGTCCCGTGGGTGAGGACGACTCCGTGACTATCGTCCGATCTTCCGCGGTAATTATTTTTAAACACGTCGTGGAGATACCAATCTCTGGTCCGCTCGCACTCTTTTTCCATGTTTAGTTTGCTAAGTACTCGTCCCTATGAAGCGACAGAGAAAGAATCGCCGGGCGCAAACTCCTATAGTCCGAGTACCCGGCGTTACTTATAGATATATACATATATATATATATATATAGAGGCGAGCATAGAGGCTATCTCAGTGTAACGTAACTAAATAACAGGGGACTAATTGGGAGTTTCGTATACCACGTACACTTCATATATATGTATGTAGACCCACGGCCACAGCGTCATCAAGCGGATCGTCACGTTGTGGCACGTTTCTCCCCTAATTATCATTATATTGTACACAAGGGTAGCGCCCGTCACCTTGATAAAGACTCTTTCTAACCTCACCACTTTTCGCGAGCTACTGTGAAATTTTTTAACCGATACTAGGTACGTCTATGTAGAATTATTTGTTCTCCTTATTTCTTTATGGTTATGTTTAATAATTTCAAAAATTAATATCTCTCGGAATACGCAACGGAACGCGGTGAAATTTTATATAAAGGTTTTTGCCATAATTCTACGCTGACTGAGCATAATTTAATTTCGATCAGTTACATCGCGTCGTAAAATTTGATGTTGGCGTTTTCGAAGTGGTCGGAGTTTATATGGTTTGTTGGTTCTTATGCAAATGTAACTTATTGTTAGAAATAGTGGGAAGTTGAAGTCCTATAACAATATGATGGCAATGGACGATTAAAATGTGACGTGCATGCGGTTTTATTTTCCTTCCATAATCATGCGTGTCTCTGCGATTTTGCGTAAAATTCACCACCAGATGTCGTTCGGCGCTACCGTCGCCATTTTCTTTTTTTCTTTAAAGGATCATTTACAGTCAAGAATGATAGTGGGAGCTCGGAATAAATATTGGTCAGTAAGTTTCTAATTAATTGTAAAAGTTAAAGATAAATACGATCTGGATTTGATATTTACAACTTCTACTATTTTTATGTCATAGAAACGTCATGTTGCGTGTGATTTATAACTTCTATAGAATGAAGGCAGGGCAAGACTTGATGGAAAATTAAGAAATCCTTCTATTTTCCGTCCGGCAACAAGTAATAATACTTCATAGAGCCAATTGATCGAGTTGTGTTCCTCAAAGCAACTCGATCAACGTAGCATTTTATCCCGATACTTTTTGTGAGTTAATATAACTTCCCCTTATCGCAGTTCCACCCTCCGGGACGATATTTTTTCCATTGGGACCGACCATAGGGGAGTTTGTCACGTTCTTCGTATGGTTTATGTTAGAAAGAAAAGCGCGGCTTTTCTCGAACGTAGCGGTCACTCTCGTGTCTCGAGCGAGCCGTCGCGTCCCGACTCTCGCACGGTAGTACACACAGTGATCCGCTAGAGGGCGGACATGATCGCGAAGAGCATTCACACCCACGGACAGCCGTAGCGTGTGTGCCATCGGGCGATGTGCCACAGAGGCCCAGGCGTTTCCACTTTTACGGTGTGCAAATCGAATCAGTACGGCACCCGCGCGATATCTCCCCTCCCGGACAATGTTATTTGTTAGTGGAAGCGTTGAAGTAACCGAAGGTTGAAACGAGGCCAGATTGCCCGGTGATCAAGTTAAACGGCACGTGAACCAAAAGCGAACGCCCCCTACGCCCGGGAGTGTCTTTTTTTCTTCTTTTTCTCCTTCTTTCTCTCTCACCCCTTGCCCCACCCCTCTATATCTATCCAGTAACATCAAGAAACGGTAGTCCTACACAAACGCATGTATTACATTAGTCGTATATACATATATGTATACGCTGTAAATGCGAATCACGGTTGGGGAGGTAGTTCTGTCGAAGGCTTGCGAAAGAGGTTAGTAAAAGGCCCACCGACGGACCACGAGAGACATTCTCTACCGATCTTGTATCTCTCATGTGCAATTACATGCTGCTATTATTACAACGCCGATCTTTCGAACCCTCGGTTGAAAAATTATTTGAAGCAGAAAATTAAGTTTTTAATTAATTTGAAGATTAGACGAGGACCGTTCCAAATTCTAAAAATTATTTTATAGGTACTTATAAAATATAACTTCGACAATTTATTAACTTCGGGTTAGAGAGGGTCAGATTTGTTAAGGTATTACTATCGCTCATATCACCACTAAGATTGGGGGCAAGGGAGGTCAGAGAAAAATTATCCCGAACAAGCCAAAAGAGGTGGAAATAGTTTTATCTAAAATGCTATGCAATCTTAATAGTTCTGACTCTCGAATGAAAACATAATAGTGTATAGTAAAATTAAAATAAAAATATTCACAAATTAGTTAAATATTTTTTAAAGTATCGGGCAGTAAAAGTTTTGATACGTTCCTAACTGCACACATTGATATCGGACGTATACGCATGCTCGTACACTAATGTCCGACACTCAGTGGCATAAACGTGGCAACATCGCTGGTCACTGACGCTATTTTGTCGTGTTGCATACATACACACTGCGTGAGCCTACCGTGTTGAAATTTTCAGAAGGCAGATCGGTGTTGCCACACGTTATAATCGCCGACTTCTCCCCGATGGACTCTTATAATCTGTATTAATAATTTATTTATTTTCTTAAAAACTATACGTCAGAAATATTCCATTCTGGTATCATAAAATTTTTTTAATTCCTGACTATGAGTTCATTTTTTTTCAGAAAAATCCTGAATCCATTTTTCTTGTAATTTATGATAAATGAAACGCAACTTCAATTTATACGGGTTTAGATGGAGAAAATAAAAAATTGGTAATTAAATATCTCAAATTCTAGACGTCAGAAAATGTTTCGTCTTATAGAAAAGTTGTTCGTTTTAATGTCAAGAATATCTACACAAAATTTTAAGAAAATCCTATTTCAACCCAGTTTGCGATAATAATACCTTAACAGCGGAATCAATATTATCTCGATACAGTTTTTTCTTTGCGTGTTCTTCCTTAGACAATTGTGCGAATGCGGTCAATCTAACAATCTTGGCAAACTATCGATTGTATGGGAAATATAAAAATGCAGAATTCCATAAGCCAGCACGTGCTTGAGTTTGCTTACTCTATTCACAGATCCTCGAATACTTACAATGAACGTACGAGGCACGCGTAAAATATCATGCGTTTGTCCTACGAATGATAGAAGAAGGGAGAGGGAGAGAGAGAGTCGCTTGACGGGATTTATCTGTAGTCCCGGATGAGAAGTCGAGTGACACGCGCCGACGTCTTGACAGCTTGTTAGGCTAACGGTCCTGCCCGGAATCGCGGTCGCATCCACATCCCGAGCCCCTATTTACTCTTTAGCTTGACGTATGTTTCGCTTTTTTCGTTGTTGCCCATACAGCTCTACCAGACCCTTGACTGTTATAGGCCTACATAAATATGTATGTATACATAAACGACCGAGCAATTGTATATATATATATAGGGTGTTTGATCTTAATTTATAGATGAAAATAATTCGAGAAAATGAGAGCGTACGAAAACAAAATTGCTGCAATAGTTTATGGTTTCGAGCGGAACGCACAATTATCATATTGCAATTTTTTCTCCATCGAGACATTTTTAAGCTTCGATGCTGATAATAAAAATATGGAATGATATGCATGGTCCGAGCATTTCCTCTGAATTTACCGAATTGCAAGTAATTCTTAATCCTTACCGTGTAAATCTGGGTCAATATTGTCCGTGCTAAGTAAATTTGTTCGAATTGATCGAAAATAACCTCTTCACTTTAACCATTTCCCACCTAAAAATGTTTGTGATCAAGGGAGGTTTGGCGCGAAGGGTGAATTTTGTGCGTCAGTCTTACTTGACTATTGAACATTTTTAATATCTCAGGAACTAAATTAACCCAGGTTATACTGCACGTACACTTTTCAGGACAAGTTGTCTGCGAAAATAAAGGGGAGTCGGATGCAAACTACGCATAAGAGTATATGCATTGCGAGTGATTTTTTGATACTATGATATTTGGAGGGGCCGGATGAAATTTTCTGGATGGGCAGATTATTCAAGGCCCACCTTTTGGGATTTTTGGAATATTTTATTGAATGTTCGTTTGTTGATATTAATATTTTTTTAAGAGCCAGGCTGTATTCTGAATTGCCATTTTTAAAATTCGGTTCAATGTTAAATTTAGTTTCGATTGATCTAATTAACAATAATCGAATCAATCAGTTTATGAATCAATCAAGGAATCAATGTCAGTGGGTGTAACGAAATTTTTAAATGAGCTCTACAACGTGCCTTTCGCGGCAAGTGATAAGAGTATAAGTGCGGTCAGCCTATATACAGCGCCGCCTGGCGCGTACCGTTGAAAACCTCGCTCAAGTGGATATTCCTACTACCGGTCGTACGAAATGCCCTCGTTCATCGGAAATCCATACTTTCGTAAAAAAAAAATTGCCTCTCTATAAAAATAACGCAAGAATTTTTATGAGAGCCAATAGTACATTTTTTCTCTCACAGTCGGGATATCATACTTTATCGAAATCCCAATTTATACGATCCTGGACAAATAAACAAACAATCGATAACGAACGTGTATGGTAAAAAACGTAGAAAAATATGAGGATTCATCGTAAATACACAAAAATTAGTAAAACAAAATTCATTAATAAAAACGTAATGAAAATTTAATAAAGAAAAGAGACCCAGATTTTTCATAAATACCCCGTCTATTATCCAACCTGCGTATGCCATTGTGAAAGAAATGAATTTATTTAGCCAAATACCGTATATCTTTCGGTACAACCCCGACGTATAATCCCTCTCGATAAGGCGCCCCGTAATTCCTCGTTAATTCGATTACACCACGGGATAGTACCTTTTATATATTATAACAAAGGTAATATATAATACAACTGCCTACCTGTTTCACAGAGGCGCATACCGACGTGCGAGCGCTTGCTGTTCCCACCTACCGCGCCGAAGGGGTTCTCTCCCTTTCTCTCCCTCTCTCTCTCTCTCTATATATATATATATGGGTACGTATGTGCGTATGCGAGCGGTAGATACCGAAAGAGAGACGCGAAACCCCTTTGCTATCATCAACTAGCTCTCGATCCCTGTGATCCCGAACCCCGCGACTTTATTATACGAATAAAATCCATAGATATAGCTATATCGACCTATAAACGAAACAGCCCTTCACCTCTGCACACACCTTTCAATATATGGCCAACGCTGTCACCCCCTTGTACTCGTGGGGGCGCGTGAGCGACAGAGAGAGAGAGAGAGAGAGAGAAGGCCCCGCGAGTTTTTGGGCGATCCTCGCGCGGCACGCTCTCTCTCTCTGTCTCTCTCTCTCTCTCCCTCTCTCGGCAACGAAACCCAGGCGTTCGGTACATTATGTGCGAGTGCATATCGGTCGAACCCTCCTACTCGAAAATAATGAAAGTAATGGAACACGCCCACTGCATTTACTACCCGCTCGCGCTTCTCTCGTATGAATCCCCGAGTGTCTCTCATTCCCCCATTCCTTCAATCCCCCCTGTACTCGTCCTTCAACGCCGTACACCCTTCACTTTGGATCTACACCTCTGTCCACCCACACCTATTGGCCATTGTGCCCAGCCACTTCATTGTCCTCTATTTCATTATTTTTTTCCGCATTCTGTATATCCCCTATATTGTATATAATATAGCACCGCCGCTATGTATACACACACACACACACACACACATATATATATTTACATATTTGTTTATTAATTTATTTTTATTTATATACCTTCGCATTTGTATGTCTGCATATGAGAAATCAAAAGCATTAGGATGTATGTATAATCAATGATATGAAGACATAGATACGAGTCTATACAAATATAAATAAATATATAATATAATATGATATATATTTATATACGTATATGTATTCCGGTAAGGGTGTGTTAATATGTTTTTAAATATTAATAAAAATTTATATAGATTCGCTTTTGTATTTATTCATTTTTTACATGCGTATATATATATATATATAGAGAGAGAGAGAGTGAAAGAGAGAGTCTGCGTAGATGGTGAAATATACGAGAATTCAAAGCATTACATATTCCTGCCACCCTATATTTATTTTCATCTCCTTCATTTACGGGGCGCACAATAATAGGCGTCTTAACGAAATCTAATAAACATCATAAACTGCCTGTGATCTCGTTCATTCGCGTGACTTTATGAGCGTACCATCGCCTCCACCGGTGTCGGAAGCTCGCTCTCTCCGCGTCTCAATTTCGAGCCCTCCTACATCTCTTCATTCCCAACTCCACAGCTTTGACGATCGACTCTCTCTCTCTCTCTGCCTCTTTCTCATATATATATGAGTATAAGTATAGGTATATACAGGCTGTAACCCCTACCTACCACTTCAAAGGATTTACAATCGAGATAGAGGTACATATGGTATATATACATATACACAATATGTATGTTCATCAACAATTTTGTCCTCGTAGACATTCTCACGTGTAGGCTCGTGTGTATAGTTGTGTATGGACGGAGGAAAAAAGGGGGTTGATATACGTCGTCTAAATATTTTGTCATAATCTTTCTATCTTCAACAGCCCGTCGTAATAACTCCGTAGGGTTGTAACATATTGCACACGTTGTCGATATGTTTGTTACAGAAATTTTTATTCGAGATAGGTCGTAGACAAAAATTTAACGTTGTTAAGTAAAATATGTTAAGGGCGATGAAATCTGCATTAAAAATAACGTCTTCTCAATCATCGATATTTATCAATATTCCAAACGAAAATTTTTTTTAAAAGCGTTCGTTTGTTTTTTGAATCGTTGGTAGCGATAATATTTTTGAAACACTTCAAATTATCTGTAATGTTTCTAATATTGTTCAAATTTCTTCAAATTTCTTCTTGTTAAAAAGAATTAAACATTTTTCAAGTGGAACAATCGTGTGAATAGTCCGACATCGACAAGTTCGATTTGATTTTTAAATAACAAAAGTAATCGACTTTAATAAATAAAGAAAAATATTCTTCCTCATTTATCACACGATAAACGTTGTCGATAAACAATTGTTCTTGATTTTTTCTCGTTAGAAATATCGCAAATCGTAATTGAGTTTTGTATTCGGCTAGCTCGTTATTGGCGCTATGATTTTTCCATCGTTCGACGTTTCACGAGTTGACACACGGAGCCACGAGAGTATACGCAAGAGCGAACGTTCATCCGGAGAGCTCTTGCTCGAATTCTACGTACGTATGTATGTATGTACCGGGGACAAACGATATCTCGTATTTGAGAACGTGCCTCGTGATTTCGCTTCGATAACGCGATTATAGCATCCTCCCTTTTCGGTGACGGAGAGGGAGGGACGCACGACGAGAGGGTCGCCGGGGGTTGCGCGCGCGTTTCACCGAGCCTTCTCGTACCGTCACCCTCTCGTCGCTGGAGCACGGTGTATATATAGCTACATACATACATACATACATACATACACATATATATATATACATGATGCGCAGTAGAATATATCTCGTACTATACAGCCTCCCGGAACCGACAGAGTAGCTACGGTCGCTCTGATCCCTCGCAATTACTCCCCATTATCTGGGTATTAGGATTCAACCCCCAACTGGAAGCACGACGTATTCTCCGAGGCCCCGCCTAGAGTCGCGTAGCCTGAGCATATCGGGGAACGTCATGATCGACCAACTCTCTGTCCCCAGCATCCTCTTTACTATATATATGTATACGTCTACGAATATCCGGGTAGACACCACTCAACCATGTTATAATCCGAAATAACGAGAAAATTCGGTTTTTACACCGTCGGTAGAGAGCACTCGTGAATTTAGAGAAATTTTTAATCGCGCAAATTATTCTTCTTATCATGTTTTTTTTTTTTTTCAAAATTCTTTCGATGTCAATAATATTGTTTAGAACTGGAACCAAATAAACGTATAAAGTCTTTTTAGATTCGAGGGTGGTATTTAAAATAAAAATACTATTGGTATTTTATGGCACGTTCAAATTTTGGTGATAAGTCGCATCGAATTAAGGATCGAATTAGATTATTATTTGATCAATTATTGGAATAATCATTCATTGAAACGTTATCGTTGATTGAATTCGAATTATCGATCGAATACGATTTTAATTAAAAAAATATAATTATTTAATATCCATCTTGTTTATCAACAATGCAATCGCCTAGATTTTGTACCTTCGACCCTAACAATTGTTGCCACAATAATTGACGTTAAGTGGTGAACAGGCTTAAATTTTCCATCTAAAAAAATATTATTACCTTATTTTATTATTCTTATTTATTTATTTACTCATTATCATCATTCGTGACTATCACGATTCACGATCGTCATAAAACTTGAGCTTAATCTTAGATAAAGGGTGAATTTCCCATTTTAAAAAAATCTTTTCGATCAAGTATACGAATCTTTGTGTCTGCCTAAGATTATGCGTCAACGCGTCGTAACCAAACGTCGAAATGTCACTCGGGCAATTAATAGTCCTATATGTACGAGCTAGATAATTATGCACTAGTGGCAAAGAGAAAGAGGGTGGGGGGTCGATCATATCGTCATTCGGGTTCAAGCCACGACACCGTGAAATGTCAATGGCTTGGCCTCTATGTCGTTGTCAGACCGCTAACGTTGCCGTATCACGCACCCCGGCCAGCGTACGACATACCTATACACACATAGGTACATATATATACGTAAACGTATATACATGTATATGTACGTGTGGCAAAAGCGGCGAGACAGAGTTTGATAAACCCCCTCTAATCTCGGCTCTCCGCTCGATGACCATAAGCGCGCGAGAGAGCACGCTCAACGGATATTCGATTACATTCGAGCGTGTAATCGGATAAAAGTAGAAAAAAGTATCAATTTACTCATTTTTTAAATACTTTACACTTAATTAATCGATGAAAGATTTTTATCGTCAATTACATCCCTCATTTTTTATACTCGATTTCATAACTCCGCGTTCATATCATCACCCCATGCATCTTCATCGAAATCTCAAGACGTTCCGAAATTTGTATGAATTTTCCTGTTCTTTAGTATAATCGCGATAATGGATTTTAAATATTTTATAAAATTTCAATAAAACGTGGGCGAGCCGCGTTCTTAAATACAAAAAGGTTTTGGTATAATGACCGAGAGAAACGTTATCTTTGTGGTAAAGGGTTTGTTTGATAATTAACAGGATTTTTTAATAATTAAAAAATAAAATTTATGTTTATAAATATAAACGAAATGTTCAGAAAAAAACGAGCTTCGTTCGGAAAATCTGAACTCATAAATGGAAAAAAAACTTGAAATAGAAGTAACGAGTGCTTGTAAACAAAAACGTGAACTTTCGAGATAAAATCGTTATAACGATTTAAAAAAATATTTTTATTTAAATAAACGACTCGATTGTTTACCTTCGCACGATTTATCTCTCATCGGCTTATTTATGGATGTAAACGACGATTAGGACGCTCACATCGTCGCAAACAATTTCATGCCAGTGTAGGACAATTTCACAGGACATGGTGAAAGAAAAGACGTGACAAGCAAATTTTTCATTAACTTTACAATTTTTGTTTATTCATCGAGAATTCGTCACCGAGGATCGTCTTCTCGAAATGTCCCGAAATATTTACATTCTTGTGAATTAGTCTCGATTCGTTTTCGTGCGTAAGAAATACTAATGAGATCACGAAGCGAGACGTTACGACGACTCGTTTAAACCGTTCTCACTGTGTTGCCCTTCACACGATATTCTTTTCTAATGACTATATGCCGGCAGTTCGTAAATTAATTAAAGAACGATTCTCCGGCGTCTTCCCATGTTCCTTCGATCGTCGGAATCGTTCGCCTTTTTTTGTTTCTTTTCTTTTCTTCATTTATCGTCTTTTATTCTTCGAGGAAATTATTTTCAATTATTTTTACAAATTGATACGCATAAAGTATTGGAAATATCAATTTTACGGATAATCGTGTAACGAGTCTTGAATAATGCGAATAAATAATCACGACGATAATGTTATTAATACTGAAGTTTTTGGTGCGAGACGTAGAAATATGTTGCACATGCTTGATTCATAAGGCGACTAGACGTCTCTCTTCGGCGTTTTCTTTCTTTCTTTTTCATTTCTCGCAAGTCCAAGTAGATATGCAACGAGCGAAACTCGATCTTTCTCTACAATCGACTAAATCACAGTTTAAAACTACACTTTTTTTATCGCTCCATTTTTTTCGTCACCGAATGAAATAAGAACTTTGCGACACGACGAGTCTCGCACTGCTCACTGTAGAAAATTTGCGGTAGATTAATTTTGCTGCACTCAATTTTTCTTTTTCACTCGTAAGTCAAACGTTGGAACAAATAAAAATAAACGTATGGAACAAAAATATGTAAGAACTTTAATCCCACGAAGAATTCACCCGCGCAAGTTCATTTTTGGCTCGTTTTTAATTTCAACGAACTCTTTTTTCTTTTTTTTTTTAAAAACGTTATCTACTTTGTTCACGTACGTACTTGTTGTCCGTCGGAGAGAGATTGAGAGAAGGGGAGGAGAGGGAGATTGGCCGGACCGACGGCCGACCATGAATTTTCTCCGTCCGTTGATCAGACGAGAAATTCCACTATACGAAATCGCGTTGTCTCAGCGATGATGACGTTGAATCGATTGAACCTGATGCTGAGGCTGATGATTGAGAGTTATCGGATGAGGATGGGAGGTTCGATGAAAGACCGTTGGCGACGATCCTCGTCTTGGCAAGTGCAATGTTACGGTCTGAGAAAGCGAGGGTGCCTCGTCGCCCAGCACGTCGATCTCGTCCGAGTCCGAGTCCACCGGTGCGTCGCTACTCGCTCGCGATTCTCTTCCGCCGCTCAGCGAAAAATCAACCGGTCTCTCTGAAAACAAAATCGCACTTAATAAAGACAATGTTTGATAAAATTTTATTCAAATAATATTAATTTGAACGTAAACAAAAAAATAATTGTCATCTTATGATTAATCGCATCAATTGGTACCTATATTAGAAAATCTGATGGTTGCTATAAACTATTATTATTAGACCCAACCGTGTCTCGAGTCTCCTGAAATTCTTGTCATAATGAAAAACTCTTTATGAGAATAAAGATCGTACCTCCATCGCAATTATTGTGTTATATCTAAAAGTGGTATCCCTTTAATTAAACCGCTGACATAAATGTCGTCGTGGGTAACTTCGTAAATTATATTTTTTTTAAAATCTTAGATTCTTGACTGACACTAAACTGCAAAGCCCAGAGAGAGAGAGAGAGAGAGAGAGAGAGAGAGATAGGAGTCTCCGTAGAAGTGCACAGGACGAGAGAACGTTGGCTTCATCATCGGCGCCACTCCGACGTAATGGCACACCGGGTCCCCGAGAATAACGAACGTGCATAACTCTCTCTCTCCCTCGGTGCATCAGCGAAGAGCGCTAATGGCATTCAGTTTGAACGTTTAGGGAAATGCGCGTGGAGCATCGATCGAAATATAACATATAACCCGTTCTCCCCCGTGGGAACTACCCGTGGTTCTCTCACTCCAACGCCCCCTCGCCTCTCGTATCACCTAATGCGAAATTGATTATTATACCTGTGCCCACCCATTGCCATACGTACAAGGCTCTTTTAAGACACCTCGCTATGTAATTCCACGATTTCGCTGCTAACATTACGTCTCTAATATACGATTCGACTTTGACACCTTGACCCTTTGGATAATCCGGTTTTCTTAATATTTTTCGTATTGGGTTGGCTGGAAATTAATTGTGTGTAAATAAATTATTGGTTGATAGGATGTTGGCTGTTTCGGTCCGAATTTCAATTTATAGGGCAAGCAAATAAATTGAAATTCGGACCGAAACAGCCAACATCCTATCGACCAAAAATCTAGACACGGTCGCACAACTTATCCATGTAAATAAATTATATTCGATGGACATACACGTCTGCATATTAAAAAAGCGATGATGTTTTGGCCAAAAAGTAATTAAATTTTCTCTCGATAGAGGGAACGAGCTGATTTGTAAGAAAAGCAATTATTTGAGGGCTATATAAACGTCACTACGTTCATTCCTAAGAAATGGACATACGTGTCCATCTAGAAGAAACGTCATGACTTTTAGGTCAACCTATTACATTACATTCATTCAAGTCTCTAATATCGTGTTCAAGATATTAATATTAATCTCCGAAATTTAAAACAAAAGAACGCACGAATTTCTTCGCCATAAATTAAATATTAATTCGAATCGATTCTCCTCGCGTCGATTCGATCCAGCGATAAATAAATTCTAATCAACTTTAACTCGGAGTCTGATCGAACTTTTCAATTTTCCTCGAAACCGTTAAACAACTAGTTTCACCGAAGCTTCTATTCAACTAAGATCACGAGGCACTAATCTTTGATAAATAAAAAAGAAAAACGATACAACCACTTCAACATCCCTCGCAACGCCCCATTTGAAACAGCAATTATAACGAAACGCCGCACCGGAAATTACCCGAGCGAAAACTTTGCCGGTAGCAAAGAGCGGAGGTAGAAGAGGTGTACGCGTACATATACATCTTGAACTACACGAAGGATTGGCTAATAGTAACTAACAACTTGAGATGTAGGTCTCTGGCCGAGCACTTAGCCGATAATTGATTAATTTTGGAGAAGGAGCCGCGAATCGAGAAGAGACCTGCTGGTGGCGCATCAAGACTCTCTCTCTCTCTCTCTCTACCTTTTGCTCATCTTGTTCTATGTATATATATATGGGAGAGAGAGAGAGAGTATATACATATATATCACGAGAAGAGTAGGATCGTCAGAAATAACGGTATGGCGTATACATATATTTATATAATATACAGCGAGTGAGGTAAGATCGGGAAAAGGAGAGACGCAGTAGACGCTTGGAAAACGCTGCGCACGAGAGAAACTCCTTCCGTCGTATCTTCTACGTGTCTTCTCCTTCATCCCCATCTCCTCCGCGATGTCGTCCTCTCGGCGTTTTACCACCCTCTTCAACCCCTTTTTGGCCCCCTTGCTCTCTCACTGTGTGAATCTCTGAAGACCGCCAAGACGGTTGCGAAGACGACGAACGCCGTCAAAGACGAAGATGCTGAGCAGCATCTTCTCTATATATACGTTATATATATATCAATGTTACCAGCCATCCCCCACCCCCACACGGTCGAGGCGGTTCATGCGCACGACATACCCCTTCCAACCCCCCGTTACTCCCCAAGTTCTCCGGTTCCTCTGACTCGCTTTCCACCCGACTATACCCAAGATGTCTCGGTGTAACTTCGTTAGCCATCTTCCACATCCCCGAGCGTTGCCATCTTGGCTTTGAATCTTACGACGCACTAAATGGGGTTACGTGGATGCGATGCGGTGACTCCCAGATCGTGCCAGGTATTCTAAAGCGACGCAGTTATCTGCAATTATACCTGCTGTACATCCTTTCCTTGCCTGTATATATGTATATATTGCTCTCGGTTTCTCTTCCTCTCACACCCTCTTGTAGTCTCTTCGTCCATGCTCGTTGACTCTGATGGTCTACATTCTTAAGTATATTGAAATAGATGTCTATATATGCGATCTATTGTTGTATAGATACCGAGCACATTGTTATGACAATGTTACCGATATTTGCCTTTGGCATCATTGAGGGTGATATAACGAAATAATTAATTTGAATAATGCGATGAGAATATAATGAGGGAAGGACTTCTTGAGAGCTTGACCCGGGTATATCATTCCATGGATCATGTAAAATGAAAGCTTCTTCGTGTATTTAATGAAAATACTTCATGTATATTATGAAATAAAATGGTCTCTATTACAGGGTGTAATTTAATATCCAATTGTTATGTGGTCAAGATACGAAAATGAAAGTTTAACGTTGTAATGCGCGGGTTGAGTTGGGAATGAATCAAACGATTCTCACGAATACGAGGGTCCATTGCGAAATTGTGGGTCAGACTTTGTTTGTGAGGTCGGGAATTAGTGACTGACGTGGTGATACTCAAATTAATGAGCGAAAAAGAAGGAGCATAGGGAAATCTTTAGAGTGAACATTTTTGGTAAAAATAGTAACTGGGCTTGTTTTTAATCTTGAATATTTCATAATGTTTAAGACGTACTGTAATAGACTTTCATTTCTTTAGAAGAGAAAAATTGATTCCTCGAAATGTTATTTAGATCGAGGTCATAAAGTTCTTGGATACGAAGATGAGAGTGAAAGTAAATCGATAGGCCGAAAAGGCTGCCATTAATGGACCATAAGGAAATTTACGAATAATACAATTATTATAAACTTTAACGCCAACTACCGAATATGTTTCATAATTTTACTTATTTTTCATAGCGTCAGCTCGAAATTTCGAACGGAGTAAAACGTCCTCGTCGATTTTAGTTATGAAAAAATGTGCTCGACGTTTGTTGACGTAAATCATGAAATTATAAATGTAAGAAAAAATCGTTACTTTGAGCGATTTAGATTAATTTAAGTATTACAAAGTCAACGAATTAAGTATTGACGTCTAATAAATGAGTTTTATAAATAGATCTCGAGGGGTGTTACGAATGTACCAATTATGCATCATTTTAGGATCAACCACGGAATATTTTTTATAACTGTAATTACTTTCTAAGTCGTCGACTCATTATTTTGGATGAAAAACAAAATATTTTTGGCGATCTTATTCGTGAGAAATACGAATGCAAAATATTTTCATTGGTAAAAATCAATATTGCGTATGGATTACAAAACGAGACGCTAAATTAATTAATCGGGTCCATTGGCAACCTAATGACCTTCATAAACGAATGTCACTTCAATTGCAATACAAAATTCATTTCACCCATTTTAAAATCCATTTCCTAATTCATCTAATACTCGAGTCCCTCTTTTATCTATAAACTGCATAAAAATATAATAATATTCTCTCAATCGAAAAACACAAAATCCGTTAACAAAATTCTCTATAACGAATCGAGGAACCATCTACAATGTGCGAAAGCGAATTTTTTCGCTTCACCATATACGTCACGAGGTCGTTGTTGGAGAATAGAGAAGCGCGAACTGAGAAAACGTTTATTGACGAAGGTGCAAAGTGGTTAACGACGTCGGAGGACCCAGCGGTCAGTTTGGCCAGGGAAACGCGTCGTGTAACGCTGTTCGCCACACTCGCTCGCACATACCGGCACAATGTACCGGGACAATGTCGTTGCAGTCTACCTTTACGGCGGCTCTCTTTATAGCTAGAATGAATAATGGTAAAATGTCTATAGGTATATCTATCGGCACATGCTCACCAACCCCCGGTTCCCACAGACCCAACGATACGTCGGTCCATTTTAGGGGTTGGGGTAGAGGTACGACGTGCCTCGCCAAAATCGTGATAAAATTCATCGAACTTCAAAAAAATGTCACAAATTTATATTTAAAAAAAAAATTGTAATTTACTAACCTGCCGGGGAAGTAATTGACCCTGATTGACC
Source organism: Netelia inedita (assembly GCA_964017225.1). Lineage (NCBI taxonomy): Eukaryota > Metazoa > Arthropoda > Insecta > Hymenoptera > Ichneumonidae > Netelia > Netelia inedita. The sequence continues at coordinate 11,703,760 of OZ024923.1, forward strand.
ACCACAGAGCTGCTGAGCGTTACCCTGCTGAGCATTTCCGCTGTTACCGTTGTTCAATTTTCTCAATTGTTTTTTGTGCTTCATTCTTCGATTTTGAAACCATGTCTTGACTTGCGTCTCGGAGAGATGAAGGGCCGCGGCGAGCTCGACTCTCTCGGGTGTACTGAGATACCTTTGCGCCTCGAACCTCGCCTCCAGACCGGCCAACTGCTGATCGCTGAAGACCTGTGGATTGAAAAGTTTTATTGCTTGAAATTCGTAATTAAAGAAACAAGAAAAAAAAACAATTTTTGTCATTTTTTTCTGTGGCGATTCTTTTTCAACTTTATAATTTTTTTTTAATCTCTAACGATGCAACATCTTAATCTCATATCATCAATACACAATTACTAATCGCAAATGATTACGATCATAATAATTTGAAAACTTTTCATGGAGGGGAAATTTTTTGTTCGAATTTCGATGTGATAAATAACAATAAAAAAATGTTGAGTTTCGTACCCTAAATTGAATTGTCAATTCCTCGTATATGGATAACGCAAAAATGGATAATATTACGCGGATAAATAATAAATACACGGATAAATTACAAAGTACACGAATAAAGTCAAATTTTTAAATTTTATCGTTACAATATAAATAATATAAATTCATTCCTATCTGGCGACGAAAATAAAACATAAACATAAGGTGTAAATATCAACGTGGCCCAAAAAACATTGCTTTTTTTGTGCAATAAATGAACATACTATAAACGAACGCAATAATTGAAAGCACCGACGTGTTGAGAACCGTCCGATAAAACTAAATTCAAATTTCATAAACATCTTTTCAGCAAATACAATAAAAAATGTAAATTAAACTGTCTAAACTGAATTATTAATCATTTAAAAAAATGATTTGTTATAAGAAATTTGAAATTCCATTATTTATTTTGTATTTTGCAATTTCATCGTACCGTACGTGTTAATTACGAAAATACTAGAACTTCCGATGAATCGTGAAAAAAAGAGTAAAATCTCTTACGGTTCTTGCTTTTCGCCGACGGCAGTGCTTGAGTGCTGCAAGTTCGCTGATACCGGGAACGACGCTCATGCCGGCGGTACCGAAAAGGGGTCCAAGAAAAAATGCGGCGGCTGGCGGTCCCGACGGATAACCCGGTAGGAGGCTGGCAAATTGTTGATACTGCTGGTGGTGTTGACTATGAGCAGGTGTCAACTGATGATGAAGATTGTGTTGCGAGTGAACCGCTGGATGAGCGTTACCGCGATTTAGAATATCCTCGATGAGAAAAGACGTTCTACTCGCCGACGTCCCATTTTGCTGTTGAGGCTGATGTTGATGGCAAGTCGACTGCATCATTATTATTATTCTTATTATTATTATTATTATTATTATTATTATTATTATTATATTATTGATTCTCAATTTGTATCGTTATTATTATTCTCAATTGATCTATCAATTTTTTTCCAAAAATCGAGCACAATTTCCAGATACATTATTCAACCCCCAAACCCGACATCAAATCGCTCATCCTCGCTCTCAACTATTTTTTCATCATCGTACCTCGCACAATTCACAACATAATTCGTCGATCCCCGTTCAATAAAAATTTTCGAGCAAATAACAATTTTCCGCCCCCCTCGTTCGCCTAAAGTTCGTGTCTTTCGAATTCACGTGTCTTAATCACACAGTTGCGTTCCATAACGAAGGTCCGTAGGAACCGATGATCAGTTTCATCAAAATTCCATAAACTTCACGTTGTTCACTGTTACCACTGACAAAAAGAAATTTTTTCAATTCTTCACATTAGCTCGATTCTCGAATCCTCCACTTAACAACTTTCACATTTGAACGCTGATATCCAAGAATTTTCCTCGATTCGTAGCACACGTGTACTCGCACAAATCTCGTACGATGATAATCATAAGACACAATATTATCACGGTCCATAAACCTATCGACGTCGCACCCACTTCGAATCGTCACCGTACCATTTTAAACATACGCGAGGGCTCGTCAATTTGTACGGAACTCGATAATTAAAAAAACCACCCCTCCGTTGAACAATATTCCCTTATAATATATAAATATATACATACACACTGCCGCGCACACAAACACACACGTATATACAAATACATATACGTATGTGCACATATATATGTTTATATACATACATATACATATATATATATATGTGTGTGTGTGTATAGAATATACAGTGAAATTCTTCGATAAGTACGACACGTGTTGTAACGTTGTTCGTATCCCCGGTAAGACACTGTCACCGTTTAAACCCCTATCGGTCCGTCAACCTGCGATTGAGCCGCGCGTTCACCCTTCGCTCACTCCCATCACGGTCGTTCTCGCGTTGTCGTCTTCTTCGTGCCCTCCTCCCCCCCCCCCTTCCGAGGTGAGCCAAGCTTCGGGTACGATACACCCACACGAAAGCTCGAGCGAGCATGACGACACGGACGTAGATTTGTTATCGGTGTCGGCAAGGGTTGTTGGGGGGTTGTCGCGTAGGGTTTTCGCCCCGTCGTTTCACCCGATTGGACGACGTGGAAACGTTTTCCACCCTCCCGGTTGGCGGATTCCTCGTACCGGGGGCGTGACCTTACTATTACGTTGCCATGACGATATCCACGAGAGAATGTGTGTGTGTGTGTGAGAGAGAGAGAGAGAGAGAGTTTCGCGAATTCGTTGGATTCTCCCGGTGCGCGAGTAGATCTCACGGCTGGACCACTCTCGCCCTCCCGGATCGTGTGCATAACGCATATCTATACGTATATGTATATATAAAACTTATGTTATAATATATATATATATACGTGTGATACGCTACAGCATCTTCCGTCTGATATTATGTCGGATTACATGGTCGTGGGTACGAACCGTGCTCGCTCAATCAAGTATGCCTAACGATGAGAAATTCGCATATATATTTTGATGCGGATCGGTGCGGAGGGAGGGGTTCGCGGTCGCCACTAGCGGAGTTTGTAGATTTTTTGGTAATAAGTAAACTTCTTAGGGGATACTTTAGTCTGCCAACTACACGAGTTCTGGAGGCATAAAACGTAAGACGATCAAGGGGTGAAATTTTCTTTGGAAAATGTTTTTTTTTCAGATCATTTGAATGTCTAGCATCGTCCCGAGTTCTATGCACACATGGTATAAAAAATGTTAGTAATGCCATCACGGTGAACTTTTTTTTTAAATTGTCGTTATGAAGAAATCTGTTTTAGGACGTTTGGAAAAAAATTGTTGACTCTGTGGAATCCATTGGGGTTAGATCGTCCAATTAGTTGGAAATGATAGAAATTTGTTGATAAAAGTGGAAGATAGTAAGGTTTTTATTAATTCGTGAGTATTTTTATAAGGTTAATCTTGTTGAGAAAGTTAATAAACAACGATAGATTGTATATAGGGACGATCGAACATATCCATTGAACGGACAAACGCCGTGTGATTCGTCGATTATCTTTATATGATTCTTTTTAACTATTTTCTTAAATAAAAAAAAAATTTGGTGGACTTTCAATATTTTTCTGGTACCTTTTTCAATATCGCTTCTACATAATTCATATCAATTAATGCCATTACTACTAATTGACATTCATTATCACGATCACCGCTATCAACGATTTCTCATGAAAAAGACGGTAAAACGTTTGGATACGTTTGCCAAATCCATATTTGCCAATCTGTCATTATGGAAATCGTTTTTTGAATTTGTAAACGAAGCAGAGGCAGCAATGACTGTCAATACGAGCCTAAACCTAACTTCATTGAAACACCCGCACCCTCATCCATCCCCTTCTCAAGTACACGGCGTGTAGAAAAAAGTAGATACAAAAATAAGCGCTTATATACAGATAGATGCTAGACGCTTTGCCATTCGCGTCAGGAATATTCCCAAGAAAAAGCTTTTCAACATATTCGCGGGAAAGAGAGAAAAAGCTCTATCGAATGTGGTACTGCCGGCATAAAGTGTACAGATATCCAAATACTGTGTATCTACAAGCAGAGTATCATGTAGAAACAGGCCAATATTTTCTCGTACCAAAAGGTATATTCCGGAACTGCAGTGGGATCGTTTTACATACGACTCTCGAGTGTATCGTAAATCTAGCTCATTCCTATTTTTCCGACTTTACTTTTGGATGCATTCGGTTCCGCAAAATTCCATCTTGGCCATTTCATAAGTCATGTATATCCGCCACTGTCCTAGAAACGTACTTGCTCGATGGAAGCAATCCGAGAATACCCAAAGTTTACCCTGGTTCTTCATCCATCTAATATTTTCCAAAAACAGCCAAATACTATCGATCCACTTCCCCACTACCTCGTGGTACATCTTATATAAGCCACCAGACCTTGCAGGTAGCGAGCTTTTTAGTCATTTATACTTTCTATTCATTTTTGTGTTAACAATAAACGTTTTTGAGTGGTGCGATAAGGTGCTCACCGAGTCCATCCATCTAACATCCGCGTTCTGTAATTTGAGTTGGTTGTTTTACGGTAAACTGAAATCATAAAACCACGACATCCTAGTATCGACATTGATCTAAACATCAAGTATATTGTTATTAATCATTGATCGTAATTAATATTATATATATTTGTTTATTTATTCGTTTATGATACATGTTATACACGTATCTGTGAGAAATACAAAAATCTATCGGATAAGAACATCACTACGATGATTACATTTAAAATGAATCGTTAAGAATAAAAATCATACCATGGGTATTCCAATAAATAATTTGAAGACGGAATCGTGACTATTGAGACCAGATAGAAGTGCTATTTCTCGACAAAATATAAAGGACCTCGACTAGATGGATATGTGTCACTCTACAGTTGAATATATGAATCTATATAGACGCACACGCACATGTAAGCCATCTATATAGTTGCTATGCCAAGAGACGCTAGAACGAGGATGCTGAGCGCCGGAGACGCGAGATTGGATTACTTATCGTGCCACGGCGCTCGGATACGCTCTGGGATATGTACACACCAGCGTAATTTCGCTATGCTCTTGGCCTACGACTCATGTTGGTATAGTACACGACATCCTATGTCGATATCGCGTCGTTGTATCGTCCCTGATATTCTCTCAGGGTCCTGATCCTCTAGGAGTGTATGTCATACGTATTATCCTCGTATGATATCCTCTCGTAGCGGTGGAGAGCGTTATTACAGCATCAGACGCATCTATACACGGCGCACAATATGGAATGATGTGTATATGTGCAACGTATACAGAATACACCCTTCAGTTCTCCTACTGTCTCGCTCATTCTCTCTCTCTCTCTCTCTCTCTCTCTGCCTCTCTCCCATCCTCTTCGATTTTCTCTCTTCCTCTGCATGACTCCTTCCCTCGTGCACTAGAAGCATGCAGAGAGCGCACGAGAACCTCGGTAGCCGCTGTGGGATTGCAAATTATGGACATCACTCGCCTCTCTCTGCCCATGCCCCGGCAAGACCCATAAATCGACCTCTCACGTGTTTCCCACGTAAACAACGGAAACCTCTCCTCTCAAACGCACGATAATCCAAATGACATTAGTACATTGTTGTAAACAATATAGGCGATCGACGGTACAATATTTCCAAATCGGTTGTACATCGTGCATTGGAAGAAATGACAATAATCCGGATAACTATTAACGCCATCTGCAACATTTGTTGCAATTGTCACTTCAATTATCAAATTGTAAAACATTTTCTTTCTTCACATTTGTTTTTATAAAAGAATTTGGACAAACAATTTTCTGAGGTTATACCGGGTTTTTGTAACGCGATTACATGGAGTTCAAACATAACGTTGTTCTTGGTTGCTTTTTTTTGTTCAGATTATTACATTCTCAAGAGTTTATGTAGATAGAGAATGTAGCTTCGATCACCTCGAAAACGCGATTTGCGACTTCTCCCACAAAACCTGATCGATCGGTATGAAATTTGGTTTTAACAACGCAGAATCGTGGCAAGAATGGGCTAAGCTACATTTCTTCCAGATTTATTGCACCGTACCATAGAATCTATAGATCGCGCTTCGAGCTGTCTCGCATCTAACCTCGAAAAGACAAGTCAGCGACGTATTCAAAAAAATAAAAATAAACCATATTAGGTTAACGATGAACTTTGATCGACACTTATTCGCAATTTCGTAACTTTCATACATAAATTTATTTCACTCTGGTCTCCATTTAACTTTGTTTTCTCATTGATTTCCTGTTGTGGCTATACGACGCCCCATTAGCTAATCGCACAGGCGTATTAGGACCTGTCAGACATCCCTCCTATGCAACCCCTGCTGTGTACAATGTATTACACATAGTTTACTATAGATCCAGAGAAGTGCATATACACGATCACGATGGCATTGACGTTTACAGAGAAAGCGAGAGCGAGAGAGAGAGAAAGATCAGTCGAGCGATGGCAACGGGATAGGAGGAGCGGCGCGTGCCGGCATTTAAACGAGCTTGCCTCCGCGATTATTGAGTAAATTAGCGACGGGGTAATTGTGTTACCAACGCGTGTCCGTTGGTCGGTTGCTCTCCGCGTCCGTGAGCATCGGCGTCGCTGCAACCCTCTTGCTGCCCTTGCCTTGCGCCTGGTTATCCCTTTCTCTCTCTCTCTCTCTCTCCTTCTCCCTCTCTCTGCCTCCCCTTCCCAATCACTGTTTGTACCGAGTCGCATATAGATATATATATTCTTATTGCAATTATGTTGCAGAAAGTGTAGATCTTAGCTTGCCTATTTTTAAAGAACTGAGCACATTTTCAGTACATTGGTTTTAATTAATTTTTACAATTGAAGGGTAGGTACATTATTATCGACTTTATTTTAATTTAATTTTATTCATTGTTTCCAACCTGTATCCTCTTTCTTATCCGTACAACGCTCACCTAAAAGCTAACTTTCCAGATGCGTCAGCGGATCACTTTCTACACTGTACCTATTACCTACCTACCCCATTCACCTGGGGCACGGGGAAACTGCAGAAACCCGTGTCCAGTACATTCAACGCTTGCAAAGTCTAATGTTTCTACAAAGAATCTTCTAGCTCCGAAAGAATAATAACCACCACCCCTTCCCATAACAATTCAATGCGCCATATAGCCAGCGCACGATTAAGCGATCACCGCACCAAGTATTGGCAGCATAAGACCTTGACTTTGGCGATCTCGCCAATCATACGCTAACCTAGAACCCAGTGCTGCCCGAGTAACGTAAATGATTATTTTCTAGATAATTTTACGAGTATTTGAAAACAAAATTTTAATACAAAGGAAAATGCCATCATATTCTTAAAACGGTATCCTTTTTGGCATTTTGATCAGCCGTATGGTATTTCGAAGAATCTTAACTTTTAAAAAGTCGCTCACTTCGTTCGATCGTTGATCGAACAATAAATCAATCGAAATTGATTATTAAATGTGTAACAAATAAATGTAAAAATTGAAAAATTCTTATCCGACCATTCAATGAAGAGTTACGCCTATTATTGCAACTGCTCAACAACCCCTGAACGAAAAAGCTCTCCTTTCCGACCATTATTCGAGTTCTCGCTTTTCATCGTGTCGTCCGAGATTCGCTCGAAGAGCCAAAGCCTCATTCTCTCTCTCTCTCTCTCTCTCTCTCTGTCTCTCTCTACCTCTGTCGTTCTCGAGTTTCGAGTTCGTGACAGGAGCGAGACACAGCGTCGGAGAGCGGAAACCCCCCCTCGAGACTCGTTAACGAAACCAGACCATGGCCTCGTGCCGCTCTTCGCTCGTCGCTTTGGCTTCATCATCCGAGCGAAACTCTCCAAACGCTCCTCTCCCCCCTCCTCCTCCTCCACCTCAACCCCCACCCCCTCCCTCCTCTCGCTCCAGCACCTCCTTCCTTCACCTTTCTCGTTGACTCTCGTCTCATTCTCATCTTCCAACTTCCCCACCCTCTCCCCACCCCTTGCGCAGCCTCAACGAGAACCCCCTTGTTGGCAACTCCGGGACCCGCGAGATCCGGTTACAAGAGTATATTATGTATTACATAATATACATTAGATTCAGTACTGGCAGTATATGGTAAAATTGTTCTTGAACGATATAATTCGACGAATAGCCGACGCTAAGTATCGCTAATGCCGAGTATATATCTCACCACCGACCGTGTTTCTCCGCGAATGAGCGGAGACGAACAATTTGCGAGGAAAGTTGTGCCGCGCGACACGGCGCGTCGGGGATTATAGAATATTCTGTATTGGGATGCATTAATTTTAGTTCGGGTGATCCATGACGAAGAGTAAGGGAACGGAGAATTAACGATCAACGTAATTTTCAGCTTTGAGAACCGCTTGTTAACATATCGAACTACGATGAGGTGCGGTTTTTTTTTATCAAACGCGTTAATTGTCAAAAAATAAAGTTGGATTATCCAATATTTGTTATTATTCTTTATTTGCAATTCGCCATTTCGAAATTAATACATGTTCGCGGTAAAAGAGATCAGGCGAGTGCCGTTATAATTTTTAAAATACTTTTTTAACATTTACCGTTGTATAATTTAAACGCACATGAATACACACTGGAAAATTTTAAAAAGACTTAAAATGATGCCAAGAAATACAGTATTGTTTGTAATTTTTGGTTAATCCAAATGGATTTAATCCTTTTATTCTAGTGATAAATATTTATATATATTAAAGATAACAGGGTACAATATTAAAGTGCGAAGTGAGGCGGCAAGTGCCCTCACTAAGCAACGCTCACCGAGTAACAGTCGCTTAGCAACGGCCGCCTGGTAGCGACCGTTCGTCTAGCGGTCGCCTGATAGCGGTCGCTAAGCAACGATTGCTAGGCAACGGTCGCTAAGCAACGGTTGCCACGCAACGCTCGCTAGGCAGCGGTCACTAGACAACGGTTGCTACGCCGCTCGCTAGGCAACGGTCGCTAGGCAACGGTCGCTAGACAGCGGTCGCTAGGCAACAGTCACTAGGCAACGGTCGCCAGAGGACCGTTGCTAGTGAACTCTCTCGGAAACGCGCGTTAGGCAATGACCCTCGAGAATCTTAAATAATCATATGTTTTTCAATATGTATGAAAGACTCTACAATATTTATATGTATATTTGTGTAATACATTGACGAATGTGAATGAATTTTCTTCAAAGGAAAAAAGACTAAATCTCTTCATCGTTGGAAGTTCGCTTGTAGAATGCGCGTGAAAAGCTTGCAGGTCCCTGTGAGCCGCAGAAGAAATATCCCTTCCGCCAGAAAACGAAGACGGAAAGAGCGACGGGTACGGACAAAAGAACTCCGATCAACACACCGACGAGTATTGCGGCATCGCGCTCGGGGCGCGCTCCATACGTGTCCAAAGGGCGCAATGTTCTATTCGCCAATGAAGTTAAATTCTTTCCAGCGTGTTCCGGCGGTGCCGCACACTTCAGACTGTCGAGCTCCTTCCCCATCAAGCTCGCTCCAAAATGGGGCAGAAGGTTCCCAATCTTTTCCAAAGTTTAATCAAATTCGCACATTATGACACTTTTTAGTGTAAACGATATTTCAAATAATAATTGACTCTTTCTACGTTATTGAGAATAAAAATGATCTCCTCGTACGTATTATTATGTGACCATAATTTCGATGCCGAAATATAATAAGATTAGTGATAATTGTATAGGTGATGAATACAAGGCGAGAGTAAATGCAATTTTGCAACGATATGGAACTAACCAGAAATTGATTGTCGTAATCGCAGCTCCATTCGTTGTTCCTCAAATCCAATATCTCGAGATGGTCCCAACGTCCCACAAGACCAGAGGACAGATATTGCAACGCGTTGTCGGATAAGTCGAGGATCTTCAACGGTGGCCATATAGCTCCTTCGCCAGTCTATTAGTAAAAAAAATAGCCACATTACATATCACAAATTAATATAATCAATATTTTAGTACACTAAAATATTTCTTTATTACATCTCGATAAATGAGAATTTATTACGAGCATAACTAAAAGTTTTATGGGCTCAATTTCCAGTTCCACGATTTCGAATCATTGAAATCGATAATTAATTTTGTAATAAGCAACTTTGAAAGAATTCTTATTCAAATTTTTGTTTCCATAGAAATCAAGAGTAGCATTGTTAAGAAACAATAGACTCGAGCTTTTAGTCAAAAGTACAATAAGTTCCAAATAAACTAAAACATAATTTTTTATTTCAATTCGAGCTGACGAAATATTTGTTGTATTCTTATTATTCCTGACAAACAGCGTTTTGCTATGAATTTAAATATAATATTTTTTAAATATCAATTTTTTTAAGTTTTATGATTTGGGGAAAGGCAACTTCAAATTACAGTTGAGTGTTGAGTGTATAATCCACGAGGCTCAATGTTGAATTTATTCGAATGTCCGGATATTAATCTTTTTAAAATTTCTCTATTTTTGGAATAATAATTTGACGTGAATTAATAAAATTACCCTGTCCACCAATGCATCCTCGTTGATCGCCTTCAGTCTCGGACAGTTGCTTAGGGTGAGATTTTGCAGCGCCGTTAATTGTGAGAAAGCGCCGCGACCAACTGACGTCAAATGAGGAAGTGATCGAAGACTCAGTTCCTTGAGTGCGGGCATAACGGAAAAAGCATAGATGTGATCCAACTGCCTGAAGGGATTCTCGTCGAGGGAAAGATACTCAAGAGCTTTACAATCTTCGAAAGCGCTTGGTGGACCTGCTAGTTTGTTGCCGTCTAAACGAAGTCTCCTCAAGTGGCTGCGTGTGCAAAATCAATTTTTCCACTTTTTATAATTTTCAAAACATTGAACATTCGACGAATGAGAAAATTTCGTATACAAAAATCTATTTTAAAGACATCTAAAAAAATTGATAAATTTTGACCTTTTTACTCTATTGTTTTATTTCCAAGGATCGCTAAGCTAATTGCATTACCTCGGAGCGTGAAAAATGTGATCAGGTATCGTCGTCAACTCGCAATAACTCAGGTCGAGATCTTCCAGATAAAGAAGCTGGCTTATGGCATTGATCGTGCTCTGATCGATAGTCGTCAGAGGATTTCCACTCAATACGAGAACTCTAAGATCGGGAACGTGTGCGAAGACATCCTGTTTGAGTGTGTGAAGAGCATTGCTCCCCAGATTAAGGACTCTCAATTGTGCCAAAGGCTCGTACTCCTCCACGGCAAATTTACCCTATTAATTTTCACGATTATAAAACTGAAGATCCCATCACGATTTTAATTTGCAGCTTGAAAACAAATTTTTTTTCTACACAAAACATAATTTCTTAAAATTTGACGATTAATGTTAAAATAATTCACCTCGAATACTTCAAGATTCAACAATTCCGAGGTGAGTTGGTTGTGACTCAGATCGAGCTCGGTCAGATTTCTAATCTCTCGAAAAGCCTTATCGTCGATCTTTGTTATTCTGTTGCCACGGAGGATTAGCCGATTGATCGTTACATTTGGGAACGGCTTGAGGTGTACGAGAAAATTCTCCTCGAATATGACCTCCTCCAGAGGTCCCGTTGGCCATTGAGAGTCATGGAAATGATGTTCCAGACCTCGTTTCGTACAATTCACAATGCTATCTATATTTATAAATCAAAACATTAATCACTGAATTAAACGTACAAACCAATACACGAAAATTAGAATGCTAGAAATGTTTTTAACACTAACGTTAAAGAACTCATCCCTAAAAAAAATTGTCCCGGCTCATTTGACTACAGATAAGAAATGAATGAAGAACTCAACGTATCCGGTACTTCGCATCTCGTATTAAACTTAATTAAAATTATTATTTACCTGTACAGGTACAAACGTCGCACAATTTTGGAGCCGTAGTCGTAGGAATCGTCTTTTCCGTTTGATTACTCGAAACAGTTATCGATGAGTTGGTTGTCACATCGAGTCCTTCAACAGCACAGAACGTGCTTCTTACGAGAAGAAGAATCGCGATCGAGACGAGAGGGCGCGGTGCCATGTTTGACTGGCTCGTGAAAACGCGACTCGGCTAACGAAAGACCGAGGGAAATCGTCGCAGTATCAGATACCACGATAAGGGGCATGTAGCGATGATAAGATACGAGAAATATACAACGAACCGTTAGTCATCGAACGTTTCTGTCCGTTCTAAACTCTTGCGGCTGTTTCGCAGTCGAACGCTCGGAGAACATTGCAGATGTTTTTTTTTTCTTTCAATTGTTTTAAATATCTATAAGCGACCTGTTCCATATGTGGGGCTGCGAAGAAAGAATGTACGAGTGTCTTAATGTATAGGTGAGAAGGAAAGAGGTGGAAAAGAAGGGACAGACGCATTCGTAGATATTTTATATTGTCACGGACTTTTTGCCGGTTTTATCGTACCGTATGACTCTATGCTTTTTATGTATAGATATTTATCGGACTAGGATTGGACAATATTGATTCATCTTTATATCGATGAGCGACCTATGATTCATGCGAATGAGTTTTGCCACTTAATAACTGCAGATTTTAATTCTTTAAACATTTTAGGTAGTTATGAAATTAGATAGGACAGACTTAAATTTCTATTAAAACTTCGACATTTTGTACATCTTCAATTATTTCGATGTATTTAATTCGAGAGATTTAACAGATGTTCTTTTCTTGATCAATTTTTGTACACGTTTCTTTTTCGGTACATTTTCAGTTTTCTTTGTAAATATGATAGTAGTGAAATAATAAAATTGCAAGTATTAAAAATACATGAAAAGATGTTTGCATTGGAGTCGGAAAGTTCCTACTTACTGGTTTAAAGATTAAAAGTGCAACGTTCCACGGTATTTAATGATGCAGATTAGCCGAGCGATAAGCTTATTAGCTTATCACTATATTGTTATATCGAACGATTATTATCTTGACTAAAATAGGTCATGAAACATTACGAACATCTACAGTACAGAGGAATAATCGCACTACAGCTCCAATGTAATTCAAATATTCCCGCCACTAGCGCGGTCCCTGATCGATCGGTAAATTGTCACGCCGCGCAATCGTGCAGGTGGCGCCATCTCGCGTCTCGCGAGAGACAAAATAATGCCCGCTTCGGCGAAAAGTATTGAATCGATGACGTCACAAAAGACGAGACAGTGGTAGGAGGTGGACGGACGGGTAGTAGTGGACGGATCGCGGCGGGTTGAAAAATGTCCAATTACATTAATTTATCGTCGGCGTAAATAGTGGTGACTCGTACGTGCTCCGTGCAAGTTGTACTCGGTTGTTTTGCCGTACGTTTGGCATACGACGTGCGCTTTTTTCGTCGTTATCGCAGCACGTGGAGAGCGGGAATATATAATAATCTTGTGAGGACAGTGAGAGACAGTGTTGAGAGAGAATACGAGAGAAACAGAGAGAGAGAAAGCGAGCCGTGAAAAGATTCTATTCGTGAACGAGACGTGAAGATTTCGAGGCAGAGACCAGCCGGAGTTGGGTTTTAATCTGGCAACAAACCACGAGAAAAAAAAACAAGTCGAAAGGAACGTAACGGAGTTCAAAGGTCGTACGAGGATTGACGGATAGGATAGGGGGTAAGGAATACACGATCATGAATATTTTCCTGATGATACGATAGTTAAGTACTTTATCAACATTGCTAAGATGATTTTGGAGCGCCGTAATGTGTTTTGCGGCAGGGTTCAACAGTCGAGTCGTAGATTTGGAGGTTAGGTTGGTAGTTTGCTCGTGCGCCAGTACGTGCGAAAAGTCGCTGCTTTGCGCGCAACACCCGTATAAAACCCTCGGTGGTTCCTGCCGCCTATGCTTTTACCCCGCGCGAGCGTCGAGTGAACGCCCATTTCTCGCGGGTGTATACACCGAGCTGTGTGCTCGCTTGACAGAATTACGGATTGATGCGATCGATATTGTCGGTTTGCTTATCCTAGCCGGTCCAACGAAAAAGAGTGGGACAGAGAAAGAACGATATCCGCAAAGAATGCGGTTATGTACGAAGATTAGAAGAGCACGAGCCGAATAGCTTAGATTGTTGTTTCTCGCGCGTAGTTCAACCCACACGGCGTGTAAAATGCGCGGAACACCTGCGGGTTTCTTTCATATTGCCGGGACGTCAAACACTCCCAACCCAATTAGCCATTAACCTTTTTTATTGTTTCTCCCTACTCTTCGTAATTGTTTTCTTTTTAATTTCCTTTTCTCATAAAAAATATCGTCACAGAAACATAACATTGTAAACGTATATTTGAACGTATAGTTCGAAAAAAAAATTCGTTTTTTCTAGAAATATTTTAATTTCTAATCTAACAAACGGATTCTAAAAAAAATTATCGGGATCCTAAAAAATTCATAAAATACACAATTTCACAATTCTAATTTTTCCTTCTACTTACAATGAATCTAATATCTTTTGCGTACATTTTGCGTATATTATATCGAACTCTGCCTCCGAAGCAAAGTTTTTATTCTTATCGTAAACTAATCGCGGTCTTTGCTCATCGACCTTTTGAGAAAACGATTTGGCCGAGCGTGTGCAAGAAGCATCGTCCAAGCCGGAGGTTCGCGTTGATATAGATTCAGGGACACTGGGGACGATACCTCGAGGATTCTTGCAGCCGGCAAAGCAAGGGCAACCGGATCCCAAGATTACAAGACTTCCCTGGGCCGTTGGTGAACGACCGAGTCACGAGAGAAAGAGCGACAGAGAGGGGTACGGCCACATTTACATGCCTCGGCGTACACGCACGTGTTTGTCTACGCCGTGGAGTGTCGTCGTATACAATATACGTATATATCTGTGTGCAACCCTTCGTGGTCTCTCCCGGCCACAACCGATAATCGAATGAACGGACTCGGGCGTCTGTCATCTCAACAATCTCACAGAAATTCTCTCCTCAATTCTATTTTCCCTTTATCGAGTCCCATACCACTACGTATATATACGCAACCAAGTCCATCAGCTTCCCATCATTATATTTTATCTATTCACCAAGAAATATTAAAAGCGACCACCGAAATCGTATTTACACTATTTATAACCCAACCACGCGATTTTCGTATCTTTTAATGATACTTTATACCTTGGGATCTTATCTCGAACGTTACTTTTAGGAAAAAAATGGAAACGGGGAATATTATGAAATTTAGGAGGTATGTCTTTATTGCTGGATACCGAGAGTTACATTTTTTTCGTATCAATGACGCAGACATTTTTGTTCATTAAATTATTGGAAGCCAACCCAAGTAGGCGAAACGATATATGTGTTACGATCGCATCGGGCGATATACCCTGACGTTCGAATGGGTCGTAAAAAGAGAATTTATGTGCTCACACAGGTGCCTGATAGTCGGTAGTAAAGCATCGTTGGTGTGTTATACCGAGGATTTAAAATCGTTTTGTGACCCTAATGGACACCGTGCCGATTCGCATTTCACATAATCAATGCAGATACGTATTCTATAGGTCTATTAAGGACACCCTTTGCAATTACTTTTAATGCGATGCGAAATCAAGGTCTATCCGAAGTTTCTCACCCGGTATGCAAGTTGATGGATTAATCTATCGATACATTTTTCTTTTAACTTGAAAATCATAAAAACCATTTTTATCCGGTTGTTCGTACGTTTGAAAAAAAAAATTCGATCTTAAAAAATTCTTAATCAATGTTTTGCTCGATCAGCGATCGGCAATACCGACCGAGCCACCGATATATGCATTTTATCTACTCAAGAAAAGTGAGAAAAGTTTAACGAAAAATCGGTAAATCCAATACGTTGGTATTTTCTGTTGTTCGAAAGATCAATCGTCTCGGCGATATTTTGATTACCGTTTTTATTACCGACCGAGTTTAATTCACACTATATTAACCTCCTGACCGCCCTTGTACTACTCGTAGGACATCGGGTAAAAAAATATTTGGCGGTTGTTAGTCTTTCTTACGGTAAAAGTACCATATAGCGACATCTATCGTTAGTTTCTCGAACAAAATAAAAGCCTCTTGAATCCGTGACATTTTCTGGTTTAGGATTTTTTCAGGATTTTTTACCATATACTAGGATCTTTATTTATAATATATTAAATTTTCACGGAGAAATTCGGAAAAAAGTACCTCAAGAAGTCACGAGATTCATTAGTCTCGAACCAAAAACAAACTATATATACCCGAATTAACCGTACTATTTTCATTTTCTTACGTACTACGATACGATATAAATACTCAAAATTTCATAACGATTCGTCCATCGTTCGTCAAAAATCGTAACACGTACCTGCAATTTAACAAGTAAGACCCATAGCCCATTTCGTAACTAGGATACAGTATTTACACCGTTCAACGGCTATAGTCTCGCGGCAAATATATATATATACAGATAAATACATTTTTTGCCTCGTTGAGTCGCGCGCGCGAGAAAGGAAACTCGGTTGCAATTATTGACAAGTGGAGACGTGCGGCGTGAACGAGATACACACACACACTCACACGCATATGCATAAACAGAGTGCACGAAGAGCATTCGAAGTCACGGCAAAAGCCGGTCCGTTGCAAAAGTGTGATGTCGAACGGTCGACAGAAGCAGTAGAGCGGTGCGGGGGCAGCCTCGCTTCTCCCCTCCCCCGCTCTCTTTTCTCGAGCGCGCGAGGCGGTGAAAAATTGTCGGCCATTCGCCGGGGCGTTCGGGAGCGAACGCGAGCGGCCTCTCTCTGTGCCTGTACTGTACTGCGATGCTTCTGCTGCTGCGCCACCGGGACACCCATATCACCACCATAGCGTACACTACACACAGCCAACCGTGGGCAAAATCGTTCTCTTTCTCTCTCCCTCGCTCTCTCTCTGGCTTCTATCTCCGTGTTCTTTTCTTTACTTTTTTTATTTCTCGCTCGTGTGTCGTGCGCTGTGGAGCCGGCGAGAGCGGCGCGTCGAGAGGCAGGCTCCCCGTCGCGTGAGCGAGCGGCCTCTACCTTCGTGCTCGTATCTCTCTCGCGCCAGTAGTAATGTGTACTCTGTGACAGATAGTAAACAACCATTGTTCATCGCTCTCATGGGACGCAGCGACGAGAGCGTAGAGTAAGAGAGAACACGTGGCGTTGGTGGTTAAACCGCCGGGCATCGGCGCATCGCGAACTTGTAACGTAAACTGCGGAAACTCGTATCGTATTGCAACGCGTTTGAATTTTGTATTATTTTTTTTTCTCTTTGCTTCTATAGAATTCTTATTCTTCTTTTCTTTCACATTATCGACGTCGACCCACGACGCAATTGGTCGACTGCTTCGACACGTTTTTATTTCTTTTTTCTTCTCGTTCACTCTTTTTTCTCGGCCCGTGGGCAGGGGGCTCTCTCGGCGGCCACGAACGAACAACAACCACGGGCCGCTCGTCGATTCGATCGATCCAAATATTTTGCGTACAGCCAACGACACCGATGCGACATATATTATTATATCTCCAAGTATGATCTGTCGTTCGGGAAAGAAACGTATTTTTTACTAGTAAAATGTGACGACCAGTGCTTCGAAGTGAAGATCGAACGATGGATACGCGGCCATGAGACACGTACGTTTGTGCCGAAAGAGATCGACTGATACGTTCGGTATGAATAATAACAACAATTAATAATTATGATTTGAATTAATTTTCACGAATTAAAAAAAAACCCAAATTCATTCGCAAATTCCTTGTTCTTGAAAAGAAAGATTTCTCTTACAATGTTATATTTATATCCTGTTTTAAATCGTGTCGTACCATATCTCGATCGTTTTCCAACCTCGAATGACAATGAGGCAAGATCGATGAATGACACGAATTATACTTTTATTTCCATAGCGACACCGTATAAAAATACCGTGGTCTCTCATGCTCGTGTAACATCGGGTGGCGCGCGTTTTGATCCTCCATGCGTATTATTATTATTCGTTTTTCTCTTCTTACATTCGAGCGTCGAATAGCCACCTAACGACACGCGCATTGCCCATTAAACTCGCGAAACGTTGTTTATTTTTCCAAGTCTTTCTCGCTTTAACTCGCCGTTTTCACATCCTTATATATACATAGCGTATATATATATTTCCATTGCATCCTTCAGTTTTATTGCCACTGCGAAAGTCTTACGGTTTTGCGGCGTACGTATGCATCGGAGTGCAGAACGTCCAGCGAACCTTTAATCGTTCTTATAGCCCACCTTACCCGTATATTTACCCCATCTACTGAACATACCTCACGAGGCTCGTTACTCACATATAATTTCGTTTCGAATACATCTGAATTCTCATGGCAATTCTTATTTCCTGGCTAGAATTTGATCTCGTCGGTTTGGACGCTATATCGTTTGACTCTAACAATCTGTAAATTGGGAAATGACAAAGATGCGAGATTGAGTTCGTATTTTCGAATCTAGTTCGGACGTATTATTATTATTATTTCTATTATTATTCTCGTTACTATTAACATTATTGTTATTTTTGTTAGCGGGGCTTAAGAAATAGGCGCTCGTATGTACTAAGAAAAATAATCGAATAATAATTGTTTATTAATCGATCCTTACCAAGTAGTAGTAGTGTTATACGTTTTTTCCATATACACCTTTGCGGGTTTTTACATTTTCTCCTTACTTCTTCCACCAACACATTTCCAAAACCTCTGTTCTTCCTGTGGACCTACAGTTTTTCTTAGGTGGGTTCCGAACCACCGAGAGCACAGAAAAAGCACATAGAAAAATTCCATTGGTACCGGCGGGAATCGAACCCCGGTCCACTGCGTGTGAGCCGCGAACGTTACCACTGTGCTACCCACTGCCAATCGATTCTAACCTATTTTATGATAAGTTTTGTGGAGCCTTTATTCAGGTATACCAACCATGTTGAATCTCCGTCGTTTAATAAAAATAATCAATTGATAATTAACCATTCGAACAAAGTCTCACCGTTCTTAATTTAAATTAACTTTGTCATTGAAAATATCTGAATTATTTGAATAACGTAACGAATAATGGGAAAGACTGTTAACACAATTTGGAATGTTTCATTAAAGTCATTTTCTTTAGATTTGTCGTCATGAAATTCGGGGTGATTGTTATTGCGATTTAGGATCTTAAATCTGTTACCACGATTCCTATCCATCGCTCTCCGAATTGCCAGCAAGACAAGTGATCGACTACCCCGAGGTTCGTTATACAGGGTTTGTGCGAGTCTCGGGTGGGCCGCATCCCCGTTCTTCCGGTAACAGCTGCGTTAAAATGCCGCTCGTTTCCCACTCCACGAAGAATCCAAAAGCAATATTATATCCTCTCTCGCATCGTGGCATACACCGAGACGATAGGGCGCAAGGGGTGAGTCGGTGCTGCTTTATACGTGAGGTCCCGGGCGTCGCGACGAGGCGACCGAGAGGACTTTTGCTGCGCGCGAAAAACGGCCAAGTCGCGACGTGCTTTGCCAGCCTGACCGAGGCGTGAGAGTAGGAATCGTCGAAGGTACGAAGTAGTACGACAATGAAAATGGAAGTTCGAAACTTACTTACGCTCGAGGCGCTACGTTGCGGGCTTGATACGAGTTCGAGAGAGATTTCTGCAAAAACGTGATTTGAACGTTTGTGAAAACGATCGAGGTGTTCCAAAATGTAAAGCACCGAGCCAATTCTTGCCACGATTGTCCATTGACCAAGCAAGGTTTCGTCCCAATCGGTTACGTCGTTCCGGAGATATTGCAAATCGCGTTTTCGAAGCGAGGATAGCAGTTGGCATAACCTCTCGAAATGCAGTGGTACACGCGCCGGTCCGAAAACGCCATCTGTATATTCTTCCGCGAGACGCAACCGAGCGAGGGAACATTAGCTTAGCCAACGTAGAGCATTGTGGCAAAAAGTAGCTAAGCCACGTTTTCTCCCGATCGATCGCATCATGCGAAAAAATTTTGGAATCACTTTATACAGCTATCTTTCTCTCACTCATGGTGAAACTCAGTCGATAACCGTGGGATCTCTTACAACCAAAAAGGAGAGATACTATCGTGACGTCAGACATGGAAGGAAAAGCGTAGCATTGGAACGTTCACGGGATCTCTATTTCGCATACATACGCAACACATTTTTCTCGGTTGGAAATGGAGAGGGACGAAAGTCGAGAAAAGTTGGAAAAATCGAAGAAACGCGGAAAGTGGAATTGCAGAGGGGGAATTGTTGACCAAACGTATCCCGCAAGCGCCTCAACAGATTTCTATCTAACTCAACAGACATACGCTTAAATATTCGCACCAAAAAATTCGCTAAATAAGAGAAATAAACAAATCGATTAATACAGTTCCAACAAAAGCAGTCGACCAACAGAAATGACCCAACTAAAAAGGAAAAAAAATATCGGATTACAAGAAAAATCGGTATGTTGGAATTCTCGGTGGTCACCGATGTCGAATCCCATGTTAAAATTTCGGCACATATGCAGTATCGCAGGGAAGATTCGTTATTCCCACAGCCGCATTGGCGTGCAGGTGCAGTTCGACGATGCTACGTCGTTTCACCGTCAGCGATAATATTTTTAAATGAAAGCCGAGAGGTCCACGATTTTTGTACGATGAGGAGAGCCGTACGGGTATGAGAAAGAGAAGTAGAAGAAGAAGACGATGAAGAAGAAGAAGAAGAAGAAGAAGAAGCGGCAGCAGCAGTCAGGCGAACGCCGAGACGATAAATATCGGCTTTGTCGGAAAGATGTGCTCGGAAAGCGCCACTTGCGAGTAATGGTGCCCGCACCGCACACACCACCACCGAAACCACCAGTACCCACCACTACAGACTGCGACCATCAACAGCATCGGAACCAGAGAGGGAGAGAGCGAGAGAGAGAGAGAGAGAGATGGAGAGAGAATAATCCCCCACTTCGGTCTTCCTTTTTGCACCTTCTTCGGCGTCACAAGGATTCACTGTAATACCAAGAGACCCACAAGATTTCCTCCACCCTCTCTCTCTCTTTCCACACAATCTTTTCCACGTTCTTCACTTTTCGTAACAGCATTAGCAACATTATATTCATCGTCATAAAACACTATATTTATCTCATTACATTTATTCACATCCTCCTATTTATCTACGTAATGATATAAAGTTCATGACCACTGGATTAAAAAAAAATCGAGTTTCAACGATTGTAACTTTTTGATGCGGCAATTTTTTTTCTTTCGAGTAACAACCTGCTATTTTCGTATGTTATTTTTAAGAAAATCTGGCCCACCGCGAATATTTGATCACTTATGGAGTTTTTTATATTGGACGACTTTAATCGTTCGCTATATTGGACCACCCTAATAGGCAGATATATTGGACCACTTTTATCTTAACTCACCTTCATTTCTTTCGTCCATTTTTTATTTTCCAAGCTAAATTATAAACGTACAATCCTCGCTCGTTAATCACGCTCTATCAATTTTTTTATATAAAAAATACAAAAATCAATAAAACAAATAATTATAACCAGAGAATTCTTTTTCACGACCAACCTTTGCAAATATTACACGCTTGGCAAATATATATCCTACGAAAGCTCTAATTTCGTTGGCTTTTTTTAAAAATCAAAATTGTTTCCATCTCCATCGAGAGGACTTCTCGATCCAACAAGGCCCAATTTCCCATGAACCTGATTCGATTCGCCGATCGCTAATACAGCACCACTGCTACATAAGTGGATAGTTCCCCTTCGTTCTACCCCACCCGCCTCCATCTGCCATTTCGATTAACCGTTCCCGATTCTCTTCGAAAAATCCTTAAGTGGTGGCGTTGAAGCGGGTGTTGGCGAACTGGAGCCCGCGCCCGAGAGAAAGAGAGAGAGATATCGGCCAACGAATATATCCAACGCTTTTTGTACATTAAAGTAATCTACTGATATACCTGCCGCGTATATATACCTGTCGTCGTCTTCGTCGCCGTGTTTCTCGAGAACGATCATCTCTTCGGGTCTAACGATAATAACCGCGTTCCCGAGGCTTTGAAATGTTAATGAAACGCGTCTGGGGAACGATTAGGTAAATCGAGCGTCGGAGCTCTCAGCACTTTATATTATATATATATATTAATGTATATGTATATATAGAGATATAAACTATACTATACCTATACTCATATGCACCATTCAGACGCCTCTTTGTGCATAAACTCGTGTTCCGTTCCCTTTTGGTAAACGTTTTCATACTCGTAGAACGAAATTCGCGAAGAAACGCAATATCCCTGTTATACATCGACTATAATAAACGTCTATGAGGTAAAACGCGCGAAACTGGAATGAAAAACGGGTTCCCGATGTTTTTTTTCTTTCCTCGATCCCGACACGTCGAGAGTCCATCATGGCATCTGTTTGTCACTCTCGTTTTATCAAACTCTCTTCCTGCCTTTATATCGAATTATTTTATTTTCCTATCCAAGAACGTAATATTTTTGCTCTATCGAGGATTCGTTCGTTCTTATCGTAAACGCATTAATTTTCATTCTATAAGCGTAATGAGAAAATAATGGATAAACGTTTGAACGATTTTCAAAGGTTTTCTGTTTTTTTTTTGTGAAATTATTCTAACGGCGCTACACAACACTTTTAGATCGCCATTTTCTTTGTTCTTACGCGCAGTCACGAGCTTATGTTAATTTATGGTATATCTACAACTGCGATATCTATGCAAATTAATATTTCGTTTAAATGGGGAAAAAACACATGACTCTTTCATAGTCGGTACCCTAAGGGTATATTGGAACAATATTTGCTCGTTGCTTCGTACAAGTTCTTTTTTTTATGTTATTTTTTCCATTCGGGGTTGTTTCTACCTCTCTGTCCCCCTTTTTCTCTCTCTTGGCGCTTTTTTTGGCCTCCGTATACTTTGTCAGCGTATACACCGCAGCGCTTTATTTATTCATATCGAATTGCGGCCTGCAGAGTCTCACCGCGGCCGTTATACCGACCCCCCAGCTCCCGATCTACCGGTATACCAGGGTTTGAAAATTCAGAGGAACGCGTGGAATTGCGTCCGACTCGGGGATCCATAAGGGGTCGTCTCAGCGCGGAGAGAAGGCTGCGGAGGCAAAAGCTACGTTGTTGGGCTATACATACGCCGGCGTCGTTCTCTTCCACTCTCTTCTTCTCTCCCTATCTCACCCTCTCTCTTTCCCTCTTACGTTCTTTCGCTGGCGCGAGAAGGCGAAGGCCTTCTAATGATGACATTTAAATGCAGTGGCGCTTGTTCGGTGCTTCGTGCGCGCAAGCGATATACACACCCCGCCGCCTCGCGAGAACCTCCCACACGAGTTACGGCAACCCTCGCAACAAACGAAATCCTACCTCGATCTCTCACACATTGGATTCTCCAACTTTACCATCGTTTTCCTCTTTCCTCGTCGATACGCCTCTGATTATTTCGTCTGGACGAATCAATCGTTTGAAGATTTGTGTCTTAACATGCGAGGAAGTTTTCTTTGAAAGTATGACTTGACTTTTCGAATCGTTAATTTAAGATCGATCGATGGAAATTTAGAGTTAAATCGTACATTCGAGAAGAGCAAAACGTGAGCTGGATGCGTTCGCCTTAAAGCAAGGGGAATCCCCGGTTCGATCATTCGTTCCAACTTAAATCTTAGATTCCATTTTAGATTCTCGAAGGTGGCTCGAATTTCGTTAAAATATTAAATTTCAACAGGTACAGTTTCCAATCGTACGCAGAGTAAATTTTGTTTTCTCGAAAATTCCACCATTCGTGAGAAATATTGATTATAATGTTATCGACTTGTTTATTCGTTTGTTTGTTTTAAATTTAAATTTGCATTTTTCAGAACAAGTTGAAGCAGCAACGAGCGGCGCCTCAGCGAGGAGACATCTCGTTATTTTTTTAACTTAAAAACTGGGACAGGGCCCGGAGGTAGCTGAGAATTAATATATAAAATCCAAACGATGGAGTCCGTGACGGAGGAATGATAGAATGCAAGAGGGCAGCACCGCCGTGGCGCTAGCGATGGTGACTCCTGGCTACGATCAGGATCCTGCGAGCGGGGTAGCCGATTACACGACGCATCAGGATCAAGCGCAGTTCGAGGCTGATAAACGCGCGGTTTACAAACATCCCTTGTTTCCGCTACTGGCGTTACTCTTCGAAAGATGCGAACTCGCCACCCAGAGCTCGGACAGCTCAATGTCCGAAAGCTTCAATATGGATATACAAGCTTTCGTCCAACATCAAGAAAGAGACCGAAAGCCCTTTCTGATCAATGACCCAGAGATTGACGGCTTGGTAAGATGTCCAATCGTTCTCGAGATACAGCAATTATCATTTTTTGTTTTTCAACTTTAACGTCCACGTATGGGCTTTTGCATTTTTTATTTTTCATTTTATTCTTCACCAAAACAAAGCTTCTTCGAGGAGAGGAACGAAGAGGCTAGAAAAAGATCGAAACTGCGTCCGAGAGACAGTTGTTCGAGGCTATCGTTGGCTCTTGAGCAGGAGATAGTTGCAAAACGCGATTCGCAAATTCCCCGACGCGATGCAACGGATCGCGGTGACATTCGGTTCATTAACTTCTTGCCATAATTCTATTTCGACGAAGCTCAATTTCATCGGAATCCGTTCCAACATACCGGAGAGTTTACAAATCGCGTCTTCGAAGCTGTCCCAACCGTATATCAATTACGCTTTAAAACTCACAAACGTCCGATCAAGTTTCTTTACATTTAGGCTAAATCTAGCGAAAAGGAAAAAGAAAAATGTAAAACAAAACGTACGCTCTCGATCGATAAACGAATGAGACACGAGAAAATAATTGAACGACGAACAAAGAAGAAACGTTGTTATTTGGACAATTTTTGCAGATGATCAAGGCGATACAGGTGTTACGCATACATCTGCTCGAATTGGAGAAGGTCCAGGAATTGTGCAAGGACTTTTGCAACAGGTACATTGGCTGCCTGAAGGGAAAGATGCAGAGCGAAAATCTCTTGCGAAGCGATTACAGCCATCACGGGCACGACATGGGCCCGTCGAGTGGGAGCAATGGAAGCAGTCCACTGCAGGTTAGCTGTTTGCTCGGTTCGCGGGGCATCTCTATCTCTCTGTCTCGACCAAATTCATCCCGAACCTTCGTAGTTATCCCTCCAGAGAGGTGTATGATAACCACCTAATTTTCAATCCGGAAGATTAAAAGAAAACGAAAGAAAAGAAAGAAAAAAAAAGGAAAGGATTAAAACACATTTGGTGAAACGAATGAATATCGATCTCTCCGTATATTTCTTCAACGTCTAATTTTATCTCGCTGTATTATCTCCTCGCTTTCTATCGATGACCTTAATCGATAAATCGGTATAAGTATCGTTATATCGTAACTCGGCTGGACTAACAATTTCTTACCGACTTGTGCGAAAGAACGTAACTGGCTAACCAAACTAAACAAAACGAAAAAAAAAACGTGTCGGCTTAAGAAGCCAGATCGTAGGTACTTGTACACCTCTTAAAATACGATAGAATCCCACCCCTGTTCTCTGACGGCTAGATGCGACATATATTTGCCAGGTGCTGTCATCTACAGGCAATGATGTTGAGCCGGGAGCTAACGGACTCGGAGTGAGCACAGCCGACGCGCTGTCGGAGAACGGCAGCGCTGGTATGCCGATCGTTCACGATGAGGATCATCTCGATCTCGAGAGATCCTCATCAACGAGATCGTCATCCGTCAACGCTCATCGTTCCGCAAGATCGGACAGTCACGATCGGGACGATCCTCTTTCACCCTCCACGATACACGGGAGCACGCCACTTTCGCAAATCGGAGCCCATGCCTGCGTACCTGTTAACGATATGTATCTGGGCCAAGGTAGGTCCATCGAATCTCATCAATCCAACGAACAAAATCGATATTTTATTCTATATCTTGAAAATCTTTTCCAAATTCCTTGATATATCCTTTCATATCTCCCTTGACCATAGACTCGCAATGTCTGTCGTTCGTTCTTACGAGAAAAGTCGTTTTTTTTAATTTTTTTTATTTTTTTAATTATTTTCTTTGTATCCAATGTTCGAGTACAATTCGATCGATTCGAATTGATTTTGAAGTCAAAGGGGCTAAATTTCAGGAGCGAGGACGAGAATATTTCTAGTTCGGAGCGTATAATAAAAATATTAATAAATTGCCTTTAGAAGAAATCGAATTCGTCGACACGTCCGAACGATTGTATTTGGAAGAAGTTGGATACTGGGGTCTACTAGCGATGCAAGAACGCGAGAACGAATACGTCGATGTCGGGGACGCTAGCGATGAAAAGATTCCCGGTTAGATACGATTTATGAAAGACTTTGCGTCATCGATCTATCGATAATCTAACGTCGAACGATCCTTTTCCTTACCTCCTATCTCTCTTCGTACTTGAACTCTTGTAAGCTTCGTGATTGACAATACCAAGAGCTTGCGCATAACGAGTAATTTTCGTTTAGATATTACTGTTGCAGGCTCGCCTTCTCCGGCGCCGAGCGAAGACGAAGACGAGGGCTGTGGGAGCGCACCGACCACTCACAGCAGTAGCCACGGAAGCGTCAGAAAAGGAAGACAAAAACGCGGCGTTTTGCCAAAACAGGCGACCGGGATAATGCGAGCGTGGCTCTTTCACCATGTGGCAGTGAGTACTGACAAAACTTTCTTGTACAAACAAAAAGAACGTAAAGTCTCATAGCGCTCGGACTCAAAATCTAGACTACAGTTCGGACAATTACGTGAAAAAGCTTGCCACATTAGTTAAACTCGAAATAAAAAACGTTTTACATAATTAAATTACTAAATTGCACGAAACAATCTAGTTCCCTCAAGGTAATTCAATCTTAGGTATTTGCAAAATCAACAAATATTCTAATTGACCCAAAAAATTCCGATAAATCGTCGATTGGTCATTTATTTTCTAAATGAAAAAAATTGCAGCATCCCTATCCCACGGAGGACGAGAAGCGTCAGATCGCGAGCGAAACGAATCTGACGTTACTGCAGGTGAACAATTGGTTCATAAATGCACGACGTCGAATTCTACAGCCGATGCTGGACGGTGCGGGTGCCGAGGCGATACCGCGAACAGGCAAACGTCACAAGGTCGTGAAACAATCGAGCCATCAACAGCAACAACAGCAGCAACAAATACAACAACAGCATCTAAATCAACATCAGTCACAGTCGCAACAGGCTGACAGCGGTGGTGGCGGTGGTGGCGGCGGCAGTGGCAGTGGCTGGCAGTCCGAGGATTCGGGTAGCGACTCAGGTTCCAGCGACGGCGATGGGGGTGCCGATAAATCCAAGGATGGCAACGATAGCGACGAGGAAGATCTTCACTGACCTCCGTTAAACGCCGCACACGTGACGTCGACCTCCTCACGGTACCTTCGAACCCAGTTGCTCATTACAGTATTAAGGTATTCGAGGTTAGATATCGCTTTAATTGTCAAATACGTAATTATCCGTGCGATTATCGGCGATATGTTTTTACGGGCTCGTTGTCACGTCGTTTTTTCTCATCTCGGCTCTACTCTCGATTACATACCTTACTTATCCCGAGAACTCTCGTGCGAGATTGTCCCGTTCGGTCGGACACGGACAGGCCGTCCTCGAACTATGGACGCTTTCGTAAATCGTGTTAGTTCATCGTGAGAGTTTGGCGGAAATAAATTTAAAGGAAAAGCATTAAAAACGTGCCTGTCGCGACTCGGCGAGAAGAAGGCAAAAGGAGAAAAAAGAAAGAAAGAAAGAAACAATCCGGTGCTCCGTAAAACGTATCCCGTAACTCAAATTTACCCATGTTTCTGCTACGGCGACGAATACGTTTTCATCAGAGTTTCTACTATAAATGAAATATATATACGAAAATAAGGGGAGAGTCTTCGAAGATTTCGTGCCGGAGAATCTTTTATTCTCGTCAACGAACTTAACTGCGTTTTCCGTCTATTTAAGACCACGTTGATTCATGTTTATCACCAAGATCCGAGTCAGTTGGTTTGTCGATAATATGCGTTATGCGTTTTCTTTTTCTTTTCTTTTTTTGTTCGTCTCAGTTATTATTAGGATCGAGACGAGAATCGCCCGAGTCGTACTCTTTCTTAATCACCATCCCCGATCATTTAACGTTGTCTGTTATCAAACGTCCTTATTTTTATTTTCATCTAAATTTCAAACGATCCCAACGCTCCATATGAAATCGAGAAACGAATTGCCGCGACGAAAATTTAAGAGGAAGAATAATAACGAAAACAAACAAACAAACAAACAAAAAAGAACAAAACAAACACACAAACAATATTTGTGCCATCGTAGAGCGTGGTCAACTTCCACGCATAGTCCTTATTCCAGCTCTGCATCGTCGTGACGTAGCAAAGTGCTGTCCCTCCAAGATAATAATAATAATAATAATAATATAATAATAATAACTACTTAAATTAAAGTATATAACGATTATATTTTTAAACTCTAAGTGTCGTCTCTGTGCATGTACTCGAGAGCTGACGAGGCTTAAGGTACTGCTGTACATATAACGAACCGACGGTTACTAAGTAATAAAACTGAAATAATACGTTTAACGATTTTTAAAAACTAAAAAGGAACGAACGAAGGCGCACTACTACGGTATATGTATATATATATATATATATCCAAATATATATGTGTATATATATATTGTATAGTATAGTCCCCCCTTCCTTGTAATTCAAAAATCATTAAATACGAAAGAAATGACATAAGGAAAGAGAAAAGACAAACTCACAAAAGAAACACAAACACGACACACACGCACACGCCACTCTTAGGGTATAAGTAATGTATCGTGTACTACTATGTTCTCTAACGCTGTCTGCATACGATCATTACGCTTTCGGCGATAATCGCTCGGGATCGATCGAATGGGGGATGAGAGTACCGTCGAATTATGATACTTAAGAATTTTTCACGCTGGAACAAGGCTAGTCTTTCGCTTTGCGATATTTCGTTTTCGTGTCTTCTTAATTAACAAAAATATATCTATATTTATATATAAAGAACAAGAACAACCGAGCACAAATCTGATCAATTCCATTACGTTGGAATCGAGTTCCGTCCAGCCGATATGTCGATTTACGACCAAATTTTCCATGGCTATTCAGTGTTATTTATTCGTCAAATTATTGTTATAATGTTCGTTGCAGAGCTTCCATACGTTAATTATCCTCGCTAATCTTCCTTTTAACTATCGTCCACAGAATTGGTTCGGACAACGGGCCCCCATTCGAACAAATCTCGTGAATGAGCGAAACGTGTTGTAATCGGTTGGAGACAGTCGGCGACAGTATAGATCCTCGTACCGGTGCGTGACGATAATTATTTCGGTCAAATTCTCACCCTGTTCCACGACTAGAACTTGTAATTAACAGTCCCGAGTGCGAAATATTTTTAATTCCCTTTTTTAAAAGGGAGATATATTCCAATCGTTAGCGAGCGCGAGCGTCGAGTGCGATCGGGGATCTGTACTATTGCGATGTAACTAATTTCCGAAGTATAAAAAAAAGAAAAACCGCAGAAAAAAAAAACAAAAATTTAAAAACGAACGATTTATATTCTAAGAGGTAGGGTTTAAGGCTGAACCACGTATACGTATGTGCTGCGGCACCAGACGACTGTGATAGCTCGGTGGGCGGTGCCCAGCCTCCTAATTCATGACTTGCATACTGAAATAAATATTGAGAAGTACTTGAAAGACGAATTAGAAAGATTAGAAGAGTGGCTGCGATGAATAAAAAAAACGAAATGCCACTCAGCGACTGAGACCTTTTACTCTTATACGTGTCCATACACACGTGAACGAACGCGTGATTCCTCCTATCTCCCGTTCATCGTCGAAGAAAACTTTTTCGTCCTTGTATTTCGCACAGAATACGTAATAATTAAAATTTTAAAAACAAAATTACAAGACCCTATATCAAAGAATTTCGCGTGTGTACGGACTTCCGGTGGAGGTGCCCACGTCTAAGGGATTCCTAAAACATAGACGTTGACATTCTCATCAGATTTTCACATATTTTATAGAGAAGTAGGAATGGTGCCAGAAAGAAAAAAATCTCTTGTCTGGCAATATAAATCGATTTATTACAAACATTGTTGTACAATTATCTTTCTCCATGTCGAGGTCGTTATAGTGTTTTTTCTTGTAATATTGTCTTGCCCGATGTGAAGTATGAGGGGGAAAAATCGTTTTGTCTGTGTTCAATTTCAGAGAGCGTAGTATCCTCGCTGTTGTTGTATTTGATGCTTGAGGACATCTCTTTATAACCGTACGATTGACGAAAGAAATTCTTCGTTTATCCGTAGCAATTATGCGCGGCATATCCGTGTCGGAGAACCGGTAATTTTGGACCATTCCTGGCTTCGATGAAATATTTTCTCTTTTTTTTTGTTTTTTATAAATAAGCTAAACCTATTACGTACATTAAATACATGCGATGCGTACTGAAGATGAAAAAAAAACAAACAGACGCGAATGAATCGAATACTTCTCTCTCGTGTACATCTACGCCCTGTTAATTAAGTTTATTGATAATAAATGCCATCACGCTTGCAATACAACCCTCGCATATCTTCCGTACTGTCGGCCAACCTCGTGGCTGATTCATCGTCTCAAGAACGAGATTGTTACAGCGAAAGAATAATCTGGCTGAATCCAAGATGTACATCGGGTACAATAATGGAATGACTGGGCAGATCGTAAATGGAAAGTATTACTACCACTGATAATTTCGAGCGATCGAAGAAATAAAAGAAGAGCGCTATTATTGTGACAACAAAAAGCTTTCCTCTTCATTGCTAAACCTTAATTTTTCATTTACATACAATATTAACCCTTGCCAGTCACACCTTCACATTGTGACGTAATAGTCATTGGGGGTGTAATCAACCCCACTCAATTTGGAGAGTGATTAATAATTGAAAAATTGAAAAAAAATACTACAATGCATTTTGAACTCTTGTGTGCAAGACCATGCCGATTATTTTCAAGTCGTGTCATTTTTAAACTACCCACGGATGGCGAAACATGTGCAATTTTCTCAAAAAATTTGGAAGGTATCGCAGGTCGAAAAAAGTCTGGGCTTGATTTAACCCCGGATGACTGTTAAGGGTTAAGACTGATGCGTTAAACGTTTTATACTAATGGGCTGATTCGCCTTTTCACAAAGACTGTGTTTGTGGCAAAATTCGGAGAATCTAAGATCATGAAAGAAGCATTAAACGAGAGGATTAATCGAAGGGTTTATACAAGATGGGGCATTTTAAAAGCAGACTAGTTGCGTCCAAACGACCGATAATATCGGGAAAAGTTGCAACTGAAAGCTGTACGATATGAGAGAGGCCACCGTATGAGATCATTATTATTTGTTGGTGGTCGCCTAAAAAAATAGTTACCTCTTATAGCGATCTCTTTCTCTCTCTCTCTCTCTCTCTCTCTCTCTCTCTCTCTATATCGTACAATTTTAATTGAAACATTTTATTTATATATCGCCTATGCTTTGCGCACCCAAGTCTGTAATATTTAAAATGCTCAAGCTTGTACATTTGCGAATGAACACAACATAGCGAAGAAAGCATTAACATCAAGGATATAAAACTTCGTCTGTTTTACTTCAAATACGATAACCTTTTCCGTGAGGTCATTCGCTCCTCGTTACAATGATTTTCTTTTCGAATTTTCACGCCGTGACGAACGAAACTCGCAAACCCGTTACGTTTAGAAAAAAAAATACAATGCGGGTCCTGCGAGCTACGATCACGACCAATTCTCCACTCGCATGAATTAATACCATTTAAATACTACGATAATTAATAATTACGTTCATCATAAATTAATTACCCATTATGTATATATATATATAATGTATGTACATATCGGGTCAAATGCCATTTGGGCTCTTAAACGGTGCAATCTCCATACGCATGAAAATTTTTATGATTTTGGAGACGATTAGCACAAGAGGCAAAAATTAAGCCTCGAATCCTGCTGATCGTGAGTTACCTTACGCTTCATCAATCGGAGACAATTCTCGAAAAGATCAAAGCTACACAAATAGCGCGATAACGCTAAAAACTTCGATCGTTCGACTTTGTTCGTCACGCTCCTACGTCACGCAAACGAAATTCGTATATTTCGCAACGTTTTACTCGTATTTAACAACTAGAATGAACACGAATATAAGAGAAGAAATGAATTCTTTTAAATAATAATAATTCGCGAAGATTGTCCGAGGGCGCACCACACATAATACATCACTCAGAGGCTAGTCACTGGAACGTCCCGATCTTCCGTATGATCCAACCTGGTCATCGATATGTGGTCCGCGGCGTGTCCCT
The DNA here is from genome assembly GCA_964017225.1 of Netelia inedita. NCBI lineage: Eukaryota > Metazoa > Arthropoda > Insecta > Hymenoptera > Ichneumonidae > Netelia > Netelia inedita. The sequence goes on from OZ024923.1 coordinate 11,736,104, forward strand.
AGCAATCTGCGCCCCTCCTGCAATTCGATCGATCTAAATGTTAATACTCAACGCGTTCCAATCGACGAAAACTGTTTCGTCTATAACGATGAGCAGAGTTCGGAGAAGTCTCACCTGTTCCCGAACAGTAAATCGGCACGAGAATTAATGAACCAAACAACGAGGAACGATAAACTGGCTATAACGCTTCCTAGAATAATGGACAGTCGTTCGGTTCCCGCCGACGGTTTTAGGAACATTCTAACGCTCAGAACAGACCACACGGATTCCGTCCATGTAGAGAATTGTCCGGATTTCATGTTGTAACCTGCAGAAAGCGATTACCTTATTAATATAACAAATACAAGAGAAAGTATTGACTTTAGGAAAGGTACAGTGTTTTGGTAAGAATAATAATAATAATTTCTAGCGTACCGCTAATCGTGAACGCCGGACTGACCGCAGCACTGTAATTGACCGTAGAATTGATGCACAGTCCTGTAAAATTGTATCCGCCCATCCACGAGAAACGATTCTCGTTGCACTCGATGGCAGTCATGTTTGGTAATTTTTGACCAGTTAGTAGAACCAAAAGTTGACCCGTGAGACTCGTCGCCGAATTTAAAGCTCGAGTCACACCAACGTACAACGATAGAACTTGATCGGCCAATTTAGTTCCCGGCGACGAAGCTGCATGGAACAGCGTACAATTGGCGCTAACGAGATAACACGACAACATCTCCGAGACGGTGGTTTCGATAATGTTCGTATCGATCGTAGGTGGTGTCTTGCCAGTCACATTTTCATAGAGTAGATCTCCCAGTTTGATCGCCAGTGATGACAACGACGTCACTAACTGATCCTTTTCATCGCTACGCAAACACGAATAAAATATTTTTGAAAAAATCGATAATATTTTATTAAAGGAAAGTTACACGATAAGACTTACCCATTGTATCCAACGCTCCGAGCATCATCGAGAAGACTGTGATAATATTTGTTCGTGAATTCTTCACCATGATTGGAAATAACAACTGCGGTAAGATTCGATTTTACAGCCAAGAAACTCTGTATCGATGCCGGTGGAACGCTATTTTTTAAAGTAGAGTTCTCGAGCGAGAGGCTCTTCTGCAATGATTTTATCAAATCGCTGTTCTCGTAATTATTGGCATGAAGATAGAGTTTATCAACACCGCCAAGCTGACCGAGCTCGATTATGGCAGTTATTTTATCGATCTGCAAAGTTTTACCGCCGATCGAGTTGAATGTTCCTTCCTTGAGATCGTAAGCGAGACGACTGGAACCAATGTAGTCGAATGCCTCACCGTTGAACAATGAAAACACGACATTGGTTTCTATAAAGAATAGAAAATTCTCAATTGTACCGAAGAGTAATGTTTATTGCCGTCCGAAAAGTCAAACGTATTTTCTCATACTCACTCTCTACAGTCGGGTTTAAGATGCTCGTGTAATACGCAGTGGCTAGCAAAGTTACTAAACCGGTAATAGCGGAGTTTCCTCCGGGCGTAAGACCATCGAACATTGAATTTGCATCGAGGCGTGCCGTAACCAAAATTACCGATTCCATTTCATTCGTCAATGGACCCAAAGGCCAATGAATGTTACGATCACCAAGAGGATCGCAGAATTGTGTCGGATTGAAGTTCCAAAGCCAGGTGCTTCGTCTCATGCAAGATTCTGAATCAACCGCTGCGTACATGAAGGATTTCATCTCAAGGGCGCAAAGCGATCGTTCGTCCTGCTTCTCCGTATCGTGAGCATTGTGTTTGAAGAAGCAGTCCTTTATCTCTTGCAGCAGCTTTTCGTTCTGACATTTAACAATTATATTGATCATCAACACGATTGGATAATAAATTAGCAATCAAATTCTTTGTTTTTTCAAACATTATTGCAATCACTCTGTAATTCATAATAATAATAACAACTTGGAAAATCACATATAAAACGTTCTATGTACCAAACAAAATTTGATTCGTTGATAGAAAATGAAGATTTGAAGTATATTTAACAATTTGTATATTCCAATATCTCAGTAATGGTGCTCAGGGTCCAATCCAAACCAATAGTAATCTATACACAGTGGAAGCGTGGCTCTATTACTGTAGTTAAGCTGCATTACACGCTGCCACGACTTCGAGCCACGACCGCTTAGCTCCGCACCAAGATGTATATCAAACAGGGAATCGTTCTTGTGAATACCAATAATGCTTTGTAATATCATGAGAGGAATCGGTGGAAGGAACCACTGTACCTGGTACAGGTTTTCTGCAGTTTACGCGTGTCTTAGGCGAACATGGTACAGTTTAGATAAACAATATGCAGACATACCTTAGCAATTAGGGAAGTAGATGTAAAACATTGATAGAACAAAACAAAATTAAAGGGACTATAAAAACTCAAAAGATGTCTTACCTGCATATAGAAAATTGGAAATGGCCAATCCTTCATAAGAAAACTCGATCCAACCGGATTCCAGGGTTTCTCTTTGTCGCATTGTTTGAAACCAGAATACCTATTCGGACAGCTATCTTCCGGTGAATAAACCGAGGGAATGGCCTCGCTGTTATTCTTCGCCAATAAGATTCCATTTATTTTATTCGTCGCTTCCAGACTATCAAGCGTCGCTTTGGTAAACATTGAAAAAGGCATGACCACTGTATAAGGGCCAGCTGTGCCTTTGTTCTCTAGCCATGTAAGATCCGTAGAATCTTCCACAAAGTGAATAACGCCGACGCTTCCCGATCTACTCGCTGCCAACAAATTTATTTTATTTACTTTGATTTCGACAAGTTGTAAACGGTTAGATCGCGATTGTTGTATTTTGGAGTAACGAATCACGACTGTAAACGGGTTGTACCACTTTTATGGGCATAAAAAAGCCCGTTTGACTAGTACGACTCGGTTATTATTTATGCGAATTTTGTGCACTCACACGAACAGCCGAATTGATGAGTACCATTGTGTCTTCGAAAACAAGCGGCTACACCATCGACTGACATGTAAATCATATCCTTGATTCTTTCAGCACAGACTAAACAAGTTTAACAATATTTACATGGTAGATATTCTATCGACGATGAAAAAGTAGTGTTCGCTGTATACTTACCGCCGTTCACTACGAATAAAAATAAAAATACACGAACGTCTATTAAACGAGCCATTTTACAATATTTTTGTAATCGTCAAATTGGCGAAGAAGATAAGTAAATCATGTATGAGAAACTCGGATCCGTAGTCGGATCTAATCCGGTATGACTGGCGAGCATAAAGTGTCATTCACACGTTTAAATCGTTCTTAGCTCGATCGGTCTGAACATAGTTTGGTTGACGTGTACATTTTCGGTTCTTGAAAGTTTGAAATATGTTTTGCTGTTTGATCGTCGATGAACGATTGATATATCTAAACTTTTTCAAGATAATGTATTTTTTATTATCAAAGAAAATTGAATCGAATTGGCTAGAAATTTGGGTTATATGAATTTTGTTCAATGAGGGTCAGGTTGACGCGATATTCGCTCGAAGGATACGGGCCTACCCAGAGGCAAATGAAGTTCCGTGATCTGTATTACCGTACCAAGGTACTCGGTGATCCTAATTATACTAATTTTTAAAAACACTGGCAAACTTAACGTTAATTCATTTTTTTCGATTTTCTAATACGCCGTTATCGTACGAACGTTATAAAATGAATAATTTTTCATGGATCATCATTTTTAAAAAGTTAACGTTAATCGGCGAGTTCGCACGAGTAAACACACTATTAGTCGGGTTGTTGGATATCTAGCATTTTGCTCTCTATGGCAAAGTATCGGAACTCCTTTTTTCCACTGCTCCGAGATCGGTGATATTCGATCTCCGCGGTGTTTCGTATCGAACGGGAGGGTCAAACCGTTTTTCCTCGCCTGCCGAGTCTAAGCTATCTCGTTTTTATTCTTATTTCTTTCTCATCGAGAGCATTTAACTCAACCTTGGAACGATAAAAAAAGTTATAACTTCGGTGCAAACAGGAGTGGTGCAAAAATGTCATGTCGGCGGCGCGGCTACAGTTGACAATTACCAGAGAGACGCTGCCTGCGAGTCGCCCGCTACTGTCCCTGCGGTTTCGCTGCATTCAATGATATACAGTAAATTATTGATTGTCAGACAGTAGTAATTGCAATTACGACATGGCATCCCGCAGGTGAGACACGTTTTTTCCTACTCTTCGACGTCGAAAACAAGAAAAAAAAATCCCTCCTCGATCACTCTGCGGCCCCCACCCATACAATTATCATAACTCAGGGACAGTTTACCTCGGATACTTTGCCTTCAGTAGACACTCGGCTTCACCGATATCCACAGTAAATTGAACATATACACATTCGCGCGTTAATTATACAAAACGTACGGATATAGTATTTCCGATTCCTGCTCGTGCTCCGAAATTTGCGTTTCGCGAAATTTCCGATTTTTCTTGAGTCAACGAGAAATAAATTTCGCTACTTAAATTGCATTATTTAACCGCATAAAAAAATCTATATTTGGGATTTAAATGCAGATGATTTTAAATGGCTATAAAATATTAACGAACCAAGCAAGCTTTACTCGTTACATATAAACTGTGCGATTTGCAAATTAATATAAACAGTGAAGATGAAAATCATGGAAGAATTTCATAATTGAGAATGCGAAAAATAATCGATAATTTGCAAAATAATGGATAAATACTCGGGGTATACGAATATTTATTCCGCAATATTATTTCCATCCCAGATGGTTCCATCCTAACATATCGGGTATCGAAGCCGAACGTCTATTGATGGAACGTGGTTACGACAGTTCTTTTCTGGCACGTCCAAGTTCTTCTAATCCCGGCGACTTTACCCTTTCGGTCAGGTGAGAAAAATTTATTCGACCTATCGCAAGCTCTCTCTCTCGACTATTCTCTTAATCTATGTTTTCTATATAAACAGAACAGAATCGAAACAATAATAAGTATTTTCATACAGGCGAAATGGAGAGGTCACCCACATAAAGATTCAAAATACCGGCGATTTTTATGATCTCTACGGTGGTGAAAAATTTGCAACTCTTTCGGAACTCGTTCAATTTTATATGGAGAATGGTGGACAATTGAGAGAAAAAACTGGCGAGGTTATCGAATTGAAATATCCGTTGAATTGCGCCGATCCGACGACCGAGAGGTGGTTTCACGGTCATTTGTCCGCCAAGGAGGCCGAACGTCTGATGCTCGAACGTGGAAAGAACGGCTCGTTTCTCGTTCGTGAATCGCAAAGCAAACCGGGAGATTTCGTTCTATCCGTAAGGACGGACGATCGGGTCACTCACGTTATGATACGTTCTCAGGTAATTCAATATTCGTTTTATCGAATATCGATGGTGTACTCAGTGGTAATTGAATTGCAGATGGAAAGATCATTAACGTTCCAGGATCTTAAATACGATGTGGGCGGAGGCGAGAAATTCGATAGTCTCAGTGATCTGATAGAGCATTACAAGAGAAATCCGATGGTCGAGACCAGTGGTAGCGTCGTACATCTACGGTGAGTTATTGTAACGAATAGCGTATGTCGAAGAGAGTGATAGGAAAAGATCGTTGACGACAAAAAAAATTATGCTCCGATCGATGTTGTTGAAACGTTAATTCTTGCGAATAATTCAATGTTTCCTGTCTCCAGACAACCATTTAACGCGACGCGTATAAACGCGAGTGGCATCGAGAGCCGTGTGAGACAATTGCACAAGGAAAACGGTTGCTCGAATGGTTGGCTCTGTTGGAACGGAGCTACGGCCGACAATGAATCCGGTGCCGGCCGTGCCAAGGGAAAAGCTGGATTTTGGGAAGAATTCGAGTCGCTTCAGCAGCTCGAGTGTCGTCATTTGTTCTCTAGAAAGGAGGGGCTCAGGCCTGAAAATCGAGCAAAGAACCGCTACAAGAATATCCTCCCATGTAAGAAAATTGTTAAAAAATCTTTCTTCATTTACCATTAACTCAACATCGATATTTATGAAAAATGTCGATTATCAATGGAATTCTCGTTCACAGTCGATCACACAAGAGTACGGCTGAAGGATGTGGATCCGAACGTTCCTGGGGCAGATTACATTAATGCTAATTATATCAAAGTGCGTGGGTTCTTGAGGACGACGACTATTTCCTGGTATCGAGAAGAATCGTAATAAAAAAAGAGTTTTAAAAAACCTGTCTATAATGTTGTAGAACGAAGAGGGAGAAGGCACGTGTACCGGTGTCACAGCCTCCGGTGATACTTGCATATTCAACAAATGCTACATTGCCACTCAGGGTTGTCTGCCGAATACCATTCAGGACTTTTGGCACATGGTTTATCAGGAGAATACTCAGGTTATCGTAATGACCACCAAAGAGATGGAGAGAGGAAAGGTACGAAACTATACGAACGAAATAATAAATAAAAAGCTGATTAGCGCGATACGATTATATTATTTTCGGCCTATGAAATACACATAGACTAATACGATTCTCTTCCTATCGTAGAATAAGTGTGCTCGTTACTGGCCAGAAGAGGGAGAAGTCAGTGAATACGGCGGCGAGTGGAAAGTGCGCGCACTCGGGCGTACCTCGACCGCTGACTATACTTTGCGCGAATTTCTTCTTCAAGGAAATAAACCAAATTTCTCGGAACCCCGACGGATCTATCATTATCATTTTCAAGTAATATTATGAAAAAGATGAATTTTTTTCGCGAGAGTGACGTATTAATGATCGGCAAAAGTATTAGAAACTGATATCTTTACATCGTTGACAGGCTTGGCCTGATCACGGTGTACCTTCGGATCCAGGCTGTGTTCTGAACTTTCTGCATGACGTGAACGCGAGACAAGAGTCAATAGCGGCAACCGTGAGTCCGACTGGCTCGACGAATCAATCGCCAACGACCGTGGGACCGATCCTCGTTCACTGTAGCGCCGGTATCGGACGTACTGGCACTTTTATCGTGATCGACATGATTCTCGATCAAATCAAAAGACATGGTAATCTTTTTTCGTATTTATCGACTAATGAAAAAAATGGAAAATATGAGTTCTCATTAATAATCGATTTTTTTCTCATACTCTCAGGTCTTGATTGTGAAATCGACATTCAACGTACGATCCAACGCGTTCGCTCTCAACGTTCCGGTATGGTACAGACGGAAGCGCAATATAAATTCGTTTATCTGGCAGTTTTACACTACATCGAGACTGTATCTCAGCGACGACTCGCCGAACAGGTTCGTTCGTAGTTATCGGTCAAAATATCTCAGTCTTTTCTTTTGTTTCTCCCGACTCGTTGACGAAAACGCAAAATATTTCGTATACTGTTGCAGAAATCACTTCAACTTGGTCGAGAATACACGAACATTCGATATAAGAGCGAGAACAGCGTAGTGAGCTCGAGTGGAGTGGGAGAAACGTCGAGTGTCGCGCCAACGCCCACGTCACTAACGGCACCGAGCAACTTTACGCTCAGCACAGCAATCGGTGGCCTCAGGCCCAAGTAACTGATTGCCAAAAATTCATGATAAACGGGATACCAGGTTCTGGTCTCGTGCAGTCTTATACCCCCCCCCCCCCCCCCCAATATACGTGTTCTTTTAGGCCTACGCATCGTCGGACGTAAAAGCACGAGGCAGCATGTGTTCTCACAGTAACGACTATCGCTAATAGGGGGTATTTCAAAGGGAAAACAAAAAAATATATATATATATATATCCACAAACATGGTAATGGCAATAAAAAAGCCTTCGCAGTGACACATATAGGTCGGCGACCGATTCGAGCTAATTCGTGGGGAAGTTATTACGTTAGAGGACGCAATCCTGCCCTAAAACTTGTAAATCTGTAAAATTGTAGTGCCTCGTCGACTATCGGAGATTTTCGTTTTTTTTTTTGTTTTTTTTTGTTTTTTCCTTTCATTCATCGTCCCCTTCGGCACTACCGTTCTCTCGTCGGTCAACACGGATAATACGTCACGTCGAAAAAAAGTACTCGAATAACTTTCATGATCACCGTCGAAGGCTGAAGGTCGTGTACTTTTATATGCCTAGGGAAAAATTTGCTTCATCAACGCCCAATCGATACATATTTACTATATATCGTTCGTTAAATATTAGTTGTCCGGAGTAAAACTCCGAAAACCTTGCTTTAGCTCATGAATTGTGTTTTTCTTTTCTTTTTTTATATATATATATATTAGATACGTATTAGAGTTTATCGATACTACGATTGATTCTCGATTGTGATTGCAAAAACTGTACAAACACTATTGCCGATCTGTAGAGAGTTCAAGTGGATTTTTGTACTGTAACGTTTCGTTGCTTTTTTGTTCTCTTCTTTTCTGGTTCGTTTTTTTTTTTTTTTTTGCCAAGGTGAACGATCTATACGATAGAGTTGCGTTGTGTGTTTGATACTCTGAGTACAACGGTGGGGCGGACGTGCATACATTCACCCTCGTCGAATTCCATATAAAAGACCGCTGTGCCGGGTATGTTGTACATCTATGTATGTCCCACCCGATAAGTTTAATGATTGTAAATTTTAACATTGCCTTTGTAGTAAAGTTGTACACGCGAAACAGCATATTATAAAATTCCGGAAAAAGTCTCGAGGATTCGCGGGCGGTAAAGAAACGTGGATCTCGCACGTTAAAACCCGTGGAACTTCTCAACGATATCACGGAATCGATGCACGTGATATGTTTATTCATGTATACATTGGATGGAAGAAATTTATGTATTTCAATGCGCGATAAATGCAATTGTGATAATGTTTTTTAAATTAGGTTTTTTTATAAAGCTTTAAGTTAACGCCTGTGAAGTAATAGATTTATAGGGAAGAACTTCCGAAGATCTTGCTCTCGATGAAGACTTCACAAGACTCGTTATGCACTCGAATTATCTATATCTGCTTTTCTTTACTTATCCATCTTTCTTTAAATAACAATTGCCTCTTTATTCCTTGAACTTCCTCTTTTGGGAATGTATGAGACGTGTTACATACAAAATGCTTATTACCTACATTAGAAGGATACATGGAATAATTGATTAAGAAGAATAACGAGCAGTCTCGACAGAATAGAGATAAAAACAAAGAAAAAAAAATCTATTGATATCGATTCCCTTTGATCTATCGGGCATAATGATTGACGATTCTTCACGATTTAAGTCGATCGCTTTTTGATCGTTCAAACTCGTAAAAACACGTGGATTTTAAGGCAGCTATTTACCTCGGTTATACACCACGGTCTTGTAGACGTATTTCTCATTTCGACAAACATATTTATGAAAAAAAAAGAAGCCTGACTATATTTAGAGAGAAAAATAAAATGAACTTTTTGTGTAAATCAATATTATTTATTATACTCGTATTCCCTGCCTCGTTATAACTAAATCGTACATGGAACGATTATGCTACGGCCTTAGTCCGTAATCGTGCCGACTCGATGACAAAATCGTTCGAAACAAGTCGTGAATGTTCACCAGTTCAAAATGCTCTCTATATAATAATGTGATCGTCATAATAATGGCTGATTTGATTGGAAAACAAATTCTTAAAGCCTAGTTTGGTTGTAATCTAGATGACCTTTGCGGCGTATAGGACCGAGTATCATTTAACGATCTTAACTCTATTGTGGAATCCCTTCTCGATTGGCTTTACCTCCCCAAATCTGGCCTTTCGCTTTTCTATTCTTGCCTCGCGTTCGGCCTTTTCCATGATACTCGAAGCGGTTGTTCCAAATCGCTCCGAACGCTTCTTCAAAACCTCATAAGAGACGTGCTGAAAAATGAAATAATCGATTCGAAAGGAGAGACTCTATCGCCGATTTCCAGCTGAGTTATTAAAAATCATAGTTATCGAGCTATTTAATAATTACCACTGGTGTTTTTACGGATGCTGAAGATTTGCTGTTTGGAGTATTAGCGTTGAATCTTGCCGATCGAGCTTCTTTCTTGGCAGCTTCGGAGAGTGGCATTCCAAACTTCTTAGCTCTCATCTCCAGTCTCTCTTTAACACCTAGTTCCGACAGCTTGATAACCTTTTTCTCAGGTTGCGCATCGTCCAAGGCTTTTGTAATCGCATCTTCGTCTTTTCCCTGATCGACTTTGATTTCTTCGATTATTGGATTGCGATTCAGCACTATTTTCTTACTACTTCCCGTGTTACTTTCGGTGGATAATTTCCTTTTTTCTCCAATTTCTTGGGAATCCGGCTTGCTCGACAATTCCTCAATTTCTTCGTCCTAATTACAAATAGACTTAATTAAATTCACCAACGGCGATTATCATTCTCAATAACTTTGAAATATTGCTTATTACAAATAGGAAAGGTACGAATTTCAAACTAATGCGTCCAGTTCTCATACGGAGAGAATAAGAAAAATAAACGTTATATAGATAATATTGAAAACTTACTCCCAAGACCGCGTCTTCGTCAAGTATTTCGTCGTTAGTTTCGTCCAACGACAAAGCTGAATCTTGTTGACAAATAATCAGTGTAAAATAATTGAAAAATGTATGAATTGCCGACATTTTCCGTCGAACAATGAGACTACGAACGAAAGGAGAAAGCAAAATATACCTCCATGAATAGCTAACTGAAGCCTCTCAACAAGTTCATTCTTATTTCCGGTTGTTGGCAAGCCTCGTTGTTTCAATTCGATCTTCAAATCGGCGACCTGAAATTATTTCCACAATCATTAGTGAATTTAAGTTATAAAAATTGAAAATAGAAAAAAAGGCCGTTATGATGATAATCGATTTTGGGGTTAGAAACAGCCGGGTAACACGAGTAATCGGTTCGATACAAAGCTGCGAGTAGAATACAACTCACTTTCATTTTTGAAAGCTCACTAAGTCCTTTCTCGTACGATGAATCAGCCATCGCGCGTATTATTTCGGTGATTTGACAATTTCTCAACTATTATGCACATACGATACTGATATGTCCTAATGTAATTTTGGAATGCTATGGGTCGGTCAGGATGCAAAGAAAATTTGATAAAAAGGTGAATAGAGCGTGCATAGGATGGTTTCCAAGGACGCGATCGATCCGTGTTTTTTTATCGACTCGGTCGACTCTCATCATACTGCGACTTTAGTTTACCCCAAAACGGATCGTGTAATCTAGAGGGCAGAGCTATCTGCTGTTTCTTGTGAGATTCTGAAAATTGGGACTGATCGGTGCTGCCGCGTGAGTCAGTGTGGCGAAAAGAGGCAGCTTTGGTCAATACACCAAAGAGTAGCCTTATCGTCATATGTTTTCCGTCGAAAAAACATCCTACTGTCAAAATCGTTGCCTATCGTTACATCGTAAAGCGCACAATCGTAATAACATTTTTTTAAATAAATAATTATCGTTTGCATTATTACATTCGTCACGTAGGTGAATTATTTTTTTAATCCTAAATGGTGAGCGAGCGTCGTTTCAATTTTCCGGTGAACTTCTGACGTGGTAAAAAGTTCTACGTATCGGATACAGGTTATTCGAGAAAACATTTGTGATTGCTTTGTAATTAGTCTTCGCAAATGATTACACGCATTTTCCTTATTTTTGTACTATGAGACACGTCCCATGCAACTAATCGTGATTTTCTGTAATTGGATACTCCGCTCGACAGACTCTTTTTTTTTTCACCAAGGTTGCATTGAGAATAATTTTATCTATAGTACTTTGTGTTTTTCTTTCAGGTGGTTCGTACGTCTTATCTACTTCGTTACCAAGTTTAAGACAAAGAATTTTTCCGATAGATTGTTAGAAACTTGGTTAAAAGATTGCCAGGTTGGAGAAATCTGGTCCAATGGTGAAAATGAACAGAAAACCAAACAGTGCGACTGCCAGGTTAAAGCAAGATTATCTCCGCCTCAAAAAAGATCCCGTACCTTACGTCGTCGCTGAGCCAGTTCCATCGAATATCCTCGTTTGGTAAGTCCTTTTCCCATGAAATCGTGTTTTTTACTAAGAAAATATAGTAATTGTATCGATAAACGATCTTCGATCTCTTAATAACTTCATTAATATCCGTTTTTAGACATGCTTGTAACTTGTAACTATTGACTACATTGTAAGCATGTTCAAAAACGTAAATTGTAAGTTTTTTTCGAGACAAAACATTTGTTGCGAAGGTATATTAATCGTTTGTACTTATCACAGGCATTATGTCGTCAAAGGCCCCGAGAATACTCCCTACGACGGTGGTTTTTATCACGGCAAACTGGTTTTCCCGGCGGAATTTCCCTTTCAACCTCCCAGTATCTACATGACGACGCCAAATGGTCGATTCAAGGTCAATACGAGATTGTGTCTTTCAATATCGGATTTCCATCCGGATACATGGAACCCGGCATGGAGCGTCTCGACAATTCTCACGGGTCTCCTAAGTTTCATGGTAATATCATGGTTTGTCCCTGATTTTTATACCTTTCGTGTTCCGCTTTTGCCTCGAGCTCGCCGTATCGTCCCTTGCATTTTCATTCCAGATCGAGAAGAGTCCAACGTTGGGCAGTATCAATACTACCGATTGGGAAAAGAGACAATGGGCGCTACAAAGTTTGAATTTTAATCTGAGGGATAAAATGTTTTGCGAATTATTCCCAGAAATGGTAGAGGTAAGTTTATGCGATAAACGAAATACTCGACTTGAAGATTCGCGTCGTATAACGTTTAAATTGTGTTTGTATTTTCAATTGTTTGCACAGGAAATTAATACAGAACTGGGAAGACGAGCAGAGATGGAGAAACAAACGAGGCACCAGTCAACGACGGCCGAAGTATCGTCACTGATAAGAGATCAGCTCCAGCGCGAACAAAGTCCGTATCATAGCGCTATCACGAATCTATGCGTGATAGTCGGTTTTGCAGCTTTTGTATACAGCGTCAAATACGTTCTCTGGAGTATCGCGATGGAGTAGATCGGCCACGATTTAACGCTTCTTCCGCGTTTTTCGCACGTTTTCTCGTGAATATTGAAAAAGAGAAAGAAGATGATAAAATGCTGTATTCGCAGAAGCCAAAGTTGTGGATATTCTCGATGTCTGACACACGTTCTCATCGGGATATCGGCTTCGAGCTTGTCCCAGCTTCGAGCCACTGTCGAATTCATTGTCGAATTCATTGTCGATGTATCGCGTTGATGCTACGCACGCGATAAATATACGAGAATGAATCCGGTGGTTCGAGACTCCGATGTTTCAGCAATGAGTTGTAAATAAAGTAGCCTGGAAATCGCGAGTACGATCCGGCTCTAGTTGGTTGCACGGTTTTTCCTTGAATTGAAATAGCCTTCATCACCAGCTATCGGATAAGAACGGAATATACATATATATATATATACATCAATCTACATATATATTGATATATTAGCAAAGAAGCGTTTTGTAACGATAACCCGGTACTCACCGAGTTTTTAAATATTTCGATAACGTATAAGTAGAGAATTATTCGAGGGCTTCCTTGTAATCTAATCACTTCTTTGAAAACATGAAAATTTACGCGAGGACAAGGTAAACGAAAGAAAAATAATGAATGAGTGGGCAATTTATTTGAATAAATACGAGCATACCGTTGTTACCTCTCCTCGTATATATATACAAATATAGAACGTGGGATTTAGGTGAGTTTCTACCAAATATATATATACAATACATATTTCATTCGTCTTCGTGACAAACAGTGTTTTTTTTTCTTTTTTTTTTTCTTTCGGAACATAAAATTTGTATACTCGTATCCGATAGTACGTGTGTCGATCGATTATTTGTACATACATCGTTGCTTTTTCACGCGCTTCGAGCAATTTGAAAAACGTTATGCTGGCAGAAACGTGCGAGACGAGAGAGATAACGATGTGTATATACTATTCTTGGGACGCCATGGACACAAACATCGCCAAGAACGTCTACGAAATTCGCTTCACTCGGTTCACACACACTAGCTTGTATGTTCTCACTGTACAGGGAGGCGTATAAACTGTTAGAATTATCTGTGAATGCGGCTTCTGTCCGTGGGCGCTCTGGGAGAAGGACGCGTCCTGCGAAGAACGATCGTTTTTAGCTCGTCGAATCGGAGTAGTTTACACTGCGTATACTTTTAGCTTGTTTTCTTAATTATTGTCGCATTTTATTCGGTATGCTGTATCGACACGGTACGAGAGAGAAACTCAAATTTTCACAAAGAGATTTATCTCGTCCGTTTGAAGAAATTCGTATATGTTTATAACGAAACAATAAACGCGATTTTAACGTTAATACCTCGGTGACAATGTAATCGAACAACTTATCCCTCGCTCAGTCGCGGTACTTTTTATTATTCCAAATTCAATAACAGAATAGAATTTTAATATTTTAAAAAGTCTCATGATCTCGGAGCATTTTATAACCCGTAGTATTTTTTAGGTCGATTTTACCAGTTGGCGTTCCCTAATTTAACGATTTATTTTGTTTAATATCGTATGATTACAGTGGTGGGATATAAATTTTGTCAGTGTCGTTCCCATGATCTTGATGCAGATACAGGCTTTATTATTCTTTTTAATCCACCGGCATATGGCTCTTGAGTAAATTTGGAACGATTCGTGCTCTCTCCGACTGCTTCGTTTCAACTGAAAAATCATCTCGCTGGAACACGGTTTCCATAAACCCTGTAAACATCTCGCTAAAGAAGCAAACAGCAATTTATTCGACCGCGAAATAACAAGGAAGTTCCCGCAAGGGCTTCTTCCCCCATTCTCGTGTGCTTGATGACGTGAACCAGGGGATCCAGGTCCGAGAGTGCCGCTTGTTTCATCGGCACGTTCGGTGCGGCGGCATGCGTTCCAAATTTTTCATCTACGGTGCACGCCCACGCGTTATAACTCATCGTGGTATAGTCACAGGCGCCAGGACACCAGCGGTTAAAGGAAGGCAGTCCCTCCTGAATGAAGCGTTTCGGACGAGGTCCTCGGCAAATAAGATACACATGTAAGTTGGAGTCGCCGAGACGCAGGATGTGTTTTTCGTGGTTGGGAGAGAAGCGTTTTACGAGGACGACATCGATAACTCGCCTAACGAACGTAAATCATACATCATACCTATTGTTATCATTTCATGATTATCGGGTCGGTGCAATAGAATCAATCGAAATCAATTACAACTTTGTGTAAATTCTAATGGATTAACATTTATAAATAAACATAAACCGTATCGTTGAATCAAAATCAAAGTGACAGGAACGAATGAAGAGGAAGAGCAAATTGCAAATTGATTACTAAGCTATCCCGCCTTATACGTAGGAACTTATGACTTCGTATCGAGAAACGGGGCACAGCGAATTGCCATCTCGCGGCCGGAATTAACACTATTTTCAAGTTTTCTTGGACGTTCGTTACATTTTCGGAATCTTACGCATTTTATTAACTCTGTTCTGCCACAAAAAATGAAAAAAAACAATTTCATTTATTTTTTTTCATCACCGAGCAAGCAGGAAATGAATCGGATGACTCCCCAGAGCGCGTGCACGCCCTACACACCAAGAATCATTTCACAGCTTCGTCGAAAGAAATATACAAGTTCGAGGAATCATCTTACGTCCTCCGGTTTCCTGAAGCGCGATAGACGACGCCGAATGCTCATTCACCCGTGTCGTTTCAGTCACCCCTGTGCCGCGGTAGAAAATATTAAGCGTCTGGTCTATGGAACGATATAGCAGCAGCCTGGGATAATTAACAGCGTCGAGACGACCTCATTACCGGCCTCAATGATCTGCCATGAATGACCTCGTATTTTCCATTTTCTAGACATGTATAGACTTTGGTCCAGAAGCGAGTTGAATAATAATACTTTTAGAAACGGAGAAAGACATTTTATGAGCCGTGCAACTTTTGAATCACTTCCCAAACACATTTGAAAAATACACACAAACCTCGAATTTATTTTTGAAACGGTTAACGAAATTTTCATCGCTTTTTAAAGTTGGGCATTTCTCGGACACGCATGAAATATAAATATTTAAAGCACCTACAAAAGTTTCAATTGCTGAAAATGCGATAGTATTGAAATGAAGATTATACATTAAAAAAAACAACAAAACAAATTTATTGTTAGATGGGAAGTTGAACAAAAAAACAAGTTAACGATCGTTTCGAAAGGTCCTTAAGGTTCGAAAAATTAATCTTTATATGTAAAAATCATTCCAGCTTGTGGAAAAAATCGTCGTCGATAATGAAAAAAGTCAAGTCGGTATTTTCAATCGTTCTTGAGTCTGTCTCGTAACAGTATTTTCCACTAGTTTCAGAGGAGAATGCTGTTTCGAGACATGCGTGAATTTAACCCGCGCGCCGGCCTTGCATTCTACGAATTCCAAAGTTATTTCTGCACAAAATTGTTCATGAAAGATTGCATTGATCGATCCTGGAACAAATATTAAATCCTTTCGAAATGTCGACTTGCTTTCTGCATGGAATAACAAAGGGAAGAAACTTTGTTACATCAGCGCTCAAAAATCAATTCAAAGTGTGTAATAAATGAGTAACATATAGCGAGAGTAAAGCAGAGAGCATTCGACAATTTACCTCAGAGACCTCGGTATATGTAACAGCGATGCGCGCTTTCACAACCCTCGCGTTATACCAGAGAACGGGAAGTTCGTAACTCAGTGAACTTTAATGCCGAAGAGGGACCATAAAACGATCACAGAGGATGAGGGGCATTTGGGTTGAGCGCGCCACAGAAGCTTGAAAATCCTATAGTGAAAGATAGAGATATATAGGGACGAAGTTAGGGGAGATAGGGGTATGGTGGATCGGCTTTAAATATGACGCACGTCGTGGCGAGGCCATCGCGGCACTAACGACGAACGATGCATCATCCTAGTGAAAACAGTGGAAGTGACAGAAATTGCGATGATTTAGCCGCGAGACTGACGAGCAACGGCGCTCTCGCAACCGTTTTCTACGCGTTGGCACTATATTGCTCGAGTAGCCTCGAAAAAGGGAACAGAAAAACGATGAAAAAGAATAAGAAGAAGAAGAAGAAGAAGGGAATGGGGGAAGGAAGAAGGTACAACAGCAGATGTTAACCACCTAAAGCACAACTCCTTCCTTCCTTTCTTCCTCCCTCGTTATAACTTACAAACTCCCCCCGTGTTATTCTTCGATAAGTTTTAATTTTTTCGTCCCAACCCTTCGTTATTATAATTCCTATAATGGCGTATATACCTCCCTGAGATCCGTTCGAAGTTTATCTCCGTCGTCTTACGAGAAGAAGAAAAAACGTAAGTAGTGATAAACGGAAATCTAATTCGAGAGAAGATTAACTCTGTACATAATGAAATTGTTGGATCCAGATGTTCGAGCCCGAGTCGTAATTTCTTGGTTCTTCCGACGATTTCTGATTTGGAATGAAAAAAACAAAAAAATGTTTTTGGCTACGACCTCGACTTTGTTGGCCACGCCGTTCGCGACGAAGGACCGTTTTACGATCGACGTACGGGAAATGGTACGCGTTCTCCAGGTTTGCCAATGGGGCGAGGCACGCCCAGTTGATAAACCAAACGAGATTTACGCGAGCAGCTCGCTTTGGAAGTCCAAAAATGTCCGCTGTACCGTAAGGTCGGTGTTTCTCGACCGGGAATAATAACGAAAAGGAACGGAAGAACGAGGTGAAATGCTGCGAGACTAACTCGAAGCACGCATTCGTCCGTATTTTCATGGTACTCGTCTCTGGTGTCGATTCCGTCGAGCCGGTTTACAACCCCCTCGATCGCGTGTCTCGGCGTGATCTACGAGCGGCGCCATAACGACTTGGGTGATCGAGACACGGGCGCGAGACTCGAAACTGGTTCTTGCTACTTAGTAGTTGGGGCGTAAACTACTAAATAACTTCGTTAGCGACGATTGAAGTCGAGTACGCAGAGTACCGACTCAAGTTTCTGAAGTTTAGGGGTTTACCTTCTTTTTGATTTAATAACGTAGCATGCTCCGCGGATATTTCGTTAAGATTTTCATCTAAAAGTGAAATGGATACTTGTCGAATCAATTAAGATCGGCAATGCTATTAAACTTGGGCTGAAATTGATCGATCATATTTAAGTCTAGCGTATCGACGTTTTTCAAAATTTGTTATTGAAACATTTCTGACACTAACAACGTGTGTAGCGTTTCGGTTACATTTCCGTAGGAGATTCATGTCTCGATCGTAAACGCGTAGTAAAAGCCGGATCGTTTAGGTACGAGGGAAGTAACACGTGAGAGATCTCGCGAGATGAGTCGAGAGTGAGAAGGAACGGAGGGCGGCAAAATCCGTCGCTGGGAGACACTTCCGCGCCTGTGCCGTTCGCCGATTGTCGAGCCACTCGGCTCAGGCCTTTGCGTAACCCATAAAATCAGAGATTCTCCCTTGGATTGGTTCGAACAGTCTGTCGTTTCACGACATTTTCCTCGAACCAATGGTGGATCTCCGAATGGGCGGAGACTTCGCGCAGCCTCTTATCGTAATAATATTTGTTCTCTCGGTCTCTCGGATCTCCTCGATTGTATCATCTAAAAATGAACAAAGTACCACGCTACGAGAGTATCTTTCAAATTGTTTATCGATCTTTCGAGATTTCCCTCGAAAATTCACAAGCGCGCGGTCTCTTCTGATCGCGTAATTTCCGCAGTTACTTCATCGAGAAGATGACAAACGGCAGCTTACGACTTCTCTGCAAAATATACCCTCGCATACAACCACGTTAATAAGCCTCTCGTTTCACGATCTGAAAAGATATCAAAATTATGATGAGCAACGAGCCAAGCGTTACGCTGCGCAGAATTCTCGTATGCGTCTTTGTCCACTTCGATTCTGGGGAGTGGTGGGGATGCTCGATGCTCATTCGTCCGTGCTCGCGAATGATCTAAGGAGCATGCGCACTGTAGTGCAAACCGTCGCAGCATAGAATTTCATGAGTTACGGAACGTAAGAATTTCTTTTACAGAGAAATGATACGCGAAATAGTTGGGATTCGTTCGATATCAAATTTCTCAGCTGTATTTTCTCGTAGATGCTTCACATTACGGGTAAAAAAAAGAAATGCTGGCATTTTTCTCTCGTTTGAAACTTCAATGGTTGCAGGAAAGATGATAAAAGCCCAGCGTCAGCTTTGTTTCCCCAATCGGAGCCAAAATCAGGGTAGGTCTGTAGTAAAACTTGGGCTTAAGGAGAACCACAGTCGGGCGTAATTTCGTAAGTGATATTTATTCATTTGTATACTATTATATTCATCGTTATATAAAAATACTGTACAATATAGTTTATGCCTATGCTACGTACACGTATTGTATAGATCTAAAGTGTTGAAGCAACGATCCAGCACGGTAGCTCATACAGAAAATGCTGCTTAACCGCGTGCAAGGTTGTCGAAGGAATGGAAAACTAATATTTGTTTAACGCAGAGCGTTATGGTTCTTACCGAGCTAATGTGCGCCGGACAGTGTGTATGTGTGTGTGTAAGAGAGAGAGAGAGAGAGAGAAAAAGCGGTTGTAAGCCGCGGGTCCGTGAGAAATTTGAGATATTTACAAGACGTAACCGCGAGATATACACTTCCTCTATATACTACAGAATATATATTTACATAATGAGATACTTAAAGGAAACATCTACGCTTTTATACATTTAGTCCCCTAAAGATTTCCAACTTACGCCATTTGCGTGTAATAAATTATTGCATTATCCGGCCACGCTAGCACGCGCGCACGCTATTCGCCATATATTAAATCGAATTATTTACTGTACAAACAAAATTTACAAACTCATCGACGATGATAATTATTTTTTAAAAAATCCAAAATGCATACTCGCTTTAATTACGCGCGTAAGGTATATGTACAAAAATAAAATGGTCTTTGGAGCATTAGCTGTATGGGCAAGGCACGATCTCGGCACTAGTCGTCCGATATCGATTATCTTACGATTAAAAGATATTCTACAACGCTTAAATACAAACAAAAAATTCTTATATATAAATCAACGTCTCTTCACGACGTTCTCGAAGCATATGTACACTTAAGACGTATCGGATTGTTGAAAATAAATATTTTGAACGAAAAGCAAAAGTTCAATTGAAAAAATGGTCCTCGTGATTGGAAACAAAATCGAACACAAACGTTCGCAAATTGTAAGAGAGGGTAAAGATGGGACGAGGGCGCAAGAAAGACGGTTTCGGCGATATTGGGGAGACTTTATCGAGTTTGCTTGCGTAGTACCGAGGTCGAGTTGGCTCAAAATTCGAACATTCTTTCGTAAGGAGGGACAAAAGGGGTCTCCCCTTCGAATCTAAAGTCCCCGGACGAATATGCTACCGGGCACCGAGGACTCGTATTCCTATCTCTCGACGGCGCCAAAAGTTACAACCAGTCTTCTCTAATTGAATTCAAAGAGATTTATGGTCTCGCAGAGGTCTCGTCGTCGAGAACGGACGAAAGAAAAAAAAGCCCTCTCGTTTCTCGGATTCGTTCTCGCTACAAGCTTTTTTTCTTCTTCTTCTTCCTCTCATTTTTTACGACGATCTCGGTCTCCCCCGACTTGCAGCGTTAACACAGGGAGACGAGAGGGTATCTCCGGTAATTATTCGAATATTTGACCAACAGTTTCATCCTCGAGGCTCCTATCGAGTCTCGAGTGGATGATATTTTTCTTTTTTTTTAATTCCAAGCAAACCAGGAGCTTCAAAATCGAATGACAAATGACGAAAGAAGGGCCAGAGTGTCGCCGGATTCGCTGGTACAATTTGGCCGCCGTCGAACAGCCGCGGGTTTCTTTTGCGGTCACATCCGGTTCACGAGCCTTCTTCTCACAACTTTTTTCTTCTTCTTCTTCGTCTCTCTCTCTCTCCCATCTCCCCCTGTTCCAATAAAGATTCACCGCAGTTAATATAAAGAAAGAGAAGCCGCGGCATTAAAACTCTGCATGCGGCTTCGTCAAGCGAGGCAAACCCGACTAGAAGTTTGCTTTGGCTGCTTTAAAATAACTAACTAAAGTTCTCTCTCTTTCTTTCCTCTCTCTCTCTCTCTCTCTCTTCTATCTGATATACTTGTTCTCGAGCTTTCTCGCTTGGCCGATCTCGGAGCGGGGTACGAAATATTCACACGGTCTTGTGGAAACGCGACGGTTTCGCCCTGACAGACGTAACATATATATATGTCACGTCCATGTATATACAGAAAGGCCTGCGGTACTCGAACGTGTATATACTGGCTTTGCCACGGAAAAGCTCCCGAGTAGAGGGGGGAGGGGACCAAAAAATAATATTTTGCTCGTCGAGGCTCCCGAGTGAACGAGACGTAAAAGCACCCAGTTCGAAGACGACGAATTCTGACCGCGACGGGCGCCAAAACGCTCATCTACATTTTTCACCCCAAACGAGACACAGTTTTATCGTGTTTTTGTTAAAAAGTGATCGATGGATGTTTCGAACGATTGGAAGAGAACAAAATTCAAACGAGGGATGAAGTTTTGTTTCAATGTTCAAGATTTTGAATAATTTTTAATAAGAGACGTTTTTAAGGGATGATTTTGAAATTGCATGGAACGGTAGATCGTGGGGCCGAGAAAGGACACTTTGAGTACCTTTAGGCCCTTTCGTACATTATTTGTCTCTCTCTCTCTCTCTCTCTTTCTCTCCCTTTCTTCCTCGCTAGATTCGAGTCTCGTCCCACACAGAGAAGAAAGCCCTGGCGAACTGGGAAATCCAGCAATAATCGTCCAGTAATTTTATAAACGGTTCATTGTTGAGCTCGCTCCCGGTTTTTACCATACCCGTAGGGAATCCCACGGGGTGGGCGTCACCCTTGTACCGGCTCGCTGCTGGTAAAATCTCGTTGCTTGTGCCAGGACCTTTCGTAATTGCGAGAATAAACTTCGCTCGAATTCTCCAAAAGACACTCGACGAATTTACAAGAAAAAACAAAATGGCGAAAAGTCTTCGCTATAAATTCTTCTCCTCCGAGGCATTTCGTTACTTTCGTACCAGCGAAAATAGGAAATTGTCCCGTCCTGACGATCTTCGAAGCGACGAAATCCTTGAAACCGATGGTCCACGGACGAAGAGGTTCTCCCTCGTTTCTCACGTGCGTCGGATCTCTTCGATCGAATTCCTCGCTCGATATAATGGAACAAATCACGCGTAAAACGTGGCTCGACAACTTTTTAAAGGTTCGAGTTCCAATCACCCTCCATTCGCCAGACGCTGAACGCGTAGGACAATTTCTCATGGGCCATGTAACTGCAGGACGAGGAACTTATTTCCCGCGCAGCGAGTACGGCACCTCTTCTCTCGCCTATTGATCAACAAAAACAAAAACAAAAAGACGATATAGAAAAAACAATCCGTTATCGACCGAAATTAAACGACTAAAAATATCATTCGAACAAAACAAACAACCAAGAAAAATTAATACTATCCCTAAATTTCTCCGACCAACGGCAGATTTTTGAGATAAACTCGTCCGAGATTGTTTCAAGGGGGTGGAAAAAAGGGAAGAAAATCATAATATAGAGAAGTACTAGCGAGGCGCGAGGACCTATTTCCATCGTCGTCTCAAAATCGTGATAACTCTTTGCGTAGAGACGTTATAACGCGTACACGAGCCAATCGTAAACGTCTTCGGGTACTTAGCGTCTCGATATCGTTAGTCACGCGAACTTACGACAGATGGTGAAGCGCGGATCGGTAAGAGAAGGCAAGAGGTTCTCTGGATCTTCTTGGATGAGATTTTCTGGCGCCTCTCGAGCGTCTTGTATCGCGTCAAACGAACTCTGAGATATTGTCGCGAGCATGATTTAATACGAAAGTGGTGTAGTACGCGCCTCTTCTTCGTACTTGTCCCGTTGGCTTTTCTACAGCGGCCGGTACCATTCCCTCGCACGAAACATACCCGAATCCCGCCAATTTACTTTCCCGCGAATTTAAATCGTCCGCGTGAAGGAACCCGTGTTATTTCTTCGTTGCAAGAATAGAGAGACGAGCCTCGATTAACTTCGGCCCCGTTGCAACGCCCGAATACTCTTTAATCACGACCAGTTGACTAATTGACCAAATATTTCGTTCTCGCGGATAGAAACGTATATATACGTGTGTATGTATGTGCGTATAGATATTTATATGACTTGAAATGATTTCGAGCTGGTGGAGTGATATTTGAGATATTTCTTCGGAGCTTGAGGTACGAAAAGCTTTACAGCTTTGTATCGCACTCTGAGCATGCGTATGCGGATTATGTATGTGTGTATATGTGTATAGTCAATCACAAAGACGAGCAACAGAAGCTACGAGCCGGGGGTCTGTTTTAATTACACTGCCGTTGTATAGAGTAAACAGAGAGATAGGGAGGGTGGGGCTGGGGGTTGGGGGGAAAGAGAGAGAGAGAGAAGCTGCTGCGAACGAGAGGTCGTGTAAACAGGCAAGCACATAGATCTCTCTCTCTCTCTCTCTGTCTTTCTCTTGGTTGCTCTCTTGCGAGGGACGAGATCTTCGAGATGAGGGTCCAAGAATGGAGGGAGAGAGAACTTTTTGTATATAGCGAGAGATGCACATAACGACGTGACGAGAGAGCCTCGTTCGATTTCTTCAAGAAGGTCCCTTTTTTTCTTTTTGCTCTTTCTTGAGAGGTCGCGCAGGGGACCTCCGGGGAGCGACTCGTTTTTATATTATAGAAGGAGATCTATCATTAATTTTTTATATTTTTGTTAATTCATTGTTCGTTTGACTTTTTTGCATGTTTGTATGAATTTTTGTTTATAAGTAAAAGGTTTGAATTAATTTACAGAAAATGGTAAATGGATTTAGGTAAATAATGAAATTTTAAGCATTGAATATTTATAAAGATAATATGAATATTTTTTAAGAATTATGTTCAAAAAGTTATAAATTGAGTAATTTAAAATTGAAAAATACTATTCTGAATTCTGTAATATTGGAATGTTTAAAAATGTATAAATTTATGAACATTTCCTCATGGCACAGAGTAAGATTTCCGGAAACTGAAACACCTAAATTTAAATTTAAACATTAACAAATTCAAACGTTTATAAATTTACGAATAATTCTGCAGGCATAAAGTACAAATTTCCGAAAAATTGACATTACTCAAAATGTGTGGGAATTGACGAGTCACGTAAAATTAACCGGATAGTAAAGTGTGAAAACGATGCTAATAATTCTTCGCCGTACGATAAAATCAAAAAGTAAAATAATGTTACCGATAAAGACAACTTACCACTTTCCTCGGTTCCATCGCTGTTCTCGACGTTGCAGTGTAGCACTTCGTACAAAAAATCGATGTACCTCGTGGCCAATTTGAGGGTCTGTATCTTGCTGAGTTTGTCGCTGGGTAAAGTAGGAATGATTTTTCTCAACGAGGCGAAAGCTTCGTTGAGGCTTTGAGTTCTCTGTCGTTCTCTAACGTTAGCCATGACTCTCTGATTTTGAATCTCCTCGTAGGTAGCACCGCTCTTTCGTCTCATCTTGATTTTCGAACCGGAAGAGCTAGCGTTGCTCTCGCCCTCGGAGTCATTATTCTCGTTACAGCTGGAGGACGACTTCCGCTTTCTTTTACCGCTATTGCTGCTACCACTACTGGTGCTACTTCCGCTGCTGACGCTGCAGGTCCTCGTGTCGTTAACACCGGTGAGTTCGTTGTCAAAATTTTTCGTAACCGCCTCGTTCCCCATCCCAAGATTCATGACGATCCTCTTAGGATTTTCGTAATCCTCGCCCAAAGTCGACGCTTTCTCGTTATAATCGATTTCTTGCTTATACTCGATCACTTGATCGGTTCCCGGGGCGTGATAATTCGCCACGCGAGAATTCGTAATTTCCTCCCCCGGCGAAGGGTACATTTGTGGCGAGGGTGTCAGATAGAGACTCTGCTCGTGATCGCGACTGTGACTATGATCGGACAAGAAGCCGGGTGAATTGTCGTTCAATCTTCTGTCGTAATCGACATTTTGGATCTCGCGATCGTACATCATTTTGCCCTGTTGGTCCAATTCTTGTTGGGCCTGTTGAAGATATCTCTTGTCTTCGACGGGATCGTAAACGAGATAGGTCGAGGGTGGTTGATACATTTGATGATGATGATGATGAAGATGATGATGGTGAGGATTATCGTGATGCGGATGAGGATGAAAGCTCGGGAGTCGATGCTCCGTCGGACTGCTCAAATCCATCAGGTGCGTCGGTGGAGAGTAGCGCTCGTAGTGGTCCGGCGAGTTACTAGCGGAGCTACCGGCACTGTGGGGAATCCCCGAACTGTCGCCCAGCAGATATATGCCCTGCACGCGCTGGGCCTGAAGGCCCACCGGTTGCTGTGTCTGCATCATCGGAAACGGCCGATCGTTCTTCACGACTCTATTATTTCTTCCCTCGTAGCTTTATTTATTTATACTTGAACTTATTTTTTTCAACGTTTATCGAGAATTAAACTTAAGAAACCATTCGCGGACACTCGCGTTTTTTTCTTTCGCGACGATTTTAACTCTGATTTTTCCAATTGTCGTCAAATTTTTATCACTAGGAACACTTTTATCGTGGAACACTCTTTGAAAATTAAACGTATTTCGGGATTTACCGATTGTTTCGCACTGGGTTCTCCACGAAAGTGACGAAGGCAAGTAAAAATGAAGAAATAACGCAAAATTTTGCTCCCGTGTTACTCGCACGAGTGATACGAGTCGTCTGTGATCGTGTTTGCTCGGCTGGTCTTTTGGTACGTCGGACGACATCGCCTGAAGACACCGCCTCCACTTTTTCCCCTCTTCTTGCGCCACTCCTTCGGACGGTCTTTTGGCCCCACCCCGCAATTTTCTTTCAAACCGTACTCTGTCAGTCTCGTCATCCCCCCTTCTCCTATGTGAACCTTAGGAGGTATCACTGAGAGGGACCGTACTGTAGCTACGGAGAAAGAGGGAGAGAAAGAGAGAAACAGACTGCGAGGGAGCGAGGAAGGGAAAGAGGGAGCGAAAGAGATGAAAAATTTCCTCGCCACTGTTCGTCCCCCACGATATTCCTCGACTTTTGGACCGCAACGACGCCTTTGAAAATCTTCGTATGGAGGGAGCGTAAAGACACGAGACAAAATGCGCGTCTCTCAGCAGAATTTACAGATTCGCTATAGGGCGAGGAACGATAGCGAATGAGCTGAAGAGATGGATAGGGATGGAGGGGCGAGGGGGGTGGGAACGAACCCATCTTGAATATTTATATCGTTGGAAGTGAGAAGACGAAATGAGAGTACGGAGATCGCGAGAGGCGCATTTCGCCCGCGTATCTTTATTTAATTTACGCGCCATTCGGTGTCCGCGCATGCGTGATCCACTTTATGGTGGTCACGTGACTCCAGCTACTTAGAGTCGGTTGAACATTTCTACGAAATTTTACTACTTCACAGAGGTTCCAAATTTTACTTAGAATTATTATCTTGCTTAGAAAAACCTGTTTTGGCATCGTAGTACAATTTATTTGGATAATTTCTTCTGGGACTTCATCAACAACAGAGAAAATAAAAAAATTTAATTGTTTTTCGACTATCGTGTTTTTTTTTACACAAATCTCTCATATTTTAATTTACGAATATAAATGTAAATATTTGAATCTGGACTCACGTAGAGTACACAATTTTTGAAAAAATTTCAACGAGAGAGAATAAGGAGAAGAAGCGAAATGTATGAAAAAAATTTCAAGGCTCGCGGAACAAGGGGCCAACTATCACCAATGAGTTTTGCCGTCCTGGCGATACCAAAAATAGGAAATCGCGCCAGCGAGCTTCGAGAGTCTTTTTGTTCCCTGCGTCAAAAAGAATTCAACCCCAACAGCTTACGATTCTTTGATTTAAAAATGATGGAAAAATATCTCCAAAAAGTTTTTACAAGAGTTGTTAATTCTCTTGAGCTTTTGTTTTCGTTTCAATGAGCGTAAACGGTATTTCTTTTTCTTGTTCGTTTCAAAAAGCACCGGATTTTGTCACGAGGATGAAGAAAAAGCTACGAAAACTTGTTTCGTTCATGGCGAGTGGGAGTCAGACTGCAGCGACTGATCGATGGCGTTTCGCTGCGAGATCTACCAAAATCGTCTATGTTGTGACTGCGGCAATCTTTCACACCGACAACCACATAAATAACACGACTTTTTCTTTATTTCCCCAAATTCGTAAAATGTATAAAATGTAGGGAAATTTTTTTTTATAACCCTTGCGTTTTTTTTATATTTTTTTTTTAAGAAATTATTTGGAAGTTTATGCAAACGAGTCATGGGAGATCGTTCGTCACGCGGTGATCGGTATATTATAGCTGGAAAAACACGCGCCTCGAGAAAATAGAGACGTACTCCAACTTCATTACGTTTCCTTTGATCATCGCCGTTGGAGAATAATTATCCGGGCGAGGTCGTCATCAGCGAAGTAAAAGCGCACGCGCGTATATGTGTACCATTTACCACATCGAACTTGTGATATTGGATCGTGGCCAGAAGGTTGTCGTCGTTTTACAGTGAAAAATTGCTGGCCGATATGATACAGAGAAAACCGAGGAATTAATGCACGAATAAAGGAAACGTCATATCGATTGAGCGCGTTGAAAAAAATATTTATTTTCTTGGAGTAGTTTGTAACGTTATGTTCTAGCTGGAAGGAGATCGACTTGATGTAAAAAGAATATTTCGGTGTATCGAAGGAAAAAAAATAGAAACATCAATCGAGGATAGGGATAATTAATAATTAATCGCTTCATCGATTTGATGAATTCCGTAAATTTTTTCAATTTCTAGTTAGTGAAAAAAATGATTTAGCTCGTAATCGCAATTTTTTACATTAAATTTATCATTTTTGTGAAATTTATTTTGGATTGATTAAATAAGGAATTTAATTAAATTCGGAAACGATTCTACTTTCCGTGACGAAGAGGACCGCGTAATTTAAAAAAGTTAGTAATTAATTACCTACTCGATTAATTGATCGATCAATTTAACAAACTTAATTTTTTCATTTAATAACAAGTTTACAATTTTACCAAAGTATAATTTATTTTTGTACCCTTTAAAAATATGAATTATTGCGGCATAATTTTATTTTCCGAGTGTTCCATATTGATAAACGATTGTCAACGATTTATTGTACGACGAGCCATCAGACACGACGACGCCATACTACGCATGAGCCATTGCGCATAATCTCCCCCAGAGTCATGCAATAAGTACGCAAGATGTACGCACATTGCGCATACATAAGTCCTATGTGAGGATACATTTGCCAGAGCGACGAGCGATTGCACGAGAGTGCATAGCACGCATAATTAAATCGGCGTTAATATCGTGAAACGGTGCGTGCCCTATAGAGGCGCGAGCATGTGCTACAACGTATGTGTGCCTCTTTCTCTCTTTCTCTTTCGCTCTTCCTCTCTCTCTCTCTCTCTCTCGCTCTCTCTCTCTCTCTCCCTCGCTCATTCGAGTTATCTCGTAGTCTCGGTGAAGTGACGCTCGTATGTACCATTAGAGACGAAAAGGAAGAAGGAACGAAAGTGGCAAGACCACCGACGCAAGTGAGATATTAATTAAACGAAGATTGCAGAAAATGATAATTGCATTTGTGGAAAACGAAAGATAAAAATAAAATCCCGAGTACATTCTCACGTATACGATTATAGATACGCGAGCATATTACATGTTTCATTTGCACATAAATACATTTGTCATTTTGAAATAGATTGTTCTTAAATTAAATTAAATTTATTAGGAATAAAATATTGATTTTGTTAAAATCAGATGAATTTCATTGAAATTGAATGGACATTACTGAAATAATATAAAATTAATTAGAATTAAACAGACTGTAATAGACCCATTGAACAAATTATTTGCATTAAATTTTTTATCATTTTTATCAAATGAAATTGATTTACATTGAATCAAACTAAAATTTAATTAATCAATCGAGTAAATAGAAAATTGTGTGGCTAATTAGTCACTAGGCTAAATAGGATAAATTTGATTCGATTTAAATTAAATTGGATTTCGTCGGTACGTTTTATCGGCTAGAAAAAAAATATTTCAGGGTCGAAAAAAATATTTCACGAAAGTCGCGCTATTTAAAATTCGTTGGGACATTCGTGTACGGTATCAGGTATATAAAGGCGCGGCGGTAATGAAAGGCAGGCCCTTAATATTTAAGGAATGCTGAGCGTTTTGAATATGCCACCAGCAAAGCAATTACCACCCGGGACGTTTTCCAATGCATCGATGTTATTACTCTCTACTCCACCCCTCTGTCGATCTTCCATTGATGAAAAGGCGCCTAGACCAAGAGTCTCCGTTAGTACGCGGAGGGTCTTGCCATCAGTCAGAATTTTGCCTTATTTCCACCGCGACTGGTACTTTTATGCCGGGGAAATCCCAGTCCTATACTCGTTAATTCTCATCCTTTACCAATAAATCGTTTTCCTTCCATGGCCTCGACCCTCGCTCGAAATCAATCGATATTTTTCAAATGCAATAATCCTCGTCGATCAACCCTTCACGACCACTCGAAAAATTAATATTTCGCGTTATCATAATTGTCCCATTTTTTTCCAGCGTAATTAATTATTGGATCAAATTAATCATTAAATTTGTATATTTAGTTTATACAACGGGATTATACGTAAGCTTGTTTTTCGCGGATTTTATAAATACCTAAATAGTTTCCAAATCAATAATTGCATTATAATTTTGTAATTCCTATAAAATACAATGATTCAATTATATAAAAACTGTTTCTGAAAAATGCCATTTTTCGTCGCAGATAAACGACTTTTTTCATATTCAACCTCGTATAAATATGAATCATTCGACCTTGAACGACGTTATTATTTTTAATCGAATGATCGAATACGCTGTTATTTGTCACGAACTACATTGCGTCAATACAAGTGAATTTGTTTAACTCCCAGATATCAGTTAGTAGCCCGATTCGGCTTATTAACTATATATACAGTACCAATATGTACATAGTCCTTGGTATACGGAGACTGGAAGGTACATAAGCTGTTGTTTATAAATTGCTAGCTTTACGACGATGAGCAGAAGCCCTTGCCAAGAGCCGAGCGAAAAGCAAAGATACGGACTCGCGAGGACAAAGTTTGCCGATGAGAAATATACGAAGAGGCCAGGACGTTCGACATGTGTCGAACACACGGCAAAGGACTCTACGCGGGTGGGAACAACACCGATGGCTCGTACCTCTTCGAGAGTGTAAATAGTGAAAAGGACGAAAAAAATGGGGGGTGAGCCATAGGTGCACCCTTCGAACACACGTGCGAATATCTTCGACCTTCCCACTGTCCGGAAGACCTAGGACAACGTGTGTATGTCCTGCCACTTGTAGCTCTCTCAAAACCTGATGTGAACACCGGTTTCCCCCTCCTTTCTTTCATATACCTATTAGGCTATTATATAGAGGTATATGTATATATATATAGTTTACAAGCAAAGCAGAAACATCAGCATGTGTTTCGCACGAGGAGAATTTCACTCACCCCCGAATTTGCATTTAACGAGCGTGTTCCAACTTCTCCGACACATGTGTCGAGCAGAAATTTTTGGAAAAATCTTCAAAACGCTGTAAATCTTTGTGGTGCGAGAGCGAATACTGAAATTTTGAACAGTCTTTCGAGAGATTTTATCAATGGCGGCGTGATCAAAGCTGGCCCAAATTTCGTATTTATTATTCTTCATATTTTTATAAAGCGAATTATTACATTTGTTATCAAAATTAAGGAAATTAATTGAAATCTTATTGACTAATCGAGGATGCAAATTGAATTGAATGTTCGAAATTAATTTGTTTAATTCGTTTGTATCGGGAATGGATTGAAATTGAAGTGAGAACTTTGATTAATTTTGATAATCGAAAGAACCTTGATGAGTAAAGGGTCATATGCCATTTCCTCGCGGCTGTTGATAAACCAAATAACATAATAACCATAATAAAACAAATTATGAAATTTGCTTTTTTAAATTGATAATTCGAATTTATTTGTTTGAAAATTAGTCAATATTCTATACTAATTGCGAATTACATAATTAATTCAAACTATGGCTCGAATAAAAATGCGAAATTGATCGACTTGAAATACTAAATGAAATTTAAATCAACAGCAATTAAAATAAAAAAGATCGTTCGATTTCATCACAGAAAGGACATTTTCATATAAGTGTTCATCAAGCAATTGAAATTCGATCCTATTTCAGATTGCATTTTTTCTAATTGAACAAAATTGAACGGTATTGATATTTTTTTTGAAGCCTTCGACGGTCGATTAATAAAGTTCGTTTGGTCGATTATTGTTCCTCGCTTATGGCATGCTGGTACCTCATAAAATTCGTGGTCGTGCCACCACGTGTTGGCTGACGAGCGAACCTTGTACGTTATAACGCGAACGTGTTTGCTTCTCCTCCACTTGGTCCTATATAGCTAGCTCATATCCTGCCTGCGATGATTTTTGGGGAGACCTGCAATTCTCTCCTGAACCATGTGTCTCAACAGTGAGGGGGAGTTGGAGGGAAGTCTAGAAATCCAGCAAGCGAATTTGCATTTACGAGGCCTTAACTCGAGATTTCTTACGCTTCGCACGAAGCAAGGAGCAACATGTGTTGCCAGGATTTCGGTACTGGCTGGTAATTATATAAGCGGCTGCACATGTTACCCCGAGGGGGTGCGACGACATTTCGCGAGGTGAAAGTCAATGGACAAAGGTGTTCGAGAGAACCTGGTATGTGCTAGCTATAAAGAAAGACAAAAAAGACAAGGCAAGTCACGTTTTACAACCCTCCAGAGAACAACGGTCATGTCTACGAAGTAAAAATAATTAAAAATGTCGAATTTGCGAGATTGATTTTCAATAAGAAATAATCATTCTGTGTTTTATCCCATCATGAGTGAATATTTGATCGAGGCATTTGCACGAAGCCATAGAATTATATTTTACGATGATTTATAGCAGAAAAATTAATATTTGCATAATTATTTCGTCCGAGTTTCAGCCAACTTATTCGTAACTTAAAGAAATATTTAAACCGATCGTCGGAAAAGTTTAACAATAGAAATAAAAATGTCACAATCACAGCATTCGTAATGAAATAAAAACAATTTGAATATTATATATATATAAATAAATTTAAATAATTAAATTAAAATGGTGTTTTTTAATTTTTGCAACGTTTAAAAATTGGATTTCCATCGATCGAACATCGATTATAATATTTAAAATACGGTCAATACCCGAGAAAGGATTGCGCAATAAGGATTTTCTCTTTACGGGAACAAATTACTGAAAATGGCGCTCTGGTAATGAGTTCATAGGAAAGTTTGTGGTTCTCACTGACAGCAAAATAGTCTTTATGATAGTTGAATGGCGACAAGTGCCTTGACAATAACCACCCCCGCAGACTCCGTCGAGTGGGTCCTTTATACTTGGCGGTGGCATCGGGTAAACTCTCACCAAAGCAGACACGCCCGTTTCTCGTCCTTCCATTTTCCCTCCAAAGCCCAAAGGCGAATAGCCATTGTACATTTAACACCGCATTATTATAATACAACCTGTTACGATCCCTTGTGACCGCAAGATCTGTCGCGTGCTAGGATGATTTCCAATTTACAATGTCATTTAAAAAATAGTAATTATTTAGACAAAAATAAGATTGAACGTTTTCCGATCGATAACAATAAATTGTTTTAATCCCATTAACTAAACGGGATTTAATTCCAATTCCGTCGTCACGAAGATTTTTCAAATTATTGGATAATTGTCAAAAATTTGATATTTAAAAAAGAATTCTAATTCTCTGAGATTTTTTTTTGTCGTCAAAATAAATAAGTACCAACTGTTTAATATTCCAAACCCTCGACTTTCAGTTTCTGAAACAACGGTATTTTTGGCTCAAGACCATATATATCGATATATTTCTTTTCCATCTTTCAAAATTTACTCTGTAATCTGTCCATTGTTTAAAGGCAAATATTTTTTCAATCTTCTAATCCAAAATAAACGCGCGACGGCTCGCGTGACTTTTGTCGTCAATCCAGCTTATGTACGTTCCGACGGAGACGATGCTGGCGAGTTGACGACGAAGAGCGTCGTATGCACCAAAAACAAAAATGGTGCGAGGGGTTTTCTTGGTGGTTCTCGAAACAGACGAATGTACACGCGGCTTGAGATCTTTTCTGGATTTAGGGCTAAAAGATCATGGAAAAGTCAGAGTTTACCGAGACTTAAGAAGGCAATCCGTTAATTCTATTAAGATTGTTTTAGCTGTTTGGATATCCTAGATGGAAAGTTCGTGACTTTTGGTTTTTATCGTATTTAAAGTTTGAACGCCCATTTATAATTACATATTACTTCAATTATAAATTTTATGTAATCGTAATTATAAAACTTGAAAATTTAATCATTATCTGCCAGTCAATTATCACTAATTTCTTAATAATATTTCGATGGGCATGTTTTAAGAAATTATTTAAACAAACGATACGTTGATTGGCCATTATTCATAACCTGCTTAATTCAATGTAATAATATATCCAAATCAGTATAATTTAATTTGATTGATTTAATTTTTCCTATACTAATGGAAACCCTTGATTAATTAATTGATTATTTTATTGAGTAACTAATAAAATTAACTATCAATTAATTCCGAGGTGAAAGTTCACCAAAATGAATTGAAATCGTACGCGATACCAAGTTCATCGAATTAAAATAAATTTTCTTTCATAATAAATCGTACACTTTAATTAGGTAATTAAGTAGTTGATCGAATGATTAATCAATGAATTTCGAGAAAAAAGTTCGTCGAACATGAAACGATAAAGCACGTGCTACCTGTCTACCCCGGTATTTAACTAACCGGTGCACACCCTGACCTTAGTGCAAAGACCATCAGCTCGCATTCTGGTGGACACATGTGCCTACTCTGCTACCTCTGAGACTATTGAACGCGTAGACCATATACATAAAACTATATATACCCTACACGTACTGTGTATATAGTATTCGTGGTATTTGCAGCTTATGCCATTTGTCGCTGCCTGTACCAATATACAGAAAGGTTGGAAAAATTTGGCTAACACGTGCCCGCGACATACCGATACCAATAATGCTACGGCCACCTTTTAATGAGATTCCGGTCACGTCAGACGATCAAGTGCTCGAACGTTGTAACAGCCGACGATCGCGTATGTTCTCCAGATTTTTCACACCCCCCTCGCTCTCTCACTCTCTTTTTTATTTTACATACCGTTCGGAGCTACGACGAGCTGTAAAGTTTTCTGGTGCGGGATCCGTCGACGCATCTGCACCCCTTCTCGTTATCTCATCTCACCCCCGGCGCTAAGTGCGTGTACCGAAAATAATTTTCTCACGCTCTCCAGAACGAATTTTTTCCCTTTCATTTGGAAGTTCATTTTCCGGAGTCGATTCGGGCTTCCGGAAAATACGTCGATTCGAAATTTTGTTTAAATTTCGACGTATACTTCAATAATATTAAATTATTACCTTATGGATCGAATTAATAATGCACCATTTAATTATAAAAAGTAATTCTTGTTGTTATAATTAATCGAATTAGTGCCCGTGTAAAAAAATGATCAATCACACTAAGAGATTTTCGGGTTTCGTCTTTAAAGACTAAATAAAATTATTATGTTGATAAAGATATTAATAATTCGCTTTTTGGTATCTAACAAATTATCAATTTTATAATTAATCGAATTAAAAACAATTCATACGTTCGGTTTTGTTATAATTTCGACGTATTTTAATGCTCGTTTTTCCTAAGATACCAAAATTATCAATTCGATAAATCAATAAATGATTAATTGTATAATTATTAAAAAAAATTGGTAATCCCACGATTAAACGAGTTAAAAAAAAAGGAATACATTCGGTTTTCTTATTGGTCCGTAAAATAATCGATTTCCTACCGAATGAGAAAAATGATAAATTATATCATTAATAGAAAACAATATAAAAAATAAAAATCCACCAGTCGAACCTTCGCGGGTAAGTTATTGTTGAATTTATAATTTGGGAAAAACCTCGAGGCACCGGTATACGATCGAGCGCGTACCTGATGGGCCACCCGCTGAAAATTTTCGAGCACCATTAGCTCCCGTTCTCGAGTCTCGAATTTTGAGCGAAAAATTTAGTGTACGCGCGAGCTCACGGATTACGGGGACTTTATTGGCCGGGTAATCCGACGAGGACGGGGGCATGCGGGCGACGTATTTCCCCGGGCTAGGTACATCGTCTATATTCGGACATATACGTTCATTTCCACCTTTCCTCGAGTCCTTCTTCGCGATCTATTATTTTAAGCACGCCTATGCGCGATTTTAAGCGCGGCGAAACTCTCGAAATTTCAATATCCGACGACTCCAAAGTGCCGGGAAGGAAAACAAGAACAAAAATCACTTTTTCTTCAACGATAAGTCACAATTGCAATAATCAAAGCACTCCATTTTTTTAAATCTCTATTTTATTATTATTTTACTATTATTAAAATGCGATTAAGTATAATTAGATAGATATGAAAACTCGATTAAATCGGATGAAGAATTCGCCAAATAGAATAAAAAACGGATCGTGGGATACGAATTCGTTCTTATCCCGATGAGAATGCATAGTTCTATGAAAAATGTCATTGGCAATATCCGATTTAACATTGTCTCGGATTTCCCGTGACAACATTGGGGATTTCCAAATTTGTCGGTCATCGATTTGTCCATCTCACTCCTTCTTTCATGGGTACCGGTACTCTATACAGGGGTGATACTTGCAATCGAAATGTTCGAGAGAGAAAAAGAGGGAGAGACTTCGACGAGAAACAAAAGAGAGCAAGATGGAAAAATTTCCAAAATCCCCATTCGAGCCCCGTGCACACGACAATGCCCACCCGTCGTTTATGGG
Organism: Netelia inedita; assembly: GCA_964017225.1. Taxonomy (NCBI): domain Eukaryota; kingdom Metazoa; phylum Arthropoda; class Insecta; order Hymenoptera; family Ichneumonidae; genus Netelia; species Netelia inedita. The sequence continues at coordinate 11,772,062 of OZ024923.1, forward strand.
ACGTACCTCATTGTCGTTTTGCTGGTGGCATACTTGCCCCTAAGCCCCCATGGCGATGGCACACGAGCATTGGGGAGGTCCGTCATAATCGTTTCTCAACACAAGTCTGCGCTTTTCTTTTTTTAACGAAGAAATATTTCCAATTATATATTTTTTATCATTTTACAGTTCAGAAGTAAAGCCCTTTCTCTAAGAAAAAAAAAACACCATTTTTTGTAAATTATCTCAGGTATCACTCGATAAATTGAAAAAAAGAATTGTCGGTCGAAATGGAGAAACGACGATTTAGTGTAACAAAGACATTTATTTCTTATCAACTGACCGAACTCTAAATAATAATGAGCCCCGCTTCCCCGATAAATTATCATTAAAATAATCAAAAGCTTTAATTCATTTTCACATTTGATGAATTTCATTACCTACTTATTACATTATGTTTCTTCTCAAAAGTAAAGAATTTGAATTTTTATAAACAACATTTTTTCTCAAGTTTCAAACGCTAATCCCTATCTGATTTTGGATGAAAAAATAAAACGTTTTACGAGATGACGAAGATTCGTAATTTCTACAACGGACCGAACGACGTCTCTTCACGATCTCGCGAATACGATCTGGCATCCACAGATCCCCCTAATTTTTCATTAAAGCACTAAAATCTCCCTGCAGAGAAACGCATTGCATTTTATCTCGAGCCTCGATTTATACATATATATGTATATATAGATTTGATCCCTAAATCATGGAATATGTGTCGCGATCAGGGTGGTCCTCGGTAGATATACTGTATATATATATACACATATTCGTACTATGTAGCGAAGGCTCGAACGAAGAAGAGACGTTTCCCTTTCTCGCTTTCTACATATATATATATCTTTCGCACCGAGACGTCGGATGCAAGCGTGACGCGTCAGGAATACATCGTGAGGGGTTACACTATGTGGTGGAAAAGGAGAAAATAAGAAAATCAGGAGAAAGAGAAAGAGAGGGAGAGGGTGATAGAGAACGCGAGGAAAGTGTTGAGACGCGGGTTATACTGGATTGAAATCAAACAAACATCAAGTCTCGTAGGTTGAAACCCGCTCGTCTCGCAACGAAGCTTTCTAACGCAGCTTTCTACGCACTTCCGTCGCGAGAAAGCTCGAGATACCCTGGGAGACCGGCTTTTGTATATTGTTACAAAGTGCAACGAGAAAACGTGTACAATTCGAGTCACAGGGTGGTCCTTTCATACGTTCTCTCTACGGTTTCGCTGACTCGTCCGCTTGGACAATTTTATTTCAAGATCGTTGGGGTTATTTTAATTTGAGGGTCGGGTCCGTCTTTTAAACGCGACCAGTTCTCCATTACGCAGATTTGAAATTACAATAATAAGATTTAAAAAAGGAATATTTTAAGAAATATTTTCAAAGACTGATAAAACAACTTTTATGAACGAGAAAAGAATTCATCGAAATTTAGATGACATAAGGGTTGAATAGTCGAAAAATCTACACCCTCGTTCGAGTAACCGGGGTTGTAATAGATATTTTTACCGAACCATGTGGTTCATCGCGATCACGATACAAGTTCCTCGAGCAACGAGAAAACAGGATCGTACGACACAGGGTTTGGGTCGTATGGCGAATAAGAAAGATGGAGAAATTAGCGAGGTCATAAATGTTTGTACGTTATACGACGACGACAGTCAATGTCACGTGGCGAAGGGCGTTTAGTTTCTTATTGGATAATGCGAAGTAGTAGACATGTGCGAGCCAGACGACGACGATTACCACGACGTCTACGACGATACCCGCTTGTATATATATGTATACGATTCGTAAGATACACTTTTTCACTTGACTCAAACCAAAGGTGGTATAATAGTCGGGGGTATGTTGGCGAACGATGAAGAATATTGCGTCTCTCCATTCGTCGGATTCGCCAAATGTGCGACGAGGGAACCTCCACGAGATGATATAATAAACCTCCTTGTGTACGAATGGCAATGATAAAAAACCGTCAAAAAAGACGAATATCGTAATCAAATTCATTATCTTTCGCACCGACTTTTCGTATTTCTTCCTATTTTTCAAGTGTACTTTGCAAGACATGGACAATTTTTGCTATCTGTTGTAAATTGTTGTAAATTGTATCAACGTCATCTCGATGTTCTGTAGAAAAGTATGGGTTTTCTCGAAATCGTTGAAAATTTAAGAAAATTGATGATAAATATTTAAAAAAAAATGTTTTTGCATACACGTTGTCTGTTTTAACTCGTCTGAGCCTCATTTTAACGTTCGCTAGATATAACAATAATGGCGCTCTTCGAAAATGTCGAAAATTTTTGAAAAATATAATTTAAAAAGCAATAAAAGTGAGAAAATTAGAGATAAACCTATAAATACAATAATATTGGTTCAAATAATCTCACTATCCGTCGGATATTGATGCAAAATCGTGTTACCGTTCTGTCAAAATAAAAATAATAATGATGGATTTTTTCGAAATCGTCGAAAAGATCAATTTAAATGGAAAAATGAAGAAAAAAGCATGTAAAATGTAAAAAAATTGACATTTTTTTGCGAGATCGTACAAATATAAAAACCACGACAGCTCCTTAACGATAAGAATCGACGATACACCTTGACAAAAGTTCTATAATTTGCATAAGCAAATTATAATATTTGCAATAGCAGATCTATCCTAACGATATACCTGCGTCGATAAATCGTCAATACACGCACGTTAATACACGGTGATCTGCTACGAGATAATGCTCAGGTAAGTATTACGAGTCCATCAGCCAAGTATACATAACTCCAAGATCTTAATTTGGCTGTATCGCGATCTCTTTGCTCTTTTCGTTTATTCGGTAGTAACGGAGGTAAACTTTGCAAAACAGATTTGCAACCGGTAAAGATTAAGACCGAAGATAATTATCGAGGAAAGTAGATCGTGATCTCATGTCGATGACGAGGAATCCTAAAAGAGAGAGCAAACACGAGGACACAGGAGGAAAGGACCGAGAAAACAACCCCAAATATTGTTTTTCTTCCGCAGATCGACGAAAGAGGGTTGCGGCGAGTCGCCAGCGATAAGTCCAAACCGGAAGTGCAGTGTGACGAAAAATATCACTCAGCGGACAAACTTTTTGGTTTATTGCCTCGGCGCAACGACAAAATTGAGTTTTTCGTCCGGAAACGTCTATCTAATTATATATACGTGTACATACTCGGATGTGTACCTACGTGCTCGGCAAAATCCCGAAAGGAGCTTTGGCATGGTCTATGGTACAGAGGCGACACATGTTCGCCACCAGGTTTCACCCAGCTCCTCGAGACAAATAACTTTTTCCCTTTTCCTCTGGCCTCAATGGGGTAGGTACTCGAGGAAAAAAATGCATATCGCGTACCTGAGCTGGTGTGCTATGACCAAAAATGTCGAAAACTTTGATATTTACCGGATAGCCTGTTTTTTCTTTTATTTTTTTTGTGATAATCGCGGTAGACAAGTTTGAAGAAAACGCCACAACGTTATAGAAAAAAGGATGAATATTAGTTCAAGAATTTAGAAAAACAAACTGGAAGCTTCATTCCGGCAATTTAAGTCGGTATTTCGAAGAATCGTTGCATCTTCGTTGTGCGGTGCCTCGCAAAAGAAGGTTTTACCTTTTTTGGTATTGGGGAAGGCGGGATTGGTCATCCCTTGAGAGGCGACACAGGGGTCCAGTTTTCCGTTAGTTCATCTCGGAGATTCGAGTCACCGGAGCATTTTTCATTGGGAAAACAATGCAACCCGGAGGAGAAAAGACTAAAAACACATGTGTCGAGGGTCAGAGAGGGAGAGGGCGTATACGGCCGGGAATAACGACGAAGAATTCCGGATTTTTTGCACAAGTGTGGTGTTACCCTTCGCATTCGTAACGGGCGTATATCCTCTCCGCTGCCCAGAAAAACAAAGTTTCTCCTCGTTCTTTCGCGCTCGAGACTCTCACGTGAATTCGAATTAAAACTTTCCGTCTTTCGAGAAGTCAGCGGGACGAGTTCGTGGTCCGTTGGTCCCCCGCTGAGTCGTGCGATGTATCGTCCGTGCGTGTGCCCCGGGAGCGCTCGAGGAGAGGGAGAGAGAGGCCCAGAACGACGGCCCGATCCGTGAGGCTCTTTTTTTTACCCCCATCCGACCAACGACGTTTTATACGAAGCAGTTGGCGGACCCCGTCATCCTCTCTTCATCCTTTCTCACTCCCGGGAGTACTCCCGCTCACTTTTATCGACGATTTCAAGATGCTGGCTCTCGAGGACCAATTAAAATCGAGCCTCGATGCGTTGGGCCCGGCTGTGTTTTTGATTTTTTAATACGACAAGAAAATATTGACTCGGCCGTAAAGTTGGCACGAATCGATCCTCAGACAGGCATGAGCATAAGAAAAAACGAGAGTTCGAATTATTTATGAAAAAAATATAAATATTTATTTATATCATATTTATAAAATTTATAAATTCATAAAGTCTGAGTTTAGAACAGACATTAAAGGTATAAATTTGTTTTATTTTTAGGGGTTTTACGAGAATGTACCTTTTCCATCCATTTCACCAACTATCTTTTTACTTTTTTATTTAAAGCCCGATCTTCGATCTTGTCTAATCTCGAGTTTGACCAACAGTCCGCTTTAGAATTTTTTCAGATTTTTTTCCGCAAAATGAGCTAAACGTAGATCTAATACGCAGATTTTAGGAAAATTTTGAGAAACCATCGAGCACGAGGCGAAGATGGCCCTCGGGACATGCGACACTTCGTTCGAGTTTCTCGCTATGTGTACGAATGACTCTTCGAAAGCGTATATCCGTAGAGTGTCCATTCTTCGATGCTGAAGTCACCGAGGGGGGTGGAAGCGTGCCCAGAGACTCGTTCGTATTTTCTTCTTTTTTTCTAACCTCGTACATTCATTTTTTTTTACTTCTCCCATTTTTGAGAACACCCGCGGATTTTTAAGTAGCTAAGCTAGTGTTTTGTATGAAAAAGAGCTCCCGTGCATGTCGCTCGTTCTATCCTTCGAGCAGTATGGTCGACGCGGAGCGTTGAAAGATTCATCTCTATTTTTTCAACGAGATTATTTTCCTACACACCGATTACTGTATTTTCTATCGCGTTGTTTTTATTCTTTTTTACTAATGGCGGTTTTCTCGATTCATTTCCGGTTCGTAATAATCTATGTCTTATTCGCCCTTGAGTATTAAATACGGGGTGGAAAAAAATGTCATACTCCTCTAAATTCTAAGATACATTTTCTAAATTCGATGACTATTTTCGAATATTTATTCCTTTTTAATTACACGTGTAAAATCACAGTCGATTTAAAAAAATACTCGGACAAAGTTCGGATAAACACTTATCTTTTCACTCACGATTTCATGATAATCGTATTACAAAAAAAACGAACGTTATGATTTTACAAAACCCAACAAGACAATTTCGCAAAGAAAATTATCGTCAATTTGCAGTTGGATAAATACGAGATTAATTAATATTAAATATAAATCGCGTATTTTCTCACACAATAAAGTAACACGGGTTAAAAAATGTAATTAATTAATATAAATTAATCCCTATAAAAATTTCCCAATTGGAAACGATTATCGATATTATCTATATTCCAAAAAACGATTGTTTTATCAAGCAAAACCAAGTATGTCGTGAGATAGAAACAGTGAAATGGGAAAGTTAAACCTTGTCTTTTATATTAAAATTGAAAGTACCTACAAAGTCAATATTTGCTAACTAACAATAAGACAGGACACGTCACTCAGCGCATATCCATAGTCAATTAAAAAAAAGATATTCTCGACTTGGTCAAATTTTTTGAAAATATATTTATACGTCGCCCTCGAATCGTGGAAGTCTTTCGTAGACGGCATTTTGCACTCCGATTGGATGACGGCATCGATTGGATCGGCAGGTAAAAGCAGGTGAGCTCCGCCTTTCGCGCTCGAGACGCCATTAGGAGCGAGCCCCCTTCGACTCGATTTTCTTCAATGGAGTCGTCTCGAAAAATTCAATGGCGCTGCATTCTTTGCGAACTTTGTTCCTCGTCTGCCTCTGGTTGGACAGAGTCGCGTACAGTTTGCATAAGTATTATAAGAGTATTACGCCCGACGATGCGAATGCGTGTATAACGCGTCTCGAGAATTATCTCAACGGCATTCGACGCTCTTTCGCTCGGAGACGATTTTTTGGAATCCCAAGACGCGCAGCTGTTGTCACCAGTCCTTCGAGGATTCCCTTCTCACAATATAATATATATATATGTATCCACTTCACGTTAGTCCACTCGATCTCGTTCCATGGAAAAATTCTTCTCACAGAAGGGTCGTCGAGAAAGTACAACATTGAAATTTTTGAGATATCACCTGTTGGAATCAATAAACAAAAATGTACAGTAAATTTTCTTGTCACTTAGTAAAGATCGGTCTGCAGCGAAAAAAAGAAAAGTGGCTAAGTTTTTTTCAGAATTAAATTCCTAGGCGTATAATTTAACGATAATTTTATGAGATTAATGTTTATAATTAAATAAATAGATAATCATTTCATAATTAAACGATAAAGGGCGATGGAATATCTCTCGTCGCATAAAAAGTATTCAGTATTCTGAAATTAGCACGACGAGTCCGAACATCAGAGTTTGAACGGGGGAGGAAGGAAGAAGGTACAAGAAAGGCAGGGTAGATGGCGCCAACGTGACAAAAACCGCCTTTGCTTCTTCAACAGTGCTCCACCCTCTCGTCAAAACGGTCTTTTGGTCATAATCAAGCATATCTCCATGAGCTAGGGTACATTACGCGCACAAAGAGCAAAAAAGAGACGGTTTCGTATTAGATTTCTGCCTCGGAACGGCACTACTGCACGCACTGATGAGCGCGGGGGCAGGGCACCATGGCGGATGCCTTTTTACGTGCCCTCACGAATTCGCCATGACGAAGAAGGGAACAAAAAAAATGAACCAGGCAGGACGACACGGAGACGAGGAAAAAACTAACATAAGTGAAAAATGAACGACAGGGAGGAAGAAGAGAAGGAACGATGTTCGGCCCGCCACCTCCCACATAGGCTCTCCTCTCGTTCACCCGCTGCGATGGCCACCCCGGCTATTCGACCTTTCCAAAGAAGAACGAAAAAAGTCCCGTGCCTATCTCCCCCTTGATATATTCTCGCGTTCGAGCTGAACGAAGAATGAATTAATGAAATCCTTGCATGTACGCACAGGACATATATGGAATAATGACGTGTTAATTTAATTATCCAACTTGGTTTTTCAATTCTGTGGGTGGTTTTAGTGCGATGATGGGAATAACGACGACGCTATTGCCTCGCGTAAAATGAATTTCAGTCAATTGGACAAATTTCAATTACAAATTTTGGTAAATGTTACGAATTTTTAGTTATTTCTAGAATATTACAAATTGTTGATCAATTTTAGGAATCGCGGTGAATTTTACAACGTCTTCTAGCTTTACTTTAAAATTGTATATTTTTTATTAGTTCGACGTTAATCTGATCGATAGCGATTGGTTTTATCACGTCCTGTAGCATCACTTTTCCATCCCATATTTTTCTGTAGCTTGAAGTAACCAAGAGAATATCGGTGCTTTCATCTTTCGTTATCTAACGTACATAGGCGACATTTTCTAAAAGTGATTTTCAAGTGGTTTATAGCCATCGCGTGTATAAGTGTCGGAAGACCCGTCGAAGCTTTTTATAAAAAAAAACGATGTACATGGAAGATCGTATCGTAAATCTTCGACTAGGTACAACCCCTTTTACACTACACGGTAACAGCCCCCTTAACTATCTTTCCACTTTCTTCTTCCCTCGGCCGTTTTCTCTCGCTTTCGCTCTCGCCTCCCATACTCATATACATATATAGAGTAATGTACATATATATATATTACCCCTCGAGGCTACTATCTTTCTTTAGGTCCAGAACGTGTGTACGTAACGAGGGGGTGTGGTGGTAAGGCGGGGTAAAGAGGGCGGTTATGTTTCACGTCGAATACGTACCAAAAAATGGTACGAACGTATTTTCTCGACTGGCGTACATACGAGTCCGCGTGGTTCTCCACACACCGCGGATCGTACGGTCGTAAACCAAAGACCTCGCGTATCACAGGGCACGAACGGAAGACCGGCGTTTCACTGTCGCCTTCGTAGCGTACTTCCGGTTAGCGTTCACGCAAGAAACACGGCCATGGAAGTTGGGAAAGGGTGTGGGTGGGTGGGGGGGGGGGGGGGCGAATTTTAAAGATATGTTACGCGTGACAAGAGCACTTAATCATTCGACCTTACCTCCTTCTTTTCCATCGTGAAAGAAACCCTACGAGCTCGTTCTCATTAATCTCGCAACTTTTGTCAGAACAATGAAAAAAAAATGTTTTTTTGTTAAATTTCAAACGAATTATCACAGCACTTACGATTATTAAAAATAATAATTACATCAACGAAGAATAATTATCGGAGGAAAATTTTTTAATTCTCTCGCACTTCACGAATGAAAAACGAGTTTTGTTTTTTAATAGGAAATAGTTTATTAAATTGTTGAAAAAATTTGTAATACGTTCATGCCGATTGTTTGAGGAAAATTTTCTTTTGGAACGATATTGCCGAACGGTAATAACGATTTTGGAACGATAATTAGCCGAGCAGATCGCGGGATCATTATAACATTGTAAATAGTGACATTTACAGAAAGGAATGATTGATCGTGGAGGCACGAAGCGAAACGTCTACGTCAGTCACTTATACGAAATTAACGAGCGTTTCTTCTTTTCGTTCGACGACTCTCCGTGAATAAGTCGCGAGACGAGGAGCTTCTTTCTCTTGCGTTGTTTGCTTCGCGCCTCGTGGAAAAAAAACGAGCCGAGTGACGAGTCTCCTACGATATTTTAACAACTTCCCACGGTATAAATGATGCGATCGCACCATTCTCGACAGATATTGTGAGTTTCGAAGTCCCCGCGGGGACATTTACGATCGTAGCGCTACTAAACTTCCCTCGATCCGTGACCTGGACCGAAGGAAAAGTTGCGCGATGGGGCCAGACTCGCGTTGATTTACAACCGCGTAATCTCCCATCTATTTTTATATTTCTTGTCTACTTTCTATATTCGCGATTCCTCGCGAGACAAAAATTCGATAATAACATTAACTTCCAGCGTCGAGAGCAAAATAACAAAAATTACCGATGACCTCCGGCTCTCGTCCCGAGACACCGCGAGGATCTTGGAGACGCATCCTCGTTTCCTGGAAAGGTCCGAAGGACGTAACGTCGAGGAAACTCGAGAGAGAAGAAATTCTCCAGGGACACGCGCTTCGTTCTTCCGTAACGTAAAACGCTGATATTTCTCAAATGAAAGAAGAAATAAAAATAAATAATAAAAAACATCTCACAACCGTCGAGGAGCTTACGTCGATGAATATACGACACGCGGAAGAGTATTATCGAGACAACGAGAGAAAAAGAGGAAACGGGGGAACATTGAGCGAGAATGGTCCATGAAACTAATATAGTCGCGAGAGTGCGAATAAATTTACGAGTTTTCGAGCTTTTTACGACGTTGTTTTTTATTTATTTCGTCTTGGCGGGTTCCATAAGGGCGAGGACTTTGTCCCGGGTCGCGGAGAAGACTATCGTGAAACTCGAAGGACATGGACGGAAGGAGGTTTTTTTTTGGTTTCGAAAGTACGTAGACCGAGGCAAGAGGCGTTAATGGAGATACGGTGATAGGACGAGAGGGTATGCACCCACTTTGCCCACGTGCTGGCTCGTGCGAGAGTCGAAGAAACGAGAGAAAGAAAAATATCGAAAGCAGGAGAGCATCGCCGAAAAATGGAGAAAAAGGAGATATATAATTTTTTTATACCGCAGAGTAATATTGGAGAAGGGGTGTCGGTCGGGTGGTGGTGAAGGGAGAGGGTGAACGTCGAAGGAAAGAGTACGCGAGCTCTTCCGTTCTTCATAAATCTTTCTTTACGTACGTTTCAGACCGCGGTTTTGAGTCGCGGTCTCTCCTCACGGAAATAGATTCGGCCCCCGTCGCCCCGCGAGACACTCATCGGATCTCACGACCAAAAAACCAAAGAGCGCAATTTTTTATCGACCGTAAATAAAATAAATCGTAAATACGTGAAATGTTCTAATTCTTTTTGTTTTCTTTTCTTTCTTTCTTTTTTGGGTTGCCACGTGTATATAGGCACTCGACGTTTTGGATCTTATAGGGTGTCTTGGGAGATATATAAACGCGTTGCGTCGAGGGACGAGCAAAGAGGCTTTTCAACGCGTGAAATTTCTTACCCCCCCTCCCTTTCTGTCCCGAGCAAGAGAGTTCTTTCTTCGCGAGGGAGGGAACGACCCGATACGAAATAACATCGAATCGATCGATATTTTTTTTATAGTAAAAGATTCTTTTTTATGCCCGGGAAAATATAAATTTTCGTAATCTCTCGACGATTTCCTGGAGAGACGAAAATTAGGGATAAAAATTAATGTTGTTTATTTTTCTTTTTTCAAAGCTTTTTCGTTCCTCGGGGTTAATAAGCGTGAGCGCGCTAATGGAATTACGGGACCCTCCTTTCCACCGAAGATATTTTTCCATAGAGCGAGAAAAGCTGTGACCATGGACCATCGGACAGCTGTCTCATGATCGATGAGGTGGGAGAAGGCGGTGAGAAAATTTACGAAAAATCGACATCGACGACCGAGAGGCGTCTCTCGTCGTCTCGCAGGCGAGAATGGAGTAGTAGTACAGAGAGAGGCCACGTGGGGTCGCGCGAGACTCTCGCCACCGATAATAAAATCGTTCGTGTTTCTCTTTCCTCCTGGTGGAAAATCGTGACGCGGTTATCGTCTCGCCTCGAAACGGAAATTAGCCGACGACAGGCGGTCACAATTTTTAATTACGCGTTTCTACGCGACCGGGATGAAAGAGGGAATCACGGATCATTTATCTCGACTTCCGGACGTCGGATCGACTTCCCTTAACCCGATTTACGATTCTGTCGCTTCGTAAAACGAAAACATATACGTATATGTATATACCTAAAGCCGAGATCTCATTTACGGAACCAAGACAGAGTTTATAATAGCAACGAGTACGTTCCAACAGGCCCGAACAATTTTTTCCTACGAAATGGCCTCCTTTAAACAAATTTGTAACTCTGATATTTCTTCCCGTCGAAGAAGTCCAAGGGCGACGTTTACACACGCGTCTCTGCTCTATATTCGCCAAGCGTGAAATCATCGACGACATTTCCCTTCCGGTCTGCTCGTTCTTTCTCTCTTTGTCTCTCTCCCTCTCTCTCTTCTTCTTTTTCCTAGAATTTGGGACCGTCCTTCGATTTTTTCGTCCGAGCCCGCTACGACACTTGTTCCAAGTGGAACGAACATCGAAGATGCGTATACGCGAAATGCTTGTGCGAAGATGAGTTACATTTTTTTGTTCCTTTCTTTGTGTGTGTGTGTGTTGTGTTTTCTTTTTTTCTTCCTTTTGTTTTTTATTGTTTCCCTCTTACACGTCCCCCAGGGCCGAGCAGCCACGGCTCGCGGACATCCTGCGAATGTATGTACGAAGGAACGAGAAAGAACGGTGGCACGAAATGAGCGCAGAGGGAGGTCGTGACGAGTTGCCAGCTGCATTGAAAGTCGAAAGTAAAATCCGGTTCACATGACCGTCCTGAATCGTTTCCCTTCTTCTTCTTCTTCTTCTTCTTCATCTCCTTCTCTTCCCCTTCTATTTTTCCTTTTTCTTCTTCTTCTTCTTCCCTTTCGTCTTCTTATTTTTCGTTTTCTTGCCCTGTCCCTCCCCCGTCTCCTTCATCTTGTCCTTCTTCCACTCGACACGCGTACGATTTCGTGAATGAATGTTTTTTCTGCCGATATACGGAGGCTTTGAAGACGCAGTTTTATAGGTTATGGGTGGCCATTGAGCGGTAGAAACATAGCTACGAATCGCAAATTCTTCGACATGACGCAACCGATCGGTATAAAATTTGGCTCATCCATTTCTTGCCACAATTCTGTGTCGAGCAAATCAAATTTTTACTCGGTTTGTTGCGCCATGCCGGAGAATTTGCGAATCGCGTCTTCGAAGTGGTAGGAGCGTGCGACGCCGAGCGCCTTTATAACCTCGACCCGTTCGACAACGAATTAAGTAGACGAATCATAGTAGGGCGATACAAGCACACTTTTAAAACACTGATTCCATTCATTACCACCATCGTTTCGTTACTTCGTGACATATTCGTGTATCAGTGACCCATATTCGCGGAAATGTATCCTCCATCCCGGCTGTCCCTCTTCATAAACACCATTTTTATACTCTTGGTAGTTTAGGTGAAATACTATAATTTTTCTATGATATTATCAGTGACTATGTTGCAGTCCCTGCTGAGAAATCATCTATAGGCGCCATTGTAAAACAGTCATCTTCATGAGAAACTATCGAACGTGACGTATACGAAGGGACACCGAGATTGAAAACGACTCGTGGATACCCATCGGCTGCTTTGAAGTCACCGACAAAGGCTGAAACAAAACGTCGAAGGGCCTGAGAGAAGATACATCGGAGAAGTTCGAGGGGTCTCGAGACTTGTCGTTCCTAACGATAAGACAAGAGGCTCTAGGGCTGCGAGCTGGATGACTTATTCTGTCAGACACTTTTTTCACCACACCGTTTTACAAACGATTTATTGCATCGAGAGATATTTTATCTTTTAGCATAAATTCCAATTTGTATATAAGAATAAAATATTAATGGCCGAGACGAATTTTTACTACAATTTCAAGTTTATATATTTTCTTGTAGCTATTTTTCGTTTATGGCTCTTAGATTCGTCGTTGATAAAGGTTAAATCGGCCTAATGATAATCTAATAGAGTATTATATCGCTTCGAATACCTAAACGAGTCAGAAATAGTATATTATGGTATAATACGAAGTACGGTGGTCCTCTAAAGGAAGCAGAAGAAGCAGCGTGACGGTGACGTGACGGGCCGACAAACCACTGTGGTTTCACTACATCGTAGATGTCGTGGTCGTCGTCGGTAGGCGCTTCTGAAAACTGTGAGACTTTCTCTCTCTGTCTTTGTCGCTCTTTCGAGTTTGCCTTGTTCGGGCTCGCTCAACGACGATCAGGGGTCGTCTTCGTCGCGGGTCGTTCGTTGTCTGCTCTGACAACTGCCTTGACAGCCTCGCGTCGACGTATCTCCTCGACACCACGTCTCTCTATCCTCTCATCCTACTTTGTTCCAAGCCGAGGGATCCACAGAGAAATAGAGGCGAGAAAACTTGGTATAACACTTTATATATACGAGGTCTTTACGAGCAAGGCAAGGATTGACGAGGAGAAAGGGAGAGAGAAAGCAAAAACAAAGAAACCCTCGAGATACGCGAGATCCGAAACGAGAGATGGTCTATTACGAGACTTCGTGAAGTCCGCGATTGATCTGCGCGCTTACCAACGATGCACCAAAAATAGACGAGAATTTTCAACGAGAAAACTAATCATCGTCGTTTTGTTTTATAAAAGTTATAGGCGTGCCCCTTTTTAGCCTTTTTTCTCGAATCCGTATCTCATATCTCATGTATGAATAAATATCGTCGAACTCTTGTTAATATTTTCAAGTTTCATGGCATAAACGAACAGTAGGATACTTCCATTTCCGTTCATAATCGTGCCTAATTTCACGTCACCAAATCTCGGAAAGGTTATAAGCTTACGCGGGTCGTGTTGTTGACCATTGAAATTAAATAATGCGGGATTATTGCCTCGACATTTTTGTTTGCTTACGTCCAACAAGACTTCTTGGTTGAATCGAATGGCATGAAACGAACCGCTTGAAATAGTTAGCGAAAGTGGAGAGGGAAATGAAAATCTCGGTCATCGCTTCTTATGTTAAAAAACTATACGATATTAGCCGGGTAAATTATACTATTTTGAATTTCAGTGTAATTAATCGCATGGTTCTTAATCGATAGTGATTCGACATTTGGTTGCAACGTTTGATAATAAACATTTTTTTTAACTTAAGAACCAACTTTATTTATGAACTTGGCCTATTATTTATTTTTGACCGATTTGATTAATAATGGGTTTAATCCGCATTACCCCGTACTTCCAGAGATTTTTCTGGACAATTTACGACCGACCCGTATTAACCTACACTTCGAAATAATTTTACGAGCTATTTTTAACTGACCCGCATTACCTAACTTTTCTTCAACTTTCATATATCCTTCGACATTATGTTATCTGTTATCTCTGACCTTACCCTCATACAAAATGTGATTTTCGATGTTCAAATCAAGAATTTTCGACTGATCCGCATTACCCCACAAAGGACACCGTAAAAGTCTCTAGGTGTATTTTTTGGGAATAACTTAACATCGAAATAGGTAAAAAAAAGTAAAATATAAATTTTAAGTTATTAACAAAAGAATTCGGGTTTGAGGTGTATCAGAAGTTCAATTGGACATACTTCGAAGTGCATTTGAAGTAAACTTAAAGTGGATCTTACATGGCTTTGAATGTGAAGTATATTTCGGTTAGTTTTAAGCTGTAGTCGGAGTGATTTTCCGAGTGTATTCTACATCAAGAAGATCTCTTATAGGGAACTTTGTTCAATCAACAATTTGTTTTCAATTACGTGACTAATAAATACAAATTATAAATGCAACATCTGAGCAAACGTTGCAACGAAACTACCAATCATTACCAATCGATTAATTACATTTATAATCGATATTATTTCAGTTTCAGATGGTTTCAGTTACCCATCCAACTTCACCCAAGTGCCTAACTTCAAGCAACATGAGAGCTGCTCCATTCCATCGATCGTAACCGCATGCGAGTGTCTTTTAGTGCTTGATCATTGCTGTAAATTAATCGACAGATGAAGGTCGAGAAACCGGTAGCTCACAAAAATGTTTGATACCGCATAATTAACCGATTATTAATAAATGATGTCCCAATCACGCAAATTTTTACAAAGTCTCAAAATACGGCTTAGCCAGTCGCCAATTGTACACAGCGCTACGAGCGCCTTCGAAAACGCGTCGGATAGAGCGCAGGTTAAGTTTAATAACATACAACAAGTCGCGGCGCAAAAATGTAACACGATTGTTCAGGTATCGTATATGCCATAAATTATCCATCTCCATACTACTTTACATTATTTCTCATTTTCGAGTCAATATTATGAAAACAAAAATTTTCCGTGTAATCCGAATACTGTAGCAAGTTAATGGAACTATGATAGTTCAAGATTCGGACGGAAAACCTTTGCAAAATCGAGCTCCGGTGCCGCAGAGATTGGTTAACTGGTGGAACTGGTATCAAAAATTAACCGGCATAGAAGATGTCGAAATTGCCAAGCAATATGTAATAGCCGTACAGGAAAAGTTATTCAAATGTCAAGAAGAACGACGCGATCTCAATAATCAGGCTGGTCTGATAAACGAAAAAATGAAAGAAATTTATGGGGAATTGGTTCAAACCAAACGAGAGGATCCAAAATATGTTCAGCTTACGATAATGGAGAACAAAGGATTGCAGGAACAATCGAGGATAAGCGCTCGATTGCGTCTCTTGGAAAATGCAGAAAGAGATCATTTTACTCAATTAGCTACCGCTATAAAAGAATATCACGATAGTCAAGCGATGAACGCTCAAAAATACAAATATCTATCGATTCTCGCTTCCGCTGCATTGGCGATAATTTCTCTGTGCGGTTCTATGGTATACAACAATAGAAGAATAAGCGACGTAAGAAACGTCATAGCCGAGGGACAGAAAAAGAATAAACAAATGTTCGAACAAAATTTTAGCTCGTTGGAACAAAAAATCGTCGCGTATCATAATGAAATTTTGTCTACAAACATCGATAACGTTCGATTCGAGCCGATCGAGAGCGAATCAACACTCCCCGTTGAATTACAGACCATGAAAAGTGATACAATTTTTACGGGCAGAAACATTATTATAGGCTTCGCGCTTTTAATGTTGTATAAATTAATTAACGCATAGATTTTTTTGCTTTTTCGTTTTTTTCGCATTACGACGCGATAATATTATTTTATAATTAGAGAAGGATAAAATTGCAGGCTTGGTCGTCAATACCATTCGCTCGCATTTATTATTTTTTCGAACAGAATTTATATCTTGCCGAAGCAAATTGTATTATATCGTTTATAAGGATGAATAAGATTTGTATAAATAATTTGTATAATACAATAATATAATTGAGGTCGGTATACATAAATTCATTACCACGTGCCAAGTACAGACGTACGTACTTGATACATCTGTAATTTGGTGGAATTTCAACAAATTATGGAGAAATTCTCGAAGAATATCGGGAAAACTAGAATTTTCTAGAATTGTTCAAGAATCCCATGTTTTCCATTCTACACCCTCGGGTGCTTTTCTCTCGATCTTTTTGCTTCCTACTTCCGACCAATTTGTGCTCAGTACGGTACCACCAGATTCGTGCTGATGAATAAAATCATAAAAGGCGAATTGAGACTTATTATTTAAAAAAATGCTGAAAAAATGATTAATCATTAACGATCCGACTCACAAACGATTTGTTCATCGCTCGTCTGACTTCGTCGCTGCCGTCGCCGTAGATTTTTTGAAAAAGAGCGTTTAGAGCAGCCTCTCCTTCGGGCGTTTGTTCGGCCTCTTGTTTCTCGATTTCCTTCTCGACTTTATCCCAATCTTTCGATTTTTTACTGGAACTTGGATATTTCAGAGGTTCGACGCCAGCTTGGAGTATTTCTGTGTAAATAAATTCTTTTGTAATAATTTTATTTAACCCTTAAACCGCACACTTCGGCTGCCGATCTATAACTGCATACGGGGTCATATCGAACCCTGGCGTTTTTTTTCAAATCGTTGTATCTCGGTAAATATGCATTTTTTCAATTTCTTTGTAGAGACATTTTTTGCAGTACACGATCCATATTTTACGGGCCAAAAGTTATTTTTGGCCGAAAGTAAAAATTAAATGCCAAAACGTTCGTTTTGGCATTGTGGGGCGGATACGATCGACGAAAGAAAACGCGCCGGGTCGTATTGACCCGAAATGCAGTTTAAGGGTTAACGCTCGACTCTAAGTTTATACAATCCGTTGTTATCGACGTTTTAGCTACCTTTAGGAATGGGTTGTATCGTGTCTCGTTCACTGGGACTTCCTTCCAATAAATTCCATCTAAGACCGTCTCGCTTTTTGAGCTTTACTTCGATCTTAGAGGGTACGACTTTGTACGAGCATTGTTCAGGCACGATACGATGAGCGAGATCGAGTTCTAAACTGTAGTCGCTACCGGATGGAAGTTTCGCCGATAAACTCAGCTAGGCGGCGGGAAAGTTAGGAAAAAAATTGTCGTGAACGACGATATTCGTGAAATACGAATCGGATCCACCATAATGCTTCCTCATTATTTTTTTATATTAACATATCGACTAATTTTTACTTTGACCTCGTTAACTTTCTTTTTTGAGAAGAAATGGTGAAAAAAAAAAAAAAAAAAAAGAAAATGTCATAAATTTCACTTACCGCGCTGTCGGTGTACGAAACTTTAACATTCTGCACATTCTTAGCGAGGATCGTCACGATAACGTGTGTCTCGGTCTGATACCAGTCGTGCTTAATTTTCGGCGTTGGCATCTAAGAAATTGCGAGATATAAAACTTTTTACGAAAGACAAGATTGTAGGTTAAGTACGTATTCGTGACGATCTATAAATTATTATTTCGGCGATACGTACATCATCGCTGGCAATTTTTGTCACCGCATTATCCTCGGCCATCGTATAACGACAAACTAAGTCAAGTTTTTTTTAATTATATATATTTATTATCCCGTTGATTACACTGCAAATCTAAACTGCCATATATGTCGCGCGATCGCTCTCGTACCTTTTTGTTTTCTTCTCGAAAATTCATAATATGGAAGCGCCGTTGCCAAACGACTGCCTCCGCTCTGAAAAGGGAAACGCGCGCGTCGATCCAAGTCATCACTTCCGGGCGCGTAATTCAAACGAACATACTCTAATTTCCGTTTTACGCGCAATAAATTAACTCGAAATCGTTATTAATGTATTCATTTATTTATAAGCGTTAGTTACATCGCTATTCAGAAGATTTCATACATTATATTTGGATATTTAGGTGTATAGGGTTATACAAATAATTGGTTCATCGCCGCAATTGTAGAATAAAACGTAGCACAGCTTGATCGAAGAACAAATCGTATACGAATATTATATATACAGTATCACCAATGATGAAATGAATTTAATAAATATCGGCGACTCGATAAAAGTTTTTCAGAAACGGGGAAGAATTACGCGTGAATACACGACGTAAAATGTTTTTACCATATGATAATACTGGCGAAAAAAGAGACTGCGTTTGAAAACCTCATCGGTAAACAATGGAAATAGTGTAAAACGAATAACAAATCAACGCTACTGACTAGTATTAGTGTTCCGAATACAATCGCAACATACATTTTTCATGGAGCACGAAAGCCCGCAACCTGAATAAATAATATCAGGCAAATATTTGATTAAACGCTTTCAATGGTTTATCCAAAAGTTTATAAGCAATGTGCTCGCGGACAAAAATTGAAATTATACATTTTTGCCACGGCTCGAATAAGAAGAATCTTACAAAACAACGTATGCGCGTAATTCAGCAGTCGATAATAAGTATATAGAGGTACAAGTATATAATAGAAGGTAAAAGGGAAACAGTGTGCGAAAGGAAGGAAATTTTCATTCTCAGAGTTACAAAAATATTCGACTTTGTATATCACCTCGCCGAAGACAGAATTATCGTAGTCATTTGGGCTTTAAGTTCGATCCACGATTACGAACTCAAACCTCTGTGCTTACGTTTTATACGAGCGTAAGGACCGATATCGGGATCCATGACAAAGTCATAAAGGACAGCCGTCCAAGAGTCATGATGAGGTAAATTGTCGTAAAATTCGGGAGCGATGCGTCGTACCTGAGACGAAAGGAAAATAAAAAACGATAAACGATTATTCGTTGGATAAACGCGAATGACTGAAATTAAATTCGAAGAGGACAATGTACCTCGGGTAATCGAGAACCAGGTACCGCAGGAAAATCGTGATGTTCGTTGTGATAGCCAACGTTGAAGGTAATAAAGTTCAATGGTCCGTAGTAACTGTACGTTTCGAAACCTTTTTTGTACATGTAATGCTCGGATATAAAGTGTCCGGCTACGGGATGCAAACCCATTGCCATTACTGCACCACAGAGGAAATATACCAAAACTTTACCACCTGGAATAATTACACGTGATTAGTGTAAATATGTTTTTTTGATCGAGCGCTCGATAAAATATCGATAAGATAAAAATGAGAAATATTTACCGAGGAAGTACCAGACGATACCGTCGAAAATTAATTGAACGACGAGATTAACGTACTCGAGAAATAATGGTTCCTTTGGGTAAACTACCAGTGGACGAAACGAATAAAAAAATGGCTGGAGAAGTATCCAAACAAATTTTCCGACGGTTGTGCAGAATAGTTTAGCCTCTAGTAGAGTTGGTAAATCTGTGTCTAGCTTTTCATCACCCTGATACTGTCGAAGAAATTGATTTAAATTGTATAGAATTCCATCGGAAAATTCGGCATAATTTTTGGTCTAAAGAAATTCTAAAGAAATAATTCGAAATTGTATAGCGAATTATATTTTTAAATGAAATTCCAATTTTTATGAAAGTAACGGCTTTTAATCGAATTAATTATGCGACATAAATTTTAACAAAGCAATTGAAATGTTTGATATCCACAAATATTTATAAACCATCGTATTAATCGATTAATTTCTTCATTGACTTCGAAGGGATAGTTTTTTTTCACGATTTGGTACTTTTTCAGGGAACAATTTATTATTGTATTTATTAGTTTTCTTACTCTGTGATGTTCCAGATGATATTTCTTGAAACTTATGGAAACTGGAATTCCTATCGGTAAATTAGCGAAGAAGCCAAAAATTCTATTAGCCATAGGTCTCGAGTGGCCAAATGCGAGATTGTGCGCTATTTCATGAATAGCTGCGAAATAAAACAGTCGTTAAATTTTTTAAACGAAAGTATATCGATAATCACGAAAGACTCGACTCACCCAACATGAGAGAATGGTTGATAACGCCTCCGAAGCAATATGCCATTAAGAATAACATTGGATAACTCAAATCTTTAACTACGAACATTGATATGAATTGTACAAGAACCATTCCTGTTACGACCCATTTGAAGTTTGGATCGTATCCGAATAATTTTTTGATCTGTGGGTATTTTTCTGCGGAAAAAAATTAGAAAATTTTTAACAATTTTTTTGGACTCGTAATTATCGAAAGGATTGTCGAAAGTTGATAATAAAATCGATAGCGTACTATCTCATATTCGACGTAATCGATAGTAAGTTGCGCTATCGACGCATTACTTAGGCAACGTCGACAATGACATGATTTTTTATATACAATTATGTTTTATATAAACCGACGTAATATTGATCATAATATTGCAAACTTGAGTTTTACTCCGTGTGAATTATTAAAGCGTTTAAAATATTCGTAGTTAATTTACATATTTACGACACGTGTCTTGTAGAAATGCAATCTATTATTAACCTTCACAAGCGAATTTAAAACGACATGGTAAATATATATATATGTATAGGAAAATAGAGATTTTTTTACTTGTACATATTTTTCAATGGGGACGGCAAATATTTCTTAAATTTTGTGCATTTGACGAGAATGTATTCAAATTTCAGATTCGAAGTATATTATCGTTGCAGATTCGTAAATTGGAGGTTTTGCAATATTATGATTTGTTAAGTTAATCAAAAAATCTCTTCATTAAAAATGGAAGCTGAAAAACATTTTTTTTTCAATGAAAATTCATTGAAATTTTTCCGAGGATTTTCTCGATTTTGTGGACGTTCTGCACGTTTAAGGAGGAAATCGATGCGATCGATGAAGCCTTCGAGTGTGCAAGAGAGATAGCATTGAAATTTTCCATACATTTTTTTCCAACCCTGAATAGAATTGTGACAAATTGCGGCGAGTGTTTGTACTATTAGTCATTGCAGACGACCTAATTCGTCAAATTTCACGTGAAAACGGCATTAACTTCGTGTGATTCAAAATCAAGTTTAAAAAAACAAGATTCTGCCCGCGGAACCTATTTTACATCGTTTTAAGACGAAACTCATTAGCCGTTAGCAAAAATTTTAATAAAAAGTTATCAAGAACAAAACTCTGCCGGACAATTTCTCAGTGACCAGTCCTCATGATTTTTGTACCGGCAACCGCTTATAAAAGATCTGCGAGAAGAAAATATACGTATCTCTCTCGCACTTATACAATTTTCACGCGACTTTAAGGCGATCGGAAACAATTCAGGTGGTAAAAAATATCAAGTCATTTCAAGCCTTACAGTCCTGAGTCGATGCTAGGAAAATTATATTTTTCGCGTTCTTTCTATATCGACCGATAACGAGACATATCGCGAGGTAATTTCCGCGAATTACGTCCGTCAATATGTCATGCCACAAATAGATCTATTATTCCAACGTTATCAAGAATTCCGGCTTATCGGAGGAATAAAACAAATGCTCGTGTGTGCTTCAATCAAAGTTGCATGCGACTCTCGCAATTTATGTTGGAACGTCAGCTTTTTGAAAGTCAACGTTTGATTGGTTCATTCGTGACAGGTGGTAAAAGGTACGAATAGAAAATTTAACGTGGACAGTCGGAACAGAAAGTATAGGGAGGTCGAATACGCACCCAATATTAATTTCCTTCGACTCGCGTGAGGTTCTTCGGTATAAACCCACTCGAAGTCATTTTGCGAAACGCGCTGACCCATCCTCAGTGAAAAATCTCTATCGCACAGTTAGAAAAACGATAATATTT
The DNA here is from genome assembly GCA_964017225.1 of Netelia inedita. Classification (NCBI taxonomy): domain Eukaryota; kingdom Metazoa; phylum Arthropoda; class Insecta; order Hymenoptera; family Ichneumonidae; genus Netelia; species Netelia inedita. The sequence goes on from OZ024923.1 coordinate 11,794,056, forward strand.
GTCGAGAAACATCAATAATAGAATGAGTAATACCGGTGAACGAATTTTCACACACGCGACCGGAACCGAAGTAAATTTTGTACTAGCTTGTTTCATACGCAAGTGGTTTTCATCTACTATGAAAGGACGAGAGGTCAGCACCGACTGGCACACTCGTGAATCTTTCTCCCTCTTCCACGATCGTGACTTCTCGTGTCGTTGAATCGCGATACCGCTTCTCGTACAACCAGACTATATACAATTGCTTCGTTTGACAGACAATAATTGGTGAATCATGTGACCAACAGTTAGAATAGTAACCGCCGGACATACGCTGCATACATATATGTACATTATACGTCCTTAGATTATCTAACGATAGATGGCGTTCGTTCTATAACCTCAGTGACGACAGTGACGTGTGTAACTTGCCCGAGCACGAGTACCGTAATATCGTGTCGCGATGGTGGATGCATCGACGAAAAAAACATTAAGCAGTATTCCATTGTGTCAAACGAAAGCGGGACCAAGAGAAAAAGAATTATGGGTTCAGAGGCTGAAAGAAGAATATATGAGTCTAATTAAGGTATATACGCAAATATTAAACGATTTTCGTTACGAACCATCGATATCTCGAATGAACAGCTGTTATTTACACACGTCATAACGCATCAAATAATTATTGTCAGTTATTATACTTCTCCTTTTCTTTTTTTTTTTATTCATTCAGTATGTACAAAATAACAAAGAATCCGACAACGACTGGTTTCGTTTGGAGTCGAACAAGGAAGGTACCAAGTGGTTTGGAAAGTGTTGGTACATTCACAACTTCTTGAAGTACGAATTCGATGTTGAATTTGACGTGAGTCCAATAAGTAATTTTTTTAAGTTACGGTAGTTCGAATTATTACTTCCTATAATTTTAGTCTATCGGCGGTTTATAAAAATGCGCTATAGCGAGCGGCTGTTTATTTTTGCATTACAGTAAAACTTTGATTATCCGAAACTCGATCGTCCGAATCCTAAATTATCCGAACGATGACTTAGTTTATCCGAACGCTCAATTATCCGAACGTTGGCTCGCAAGATACATCGTTGCTCGCTGCCACCGCCGTGAGCAACAATGTATCTTTGCGAGAATGGCGAGATACATCGCCGCGACGTACTTATTAACGCGAGAATGTTAATACGTGTGTCAAATTTTAATAAATACGTATGTACTGTTTTTATGCGATAAGTTGTTGTTTATCGACGCTGCTTACGAAAAGTAGCACGATTCAAATTTCTTACGAAAACTAACACGTTTCTAATTTCACCGCGAAAACCAACGCGTTTCGATATTCGACGCGAAAACTAGCATGTTTCGGCTTCTGCCACGATAACTGGCATGTCCGAAATATGCTAGTTTTCGTGGCAAAAGCCGAAACATGCTAGTTTTCGCGGCAAATATCGAAACGTGCTAGTTTTCGTGTCAAAAGTCGAAACATGCTAGTTTTCGCGCCGATATCAAACGTGCTTCTCTTCGTAAGAAATCTGAAACATGCTAGTTTTCGTAAGCAGCGTCGTTATGATCTCGTCCCAAAAAGCCCACGTTTCGATTATCCGAAGTTTCGATTATCCGAACTTGCCTCGGTCCCAATTGCTTCGGATAATCGAGGTTCTACTGTATCTGGAGAATGGAATTATTCAAGATTTTTTTAATGCTCTCTTATTCACCGTTTCCAATCGATTTACGTTCTGATGGAAGAAGTTTGTTACAAATATTTTTAAAAAATGGTAGAATATCATCCGTTTATGAACGTGGACAAATTTCTAATAGAAGAAGCTCCGATAAGTCACGTTTTATGTTGGTACGATATGTTAATTTCGTATAATCTAGTTTGACGACTGTTTTAGATTCCTGTGACGTATCCAGTCACGGCTCCAGAATTGGCATTGCCGGAGCTCGATGGGAAAACTGCTAAAATGTACAGAGGCGGAAAAATTTGTCTAACCGATCATTTCAAACCGTTGTGGGCTAGAAACGTCCCGAGATTCGGTATATCTCACGCAATGGCACTCGGTGTAAGTTTTCGTCAACTTTCGTTCAACTTTCAAGTTAGAACGGCTCGTCAAAGTGAAAATTTCTATATTTATGAACATAAATATCATCAAATCCAAAATATCCCAAAATACAAATATTCTCATTTATCAACTGTCTCGTCAAAGAATTTTATCCGAGGATTTTTTTTCTAAGGGTATAAATACCAGGGGCTGTAAAGAGAGATAGAGCGTTGGTTTGGCGTGTGAAAGTCGATTTCGACAAGTTCGAGTATTTTCATATTTCGGGGAAAAAACATTACGTTCGTCTTTGCCATCGTTTGTTACGGAATTTAGACACGAAAAATATTGGATAGTCTTTAGATCGAAAAATAAAATAGATTTCTACTAATTGCTGGAAATTTCGTTGCGCGTGATAGAAAATAAAAGTGTCGATATTATATTTCGAGCTATTATATCGTACTACTGTCGATAAATCAAAATTACTTTGATTTTTTTCCCCGAGAACTTTTTTTCCAACATTTAGATTCTATACATTCAGGCGTTGTTTAAAAAAAAAATACAATTCATCAAAATTCTCGGATGTTAGATACGATTTAAGATATTTTGGATATTTTAGATGCAAAGATGTTAAATTAAATGAAATAACCAAGAATACAGTTCAGAGTTAATATAGAGTAAACAGCCGGTAGTCGGCCAGGAACAAATCGACGCTGCTCACGAAAACTAGCATGTTTCAGATTTCTTACGAAGAGAAGCACGTTTGATATCAGCGCGAAAACTAGCATGTTTCGACTTTTGACACGAAAACTAGCACGTTTCGATATTTGCCGCGAAAACTAGCATGTTTCGGCTTTTGCCACGAAAACTAGCATATTTCGGACATGCCAGTTATCACGGCAGAAGCCGAATCATGCTAGTTTTCGCGGTGAGAGTCGAAACATGCTAGTTTTCGCGTCGAATATCGAAACGTGTTGGTTTTCGCGGTGAAATTAGAAACGTGTTAGTTTTCGTAAGAAATTTGAATCGTGCTACTTTTCGTAAGCAGCGTCGAAATAGTCAGCCTCTGCCTATACTTTGTACGAGTGGGAAGAGTACAAAAGATATGCTTTGCTCTCTTCCTACTCGTACAAAGTATAGGTAGAGGCTGACTACTGGGTGCTTTACTCTACACCTATTTAGCTAATGAAATAGTTACCCATACTTGAAACATTCGAACTATGACTAAAAAATACTGAGTTTAATAAAAAAATTAATCCTTTACTTTCCAGCTTGGGCCATGGCTCGCTGTAGAAATTCCTGACCTCATAGAACGCGGCGTTATAACGCATAAAGAGAAATGCGACGAACAAAAGGCATAATTGTATATACAGGTAATAAAGATTCAAGCCTAATCGGATACATTAAAAGAAAGATGAATGCTTTTTTTCACGAAATTCCATCTTTCTGGGACAAGAAAGACGAAATAAATGATTTATGTTAATCTTTATACAATTTTTACACTCGATTGATTAAATCTCGTTGCGAATAGCTATTTGTCCTCGTCAGTGAGTTTGATTTTTTTCGTTTCTCTAATTATTTCATCTAATTTGTACAAATCTTTGAGCGATACCTCGCCAGTTCCTCTGTTCAGTGGCTTTGGCTGAGAACGATCGGGTTTCCAGCCGAGCATATAGATAATTTGAAACGTCGCTGGTACATAAGACGATCCATCCTCCTTAGTCTTACCGTATAATTCTTGATATATCGTTGCAGCTGCAACCGCAGTGTCGCGTTTTAGATGTAATTTGCGATTTCTCGATGCGTTACTTTCGCCCATTCCTGTGTACAGACAAATAGAAAGGTTTTTTTTTTTTTTTTTTTACTTCAAAGGGAAATAATGAATTTTGCAAGGTTTACCTTTCAAATCCCACATGAGCTCGAACATCGAGGGATAACAGACAACCATTTCGTCCGTGTCTATAGTTAACATTGAAAAACCTGCTCTGTTCAACAAACTTCCTATATCTCGGATTTCTGTGAAGGGTGAAATATGAGGCGATATTCCTCCGTCCCTTTCTAATTCCGCCAGTTGGAGAGAACTCCTAAAAAAATATTAAATATTTTCTCAGAAGGATAAAAATATTTAATCAAACGTAATTCTTATACCAAAATTTTTGATAGATTGTCGAGGCTCTTAATTAATATTCGTGGAAAACTGTTTGCGAGACGCAAGAATTAAAATAAAAAGAATATTGAATATTTTACAAAGACCGTGCGATAAATTTTTTCTTCATATTAACTCTAGATTTATTCGAGAGAATAGTTGATTGCGTCGATTCATTGCGATTGACCAATTTTCATCGTGGAAATATCGTTAAAACGATTATGCGAAAATTTCTACTCGAGCAAAAAAATATATCGAGATTGATTGAAAATTTTGATAAACGAAACTTTCAATAGGAATATAGAACGTATAAATCACAAAAATTCTGCGATTCGTTAAATTTCGTTTATTTTTCGTTAAGACAAAATCGGTTCGTTTCTGACATCGGTGTCTACCTTAATTCGAAAAGTGTATCACCGCCAAATATTGCTGCCATGAAAACTCCGTCTTTTTTCAAGCTATGAATTATTCTACTAAAACAACCAGGCAGATCGTTAACCCAGTGAAGACTCAGACAGCTTATGACAAGATCCAAGCTGTTCTCTTCGAAAACAAGATTTTCCTCGTCCATAATTTTTTTCTGCGAATTAACATCAGGCATCGTTTCGGCCTGTTCAACGAAACTCGGCGACATATCGGTAAGAATTAAATTTTCGACCGATTCTCTCAAAATATTTTTCGCTACGTGACCTCGACCGCAGCCAAGGTCAAGTGCATTTTTAAATTCTCTCTTTATGTCAAATATTCTGTCGGCAAGTCGATAGCCTACTTCATCTTTGATGTAATCGTATAATTTAACGTCCGGTGCTTTTGCAGCACGTTCTCGTTGCAAAAGTTTAGCTTTTCTGTCGAAAACATTCATCACACTGTCGCGCGGTAGTTCCCATCGTACGTGCGAAGTAGTTAAGCTTCGAACGATTATTAAATAACTACGATTTCTCAAAAGGATCTTCGACATTTTTGGCTGTTAGTGTGTAACACCGAGAATAATTTACATCCGTAGGAATTAATTATCGTTTAACTTTTGACATTGTAACCAGCACCGTCCCGTTTTACGAGTTTTACAGGTTAGTTTCGGTCAAACTTTAACGGTGAAACGAAGCCAATTACACTGGGAGGATTTTTCGTTTTCGTATGCGTTAGTTCAAGTTCAATTTTTAACAATTATATCGACGGCATTCCTTTTTATATTACTTCTGAACGACTTAACAAACGTTTGTGCAACGGAAACAATAGCGCGCGATACGTTCCGTATCGACCGGTGTCATAACCTATAAATTGAATACGAATATTATTGTGGGAAAGTCAAATCAGCTGTTTGATAGCCCGCATCGTATTAAATACGGACAGTTCTCGTTACACATTAAAATTTCCAAAGAGATTCCAGTCCTGCGAAATTCTTTCGACGGTATAGTAAGTAATATTTATGCTTATTATGATATAATTAACTTTTTGATGGCGAAAGAAGTAAAAGCATTTTCCCGCGATTTGTTTCGTGCGTGAGTGACAACATTTCATGGCCGAACGTTTCGAATATATTCGAGAAATATAAACAAAAAATAAAAGTGACTTTATCAGGGTTATCAGTGGTTAGGATATCGATTTGTGTCCAATTAACCTTTACATAATAATTTTGCGCTACCTGTGGCATCCAAAAACTACCCTCTTTTTCAAACTGCACGAAGAAATAAAGTTTTGAGCGATATAAAAGAGTATCAAACGTCATAGTTATTACGATCCAATTTCCGAAATTTTTACAAAAGTATGAATGTTTCCTATTTGTTATGTGTGTTTCTAGAGAATAAATGCAAATTTCATTTCACTTCTCCAAGATAGTCCCTGGTATACAATTTTCGTCTCGGGACGAAAGATTTTTTAAGTTTTTCTTCCGAATATTCTAGAAACTGCGGCGATTTTAATGGAGCATTAGTCCTCGGTCACTTAGCAGAAATTTTATTAAATTATCCCGATGGCACTATGACGTGCACAATTAATTAAATTATTGGGTGCAGTTTCAAGAAGTTATCATTTCTCTTATACCCGGAAGAAAGCTCCAAAATAGTCATGGAAAAAACGACAAAGCACGAGTCCGTGCGAAAATGTAAAAATTTTGAAATCTTCTTCTCCATTCAAAGGAAATATGGTGAGTGAAGAAGTTGTGGAATCTCCGAAAAAGCCTCAACAACCCGTCTTCAAGAATCCGTCATTTCAACAACAATTCAGGCCGATCAGTATATCTGGAAAAAAAAGAACTTGGCGTTCTCTGAAACAAGTTCTGACCCAAGAACGAGCTTTGCCATGGTCCCCAGAAGTCGTGCACTGTGAGTTTTACCAAAATTTCAATTTTTTTCAAGATAATATGAAAACCAATTGACTTTTTCGAACTTTCATACACGGAGCTAATCAGCCAGATAAAATAACCAAGCCAAGTGCAACTTTCACTTGCTTTTTGTTTATAAATAAATTAGTTTTACAAACAAACAAAAATACTTGATCATGAAAAATCGACAAAAAAAAATTCAGAATTAAATCACGTTCGAGACGATTTCAGATAGTTGCATCAATGCTCCACCAAGTTTCAAACCTGCTAAAAAGTACTCGGACATCTCGGGTTTGCCGGTAGGTTCAAAATTATATCAAGAATCACGATTTTATATCGAAACGAAGGACGGCATAAATTTATCCTGCCTAAATATGGCAGACAATTTTTCATTAAAAATCTCTCGTGTTTTTTCTTCTTCATTCTCGTATTTTACAGGCACGATACACCGACCCTCAGACCAAGTTATACTATGCAACAGCCGAGGAATTCTCGACGGTGAGAAGTCTACCGATGGACATAACCGCCGGTTATCTCGCCCTACGTGGTGCATCCAGTATTGTCGGTTGAGAATTTATTTTCAAGAACGCTAAATTATTCGCCGAGAATAAAGCGATTCGCTCCGAGTGAATAAAGTACAAATTTTTCTAATAAAAACTTGAGAATATGAAAAAACTGTATGAACGAAATTAAGAAATTTTCCATCACGATTGAAACGACCGATTTCCAAAGAATTCAGAAATGTTCAGCTTCGTCGTAGAACGTTTTTTTTCCCCCGAACAAATAATCGAGATTTATCGAAACAAATATTTCTTGGTGTAATTAATTCGAAGGATTGATCTACATTAATGTATTAGAAATGGTAATGGAACATCGATCATTCTCCTGGAGTAAACTGTTCGACGCGGAACGTTGGAGAGATGGGCACGACGATTGTATATCGACGCTGCTTACGAAAACTAGCATGTTTCAGATTTCTTACGAAGAGAAGCACGTTTGATATCAGCGCGAAAACTAGCATGTTTCGGCTTTTGACACGAAAACTAGCACGTTTCGACTTTTGACACGAAAACTAGCATGTTTCGGCTTTTGCCACGAAAACTAGCATGTTTCGGCTTTTGCCACGAAAACTAGCATGTTTCGGCTTTTGCCACGAAAACTAGCATGTTTCGGCTTTTGCCACGAAAACTAGCATGTTTCGGCTTTTGACACGAAAACTAGCATGTTTCGACTTTTGCCACGAAAACTAGCATGTTTCGGCTTTTGACACGAAAACTAGCACGTTTCGACTTTTGCCACGAAAACTAGCATGTTTCGACTTTTGACACGAAAACTAGCACGTTTCGACTTTTGACACGAAAACTAGCATGTTTCGGCTTTTGCCACGAAAACTAGCATGTTTCGGCTTTTGCCACGAAAACTACCATGTTTCGGCTTTTGCCACGAAAACTAGCATGTTTCGACTTTTGACACGAAAACTAGCATGTTTCGGCTTTTGCCACGAAAACTAGCATGTTTCGGCTTTTGCCACGAAAACTAGCATATTTCGGACATGCCAGTTATCGCGGCAGAAGCCGAATCATGCTAGTTTTCGCGGTGAGAGCCGAAACATGCTAGTTTTCGCGTCGAATATCGAAACGTGTTGGTTTTCGCGGTGAAATTAGAAACGTGTTAGTTTTCGTAAGAAATTTGAATCGTGCTACTTGTCGTAAGCTGCGTCGATATAATATTGATTTCTCGAGTCTTTGTTTTCTCCTTTTTTTTTCATCATGTTTTAATATTTTACACATTCAATCGACGATCATTAAAAAAAGCTTGTCCATTACAACTTATTTTACGAACTAAGGCTAAAGAGGATGCGGGACGAGGAGAGAGGGCGATAGGTCGGGCGTTCAGGGAGAAAGAGGGGGGGAAAATAGAGATCGGCGAGGCTCGATGAACACTATATTGCCGTTCGTGGTACCGACTCTTGGTAGGATTACGAGAAATCCGTTTGGTGTCACAAGCCACCTCGCCTGTTTTTAATTCGCTAATAACACGTCAATTGGCCCGTCGCGAATTTTGCAAAATATGTATTTGCAATTTAAAAAATTTCAAATATTCACGATCCAACGCGTTGATCCGATGGACAAGAGAGCGTAATTTGTATTTCTACGCTACGTTCGATCGTGACAAGTTTTTGTTTTGTTTTTTTGCTTTGTTTCTTTGTTTTTTTTTAAGTTTCTCTTGTTTTTGATCTCAATTTTTTTCTTGTTTTCTTTTTACGAGGATTAAAGTGATTTATTATCGTATCTTATTTATCTTCTCTTCACTCGAGGTCGGGCAACTCGTCGTCGTCGCTGTCCGCTTTGTCGTACGCGTCGTTGAGATCGTCGTCGAAGTCCGGCCTGCTATCACCGGCGCCTCCTAGATAACCCATCTCGCGCATCACCTGCGAATAATCACTCGACTGTGGCAAAATGTTGAACGTATCAAATTGGCATGTCACTTTTTCTTCGTCTTAATGCTAAGTACATAGAAACGTTTTATTCAATGAAAATTACGAGCAAATCGAAATTTCGAAGATATTTAGAAGCTTAAGTTCCGAAAATCATCAAAAATTCTATTAACTAATTCGAGAATCGCGCGTTTACGTCTTTCCAATTATATCGCACGAAAAAATATATGAAAATTAGATAAACAACGGTTGTTTACCCGTAAAAATCGACGTTTTTAATGTTTTCGATACGAAAAATGTTTTTTTTTTTACGATTTTTATCTTATTTCGATATACTCAAATTTTCATTGAATCGAAATTTTCGTCATAAATTTATAAAGAAATATTTTTTTTTATGTAAAATTACGAATTTTTCGAGTGTAATGTATTAGGAGTAAAATGGATTTCTGTTTATCAGTACCGTTGCTAAGTCGGTCGGACGAGACTCGGACTCGTCTTCGCTTTCGTCCTCCTCCCTCCATCTATTGAAATCGATCTTCAACCAGTGAAATTTCTTATCCTCCTTGGTAAGACGAGGCCAGTAAGGTCCTTCTTCCTTCTTACACAATACTAACTCATAGACTCTCTCTTTGGGATGTCGTAGAGTCATTTCGGGTTTTACGGGTTTGTAAAGATTTATAGCGAGCTCGTGCATCTTACGATCCGTGCCACCGATTCCTTTGAAATAAATTTTTTCAGCTTCTATTTCGATCTTGGGATCTTCGCAGTCTTCTAAACAAATCGTAACGTAGAGAATGTCGGCCCTTTGGGCCCAGATGATGGGTGGGGGAATGACTCTGAAAAATAATAGTTCGGAGTTAATTAAAAATTTTCTTAAAAATTCATCGCGTCGACGATAGTTTTCTTTTTGTTTAATAAATTTTCGAAATAAAACTCCTTTTTTCGGCACGCGGTATTTAACCTTCGATTTGACATTTGCTATTATTAATCAAATAATCTCGAAGGTTTTTCCTCGAAATTTTCATGTAATTTGATTTTGACGAAATATTTAGTAATTATAGGAAATTGTCGTGATTGAAAGATTCGATACGGAAAAAAAAAAAAGAAAGTGCTCCAATTCAGGCCGGAAGTACGATAGATTATAATATGTAAAGCTTCTATGCCGTTTTAAATGAGAATTTTATATAAATTTTCGTATTCTTCGAAAAATAAAGTGTCGGCTTTTTTCAACCAGGGACGGTCAAGCATGCGGTGAATTTTTGTCATCGAATAGGTTAGGTCGGATCATTCGAGATGCCGATGAATTAGCGAGTCATGGCAGGAAGTGAATCTTCCTCGTGTTCTCACGAGGATTGTAAGACAAAGCGAGGCACGATTGTGTACGCGTATTCATCATGATATAATTGTACGGATCTTGAGACTATCGAGGAACGGAATACGCGATGATATACGATCTTTCAATAGTCATGGGGCGAGATTACGCTAGTAAGGGGGGACTATCTTATTACGCGAGTGCCTTGATCGCATTCTTGGCATCGACTACCCGGCCGGTGACCCCCGAAATTTGCATATCTCGATGATTATTACTAAAACATTTTGAATCATGCGAGTGGAAAAATGGTTTTCCTTCCATTGACGAAGATCAAAAGCGAAATGCTATGCTGAATTTCTCGAAACACGAAGAATCAATAAAACGCTCGAGCAACATGGCGGTCTTTCCAAAGCCCACGGGGGCGGCACACATGCACGGTCAAGAACGATCGTCGGCATGTAATATAAAACGATTTTATGTGGAATCGCCAAACGAATAGCCGCGAATGATTTTGACACAATATTTATTTAAATAAAGCGTACTTACTGGCTTTCCTGACTCATTTTGTAAGACTGCTTCCGTCCGCTTGAAGGAAACAAACACAGCACACTTATGTATGCTTACGTATCGCGCTGCACAACTGATTCGAGAATGTTTCGAGATTTCCCGTATCGACCAAACAATATTTTCGTTAGCCAATGTGCGCCGTCAGAGGGGCGACTACTTCCGGCCGCGCAATTTGTAACCGGCTATACAGGAGGGCGCTGCTACTTATATTATTTACCGTGAAATACGATCTAATGCGCGTAATATCAAGTAACTTTTCGATAACCACGTATTCAGTTGTATTTAGATACCTTTTAAAATAATGCTTTAGCTAGTTTACTCTGGAGGTTAGTATTATGCGGGATATTATAGAAAAAGAAGTGCATATAATGATGTACGGAAGCCATAGATAACGGGATATTGTAGACGGGTGGTCATATGAAAGTTTTTATGAATTCATGAAACTGTAAACGACGATAATAGAAGCGTACTGTTTTACCGACCCGACTTTACATGCCTATCAATAAATATGCTACCTAACTTTATATAACATATTCGCAATATACTTTCATGTATATGTCTATTTTGTCAAATGAAAGACTATTAAGGAAAACTGCTAAAATCACCTTTCGTATAAAGAGGAGGCTAATGCTTCATGAAAAGGTGAAGTTCTACTCATACACGCAATTGGAAACTCTCTCCGGTGAAACTATATACTTACTTTCCCGGAATTGGCATACGTTCGAGAAAAGTTGAATCGACGATTTAGGGTGGGGGAATTAATCGAGTGGGAGGTCATCGATGTCGTTAGGAGTTATAAAGACAAAATCCAAGCCGAAGCTGAGGTGGTGATGATTTAAAAGTGCGAAGATAATAATAAAAAGAATAAATTAAGGCATAACTTAATATAGTTGCCTTCTAATTTACTCCTTTCGCAAAGAATTTTTCATGAGAGATTTCGAACTCTTCATTTTTTAAAGTCTATAAAAATGAAAAACGTTCGCTTAAAATATTAATCATATAACGTATGTTATTTATTTATTTAACATTCCTATAACTAATAAATAAAAGAAAATAACGAAGATACGTTAATTAAAAATTATATACGAAAAAGATCCATTTAAAAGCCCCGGTTTAATTTTAAAGCAATTTCAATTGAATTTTAATATTTATGCGACGGTTCCGTTTAAAAAAATAACAACAATTCGCAGCTTCTGTTTAGATCTTTCTTATTTCTAACTCCACCAATAAATTCAACTCATCCGACTCGTCAAAGAAAGTATCCGTACGTATTTGAACTTTAGAATCCAATCAAAAAATCCGATCGATCATCCTCGATCTCCTTTCGTCTTTAATACTTCAATTTTTCTTAAATCCCAATAACGATCAAACCCAAATATTGTCTCTCGTAAAGAAAATCGTTAATTCGCAACGAAGAAAAGTGAATCTTTCAGAGAAGGAAATATTCGACGTTGCGAAAATGTAGTTATGGGTCTCGCAAATATTGTTTCGCGATGCAACGTTGACCGTTCGTCCTTCGTACGCTCGGACGTACTTGTATCCCTCGGAAATGTCTATACACACACATACCCACACATATATATGTAAACATCGAAGCAGCGTTACAAAGATAATCGCTCGAGAGCGAGTACTCGTACGAAAATGTTTGGGGAAGGGGATAGAGAGAACTGACGGGATTGTAGGTCACTCCGGCATCGTCGTATACCTATCCAGCATGGTGGGGCTCTCGGCTGTACCCTTCTGCCTTGGTTGGCGGCCACGAACTAACTGGACATGGAGACGGTACACCAGTCTCTTTCTCCTGCAGGTTCGATTCAGGTGATAGACGTTACGCGAGTCTTGCATCGCGAGGAGCGCAACAAAAACTCTTCCGCGGAGCGTCGCGTCGCCTCGTGAGCGGTTGCTTCAATTTTTTCAACTTACTTTTCGTTTCGTTCTATTTTTTATTATCTTTCTTCCTCTTATCTTTCGTACCAAATCGCGATAATCTTGACAATATTTTCTTCTCCTTTTTTTTTCTTTTAAATTAAATCGAATATTTATTTTTCTTTTCGTCTAATACAAACCGGATACGAAGTTCGAACATTGGTGCACGTGCGTAGTGGCTTTCTAAGTGCGAAGTGCGTCGATACGGACGGCTCGTAAGAGAAATCGGCCAAAACGAAATTTTATCGTATAACAACGATAAGAAAGATAATCTAATAAATACAAAAATATAAAAAAAAAATAAGAAAATAAAAAAGAAAAAGAATCCGATCAAAGTGTTCGATAAGAAATTTCTTTTGAAGAATAAATATTAATAACGTGCGCCCGATAGGATGTGGAAAGTTCTAATCAGCTGCTAACCGGCGTGTTAACGAACGCTTCGTTAACAACATGTCGACCAGCTCGTTGTTCTACAAGGACAAGTACGCCGTAAGTCACGTTTTAATAATGACAATTATTATTATCATCATCGTAACTGTATACAGGGTTATCGATTCGTATCTTCGTCTTCTTCGTTTTTTTTTTCTCTCTCGAGCCGACGTGCTCTACGTTACGTACGTATTTCGAGGAAGCGACTGATCTTTTTTCGTCGAAGGTTCAATGACGAATGAGTCGAATATCTCGCGACTCGACCGATCGCTCTCGATTTATATTCTCAGTGAGTTTACGACTGAAAATGCACACTTTTTTTTCTCTTACATTCCTATATATCTATATGGTAAATAGTGATAGCTATATACATATATGTACCAGTATATATATACTATATACACTTGTGTATATAGTATATATAGCACATAGACACTATAAATATATATATACACGAAGCACCTGACACTTTCACGGATGTTTAACTATCGACAGTAAAACGTGAATAGGCGAGCCTTCCTCGCATTCGAGCTACACGTTATATATATATATATATATGTGTGTGTGTGTGTGTGTGTATATATGAGTCACTATATTGCGTTGTACATACCTCGTTCCAAGCGTTCATCATCGTTTTCCTTACATGAAAATTACAACTGGTCTATTTTTTCCACCCCCCCCCCCCCCCCTCCATTAATAATTATGCCCTTTGGCAAATTTTGCTATCGTGTTGAGCAACAATATTTTAATAACCGTCAATTAAACGTTCCAACAATGCGACAACTCGCAGAAAGAAATAATCTCGTGACGAAACGAGGAAACGACGTCGGGTTTTCGGTCGATCGTGGTAAATACGAGATGGACAAAAAAAAATATGTTTATCGAAATTGTGGGTTTGGGTGTTTTTTTTATTTTTCATTTTTATTTTTTATTTTAACGAGATGAGTTTGCTTCCTCGAATAAAAACGACGAACAATGCGAATCGACGATCGTTTTTATATCATTCGTGAATCGATGAAAATAAGTCGAGGGAACGGCTGTGAGATCATCAACGTTCGTTCCAATGAGCACAATTGTGCAAACGTCGTCACGATAAATCAGGTTTTACGTTAAATACGAATTTTCATTTTTATCCAATAGAGAAAAATTAATTTCGTATAAAACAATAGATTTTTTGTTTAAATATGAAAAAAAATATATTAATTCGTCGTGTTTCGACGCGATGAAGAAAAATGGTCGTATCGTTAATTTTTAAAGACACGCCGATTTTCCTCGAACAAGAGTAAAAATTGAATATTTAATTTATTGCCCGCTGGTCGCAGGGAGATCACGCAGCGCGAGTTGTTATTTCGTTTACCTATACCGTATTATTATTCTCGATGTTGCAATGTGCGTCGTGTAGAATTCCCAATGCCACGTTACACGACGATATATCGCTCGCGACGTTAATAAAAACAAATTAAAAAAAAAGAAACGAAAAGTACAAAAAATAATTAAATAATTAAATCCACGATAATAGAGATAAGATGTAAAGAAGAAGAAGAAGAAGGGGTTGTTAAAAGCTAAAAAAGTTGAACATATGGAATAAATAAACTAGTTAAACTATAAAAAAAAGATAGGGGAGAATGGGGGAATTGGAGCCATGTAAGGAAAAGTTTAAAAAAAGTAATTTATTGGAGTAATTATTTATGGTTTTCTCTATTAATCAGTCTTTTGATAAATAAACTTTTATTTTTATGAAATAGATACTTTCTCCCAATTGTTTAAGGTAGTGAAAAATTAAATTTAAAAAAATGTGTCTGTGGCTCTCATTACCCGACGTAGGGGGTAATGGGAGCTACAAACTAACCAAATTTAATAACTCGTTAAGTAAATTTTATTAATAGTAAATATGAACATTTAACATATGATAAACTAAGGAACATATATTTAACCCAAATATAGCCTTTTTAACGCGTAGGAATTAAATGTAGGAAAATTAATATGTTCTTTGCTTTGATCTAGACGAAGCAAAGATCACAAATATAATCTTTGGGATCGTCACAATTCGAACACTCCGCATGAGCCCATTTTCCACAGGTTCTACAGCATTACCATAGCTCGTTATCTTTTCCAACGTCAAAACATATCACACACTCATTTTCTTCATCCGAGTATTCAGGTAATGCTCTCTAGCTCCCATTACCCCGTAGGGAAGCATTTCGAATTAAATATAATAATATAAACAAATTATGTTGTAACTTATTTTTTATACTTCCAAACCAAAGTACATGAACTAAGCTACCGAATGAACTCGAAAAACAATTAAATAAGAAACTTTAGATACTTACTTTGATTGTGAGAAAAATATTTTTCTTATAACGGGAGGACGCAAAATACGTTTGTGGTCGTTGCCGTTATACTTGTGGCACTGAAGCAGCCATCGGCAGTCGCATGACATGAACAAAGTTTAAGAAAGGCATTTTGGTTGTTTCGAAACATGTAGAGCGTTTCTAAGTACGTTTTTGGCGCTGGCTCCCATTACCCGCTAGCTCCCACTGCCCCGTTCTCCCCTAATTAAATCAACGATTAAAAATCAATTCCGGAAGATTCTTTATCGGTAAATCGGCGTTATGCTCGTTCGTATTGTTGGCGAGCTTAGTCAGTTCCGGAATACTATAAAATCGGTATACAAGAAATAAAAAAAAAACACATTGTGTCCGTTCGAGTGGAAGACTTGAAATCGGGCTACCGTAGCAACAACGGCAAAAAACATAAATTAATATAAAAGAAAAGCATCGCGTTTATTCGAACCGGAAGATAAGAACGATCGAGAGGCCGGTCTCTATCTATATGTAGATGTATGCGAAACACACTTTAGCTTCACTTTCTAAAGTGGATGAACGATTAACTTGATCGCACACACGTACAAACCTATACATGGATATATCTTTGTGTGTCTATATATATATATATATATACCTCTCGCTCTCTCTCTCTCTCTATATATATATATGTATATATATATAGAGGAAAAAAAATATTGATGAAGATCGTTCGATCGAAACTTTTCGAAAATAAAAAAAATGAAATTTTCATGACTTATTCATTCGAGAGTCTTTCGAAGGAACTTTTATAAGATGGATTAAAACATTCGTGCCGTTTATTAATTTTGCAATACACACGACGAGAATCGAGATTGAGATAATAAAAGTGCGAAAGTGAGTGAAGAAGGAGAGAAGAACGAGAGAGAGAGAGAGAGAGAGAGAGAGAGTGCACACAGTGGCAATTGCACGAGAAAAGCATCGGGCGGCGTAGCGATAGTGAGAGGCACGAAGGAAAAACGAGTTGGGTGATTCACTTTTTTTTTCATTTTTTCTTTTTTTTCTTTTTCTCGACACCACGTTGGTGCACTTGCGATTGGTATGCGGCGATGCAGCAGCATTGAGCATCCGTATAGTTTAGCCTACACTCTGTTACACCTCTCACTGTTTATTATTATTATTATTATTATTATTATTATTAATAATTTCGAGAGACTTGCTCAATCTCCCATCAATGGATGAAATACAAAATACTTATATATATTATTTTGTTGCATAGAACGTTAAATGAGCGAACATAATTCTTTTTATGTTCGAAAATTTTATACGTTTGTTATTTTTATTTTTTGACCGAATGTCTTTAATGTACTTGCAATGTATATAATAATAATATATCGTTTCCTATATACCCGTAACATCTTTGCCCCGCGTCAGAAGTTGCACGTAATGACGAATGGGTCTATACAAACCGTTTAATATCTCATCATCGATCATCAAACAGCGTGTGTATCTTACGATCAGCTGTAGAGAACGACCATCATTGACTCATCGTGAAAACGAGCTACAACTCGTATTTATCTTTGAAATAAAGAATTTTTATATTGATGTAGATAATTTTATAATTTATACCTACGTAAAAGTGTTGCACTTTGGTTGATATGTAATTATAGATAATTATAATATCTTCTAAGAAATCTAAAGAATTTTTACCTGTAATATTTCAAGCTATGGAAATGAAGTTTTGCAAACTTTACAGTTTTATCGAAACTTTTGCATTTCTTCGTTAAAAAAAATCTCGCCTGAAAGCTAAGTACTGGCGAATATTTATTTTCTATGAGGTGGAAATTTTGAACGAGCAATTTATGATCGATTATTTCAAAATCGATGTATCGTTTAATCCTTGATACGATCGATAATTCGACTCCTGTATTTTACACGATTGGGACAAACTTCTGATCGAACCTGAGATTTCTTCATTTTTCGTAAATAATCGATTTTTATATTTTTGAAATAAATGAAAAAAGAAATATACGTGTCTACATAAATTTATACACACATATATATATGTTTGCTTATTTCTTATCGCAAATATAAACTCGCCATATCGATTTAAAAATTGCACACACGTGCCCTGTTATGGGCTTACGATTGCATTGTGCAAAATTAAATCTCAAGTATACGAGGACCATATATATCGTTATATAGACAAGGGGAAAGATCGTTCGAGAGACTGATTCGTATAAAAGCGTATCATAAATAAAAATGGTCATATGTTACAAGGTTACATTATATCTCCTTATTGTTGCTGCGTGTGTATCTCGTTTGATTGTTCTACCTAATGTGAGACCACGAGAGTGCTACACCACTCGCAGCACCGACCCAGCAAATACGAAACATAAATGAGCATTGGCATCGTTTGTCATCTCCGGCCACTCGTGTTTTTTTATCATTAACGTCGAAACGTGGGTGCACGTATTTAAGTGTGGGTGTAGCGATTATAGCGTTAATATCATTAAAAAAAAAGAAGAAAGGCTCGTGGGTGGGTCGAAAATTGAGCGAGTTATTTTTAATTAATTTCATCGAATGATACGACGAGGAAGGGAAATTGAAATATCTCTTTTTCATATGGAATTCAAACTGACTAGGAACTTTATTCGATTCATATAAATTCGATCAACTTTAGTATTAATTGATTAATTAATTAATTAATTAATTAATTAATTAATTAATTAATTAATTTCATCGAATGATACGACGAGGAAGGGAATTTGAAATATTTCTTTTTCATATGGAATTCACACCGATTAGAAACTTTATTCGATTCATCTAAATTCAATCAACGTTAGTATTTAAAACATTCGCAAGGTTAAACGATTGTGAAATTTTATTTTTTATGCCAATTTTTTTACGTCGCAACGTTAGCAAAATCATTTAAAAAAATTTCTTATTTCGTTCTTTATTTTTCAATAAAACGTCATTTTAAAAATCACCATTTTTCGATTTTATTCTTTCTTTACGAAAACTTTATTTTCGACAATTTTTCATTATTACAAATGTAATATTAATATTTTATTTCATTTCTTTTTATCAATTTTATTTGCCATGATTCTTCCCGAATGAAAATATAATTTTAGTATTTTATTCCTTCTCGTGACCTCGAAGAGGACTTTTCGCGCCAAAGCTCGTTGGTAATATCGTCGACGATTACACAAAGGTCGTATGCGTATGCCACGAGGCTAATGACACTTACGACTAAACACCGTGATTAATACAATACAATGTAACTACTGATATTTCCATTCGTAGGAAACAGTAGTAGTAGTAATAATGATAATGTGAGAGTTTATGGTGCACACCCTTTCTTCTGGGTTTTTACACGCCTATACTTTGCAACCTTATTCTACCATATTCCTGCGACATCCTTATTAGCTGTCCCGACTGCAGCCGGTTCGCTTATACCCCTAACTCCTGTATCGCATTTGCCGCGGACGGAGGGAAACTGCAGAAAACCTCCGCCGATACAGGTCCAGTAGTAGTAGTCTTTATTTTCCATCTGTACGCCCTTGCGAGCTTTAACATACTCCTCTCTTACTCTTCATCATTTTTACATTTTTACATTTTCCTTATCCTTATCCACTGCTATTTCTATTTGTTACTTTACTGTACTATTCTTCTCGATCCCTCTCTTCCTCTCTTCTATTGGCTATTTTCTCGAATTGTCTCATCACCCCACACATTTCTTCAATAATTTCCTTCCCTTCCAGTGCCTTGGCTCATTCCGTTGTTTCCATGCCCTGTTGTTGTTCTTCCCACTGTTGATATCTCTTTCTCACTTCCCTCTCCATCTGTCTTCCCGCCTCCTCACATTCCCATATGTGCTTCAGCGTTTCTTCTTCTTTCTTACACACTTTCTTCATCCGTTATTCCGGAATCCTTTGTCCTTCTCCCTTCCTATACTCCCACATCTCATTTTTGCCCATATTTCTTTGATTTCTTCCCTCATTGTTTTTTTTGGTCCAGTATTTCTCCAATCCTACTTCTTTTTTCCTGTCCTTGTACTCCGGACAATACCTTGATCCCTCTATTTTCTCCCAGTTCCACTGTATTTCTTGGTCCCTCATATTTGGCACTACTCTTCCTCCATTCGCAGGAAATATAATATAATACAAAAAGGTCCTAGAGATCGAGATCAACTTTTAGATAGAAAAATATATATAAAGCTCGATTGAGATACGCGGATTACTAGCGAGTGCGAGATCTGCCTTGCACCGTTGCTTAGATCGAGATCGAGGCGAGCACGAGCTTGTTGGAGCACTTGTGGTTTTTCGTAAGAACCGTTATTCGCGTCCAACTCCCACCATTCGCGGACATACGCTACTTCATTTTATCCACGTGCAAGAATCTACGATCTGTCCAGCTCGCCTATGATTTATCGTACTATGAAAAACCCAGAGACACACCAGTACGAAATACGGTAATGCGGAATGCGAAAATTTGTCATCGTTACAATTTCACGAGTAGAATGTCGAAGGAACCGTTCGTTGATTGAAATCAATGAATTTTTCGTTAACTTTAATTCTAATCGATATAGAATTACATTTTTTTGTTCGTATTAACGATTGGAAGTTGAATACGAGAATTATTTATACGCTCGGAAAATAAAAATAAAACAAATCGCATTAAGTTTTTGATTTTTTTTACGTAAACGAAAATGATTTCTTTATTGCTATGAGTTATCCATATGGTGAAAAAGTAATATAAAAAATGAATCGGATAAAAATTTGGATTTTTTTTATCTACTACAAGAAAGAATGATTTAATTTTATTATATAATAAGAAACTTTTGCGTGGTACAAAAAAATAACATGGTAAAAATGAATACATAAAACGAATAAAATTTATAGATTTTTAAAATTACGCGAAAGATATAAATTGCATCTTTTACATTATGAAAAAATACTACGGTGAAAAAACTAAATGAACAGTCAGAGTCTCTTGACTTATTCTTTTTTTTTTAATTCTACCAGAAGGAAATAATTATTTCTTTTACATCATGAAAAAATCACATGGTTTCGTGTAGACAGTACGAAATGCTTCGTTGAATAGCGAAGTTCCATTGAAGTCGGAATAACGTCTAGCAAGTTCAACCGTAAAGACCAATCATCTCTTTTAATGATCCGTGCCATGCATCGAACCATTCATTCAAGATGCTTCACGCGTAATGGGGTACACGCCCAAATATACGTCATTCTACACGATGAGGAGTCTCCGTATAACCAGGACGATATATTACATATATCGTACATAAGTATACGACATAAGAATTCGTTCATCTATTTTTTCGCTTATTGCCTGACAGCGTGGCCTATGAGGTTAGTTCGTTCGACATGACGAATCGAATTTATTATTACATGCGTATGTAAAAGAGTCCATTAGCGTGTATATAATTATCGTATGGCCAATTCCATCATTAACCACTGGGGGTACACGTTTGGCTCGTCTAGAATTTTTAACACGTTATTTTGTGTCACAAATTATTTGAAATTAAAAAAAAATTTTCCTCGTTTCTGTAAATTTGAAGAATTGTATATTTCCTAAATTATCGATAGTAGTTGTCTGTTATATACATAGAATTTGTTCAACGTAATTTAATCATCTATTTACAAGAAAAAATTGAGCACGGTAGACTTAATGTTGAAAGAAAAATTATTTTTAAATATATTTGTTGGCTCTGGTCTTTTTTTCAGGATCTGTATGTTTTTCGTGAATTACAGTTAAGTCGACATAATAAATGTGTTATACCGATGGAGTCTAGGATCAACGGTATCCGAGGTGTGGACTTTGTACATTGAAGGATCGAGCTAGAAAGCGAATATTCAAACATTTATAACTCGGAAACTGTTGACCATAGCTATTATCGCTAGGTATAACGTTTTAGAAGTTTGGAGGTTTCCTATAAAAAATATAAAAAATCGAAAAACATTAAAAAAGAAATATTTTATTAAAAATTTTATCAATAAACTAATTAATACACAACATGTATTAAATTCGTGAATTATTTTTAATTGATTAAAGCAATAAACTAATCGTACCCCCCTTGACAAAATACACTTATTGTTAAACAAAATGAAAATACGGTCATAAATTCGTCGATTTTCAGTCTCTAATATTGGTTGTTTTTACAGTTTATAAAAAACACAGTCAAATGTCAAGCATCTCGAAAACATTTGGAGTAAAAAGACTTAAACTAATCAAATAAATTTTAATTATGACAGAAGATATTATAGTATGTTGAAATGGCAATCGAAACGAAAATTTGGGACCTCGTGGCTCGTTGATTAATTGTCGAATGACCCATATACAATATATATACATATACAAACAGTATACATATGCCAATCCACGGTAACGGACAGCGAGTAATTATATCGAGTGTCTGCACGTGACAAGCCGCCTCGTCTCGTATCTATGGATATCTGACAGCGGACGTCGTATATGAACACGTAACTATAGCATAGCGGTTTCTTGACAGGATTCCGGCAGCTTAATATTCCTGCAGGCTGCACCAGTAATGCTCAGGATATTACCTATATATATATGTATAATTACATAGACACTCGTGTAAGACATACGCGTCTGCGCGTGTGAATAAAAACTCGGATGGTCGGAACTAAAAATAAAATGTAGAATCAAGAATTTTCGATATCGATTAAAAATCGAGTCGTTACTAGTATTTATTAGCAAAGTTAAAAGAACGCTAGAATAAATTCATTATCGAAGAATTCTTAAATGAAAAACATAAATAAATAAATCCTTGGTAAGAAATAGAATAGAAATAAAAATCGAAATAATATGTCAAACCGTGTCGTAAAATCATGAAAAAAATGTGATGTAAAAATTGAAAGAAAATTGATTAATGCTGTGAAACAATATTTTGAAATAAATTAGAAAAATAATGATCTTTCCTTCGTTAACAAATACGAGGTAAATACACTGAATTTTCTCTCAAATTCTACATAATGTTGCAAATACACATTGCACATGTCAGTTCGATAATTAAGGAGTTCCTCGTTAATTAAATCTCGAAATTTTCATTCCTCTTCGCATCTTCGCATCTGTGCCTAATCGCAAGTACGCGTATGCACTCAAAGCAGCTGAGTCGTAATTATCCTGATAAATTCTCTGCAAAAATTTGAAAAATTCATAATTCTTATAAAAATATCTATCCAAGCGTAGATTATAGCTTCCTGGATCAATGATGGACAACATAAGTACGAAGGGGGTTGGTAGTTAGTCATTTTGACGTTTGCGTCTGCTGGAGTTAAATATATTTCACACACATACGTACACACATACACCCGTACACCTATACATATGTATAGGTATATACACTATTGGTATTTATATATATTTAAATAGTAGATAATCTATACATATATATAAATACCACTGCGTACTAAAACGTAACTTGGAGATATCGCGTCAGCAAAGTTCAACCGGCTCTTACGCCGTGGACGTCTCAGCATGTTTTATTTGATTATATAATTATTGGATAAGATTATACATGGTCGAGGAGTCAGTCGGGCATTATCCGCGTAACTTGTACTCCTCCGGCGGTCGAGATACATAGTCTCTGGGATGCTCTAGGCCTCTCTACAATATATATATATATATATATATATGTAAATATATATGGATAGAGGCAAATATGTGTGCACTGTAGGTACATGGCACCAACAGCCCCGACGGGGGTGAAAGTCTTATGTCAGAGCCATGCATCTTATTATGCCGGACAAGCGGTCTGCCCACGCAATACCAAGACGTCCCGCCTGCGTCGTCATCACTGAGGGTTTTATATATTTCGGAATGAGCCAGAGTGAGAGAAAAAGAGTGAAAGAGAGAGATGGAAAGACAGAGGTCAGTGATAGCAAAAGCAATCTTCCAGCTCCCACGGAAAGTTGTTTCCTTCTCGATAGATACAGACTACTGCCGCCACACTTGATTCGCCGGCTAGTGAATGGCGATTCATCCGTTGATCATCACGTATACGACGTATCGTACGACGATATATTTTTTACACTTTACAAAAATCAATATACATATATTCGCCCATTTTTTTTTCATAATTTCGAATTCTCGTGGGAGAAGATTAAAAAAAGGATAAAAACACAAAGTACAAGATTTTTTTTTAATAAATGTTGTCAAAAAAATGTCCAATTATTTGATTGTGCTTCACCAGCTGATGAATATCGGCGAAGCACAATAACGATATATCTTCGCCATTTTGTCCCAATTTGTATATTTCTCATGAGAAAATAATAATCAAAAAGTAATAAAAAAAAACGCAGGTACAGTTTTTACAGAACAATTTGAAACAACAATTATACGATCGAATCAATCGGCTTTTGTAATATTTTATTATTCCAGTAAAAATGGGGCACCCTATACATATATATATACATATATATATATATATATATATAATATGTATATATGTAAAGCACCTTTGGTTGAGAAGCTGATGGAAATCTGGTGCGTTAGCTGCGGAACGTATTCAATTTATACGCACGCGAAGTATTAATGCAGTCCGTAAATCCATGTTACATACTCACACACACACATAGACACATACACATACGTAAGTTTAAATACATATATACATAGACTCGTAAATCCGTAAATCCATGTTACACACACACACATAGACGTAAGTTTAAATATATATATGTATACATAGACTCGGATACGAGAATAAATCACTTTGAGGGATAAACGTGGCGTACGATCTTAATATCGAGGCGTGCACAAGATAGTTTCGCATACACATCTCTCGCTGCATCATCATTCTTAATGTTGATTCAATGCTTCGCGCAGATCTCCTCTAATATACGGGAGACCACGGCGTACTGTAATAATACGGATACGTTTGGTACAGCGTACATTCTCACGGCATGTGGTGAACGGTTTATGGATTGTATTGGCAGGACGCGTATCATTGGTCAGGAAGGCAGCTCGTAAATATCGATATTTTTTCATTTCTAATTTGTAATGTAATGCGCAAAGTATAATGGATCCGCGCGACTAATGGTCCTATTTCTTTCATCGTGCGAACGAACTTATGTGGAACATTGGTAGAATCGAGGTAAATGTACGTTTTGAGTTATAAATAGAATCTTTCGATCAGATATCTATGTTATTTATGACGTAGGGACTTTTTAATTTTTCATATTTCTTTTTTCTCGCAACTAACGTATGCGATAATTGGAAGTCTTCGATCAGATGCTGGCTCGTAATAAAATGTTGGGCAAGATAATATATAATATTTATGTACGGAAAAATTTTTCGAATAAAATTCGTATCAAAATGTAAATAAAATATATAATAAAAGTGATGACATCAAATAAATGTGTACCAAAGATGCTTCCTACTACAACTTTATCGAAATGTCAATAAAATATAAATTGCTTATATAAAAATTATACAATATGTATATAAAAAAATTTTTTTTTAGATTTCTGTCAAATGGCAAAAGTAAATTAAATCGATAATATGAGATATCAATACATACACGAGAGGATTTTTTTAAATAATATTCGCATTGAAATTATGAACTATTTAGAAAGTAACTATAGCTTAAAAAAAATACGAAAATCGAAGAAACGAAATTTTGGTGATTGCGTTCTTGTCAAGATTGTTTAATATATCGAAGTGGTGATAAAAAAGATCATTCTTGGTGGCCTTGCGAGCTCACTTCATTCTAATTATCTTCGGAATTTCAAAACATCGTGGTTTTAATCGAGCTAAAATTGTTATTTACACATTTTTCAAATCAGATCATAAAAGTTTTTGCACATTTGGGCAATACCCAATACACGATTCGATCATAGCCTTTTTTCCAGTGTGATGTCTCATGTCCAGAAAAAAGATGTTTGTAACGACCAAACGGCCTTGTACAATTCGACTCGCCACTGTTTCAAAACACTTTCGAATAACCTACATCGATCGAATGACAACATACTAATAGCCAATTTCAATTTCGGGATTTTTACGGTTATCATTAAAAATATGTCATAACGACGATCAACAACATAACAAATTCACAAAAACAAGTGGGAAATTCCACGAGGCCCAGAATTTATTTTCATTCGATAAAAAAAACTGTAACTTGCTGGAAAATTTCGAAATTTGTACAGTGAGGATGAAACATAGGATGTTTTATTAACGTTAAAAAACATTCTTAAAATCAGACAGAAAGTGAAAGTCCGTCTTTTTTTTACCAAGTATAGAATAATTGATAATATGTGATTAATATACTCAAATATTATTATTAATTGATATCTCCATACTAATAATAGTCAGAAAATGTATCGATATAGATTTTTTATTCAACGGAAATTATAATAATTCCTCAGCACGTAATGTTGTGATCAATAGTGCAAGTTCACTTTTTCAACGTCTGGATAATTCCAATATGTGCTACTCGTATATCGAACGTTCGCACCTGTGATCGAATTGCTGTAATATTTACTATGCCAATATTGCCAAGGGTTATTCACATCTGTGATCAAAATTCCATGTTACGAACTGGTACACGACTGTTGAAAAGTAACCATTTGAAATTCGAGAGTTTCTTTACCGTGTGCCTTAGTATTTTCTTCAAAGGAAGGTATATAGACTCGTGCGATGTAACAGACGTGGGAGGTTGAAAAATATGTTTAAATGGGCGAGGTGTGTGACAAGAGACACCGACCACTCTGTTTCCTTCGGGAATTCTTCAAAGTTTCGTAATTGCATCTTCGTACTTATACGACCACGAGGAGCCTCGCGCCTTATATTCATGCTAATTAACGAAAACCATTTGTAAAATCATTTACGCCTCAGGTTCCAGCGAACCTTTTACTCGTCATCGTTATTACGATTTTTACACTTCGACTTGCCAGGTAAAGCAATTTTCGTGTGTCGTGTGACATTGATGGATGAAAATTAAACGTGCTGGTCACGTTGGATTTTACTAGGGTTAATGGACTAGGACATATGGTTTTTTGCCATTGATTTCTATTAATTTGATAGCGACATTTTTTTCTATGACGTTATTAATGTTACGCTATAAATAATCAATACACACTTTATAATTGATCTTTTTTTCATACATACATTCATATAATAATGATAAAATAATAATAATAATGGTAATTAGTTTTCTGCTATTAGCACAATAGGGTACTAATTATTGTATGGGTCGTTACAGAGAGATTAAGACGTCGCAAATCCCCCACCTTATTTTTGTAAACAGGAGCAGCAATATATATTTTTTATGATTGTTCAATGGACTCGTATTTACAAGACCGAAACATTTTTCGATTATAGTTTGAAAATCTCAAATTTCTAAGACTATTAACGCCATTATCGATCCTGGTTAAATTTATTATAAATTTAGAAGATTTATTGTCGATCGAAGCTCAGTTTAGGGGAAAAAATAAGAAACGCGCATTTCACTTTCTTCGTCAATAGTGCGAGTTGATTAATTTTGGTATTTTGCAGTGTTTTAAGAATGTAGTGAAACGCATCTACGCATATTTATCGGGGTTCGATGATTTATGGATAAAATCGACGAATAAATCTCGTTTCGGGATAAAAATCTTCGTACAATTTCACTCTTCAAAATTTGGAAATTATGTGGGCCACGAAACCAGCTTTACCTGTTTTCATTTCATCCCCAGCGGCATCGACTTCGCTGTATCCGTCTGCCGTTTTATAGAGGGGAGATCGAGTTCCTCGATGGAATATTCGGGTCGAATGAAATTCGAGGCCACACGTCACGGGCCTCGCGAGTATAACGCGATTATTTTTTGCAACGTTATTACGAATGATCCGGCGGCATGTTTATACAGCCAATCAAACAAAACCATGCACGCTCTTTTATCCTTGAGTGCGATATTCGAAAATTCCTCGATTGCTCGAGATTAATGACTTTTTCTTTTATCGATCGATCTTTTTTTTTATCACGATCGAAGCTCCGATCGGTATGAACGCTTGATTGAATAATTAATCCAAATATACGATCGTAAATAATTAACAAAAAATAAAATACGCCGAAAACAAAAATTCAAATAAAAATTTGGACTTTACTCAAGCTCGAAAATTAATTACAAAATTTCACGTTGACCGATGCCATTGACCGATTTTCCCGAAAAACAAAAATACCGGATAAGCTTGTCCCCGTCACCAACCCTGTAAGTACTTTCTTGAAAACTCGTTTTGTTTTTACGACAACGATGCTTCACAGAACCGAGTAAGAAATATAAAAACAAAAAATACAAATGTTAACGGTTCGAATTGTTTTCCGCAAGGCCCGCTGACTTCGACATAAATTTTTCGGCACGTAAAACGAATTTTTTTGTTTTTTTTTTCGTCAATCTCGAGCCGCCGAGTTTATGTCTCGATTGTGTATTGTCTGGCGCTGAGATATCGCGCAAAGTGTACACAGTATAAAATTAAAGTCGGTATGCCCCGGCCACTGTCGACGATACCGAGTCGTCTCGTCCGATCTTTTTTGTTTTACGGGCGAGCACGAGCTGCTGTGCTATGCTGGGAAGCGAAAAGGCGTGCCATGATTTTCTATAAGACATCTAGGTATCTCCAGTTAAATAGTATTGTGGCCTATCTACGACATGTACATATATGGATAAGCCTGTATGTGCGAGTATATATATGTACATGTCGTAGATATATATATATATGGGGAGGGAAACGATGGCGTATTACTCGATCGTGGTAAAGGTCGCGGGACGAACACGCTTCGAAATGCATTATCGCTATACTCTCGCTAAATAATCTCGGAAAGTCCCGTCTCTCGGCCGTATCGTGACTGTAGCACGAGCGAAATACGGCGATTCCATACATCGCCCATGTAATGGGCAAAAATTCGTATTTGCTTCGACTGGACGAGTTTGTACACCAACGGCGATTAGAACAATCTTTATATTTGGTCATTGAAAAAAAATGAATAAAAACTAGAGACTGACGTTAATTTATCGTTATTTGTGTGAAAGATAGTTAATCGAGCTGGAAAATGGCCAATTAGCTTGGTTACATTATGCTGGTATTTATTTTCTGTAATACGAATAAAGTATTTATTTAGATCGTGTTGGTCGAAGGTAATTAAATTTTGGGGATAAGAAATCAAATTTACAAAAATTAATCGACAAAAGTTATATTTACAAGTGTTCTTTTTTAATTTTTGAAGAGTTAGGAGAGAATACTTGGAAAGTATTTGTACGACGATTATTTAAATTACCGAAGTTTTGTTTTTTTCATTTCAGAGTGTTTTTTTTTCATTTCATAGAAAAATATTTTTAAACGACAAAATAAAAAAGATAAGACTTGGAATTTTACCTTGATGAATGTCAGCATCATCGAGAAAATCTTGACACAGGACGTGATCGACGTGGGTACAAAAAGAAGTGATAGTTATCGACGTATTTTCATTTTTTTAATTTTTCTGCAAAGATTGTCAATCACTCTACGGTAGCCAACAATTATACCGGATGTTGTAAAGTACGTTGGAACGCTGTTCCTTCTTGTATACGTTTCATCGATGCGTGGAACGATGCATGGCATATTTTATATCGTACCTAACTAACTACGGTGAAACCTCCGGTTCGCTGGGGAGGTGCACGATGATGTCTATGTGTGGGGTAACGCATACATCGAAGGTTGGGAAAGAGGCCGGTTCCGGTGGTAGCCGAGCTATTTCCGGTCTGAGGTCGTCACACAGTACTTTTGACGCCTCTCTGTACAGTCGGCCACGTGAGCAATACAGTCAAACTTCTTATAACTCAACTTGCACAGCCTCAATACGTTTGGGAATTTTTATTTCTTCTCTAGTGTAAATATTACATCTGTTCTATATATTTGCGCAATGGCATCACTCTTGTATATTTATCCTGCTCGTGGTACCTAAAATATGAAGAAAAGAGTGCAGACATTGTAAAACCAATGCACTGTTAAAATATGCGAGCCCTTAAAAATGGGAGGGTTGAAAATGGGGAGTATACATCGAGTTTTAAAAACCGTAAGCCAGTTTTTTAGCCATCAGACTTGGATTTAAAAAGAAGTTATGAAAACTTTGACTGTAGATTTATTATTTAATACCGTATGACACATTTTTGAAAAGTGTAGGTTGTTTCTGGATTGAATAGTTTCGTGAAATTCTTTGCAAATGGAAAACATAAAAAATAACAATGGATTTATAGTAATTTATACAAAAATATTGGACAATTTTCCTAGAATTATGAAAAAAGAATTCTTTTCTTGATCCTCTGAATGAAATTGTGAATGAGCTTGAAACTGATCAACGGTGAGGAAAAGTCGACGTTGATAGCGATACGTCGAAGCAATTATAAAACAATGGCATATTTCGATTCGGAGCAGTTATGGGATACTAAATATTCGCCAGTTACACACGGAGTGCAATTTGAAGTCTACGAAAAAGCAAACACGGCCCGTCTTCAGAAGTTTCTAAAAATCCAAAGAATGAGACGACTTTAACAAAAAAATAAGAACTAAAAAAAGCGTTTCACGCTTGTAAATAAAAGTCCATCGAAAAATGTTGCAAACTGTGTCATTGTACTTTTAACAATTCGCTGGTTCTATTTAAAAAAAATGGGATGAGGGGTCTGTGACACGCAAATCCATCTTTAACGACCAAAATTGAATATACGCATCGCTCGCTTTATAGTTTTTAAAAATTTCAAAAACAATTATATTACTCAAATCCGCCGGAAACGTGTGGAAATTATCCTAAATTTCGACATTTTCGTTATTTTAGTTTATTTAATGAAAGTATGAATAAAAAAACATGAAGTCGCGTCGGAAGGACCAGTCTTCGCTTCGTAAATAAATCATTAAAAATAATTAGATGTTTTTTTAAATTATTATAATTATTATTACTTCTTACTCGACAAGAGGCTTAAAGTTAGATGCGCGCGACATTGCACGCAATGTTAACATCAAGGTACAGTTTTAACGACGCCACATGTAGTACATTATTATTATTATTATTATTATTATATTGTACGTTACAGTCAATTAAAGGCATAGTGTTGTTTGGCGACGAAAGCGTGCAGTCTGTGCAAGAAGTTATAAAATAAAAGGAATAAATAAATATAAAAAAGCGTTTCGTGTCCTTTTCAAGACTTCCTGGAGAGAGATCGTATTTCCATAGTTTACGAGAGCTTCTTACTATACAGTGTTCGGAACGCTTCCGGACAGGTTTGTCACTTGAGGTAGATACTTCTACCTTTATGAGACTCACTATGGTCTTTTAATTAAATGCACGTACGGTATGCTCTGTTATTTTATTGAAAAAAACTCGTATTGTACTTAAATCTCGTTCTACTTCTTTCCAAATTCGTTTCTTGTTATACCAGGAATTTTTTTCTGAGAATATAAATAATCGAACATAATTTTGAGTAAAAAAATATAGTTTTTATATCGAACAATAGGCGTCTAAAATATTTTTAACTTGCCTAATAACATTTAAATCTTAAGCCGTTCTTAACTCCTTTATTATTTTACTAAAAAGAAAATCGAATATGAATCGAGAAAATGGAAATAGTTTTTGTGCAAATGTTGTCGATACGTTTTAAAAATATTTGAAACGAACAGTCCTAAAGTCCTACTTACAAAAGACGTAAGTCGCAAAATTCTTTTTAAAAAATCCAAAAATTAAAGGATTTTAGTTCAAATTCAACCAAATGGAAATTTCATCTAAAATAAATTCACAAAAACTTCACGAAAGCTACTTCAAACAGATTCTCCACTTTGAAAAGTCGTATGCTGTTCATTCTTTCGAGTAAATTTAAAAAATGCATTTTTCACATTTTGAAATTTGGCGAATTCAACATTTTACTCAAAATTTATTCGTACAAAGTTTACGCAGAATTCTATCAACCGACATTTTTCATATGAAAAAGTCGTATGCTGCAAATTTTTCAGAAGAAAAGATACAAAAATATAGGACATCGAATTAAAATTATAAAATATTGTACGTTTTCCGTTCATTATAGGTGACGTTATTTTTTAAAAGAAAAAAACGAGTTTTTTTTCGAAGAACCTGAAGTTTCGAATCCGCTAAAAGTGACACGTAATGCGATGTGCGCGACGAGTCGAGTTGTGTAGACGCGTCTTGTACATGCCCCGAAGCCCCGCGATAACGAGACGCGTACGCTCAAACCGGAAACTCATATATACGAGCGAGACTGTTAGTGTTCATGCTTGTTACACGTAGCATGTATATTGCCTCGACAACACGTGGGTGGGTTGCAAGTTGGGTGCTACTGACCGCTTGACTGGCTTAAATTGCGAGCCTATGATAGTAAAATACCGTACGGAAGTCAACGTAACGCGCGTAATATGTAGAAACCGATCTTATCGAGCGAAACACTTTTCCATTCCGTTCACCGATGTCTTTTTTGCCTCTTCCTAGTCAGCCACTTTTATACTTGCCTACCCTTCACTATTTTTGTTGAAAAAAATTCTCATTCGTGGTGCTAATCAAATAAACTTTTGGTCAATTATTTTAGATTTTTCAATCGAAAAGTTTTGAAAAGATTCTATTTTTTTTTACTCAGAAAAGTTAGGCTCATAAAAAATTATGGGCTGTGACGTCACTATTTTTTACGATGTTGACGATTTAATTTTGTCGTCATTATTTTACCCTCCGTGATTTTCTTTTTTCGCTAATAAGACAAAAACTTGCATATTTTTGGTTCTCAAGAAATATGCAAATTTCTTTACCTTTTCAAGATATATCTAAATTTCTTAATCTCTTTCGCCGGAATGGAGTTTTTAATGCCATAAAAGAGGCTAATTACCTACGGAATGGAATATTTCAAGAGCTACAGCTGGGTCAAGTTGGAGCAACATGCTCCTATGGTCTTTCTATCTCACACATTATAAGAGGCACGGAAAAGATTGTCAGATTGTTCAGATTACTACGTACATATATGGTCCGTAAGTTCGTTATATAGAAGAAAGTATATTAGAAACACGAATTTTTTATTCCGTTGGGTTATAATAATGTTTTATAAAGTACAGATACACGAGAAAGCTATTGTACAATTTATTTCAACTCTCACGTGGTAATTACATATATTACTACGAAATAAACGTATATTGTCAAAATTATCTACTTATATATATGTGTAATATTTCAACAATATGATTATATATTATAATTAGATTTAATATAATTATTATAATGATATCTAATTCGTAAAATTATTTATATATTTTTATTTTTATTTTATCTAATTATATGTACTACAAATGTATATATTTCCATGATCTTGTGTGATACACCCATTTATTTAGCGGCTCTTTTTTACGAAGTACTTTTGAATCTTAAGGCATTATAACATATGGACGTGCCTTCGAATGGCCTGCATACATATATAAATGCATATCGCTACCTTTGTAACTATAAGTACGTCAAGGCACGATTGTCAATTGATTGTCCTACCCAAGATTTCGTCGCGCTACAAAACCGAGAGACCTATAATTGTTTTTTTCTCCGTTCGTCTCCTGCCTGGAGGTCTGCAATGTTTCGTAAGATAAGCCTCTGCTTTGTTCCGTTCGAGATTTTAACGGTACTGTTTTTTAACTTCGCATATCCCTTTACGCCCACGATGTACGTGACAATATGGCTGGTAACGTCGAGCCCATATTTATGTAAAGATTTAAATTAAAAAATATCCATCGAGATGTAACGTAAAATAAATGCCCAATGAAAGAAGTAAGAATAATTGATTTATTCAATTTACATAAATTTTATCTACTATCGACGAACATAAAAAATAATGGATATACATTAAAGTGAGTAATAACATTGAAATAAATACGATTTATTAAGTATGTAATTTCTTAATAAATTGCTAACTAATGGTAAGTTATAAAATAGAGATGTTACAATAAAGATTAATTATCTCTAATTTGGATAAATTCTATTGAATAAAAATATATTGCCTCTATTTAATGAAACATAGTGTTTTTTTTAATTCGAGCTATTTACAAACAATATCCTTTTAAAAAGTAGTAAAATCGACTTGACTTTTTAACAATTAACTGCTTCTGAGTAAACTAAATTATGTAGCATATACAAACGAATTCTATCGGAATACCATATACAAAAAATTAAACGATATCCGGACAAACAAAAACGATATTCATTCGCAGTAAAAAAGTACTAGAATAGACTTTATTCCATTACAATTAATTGTTTCTAAATCAAATAAACTTTCGCGAATAAAAACACATTTTTTCAAACCAACTTTTTCAAAAAATGAAGTAAGTACTTTTTTATTCAGATAAAAAACGCTATAAATTGAATAAGTCCTTTGCCCATGATGACAACAAATTACGATGATCGCTAGAAAGCTACATTTCAAGGTTAATTAAACCATTAACTTGAAAATTAAATTTCAGGGTTAATTTATTATCCCTGAGCGTTATTAAATAGTGAAAAAATATTATCCAATTTATTTGTAACAACACGTGGCTATAATAATCATTTACAAGACCGTGCGAAGTTCCAGCATCCGCTCAATGTGCAAAACATTGTCCGAGCCCTACTTAAACGAGCCTATACACAAACTCATTCGCATCGCGTTGCAAGTGGCTCGTACGTCACGAATCTTTTTTCTCCCCCTCCATTCGCCAAAGCGGATATGCCCTCGGTCACATATGTTTAAAATCCGCTATATGGATGACGAGAGCGAAGCTGTCCTTTCTCAGAGGATGAGAAAAACGTTGAAAAAATCGAAAAAAAATCAACCTCGGTGCCTGGTACCCGTGGAATTTTGCTATCGCGCGTCCTCCAACAAGATGTTGCACACGACAAGATAAAAATATATTTTACGGTAGCGATAATTCCGTTCTATTCGTAACGATCAGTAGGTTAACGGCTCGACTACTTAGGTCTCGCGACATAGTTGTAAATGGCACTCGCGCAAGCTGCCTCGCTATGGGGCAAGCAAAACGCGAACCATAACAATAATTAATAACGAGTTAAAAAAGTAGGTTTACGATGGTAAAAGAGATCTTTACCGCGAGGGGATGTTGGAGAAAACGATTTACTTCCGATACAGAAAGTCTTCGTCGTAGATGTCTCTCAAACGAGGCTTCCTTTTTCGTTTTTGTAATTTTTGTCGCGCATTTTTTCGTTTAAATGTTTTTATCACCGTCTGAGCTGCTGTTTTACGTTTCGTTGACCTGTATGCGATAAGGCTTCCTTAATTCGTGGTGCATTCACCGCTACGTACGTTCTATATGTAGTGTAAACCTATATATGTATATACCCTAACAGTATAAAGTTGCGACAAGAAATGAAACCGTAAAGATCCATGCAGTTCACTTCCTACGTGACGGCTAGTAGTAGTGCATCACCGTTCTTCTTTCCAGCGTTAGGCGGACGATTCCAATTACCTCAGTTAGAGGAAGGGTCGTTGGATCCCCTGGCTGTATTTTTTTCCCTCTCGTGTGGTATGTTCAATTATTAGAAAGCTCATCGTTAATACATATGCGTTATATTATAATATAAATATGTCCTAACCTATAGTTCATTTATGACAGAGAATTATTTATATATATATATTCACCTGCCACAAAAAATGCAACATACCCAATGTATATATATATATACATTGGGTACGTTGCATTTTTTAGGCAAAGATTAAGTGCGTTTTTTGTGACAGGTGAATATAGATGTTCATGGATTAGAAACGCAATTACTTTTTGGCCAAACTGATAATGTATCGATGATACATGTTATATGGTTGTTAACGACTACCGACGTTTTTCACACCGTTGTTTGAAAAAAATACAGATTACCACATATCGTATGTTAAGTAATGTCGGTAATTGGAGGATGGAAATGTTGCGTGTGTCCCGACTCTTAGTAAAATATCGAAATGGGCTATAAAATCTACGCCAGTCCCACCGCGCATATATGGAGAATTTCTTTTTTAAGTACAATAAAACTGACATCAGAGGCACTTTTGCCGTACAGTTTAATATCTATATGAATACATAATACTATTAACCGTGCAAAAGTAACTTGAATACATATAGAGCGAACCTCGTAAAACCGCGAAAGGTCAATTGTGTATTTAATCGCGATCGAAAGACTGTTGATAACTAATTAGTAAAGAACGAAAAATAAAATTTGTAATTAGTAATTAGCCACTCGGTTTTTTGTCAGTAATACTTTTTTATTTAACATTAAAAAACACACAGATAATCGTATTGTATGTGCGGTATGTTTAAAAAAAAATTAATTTTTGCGATAAAGGAAATTTGATCGTGTTATCGGCGATTTTCGTAACGATAAAGGTGTGCTCTTAAGATAAGTATCTGAAGGGGAGTGCGCAATGCACAAATTATACAGACGGTTTAACGCGATTACCTGAGAACATATTCTCCACGAACGAACTCTCAGTACGAACAGATTATTGTATATATGTATATTTGTCCATACAAAATGTAATGCACCGTGAATGGAGCGACGATATCCTGCGGCGCGAAAATTGTCGGGATTACATTTTTTCGCTCTCTCGGTGAATGATTTATAGTGTAGATGAATATATACGTATATACAGGGTGTTGCAAAAATCGTGGATCAAACGAAAGAGGGGGTTAGAGAAGGTAATTTAAAAACTTATTAACCTTATGAGTGACAGTCGGATGGTTGATGGTTCAAAAGTTATGACAAATTTTCAATTTAAAAAGAGTTTGCGTAGTGCAACTTATTATTCATAATTAAATTTAGTTTCTTGAGGCATCTATCTTTCCTGCAGTAATAACTTCATAAAACTGATGTTGTACTAACCATGTGTGAAATGAGAAAAGCGATTTAAAACAAACTAGTCAATACGCGAAAACAGTTGTTCGATCTTTAAACGATTTTTACGGTACACAAATTTACTAACGAAAGTTGAAAACACAGCACAAAGAGTTGTCCGCTTTATGGAGATTCTAAAAAGGTATGAGTCATTGAATCATTTTCAATAATGGAAAAGTTATGAATATTTTTCGTACCGCGTATATTAGGCGCGTGCGCTGCAGCTGATCTAATCATTTGGTATTCTTTTATTTGTCCTCGCGATCTTTTTTCAAGTATCAGGTGAGAGACAAGAAAACGACATTAATAGTTGTTACGGCCACCCCCGAGCGTTCATAATGAGGTCCACCGAGGCGTTGACTATCTATACATACGAATTCCTGATCGCTGACAAGGACGTAAATGAGTTTGTCGAACTTCGACATATGGAGACGTTCGACGAGATAGGTGAATGCCGGTGAGGTCGCTAATTTCTCGTAAAGCAAAGCCTCGATTCCATCGAGGGGAAGAACGGGGCCCGTTAGTTTTTCGGGCACTTGGGGCGGCAGCTCGATTATCTCGTGAATTTGGTTGATCGCCTCGAAAATCGGAGGTCGAAAACTTATTTTTCCTTCGCGTAAACAGAATCTTGTGATCGTTAACACACAAGTAATATCATTTGTCCCTGCTCGTATCGTTGTAGCAACGTTTCCTATAAATGGCGTTGACGTTACTCGGGAGGCCTGATCATACGGTAGGTATCAGCAACGATTTACATTCAGTCCTCGAGGATTGTTCAAATATTTGAGTACTGCAAAAGTCCAACAGCAAATCTATTTAAAAAAAAAAGTAAAATCAAATTTTTTGTCAACGTATTGTTGTTTGTATGGGCTGCTATTGCCTTGAGAATTAGGAACCCAAGTCTAAGAACCCCCCCCCCCCCCCCCCCCCCCCGCTTCGTGCAACAACTTCGCGTTTAAATTTTGTTTGACTTTACTTGATTTTAACATAAATTTCCTCTTTTACTTTTGTTTTGTGGCCTCACTAATACTCGAATAACTGATCAATGCTCGAAGAATGAAAGTAAATCGCAGCCAGTAATTCAAAAAACATTAATTAAAAATCTCCATAAATTGGGCATTCTTTTGTGACGTGTTTTCAACTTTCCATAGTACAAAAAGCCAATTTTCGCCAATTTATAAAGGAAATTTATCATAACTTTTGAACAATCAAAAATCGGACCGGCATTCATAGAATTCGAAAGTTTGGAAGTTGGATCCGCTATCGTTCTATTTCATTTGATCCATACTTTCTGCGACACCCTGTATATATGTATATATATAGGCCTTCCGCGTCTACATTTACGAGGGGCGCTTCTCACTTGCTTGCCGCTCGTTGATCTCGCGAATTGCACGGTAAGCGAGCCGGTAAGTATATGGTACACGGGAGAGCATCGAGAATGAACAATGTTTCGTTCCAATAACGTTCACAATGATATCAGCCTCGCCCGTTCATTTCGCCGTCTGCTTTCGCGCCACGATTTTTTCATCTTTTCGAATTATTTGCCTGAACTTTATAAAAAGAAGTGGAACAAATTATTTAGGGCATCGGCCGAGTCTATTATATTATACGGAAAGAAAAATTTATTTATTCGTTGATAAACCACGTATTCGAGTCGGAGAAAAATATTTTGTATTGAAGCAAATTCATTTCAACATTTTTTAAATAACTCATTATAAAGAAAATTATAATTCATAAAATATAAAAAATAGTTTTAGTAAAAACGAATTTCGATTCGCTCGGATGATCAAATTTTGTCAATCACATTTTATACCCACGAAATGATATTTCCAATTTACGAAATAATGTTTCGTCGAAAGAACAAAATTGTTGGGATTAATTTTTGTTGCAATGGAATAAGATTTTTCAAAAATAACCGTTCACCCGACCTCGCAATACAAAAGTTTTTTTTAAATTAAAAAGTGATCGACCATAGGAGAAAAAATCGCAGATTGATTGATTTTCTTTATATATAAAAGTCGAGTGTATATAAATTATCCAAGAGATGAAAATAATTCCTTCGACGTCGGTGAGTACGAGTAAAATTACCAGAAGAGAGCAAAACTCGTTTTCCATGCACTTTAAGAACAACAACAACAACTTGAACGAACATTCACCGATGTTCTAAATAGCTTCAAAGGAGATTGTTGGAAAATGCAAGAATGAAGTGGAGAGTCAGCATTTTGAGCGTTGCAGTCTCGGATTCGAAGCTCGATTCGACTTTCGTATTAGTTTTCGCACTAATGCAAGCATGCGCATTAATGCGTGTATATATGTTTGTATTATATGGTAAGCGTTGATATTTGTTCATGCTTATACGAGTGGAATGCAGTCAGTATTCAGTTCACTCTTTCAAAACGCTCTTCCACGCTTTCTGCTCTGTATGTGTTTTTTTTTAAATAGATTTTTCTTTAAATAATTTTCATTCAAACGAATGCACAATCTGAGCGACGAGAGCGAAGGAGCACTCGTACGTTATAGTCCACCTAATATTAATTGTTTCCAGGAACAAATAACGTAAATACTTTCATATCCTTTCGAGATGGACGAAGATTGGCGATATAACGATATTCCGATTATGATTTCCGAGTTTCACAATTACCGTGAGTCAGTAATAAAACACCGAGAGTGAAAGGTGCCGGTGTTTTTTTGTTCGAAATTCAAATATGACTTTAAGTGCACAAAGAGTTTTCGTCATTAAAGTGTTTTTTGTAATTAATTTTTTTCACGACAATTTGTCATACGCAAACTTTTGTTCTATATTAGACTTTTTCTTCATCACGGAGGACGTAAGTAATTAATTATTAACAAATCGTCGCCATTTTCATTTACTTTACGATTTGTAGAAATTGAAATAAATAAGAAAATAACACTTTTGATTCCTAATTTTGTTTTTAAATAATTCATAAAAATAAAGAATTCGATTTTCGAATCAGTCTGATCAAAGTTAGATCGAAGGTTGAATTATTATTTCGGTAAAATACAAAAATTGTATTTTATATAAAAATTCGATTTTTGAAAAAGTGGCGAAAAATAGTCTTTTTTTTTGTTTAAGATTATCTCAGCATTATGTTTTTCTTGCAATTCTCGAACAACGGATAAGTATCGGCAAGTATTTTACCCGAGATGCGTGGAAATCGCGCGTGCCTTCGTTCCCGAGACTTTGGTCCACGTGGGCTCACGGCGCGAGAGTGCCGAGACTAAATATAATCGTCAAGAGGAGAAAAACATGCACGGGAACTCATCCCCCCCGCACAGATCCAAGCTAACTTTGCTGTATAGAAATTCTTCCTATATTGTATAGCGACTGACAAGAGCAAGAGAGACAGAGCTCGGTGAGCGCCCGAGGGGAATTTATATATATATGTATACGATTAACGAGTTAGAAAATGCGACGTGAAACGGCGCGCGTCTTTTCAGTTCGAGCTCTTCGCGTTCTCGCGTCCCGCGGTCGCGGTCGAGTGCAACAACTCTGTTCGACAGACTGAATTTTTTTTTTCAACTTTCAACTAACCAAAAAAATTCACGCGAAAACGTGCGTCATCGTTCTTTCGTCGCGTTCCTGATTTTATACAAACGAGGTGGTAGCTCATTATTTTTGACCAAATACGATCTTTTTGTTATTTTTTAAATTTCTTAACATAAATTTTTCGTTTTGATGGTTTAATTCGTTATTTTGTCGATATATTGAAAATTGAATGGGCAAAAGAAAATATTGATTTTTCGAAAACGAAAATGATTTTTGTATACACTGTTCAAATTAATTTCAAATTAATTTCAAATTAATTTGAATAAGCGTGTGCTTATATTCGTTTTACCAAATGAAAATTTTCGAAATTGTGACGATAATTTTGCAAACGAATTTTTCACTTAACTTTCAATGACGTTCAAATTAATTTGGTTCATTTTACGATACGACTATTACACACTGGAAAATACTTTGGTTCGTAGAGAACGATATTATTTTTATTATTAATTTTTTGAGACGTCTTAAGCCTCTTCAGAAGTCCAGCTGTCGTGCAAATCATCGGAAAAGATGACGGCGAAATTCATTTTCCTCGGTTAAGCCGCGAGCATAACGCGATTAGACATTTGTCGCGACGAATACAAGCAACGCGCTATATACATTTTTTATCAGTCTGTCTGTATTGCTCGTAGTTTATTATGTTCTTACAATAAGTTGGCGAGGCAATGCGTTCTTTTTGTTCTATTATTTGCTATTCGACGACTTTAATCCGTGTAGCTATCGCGATGTGACGGTGGAAAGCCAGTGTAAAAGTGCGAGCGATCAAGTGCGGAGAGGCTTTGAGGTGCGCGTGTTCAGTGTCTGTTAAATTTTTTTTTTTTTCGAGAAAATTTAGATATTATTAAATCACTCGAAAATAAAATCTCCGATCATTTCATGCTGTTAAATTTAGGGATGGAAATAGCGTCAAAAGTTAGACTAATGTAAAAAATCGTTGTTTACATATTTTTGTGGAACAATTTTTCTAATAAATATTTCGAGTACTTAACTTTTATTGTGTAGAAATGTTGCCAAGTGAATGGATAAATATAAAGTAAAAAACTAGAACAGGCCTTGGCGTTAGTGGCGGAAAGTAAAAAAAAAGTCTTAAATAATGTGTCTAATCTATAAACAAGACCCCCGGGCGTTCGGCCTGGGGATTTTTTTGGGTCTTTGCCTAGTAAACTCACGGATAAAATTGTGGCTCGACATCTTAAGAGCCAGTCATGATCGAAACTGCTTTTTTCGCATGACGGACAATTGCATGAAGAATAAAGTGTAAATTAACGTACATTGCTCGTAATAATTTTAATTTTATATTTTTCTTTATTTAAAATTTATTTATCGTACAATTGACACGAATGAATGAATTTTGAAGAATTACGACGAAAACACTTTCAATAATTAATATTTTTTGAACATAGAAAACTTTTTATTTTTTTCTATTCCGTATATAAATTTCCATTTATACTTGCGTGGCTTCAAGGCTATTGACTGATCGTTTGCATTAGTATAGCCTGCTGATGATGCTCGAAACTTGAAATTTTACTATATACAAGAAAAATACTCGAAATAATTACAAGTTATTAAGATAATTTGCGATAAAATTTCATTGCAAAAGAAACCTTTTCTGATATTTTAATACCCCAATTTTTTTTTAATATTCTCGTACAGCAAAAAAATAGTATTTTACTTTTCTCCCCCAATCGAACGACTTTTTGACGTTCTTGAACCGAGGTTAGCAAAAAAGAAAAAAAAAGTATAAACGCCATAATTGAAAATTTCAAAAATTCCCGCCTTTTTTTTCAAATTTTCTTGTTACGCCTCTATCTTTTATTTTACAAAATCTCGTTTCACTCATGATTCAATGCGGAAATGACATCGTCATGACTTGTCGTGCAACGGCTGTAACGCGCGAGAGGAATGAGTGGGGGGGGGGGGGGTTACCTGCAACAGTGACTAAGCCGAACACGGTGTCCTCGGTTCGTGCGCCGCAAGTCGATTCGTTCGTTCGATCCTTTTCGCATAGATCGTGGATCGCGAGAATCGCGCATACAGAATATCGACTCGACGTGTGTGTCGGAATCGGTACGACGCGGCTGAACTCCACGCGAGAGATCAAGATCGTTGGCTGGTACGACAAGGTCATCGCGCTCGCGTCGATCGCGCAACGATCACGGTGATCGATCGATCGATCGATCGATCGATCGATCCTTCGGCTAATGTTACACACCGGGCGTAATTCGCGAACGAAAAGAAAAGCAAAGAAAAATAACCGCGAGGGATCGAAACGACAGAGGACGGGATATACGTAATACGCAATTTCAAGGATCGAAGAAATTCAATATTCGAAAATAAGTCCCGATCGATAAATTTGAAGAAAAAAAAAGAAAATAATAAATAAAAAGCAACATTAACTTCCGGCACTTCGTCGATCCGACATAAATCGTATACGAGAAAAAGCGTTCGCGGCGATCTTCGAGAGTTATATCGATCGAGACAACTCCACTTAAAACGAAAAAAAAAGCGAGTCAAGTTCCACGGTCGAGTCGTCGTCGCGTCTCTCCTTTATCCAGGACGAGACGAGAATCGAACGAGAACTATTTTATAAAACTGTACTCGTCGTTTATCCCGAGGATTCTCTTTCTCTCCAACCTTTTTCGACCTTTTACGTATATGGCGTTACGTATGTTACCGATTCACGTCGCCACACACTTTTCCAATCTCTCGGTAGCATCGTCACTACCCCGGCAATCGCATTTTCCCAGAGAGGCTGGTACACGCGTTTTACTCACGGTTGTGTAACATCGGTCGTATACTTATAGGTACAAAAGTCATACACACGTGTGCACTATGCACCTACGGACGATATACATATATCGTACGTTTACTTGGATATATATGTATACATAGGCATGTACATTGTTCGAAGATGTATGTGTATTTTTGTAGTGTGCATTAACACACGTACATACGCGTACGCAGCTCAATACGGATATAATCGTTTGACGCAGTTGTGTAATGTGCCTCGGAACTTCCACATAAGCTCGAGTTCCATCATCAGTGCGGATCCAGTCGAGCGCCGCGGGAGTCGCGACTTGAATTCGTTGGCGCGCGCCCGCTCGTGTGGGTATGTGTATGGGTGTGTGTGTGTGTGTGTGTGAATCCTCGTCATCGTTGTCGTTGACTACGTTAGAGAGATGTACGAGGGGTTTCGGAGCTTAAGACTTTTTCGTACGTCAGTCGACGATGAGTCCCGTGACATCTCGTGACCGGAGACGGATTTTTTAATATCGTTGGATTAATTTAATTTTTTGTAGGGTGAAATTTTTATTTTTTTGATTAATCGGGTTAATTGGCTGGGAGAATATTGTCGAATAATAGGCGATCGTTAAACGTAGTAGGAGTCGTCCGAATTGTTGATGAATTTTGTCGACGGTGGAGAATATTGTTTCGGTTGACGATGAAAATGCTTTGACGAGGTGTCGTTGCCGATGTGATTTCCGCTGTGTATATGGTGAATGACGACAATAGGGAGGTGGATTTGCGTGTATGGGAGTGTACGTTGCATTTCGAGCCGTCCGGTTGGCAATGTGATTGACCGCTCGAGAGCTCACTAATGACGAATCGGGCTTTTGTTTATTGTCGAGTAGCTTCGAGAGGTGGTGCAATTTTGTCAAATTTACCAATTCGTCGCTGTTGGGAAGAAAAATATTTCGGCTGGGTTGTTGGCAAAATAAGTCGAAGTGTGAATTAAATGTACAATTGATAGAATTTATTAAACAGAAATGTTTTTGAAATTTCGATCTCTTGATTTTTTGAAAATTATTTAATATTTTGTTCGATGCGAAGAAAAAGCTGTAGTGATAAGGTTTTTAGAATTTCAACGCGATTGAAAAGTGATATTGAAAGAAAACGAAGCATGGGCGTATTTAAAAATGTAGGAGGGAATACATGACGTTATGTAAGAATTGATTACTACCAGAAATATTATTCTTATTCGAAAGTCTATCGAGAGATTTGTCATTATTTTACACATCAAAATTGTTCTGAAAAATCTTGCGATCAAAAAAATTGTAGTGCCATTTTTAAAGTTGTACAGGTACATCACTTACAAAAATTTATTATTGAGAAAATAAAACTTTTCAACGCGTATGAATATTTTCAAAAATAACTGTCGTCACGTAAAAATTATTTTTATCAGAGATATACCAAGAAAAATTTCAATTAATCCATGAATAATTTTTATCGTTATAAAGAAACTCGAGGAAAAATCATGTTAAACAAATCGCAGCGAAGTTTTCAATTTCTTATCGATTGTTCGCTCATTAAAACTTACAATTCAAGAAATAACATTTAAATAAATACAAGAATGAGAAAAATAACGTAATCACGTAACAACATTTTTTGTTATCAGTAATATGCCTCGCTGATTTTTTTTCCAACACAATCACAAATGTCTTGTTGCTATAAAAATTGTCCCGAAGAACAAAATAT
This sequence comes from Netelia inedita, assembly GCA_964017225.1. Taxonomy (NCBI): domain Eukaryota; kingdom Metazoa; phylum Arthropoda; class Insecta; order Hymenoptera; family Ichneumonidae; genus Netelia; species Netelia inedita. The sequence continues at coordinate 11,838,455 of OZ024923.1, forward strand.
TAGCTTCGTACGTTCGCGTCAGTCGCAGTGACTCTGCATTTTCAATTCTAATAAACAAAACATGTGCGCGGTTTAATTTTTTTATTAACATTATTCTCAAGGGATTAAATAAAATTGCACGTGCCAAGATGATCGTTGCACAGCGTTAAGACTCTTAGCGCGCGTAGTGCCGAGCAGGGCGTTAAACGATTTGTTAAACTGGGGCAGGGCATCTCGCGCGTGTAGATCAAGGAAGGCGCGAACGAATAGTCGCGTTTGCGTAACATCGCGGCTCGCAATCGCCGGTGGCACAGAAATAAGGCTCTATGCATTATCTAGCATGTGTTGTCATTATGGAACACACACTTACATTCATATACAAACACACTCGCAACACGCGTTAAAAAATAAAAGATATATATATATGTGAATTATACGCGCCGAAAGACGATTCGCAAAGAGCAAAATAGTCGCTCGTTAAGTCGAACATTAAACAGAGGCACGATTTACCAAGAAAAAGAATCATCGCTATATATCATGCAGCAAGCATATACACCTGCGAGGCAAAGTTTCGCGGTGGTCTTCTACGATGCTCCGGGGCTTTTGCAATTATATATTTTCTGCGTATAATCAACTGTGCGAAAAATCGAAGAAACTATTTTTGTTCTTGTTTTTAACTATAAAGATGTTCCGGATACTTGTAAATGGTTTCGGAGTCGTTAAGAATAATTTTTAAATAAAACAAAAAATAGAAAACGGTTGAATAAGCTTGTAACGTTTATTTTGTTATTTTGGTTGGAAATTTAATTATAGAGATAGTGATTGAAACGAGAACAACAGAAATGATAGTTCGTATTAATGATTTATGAAATATAACATTTTTATTCGTTCATAAGAATTATTATTTCTATTCTTCATATTTCAATGACGATCTTGTTAATTTAATTGCAAATAGAAAGAATTAATTAAATTTTAGGTTCTTTCAAAATTTATTGTTAAAGGATTTTAAAGAATTTAAATTCAATCCAACATCGTACAAATATCTTTACTTAAAGGATTTAATTTGATGTTCAAATTTAGCTAAAAAACTAAACTCTATACAAAGTTTAGATGTAACGAATTTTTATTCATTCCTACAAGTTATTATTTCTATCGCTCGAATTTAAATCACAATCGATATAATCCAATTTTCAATCTCAATAATAAAATCGGTTTAATAAAAAATCAATTTTTACTTAATAAGTATCAAATCATCCATACGTATATACATAAAGTATATCAATCGAATCAAATACATTCCCAAGACTAATACGAATAACGGAGCTCACGCTCCACATAATTACCAAGCCCTTCAACTCAAGCCGCTGAAATAAGGTCATCTATTCACGAAACTCTTATTTAGACATTATTAACCCGAGAGCCACGAAGGGTTAAACTAATTTTTTGGAGCGTATGCGCCGTTACCTCGGATTAGTCTCAAACGTATCACGTTTAAGACGAACGCACTTCTAATACACTAGATCCTCGTCACAACTTCATACGACTCAAAGACTTACACGAATTATTACACTCTACAAATTCTCTAACACAAATCCAGCTTAAATTTCCATCGATCATGATCAACCACTGGAATAATCCTCACGATCCAACAAAGATCTAGATCCACTTTATCCCCCCTCCTCATTCTCTATAAACTTCAATTAGACGCGGATAAATTCGGATCGGTGAATATCGGTGTTAGTATTTTTTTTGTGCCATGTTTCATTTTGCATAAATACGTTATGGAAGAGAAGCCCAGAAACATTTTTTGAATGATTGTAAAATTTGGTAAAAGATAGGTCTGCTCGTCGTGGTCTCATCAAACGATTTTGATCGTGTAGACATTTTTCTCGCTTTCTTTCGCTTTCTTTCTCTGTCAATTCATTGGTTAAATGTGTGCGCGAGTTTCTATAATATACCAGACTCGGGCAACTAGTTGGCTCAGTAAGCTCGACACTGTTCTGTTGGTTACGTCTCTTGGACTGTAACACCGTGCTTCGTGAAACGAGACGCGTGTTATTCACTGTCCATTTGTGTGTTTGTGCGATGTTTATGTGTGTATGTGACGTGTGGTCTGCTGCTGGAGCACCGCAAGGTAGCCAAGCCCAGCAGCAGCAGAGAACACGACGTGTGTACCGGAGAGCGCACCTGTCGGAATGTTCATGACGATCGGACGGAAAGACGTCGTTGAAATTCAATCAGCCGTTATCTCGTATTGCTCTTGCTACGTGTTACATATACAGATATATAAATGTGCTCGGAGATATAGTTCCAGGACACTGGAAGCGAATAAACGTTTCAAAATAACGTCAAAATGCTCCGAAACATCAATCAAGTCGATAACAATTTTTTAAACTAAGATTTTGCTTATTTTTATCGGACGTTTTTTCAATTATTTATAGACAAATTTCCTGTCTTCGGATTATTCAATCTCCACATGTGATTTGAGTATTCTGTTGTGTATTCACTAGCTAGCTACTTTTTTTTATTCACTAGGGAATTGTTCGGTTGTTCACGCTAGAATCCTTCTTCCGGGGATTGTTTTCACATCATAGAAAAATTTAGTGTATGTAAGGTTTAATGTTCATGCAAACTCTCAATCTAGGGATTATTTTACTTTATAGCGGTGCGTGTACAGAAAATCCTTTTCTGTCAACTATTTAACCAGACATTACACTTTAAAATTATTTATAACGGATCGAGATTGTAATAATGAATATTTACGCTCGCTAGGGAATTTATTGTTATCTTGCGTTCTGATATTTTTAACATTTTAAAAACTTAGACTACATGGTCGTTTCTAGTGTCCTTGAATCTAATAACGTATATATCTATATTTGAATATTTAACATTGATCTCCGAACAAAAGAGATAGTAAGTATTTTGATACTAAATGTTCGCGAACCTCGCTTTAATCAGGTGTTCGTTGACGATCGACGACTCATCGGAAATTTGTCGAGGAGACTCGGTGAACAATGAGAAAATTATTTCTCGTAGTGAAACGCGTCGTATCGAGAATTTGTCTCGACGGACAGATCCGAACGAAACTTGTGCGGAGAAGTGACTAATACTAAGAGTGGGGGGGAAGAGGACAAAACGAGAATAATATCGACGAAGTAACGCTCCGTACGCATCACTAAATCTATTTGAACAAGAGGACTCGTATCTTCGATATACATACGAAAAACTTGGAGAGAGACGCCGTCTAACTCTCCTCGACGTCTCTATATCGCCGTTATCGTCTGCGGCAAACATTGCACCGCAGCGAAGAAGTGTTTAGTGTAATAAAAAAAAAAGAAAATATTTACCCCGAACAAAATTCTGGACGAAAGGAAAATGTGTGTCGACGATGAAAAACGTGCGTGATAAAGTCGATGGCGCATCGTCAGTTCGGTGCACGTAGTGAACGGTGAATATTTCGACGAGAGACGTTTCTACAAAAATAACCAGAGATACGAATATTGGTGAAAAATCCAGTTTTATTTCCTGATTTGGCCGATCTGATTACAATTCTGACCAGTTACGTATGCGATATCTACATCCAGGAAATCGCCAAGGCCCCCACCGGTGCCAGTGAGAGAAAAAAAATCGCAGTACGACATACATATATATATTTGCTCTCGTACGAATATCACTGATCGAGGGCGCGTGTCAAACGTGCGTGCGAGAGTCACATGCCGGTGTCGCTCGAGCGTGTCTCTCGATGCCATTTGCTGCCCGAGAGCGCGAGTTTTCGAAACACGTTTTGTTTCGAACGGTTCGATCGAATGCACGTATATATAAACACAAAGTGTACGAAGTGTGTGTATCGTAACGATGAACGAGAATCTCGAACGGCGCTTATGCCACTGCCGTTTCTACTTGGACCGATCGAGTAGTTTTCCAGCCGGTGCAACGGGACCGAGATAGATCTTCAAGCGGAATCGAGAATCTCCAAACGTCTCGCACAATACGTTTTACCGATATATTTATTATAACGTGATTGTAGCGTATGATTAACTGTATCCGGTGTTAGAGAGTGTTACAGGAACTAGACAAAAAATGAACAGAAAGTTTCAAAAGTAATTATTCGGAAGTGGAAAGAGTTAATCGTGGTGACCGCGATCATCATCGCGGCGAGGGAAACGACCAACCGCGCTGAGGAACGATCGCGATCATAATCCGTGGTGTATAATGAAAGAGGTCAAACAGGCGTGGACCTCGCTTCTGTCATCGAGAAACTTGATGACGAGCGGTACCGTAGCCGCGACCGCTAACTCCAACGGCAGTGGTAACAGCAGCTGCAACGCAGGTAACACCAGCTCGCGAGCAACGTGGTACGATGCACCGACCCCTGTTATAATACACGGTCATAAATTCCACGACGACGAGATGGATAATTCGGGAGATAAGATCTTTCCAAGATCGGCTGATAATTGTCAAAGTTCGGTGAGAGATATGAAAAAATCGATCGAATCCGCAGTGTCGAAGGAATCGTTGTCGAATCGAAGAAACAGTAAGGATTCCGGTATAGAAACCATAGCGTCGTTGCGCCGTACGTTTCTCGATGAATTTCGAAAATCCAATATCGTGGATGAACCCATCGCGAACAGCAGGGAAGAGACGAAGGACGATGCGTCGAACGTGATTCAAGGTCATCCAAGATCAACCACGGTAAGCGGTGTCGGTGACGTTAAATTGACGATTTCGAGTCCTCGGGCCGAAGATGTGGTGAATTCGCATCTGCCAGGAACGAACGAGGAAGTTCTGTACCAGAATAATGTTGAGGCCGCGTTGAACAGCTTGAGTAAGGTCTGTGCAAAGGAACTGGACATCAGCGTAGAGTCGACAAATTCGAGGAAACCCGCCGAGATTGACGATTCGGAGGACTACGAGAACAGCAAGCTCTCCGACGATGACGCGGATGGAAGTATCGGGTTTGAGAGACGAAGAAGAAGACGAAGAAAGAGCAGCAGTGGCAGCAGACGTCACAGTTCGAGTGTAGAACTTACCGCGATGACGACTGTTAAAACGGACGAGGAAGGGGTGCCAACGATAAGCTTCAGTTTTATGCACAAGGAGGAAAATAACAAACCGTACCTCTGCGATATTCCATTGATCGATGATGATGACATCGCCACTGGGCTGGGATCAGCGGAACAACTTGACCGAGAACAATTGTACGATTTTCCAAAATCCCGACCGGTCAAACGCGTTTTAGGCGATAGTGCTGATCGTGTAGATAAGGAACAGGAGAGCAACTCGGGGGAACTCAATAAAGTCGAAAAGAAGCCGGAGGTGGAGCTTCCAGTAAGGAGACTCTTGGGGGATGGGGGTGCCAACCCTAAAGCGACGTCACCAGAGGATCAACTCTACGATTTTCCGAAGAATCACGCCATCAATGTGTTGCCTGAAAGTAAAAAAACTACCAGGAACGAGCTTAGTGATGAGACAGGCTTGACAAGGTCACCCGGGTCCAAGTGTTCTATTCATGACGAGGAAGGCGACGAGGAGAGATTGTACGAATCACCGATAGACACGAAAAACCTAACTCTAACAGCCCGGACACACTATGCCCCGAATCACTCCACCTTAGAGAAGGACCAGGAAGTCGAGGGAAAACTGGACAAGGGCGATTCGCGACGTCCTCGGGATCAGGTCAGAAGAACTTTCCGGTCATTGAGATCAGGCAGGAGTGTCCCGAGGATAGAGCTTATAGAACCTGAGAGCCCGAAAGGGATTCAAGCCTACTATTCCGACCCAGAGTGCCAGGATGGATCAGGAAACATCGACGGATCGGACAGTGAAGAAGGTTACAAGGGTCGCAAACATCATCGTCGTCTGGGCAAGGCATGGGGTAAGATGAGAAGTTGGCTGAGGGAAGAAAAATCACGTTTCGGTGAGGTCGTTAACAGACACGCGAGGATGCAGGCCGTTGGGGCGCATCGATCTGGAAAATCGGAGAATGGCACGACTCTGGGCAGTCGTACGGGTTCCTACGATCTAGCCGAAGCTAGAACTAGGGAGCTCGGCTCCATCACTCGCGTGGAAGAATTTGGGCTATCCTCGGTATCGGAGGAAGGCAATGCCTCTGATTCCGAGAGAATCGAGTGGACCTCCTACGATCTAATTCCCGGTGAAGAGGGTGGGTCTGCTTTGGAAATTAGGGACCACGAGGATGATGACCCACAGAGCAAAGATCGCCGTAACAAAAGGAACAAATTTGACTATTCACCGAACGAGTCACCGGATGATGAATTGGCTTCGGGAAGATCGAAAAAGTTATTGACGGCGGATAACGTATTTCGGGGTGCGGGAATGAAGTTAACTTCGATTTCGTTCAGTGCCGACAAATTGTGCAACGATGAGGTCAATGAAGATGGAACGAATGGTATCGTCGGTCGGAGGGACAGCGAGCAAACGACCACGACGGCGACCACGACGAGAGATCATGTTGGGAAAGGTGGTCTGATTAAGAGGAGAATGCTGGGGTCAATCAGGGGGTTAATGGCTTCCACTCATCTCCTTCAGCAGCACGAGTTTGACGAGGTAGCTAAACTCGACCACAACTCTCTCTCTCTCTCTCTCTTTCTCCCTCTCCCTTTCTTTGCTATGTATATGCGAGTTCTTTCATTTAGTTGATACGAGGAGAGTTTACTACGTAGATGCGTATTACGTGCTGACTATTCGAGCTCGTTGCGGTTTGTGTCCCTAATGCATCATAAGTGTGTTCGTTCTTCATTCCTGCTCGTTTTCGTGCATGTATACTTGTTTTGGAGAAATATCCCATCGTTTCAGATAACTCTTGAAGTTTTGTTGAATTATTAATCCGAAAATTACGTTACAAACTACTCCAATGAATGAACGTTTTGTGGTTATTGCCGGCATATGGACAATCAACAGAATCTTGAAAACGAATCTTTTCCAGATCGTCTTGTGCTGATTTTGAAAGTGAAAGTTACCAGAGTTCGGTCATTATGAAAGGGTTAAAGGCCATTTTGACCGATTACGTATTAATTGCATTTCAAAATAGATTTATTCGATGTATATGAAAATTTGGTTATACAAATTATTTCAGAATACCTTTGAATCAATCTAACTGATCCGCAAATTACATCACACATAAATTGTATTCGATTGGAATAAATTTCAGGGACAGAGCTTATTTTTGGGAAATAAATGTTCAGTCGTCTGGAAAGACCGTCCTGAAAGAAAATTAAGTTTTTTTCAATCAACAATTCATCAATCATTTTTAATAATAAATTACGAGGTGGCGAACGGAAATATTGAACAATTTGCGTCCCCTCGATCCGATTAATCGAAAAATAGAATATACGTGGGTGTTGATCAGATAATCAGAGCACATAGTACGCTGTAACCGTTGATATTCCCGTTAATGGATGAGATCACTCGATTTGCATGCCGTAAAGTGTTACAATCTGGGCTCTGTCGTAATGTGCGACCATCCAGGGTCATTTCGAGGTTTAAAAATGACTAGATCATTCCGAATGACGAAAGTGGCGAATTATACCTACCGTAAAAAAAATCTAGTAAAATGTGGATTTTACATCGCAAACCGTAACCGGTGAATGCACTTGGAAACAAAAATAGACGATAATACCGGGAGAAGTTGTTGGCTTCGGGCGATCGGAGTTCTACGATTCGATCGGTTATAACAATTCACGGGAATAAATCAATTTGATAGAACGGGGCGAATATAATGGTTGCATTCGAAATTAGAGAGTCGCGGTTCTCACCGGGCTATACGATGAAATTTAACTATTCTCACACAACGGACTCAACAACTTTACCGTTTGGTCTCTGTATACATACAAGTCTGTTATGGGAACTATGAAATAGTATACCGATAGTATACAGCAACGATCCGAGACGATCGTGAAGTGGTCTCTGCTTATCCCGCAACGACGATATTCCTCCAACTATACGTACATCTAAAAGCAGCCGTGGTGCAGGTAGAACCGAGTTGCGCTGCATAAGAGGTCATTCGATTCGTGCTGCGGTTAGGCGGTTCGAGTTACGCCACGAGAAAATATTCTTTAAGAAAATTCCTTAGTCAGTGCGGATCGGCCTATCGCCATATGAACCACTAAATATATGTATATTTAGATATCATTATATTCTTGCACCTATCGCGCATACTTGCATCTTGCACTTATGTGCATAGATGCAACACTCGTAAGTTACTTAATACGCGTTACGTCACTGATCAAGCGTATATTCTCGTTTAATTGTTATTCGTGACAGGATCTAATTAAGACAGTCTCGATCGATATAATTTTCTTTTTCATCTTAAAGGACGCGATCATATTTTGATTGCATAGATTTTGATTGCACTTTTGAAAAATAATGTTTCGTTTAGGTCGATTAATCTTCTTGTTTATTTCAAAAATTAATTTTTAATGAAGACGTTCCGTTTTTTGATTCTATCAAAAGCGACTTGGTTACTTTCAATGCAAAAAGTTAATTTTTTATTACATTTGACAGATTAATTATTTTGCGAAAATATTCGATGAGGTAATAACAAAGTTGAGTTACGGGAAATAATGTCTAAGGAATATTTCGTAAAAATAAAGCCATTTTTCAAATTTTATTGAAAACCGTGCATTTTTATTATCGTCACTTCCACAATGATGATATATGTATTCATTTAAAATATGGGGCGTTGATATGTTCTATAATTGACTATAATAATATGTATATTTTGGTACGTCGGTGAAAACGTGTGTGGCACCGATCTTTCGTTTTAATTTTGCAATGTATCGTGCGGTCCCGCCGCGTAACTCTCCGTTTCACGATAAAAGGGAGACCCCGAAGTATCTCGCACCGGTCACCGAGAGGAAAACCCGTTTCGAAAACTTGTCTCGAATATTCATGAATCAAAATGAGCAAATCGCCGGATAAAATCTTATCCCAGCGCAGCTCGATGTTTCACGCATGTAAACAAGAACACCAATATTTTATCAAAATATCGATAATGACGATGAAGACCTTCGAAATAAAAATATATAAATCATTTTACCCGCTATCAAAGCCGAAGGCGAAAGTAGATAACTTCGCGTGTACCAAAATCCTCTTCTAAAGATTTTCAAATTAAAGAAAAAACAAGGTAATAATTTTCTGCCTCGTTCCAAAAATTTATACACGAAAACAACATTTTAAACAAAAAAAAAGAAAACATCATTTTGAAAAATCTCTGCAAATTCGAATTAGCATATCACTTATTAACGATTTTCGATAAAAAATATAGGCTTTTTCTTAGACGAGGTAAAATATCAAACGCATGAGCGTTTTCGCAAATAAATTGGATATAAATGCCAATCTCCCAGGGTTTTTAAATTCTTTCAAAAATTCACAAAAGTTTCAAAACAAATTTTAATCGACGAATCTTCAAATATTTTCTCCCCTCCAATAAATTACATCGATTATTGTCAATTTCAACATCAATCATAATTGCTTAAACACACCGACACCAATACTTCCCTAACGATTTTCCCACGACAACAAAGTATCCTCGATAACGAGGCTAAATACACCAAAACGTAATGTTTAATTAATCGTTTCATGTTAAAAAAAAAAAAAATTCCCGATATCTGGCACAATTCTGTATACATTCAACGCAAATAGCACGCTGGTCTTGGGACGAAAATAATAGAATACACATATATAACAACGTAATTTGCCTTGAACGAGCAATTCATTCGTCGTGAAGAGCACGCGCGATCATCCTCTCCTTGAATACGCGTCTATACATATATACATATATGTGTGCCTCTCTTGAGCTTCAATCACGTTTAGGTATAGCGTGGAAAGTGTGGGAAAGTTGCGTGGTGAAAATACACCGAGTCGTTTATCGTAGGCGATTCGCCGTGCACGTCTGTACGTACCACCCCACCTGTATACTTACTATTTATATATATGGAAGATACGGAGACTTAACGTGTACGTAGGAAGAATCTCCCGCGTTTACAACAAATACAACCATGACCGATAAAGCAATGCCCCCTCAAAGATTCCCTTGGAGATATACAGAGCTAACACACTTGTTGATACGGACACCTACGTATATATATATATATACGTATATATATATTTATATGTATATATACATAGCTATATTTCACCTGCCGAGCATAGAACAACGGACGTGAGCATTATACATATGTATATATGTATTTGTTTATATATATATGTATACATGGAGAAATTGTAATATTTCAAGAACGTGTGGGGTAGGCGAAATGAAGTGCGAAAGAAAGTACCCAGCAAGCGCCCGACGGTGATTTATCGCTTGACCGTAGCGCGACGCTTATATGTGTATATATCGTGCACTGGACAAACAGAGAAAACGAATTGCCCCATTGTACAAAAATGTTTATATGACCGAAGAAATAATGTATAATTTTGAGCTATAAAATTATTCGTGCGAATAGCGTGGCGAATTCGACGAATCGCTGGTATAATTTTTATGGAAATTTATGATGGGTTTCCGCGATCGTTCGGAATGGCGGATATATTTGAGCTACATATGAAATAATACGGATGTTTTGTCCGTTGACGCGATAAATAAGAAATTTTTAATTTACCAATTACGATTTTTCGAATTTTTAACGCGCTTAAAGATTTATGGAAGGTTTTTTAATTTTTTAAATAATCGATAATGTTTGTAGATTTATAGGGAACAAATCGTCGAAAGAGGGAAAGATGGTATATAAAAATTATCATACTGATTATTATTAAAAGACCAATCGTCATAGGTTCAACCTTAAACTATTCAGAAAATTTTTTTTTTTACTATTTTCACCGTGTGGAAAATGTTTTGTAGAAATAAAATAAAATAAAAAAATACAAACCGATAAAAAAATAACGCTAATTAAAAATGCGCGAATCAGAATGTTGCAGGGCCTCGAGAACGCGTGCAGTTTTCATAGCGTAACAGCACTATATTGTTCCACTTTTTATAAAACATATTCAATCTCATAGATATACGATTTGATCACGTATCATGATAAAAATAAATGTATATTCGTGCAATATCACGTTCTACCGTATTAGTCGTTCCGGTTTCGAGTGAGATCGAAGGTCGGACAATCCGTCGTTCGAAAACAGCACGAAACTGGCGGGGTGAAATCTCGCAAAGTGCAATTAGTAATATCTCGCGTGCGTTCGAGCTATACAGGCCTGTGTGGTTAAAACGCGTGGAGCATAAATGATACGCTCAAACTGTATATACCTTACGTGTATTGTAATCGGCAGAGAAAGTGGGAAAGATATACCTTCTTCTGCTTCATCTTTTCATTTATGTTCCTCTTTCTCTCTCTCTCTCTCTCTTTGCCTCTTTCTCTTTGTCTCTTTCTCTTTCGTTTAGCGTTAAATACACGGTACGAGCGTGTGACGAAACGAAACTCGAGATTCGTGTTCCTTTCTGGCCCGCATCTTATTGTTAGACCATTGTGATGTTATCACGGTACGCAGTTTTGCCACTCGAATGCATCCGTTTCGCACAAGAATGAGAAATTTGTCCTGAATTTTTTTGATCACTGGATCGTCTAAAAATTTCTTTTCAAAAGTTGAAAAATTAATCGTAAAAACAATCATAATAATAATAATAACGATATTACTAATGGCGAAGAGTAAACAAATTGATCATTGTGTTACTTTTTAACAAAGTTATCGATGACTTTTAAATAATAACAATAATGATAAGAAGAATAACAATCATAATAATAATAATAATAATAATAATAATAATAACAACAATGACACCAATAATAAGAAGAAAATGAATTTTCAACACTTTCCTTTTTCAGGAAACTGCCGATTATTTATGATCCACAAAAATTGAGTACCTACCTTATATTTTTATTGCGTACCTACATATTTTATTCGATATATCGTTATTATCGTTACTATTGTTAGCATTTTTTGTTGCTTTGATGCAGGTACGGAGAACAAGATCGGCAATTATTTCAATTATATTAATAGGGAATGGTGATTATTCTGAAAATTGCCCAGAGAGACTCTTTTCGCGTGACATTGCAAAGTTGGACACGATGCCGTTGGCGCTGGTAAAGGCAAAGAGAAGACTGGCCTTGTCTTGCCTCTCTCGCGTGTTTTCAGCTCGTAGAAAGTCTCGTCCACGGAAACGGCCAGACTCTCGTTCTCTCGAGGCACGAGAGAATAAGTTCCGTTCGGAATTTATGATCGGTTCATACGTCCTAATATCGGTGGGATGTCGTGGAAGAAACAATTTTGCGCCAAGGAGGAAAAAAATAACTGGACGAAAAAAAAAATTCTTTAATAAAACTTCGACCCACCGCAACCTTTCACTTTTTCGATGAGACTTGCTTTATCAATCATTCGATTCTTTTGTGCTCGTTATACGTGACAAAATATTCGTTGCTCGCTTAACGAGAAGGGGTTCTTTTTTTATTTTCGCTATCGTGTCTTATCGGTTCGGCTCGGTAGCACGAAACTTATTCACGACAACGAATTTCTTCATGTTGATTAAAAAAAAAACTGTAAGTGAAAGAGAGATAGATAGAGAGACGTAGCGAGAGAGTCATGCTCGGATAACGCTCGCGTTTCGTGCGACAATTTTGCTCAGTTCTCGCGGCAAGAACCGACTACAGTCCGATTACAGTTCTTTGTATAATTGTCGAGTGGTTCTCGTAGCTATCCTTGCCATACAAGTACCGAGATGCTGCTGTCGACTCTCAGTCAGCGATCCCACACAACCGCAAGAGAAAAAAGAAGAAAAAGATGACATAAAATGAGCTGGGAATATATAGTATGGAGATCTAGGTAGAATTCTACAGTAGAAGTTTGATTTAAGAAATCACTAAAATTTGAAGAGTCTCGACGATATCTTAGCCGGTTATCTCGTCCCATGGATCTTTGATTTTTTTTTAATTTTGAAGTTCATCAAAGAACGATTTTTGAAGATTTCGATCTACATACTTTTTCAATTTGTGGGTTTAACAGGGTAGGACAGTTTTTTTATTCAATAATTTGTTCGAAAATAACGTTCGATGTTTCGATGTAGACGCGTATAACACGAAACATATAAAAATAAAGCTTGATAATGGCGCGTTAGGTGAAAACAAAATTAATCGATCTACACACGTATATAAGATCAACTCACAATGAGATTAACTCTACAACGATTAGATAGCAGTTTGCATATTATTATTTTTATCATTATTATTATTTTCTTTTATTCAATATTTTTCTGCCTACGTATTTTTGAATAATCATATTTACAAATAATTGTTGTCGTTACAATAATTATCCCAATGAAATACATTTAATATTGATTAACATACTTGAAATTATTTATTCTTCGTTTATTTATTTCGAAAAACGAATGATTTTTCACATCTTGCGTCCGTTGCTCAAGCAATTTATATAACATCGAGTTTATGTCGGAAATTCGATCCGGGAGTAATTCCAGTTTTGTGAATTTTATTGACTTATAGGAAACTATAAAGTTCCACATTTCACAATCACCGGAATCAACTATTTGCATTACGTTTAGTATACCCGAACGACCGGTTGCTCTCGGGTCATGCTCGAACAGTTTGATAAATTTATTTTCAAAAATCAAGATTGTCAAAGGCATCGAGTATTCGGATATCAATAAAATGATCAAATTGACAATTTATAATAAAGCTGTACACAGCGGTTGCCCAAGTTGTGCAATTTGACGCAACGATATGCGTTTCGACAAAAAGTGTCCGAACGTTGGTCGATCAAGATTCAAAAGTCGATCCAACAGAAATGTCAACGCAGGCTCAACTTCGAAAGTCCATTTTATTCCAAGTGGTGACGAATGTGTTCATTTCGAGTCTCGATGCTCTCGCCACAGTCGAATAGTCAAGGTGAAAGGCAGACGGAAATGCATGGTCTCCGACACCATGATACAATCCTACACGCCCGGTATACGACTCGAGAAGTTTTCTTTTTTACGGCAATGCCGTTTCTACTCAAATGCTAAATATAATACGAGCGTCGGGTGTCAGGTTGAACGTACTCTTTGAAAATCGACAGCGTCCGCCGTCGTCTCAACGGTCAAGAGTTTTACATTTTCGAATATATCGAATAACGAAATAAATCAAAATCAATAAATGAATTATAGGAAAGAATATTTTTCAAATTTGAATTATTCGCGTTTTTATTTATTTTTTTATTTTATTAAAGCACATTTTTTATTTTCACATCTTTCACCATAGATCGATTGTTATTTAAAATTTGGCGTGTGAAATTGTAATTAAATATACAAATATACGGATTATAACAATAAAATTAATTACTTCAAATTGTTTCAATTTTTAAAACAGATCGATCGTTAATTGAAAGTACAATTTATTGATATGGCTATTCGGAGATAAGCTCGATAATCACAAGTCTCTTAAACCATTGGAAAATGAAATTTCATTGATCGAAACAATTACCTCTAATCAGCGTTTTCTTATTGAATTAAATACAATATTAGATTGTGCTCAGAGGAGATTTTTTTTAACGATATAATATTGTACCGAATTACGAAAATTCTACTTCCGACTCACTATGCGTGAGTCGGATATATATCGATGAAAAAAAGCACGACGCGGTTTCACCGATTAAATTTTTTATTTTACCGTTTCGAGGATCTCCCGTAAACTTTGGCATTTCCTGGCGAGATATATCCACCATTATTATAAAAATTTCATTGCGAGACTAAAGTAAACTCTATACAATTACATACTGAAATTTCCAGTGACTAATATTTCCGGAACGTAAAAAAAAGTATTCGCGTAAAATTGATCACCAATTCGTCGCTCGCTTATCATCCTATCGGATTATCAGCGCTGCTATACGTTCAAGATAAACGAAATTCATTCTTTCGCCTCAAAATCGCGTCAGTTGTTTCTCGAACCGGAAGACGTCGCAATATTTTTGACCACTCGTTCTCGATCGTCAGTTTTTTTTTGCCACGTATATTAAACAATAATAAATCATTCATCTTAAAGACATCCAATTTAAAAAAAAACCTTGATTCTCGAATTGCTGAAAAAACTATTTTTTTAAGCTTCGAATTTAATTTTTTTTACGTACCCTTGCTTTGGTGCTCGAGTGAGGTGACAGAGAAGACCACGAATTTGCGGTTCGGGTGAAAACGGCATAGACGCGTATTCACCGAGAAAATAAATTGTCATAATTTGCGACAGCGGGACGTTAGAAATGGTGAATTTCGCGCATCACGGAGCGTGTTTACCGCTATAGAGACTCGACGGTATTGCAATCCTCAACGGAGATGCATACACGCACAGCGTGCACTTTGTCTATGCAATATTACGATGAATAATATAACTTGGAGTTTGGTGTTCATTGAAGCGTGCGCGAAAATGGAGAGCGACAGAGGGATGAAAATTATTACAACGAAATGTTATTGCGTGAAATTATACGGCGATAAATAATAATAATAATAACGAATAAATAAGGGAGAAAAATTGGAACGTCAACAACAATGTCACACAAAAGTCAGGGGTCTCTCGTGCGCTTTATCAGCCGGAGCTATCATTCATTGCTTGATCTTAATTTTGTAAATATTTATGGCTTATTTTTTTACGAATGTAATTAAATTAAAATTGTCGCATTCTCTTATCACAGGAAATGTAACGATAACGCGAAAAAGAAAGTAACGATGACATTGTTCGTTAATTTTTCAGGGAGGTCCCGGTGGTTTCGAGGACGTTCGACGATACGTGAAACAGGGCGGCGACTTTTGCAAAGAGCTCGCGGCTGTTTTGCACGAGAGGTGAGTCGTCTTATCGTAAAACGATTTTAAGATAAAAGATGTTGTGCTATTGATAGAAATTACGATAAAAAATTGGCGAGGGAAGGAAAATTTTTGGTTAATAACGTGCTTTAATTTCGCGCTGTTTCATTTTTAAAGGGCCGAACTCGAAGCCTCGTACTCCAAGGGACTCAGCAAACTCAGTGCCAAACTAACGAAAGCCTGCACCAAGGATCAAGGTACGACGAATTCTTTTTTATTTTTTATTTTATTTCTTTTTTTTTATTTCATAATGTATTTTATTTATTTATATTCATTAATTTAACTGTATTTTATGTTTTGTTCCAATTTGATACGATAGGTGGCAATGGAAGTGGTGGTGTTACCGAAGCATGGAGAAGCATCGGCGAAGAGATGGAGGCGGCTGCCGAAGCACACAGGGCGTGGGGGATCGCTCTGAGCGAACAACTCGCCAAACCGTTAAGGGTGAGTTATTTCGTATGATTATAGTTTCGAAATTATTCGTCGAGAAACGATCGATTAATGATTGACTACGAATTAAAAAATCTCGATTATCGTTCGTTGTTGTTCTTTAAACATAATTATTATAGGATTTTAATATTTCGTTGACCGGCTGAATATAAAGTTGGATTAAAAATGATTCGTTCCAATTGCCAAGATAATATACTACAATTAAGCAACTAATTACATTTAATTAGTCCACTGCGTAGACTCAAAGAATTCCAGCATGATTTTCTTAATTATATAATGCATTAATAGATTAATTAACCCTAAATTATGTTAATTAATATAATGAAATGAAGTTAATCGAATTAGATGATCGCGTACAATATGAATTTAAATACCTTGTAAAAATATTATTAACAAAATTTTTAAAAAGGAATTCCAATCCACTTTATTCCAAAATTAATTCCAATGAAACAATTATTATCGCAGTTTATCTTAAATTTATCGAAAAAAACCTTTGCTATAAATATCGATGATTATAAAGTTTTTTTTGTTGACAATTTGGCCAAATGAATAAAATTGATTTACACATAGATATTGCTAAACCTTGTTATTTCCGTTCAAGGCTGTCGTCGTGATAATCGTGGTGGGATTGACGTATAAAAAAATCGTTGTATATTCATATCATTAATCGAATCATGATATCGATCATTGGACAGGTGGGCGTCGCGGAGGCACAAGGACGCTCGAGAAAAGTCATCGAGAGCTCGGTCGACAAAGCTTCCAAGTCGTTGCTGGAATGGCGAGGCATAGCGGCGAAAAGTAAGAAACAGAGTTTCGCTTGCGCTCGCGAGAACGAGAGACTTCAGGATCTCGCGAGAATCCAGTCGATAAGTCAGAGCCAACAGAACAACAATAAAACATCGAGTCATCACATGACGGAAAAGGAGGTCAACAAACTCGAGACGAGGAGACGAAAGGCCGAGGACTCGTCGCGCAGAGCCGACACCGAATTTTACACGGTTAGCGTGAGAGCCGAAAGAGCCAGGCTCGAGTACGAGAGCACGGTGAGAAAGGGAGCCAAACAGATGGAATTACTCGAGGAGGAGAGACTCAGCGCCTTGAAGGACCTTGCCAATGTCTATCTCGCACACCTACAGGCTCTCGCACCAAAACTCCAGCAGGTAGAATTTCCAAAATTTCTCGTTTTTTCCACTGAAACGTAACGATTCTTTTTTCTTTTTTGACCCAATTTTTTTTTTCTTAATTTAACTTTCTTTTTATGCTTTTAATTTTTTGGCACAGCGAGAATGAACGTAGAGGAAGGTTTTTCTTTTCTCGAATTTAATCAATGTTGTTCAGCAAATAATCCATTTTTCGACTTTATAAATTCATCTAAAATCTAAATTATGTACTAAAGTTTGCGTCTAGATATTGAAAGTTTTTTCATGTTTATTTAATATATTTTATTAATTTCATTACCAATCGTAATATTTTATATCGTAGACAATCATAATTGTTTGTTAAAAAAATTCGCTACAAAATTTTGTTATTTTCCAAAAAAACAAAACGCATTTTCCTTTTAATCAACTTTGTAAAAATTCAAATTTGTATTATTTTGTATACATTTTTCGTATCGATGTTAATCAGAGCGCGGACCGTCTATCCTCGCCCGTACGCAATTGCAGTGTATCCCAGGACGTTGATATACTGAAAAATGTAATAAGGAGATTGGAGAGTAACGACGGTTCGAACGTCGATCAATTGCTGCCAGATTTTTACGCGGAGCATGTAACCCTAGCTATGAATCGAGAACGTCGGAAGCAATCTCTAGTGAGGGTATTGCACCTGATAAGGCAAGATCTTGAGAGAGAAAGGCGAGGCAGAGAAGGCCTGGAGACGTTACACCGTGCTTTCATCCAGACACCAGCGTTCGCAGCTGATGAGAGTACGCAGAACGTGACGGAGAAATTGCATCATGTAAGTCCATATATATTATTATTATTCTAGGTAAAGTCCTATGTATACACAGATCGAGTTAAAAAATAAATAAAAATATATATTTTCATTGCATCGCAGCTATTAATTTAAATATCATTTTTATTGGCAAAGATGCGCTCTATGTTGACGTTTCTGGAAGCAGCGAGGTACAAAGTTGGCGGTACGCTCGCCGAAGTTGAAGGTGGCAAGAGAGGAAAGCATCCCTTGGCCGAACACATTTTGGTCTCGCGTGACAAGCAAGGATTGCAACAGAGCGTTCTCAAGGTACATCGATTGGCAATATTTTGTATAGTATAGTATTTATTTCCACCTGTATGCCCTTTCGAGCCTTTACATACTCCTCTCTTACTCTTTCCCATATTTACATTTCCTTATATTAATCTATTGCTATTTCTGCTTCTTACTTCACTATTTTCCTCGTTCCCTCTCCCCCTCTCTTCTATTGGCTATTTTTCGAACTGTCTCACCACCTCACACATTTCCTCAATTAATTCCTTCCCTTCCAGTGCCTTGGCCCATCCCGTTAGTTCCGTGTCCTGTTGCTGTTCCTTCCACTGTTGATATCTCTTCGACACTCCCTCCTCCATCTGTCTTCCCGCTTCCTCACATTCCCATATGTGCTTCAGTGTTTCTTCCTCTTTCTTACACACTCTACATCTGCTATCCCGAAATCCTTTTTCCTTTTCCCTTCCTATACTTCCACATCTCATTTTTGGCAATATTTTGTAATAAATCAACCTTTTAATCAGCACGGTAACCAATTTTTCTCCATGTGGTTTCTTTTTCGATTCAAAACAAAATATTTTATCAGGAGCTCTCCGAGTTTATACAGATTTCACAATACAAAATTTTACGTTTTTTTCCTTATAACGGATATAAAAAATAATGAGATTAAAGAAATTATGCTTGTCGTGTCTTAAAATTTTACTCATGAAATGGAATTCAAAACAGACAA
Organism: Netelia inedita; assembly: GCA_964017225.1. NCBI lineage: Eukaryota > Metazoa > Arthropoda > Insecta > Hymenoptera > Ichneumonidae > Netelia > Netelia inedita. Next base: position 11,857,672 of record OZ024923.1, read on the forward strand.
CTATGGGAAATTTAGAAAATTTATTAAAAAGCGTAATTACTCGTATCATTTTTAATCAATTTATTACACTTTTGTTATATCATTTTTACGAAAATACAAATTAGATTTTTCAATATTGCAATCTTATAAAAAAATTATATTTACAAATACTTCGATTAAAAAAGAAAGCAATTTTTTCTTGAAGAACCTTCGAGATTTTATGCCCAGGACACCCTCGGGCATTATGATTTTAAAAGCGACGAATCCCGGAAAAACTTCTTTTTTTTCTTTCGAAAACGAAGTTTTTTCATTCATATTGAAATAAATGTTCATTGCAGGTCCCATCGTGGGCAAAGAACGAGTCGTTCGAGTTCCCGGAGGTTCAAGAAGAGCTGGAAATACATCTGACGAAGGATCACGAGACCGAGAGGCGCGACTGGGTCGACAGAACAGCGGGTGATGGAAATTCGGAAAATCCACCGGACGAGGAGGATTTCAGTGATTTCGACGAGTTCAGTAGCCAATCCGAGGACAATAATAATCAGGAGGTCGAAATGGCCGATATGACGGATAAGGTCGACAGAAACGAGCAGTGCAGGGCCATATATCAGTACTCGGCGAATCTCAACGACGAGCTGAGTCTGACACCCGGTGATCTGATTACGATTCACGAGAAACAAGCCGATGGTTGGTGGATCGGCGAATGTTCCGGAAGAACCGGCATTTTTCCTGCCACTTACGTTCAACTTATACATTGAACGGAAAAAACACGATAAAAGTATAAAAACAAAAACAATAACAAGAAAAAACGAAGAAAATAACGAAAATTCATAAAATTTGATTTCGTCGATACCAAGAGTACTTGCTAGGCGAGTGTACATACAAGTTAGTGTATATTTCGTCACAAATTTACAAGTGCCAATCCCTCAGGCGATTCGGCCATGCAATATGAATGTGAAAACAAAAATCAATCGTTCGACGCCATTTCAGACCTCAAAGTTACAATTTTTATGTTCAATCGAGGGTCGAGAATTTAGTGTCGAATTTTGTATCTCACGAGACTAGTTGGCGAGGCTCGATTGATCGGCAAAGAGAAAAATACCATAGATCGTAAAGCATTGAATATTAGCTCGTTATTTCGATCTATTTTCTCATTTACGTGTCCATAAAAATTTTTTAACGTCGAGCTAACAAAAACGACACTGTCGCGTTTGATTCAAATTTTGACGAGAATAATTCAGGCAAGAACACGTGATCGAATGTAATGGATGTAAAAACTTAGTTCGTAAACGATGAATGACTCGAGAGTCAAATTTCAATATTGCGATTGATTTATTTTATTTTTTCGTTTACAATAATTACTTACGGAATTTTGCAAAATATAATAATTCTCGAACAATCGTGTCTACGAAACTCCGAACGATATTTGTATTATTTTCTGTCCTTCTCTCTCTCGCTCTCTCTCTCTCTCTCTATCTCTTTTTCTTTCTGTTTAAGTTTCACTTTCTTTGTATCAGAAGTGCGAGAAATTTCGTTCTTGACTATCGACTATATTGTGTAAATTCGTTATCGATCGATACTTGATAAAACGAAAGAAAAAAATAAGCGGTACCAAATGATGCATGTTGTACATAACGATTTATTAATTGCGAATGTATCGGATTGTAAATAGGCTTATATATCCGTACGAGAGAATGTTTGATTATTTAAAAAAATAACAAAAATTGAAAAAAGTGAATCAATATCTGTAAGCGGATCGAAAAAATTGAAGAAAAAATAAATAAAAAACGTTTGTTTACGGACGATAATAAAAAATTTATCTGGTCATTATTTTTTCGTATATTGTGCACGTTGTTGTATTTGTATTTTCGTCATTGCACGTTTGAAGAACTGGTTATCCTTTTGCGTCGGTGTTTTTAGGGAACCATACGAGATTCGTAGACCAACTGATCTTCTCGAATGGATCGAGTCGATGGATGATCTATCGACGATCGAAGTTTTTTCGTTCCGCCAACTTGGATTGATCGATCGACGATTTTTCGTTACACAAACTCGACGGTTGTGAAATCCAGCAATTTGTTGGATCAAGCGTGCTGCAACAATGGTTTCAGACTCTTCCTCATCGCACGAGTAAACATTATTAATATATTTCGAACTTGCACTTTGCATCGACATATTCGACAATCGAGGTCGATGTAATTCGTTCGATGAGAAAACCCTCCATTAATTACAAATCTCTTGAACGAAAGATCAACGAAACTACTTAATCATAGCCCATTTGTGGCGAATAGATGGCGATAAGGCCATGATAAAATAAAAAGAAAATTTCGAATGCAAACTGGCAAGATCTGAGCTCTGTGCGTGAGACTTATGTCTCACGGCCGTGTAGCCCCCAGCTAGGGAAGATTCGTTCTTCCCGAGGTTGTTTGACCGCGTTCAGGTATTGATATGCCTGGTAATGAAGGTCCAGCGTGCGCGAGGAAGCCGATGAGCTGAATCGTGGCCGTTTTGGCTCGAGCGCAGATTTGCACAGCTGTCATAAGAAGCAATAATTTGATAAAAACTAGAAAAGAAAGTGAAAATCGTAAGATCATATCGGCATCTGTTAACGATCAATAAAAATAAATGCAAGCTCTGTTTAAAAACAAATTGTACTCGCGTAGCAGCTAGCAACCGTGTGTTTGCTTGACCAGGGATCAGAATCAGTCTGACCTTCGCAGATAAAACACCAAAATAAAAATTATCCCGATCCCCAAAAATTGTAAATTCCTTCTGTCGCTTACACCATTTGTAAAGTATCGATTTTTTTAAAAGCACATTTCGATATTTTTAAAAACTGTAAGAAGCGATTTGTATCGCCCGCGAAAGCAGCGGTACGACGGAGGGGAGATCTCGGTGTGGTGGCGGGGAAAGTCGGCACCACGCTGCTCATGAGAGAGCCTTGTCCGCCTAGTCCTCTTTGAAGATCCATCCGGATCCATCTACGAGAACTCTCGCCAAGACATCGCGCTGGAACTATTATCCTGCCTTCCGAAAACCGAAGGATCCAAGAAGTCGCTCGATCCCGTGCCTGTAGCTCTATTCTGTAACTCGTTGTGAGAATAACGATTCAGAACGCTATCGTTACGATAACGAATTTCGTTACGTGTAATGACACTCCCATAACGACTGTGCGATTCTGTAACTACGAATAGCGATGCTTCGACGTTACCGCGGTACGATTCTGCAACTACGAATAGTAAGCGACGTGATATTGTATAACTCGCTATGCTGTCGTTATGAACTTATAACGACAAGTTTCGTTTCGTTATTTACCGAGACGTTATTATGACAACTGTCATTTTGTACACTACGTTTAGCGAGTTATTTGGTTATCCATATTCAAATTCGTCGGTAAGGTATCGATATGGCTCGAGCGGATAGCGAGCCTTGGCGACCCCCTCGATATGCGATAAGGACCATTATGACAGAACCTCGTAAATTATTAACCTTTAATATGCGCTCAAAAAACTAACAAATAATTAGGACGGTTGAAATAACAACTAAGTAAGTAAGTTCGATTTCGTACTAATTAACAATTATCCTATAAAAATTAATTTTCGAAAAACTTGTCAAATAATTTTTTTTACACGCAGTGAAATTCGTTATCATTAAGATAGCGTTCTGAAATCAACGAGTTACAGAATAGAGCTACTGTCGCCTTTCAGTACGAAAAAGTGGAAAGTACCTTGCATCTCCTGCGTGGCCAGCGGGAATTCGTGACCAAATTCGCAACCTATCCTCGAGTCAACAAGAAAATCACAAGACTCCGGAATAAACTTAAGATACGTATTAAAAAGAATCAATGGTGTGTGTGCGAGATTGAATGAACGGGGTGCGTGTGGAAAGTAGGTAAGATTATTGATGTTCAGACGAGTATTATCCGAAGCCGAATATGAGGATTACATGTTCGATAAATAAAGTGAAATTCAGAAAGTCACAAAACAATAATCTCGTTTTTTTTTGGTGATTTTCTTATTCATAATTTTTATTGATTCAACATACATAGTTGCGTTGTTACATAACTATACAAAATTAATTATTAACTCCGTTTCTCGCGAATGGAGAGTTCCTCTTCTCAACCGGCGGACCTGAAAGAAATAGCAAAATGGTAAAAATGAAAACTGACCAGAATCGATTGGGATTGAAAGAACATTAGTAAAAAAACAAAAAAGAAATAAGTACGGAAGGCAAAAAGGTGGGGTTTTAGATGTTGTCACGTAAAAGGTGCCCCGTTGATGATGATTTTCCGCTCGTATGCCCATTTCCGTACAACTGTACATGTCGCAGGGTAGCGATGTCGATTGGGGAACGTAGGGGGATGATCGATCCCACTCGTGTGCCCAGAATGTGCAATTTCCTGTTGCGGCGTTGACCAATGATTCGGTAAAATAGATATAGGCACGTTGGTGACTACATTTTCCTTGTCCAATTGCTATGTAAAATAACAATTATCATTTCTTTCCTTTTTAATCGACAATGACGATTTATTGAATCGATTATCAATATTAAAAATAATTGAAGAATACGGAATTTTTTCTACTAACAATGTTAACGCAATCGACTTGTAAATTAAATTTTTGTATTCGTGTAATCGTGTAATAATTTATTAAAATTAATCGAAATGGAAATAAATAGGCTCACGTGTTTTCGGGACTTTCAAGGAGGCCAAAAATGAGTCTTTTCTTCGGGAGCATCCTGGCTGCCTTTGTCCACCATTTGGATAAAAATCAACGTGTCCTTGTGAAAAAGAAATTAGTATTTAATCGATAAAATTTAGATTATTGCTCAATTTCTAAGTAAATTGTCTTATATGATTTTTTGAATCAAACCTATGGGTTCCGAAGTTCCAAATCCCAGAGTGGTTTTGGCACTCGAGCTTGTGTGAATTATGTCGACGAAGGTTGCGTCCGTACGATCCAGTCGAAATTGTGGACTTACGTTATTGAAGCACGGTTGTGCCGGATCCAATCCGGTAATTCTCGCGACTTGCCAATTATTTTGTGACGCCTGGAAAATACGAGCGGCAACACCACAAATATGGGCTCCAAGGCTATGGCCGACTAGATGAAGCGTTCCCCATTTTGGTTCATTGGGCAATGTCGCGTTTTTAGTGGCATTAACTATGTGGTCGAGGAATCTTGAAAATGTATAAAAATTTATAAATTTCAAAATCCCAATAAATTATTATCGCGATTAATTTTAAGATTAAAATATATTTTTATTCAAATTGATTTTAATGATAAAAATAGGTTTTTGATATTGCAATATTAGTTTTACAATAATATTAGCCTTTTTCATCATTGGAATTTCCGTGTGTTGGTAACACCAAAAATATTAATTTTTTTCTAGCGATGATTAATTCATAAACTTTGTATGACATCACGTACCGTGCAATTTCTCGTCCAACTATTTTAGTATTGACCGCCGCATCGTAATAGTTGGAACTACTTTGTCCCTCGGACCAATCCACCACTACCACGTTCACGTCTCCCTGACACAGAAGACAACGTATGAAATAAGTTTAAGAGATCGTAAAGTCGGCAAGATAACATATATTTTTTTTACACACAAGGTCCTTCGACGCTTTGCTGAAGTCCGATTGAGCAATAACGTATGTAATAAAAATTTCTCGACTATTTGAAAATCCTTTAGAGAATTTGTTGAACATCCAATGTAATTCTAAATTGAACAAATGCTAGCAATTTTGAAACGACATCAACGATACTAAAAGTATTTAAAAAAACCTTCAAATTTCGATAATAGTAATAAGAAAAATTGTTTGGATACTTTGTTAACTATTTATTCCATGCATCTCCTTGTTTTCGTAAGTTTCTAAGTCAAATTAAATTTTTAATAAACGAAAGTTATATGGTAAAGTAAGATGTAAATTTTTATGCAATTTCCAATGTTACACTCGAAAGATAGTTATTACCATTTGAATTGGCTCACGTTAGCTAGCAATACTAACGACCTTCCAACTTGCCTCTAGGTAAATATTTTGATCGCGATATGTTCGAGCACGTTCGCAATAAAAGTTGAATCTTTGAAGCAAGATAAACGACAAGATTTATACCGAATAAACTACCTTTGGCGGTTCATAATTTCTAGTCGTATTAGACCATGAATCTTGGATGAAAAATGATGAAAAATGGTGGACGTTGAATTTTACGAAAACATTATTCGACTATGTTCTCATGTGTTATTTTTTACTTCAACGATACGTTGGGTTAAAAATTCGTGAATTCTATATTACCCGCTTATCGATATCCGTTCTCCCGTATGTTTTATATTGACAATATACAGTGTGTACCATTTGAATTCATCGATGGAAACGTCTCATCTTATTTCGACATTTCCACCGTAGAAATTTAATATTATATAATTAGAAAATATTTAAAAAATTGAAATTTAGCAAATAAATTAAAAAGGTCAAAAAAAACCTGATATAGTAATTAAATATTGAGAAAATAGATATTTTCAAAAGAATTTACCAACCCACGAGTAAAATGCATCTGCCATTCGTTTGACCCAAGATTTAAATCCATTCGCCTTGAATCCATGCACTATAAAGACGGTTCGCCGTTCGACCTTGAAATCGGTCCAGTCAATAGCAAATTGTTCGCCCACGAGGATTTCAACTTGACCCGGTTGTTTGGTGGACGATAAAAAGAATCGAACGTGCGGAGCATTTTGACGATTGCTGGTAGTGACCAACCACCATTTCATAGCACGTCCAAACGTCGATGTCAGATCCGAACAATTGACGGATTCGAGGGAAGATTCGTTTTCGTCCGAATGCTCGCTTTCTGAATTATAGTTCGACCCACCAGAAGTGAAATCGTCGGAAGGTTCGCTCGCAAGCGATTTCTTGTGGAAGACTGCTTTGTACGCTTTCCATAGTTTGTTACTCTCGGCAAAGGCGAGAAGAGACAGGAACAACACGAGTATTACCGGAGACACGTTCATCGTGCGAGATCGCGTCTTGTACTGACGGACATATTGACAGACAGACGAGGAACGAGTATGAGGAAAACCTCACATGATGACGATAGCGCTTAACGAGGACAAATTTGAATAATAAATTTCTAAGAATCCCTCTCTTAACTGCTCCATGTGTCAGTAAGATGCGTATCAAGGATGGAAGATTGGAAGGTCGGAATAAAAGAGACTACAACGTATAGACGCGTCAATGATCGTTCAGGTAGATGTGATCGATACTGTTTCGACGGTCGAGAATGGATCAACGATCGATAATTGAGCACTCGACATGATCAACGCATGATCGTTTAAGATTTAGAATCGTATACATAATTATCAGAAGAAATAATCGTATTATCAAGAGCAGTGACCCGGTCCATACACTTGCGAGTGGTAGCGCATACAGGCTGAGGCATTAAAAGTTTTTTTAATTTATAAATAATTTTTTTAAAGCATTTATAAAACGTATCTCGATACATCGCGGATGAAATGAAGAAATCATTGAATTAATATGATACATTTTGAGATCATGTATCAATTTTTCTCAAGGTGATATTAAAAATGGACACTAGGGTAGTATTTTCGCGAATTGAATGATAATTCATTTGCTTCATTATCGTCCGGTTCACCATAAATTAAATCGATTCTACATAACAGCTTCTATTTTCAAACCTTTCGTTCGTTTTGTTCATTGGCAGAAATAGAGAATAAGGTCTTTATAATTAGACTTTCGTTTCAGTTTCAACGACTTTTAATTAATCGCACTGTATCTCGTATACGCACGGAATTCGTTATCATCTGACATGAGATTGCCCAAGTCATTAATGATATTGAAGGCATGAATAAATTATTCATATGAAAATACATATTAAGAGGGATGGTGCAGTCTTACAAAGGTAACGTCGGATAATTGATGTTACAGTGGCAACCCCGTTAATGCTTGCTCCATTAATTTCGGATTTTTCTCAAATCAGGTCGAATCTTCGTGGCTAGTCTTGTCTTTTCACTTTATTTTCTTTTCACACTTTCTGCATTTCCTCGAGACTTTTAGTAATAGTAAATCTGTAAAGGATCAATGACACGACTTCCGGTTGAGCTTGCATCACTTTTAATACTTCACACTGTAGGTACATTCGAAAGTGATCTCGAAAAGGCAGCCGCATTACGAACTCGTTCTTCGAACATTGCTCGGATTTATTTCTGATTTTTTCCTCAATAATGTCTTTCCTCTTGGGAATTCCTCGTACGTCGTCAATATTAGATATCTGCCAAAATCGACCGCTGCTGCTTATGAATGGTTACTAGAACTTTTGTATCGAATGAATTTTTTTAAACGAAAAGTTTTTGCAAAACGATTTATCGTTATTCGTTGATAAAGTCTGTTAAATCAAAGACGAAAGGCACATATTATCCTCCTCTTTTTCATACAAGATTTAAAGTAACGAGGGGATGTACTTTTACCTTGCAAGCAACGCTATCGAAAAAATATTAGACCGGATACAAAAAATTATCCTCTTTAAAATAGGACGACGGGGATGTTTTCGTGGCCAAGCAAATTATAATGTGGGAAAGAGTTTGACCTACTTGTATTAAATAAAATCAAGCGAGTAATACTAACGGGAAAAATATATATAAAACTTAAAATGAAATAAACAGAATTTCGTTTGTTAAAAAAATTGTTTATTTAATTAATTTTATTAATCTACGTGAACATTATCGTTACGTCGAGTCCTCTATCACCATCATGAAATCAGCCTTAACTCGTCGCGTGACTTCCTTGTTGTCCCGTGAGTCCGTCACTATAAAAAAATAAATATTTTTTTCTTTTTTCGATAATAAATGAAAATGGTCGTGAAATAAATGAAAATCATTCGTAACACGAGTACATACCACAGAAAGGGGAAGTTCTGGAGGTTGTAACGAAGAAATTTCCACGGTGAGGATAACTTTCCGCCATTATACCCATTTCCGTGCAAGTCATGGGGTCGCAGGATTTCGATATAACGTTTAAAGCCCCATCGACCGTTCGGTCCCAAGGATGTGCCCAGAACTTGCAATTGTTGGAAGTCGCTTGAATCAGCGATTCGGTAAAATAGAGATAAGAACGTCCGTGACTACAAGTCCCTTGGGCGATCGCTATTTAGAAAAGCATCGATAATCTTGTATTAATCGACCAATCATCGTGTACGAAATTCAATCAATTACGAATAATAAATGAAAAAATGTTTACTCACGCGTCGAACGGATTCGTATATAATCGAAAATGGATCCTTGCACGCGTGAGCAACCAGGCTGTCTTCTTCCTCCGTTGGGGTAAAAATCGACGTGTCCTGACAATGAAAATTAAATAATAAAATACAAATATGGAACAAAATACAAAAATTAAACAATCTTCATTAATGAAACGAAAAATAGAATAAAATAATAAAAATTAGGACGTCGTTTCCAATCGAAATAATTTTTCAGTTACGAAAAACAGGGTTGAATCGAATCGTATACAAAAATTGTATCAAAGCAAAGTTTAAATTGAAATTTCAATTAGCAATCGAGTTAACTTTATTTTATCGAGGATTAATATTGTTATTATTAAACGTACCTATGGAATCGGGGGAACCAAAGCCTACGGTGAGCTTGTATTGTTCGCTCGTGTGGATAACGTCGACGAAGGGTGCGTCGTTGCGATCCAGTCGAAATTCTACACCAACGTCGTTGAAGCAAGGTGCTGCAGGATCCAAACCTGAGATTCTGTCGACCTGCCAATGATTCTGCATTTGTTTGAAATTGTGAGCTGCGACACCGGAAATGTGAGAGCCGAGACTGTGACCAACTAGATGAAGAGTACCCCAGTTGGGCTCGTTCGGATATGTTGTACTTAACGTGGCGTTCACGATCTGATGAAGAAATCTTAAACATTCGTCGAAATTGAAACACACAATTTATAAATATTTTTAATTGAAAAAAATCTTTAAAATTAATGAAGATTCAGGTGTCTCGAGTAGCTTGAAGTAATGTTTTTTCGTTCGAGTAACAAAATAGGTCAGTCTTTATTTTGAAAATACATTTTAACGACATCGTAACGTAACTAATGTTCGAGTAAATAATTTAACATACCTTGCAATTTCATTGCCTATGAGTTTTGTGGTGATAGCTGCTTTGAAATAATTGAAAGTCTTTCCTCTCGCTGACCAATCCACCTGGACCACGTTAACGTCGTCCTAAAGAAGAAACGATATTTAACGTTCGTACGAAATGGTCGAAACATTCGAAATGCTCGAAGGAAGATTTTTTTTTTAAATTTGTATCGAGAGAATCGTTCTTACCCAGGCGAGAAATGCCGCTGTCATATCTTTGACCCAAGCATTTGATACAGCCGACATAAATCCATGGACGATAATGACCGTTCGTCGTTTGATATCGAAATCCGTCGATTCGAGACTAAATTCTTCACCCACGGTTACTTCGACCTGTTCCGCTTGTTTTCTCGACGAGACGAAAAATTTAACGTTCAAATTAGCGTCCTGGAGCTTTACGTTAGAGGCGAACAACCATTTGAGAGAACGAGCGAATCTCGAATTTAAATTGGAGCAAACTACAGCTTCGGAAGAAGGCGATTCTTCCTCTGTCGCGTTGACCCAAACGTTCAAATCACTCGACAGAGCTAACATCACTTCTTCAAAATCGTCCGTGTTCAAATCTTTATAAGTAGAAATGCCGGTTTCGCTCGATAGGTGATAACTCTTGGCAAGAGTAAATAAATAGAAAAATATTAAAAATCCGACTCGAATTGCGTTCATAATTGCAAAATTGTGATTTCGATCGATTAGAACGAGAAATAATTGTATAAGAAACAAAATTGGTCGATCACTTTTCGTTGATCGTGCTTCGAGAGAAGTTTCGTTGATGACAAAATCTTCGTGGGTGATCTCTTAAATACGAAAATAATGAAAATCCCCCCTCTATCTCATTTTTTCGTTATGACGAACGATTCTTGAACTCGATCGTGTGCACACATGTGAACATAAATTCATGTTAATTATTTTCGTTCTCGCTTTAAATCACGAGTCAATCATTCCTCGTTATTTCAGTTGTTGTATTTGCACGATTTGTGCATTTTACCTGTATTCGATCTGTTGATTACTTGATTTTTTTATTTACGATACAATAATGAGAAAAACTTCAAAATATTTTCGCACGTTTTTATTTTTGTGTCATTGGCTCGAACGCATTTGCATACTTATCTTTCGTCTGATTAACTCTTGACTGATAAAGTTTCTTCAGCTGTTTTTTAAATACAAAGACTACACTGTTTACAAACTATCTTCTATTATTCATTTAATATAAATAGTTTTGGTAAATCCATTGAAGCTTGGAAATCATGAAATGTTTCATATTTCTATTAGTCGTCGGACTAAATATTTTTCTAAATCTTGAGAAAGTTATACCATACGAGAAAATAGAACAAGTTACGAAAAGTTATAAAAATAAGTTAACACTGCAGGGTGAACCTAAATTAGGATTTAAGTCAAGTTAAATTAATAATCGAATGCAAACTGAAGAATGAAATTGTTATTTTTCTTTCTAAAACATATCCTTGAACAAAGACAACGATGTCACAAAAATGTTCAACCACACGATTAAGAGAGATATCGTTAGATCGAACCGGAAGTTCTTTGTTCGTAGTTCGTTGAATTCTCATACTTTGAAATATCTTTGCAGCATTGAATTAATTATAAAGAGGAGAATTATCGAGTATATTATTTATTTGGTCAGGTAGTACAATGTCCTCGCACGAACCAACGACGTATGAGTCAAACGAATTGGACTTTAGGTCGATGCAAGATCGAGTCAGGCAAAAGGTATAAATGTTCCATGTGACTAATTGACTCTTGAATCAGTTACGAAAATATGAGAAAGTCCCTACAGATGTTTTACATCGACTTAAGGGTCCAAAAATCTATCAAAACAAACAAATAAATAGATAGAAATATTGTAATATTTTATTGTAATCCTACAAAATTGCCAAAAGCTCGAAAATATTAATTTTATCATTTATTTATTCTTCCGTATCTGTTCAATACCAGTAAATTCTGATTAATCGACGTGCCCACCGTCGTGTGAGTAATGAAATCGTTATCGAGCTCACCGAGCGATACAACAATATTTACGATCGTTCGGTGTATAACGTTAAGAAAACATAATGTTTGTCATTCGAACCAAGAAATCAGCATGGTTATTTGTTTGCTGATAATTAATGTTGATTTTCTATTTTGTTTTCCTCGGTGCGTTTATCACACTCAATCAAAAATTTCGTTCTTGTAATCAGCTTTAAGTTGCTGTCTAACTTCTTCCGTGTCCCGTTCATCCATAACTGCAAGAAAAATTAATTGAAAGATTCATTGAATAAAAAAATTGTTGATAAAATGAGAAATTAAGAATTGAGAATAAAATAAAGTCTTGGACAAAGGCTTACCACAAAATGGTCGTGTTCTAGACGTTATAACGAAAAAAGTGCCACGCTGCGGATGAATTTCAGCACGAATGCCCATTTCTGAACAAGTGTTCATGTCGCAGGGTTCCGATATAAGTTGCAAAGCACGACGGTAAGTTCGATCCCAGTGATGAGCCCAAAAAGTGCATTTACCCGTTACATCGGCGATCAAAGATTCGATGAGATAAAGATAGGAACGTCCGTGACTGCATATCGCTTGCTCGAGAACTACACGGTCAATTAATTTTCCTTATTAAGTATGTATCGATGACTCGAGATATTGGAATAAATATTTTATCGTTAATCGATCGAATCATCGATCAACAAATCGTGTACTCACTCGCTCTTGGGATCGGTATGAGATCAAAAAATGTTCCTTGCACTCGTGCACAACCCGGTTGCGTTTTCCCCCCGTTCAGATAGAAATCCGCATGACCTAATGGAGCAAGAAAATAATTAAAAATAATTGTCCGATGACAAATCAATTTTCGCATTATTATTTTTTTTTCCTATTCATGATTTGTTGCAATGTGCAAACTTTCGTACACATTTTATTCGTCGTATGTGTAAATGAATTCTTAAATATTACGATCCAACGTGCATCGTCGAAATTCAAGTGATTTTGGTTGTTTCATAGAGAGAAACAAATTTTTAGATGGTAAATCGAAGTCAAAGTAGGAAAATTCTGATGTCGAAAAATTAGTAACGGTTTACTAGTCATAGACGAATTATGCCAAACTGTTGGAGATTCATTAATTTCTGATTTGCAAATTATATATTTTTTGAATTTTGGGAAAAATGAAGAATATCGGAGGATCAAGGAGTAACGTCGAAACTATAATAAATTCACAGTATTCGTACAAACCTATAGCATGAGGCGATCCAAGACCAAAAGCGACCTGTTGTCCTCCATTCGTGTGAATAACATCGACAAACGGTGCATCGTCTCTGCCCAATCGCAGACTCGGTGTGACATTATTGAAACACGGATGAGCCGGATCAAGTCCGGTAATTCTGCTGACTTTCCATCGATCCTGTCTTCTCTTCAAAGTACTGGAAGCGAAACCACAAATGTGAGCTCCGAGACTGTGACCGACCAGATGAAGAGTACCCCAGTTAGGCTCGTACGGTGATTTTGCAGTTATCGTGGAATTCACGATATGATGCAGAAGTCTTCAACATATAAACAGCACATGTTTAGAGAATTTGTGTAATTTCAAGTTCATCATTTTTCTCTTCCACAAGATCAAAGACCGAGGTCAATGAGTATAAACGTAATTCGCTGATAAAACAAACAAAGAAGAAATTTAAGTAATTTCGAATTTTCTGTAACTATGAACAAATATTTCTACATTTATATATTGTTCGCTAAATTTATCTTTATATTTTAAAGACAACATTCTTCTTTACGAGATACTTTAGAAACAATTTTAAGTATTTTTCGAATGGAAGAAAAGAGAATTTATTTCTATCGAAGAATTTGTGAATTTAGAAAAACTTGAAAATTTTGTAAATGTCGTCTATTTACATATTTTCTTTGTTCATTATTTTGAATTAATTTCTTTAATGACGTAAATGATTCAACGAACCTCGCAATTTCATTGCCAACGATTCTCGTATTGACGACTGCTCTGTAGTAGTTGAAAGTATTCGCTCTCCCTGCCCAATCGACGACAATCACGTTGACATCCCCCTATCGCGAGACATACACAAAAACACAAGATACAGAGTTAGAAGTTCCAAGGCAGTATCAACGAGCGATAACGACAAACGTTGTTTTCTTATTTCATCCAATAGTATCGTGATCTTTCATGCACGTACAGTATGTAGTAATACTTGCCCACATGAGAAATGCCTCTTCCATGAGTCTGATCCAATTCTCATTTCCGTGAGATAAGAAACCGTGTACGATAAGCACGGTTCTTCGTTCGATTTTAAAATCCGTCCATTCGAGACCAAATTGTTCACCAGAAATAACTTGAACTCTTTGTGGTTGTCCTCTGGACGAAAAGAAGAAACGTACGTCTTGAGCGTTTACACTATTACTGTTGGACGTGAACCACCATTCTAATGTATGAGCAACCGTTGATCCAAAACCAAAGCAATCGATCGCGTTTAATGAAGATCTTCTGCCATTGATCAAACGTATGGACGAGTTGATACGTTGGAACCTGAAATCGTTTTGATTTCTTCCGAACGATCTTGTGGGAATTGCCGGAAGATAAGGTCGAGATATATTCTGAGCGGAAGTTAGAAAACTTATTAAAATCACGTATAAACTAACGAGAGCGAACATTTTCCGATATTTCAAGTTCGACTCGTCGAGAAGAGCTATTGGAAAATTGTACATTTCCCACTATTATAAGACCCCGAACGAGTGTATGTACGAGGAAATACTGAATACGATAAGACTCGGCGCGGTCGATCTCAATTGTCGAAACCACTAACGACAAAATGAATACCATCCCCTCGACTCACTTCTTTCGAGATAGATTATTCCATCGAGACCTTCACATTTGTATGTTGCGAGCAAGTATGACTTACGTTCGTTGATTATCTATTCGCGAATTGACACGTACGAATCATACTCCTAATTATATTTTAACGTGCGCACGCGGATAATCAGTTTCTTTTTTATTTCGACCGTGCAGGAAATCAAGATTCCAATGTTATCGAAGAAATACGTTTTGACATAGGAAAGAAGAAAAAAAAGAGTGAATTTGTCGGCTAAAAGCATTGGCGAAGTTATTAATCCTTTTATCCAACATATTTTTTTTTACCGATTTTCGTGTCAGAGGCATTAATTACTGTATACGTTGTGCTTCTTTGCTGCACTGAAAAACGTCTCAATTCCCGAAAAAAATTTTAAACCTATTCAAAATTAAATTACCGTATACTTTAAAATAACAAAATTATATGGTTTGGTTCACTCTTATCTGTATTAATGATAAAATTGTACGAGGTGGAAAGTTTGCGTATGAGGCAAATTTTTAAAACAGTGTTTTCTATCGCTCGTTAAAAAAATACCGAATCGTAACATTCTTTACAATTATTGCCCATTTGTCTGCTAGTTTCACTATCACTCAAATATTAATCGATGGTTTTTCATGAGACTTATATTGTATGATAGATCTTAACATCAGGCATTTGCAAAAATATATGACATGACGTTCCGACACGCATGAGCCGAGTTCTTCAATTTTTCGTTTATTTTTTTAAACGATATTATTTTCGTCCTTTTTTAAACTTAATAATTATGTAAAAGCGATGATATACGCGAATCAGATTATTCAAGAACGACATCTAAAATGATAATTGAATACGCTATTTATTTATTTTATATATTAATTTAAACGTTTTCGAGTTAAAGGCGAATAATAAATATTTGTGTAATTTGCATTTAATTAAAAAATACTACCGGCAGGATTATGCACAAAGTATGTTGAAAAGTTTCATGTTTGGTGAAATTTCGGGCGAATAATAAAAGGCAATATCTTTGTCGTTCGGAATATTTATAATCTCCAATAAAACACGAATAACTGCTGGAAACTTGCGATATGAATATTTATTGAAAACATGAGATAATGAAATAACTTTGCTCTAAATATGATACATTTGAAACGAACAAGAGAATCCGATAAAGAAAAACAAAGTAATATTCACTCACGTTCTTTGTTTTGCACTAAAGTAAAGTTTTATTCGTAATTAGATGCCATTAATTTTCTGCTTCTTTCGTTTCTTGCCTTTTCTGATTTTGTCCTTTTGCTGAAAGAAATAAAATCACAATTCAAGTATCGATCTCATCCAACCGAGCGAGAAAAAAATTCAAAAACGCGATAAATCACCTTCTGTTGTTGGAACTGTGTTGACTTTGAATCATCTACAATCGTGCTACCACCTTGAAAACTGCTGAAATCGACGGATTGATAATCGAAATTTTCTTGCGGCAGCATTCCCTTTTCTTCTAATTCATCTAAGTTTGCTTGCTTCTGATTTTTTTTCTTATTCCTGAAAAATAGAAAAAAAAAATGTGCTGGTGCAAAGAATCAATTTAATTAAAAACAAAAAATCCTCAACGTGTTAACTTACCGCCCCAAGCCAGAGACGATGATTCGTTTTACCGGTTCCTCTTGATAGTTCGGATCAGTTTTCACAGGAATTCTGTTCTTCTGTTTTTTCTTCCCCTCTTTCTGTCGATTATTCTTAGATATCGAAGATTTCGCTGGATCGTACATCTCTTTTTGCGGAATCGGATGATCCGTTATCTCATTTTTTCGCTTCTTTCCGTAATTCTGATGGCCAACGGACGTGTTCAATGACGGTTTTGGCGTTAAAGCGTCGTACTTGGAATCTTGGTCGTAAAACGTAGAATCCACCACGTCCGATTGTCGTTTACGCTTTCTCCCGTGCATCTGTCCCAGTGGAACATTAGTCTTTTTTTTCTTCTTTTCGGATGGCGAGTCCTCAGTACTCTGTACACTCGTACTCTGAACGACATTTTTGAAATGATCGTAAACTCTTTCGATACTTCTCGTTGTGTTCTCTTCCTCTTTTTGTGCAGCAAGATTTCTCTCAGCCTCCTCTTTCTCCTGTTCCTTGCGCTCTTTTTCCTCTTGCGCCGCGACCATCGGCATCACTCGCTTGTATCGTTCGAACGGGCTTACGAACAAAGTCTTCTTTTTTCTTAATATCCTTCGTTGTTCCAACGCTTCGTCGTACTATGAGTGAATATATATTATATAAATAAATAAAAATATAAATATTCTACAATGAAGACATACTTGTGGTATGAATTAGGTAATATATATCATAGTTTTTAAAATGCAAGAATAGGTAAAACTTAAGGAGGTTTATCCGGTACCGAGTAAAGGTTGTTACACATTACGCAACACGGGCCGTCGCGTGACGTAGCGGGACGTAGCGACAGCGACCGACAATTTTTTCGCGTATGTTCACATTGCATGCGACACGGGCCGTCGCGTAACGGAGCGGGTCGTAGTAATCTGAACATATGCATAAAATTGTCGGATGCTGTCGCTACGACCCGCTCCGTTACGGGACGGCCCGTGTCGCATGCAATGTGAACATACGCGAAAAAATTGTCGGTCGCTGTCGCTACGTCCCGCTACGTCACGCGACGGCCCGTGTCGCGTAATGTGTAACTACCTTAAGTCAAAAGAAATTTTGTGTGACTAGTGTAGTGAGTTCAGCATGTTTGACAGCGTCGCGAATGCTTAACCCCGCAGAAATTAGCACTATTCGAGACAAATTAATTTATTATGAATCTCGTGAATGCTGAATCGATTTTATGAAGCTCTACAAATGTCCCCTAGATACTTTTTTATTAATTCTGAAATTTTTGTCAAGAACTGTTTGTCAATGGTTGCGAATTTAATGTTTATAGACGGAGAAATCACTGAAATCCATAAAGGCACGTGTTAATTTAGAAAATATGTTTTTACTTGTTTTTCTCGAACAAAGTGTCCTCGAGTCTTGAAATTTTAAGAGATGACTCTGTAGATACTGATAACTACATTCTGATTTTTTCATCAATATCTGTTTGTCAATTCGTTGACCAGATAAACCTCCTTAATTGTGCAACGGGCTGCAAGAATTTTCGTACTTTACGCAAATTTTCGATTTCCGAGTAGCGAAAAACATTTTCAATTTCCATCGCGTTCAAAAATACAACGATTATTCTCTTTTTCCATGAATAAAGAATGATTTATGCCTTTAAAAATTTGGTAAATTATTTTTACGTCTCAATGACAAATGTACCAAGAACCTCGGGCGTACACAAAATCCATGATTTTCCGGCACGCAGCTTGAGAATAATACATCGATCCGAAACGAAATGCTATGAGAATTCTAAAAAATCATCGCTACTTACATCAGCACCTGTAGGTCCATCAAAAACGGTTACATAGTGGTCTATCGTCGGTGCATCGTCCACGATATTCTGCGTTTTTTCAGAAGCTAATAGACACGGTAAATCAGCACGAATTTCCATGTTACCGGGCATATCGTGAGGTTTATAGAGCCACGCATCTACATTAGCAGCCTGATTTCTCTGCGTCAAACGTTGTCTGATGTCTTGCTCGAGAATCGGTTTGATCAGTGGCTGATCTCGTGCTTTAAGAATTACTTTGTGCAAACGTAGTAAATTTTGTCGTACCAAGGGTGGTATAGGATTGCAACAAGCGAGAATTCCTTGCATCTCACGGGGTAGAGTTTCGGCAATATTTAATAACATATGATTGGGTAGAACGTATCCTGTACTATCATCCTCGAGTCTCGCAGTTTCGTCGCGCCATCTGTGCAATTCCTTCAAAGCGTACAATTGACGATTGTTGAACATTTTTTGACTCTTTCTGTACATACTCATGTAACTCTCCTCGTTCCAAATGGGTTTTACGTAAACTCTCCCGCATACTTCGGTACTACGATCGTAAACGACTTTCAATATATTCGTCTGTCCATTGGCAGCGTCGATGAGATCATTTCGTAGTACGTCCTTTATATAAAGAAGATAATGAGTATCCTCGCGAGCGTATTTCATTAATTCTTCGGGAAGCGGCCTGATACGCCAATCGGCAAGTTGAAAATGTTTGTTGGGATCAAGACCGCAGTGTCGTTTCAATAGATAAGCGAGACTGAGATACGGCAAATCGAGTTGTTTGCCAGCCTGATGAGTATCGAACATATTTACGACGTATAACGAAAGATCGCGTTGAAGCCAATGGATATCCGAATCAGCGCCATGAAATACTTTAAGAACCGTTGGTTTTGTGAATATTTCATTGAGCACGTGTAATTCGGATCTCAGTGTAAGCGTATCGATCAGATAATCCGTGTCTCTCGTCGATATTTGCATGAGGCAAGTTATACCTTGAAAACTACGGTAAGAGTGATGTTCGAGATCGACAGCGATCTCGTTGTATCGTCTGAGATCCTCGAGAAGAATGTTTATATCCTCGGGTTTCTCGATCACTATGAGAGGCGTATCCTCTAGGCTTTTGTACGGAATTGGATCGCGTCTTTCGAGCTGATTTTCAGGAGGTTCGAATTTGTCCAATTCAAATTCGTAAGGATGATTGAATATCTCGCCGTCTTCGCTTTCCTCGAGATAAATTGCGAGAGGTTTGAGAGAATTGGGTTTATCTTTGATTCTTGGCTCCCAGGGTTTCGGGGTATTGTCGATTTTGTCCTTGAAGGACCATTGAGGTCTCTGAACGTTACGCGCCGCTAATAAGCGAATCGACGGTACAGCACTCGAGTTATTGGTCCGAGGCGTAGTAGGTGTCGCTGTCGTCGCGTTCCAAGAACCAAAAACATTTTTTTTGTTCGTTTGTGACACGATTAGCGCTATTCCCGGTTTTTTCGGTACACCTTCTTCCTCGTCCATACAAACACTCTGTGAAAATTGTATGTTTATCGCTTTCCGTTCTTTCGGGATACAGTAGAACCTCGATCATCCGAATCCTCGATTATCCGAAGGATGACATAGTTTATCCGAACGTTGGCCCGAAAGATACATCGTTGCTCGCTGCCACCGCCGTGAGCAACAATGTATCTTTGCGAGAATGGCGAGATAGATCGCCACGACATACATATTAACGCGAGAATGTTAATAAATATGTGAAATTTTAATAAATATGTATGTACTGTTTTTGCGCGATAATGTGTTGTTTATCGACGCTGCTTACGAAAAGTAGCACGATTCAAATTTCTTACGAAAACTAACACGTTTCTAATTTCACCGCGAAAACCAACGCGTTTCGATATTCGACGCGAAAACTAGCATGTTTCAGCTCTCACCGCGAAAACTAGCATGATTCGGCTTCTGCCGCGATAACTGGCATGCCCGAAATATGCTAGTTTTCGTGGCAAAAGCCGAAACATGCTAGTTTTCGCGGCAAATATCGAAACGTGCTAGTTTTCGTGTAAAAAGTCGAAACATGCTAGTTTTCGCGTTGATATCAAACGTGCTTCTCTTCGTAAGAAATCTGAAACATGCTAGTTTTCGTAAGCAGCGTCGTTATGATCTCGACCGAAAAAGCCCACGTTTCGATTATTCGAACTTTTGATTATCCGAACTAGCCTCGGTCCCAATTGATTCGGATAATCGAGGTTCTACTGTATATTTAATTGTAACGTCGAATTCGACGGAAAAATACTCACCGCGCGATCGAGAAATATATCGTTGGCCTCGACGAGAAGTTCGAACCTCTCCTCCGTGTCTCGCTGCCTTACGTTCCCAGCTGCACCGGATAGTTCCACAATGCCTTGCATAATACTTAAAACTCTGTTTATTTCATTGTTTCTTATTTCGTGGAATTTTGGAAAACACGAGTAGTAATTGAAATTTTCTCCGCTCGGCAAACTGTTGGCTGCTTTAATACCAGCTTTCATAACACCGAATGCACTCTGTAAGACGAGGAATAAATAGCGTTGGAAAATTTTGCGAGACGAATAAAAACGGATCGTACAGTCGGAAGTGACGAATAGCAATTTTTCGTTACGCGTTATTGTAATTATTACGTTATTGAATGACAGTGCGGAAAAGTGTTTTATCTTTATTTTTGGTAATAACTATGAAAATAGCGATACGATTGGTTCTCGTTTCGTTCCGTATAATTTATTTAAGAGATTATACGTTAATCATTCTTTGCGAACGATACGAGTAATAAGAAAAGGGATCTTGTCTGATAGGGACTCGAAGTGACAATGATCGTGAGAAACTTATCAGATTGTTATTCCGAATCACGGCAATGGGCGAAGAATGAATATTTGCCGACGCAAGTTTGGCGAAACGTTTTTTTCATTGGCGCCTGGTATTTTTCGGAAAATACAAAATCTGACAAATACAGGATTAATGTAAATTGTACGTTTATGCCGGTTTCCCAGATGTCAATATCGGCTTTGCGCGGATCGAATTTTTGGATGCGCGTTTAACTATATTGACAATTTACGAGGTTTCACTTTATTTCCAGGGGTAGTAATAAAATAATGAGCTAAAATTCGGGTTACTTTGAGATAGAAATAATGTAACTGTCGAATAATAAACAGAACAATGATAAACGATATTGAGATAAGATTTTCGGAAGTTTGATAACGAGCATTATGTTAATAAAGACTGCTTGACAATTTTACTATGCATAAATTTGATTTAGAGTCGCCGAAGACAATAAATAATATCATAATCGCGTAAGATAAATTTTATATACGAAATGGAAAAATATGAAGTTTGTTGTGATTAGCCACGTGCATTCGTCACGCTCGTGTTCATACCTTGACATAATCATCGAAATTCGCGTACCCCGGCACGAGTTCTGTGGTATTCACATCTTTCTGCGTTTGTACGTCGCTTGGTGCATCGTCATTGTTTGTATTTTCAACTGCTTCCACGTTTGAACTCATTTTGTTATTAAAGAAATATACTTTGTAGGTTACATTCGGTAACAGCCCGTACCGTCCATGCCAAACCCAGCCAAACCGTACAAGTCGAGTTCGGGCGAGCTGAAGCAAGTGTAGCGTGAAATAAGCAGCGATACTACCGCGCATGCGTATTATGTTTTTAAAGAAATATCTTCAGTGTTACCCAGCCTGCCCAGCCTGTTCGATAAACTCTATGATCTACAATTTCACGGCGCAGTTTAACGAGTGTCAACGAAAAATCGTGCATTTGCGGGTCTTCCAAGTTTTACCGAATTTCTCTAAATATTATCCTTTTGAAACAAACTAAAAACAATGGCTAATCCAAACTTGGCGGACATGACAGAGGAGGATGCAGCGGACTTGCAGTTTCCTAAAGGTGAGTTGAAAATAAAATAAAAACATTCCTGTACCCCGTAAACTCATAATTTTCAAGTCAAATCCCTTTACTTAACCTACAAGCCGAGAAATGATCGAGTGTATTACGGAAGGAATGCAAACGCACCCCTAAACATTGAAATATAATCTATAATTTTCGGCCTCGTTAACAATTCAAAACGATTAAATAGGTTAGGTCTCGACTGTTGTTTCAGGTAGGCTAAGAAAGAGGCTCTTTAAGAGTACCTCAAGTTATTGTTGTTCCATGCACATGTTGCATTTAAATGCTAGCTAGGTCGCCTATACTCATTGTTAGTGATATCGACCTTATTGACATTGTCACTTTTCTGCTACATCGACCTGAGTTTATAGCTATGATTTTCTTGCTTTCAGAAAGCGTGTCTCGTATAACTGTAGAGAGTGATGATAATAATGATAATGATGATGATGATAATGATGATAATGATGATGATGATGATGATAATAATGATGATGATGATGATGATGATGATAATGATGATGATGATGATGATGATGATAATGACGATGATGACGATGATAACGATGATGGTAATGACAGGAATAGTCGAGAGTCAGAGAACGAACTCGAAGTATCGGTCGTGACCGAAGAAACTTTTCCTTCGGACGCAATTTGTCGCTCGTGTAAAGCTACCCTAACGGAGCCTTACATTAGATGCGCCGAGTGTTCCGACATTGAATTGTGTCTAGTATGTTTCTCGAACGGGAGTGAGATTCATAATCACAGAAACGATCACGCTTATGCTATCGTAAAAAATGAATTTCCGCTGATCGAAGAATCGGGATGGAGCGCCAAACAAGAATCTCAATTATTAGACGTTCTACAAGAATGCGGATATGGCAATTGGATCGACGTTGCAAGAAGAATGCCTGGAAAAACGATGGAAGAATGTAAAATGCATTATTTAAAGAATTACATCGATCGTCAGAGATTGCCGGGTCTACCGAAGATCAGAGAGACCGAAACGAGTCTTTTCGGTAGCGAACCCGTGCCGTATCTTTTCAAACTTCAGGATCTCGAAGAACCACCGAGATTTGCCCCGCATTCATTGAATTGCCGTCTATTAGCCGGTTACAATGCAGCAAGATCCGATTTCATTGTGAATTTCGACAATCACGCCGAATTACTCGTTTCCGAACTGAATTACGATGAATTCGAGACGAACGAGCCGCGATACAATTTAGGACGAAGCCTACAAACCGCTATTGTACAGGCATACAATAATAGAATGAAAGAACGCGCGAGAAGAAGAAAGATACTTAGAGATCACGGACTCGTAGCATTCAGAAGAACAATGTCGTGGCTACAGAGATACGAAATGACGATAACGCGTTCCGTCGCCGAAAGATTTTTGATATTCATGCAATTGATAGGCGGCATAGAGTTTGATTATATCATCGAAGGACTTCATCACGTAGGCGAGATAAAAAATTATATAAAAAAACTTTTCGACTATCGGATAAACGGACTGAAAACATTTTGCGGTATCGCGATGTACAAGAAATTGTCGAAATTGCGTCGCGAGAACGATAAGGAGAGAAAACAATATTTAAACAATCCCGAATACAGCTGGCGAAGCGTATTGCCGCATTCGGTGATTCATCCTAGTTTGCCGATAACTCTCGCCTCGATACCTCGTAAAATACCAGGACCTCTGGAAATTCGTGGTTTACCAGGAAGCGAAAAACTCACAACGGAGGAGAAAGAACTTTGTTCGCAGACTCGCGTCGTACCGGCGAGCTATTTGGATTACAAAAGAATTCTGATAAACGAGAATAAAAAAATCGGTGTATTGAGATTGGCGCAAGCGCGAGTATTGCTGAAAATCGATGTTAACAAAACGCGAAAGATTTATGATTTCTTGGTGGAACAGGGATATATTAATAAACCGGCGCATTGATAAGATCGTAATTAGGAGTCGATACATTTTTTTACGTAACAAATATTTGTTAATATTTTTCAATCATTATTATAATTTTATATTAATATTGTGATATTAGTAGTAACGTCCCATACGCATAAAAAAAAACTATAAATTGAATTTTTCCGAATATTATCTCCGTCTCGTTTCGTTACTTTTGTACTTTTTAAAATACGATTGTAAAATATACGATGTTTTTTCCACGATTCGTGAATTTTTCCTATATACTTCAATCTCTATTTTGAGCTACAATTCTCGTTTGACGCTCGTTAAATTTCTCGTCTCAGAATTTGAGAATGCCGAGACCCTGCTGATATCCGAAGTTCATATGCTGTTGGAGCACAGACAAGCGCAGAACGAGTCGGCCGAGGAGGAACAAGAGTTTTCCGAAGTTTTCATGAAGAGTCTCAATTACACGGATCGTTTTCGCAAATTCAAAAATAAAGAGATCATCTCAGCGGTCAGAAAGTACGTTAAAGATATTTATGTAATAAACCATTTGATCGCTTCGTGACTCGTTTTAACGAGTACTTAATATTCTTATTGGCCATATAGCTTGCTGACATACAAAAAATTACACAAATTCGAGCTCGCGTCGTTGGCAAATTTGTGTCCGGAAACTCCAGAGGAAGCGAAAGCTCTCATCCCTAGCCTCGAAGGTCGTCTGGAGGACGAGGAGCTGAGAACAATATTGGACGACATACAGACCAAGAGATCTCTTCAATATTGATGAAATCGTCGATATCGTTCGTAAAATATCATTACCCCCCAGTTTCCTTAATTTCTCAATGATTTTTCGTGATAATAAAAATATTTCCTATATTTAATAAATGAGATTGGTTTCGTTGCTTCGAACAGATCGTCGAGAATAACAGGTAGCAGTGTCTCGAAGAGGATACGGTTATTCCGTAGCCAAAAGCGATTCAACCAGTCTGTTTTTCTGCGACGTGTACACGCGCAAGTACATAATGCGCGTGCGAAGAGAGGACCGAGAGAACGAGGGAAGATCTTGCGATCCAGTTATACAACGATCGAGGGGTAATTTGCGACGAGCGACCGTCCGAAAGAAGACAGCTAATCGTGGCAACGACAACCGCACATTACGTACGGCCAGAGCATAATTGCGTACGGTTGACTTTGCACGCGAGAAAACGCGCGAGGCAATCCTTACGCGTAGCCCCGTCATTATCGGCCCACCGGTTCCCCCGGAGAACTTTTCTCTCTCCTTCTTACATTTCTCATTCTTTTTATATTTATTATTTATCTTATTTCTTTTACTGCAACGATTCCCGAGATACGGGACCATCGAAGCTTGTGCTGATATTATCCGTCCCGATTCCTCAGTCTCGCTTGTCTATTTATTCGACAGTTTTCTTATCGACAAAAAAAAACACGCGATAAGGATCTAATGACTCGTCTATATAGTTTACGACGTGATCTAATGAGCACCTTGCTTTCTTTCTCCTCCTCCCCTTCTCCCCACCTTCCATTTCTCTCTCTCTCTCTCTCTCTCTCTCGTTCTATGACAAGACCCATGCGTTTTCCCATGCGTTAGAGTAACGTACTCTTTTAGTCGTCACTCCGACTCGTGCATGATCGCGAACGTTCTTGTACTTTACGCGCATTATAACAGTTGCGTTTGCCGACTTCCCGTCTCTCGCGGAATATCAGGATGTGATGTTTATTCGTTATGGAACAGACGGAGGAATGATCAGTTTCATCCTGGTAATGGAAATAGACGAGGCGCCGGGAGCATATACTCGAGAGAGCTCGATGTCTTTTTACCAGCTATATGATAATTCTTCGTCTTTTTTATTTGTAATACGAGGAATATGTTTTCTCGCTTGGCGCCAGGAAACGCCAGCGGACGTAACGAAAATAAAGTTTTTATTCCAATATATAATACAAATAACGCCTTTTAATTTATAATCCGTTGAAAGTCATTTACTATCGTAATCGTCGTAGAAGCATTTTTTTGCGATACCGCCAAACGACGTAATGGCGAACTAATCGTGTACTGGATAAACCAGGGAGCCACTGACGGTAAAACACGGAACTAATCATCGTTCGACATACCGGCAACGCGTTTCGGAACACGGTAACGCGCAGAAACGGTCAAAACGATACGCGAGTCGGTTACAAGTGGTCACGTTTCGATGTGACGATTGTACGGGAATATAACTGCGTCTACAGTCGGTACGACAATACACTTTCTTTGTGTAGCACGATTAAGCGAAAACTATAATATCGGCGTGTGTAATTTGTGCCGAGTATGTCGAGGTTGTACCGTCGGTAGGCGCCGACGTTTGCCGAAAATAGTGAGAGCGTTAGAACGAACACAGTTTCGACCAGCCAGACGGAAAAGAAGGTCAGTAGTGCACTTTGTATATATGGGTTAATTTACGAAAAACTGGTCACGTTTTCCTAAACGTTTCGGATTCTTACGTAAATTATTCAAAGTGTTTAATATTAACGGTATATAAATTATTTACTTTTTTAATGGCTCATTACTGTACCAATCGTTACAATTATTGGCAAAGTACATGTATTTAGCGGTCTCCGCTATGAACGAAAATGTTTTTATTGAATTCTTTTTTTGTCAGAAATAGATCCGAATGAAATATTTGTTTTAATAATTACCAGATAATGAAAGGCAGTATAACGCGTCTTTATATACATATATGTATATGAAGCAGCGAAATTAAATACTGAAAGAGTGTATTTTGGCCATCACATTTACATTATTCTCAGACACATCTTCAATAATAATTTTCCGGGGGGCGGGGGGGGGAATAATTAATGACAGAGTCCGAAAGCTTCGTGGCCTTTATTGTTCTACGATTATGCGTAATAAATGCATGAGTAAACGATTTGTCGTGTATCTCGAATTTCCATGAGAAAAACTCCTCGATGGTGATGTTTTTAATGATCATGAAATATTCATAACGAGAGCTTGATAGAGCTTTCCAAGGTTTCCAGGCGATGGCAAAAAATTCCGTCCCTCAACGCGAGCGGATAAGATCTTTGGCCCTCTCGTTTCGTCGCTTGGTACTTTCCCTCTCGTCTTGTTTCGGCTAAATGCGCAAGTCGTAAATCCACCTCTATCATTGGCCCCACTAAAACCTCTTTAGCGTAAGCCTTTTTTGATACGTCCGTTCTCCTCTTTGAAGCATATATATATTTATGCATGACAATCTTGCGGATATTTCCTGATGCATACAAGAGCGTATGTGACGTGAAGTTAGTGGAAATCGACTACGCGTGAGTGTGTACGTGTTCGTGTGTTCTCGCGACGGTATCTCTTGGTCTTTGCTATAGTCAATGGCGCTAAACGCGCAACAAGTCTTACTCGGGTCTAGCCGGCAAATCGATATAGGAATCACTTTGCATAATGTTCACGTATGCTTTGCCGAGCGCGCGTACGGTCTTCTCGTCGACGTACCCACGTATACGCTACTGATTTACTCGAGTATATGCCTGTTACATCCTAACCTATACACCGGTATTGTTACGGGCGCGATAAAAGGTGGGACAGTTGCATAGTCGCGGATCGAAATTTTCCACCATGATGCCAGTGAAACAAATAAACCACGTCTAACTTTGCACAATTAAAGAACGGTGTAAGTTTTATGAAAAGTTCAGTGTGATGATTTTTGTTGAATTATCGATCTCACAGTTTGAAAATCAAAATTGCCGAGTCAACTGAGTGAGCAAACGAAACAATGTTTTGCTAGGGATTTTTATCGAATCCCCTAGTTTTCGATATAAAGTCCAATTTGAAGTTTGAAGGTGACCGACCTTAATGTAAAAATGAAAATGGCGGATTTGTCTCTAGATTTATGAACAGGAATAATAAATACTAAATTTAAAAGAAAATTAAATGTAATTAAAAATTCAAGATGGCGGATTTGTTTCGTGGTAAAATCTGTGGTGTAAACCGTTTCGGACACGTATGGAGAAGTGCTTGTCTCGGCTATCAATTTCAAATATGAAATGCCCTTTTCCCCTGGTTTACAGGAATGAAGATTTTAGATCCTCCATTTGGCGTACTATTCTCTACGTGTCGGGCGGAACGAAGCTCCGAAGACCATCGTTGCAAGTTTTAAAGCTCAAGCAACAGACTGTTTACGATCGAACGCAAGCGTGTACTACGAGCGCACGAAGCTATTCCGAGACCAAAGTGCACAGTGTTGCGGACATTATGGGAAGTCGATACTCCAATGTTTTCCCCAACAAAATGGAGGATTTTGCCTGTATTTCGCGGATGGAGATTGCACCGCTCTCCGACTTCTCCTTCCGGCGGAAACAATGAGATTGAGGTTATACGTGCTCTTGGCAGCTGTCCGATACTTCAAGCGTGGTAAACTTTCATCCACAACCTGTATCCAACACTGTAAATGGCAATGAATCATCAAATTTCGGCAAATAAATTGTCAATTAAAGATTTCCCGTTATCGATTTAATTTTTAATTGTTTTTTCGATAATTATTGTGCAACCTTATTAAAAATAAATAAACGTATGAGAATCGACGAAAGTAGGCTGTCAACAAGCCTCGATATCAATGATATGAATGAATATCCACAGGAAATAGTTTGTGGTATTGCGTATCCGGGTAATCGAAAGTACACTATTACGCCGCTAGGTGGCGAAACGCGCGATTATGTAAAACGGGCTCGGTCGAATACGAAATCATGGACAATGTCAGTTACAACGCGCATATGTTGTTATCTCACCGGGCAAAAGACAAGATCGGAATATTCCTTCCGCCATTAAATTACTTTCAGATCTGTCCGATCGAGCGAAGCTGTATAAAGGCGCAGTCATCTATCCGGTGTCTATAGCGGGGAGCAAGCCTAATATCGAGACCTTCGGTCTATCACGACGTATTTCAATACGTATAAAAAAAACGTTAGCTTACTCCGGCCGGATAAATTTATAAAATTAAATTGAGAATGCGTCGCGGCAATTATTTCATATATCCGGTATTAAAAAAATTGTCGACAAATAGCGATACGTATTTGTTGATATTGCAATACGATAAATAAAATAATATAAATTTCAATGTAAAATTGAAAATGTCGAGAAAAGAATAGTCGTGGCCCGTAAAAATGTTGAATGTTGTTCGGACATGAAAATATTTAAAAATCGAAAAACCGCACTTATTCTTGATGTTTTGTTAATTAATATGTCAGAAGTCAGATATTGCCAATTCCTTTTTCATACAATCCGAACGTTACGGTGACATTGTTATATCTCAGTCAATTCTTTATTATGGAGGAAAACAAAAAAGAAAACAGATAAATTGGCCAAAACAAAAAGAACGGTCTTATCGCTCGGTCGTTCGTTCGCCCGACAGGGAGACGACCTTGGCTCATGTAAATCGTGGATGAGAGCCGGGAGAGAGCCCGTCTTCTTGCGTGCGCTGCATACCGCCGGGAAGGAATTCCGGGTGGTGCAGGGAGTCGTTGATGCCCCTGCCGAGGTATACTCGAGTAAAACCCGACATGACTATATATATATATATATATATATATATATGTATATACACGTAAAATATATAGTATACAGCTCTTATGGAGAGTCGGCTCGGTTGGGAGATCAGGCGCGCGAGTGGCACGTGCGTGATATGGCGGCGGCGGCCGCGACTGAACGGCGACTAAGCCCACTATATATATACGCATATTGTATATAGTCCGCGTACTGAAAAGAGTGATGCAGGAAATCGTATGGTAGTTCTACAGAAAGCATAGCCCCGAGGACAGTAAAACGAGGTGGCAGGCGTGCCGGTAAGTCGCGCAAGGGGGAAAGGTCGAGCAAAGGGGCGAACACTGCCATCTAGCAATAAAAATCATGAACTAGACAAAATCGCTCGTCCAAAGAAATTGGATGAAATTTTACAATTAGAAAAACGAACGAAGCGATACTTCCGTCAAGGTTTTTTTTTAAATCCTAACGCTCTCGATTGCAACTTTTGATTTTGCAGTTTCGGGATATTTAGTCGTTTTTAAAGAAGTGCGCGATGAGGTTATGTTGGAACGCGCTGTTAGGCGCTCGTCTCATCTCGATGACGCTATTCATAGGTTCTTCGGCATGAAGCGATCGATCGAGAGGAAGTTTCGGTTAGTATGGAAAATTGTGGAAATACGTGGCTAATACGTTTTGGTGTAAGATTGAGTACTGCCACGTGTTTTCAAACACACTGTCAGGAAATCTGCAAATGTAAAACTCGTGACGTAGTCGACGCGGATGATAAAATCGCACGATCGATGAGTTTGTATTTGCCTAATTCGTACAGAAAAAAGACATCGCATACGGTACTAGGGTGGAGAAAAAAAACAAGGTGTATAACGTTAAAGGTGTACGAGGGTCGTTTGAAAAGTCCGTGGAAAGTCAGAGAGATGGCGCTACTGGTGCGTATCGAGGTTATTTTCAGTTAGTAGCACATCTTGGAAGAAAACATACCAAGTTTCAGCCAGATCGATCTATTTCTTTGTGTTGAAGACGTCGAGTGATTTTCAAAAAATGGACGAAATGAATTTCGTTTGTTGATTGAACATTACTTTATGAAAGGCAAAATGCCTCAGGAGACTAAAGAGAAGCTTGCTAAATGTTATGGTGACTGCGCACCTTCGATTATAACAGTTTATAAGTGGTTTCAAAGTTTTTGGGGTGGCCATATGGGCACAAGAGACTCTGGGGCGCCTTGTTGAGGTCACTACTCCAGAAATCATTGATAAAATCCACGATATGGTGATGGATGATAGAAGAGTGAAGGTGCGTAAGACTGCTAGTCCTGTGGGTATTTCGAACGAACGGGTACAGAATATTTTGCACCAACATTTGGACATGAAAAAGCAATCCGCAAGATGGGTATCGCACCATTGCTCACGATTGACCAAAAACGAAATCGTGGCAAGTGTTGCAAGGGCGATTTGTAGCTGTTCTAACAGAATCCGCAGGACTTTAAGCGTCGTTTCGTCACTGTGGATGAAACATGGATACATCACTACACTCCTGAGACCAAAGATCAATTTAAACAATGGGTTGGCAAGGGGCAATCAGTGCCAAAAAACGCGTAGACCGTTCCTTCGGTCGGGAAGGTTATGGCGGCTGTCTTTTGGCATTCGCAAGGCATAGTCCTCAACGGCTATTTGGAAAAGGGTAAAACTATAACAAGGGGCATATTATTCATTGTTATTCGAGCGTTTGAAAATGGAGCTGCGAGAGAAACGTCCGCGATTGGCCCGCGAAAAGTCCCTTTCCATCACGACAACGCACCAGCTCATGCCTCGGCAGTTGTGGCCGCAAAATTAATGGAAATAGAGTTCCAACTCGTTTCACATCCGCCCTATTCTGCAGATTTACCTCCCTCGGACTATTATTTGCTACCCAATATGAAGAAATGGCTGGCGGGAAGAAGATTTTATTCAAACGAGGAGGTGATTGCAGAAACAAATCGCTATTTTTCAGACTTGGACAAATCTTATTATTGGGAAGGGATCAAAAAACTAGAGCAGCGTTGGATGAAGTGTATAAGCCTAAAAGGAGACTATATTGAAAAATAAAAAAGATTTACCCGAAAAAATTTAGTATTTTTCATTTTTGCGCGGATTTTTCAAACGACCCTCGTATGAGGATGATATGTACATATAGATAATAGTTATATCGAGTCGACCTCGGTTCAGTTTGGCAGACGTCCGGGCGTTTGTAGTTTTCGTCGCCGTCGCACCGTCGCAGCATTGGTCGAGGCTTTCCTTTCATTGCGCGATTTACCGCCTCGGCATCATCGTCGTTCGTCGTCGTTGAGTTCGAGCATCGCGGGTCAAAATATATATTCAGTATGTATTCTAAGCAACGATTGGAACGGGAGAGCGGCGCTATCGCATTTTGTATGCTCAGACGCCAGCGACACCGAGTATCATTCCGGCGCGCTTTTGATATCGCGCGCGTTATACTCGCGAAGCGCGAGTGGAAGAGGGATAGGGAAAGACGGAAAGAGCGAGAGAGAGAGAGAGAAAGATAGAGCGAGTGAACGCGCAGAAGTGGGAGTCGAGCGACGTTCGATCTCCAAGGAGAGGGGGAAGAGGTCTTCCCCTTCTCCTCGCGCTCACTCTCGCTCACTCGTCCCACCGCCGCGCGTTTCGCGAGGCATTTGTTTCGCATTCGCTTGCGGGCCAAGTCGCCGCGCGATCCTCGTGCGAGCGCGATCAGCTACTCACTTCTCGCGATAATACCCCACATATACACAGCACTCTGCCTATACCAGTAGTTAACAATAATAATAATACTAACTACCATCGGCCATTCAGCTGGATACTATAGTTATATTTCAACGACGGCGAGAGAGAGAGAGAGAGGAAAAGAGGCGAGGAAGAAAACGTACATCCGCCGTTGTCTGACTGCCGTGCGAGGCCTGTGGCATCAGCGCCACCGCGCGCCTTCGTTGCTCTCTTCTCTCTCGTGCACGCACACTCGAGTCCGACAACGTGGTATTTTCTTGCTCTTTCACTCATCCCTTCCCCGCCCACCCCACCACTGCCACTGCCACTTACCATCGACTTTGAACGGCTACTCTACACTTCTCTGTCTTCTGTGGTTCATCGCTGTCGTGTGTTTCGTCTTCCCCTCTCGCGCTCTATCGCTCTTTCGCGCTCGTTCGTATCGCTCGCGTTTGCCGAGGTTTATTTCGTCGTCCGCCACACACATACACACGTACATGCACACGGGCCCGTGCATGCACGCGCTCACACACGCATACGCACACATGTACATACGACATACACACACGACACACCACTCCACCGGGGTCTCCGAGCGCGGCGATCCTCTCTTGTCTCGTCTCACAGTGGGGTCAGTGCCTGCTCGGATCTTGAGCAGGAAACCCCGGAGGATCGGGATCTCTCGGCACCATCGGGCCTGAGACGTATATATATATATTTATGTATATATGTACGTATATTCATATATACATATATGTTCATATATATGTATGCATATGTATATACACATATATATGGTAATACGCGCGTTTACGAATATATAATCTTTTTTTTCGCGTGTGTTTTTGTTGTAAGTGCGCGTGCGCGCCACGGCGGAAAAATCACGGATCTCCCCTCCCCGCTCCCCCGAACGTCCGTCGCTCCGACTGTTTAAAATTTGTCCGCCTCTCGTTTTTCTTTTTTTTTTCTTTCTATCGTGTTTTGTTTTTCTCACATTCGCGCCGTTGCGGAACACTGCGGTAACACGCGTTGCTCCCACGACCGCCGTGGCGCGCGTGTGTGTTGACAACTCGGATTGAACGCGGAAAAAAACGAGAATAATGGTGATTCACGACGATATAGTTATAGTTTTTTCATTCTCTACGCGAACGTAGCGGGAGAAAATCGGAGTTTTCGGACGAGGCGTGGATACGGAAAGCGGGGAAAAAAGTGAAAGATTTTTGCGTGGTCGGAAATTTTATTACGCGAAGCTCCCATGTACCGGCAGTGATGTAATTTTCATAGCTCGTCGTGCAGTTTTACGTGCGACCATCGAAACCCGACGTTCAGTTGTTACGAGGAAGAAGCGCGCGCGCGTGGCTGTGCACAGTTGGGACAGCGAAAAGTGACGAAACGAGATGCTATTCATCGCGTCGTCGATATTATTTTTATTCTTCATCTATCGATGCTTTACGCTTGATTCTTTTTTTCTTCGTATTCTTATTTTCCATCGCATCGTTAATCGATTCGTCGTCGTTCCCTAGTCTCGAGATACCCGGAGTTTTATCGCTCGTGGTTAAATTTTAATTTTTTACGTCGTGCGTGCGCTTGTCAACGGCTTTTCGCGTTCCCTCGCACACGGTTCTTTCCACTCGAACGCCACCCGCGGCTCTCTGTGTACTAGAGCTTCTTTCGGACCGATCTTTTTCCGCGTCCCAAGTGCACGACTTTTTTCTCCCGAGTATAAACACACGCGTACAGTTAGACACACACGCACACACACACTTACATACGTATATGTATATATATATATATATATTTGTGCAATATATATATCTATATCTATATTTCTTTGTTTTTATACAAGTTCTTTCATCGAGACTCGCGAGTCTCTCGGAAATCCAATGAAATAAAAAGTAAACGGACAACGTGCCATGCGACAACGCGCTGAAAGAGATATTTATTTTGACCGATAATAAAAAAAGAATAAAAATAAATGTTTAGAGAAACGAGGATAATCGGTGTGGTTGGAGGATAATTGGGAGCAATTCAGAACTAAAGAGTTGTGTGCTGTTGTTTTGTTTTTAACTCCTACATAACCCAGTGCGCGTTGCCATCAACGTGCGCGAAGTAGTGTGTGTGAGAGAAAGAAAGAGAGAGAGAGATATTGTGCGGGAATAAAAATAAAAGGGAGAACTAGAGGAGTTACGATTCTCCCGGACGAACGCTTTTCCGGAAGAATAAAAAAAACGGATTTTCTTCACTGTCTCGACTCCTGAACGTGTGCCAACGAGGAGAAGACGGTTCGTGCTCTTTATTACTCGAGGTACGATCAAAGTTTTATCGCTCCACTGTTTTTTTTTCTTTTTGAATTGTTTTTTTTTTTTTAATAATTTTTTTTTAAATTATTTACGCGTTCGCGATCCTTCACGGAGAATGTCGTTTCGAGGTTAAGTACGGAACGATGAATGGACGGGGAAATTATATATATTTGTTTCGGTTCTCTCGTTTTTTGACACGTAATGAAACGAAAAGCTACTGAACGGGTGGCAGAATGGAGGACTTGATGAAGAATTCTGTCGACCCCTCTTTTTTCGTACTATGCTCAGAAATGAACTTTGACACAAAATAGGAGGGAAGTTTTTTTTATCGAAAAAAAATTTCTTGTTTTTTTTTTTTTTCGCCAAAGATTTTATTCCGCGCGAGAGATTTACGCGACAGTATTTTATAGAAAACGTGGTGAAAATCAGATTTTTTGTCAATTTGATTTTTCATCATCTTTTCGCAAATGATGGGATTTAAAAAATGTTAAATTACTGGTAGAAAGTTTTTTCGACGAGTACAAAAAGTTGGTAGTATTGTGATAAATTCTGAATGCTATACGAAAAAATTAGGTCAATCGTGCTTTTTATATTGAATACAAAGAAATTTATGGGCGAATATACAAAAGTTGGGCCACTTTTGGCCAAATTTTGTTGATATAGTTTTCAACCACATCTTATATATATTTTGGCTTGAGTACATAGTTTGTACCATCAATATACTATCCTATGACGGGCCAGTCACTTTTTTAAATATTTTGCGAGTTATTTGTATTTTTTTAAATTTCACTGCCAACGGACTGACGAGGATGGCACAGTACTGATTAAGAACACTATTTCGTATGAAATATAAGGTTTACTGTAACTTTGAGTATTTTGAAATACAAATATCTTACAATGTAATAAAGGCGCATATTTAATGAATTAAATCACATTAGTTAGTGTTAATATTACCTCTAAAACTATGTAATACTGTAAATATGAACTACAACAGTGTTCAAAACAGCCTTTTCATTTTATAATGTTCAGTATCACTTTGAAGTAGTTGCCTTAACATTAGACAATTCTGAGAAATTAAAATTAAAGCAAAAACGAAGTTGCCTAAGCAGTAAGGTATTTTCCATCACTAGGTAAAAATTGCGAAATATAATGACCATTTGTTAAAAATAAACAAAAATAAATTAAAATTTCTCAATGGTGGGCAGTGATGAGCAAATTGATCGCAATATTTTGAGCCCAGAAAAGATTCCGGTCGTACTTGGATAACTTAGAAATCGTCAAATTAGTGTTTGTTATGAAATTGTTTAATAACTTTTTTTTTAATAATTGCTACCGCTAGAGCAATTTTATATTCTTGATGAGCAAATTGCGAGCAATTTTTTGAGATATAATTCATTGAAATTGCTTCTAGTTCGGCGCTAACTTGACTCATGTTACAAATTTTGAGAAAAGTTACTCTCAATTCACCATCTTCATTATCAACAGAAGAACAGATCCCTGAATAAGGATATTCTGCTCTTCGTGCTACATATTTAATCAAAATATAGGCACCACAGTTATAATCATTTCGCAAACAAATGATTGCACACTATAACAAGTAATAAACTCGATCAGAAATAAATAAATCATCAGTTCCCTGGTAACACGGCAGTCCTTTGGTGCAATCTCAGACAGCGGACTGACGACAAAGTACTGACGAATAGGACATTAATTTGAGATTATACTAAAAACTTATGTGTTTATCAGTATTTTTAATTATAAAGATGGTATATTTTTACAAATTACATGTAATCATGCATAAATTTAAAGAAAACATAGGTACTAGAGGAAATAAAGGATTACCAGAGTACTGACAATTTGACTGAATCAGCATGTGCACACGCGGTAACAACGACGCTAGCACTTGCCTCGACATGGCTGCCGTCAATATGGTGCGCTTTGCAGTTAACTTTAGTACCAACATTCAACACTGAACAATGAGTTGATCGTAGTTCGGCAATATTTTGGGGGAATTTCAAATTTCAACTTGGCACAAAGGACTGATGGGTAAAAGTGATGACAAAGTTTGTAAATTTTTTAAAAATAGCTTTTTACAGATTCTATAAATAAACGTGTGAATTATATTAATAAATGTTTTACAGAATATATAATAATAATCAGATTAACAATAAACACGGAATATTTTGTTATACAAGCTCCTGATTAAGCGTTTTTGTGATTATGACACGCCAGGGTACTGATGTTTTGAGCATTCATTGCGTTATTTTACTAATTAGCTTTTGAAGTATGTAATTCAAATTGAATGGATACATGGCGAGGATCTAGGAATTTCATAATATATTGTCGCAGAATAAAGTGCATAAATATTTTCGTATTTATTGGCCGATGACAGCGAGTTGCCCAATTTTTGTATATTCACCCTTATATCAAGGACGAATCAAATTGTGTCGACACGAAAATGATTATTTATTTGTAATATGCAAACACTTTTTATTACGATAGTCAAGATTAACTTCGATACATTGAAATTTTATTGTCACGAATAGGAACATTTATTACATATTACAAAGCGGCAATTATCAAATTTGATATACACCAACGGAAATTCACACGGAAATTTAAAAAAAAAATTTATTTACGCCGGATAAAAATTATGTACTGCAAAAACAAATAATTCTGAACGTTGAAAATTTGAACGATCGTTACTCGTACAATTTTCCTACGTTCATAAAGTTTATAGATAAAAAATTACACTTTTCAATGTTTTGTGGCACTGGACGAATCTCTAGTTTGTTGTAGGCTTTTTGATCGATTTAGTTAAATATATTTTCTCATTTTTTGCTTAAGAAAATTGATTTTTTAAATTTAATTTTTCGATGGTTTCGTACGTCGAGAATATGTCCTCGAAATTTTAGAAGAAAATTCGTTTCCGTTGCAGAGATAAACATTGTTTTATGTTCCTGCAAGGGAGACGAATTTTCTGCTGCGACAGTTGCCGCTTTATATGATCGATCGAGATTACTCTACATTAGTATTTTGCTCAGAGTAGAACCCCTTTCTTTATAAATAAAAATCTTTACAAACGGATAAAAGAGAAAATAACAGTTAATGCAAAAAAAGGCAGTCGTCAAAATGAAATTAGAAAAGATTGAGGAAAAAACGCAAATTTCAAGGGAATATTCATACTGCGGGAAAATTTACGAAACGTACAATTGCGGCGGCGAGAAAAATAAAAAACATAGATTGTCTGGAAGCCAATCATAATATCACCATCGATTACGTTTTAATTTCCTTTACCCAATTTTTCCTTACGTTGTCAACTTTCGTAAAGGGTGTGTGATGGAGACATTGAATTTTTAGGAACCAACAAAAAAGGTGTCGGTTTTCAGGTTTTGGTGCATTGCGAATGCAAAAGAAGGGTCATAGATTCGTACAAACGCGTTGGAAGGGACTATGAAATAATTCGGAAATTGGGGATTTAATAATTATAATAATAATAATCATTATAATGAGACTGGTAGGAGTTGGAATAAGAGGAATCAAATTGTTTTGTTCTATGATGGATTTGTGCCATGATTTTTCAAATAATATGTATTATGGAACTGTCGACAATATTCGAATTGCAACAAAAACTGTATACGATATGATATTGAACGAAGCAGGAACAGAGGAGAAAGAAATATTGCGAGAAAAAGAACTGCCCGAGGATCGTTTTTCCGTATCCGGAGATGGCTCTTGGGCTAAGCGAGACTTTTCGTCGCTTATAGGATCTTCCGCTCTATTTGGAAAATTCTCAGGAAAAGTTTTAGACTCGTTCGTCTCTGGTAAATCGTGTCAAACCTGCGCTTTCCACAAAAAACAACAAAACCAGCTGAATTTTTTGGCGTGGTTTGAAAGCGAGCACAAAGAAGAATGTACCATAAAATATTAGTATAGTTCAGGAGGTATGGAGGTGCAGGGGATGGTGGAAATGTTCAAAAGATCGGAGGACTGCATGAAGCAAAATATTCTCACTATATTGGCGATGGTGATACGAAAACTTAAAAAACAAATTTGGAATGCAATCCATACTTTGATCTGATAGTGACTAAACTGGAATGTGGTTTACACGTCAGTAAGAGGATGTTTCGAAGACCAAAAAGCTGGAAAAAACACCGACTGAAATGAAAAAAATTAAAAATAAGGGAAAAAACCCAGGAAGCAGCCACCAAAAGTGGGAAGCCCGTGAAAAAACGTGTAAGCAAAAGCAAACCCTGAGCGTATGATAAAAAATCAGGATCTCACTGGTAAATTAATGAATATCGTTATTTTACGGCATATTTATTCAAAAGAACTCTGATAGCAAAGAAAATATGAAAGATGCTCTTTGGGTTATTTATTATCATCACATTTCAACGGACGAGTGTCCGCGAGATGACAAATGCGATCTGAGAAGAAAGCATTCAAGTATAAACCAGCCCTTACAATTAGTAAAAAAGTACAGGAACTTTTAGAACCCATTTTCAAAAGTTTAACGCTCGATGAATTATTATCAAATTGTTTAGGAAAAAACACGCAAAACAATAATGAAAGTTTCAACAACGTAATGTGCTCCCTTGTTCCTAAACATAATTTTTATTTCAAAGATATCGCTGAAACTATAACAAAATATTGAGTTCAATTTAAAGCAAAAAAATTTTCTCTAAAATGAGAACATTCCCTTAAGTTTGCAAGGGTCGAATCATTTATAAAAAAACAACAAACGTTTTGATCGATTCTGACTGTACTCGATGCGATTAAGGGTCGAACGAACTTTAAAATTTTGTTAAAAACCTTTCAAAATTAATAAAAAAATTGACGAATTACGGCGTTGCAATTTGCCCAAACATTAGTTTGGACGTTTTTGTTTTTTGTTCGCATTGTAAAATGAAAAAATAGCCTTTTTAGAGAAAAAAATTGAATTTCGATTCAATCAAAAAATCGAATCTCAATACTTGTTTTTCGATTCATCGAGATTTGTTTGTAAACGTGTCTTTTCGTCTATTTGACATTCCGACATGAACATGTCGAAACAAAATTTCCATTAAACACAAGTCTAGTAATTTATCTGAAATAAAAATGAATTAGTACCCGCAAGATTGATTGGATATATGAAACTCATTATTATTTCACATTATTTATTAAACTCGTGAAAAAGAAGAAAACAAAACTTTAATAAAAGCATC
The DNA here is from genome assembly GCA_964017225.1 of Netelia inedita. NCBI lineage: Eukaryota > Metazoa > Arthropoda > Insecta > Hymenoptera > Ichneumonidae > Netelia > Netelia inedita. The sequence goes on from OZ024923.1 coordinate 11,897,657, forward strand.
GTCATCGAAGTACAAGCGACGAGAAAGTAATTTTTTTTAACATCAAAGAGAGTGAGACGCGTGTATTAGGCAGGAATATTTTCATCCAAAAAATGGCCTGTAATCCAGAATAATTGGATGAGAGAAAAAAATTCAATAAAATTTTTCAGACTCGAGGCTCTTTTTGTCGAACGCACTACGGGGTCTGAAATAAATCAAAAAAATTGGATCGAAGCTTCGTCGTCGAAATACACGCAAGGCAAAAGAACTTTTTTTCTTTCTTTTTGTTTATTTTTTTTTTTTTACGAGACATCAAAGAGTCCACGGCATGCAACAGGCAATATTTTCGTCGAGTCAATAGACAGCTTACGGTAAATTGAATAGAGACCAAATGAATAGAATTTTCCAGGTTCGAATCACTTTTTCTCGAGCGTACTCCGCGAGCGACGAGATAAAACGTTCTTCGTTTTGTCGTTGACGATTTACATTCGCCGCTCGTATTCTCTCCTCGCCCAGAGAGTTCAGGAAAGTAGATTCAGTTTCCGGAATTGGGAGTAATCGTGTCTATCTCCTTTCGATCGTATCGTGAAATTCATATAAATACCTGTGCATATATGGGCCATTCTATGTCATGTAAGACAGATTTTGGGCGGGTTTCATAAATTTTAGCGTTCGTCTAGAATTTCATTTATTTTTATGTGTCGATACCATCCTATACTAACAAGTTTATAAACAAAATGATTATAGACAATATTTAAAACAAAGTTTAATGTTTTATCGCATTTTAGCAGATTTTCTTTTCTTTAAACAATTAATACAACTCTTAAAACACATAAATTAACCACTTTTATTATTATTTGCCTCTACAGTTCACCAAAATTATTTAAATTTTCATTATAACTGTGAAATAAGTAAAACTAGATTTTGCATTGTTTAAAATTCAAAATTAAATGGGTCAAAGAAGAAGAAAAATTAATCTTTCTAAATAACGATTTTGCTGTTTTTGTTTTTAATTTTGTTGTTATGTAGTTAAATTTGTGTTTGCGTGTTCTCGCGATAAAAATCAATTGAATTTCATATGAGGCTCTTGAAGTCGCCGACCTCTCGTGAAAATTCGTCTAACTTCACCTAGAATGGACCATATATAGGGTACACCTTTGGTTATTATTTTTTCATCAAGCATTCTCACTTGGCAAGGTAAATTCGTGATTTTTCACTCTCATTTTCCGCAGAGTTTTGTTTTAGCTCGAATTTTGTATAAGGTCGTACGAGCCCAGTATTTCGATTATTAATTCACATTGTGTGCACGCAGCCCAATTACGTTTGTTTGGAATTTTGGAACATGAAAAGTGCGCATGGCGTGCTCAATATATATATTCGTGTTTTACGTATGAAAATATTTTGTACGCCATTAGCTCCAGCTTACAGTTGAAATCATTTTTTAAAAAATGTGTCTTATATTCTGGTCGTAAAAGATTGATACACCTTCTTTTCTATTGTTGGGAAAATAAATTACGAAACGTGGCCTTTGGTTATAAATATGAAAAATTATATTAACACATTAAACATATTAGTGATTAAAACAGAGGTGACATCCTAATGACAATTAGATATTAACAAAATATTGTTTCATTCTGAATAAATTTTCTCTCAGAGAACTTGATTAAATATTTAACGTAATTGAGCTGCAGCTCGTCCTCGTAGACGAACATCAATGCAAAATATTTGTGAAACAGATGACGTGATTAAAAATTGCGATTAGAGACAGGTGTAGAAAAAATGTATTCTTTTTGTTGTTTATTTTTCCCGCGACTTGACTTTGACTTGACTTTAGAGACGTAATTGACTTTTTGTGCAGTTCGCAATATTTGTTGAAATTTATAAGTTACTTTATGAGGCAAGACACTTTTCTTCCGAGTATTTATTGAACTTCTCGTAATCGCGTAATCATATTTCGAAGAAAATCATGTTTATCGTTCTTATACGACGTGCAATGATATTTGTATACGCAAACGCGACAAATTTCACGGGGTCGAGATTTATGTGGATTTTTTAACGAACTTTGAACTTGATTAAAAACAACGAGTTACGATTTCAAGCTATGTCAGGTTATAAATAGGATTTCGCTTATCGCGAAATTATCTGTCCTAAAGATCGGGCAATGTCGATGAATTTCAAAATCAAATTAAATCTCTTATATCAATATTCATGAATAATTTATATCGATTGACTTTAGAATAAACAATTTTTTTAAATTTCAATAATTTATCACGGTCAATAATTGCAAATTTATTAATTACGCGATGTAAAGTTCAATGAATAAATTCTCCAATTATTTTTGCATATCAAAATACATTTTGATCGAATTTTGCGTAGAAAATATTTTTGAATTTCAAATGATGTTACAATTTTCTTAGTAAGCGAAACACACAAAATATACCAGTTAAAAATCATATTGATTATAATTTATAGGGTGGTTCGAACAAAGACTTTTGAATTATTTTCATTTCATAGTCTGTATTCAGCAAATATTTGTATATATACGAAATATATTTCGGCTTGGTACATATGTTTTTTATAATGCGGTGAATCGTTGAATTTTACCGGAGATTTTTAAATAAAGCGTTACCATTTGTTAGCAAGTCGTGGAAAATATGTAAATAAAAATATAGTATTACATAAAATCTTTTCGAACCGAATTTTTTTTTCCTCCTCGGATGCAGATCGTTGCGTTAATTAAATTGCAATATGATATTTAAAAATAAGTACTCAGCACGAGTAAAATTAATACATTAAATGAGAATCAAATGAAAAAAAGTTTACTTATTTGTAAAAGTCAGTAAATACTAATAAGGTATTAATGAATTCAGATAAATAAAACTCAGTATACCCAAATTCTAAATAATAATAAAAATGGATAGCCACGGTACAATCGTAATATAAAGTTAGAAAAATACCAGATCTCAAAATTTTATAGTTTTTTTTCAAATGCGCCTCATCTCTCGGCGCGGGTTAGTTTCTCGGCTTTTTAGGTCTATGCAGTGAAAATGACATAAATCTTCTAGCAAATAAAAATTAGTACAATTTTATGAGACCTTTTTGTGCCGTCAAAAAGGATTACCGCGGTAAAAAATATTGACGTTCTCATGCAGGAAGCTTTATTTTCATGGAATTACTTTTTTCTGATTTTTTTTTTCAAAGTTAAATCTATTCGTTTGCATCGAGAACGCTTCAAACAATTCTCCAGAAATTTGTGACACAGGTGAAATAACTAAAACACCTTGTTTTCTACAATTAAGAAAAAAATCACTTAGGTTCCAAATTTTATGAAAATTTAGAGAAAAGTGCAGTTCCACAGTTTCCCTTTGTCATCTATATATGATAAACATTTTTCTAAATTTTAAAGTTAAGGTAGAAAGATTACTAGCACTGAATTAGAGAGAAGTGGTTCTGATTTTGTCTGAAAATTGGAATTTTCAAAATTGTTCGTTTTTATAAAGCGAAATGAAAAAGTTACATCTAATGTATTAAGAAAATCGATAACAGAGTTCTAATTTTATAAAATCTTGGGTTCTATAATCATAAGCTTGATAAATCCTGCGACTAGTCTAATTGAAAAAAGAGTAGGAAAAAACATGCAAATAAAAAGACGAGTCTGGCTTTCTTGTAATTTTTGTTCATTTGCGAAGCTTCCATTACCAAAAAGCCAAAGTTAAGCCAGAAACGAATTTATTCATTTACATTGGTTTTCCTTTTGTATTTCGCACACAATATTGAATGAAAACACCGTACGTAAATTTAAAAAACACATACGCCTCTGCCATTATGGTTACCTCAATAACGTGGCCAGTGGCCATGCTTTTGAAAAACGCACGCTACTCGTTTTTAAATAGAAACAGATCTACGATACGAAAAATCTCGCTAAAGTGCCAACAATGAATGTGTGCTTGTGCTTGTACCGAAAGAATTTCAATAATAACGAGACTCGTACTAAAAATAACCGAATAAAAAATGAATCGAGTTTCGCAGAGCCCTTGAATAATATCTACCAGTTGCTGTGTTTACGGGTGGATCCCTCAAAAACACGATTCGACGCGAGTTTGGGCTGCGGGAATTCGTGAATTATTAATTTTTTTTCGTGTCAGTCGAGTTCGTTCGTTCTGTTCTGGCCGTCGGATCTTTTTTTCTTCTTTTAACCACGAAAGCTGTCGGACTCGCAGTACAAAAGGGGCGCGACCGCACACGCGATCATGACAGTTGCATAGGGCGTACGAGGGAATAACTCGAAGGCACGGAAACTTATTTCCTCCGCCGCCAGTGTGCGTTTCTTACGGCGTGGAAAAGCTTTTTCTTCTCTACTCGTTCCTTCTCGCTCTTTTCCACTTTGTAGTACAAACGTTCGACGCTGGGGGCGCCACGTGTGTGCCCGATGCTATTACCGCGAGGTGCGCACGTCGTAAAACCCAGCGACGATTACATTGCTCTTCCACCATTTCGCACTCGACCACATGCCACAATCTTCCTTCGGAAATTTCCGAAAAAAAGAGCAGTTTTTTCTTTTGAGAACTTCGCCACTTACTGATTCACTCACAATTTCGCGCATTCCCATTTTGCTCTCCTTTCGTGTGCTCCCTCTTGTGAATGTTTCTGGCGTTTTTTTTACATTCTTATCTACTACTGTTACGATATTAACGAAAAGTCGGGTTGCTGAATTTTATTATGATTGGTGATCAACGTATGGGAACATCGAACTCTTTTATATTACTAAATCTATAAATTCAGAATTTTCCACTATTAGTATGAGATGGTCGAGAAATAATGTAGGGAAACGTTACTTCTTCCTTCTATCTCGTGAATTTAATTGTTATTTTATTCAGTGATGTACAAATAAAAATTGTTGTTATTGTTTTCTTTTTATTACAACGATATTCATATACACGAAAGAAATTTATTTCTTCTTTAATAATTTCGGTTTTACTCAATTATTTTCTCTCCGAGTAATATTTTTATTGAACGGATAATAATTTTATTGAAAACGACTAAACAGCCGGTGCAAAGAACGATAATGATTTTTAGTAATTTTTATAATTTTTACAACACTTCACGGAATTCTTTTAATACTCGAACGGTTTAAAAACGTCCGGAAGAAGATAAATATGACCACTTTAATGGGAAGTATATTTTTGATGATAATCGTATTTATTATCATCGCGTATTTATCTCACGTACTTATCTATGTAACTACTACCTAAGACTATATTTAGATATAGTAGTCAACTATTGTACACACGGAGATAATGATCTCCGAGACTTTCCAGTTTTATTAATTTATCAAGTTTTTGAAAACATTATTTTTTGACAAAACCAAGCACGTACCGAAGGTGTGAAAGCAATAAAATAAAATTTAAGCCTTTTTCATATTGACAATACATAAAAAGGAGCTATTTATGACGAGGGCGTGTAATCGTTAATCATCCACGAGAATAATGTATGAGCTTCTCGTGGTGTAGCTTATTGACCGAGAACGTCTAATTGTCGTTCGCGTCCGATTGACGATCAACGTCATCGAGGATTTATTTATTTTTTTATTTAATAATTTTTGTATCGAAACGTGCCTTGGACGAATAATTTTTCTTCTCGTTCGCGATATGTCTGTCGCGTGTATACCTTCTGAGCGGAGCTTGGTTCGCGGACTTTGAGCAATTTTGTTTGTCTCCAGATTCCAATTTACGTACATGTTATTTTTTCGAACTCCGAGAGCTTTGAACATTACAAAAAATCAACAAAAATATATGTACTGAATTCACTAGCGGAAAAGACAGCTTTAGCTCTTGGAAATGAGCAGTTTTTTACAGTAAATCAATTTGTCGAAAAATATGCCTAATTAATTTGTTTAATGTTGGCAGATTTATTTTTTTAAATATTACATAAATTTATGAACATGTATCAAATTGCGCTATCATCGTAGAGAAAATATTATTCTATAAAAATTCATATTTGCTGCATAACAATATTTGTCGCAGGCAAAAACTTTCCTCTTTGTTCGAGGGATCGATTCATAGTTGTGCGAATCAATAGTTATTAAAAGTGAATGACTAAATTAATTTCGGGCAGAAAAGTAGATTGGTCTTGCATACAGATACATCTTATCTCGTCAACACCAGCCGAAAACATATTATTCACCCACGAAATTATTTGATATTTCCAGAATTATTTACGAAATAATTAAATTTAGGCAAATTTTTTTCAAACTACGCATTTTTTCATTAAACAAATGTATTATTTTATTGAAATAGTCGTTTGCTATTGAAACACAATTTATCTCGCACAAACAAATTTATTTTTCGGAATGAATCGATGCAAACTCGAACGAATATTCGTACACGAGGCCAGGACAATCTATCACGAGGGTTAACAAAAAACGGTTAATGAATTGTTTATTCTACCTCGTGAATTTGAATGTTTATTTTTGTCCGTTTTGTATAAACAGCGCGCGCGCGCTCTCGTTATTCCGGGACGCTGCTCTTGTCATTCGAGGTGCCGACAGAGTTCGCTGCAATTCTCTCCTGTCACGTTTTTTTTTATCTCCCTGCATTATTATCTTGACTCGCGCAAATAACGAAGTATAGTTATACTGTTTGTATAGTTGAGCCGGCAATCATATCACTGGCATGAAATCATATAGCGCGAGACTAATACACGTCAAACGAAAATCGTACAATTTCTCGTACCACATTGCTAGCATGGAATAATTATGAATGGAAAATACAGTAATAATATATAATTCGAAGAGTTTCTCTAATTTTTGTTACGTTTATCGGTTCCCTGAATAAGAAGGCAATAAGTACTCTTTGATCAAACGTACAACTAAAAGTTTGAATTTATTTTTTATTTCTACAAAAAATCATACTTTTGACACTTAAATTTCCTAAGCTGGATAGATTATTAATTTAATTTAACACAATATTATAGGTATAAAAATATTACAATATTTATATAAATGTACTTCGTATCGAAGTAAAAAATTAAAATACAAAAATATTATCGACAAAGGTAATATCGATTCGTTAATTACTACCCTCCTTTTACTATACCTATACTAATCTTATGAAATAATAATATAAGTATTAAATATATTATAGAAACGGGCTATATTTCATTATTTTATAAACCTAATTATTTATGGAGTTTATTCGTTCGATACCAATATAATTTATAAATACTTATAAATTAAATATAAACATTATAATGAATGATATTATATAAGTTTTGTGCATATATACATATATATACGTGAAAAATTCGATGAAATTGTGGTGGGAGAGTAATAATCGTCGTTACGGTCGTGGGTGATCGCTGATAAGAACATTGCTCTCGTTATCAACGGATTCAACCGAGACGTCGATATGATTTGGCCGTGGATACGTATATGTATATGCTTTTAGCTGGAAAGAAACAGAGACGAGAGATCAACTCGTCGTGTTATTAGACTCTCGCATCTGTCAATAATTATCGCGCCCGGCGGTGTGCATTGGATATGATGATTATAATGGTAGTAGCATATTATTATTGTAGCAGTAGTGACGATGACGCCCGGCAATGTGTGGATTCTCTCGCTTTTGACCCTGGAATCGTAGCAGCAGTCAAAGACTGAGATAGTGTCTAAATGTGTGAGAGAGAGAGAGAGAGAGAGAGAGGGAGAAAGAGAGAGCCGGAGAGAGGGAAAGAGAGACGCGATAATGAGAAAAAGAGAAACGAAGAGAGAGTGCAAAAGAAAAAAAAAGATAGAAACCGGCAAGCCCACAGCCGCGGCGCAACGGGGCATGGTCTTATCCCATGAAAACACGAGAAGGCTAGTTATCAACGACCCGTGGATATATTATCAGGCAGGGAACATTGCCGCGACGGACCGACGGCGACGACGATGGCTACGACGACGACGACGACGACGACACAAATTTTTATATATTTTCTCACTCTGACGCGTTCGTAGTAACGCACTCGTAACTAATTTCCCGCTGACTTATAGAAAAAAATGTGTCAACCCTAATTAGCTCGTTTATACACATATATTAGTCTTTTTCTAAATTATAATTAGCTAGCGAACAACCTTTCTTGTTTTATGCGTTTAATTGCCATTAACACAAATTCCTTAATTATTTAATAATTTTAAGTTTTAACATACTCTAATTTTTGATCTTGATGTAGGAGTAATACCGCGCCAAGATTGCCAATTATAATTACTAATTTTCGTAGAAAACTAAAGATCTTAGAAGAACAAATTTCTATTTTACATTCAACGAATTTTAACACTCTGCGACAGCAACAGTTCTCATCCGATCAATAAAGTTGAGCAACATTGGACGCGGTCAGTACTTGGACAGGAGTGATCGCTTGGGAATACCGAGTGTCGTTGGTTTTCTTGTTTTTTTTTCGTTTCAATTCGTCGAGCGTCTTCGATCGATGACTTAGGGATACGTTTTTTATCAGTTTCTTTATTAATAAATATTTTCTTTTCAAATGTTCGAAAGTAAACAGGAGACGAGGGTTAATAAGCACTGAAGAGACGAAATTTTCTGACGTGCTAATTATACAATTTAGAAAAAAGGACTAATATAATATACACAAGCTGAAAAAATACATTTATAAAATTAATTACACATATATGCATATACACACTTATGTATAAATCTCGTACATAAGCCATTGGAATTTAATTCGATTTTTCTAACATGTAAACATGACGCAATTTAATGAGACACTGGGCACGATAAACTGGCGTTGAAAAAGAAATAATGAATTTTTACCTCGAAAATGAAAAGAAACAATCCGATTCGAAGAATTATTATGACGATCGAATAGAAAATATCAATGGTAGGAAAATAGTTGCGCAGCGCTGTATAGCTAAGATTTAAAAACTTTGCGCATACGACAGTGCTCTTGAAAAATGTATTATATTTATATTGAATTTATGGTTGAACGAAAGATCGGAAAAGTTTTGAATTTCTTCAGTCAAAAGTGCATTTTTCATTATTTATTTCTTCCCTACTCGAACCCGCTGTTTTTCTTTCTTCTCATATTTTTCTTCATCGTTGCCACTCGATACTGTATATACCTATATTTTTGTATTCCTATCTGTATACGCATATATATATATATATATATATATATATATATATATATATATATATATATATATATATACGGGTAGTTGCAAGTTTTTCAAGCCACGAGGAACACGAAAGTCAACGGCAGACTTGAGGGTCGGCCGAGAATCGATTGCGCAAGCATCAGCCTCTATGTGGTCTACTTCCAGTTCATTACCATAGTGTTCCTATACCTGTACGCGCAATACTCATATATACGTACATATATACCAACTACTATATATACAAATATAATAAACGGGACATAGGCACATGGGCTCTCCTTCTATTTCTATTTAGATATTTTCGAACGTCGATGCATTATCCAGAAGTTGGAACGTACGAGTTTATTCAACGTAAAAAGTACATGGGTTACATAAAAGCAAAAATATTTATGCGCGGGTGTGGGACATGGACATTGTGCAAGTTGGGGAATACGGTAATAGGTATGCTTCTGCATAAAATGGAACGAAAACAAGGATGAATCGAGTTACGTCCTATATATATAAGCCTAGCCATTATATATATATAGTATAATGGCTTATAGATCTATGTATATGCATATGTATAAGCTATCCCTCGAGCTACATATATATATATAGTTAACGATTCAGGAGGCGGCGTGTGTACATATAATCCCCATAATTTGTTTGTTCTCACTACCAACGCCCTTGCAACGTACCAACTGAACACTCGATCGAACCATGAATATATAGACAATATCTGAAGAATAGTGACGGAAAAATGTTCAAATGACCACCAGTGTGACGTGGTAACGTTCGTCGTAGGGACCTCTGCGATCGATGAAATGACAAAAAATATTGGGCATGAAAAATAAAAACGGACGACCCTGAAAGATGAAATGAATTTGGAAGTATAGCAACATGTGTTACCTCGGTTGGGTGCAATTTTCAAGTCTTGGCTGACTGCCCCTTTTGTTCCTGCGACAATGTGCTTTTTCATGGAGGGGGATAACGTGCGACGGATCAAGACAGAAATTCATAAAATCGATAAAATGATGATGAACGTAGTTTCTTTTTTTTTTTAATTACAAAACGAACCTTAATATTCTTGTTTATGCAAAAAGGAGGTATGATAATTCGCAGCATTTAATCTAACGATTTAACGTAGAAAATATTACCACTTTTTAATTTTTTCATACGAAGTAGTCTAACAACGGGCGTGTAGGATATTTTTTTAGGTCAATCAATGAAATAATTATACAAAAGGTGAAAATTAAATTTAATTTTTTTTTGGGATATGTAAATTCGAATTTGTCCAGTATCGTCAAATCGAAAAAAAAAATTCAAGTAGTTGGTGTAGACGAAAGAATAAATTGAAAAGCTGAAAACGACAAATATTTTTGATAATTAAAAGAAAATTAATCGATACCAGTAATTAAGCTCTTAAGAAGTTGCGATCTTTAGTAAACGCAGGTGTGTTAACGTCCTCTATAAAGCATGCATTTGGTAGCGAGTGATATGACGTACGTACGCACTCACGCACGCGCATATTTTACGATCGAATTGAAATATTGATCGAGCGGAACTAACGCACGGATATAACTGTGTGTACGTAGATATGTCTGTATAGAAGGTTGGTAGGTGTAACTCTGTATATTTTACATACATTAGCGTTAGCTCAAGTGGCTACGTGCATCGTGGCTACCACCGGTATACCTACTAGGGGTCATAACTATAGCCACATTTACTCCAGTTTTGCGGCTGCTTCGACGTTAATCCTTCGATCCTTTTCAATTGACAAATGAACGTAGATTTTTCAATAAAATTAAATTATTGAAAAAATGTAATTTAACGAATAAATCTACCAAAGTTTGATGATATAAATTAATTAATGCACATAATTAGATAGTGAAGTTTTTTGTAAAATAAAAACAGTGTAAATGGACTAATAAATCATCGACTGAAAATTTTTTTTTTTGTCAATTATTTTTTATTTTAAGAGCATTGACCTTGGCTTTTTTTTTAAATTGTTGAGTCTTGTGTTTTCCGGATATCGGATTTATCGATGAGAATATTTTTATAAAAATAATGTACAATTTTATACGACGTTATCGAAATAAATAAATAATTATATCAAATTTTATAAACGGTTGAAAGTCCGAATGAATATTTAAATTGTTGACCATCAATTTGCATAACGAACATTTTTTTTAATCGAGCCAAAAGTAGAAAAATTTAGAAATATTTGCAAAAAATTAAATTAAATTTCGATACTTATAAACTTCGCTGTTGGACGAACATGAACCTTCACAAGTATAAAATGAAACCTGCATATAAAAATATATGTAAACATTTACAATTTGTTTTTAACATTCGGGCGTAAATTGAACTGTTAGTGAGAAATACATAAAATATCCTTAATATCCTAAAATGGATTTTGCGTTATATTATTCGGAAATTAATAGATATATAAGTTTATTTGTAGAAATGAAAAATCGTTTCGATCGATATGACTCACGTCTTGCTTTGACACATTCTAGGCATCGACATGAGACGTCGTAGTTCATTTCAATTAAATATTATAACGGTTTTGTCAAACGTTTCAACCATTATTTTTGATTAATTTAATTAGTCATCGAAAAACGTATAAAAACTAATGAATCCCTTCATTTTATTTTTAATGACCTGACGTCGAGACTGAAGAGAAATTGATTGAAAAGTAATAATTTTATCGTCAGCTCTGGCGAAATTAATACCTATTTAATGATATTTTCATTGTGCTAAAAAATATTGCTTTATTAAATTCCAATTAAATCTAATTTAACTCAGGAAAAATGTGATTATTATAACGAAATATACATTTCGGTATATTTTAATATTAATTACTAACTAATTAAAGTAATTAATCAATTTAAATGTTGTCATTGACTTTTGATTATTGATTGTTTCTTGATGTTCCCCAAGATTCGTCAGCTTATCGATTTTGCGTTCCATTTCGAAATGCGTAGGTATACCATGTACCAGAAAACTTCAATTCGGACGGAACGATTTCTTGTCGACATACGAAATTAGACGGTGTCCTCGATTCGTCTACCATACCTCTTTGTTTCTCCTGTCTCTCTTTACCTACCTGGAGAATAACTACGGCACATCGGTTGAGGACGGGGGAGGCTGGGGGTGGGTGGCTAGGGTACGAGATTCGGACGATTGGAACTGACAATCAGTTCTTGGCCGACTTCCAATTCGACCGTTGGGCCAGCGTGGGTGTTCGATTTTTTTTCTTTCATTCTTGTACGTCACTTGAATAGACGTGCACTTGCGTTCTGGAATGAATCGACGTCTATGATTCTTGTCTACGAAAGAAAAAAAAAATTTGCACTCTATATTATAATACAACCCTCGTCAACCTCAATTTTTCGACGTTAAGATCGATTTCTAAATTTTCGGAAATGTCACGAATTTTCGCGAAATGGCGCAAGTTACTTAAGAGATTGACAGCTTTAAAATCGATTCGCGGATTTGTCAGTCGAATTCAATATAATAAGTTTTATTTTTTTTTTGGAAGATTGAAAATTTTTCAATAACAAGAAATTTTTTTTTTTTGTAAATACAAATTTCAAAATTTGTTGCCGTGCCGAATATTTTATGTTCAATATGTGCAAAATGCGTTGTTTATTTAGTCATCGACCTTACTCTTTCAACAAAACATGTTTGACTTCAAAATTTGTACGAACGAAACTAATAGGTACTCTTTGCTGTTTTTGGTGGTCTCAAAGTTTCGATCACGACTTTACATTATTTTCATCTTTTCGATAAAAAGAAGAATAAAAAAACGAATAATTTTGGGGGAAACGAAACGAAGAAACTCCTCCGTGGATATACCTACAATCGTTGTTTTCCCAAAAATAATGGGTTACATTTCTGTAGATTAGCAAAAGATGTCGCATTGGTTTAAAAAAAATCTTAATTAAAATCCAAACGCAAATAAACGTTAATTGTAACTAATTCTAAATTTCGTCATCCCGTCCCGTAAACGACTATCTGATTTCCGACGTCGAGGAATGCAGTTTTCACACTTGATTCGCATCCTCAAGCGCGCAATTATAAATATATATATATAGGCATCGCATATAAAAGATTTATCGACGTTGGTTGCACTCGCGCGATCAAGTAAAAAGACTGTACCGATCTCATCTCCATTTGATGAATCACCGTACGAGTTTTCCGGATGTCGCTTGAAAATGCTAATATCCCATACATCGCTCATTGCCGTGCGCCGACGTGTGAGTGCGCCTCGTGTATGGTATTGGACCGAGGGAGGCGCGCGCGTCGAACGCAATGCGTGTGCTAATGAGTGTCCCCGATGCATCGTGTGCGCGTTGCATGCGCAGTGGCACGTTCATCACATATTGAAACGAAAGACGCGCTACACACGTACATAACGCATATATATATATATATGAAAATAAGTAGATAGATATACTCGTACGCCTCGTGTCGAAGCTAACTCTCCAGGCACTCGCGGCTCTCGTTAAAAGCTATATATATATACCCTAATATACCCATATACCGGGTGTCTCAGAAGTTTCTCATCGTCCGTTACCAGCGGTTAGCTGGCGATGCAACGAGATCTCCCGCTAAATCTACAGTTTTTAAATAAGAAACGATCGAAACAGTCCAATCAGAGCTGAAATCGATTGCGTTCGGTCTCGATCGAGAACGTGGCAACGCATAGCCGATATTTAAAAGGACTATCGATTGGTCATCGATCGTGGGTGAGCAAAGTCTGAACGAATTACGATCGAAGGCTCATATGCGATAGCTACAGTTGGAGACCGTAGTCTGGCCTCGCGCCGACGACAATCGATGTCCATTTATACTTTGGATACGCGTTGCTAGCCTCTTGATTGCGTTCGAACTCGACCGAGTCGAGCTCTTTGATTGGACAACTTTCATCGTCTCTCGTTTGAATACTATAGGGAATTGATCGCACGAACTTTGCATGGGAATTTGTGGGATGGTCAACTACCCGCAGGTACCATTATGGTGCAGAAGTTCTGGGACACCCGGTATATGAATCCCGAGATCCGAGATATATATGCCTACAGCCACATAATTATACACTGGCTTCACCGCGAGCATTCAATTAATCGGCTTATAGAATTTGTCCTGTCAATCGCTCAAAACTCGCAGTAATGCACGATATCTGTCTATGCACGTATGCAATTAAAGCCAAGAATAAAAAAAAAGCAAGAGACAGAAAGGTCTCGTTGACGGAAAAAATAGCATGATATTCAATTTTTCCTTCTGTTGGGTAGACGGCCAATAAATTTTATACGGAAATACACGTCGAGGGGAACGAATATATATCTTTTTTTCGTTCTCGACGCCCAAGTATTTTTTTCTGGTGGGCTAGAAAACAGAATGCAAGATATCGGTTTCATGACGATAAATTTGATCGTAAAATAAACAGAGGGCGTGATAAACGAGAGATTCGTGTTTAATCTTCGAAAAATCATGGGAAAAGGAACACAATGAAAGTCAATAAAAAAACTATGATAAAAAAGGCGCGTGCTGGTGTCATGCGCCCGTCTCTCGGTAATCGACGTACCCTTTACACTTTGCTTTTACTTTTGTCATAAATTTTACGAGATTTCCGACAAATCACTGTTAATCTTCATTACCTCGGGTATTTACCGTGTACTAAACGATGGTACAAAATTCTCGGCTGTTTTGTGCGTCTGTCGCCTCGATGCCTCGATAAGATCTCGATGGGATACGTGAGTGGAAATTTCAGAGGGTATTATAATAGTTTTCATGCGATTCTACATGCTATAAATACGTCATATATATACACGGTCGTTGCACGCGTTGAGACTATATGCAATTTTGATTATAATCAAAAGTGTCAAATAATTGCATGCATTGTCTTTCCGGCGTTTTTATAAAACGACAGCTTCACGAATAAATATACATGTATACATTTATGTACAGGGTGTTAGGGTATCATCTGGGCACAAAAAATACCTAGATAGATGGCGCTAATAAAAACAAATCGTTTTTTTACATTGGTCGAGATATTAATCGAGAAAGTTTGAATATTTGTACAGAGTGCCATCGAACAACGTCCTTGCGGTTTAGTGATAAATAAACATTATTTTCTTTTATCGTGTCAACTCGTAGCTCGTTTATTCACAGTTATTTTGTAAATATTTACATAAATAATTAAAAATTGTGAAAACAAAAGTTTTAAGCGGTTCTCGAACCTGTAATCTAGGTATTTATCGTTAGGGTGTTCGATCGCGTTGTTAGCTTGTAGCTCAAACTTTCAAACTTTGCGAATTAATATCTCGAGTAACTTTTGTCGCACGAGTAATAAAAAAAATCCGTTTTGCTTCTATTGGCGTCAACTATCTAGTTATTTTCTGAGCCCAGATAGTTCTTCAACAATCTGTACTGGTAGATATAAAATGTGATGCATATTGCATTCGTTATGTACGTATTTATCGTAATGCAATTAATGAGGATAGGGAAATATCCGAATGCAAATTGCACGTTGAAATGCTCATCGTTCAGGAGAGAAATATTAAGTACCAACGCTGGGATTACGCTACCCAACTTTGCAAATCAAAATCATCCCTCGGTTAAATTTCATTTTAGTATGTAATTGCTTTCTATCGTACGTCGAGCGTTTATCATTTTCAGCTCTTTCGCGTGATTGCAGCCAAGGCCGAGATGGAGATGACTGTAGCGATTCAGATATAAACATGTATAAAACTTTTATATGAAACGTTATATTAAAAATTTTATCGTATGTACCTACAATTGTACCTAGACAATATATTGAACTGTTCTCGGTATGAAAAATGTGTATCCCTTTCGACTATGAAATATTATTCCGAATTGAACTGTTAATCTTTTTTTCCATTTCGAGTCTAGGGGCTTTGTTTTTGCGTTGACTGAGCGAAATAACAAAAAGATGGATCAAGGAAGACTGGTAGAAGAAAGAAGGAGAAATAGAGAGAGACAGAGATAGAGAGATAGAGCGAGAGGACGGGAGATAGATACACAGACAGATGGAGAGAGATACAGTGAGAGGGCGAGAGGGCGAGGGACAGAGAGAAAGGGAGAGAAATAGACGAGAATAGGGAAAAGAGAAGGAAAATTCATTTCTCGTTTCGTTCCTGTCGGGAAAGAACTGAGGCGGAAAAGGGCATAATATAAGACAGGATAAAGGGCCAAGCCTCGGGGCCAAGTTATTTCGTAGTGTGGATCAGTCTCCCTCTCGTAATTATCCTTGGTTAGAGGCTTGAGGAAAGACGCGATGACACTGGAACAAGCTAGGACGTATGGAACAGATATATACTCATGTATGAACTACACATATATGCCGTAGTACAAATGGACTAGACAGATGGCGTCCGTAAGAGCGACAGTATTGGAAAGGGAAACGGTTGTGTTATAAAATCCGACGAGACATATGTATAGGAGTCCTGATTCTACCAGTAACTCGTCGCATGACAGTGCTATTCTTTTCTTCAAAGCACTGCTATTAACTTTTTTTTCTATCAATGTCGAAAATGGCAGTAGGTTATAATGCATGCGTTATGCACGGTCACCACTTCGAAAACGCGATTCGTAATTTCTCGGGCATGCTTCCATAGATTGAGATGAAATTCAGTGCACCCAACCAGAATGATGGCAACGATAGCCAGACCAAATTTCATCTCAATCGGTCGCGTCGTCTCGGAGATATCGCAAGAAACTTTAAGAGAGGTTATGGAACATGTGCTAAAAAGAGCTCATATTTGTCATTGCGAAAGGGGACATCTTTCGTACGATATTATTTTTCGTAAATAATTGGAAAAAAACTTCAACAAACACATTTTGTTTTATGAGTTACAAAATATGTTTTCGCTTAACTTTTTATATACTTTTTTTAATTTAACATCGTGCACGGTACTTTTACGTCGCCCAGTATATATGTATAGATTAAACATAATGTCTCGTGTCTCGTACAATTAATACGCCCCAGGGGGAGATTTTCTTTCATTTCTTCTCCTTGTCTATCGCCAGCTTCGAGCTACCGAAGATACCCAATGGATTAAATTCTTCGTTTGTTCAGTGAGGAATAACATCGCGTGGGTTCTCTTTACTAAGCCGTATCGAAATACCGACGTGGGAGATAATTTTTATTAGAAAGAGTGAGATTGATCACCCACCTAACCCAATTTTACCGACCCTACAGTTATCTCGAATAATACAATTTGGTAAAATCTCAAAATTACGTGTTCACATAACCTCTTGTTGAGGCAAACTTAAAGCACGAGCCCCTGTAAAATTAACTTACGTTAGTCAGGGACTATTGCTTCGCTTTTGCACTAAACGTTAAACTTTTCGTTGAATAATTTGCCCAAAAATTTCGGTGGTTCATCGAGCACTGATGGCGTCTCGTTACACGCTCCGATCGCTTCGAAACCGCAATTCCCGATTTCTGCCATATGGCGTAACAAATCGAGACGAAATTTAGGTTAACCAACACAGAAATATGGCATACAATGATCGAGCTAAATTTTGTCCCGGTCAGTGTCCAAAATTGTTGCTAATCTCTGTCGTACTTCAAAGGACCATCGCGACCTCTAACACTAACGTAAAGTTTTTATTTCTCAAAAAGGGCAAAAAGACTATCGATTTAATATTTTTAGATCCACATTTGTCATATTTTCAATCTTCCGAGAACATTTATTTAGAAAATGGCGCCGGTTATGGAGTATAGGACGCTACGGAAAATCTCTTCCTCGTTGGTTGACACGATGGAAGCGAGGAATGGTCGCACCGTCGTGGTTGTCGAGCGGGTGTGAGTTGGGTGTTGGTTACAGCGCCGCGGGCGTGTGCAAGAGTGCGACTGCAGCAAAATCGAGAGACGAGCTCGGCAGTGGCATCGGCCACGGACAATAAAACCGGCGGCGCCCGACCTACACGGGAACGAGCTTCTGGAATCCGGCCAGAACTCTCCCGATCCTCTGTACCGCCAGTGAGAGATACTCTCGCCGCCTCTCTACCGAGTCTCGTTTGTGTATATAATAAAGGTTGTGTCGATTAGCGCGTGCGAAACGGCCCCCGCATACTTATGTACGTACCGCACTGTACGACGCTTAACTATATACAATCTATGTACATACACGTGTATATATCCATGTAAAATAGTCATCGACGCGGTAAATTGGCCGTCTAAAAGTTAATCGTACCACGAGTAATGCTTCGAATATATTTTAATAGAGATTAGAATATCCGTTTAGTATTCAATGTCGTTTAACGAAAATATAGGGGAAATACGTACAAAATGACATATACGTAAAAAATTACATAGGCACCTTATTTCAAATTTGGCGGTATTAAGCGTGAATCTGGCCACCGCATGACGTGACTCAATCTGCTTTTACCGACCTGTGAAAATGTGAACGCGCCCCTGTCATTCGCCTGGGTGTCATGGCCGACGACAATTTGTGGTGCATTACGAGTTTTTTTCTTTGCAACAAGATTTGTATGTAAATGTTAAGTTTTTCGCTATCTTACCTATTTATTTAGCATTTACTTCAAACCTCAAGAAGTAATTATTGACCTCAAATAACTATTCCTAATAAAAATATCCTCTTTGTATTTCTTTTCTAATTTCGATTTTTTATTAGGTTATATGGACAAAACGACATACATAGGCAACGGACAAAATGACATAGGTATGTCATTTTGTCCATAAGAGCTCAGTTAAGCAGCTTCAATTAGCTGCTAATAAAGAACATCCATCGACCTCCGCTCTTGCTTTCTCTATTGAGGAACTTTGTCCAGTCCCAAAAGGGCGTTTTATAAGTGGACAAGGAAAGCGTAAACCGAAGACTCGACAAACATCTTTAGTTTTAACGTCTACTCCTCATATGAAGGCACTTCAATTGAAAAATCAGCCCAAAGCTCCTCCCGAGAAGAGGAAACGAGGAATTACTAAAACGTTATTTGAAGACGACAGTGAAGAAGAAAATTTTGCAAACAACTCACAGCATGATGAAGAGGACTGTCCATGCATATATTGCAATGATCTTTTTTCCCGATCTAAGCCTGGAGAAGACTGGTTGCGGTGTTTAAATTGTTTGCGTTGGGCTCACGCTTCTTGCGCTGACGTTCCTAAACGAACTAAGCTATTCATTTGTGAACTTTGCCTATAATTTTATCTTTTTTAAGCATATGTCATTTTGTCCATAGCATATGGACAAAATGGATTTTTGCTGATCTCACTTAAAATAAGAATATTTGTTTTCCTAATATTTTTATCTTTCAAATGTTTATTAGATGTCATTGATAAAGAACCAAAGATGATTGGTGTGAAATATAACAGTGCTGTGATTAATCAATAAAGAGTTATGACCCCAAAACAAAACCCTATGTCATTTTGTCCGTATTTCCCCTACAAATTTGCAACGTACGAGTAAAAAAAATATTTTTTTGATATCTGACGATAATATAAAATTCTCCCAGTCCATCTCATTTCACCGGGCGTTACCATGACTTCGCTAACGATAAGAAATAAAACTTGGAGACATTGCGACCAAACATTGTCGATAAAAAGGTGAAATTGTCGTGGACGCGGTAAATTAGCTGTCTAAAAGTTAATCGTACCACGAGTAATTCTTCGAATATATTTTAATAGAGATTAGAATATCCTTTTGGCATTCAATGTCTTTTAACGAAAATATACAAATTTGCAACGTACGAGTAAAAAAAAAATTTTTTTTTCATATTTTACGATAATATAAAATTCTCCCAGTCCATCTCATTTCACCGGGCGTTACCATGACTTCGCTAACGATAAGAAACAAAGCTTGGAGACTATGCGACCGAACATTGTCGGAAAAAAACGGTGAAATTAAAATCAACGCGGTTTTTTAATATTTTTGAGGTTATTTATGCCTCGCGTCGAGTCGAAAGAGCTCGAGTAACGCCGTTTCACGCGTGACACTTTAGAAACGAGACGACGCCTGCCCTTAGTTATGTGTGTGTATCGGCAAAGAATTCAGACACCTCTTGTATACCGTAGTAAGACGATGATCGTATTGAGACAGGCCAAGGCACGTACGCGAGCACGAACCAGCCGGGAGAGGGAAGATTATCGATTGGTTCGCTAACAGTTGATCGACCATGCGTTTGCGAGAGCAAAAGTCCGGGCAACGCACGTTCGCGAAATCTTCGTTTATTAAAGGACATCGCGCCTCTCGGGAATGTGGCGCGTGATAAAATACGAGATCGTCGAAAGTTTCAGTCGTACGGCGACGATGTGCGCGAAAGGTTCTCGAGATCGTTCGTGCGTCGAAGTGTCGCCGTCTCTCGTCGAGTTATTTATTTATCGATTGTTTATCATTCCCCGAATTGGATAATAGTTCGGGGATTACGAACGGCAAAAAGTAAAATACTTTGGCACATCTCTGCGTATCATCTCGACATAGGATTTTCGTAGGATTTTTGTAAGATTTTCATACGATTTGAAAATTGCTCGGAAATTCCAGTGAGTAATGAAAATTGAACTCGTTTATGAGAAATATATTCAGGGGTCTGTACGTGTGTGTGTGTGTGTCTCGTGTTATACAGAATTTTAATGAGAATAATGTTTAATTAATTATTAATATATTTAGAATTAGTTTATTAATATCAACGAAAATTCATTTGTTTTCGAAGTATCGATGAAATTGTATGGGTTCGTTATAAAAAAGGATCGGCAAACAATGTCATCGTTAAGTTTCAATGATTGTGATAAGAGAGATTCGAGATAAGGAATGGAAATAAAAAAGAAACGTCGAACATATAATCGCGATCGGGATTGCGAGTGTTTAAGTTCGGACTTTGCGATTCAACGATTCGTTACTCATTTTTTCGAACAATTGCGACGAGAAAAAATTAGTTTGTTTGATTTGCACATTGGTATACGAATCTTACGGACCGTGACGCGTTTCGAACGAAATCTGTTCGGAAAATTGATAAATCGCGGGATATTTGAAGAAATGAATTTCAAGAAAAAAAAATTGTCAATCGAATAAATTATTCGATTTAATCGGTATCGATTATCGTAATTTTTACGATAACGCGAATGAAATCTTCGTAAACGTATCGAGATAAACAATTATTCGCAAAAAGCCGTATAATTTTGAATTTAAACAGAATTATTCGAACGAGACGAATATTTGTTTTTTAATTCCTGGATTTGGACAAAATCGATGTGAATTCGTAAATTTATCGAACGATAATGTTAGATAAGCATGAAAAATCGATTGCCAAGCTGGGTTATCGAAGACGAGAAAGTTGCATTGTTCTTTATTATTTTGTCCTGTAGAAATATCGAATTCTTTTGGACGTGGGAAAAATCGCATCGTTGACTTTATTCTCGGGTATCAAGGAAACTGCGGGTGTCGGAATGCACAATGCAATAGTGCATGCTCCTCTTCCTTCCTCTCGCTTTGTCTTCCTTTCTTTTTCTCAATGCTTCCTCGTTATCTCGGCCACTTTTCCTGACCTCGTTTCTTGTTCTCGGTATGTTCTCTGAATATATATATATATATATATATATATATATGAACAAAAGCAGAAAGTGTGAGGTTTGTCGCGTCCGCTCTTCTTACGTCCCCTTAATACCTCGACTCTTATATTTTCCGGCAAAAATCCTACAACTGTGTGACTAGATGAGGCCCTACGTATTTTCGATTTTTCTGCGATCAGAAAACTCATAAATCATCTTTGGTATTTATTGATTATTGCAAAATTAAAGTTATTTTTACTTTTTCTGGTTTCATTAGTATTACATTTTGATCGATTGTTTTTCGTTCAGGAGATAAATTTTGAAAAAATTATACGATTAAAACAGTATTTTACCGTTGGCGCTGAATATTTTTATTTTATTTAAAGTAGCAAAATCGATCATTTTCTAAAATTATTCAGGACTAGGAGCTTCATTTTACAGACCTTCGCTATTTTATATAATACTTACGAAGCGACTCTACATTCTACACTAATAACATGATGGTTTTGGTGGCTTAGAAGCCCGTCCTCTCATAAGTTAAGTTCCAGGGCTGTTGAATATGAAACCCGACCTTTTATACGCTGTCCTCAGGCTATTCGAGATGGAGCCCGACCTCTCGCGCGTTAATGACGTGCCTTGACTTATTCAGAAGATTGTGCCACGAGCAAACAAACAAAGATTTATCTCGACATAAGAAAAGAAAATTTTTCATTTTCCCGACTCGCTATCGAGTCGAAGCTATATCGTCGGCGATACAGCCGCCAAGTGTTGGTCGGTCGGTCCAGCAACGAGTCTTCTTCGTTTGACTTGCAGCCTTGAGGCGCAGGTGCGCCGGATGCACTCCGAGTATACCACACGAGACGGAAAGGCACGAGAGCCCGTCGTCACACAGATAACATCACCCAGTGCATATCCCCTCTAGAACTTGATTCCCATATTGAATCTCCACATTGCCCTTACGATTTTGCCTTTCTCTTATTTTCGCTTCATTTCATTCGGTCTCAATCCCACCAATGGCTCTTTAATTTCGTACCTCTAGCTCGGGGGATGCTGCACAATATTAATATTTTCCGAGGGTTCGTTGACTTCGGTGACTTATGAAATCGACCGTTACGACGTTCTCGATGTTACAAGCCGAGTGCTTGATTCTAATCTGTTTTTCCACTCTTCTTTGAAATTGAATATTTGGTTAAAAAATATAGAAACATACAAACATTTAAAAATAAAAGAATATTTTTTTTTGATAGAATAGGAGAAACGATAAAGAGGTTTTTCCAAGCAATAGGTTTATAGTAGTCATATTTTTTAGGGAGAAAAAGAAAACCAAGATAACTTGTCATTTTTATTGGGACCAATATTATCTTTCGTTACGGCGAAAATACGTTTCATTTATTTAACATTTATTCAACATCACGATACGCCAAGTATCGAAACGAGTCGCGATGAATATTGTTAGAATCGTCTCGAGCGCCCGTATCGTTTCTCTTACAGTTTGATTATTTTTCTCATCTCGATTTTTTGTTCTTCTACCATTTATCCTTCTCCGTTTTTCTTTCGCCTCGGTTGTCCATCTCTTACTCTTCGTTTTCGCCTCTCAATAAAGACAGGCCGGAGTATACCGCGGTGCCCGGGCTCTATTATGTCCACACAGAGACAGAAAGAGAGAGAGATAGTCCCCCTCGCTCCGATCTCGCCGGGGATGTCTGGTATCAGCGCCATAGCGGTCCGAGAGCACTCTTTCTCTGCCTCGAGCTCGTTCGTCTCCTTCGTGATCGACTACCTTAATTGCTTTCGCGCCAACAAGTATACGAGTGTCACGGTGACGACGGAACGGCGACTAGGGGCTAAAGGGGAAGGGGGTGGGGGGTTGAGACCTCTCACGATACGCCGTCGAAAATTTACGGGTTTAAAAAAACAGTTGGCGAACGATGGAGAATTAATCTTTCGTGTGCCTGGTCGGTGATTCTTACACGTACGTAATGCAGGTATATACGAGGGTACAAACACGACTCTGACTCGAGTACCGCTCGTGCGAAATAACGAAAATCGAGGACGGTCACGTTCATGGTTGCTCGTGTCGAGCACAATCTCGATGGGTACGCTTTGGAATAAAGAAATGACGGATTTTTTTGTTTGATTCGTTCCGTACATGTAAACACTTTTTGATGAAATTTTCCGAATTGACAACTCGTGTTCGTCGGCGATTTTACGGTGCATTGACCCCGGGGAACTGTGCGTTGTCACGTTAGGAAAATAAAAATAAGTGTGTTTTGCTTTTCAGAAAGTTAGCGTTGGAAGAATAATATAAATAAATAATATTGTAATAATGTGATTGTGATAATTGATTGTGATTGTGATAATAATATAGATAAAATTACTGGATTATAAACTTCATCGATATACAAATAAGAAAAAGGTCCGATTGGTTGATTAATTTATCAACCCTCGGCCTCGACCACTGCTGCCCGAAAGATGAAATTTGGCAAATATGCTCGTTTTATAACCCGCTCAACGACTGAGAAAAAGGATTCTTAAAATTGCACCCTCTCAAGATGCAAAAGGGAAAATGTATCTCAACGTAGTCATTTATCAAAAAAGAGATTTTAGAAAGTACAACCGTAAAGTGGCGAAAACTAGAAAACCTCGAGATGAAATGGTGGACGGGACATTGCAAAATATTTTCAATAATTAAATCTCTTTGTGACATTTCATAACGAAAAATGATTGAAAATGTAATTTGCGCGAATGAGCGGAAGATCAAAGTTAGAATAATTCCGGGATGGGGGTGATTCAAAGGAATCGAAGGAGATGGAACGAGATGTCGACCAATTTTATTTTTCCTTCCGAGACGTTCCCCAATGAATTTTTCTCATTTCTTCTCGAAGTGCGTCAAGACCCTCGCGACGTTCTCCGTTTTATGACCAAACATGGGATATAGACGGTGTGCTCGTGACCACGAGAGTGATCAAGCATCTCCTACGTATTGCTAGCCCATTACGGCCAAAGAGAGGAGATGAATCGCGAGAATCACTCCGTATACTCTCACGCACGTACGAAGATTCCTGATTTGCCCTTCGTTCGATCGTGCCGATTTGTTTGCTCCTGATGGTGATGGTGCGCTTTTCCCCCATCCCTATATGTCCACATACATATATATGTCCACATACATATATATGTCCACATACACATATGTATATATGTACATATATTGGTACGTATATGCTCGTGTTACATTCGTATCCCGCTTTCTTTCTTCAGCTCGTGTTACATATATCGATATGGCTTACGTACGTCGATCAAGAATGCGACGCTCGCGATGTTCGATTTAAATGGTCAGTGGTGTTGCCGCTGTTGGTTATGCATGGGCATAACACGTGCGTACGAACGGCGCCAAGAGCCGCAGAAAAGAGAGATACCGCGATCTCCATAATTCTTCGTTCGATATTTCGACGAATTAACCGATCGTCCGCGGGTATATGGACACACTTGTATATGAGAGTGGTCTACAGAGGATGTTGAACAAATTCTTGGAATACGTATGACCACGCAGGAATATATGATTTCACAAAAAAAAGAAATTATTGTTATTAATATTACTCTTTCAATTATCATTATTATTATTATTATTTTTATCGCTGTTATTAACATTATTATTGTTATAGTACGTTAATGCGAGGTACCGTAACTCATGGCATTAATATTATGTCCAGATAAGTCCGAAGGACACTCGAAAACCATGTTGAGGATTAAAACTAGAAATTAGCTTGTAAAAATTGTTCGTAATATTTTTGATTTTATTTTTATTGAGGATATTCCTGTCTGTATTATTAAACGAGACAAAAATCGTTGGGAGATAAAACAAAAGAGAATAGAATACTTCGCGGAAGTGTAAAGTTTCGAGGCAAGGCTTTTCACATTCGAAAAATAAGCTCGTACCTTTTTTCATGTTTTATTCTCGAAATCCGCATGGGATACATCTGGGTGGAACTTAATACACGGTGCCGGGTATGCGTGATGAGATGGATGTCGCTGAAAATTTTATTGTTTCAACTTCGTGGAAGAGAGAGAATCTTTTCGGTCGAGGTATAAGATTCTTCGTTCTTGCTTCTGCCACGAAGGGACGAAGGGACCCGAAAACTTTAAACTTAATAATTCCTTGAACAACTCTGGACCGAGTGGTAAATATGAGATTTCGGTGTTGCCAGATAGTAGGTATAACGAGATTTTGTACCATCGTGTGGGAGAATCGTATAGGGAATATGCACACGAGAGAAAACAAAAATTAGAACGAGAACTATTAAGTAAGTGTTCCATGAGGCTAGACGAAATAAGTATTTTAGGACACTATGAAACTGGTTTCAGTAGGGAGGCGATCGGAGGGTTAGTTTCGATTTTATGTGTATGTGTAAGAGGGAGGAGCAATTTGATGATTCAAGCAGGCACACAGTAGATACTTTCGATCAAATATTGAATTGAAATTGAAATTAAGAAGATAAGTATTATGCCATTTTTAAGCATGTCATTTAATAAAACGTATTCTATGCTTTTTAATAATTGAGTAAAAAAAATAATCGCTTTTTTAACGAGATTAAAACTCACTATTGAATCAATTTGAATTCGATGTAATCGAAGAAAATCGAGTTAAAAGGCGGTTAAACGAGGTCGTTCCACGTGAACTCGAATCGATATTACGTCTAGGCCTTTTTTGTTCCGACATCTACTTGTGATTCCATTCTGTTATCGTAATTCGATATTTATGAGATTAATCTCATTTTAGTTGAAACTAAAAAGATTATTAATTCAACTCGATAGAAGCATACCTACGCTTTTTTAAAATGAGCTTTAAAATCACATTTCGATTCATGACGACAATTTGAAATATTCGCTCGGAATATTTTGCTAAATGCAGTGTGCATCGTTAATCGCCAAATTTCATCATAAATGATAATTAGAGTTAAATGTTGCAATATTGTCACAGGGATTATTGAACATTTTTATTTATTTCGACAATATTCTAACCTTTTGCTCAAAACGTGTTCAATCCATGCAGAATTATTTATACGCCTTTAATTAGAAAAGCTCTCGATAACAAATTAACCTAATTGAAGGTTCGAGTTAAAAGAGGGGTAAATTGGGATGTTTCTCGCGAATTCGAATCGATATTACACGAAGGCCCCTGGTAAAGGTTGCCCTGCCGAGAGCATCGCCACCACGGATGAGTAGGATTTTCCGGATTCCTTGGTTCCAATTAGCGAGCTAGGATTCGCCGAGTCCGATATCAACCTATGTAGAAAGACTCGTGGTTTAATCTCTTGAAAAATCGTCGTTAACCGAGGAAACGAGGTTATATCTGTATATATATATATATGTATACAAACTTCAAGAATCGTTTGGGAGTGCGTGTGAAATATAGCGAGAGAGAGAGAGAGAGAGAGAGAGAGAGAGAGAGAGAGAGAGAGAGAATGAGAGAGAGAGAGAGGGTGAGATGTGCGCGCGATATTCACCGAGGTGACTTTACGGGTTTTCATCCCTCATGAGGGAAGGATGATCCCAGGGGATTCGCACCAGTCCTCTGTATCCCGACTCCCCAAGGTTGCCGTAGAAGCTGCACCACGAGCGAGGTTATGTTCGTTTTATATATATATGTATATAACCATAGCAATACGCTCGTGCGTATAAAATATATATATGGGGCATTCCAGTCCAAATTAACGAATTTTTGTACCCTCTGACTTTTCGTATTTTTTCAATTTTCGGCACGGTTTTTACGATCGTGAAAGGAATATGGGGTTTTCTTTTATATTTTTCCCCCATGGCTCCTCATCGATTTGGTATAATTAAAAAAAAAACACATTCGCAAAAAATTCTGTTTCGAATGTAACAATTTTTATGCCACGGAGCGAATGTCCCTCGCTTTTGTTTTTGAGAATTTTAGCGAATTTCCGGGACCCAGAAAAACACGGAAGCAGATAAAGGAGATTACATTTCAGGGAAACGAATTTCAAACGAAACGCTGAGAGCTCGTTTGCCAAAAATACGAACAAAGGGTGTCCATTTCGGGAAAATGAGTTTAAATTTTGTATATTTGAAACAGAATTTTTTAAAAATATTTCGAGCGTTACAACGATATTGCTTGTTTCAGAATTTTTTCCATTTTATTGCTTTTAATAGGCCGGTCGACAAAAGTACAAACAGCTCGTCCATTTGGTCTGGAAGGTCCCGTGTTATGTGCAGATAATGTTTTTACCGGTTAGCGAGCTCCGGGCTTCGAGTAGGATCGATCGCGAATCGCGAACCCGGGATGCCTCTGCTTTACAAGGGTGGAATGAAATCTATTGGGAAAATCGTTCCATTGAAATGCTAGTCGTGTTTTTTTTTCAATTCGGCTCGTTAGTGATGGCTGCGCGAAAAAAAAATTGGTCGACTGGTATTTCGTGCATAACGTTCGATCTTCGATTTTCTGGTTCAGCGATAGCGTTTGCTTATCCATAAAACTCGATCATGACGAATATTCAAATATAGAAATTTAAGGTTAACGCCGGACCGGCGTACACCGAATATTTGATATTTTATAATTATGGCGTAGTTTTTGAGATAAAAAAATTTTTTTTTTGAACATGGACTAGATTTACGCCCCGCCGAGTTTACATCAATTTTTATCACTGAATTTCACGATCAATACGGCCAAAAATAAATAATTCAAAAAATTATGTCAAATCAAAGGAAAAAAGAATTGATCTAAATTTAAAAACAATTATAATGCTACGAAATATCAAATAAATGTGAAATTGATTGTTTTACCCGACACGCTTATACTTTTATATCCGTAACAAATTCCCTTTATTTAAAAGTAAGAAATAAAATAAGATCATTTTTCAAAAAATAAGTTTGCAAAAAGAAATTTATTAATAAATTTTCTTCGGATAATTCACAGTTACTTAATTATAAATTCCCTCCTAATGATCGTAGTAAGGGTACGAAATCCCTGATATTTTTTGGCAATATTAATCGTCAAAAAAAAAAAAAAACACAAAAAAATGGTTAAAAAACCGTGTCTGCTGCAAATGCACGTCGGTGCCGGAAGTGTACGTAACAAATACAAGGGAATAATTGAGACACGGTTGCTTCTTTATGTACCGCTTAGTACGAGTCACTTGCCGAAAATAATGGGATACTGGGTGCGAGGTTGAAACAAACGAGAATATAGTTTCTTCCTCCCTTTTGCCTGGACATGACTGTCATGAGATACCGCACACAGCGTGAAAGAGCGATAGAGTCGATGGGGTGGGGAACCGACGGAGATGGGTACAGAGGGTGTAAAAGAGGCCGGGAGAACGAGAGAGCAAAAGAGGGGAAGAGAGAACGAGAGAGAGAGAGAGAGAGAAAGAGAGAGATAGATAGAACGAGAGAAAACTGAAGCTTCCTGAATTCAGGGTGAAATTACACTCCCGAGTCGACGGGCGATCGATAGCACACGCTGAATGAGAGATATATAGACGCGCGCGGGGACACAGAGTCCTGTATCTTCCTGCGGCGTCACGTTTCGATAGCGAATTCGAAACACGGTCTGGTCGTTAGCTCTCTCACTCTCTTTCTCCCTATCTCCCTCTTTGTCTCTCTTCATCTCTGTCCACGTGTGCGTGCGATAGCCCAAAGTCCTCCAGAGAATAAAATTTACGCACGAGATTTCGCGGCACAGTGTACCCAAAATTGCACGTTCCTGTGATATATATAAACGTACCACACGGTCATGATCGCGTACGGCTGTTGCGCGAGCTAGGAATTTGCGAGTGCTCTTTGCGATTGCGCTCGCATAATTTTCCCTATCCATCGTCCCATGCGTAGCGACGCGTAAAAAATCTCACGGACATACGTATCACCGCTGGACCCTTTATAGAACGGATTTTTTATTTTTATCTCCCTTCTCTTTATGTTTTGTTCGTAAAAGGTACTTTGGTGCGAATGAAAAAAAAATACCTTTTTGCCAAACTCGTACTTGTTGAATGTTTCGTGGATTTGGACCAGAACATACGCGCGTAGGTACAACCGTATTTCGCGTCTAGATGAACGTTTTTCTACGGATTGCAGAATTCTTTTTCTTTCTTCGATCGGGTCTTTCGAATTGAAGTGGGATGTGAAATGATTGCTGGGTGATAAGAAAGAAAACAAAAGCGTTTAGATATCTTGACTGTCGTTGGAGAATACATCGTTGTACCGATAAGAAATATTTTGTTGTTCTTTTTTTTCGACGATAAGAAAAATGTCGTTTTACTACTCCTTGAAACGATGTATTCTGTTAACGAAGCCAATCCAAATATATATAAAACGTGTATATATATATACATATATAGACCAAGTATATTGACTTGACGTATACATCATTGAACTGTCGAAAGAAAATATAACAACTAGAGAAAAACTTGGGTTTTCACTTTAGCGCGATAGGAAGGAAGTTGTTCGCAACGTTTTCCGTTCGTAGAATTTGATCGAAAGTTTTTATGAAGGACGAAAGCTATCGAATGAAAAAGGTTGTCAAAACTGTTTCGTTTTAGTTTTACTTTCCGATTTTCTGTTTGATGACGTTGACGTACACGATGGTGAGTTTTAACTCAAGTGCAGGAGAGTCAGGCCTAGACTTTTCATGTCATTTTTATTGAGGGACGTCTGGGTAAAATGCAAAGTCAATAGTGCGAGTGTCTGCATTTATTAATTAAACGGCCACTCCTACTATTCGTTTTTCACTCCATTAGACCGTCTGCGAGATAAATGGGTTGGGATTTTTTTGAGGTTACTTTTAGGAATTTCCATAAACGGGAATCAGGGATATAAATTTAGTTAAAATTATGATTTACGTTTCGTTCGAACATTAAGTTCCTGCAAAGTATCAAGGTTATTGAAGAATCAGTTGCCTTCTCAGTTTTTCAAAATCATAAAAAACAAAAATTTGAAGACACCCAAAATGCCGACAAAATTTAGTCGCAATGTGAAAAATTCGGGAGTTTGTTCTTTAAAAAAAAGTATCTAACCTCCAACTCAGTACTCAAGTTGTGTTGGACCAATGTGTTAATAATTTTCCTAAATATTTTAGCCAAGTTTTTTAATTCTGCCCAAATCGTAATCATATTTTGGGTTAGTTTGTGGCTGAACCACTAGCCCATCGTTAACGAATCAGCAAGTTCTATTGCGGAAGGTCGAATTCAAAAAAGATAAAATATGAACTTCTTGAAAGTTGGTAGCGAGGTATACGGGTAACATACGCCAAACCAGTAAAATATTCCTCCTTTTCGCATAATTCGTCATGGGGATCCACATCTAGGGTGGCCGCGATAATCCGCAAAACGTCCATAAAAAAAGGCTTTTCTCATCCTCGTTGCTGGGACTTTTAGAATTTACGAGCACCAGGTCTTTCCCGCACGCCATACTATACGAGGGACTTTTGCTTGACATGGAAGGCGAGACGTTTCATTTCTATTCTGTTCGCAAAAATTACACGATGCCACGTGACTGTGACCGCTATTACCTTGGCGCGCATGCCCTTCTCCCTCTTTCTTCGTAGGACCGAGTAAAAAAAAGAAAAATTAAAATAAAATAAGATATTACCCATGCACAATTTCCGCTAATCGTGCAGGTACTTCGTAACGAGAACAAACGTGTTCTCTTATCGTGTTCCTCGAATGTGAAAATCATGGGGAGAATCCTTAATGGGTAAAAAAATACTTTTCGTTCTCGTTTCTTATCGGTCATCGGCCACCGTTAGAATGAAAAATTACTTGACGTAATGGCGTGCGAATACGAGTTTTTTTTGTTTAAATATCCAAGAATTATTGTTCCTTATTTCTATTTCTTTATTCTCAATGGATAATTTCGAACGATAATTGTTAAAAAATTATCAATGAAAAAGGATTCAATGGAAAATTGTATTTTTCGAAAATACTTTATTTCGAAATTAATATTTAAATAATTTTTCATTGAGCATTTTTTACTTTTTTTTAAATACTTTTTATAACCGTCAACATTTTTCGCAAAGCTTCGTTTTTCAATTTTATCGACGTATCTTCGGGTGTGAAAGACTCTTCAAGAACTGGCGGCCATAAAAAGACAAGACGCTCGAGTGGAAAGAGAAAAGCGAAAAGATTGAAAGCATTCGTTCGAGAATTTTCTTTCATTCTCCAACGGTCGTCGTATCAAAGGGCAGGCTCTCCCGAGCAGTTGCCC
The DNA here is from genome assembly GCA_964017225.1 of Netelia inedita. Classification (NCBI taxonomy): domain Eukaryota; kingdom Metazoa; phylum Arthropoda; class Insecta; order Hymenoptera; family Ichneumonidae; genus Netelia; species Netelia inedita. The sequence continues at coordinate 11,929,516 of OZ024923.1, forward strand.
TTTGAAGATTCCAAACGCCCCATGAGAGACGCATAGGTATACCATTCGCCGGATGATTTTTCCAACATTTTTCTTCGTGCCTGGTTTCTGGAACTGACTGTGAGGTTTACCTCGAGAGATTTTGAGAATATCTGGGAAAAAGGCCGTAGCCCGAATAAGAGGAAGGATGGATAGAGAGAAAGTGTAACACAAGGTATGATGAAGCCGTGTACGAAGCTTTTCTGGAGTCCCTGCTGGGCTGGGTTGGTCTGTCGAGTTCATTTGTTCCCGCGTCTCTTGGAGGAAGGTGGATGGAAGAGCGTCCGGGTACCCCCTGTATGAAACTCTGCAAGCAGGCCGTTCTCCTTCTATCCGCGAGTTGGAAGAACCATGTTCTCGGAAATTCCACGCCTGCCTTGATAGTCGCGGCCGACATTGGCGTACCTCTTTCTCTCCCCGATGACGAGGTCGTCTGAGGATTAAGGGGAAATTCGTAAGACGCCAGAGGGTAAAAGAAAAGAAAGAGATGGAGCGTTAGTGTGAGAGAGGGAGAGAGTGAGCGAGAAAGGAAATCAGCAACCTGAGCGATCTGCCAGGAACGATGGCAACCCCCGCGAGAGAGAGGCAGAGCGTTCGAGTTATTGATCATCCGGAGAGGCAGCAGGTAGCGCGGTAGCACAACTATACTGACGCACAAGCGCGAGGGTGGCAGGAGGTCGCGTGAACCATGTGTATACACGCCCCTGCTCCTGCTGATATTACGAGTATTCTCTGCATACCTCGCGAACCACCCTGCTAGGCTAACTGGCTGTTGCAGACGGTCGTAGGTAAAGTAGCGATATTTTTCCATTTTTTTGGCATTGGTAGTTAACTTTTAGGGTGGAGGAAGTCAGGACCTTTAAAAATATGATCTATAACTGTAAAATTTGGTTATTACAAGTAAAGGAGTGGTTAGAACTATTAGTTGAATAGGAAACGTGTATTAACGACATACGTAACTTATAAGCTGATTCATGATTTTGGGCGTCACCTCACGAGTCTATGGTCAAACCCATTCTCATAAAACATAATACAACCGTTTCTCCAACGTACGCACAGTTTTTACAGCTACAAAGTTCATCGGCGCATAACAAACCCGCATCTGTCCTCCGAGAGACGTTTTAAAGTGGCGCCATCTAACGAGCGCGTGGGGGTACTGATCGCGATAGAATCGAGTCTGGGGCACATATCACGGTGAATTGTACCAGTTCAGTTGTGGGTTAAACGATCTGGTTATGACTATTATGCTCCTATGATCGTGTTGTTACTCCAGCTGACTGTACATCCCTCCAAAGCCAACTGGCCAAGATAGCTGACTGTTGCATGCTAGGGCGGAACTGCGGCAATATTTTATATTTTCTATCGACTCCTGTGGGTAATGGTAAAAGCTTTCAAGATAGAATGGCGGCAAAACTACATCGCGACGTAAAAAAATCGTTAAATTGTTATTTCAATAAGAAGTATATGTCAACAGCCAGCCCACCTTATCTATAAGCGATATTCTCAAGCGCCACTGCACGGGCGCGTCGGTGTACTAATATCGATGCAATAGAATATTAATGAATCAGGATACGTTGTACCAGCCTTTTTTAAGGTCACGTCGTCAAAAATTTCATAGCTTTAAACATTAAAATCATAGCTAACCTATAAGCAGAGTTTCGTAGTAGCGCCCCTTAGTGGACGCGTGGGAGTACTAAAATCGACAGAATCAATGCTGCGACATATATCGTGCGAAATTTCATCAATTCCATTGAATCTTCAACATTCCGATATAGAACAACCGTGTTTCATTAGGCCGATTAGAGGTGACATCCAACTTTAACCCCAAATGATGGAACTGACTGTTTGAATCTGAACGTTGATACGGTTTATTCAACAACTTCAATCGCAGCGACGTATTGAGTTGTCGATGGAATTTGTCGGAACAAAGGTTCATAATCCCAACCAGAGTTCTCGACAAATTTCAGCGGCAAATGATGCCGTGGATTCCCGGTTATAGGGTACAAATCGCGTCTCGGTTTTTCGTACTATATAACCCCCCGCCCTGTTGTGTAATGCCTCGTCGTCCTTTTAAACTCGCGTGCAACTGTATCCAATATAGTTCTCACTCCATCAAATTTGAGGGCAATTTATATTGGATATACACATACGCATATACACGTGTATATACATATGCATATTATATATGTATATATTGATATGCATTCCGTTCCACCAGTTCAGGCAAGCGGTATACCTCTGTTGGAGAAACGCTTGTTGCTGCACCATCCATCTTGCATGTATATATGAATATATGGGCGTGTATAGAGAGAAATTGGCGAAAGCTAGGAAGCGAGAAAGAGACCGCGAGAGGGAAAGAGAGGGAGATCGAGAGCTTTCCTATCAAGCCCAGCTTTGCATGGCAAACGAGTTTTCCGTTGTAGCCAACTATCGTGACGCTTTGAGCTTAAATGTTCGCGTTTTGAATGAAGGTTATGGGCAATCTCTCTCTCTCTCTCTCTCTCTCTGTCTCTCTCGGCTTCGCCTTTCACCATGAACTCCTACAGCTCTCTTCTCTACGTCGTATTTAGTATGGGACGTTTAATTATTTAACGACATTATCCCGCTGAAATTATAATTATCATATTTTTCTTCTTCCAAGGATATTAACACGAAATTGACTTTCTTTTGGCAAAAAAGACAAATTTAATAGCAATTATAATGACAGATTTCTGTTTAAAGAGCTTTATTCAATAAGTATTTTTTTCTTGCAGGGATATTAATGGAAAAGAGACTTCTTTGACAGAATATAATGTAATTGTAATAAAATTCTAATTTGTTCTGCTATAATTTGATTTCTTTTTTTCTAATTTACAGAATTAATTACGTTACGGGAAATAAAGTTTTTGTATCGAATATAACGTTTATTTATTTGGAAAGAGTTTTAAATTAACGATCGAGTCGAATCTCAATTCATAATTAATTCACGCAAAATCGCGAAAGACTAATAGACGTCGTGTATTTTCGATAGTGATTCGTGCTTGATAATCCCGGGCATAGTACGTATTTTCGTGCAATCCGTTGCGATACTCACTGCACAGAAACACGGAAATTCTCTAATTAATCGGATCATTCTGGTACGCCGGTCTCCATAAGCCATAAAATCATGCGATTCCCTGTATTCAATTCGATCTCTATATATAGCCGCAATATACCTGAGATCAGCTCTGTAAGCAGCTGGCGATGAATCTGCTTGATGGTTGATCAATAGCGTCATGCTGGCTGCGTAGACATAATTTTCATTTTAAGAACGATCATTTAGCTATCCAAATAATATATTAATGTAATAAACACATCGTAGATCTACTAATACATGTGCAGTTTATATTTTATTCAAGAAAATTATTATTATAATTTGATAGGCCTCGTAAATTTGATTTTACTCTTAATATTTATTATAAAAAACATCCTTTATTTTTACATTTCGTGGGAAGCGATTGGCCTTCAAAGGATGATAAAAGTGACAACAATTTTACTGAAACAATGATAACATCTTCTGACAACGAGCTTTTTTTTTTTTCATTATCGACATTTTTTAGAAAACGTTTGGAAAAAAACACTATTTTTCTAAACGACTGCATTGCTTAAATTTTAATTAATCGAAGAATTATTTTTCAATTACTACGACAGATTGATACAGTTTACAAATTTTTCAAAGGATTTGCAAATATGATACTAGAATCGGTGGAAAATACATCATACCTGTATATCTACGCGTACACGTATTTTAATACTCCGAGGGATACGATACATGCTTGAAATTGCAAAATACCTGTCGTAGCATCTCTTCAACCTAGACCAGTTTTCCGCTGATATTACATCGTCCCGAGCCCTATACACTCGTGGAGATATAAAAGCGGTTTTTTTCCACTATTCGCGCTTATCCGACCGTAATACGTGCTTTAAATGAAAAATTGCGGGCTCGGAAGCTAAAAATGTCCATCGCGATGTTATGGGAATTACGAGAATGGAAATGTACCGAAAGATATTTCTGTTTTTACTTTCTTGTTATTTTATTTTACGTGAATATATTCCGTTGACTCGGTGTGGTGATAACGATGAAATTGTACCAACGTCATTTACGCTAGCGTAAGCTTACATCTTAATTATTCCGTGTTATGGGATGGACCTCGCCAAGACTAAGGCAATAGAGTGTCAATGAGAGGGGCAAGGGGGAGAGTTGCGATATCACTAACGATATCATTAACGCAACACTCGAACGTCCGCATTCTGCTACATTAGTCGTAATTTTGTTCCCCACGTGATTAATCGAAAAAGTAACGAGCTGGGACGAAGATTTGACAAAATTTAAAAATATGTTGACTATTGATTTTTTGTCAAAACAACACGTTTTCACTTAGGGGTGGACATAACACTTGATTATGATTCAAAAAAATAAATCGTGGAATGCTCAGCTTTAAAAATTCAAGATTCTTATCAAGAAAAATTAAATTCCTGAGAATCGCAAATATTGTTCTTTCCTTGATAAAAATGATAAGAATAACGATTAGTTATCTCAATCGAGAATCATTAATCAAAATTGAAACAGAATTTTTTTCGTGATCGTATAATTTCAGGATCTAGATCAATTTTTTTTTGTTTTTGATATTTTTAATGACCGCATTTTCATAAATAGTGAAATGGACTAATAATGAACAAAACAAATTTAGTTTACTAGAAAAAAAAATAACTCTCACAATTTTACAAACCTCGCGTGCATTTTAAAAATTCATTTATGAATTGCAGATTATAGGAAGTACGTGAACGATTAACTGGAGAAAAAAATCGCTTCAAAAAGTTTACAATTTCCAGCTCGCTTCGGCGGTTGACTGGAACTCATGAATTATTACCACCAGATTAGATACATGACATAATGTACGTGTCACGGATTATGCAGATATTAATTGTCCGAATGACAAATGCGATTTGTGTGTGTGTGTGTGTATTTGTGTGCTTGCGTGCGTGTCATATTATTTTGGCACTCGTGCAGAGTAGAAATGGTCAGACTCTCGTTACATATGTATCGCGACAAATTCTCTCCTCTCTCGTACTTTCTGCTATATCGGTCGTGTCAAGCTGAACTATTTCGTAGTGTGACTCTCCTGTATTCCGAGTTCGTGTTATGTTTGCACGTTTCGGTATGTACACTCGGTACTCCCAGAGCGCCAACCAACGGACTTTGACTATTACGCGTTTCACGTCTGTGTGAATTATACGGGGCGTTTCGTGTCAATCCGATCAGTTTTTCACTTTAATCGGCTTCGAGGTTCTTCGAATATACGGATTGTCTGAAAAATTACAGGAACGGTCGATTAATGCTTGAAGAAATCGTTTTTTGAAAAAATGTTTAATAGAAAAGCTGTCAGAATCGAAAAGACGGATTTTATCATTATTTTAAACTGGAAATTTCCTTTCAAAGACAAACCTGGGTAGGTTAAAATTTTTCAAATAGGGACCCTTATTTCTTATTATGAATTTTAATTCCTGGTTGAAAAGTAAATTTATTTTATTCTCATTATTTTTATTCTTGAATTCTTTCTTTGTAAGATATTTAATTTATAATTTCTTAGAAATCATATTTTCATACTGAATAATCTCGATAATTGAAGATGTTTTTTTCTTACAATACTACAAAATGTATATTTTTTACCAAGGAGTCAAACTTCATGAAAAAGCATTAAATTTACAAGTTTTTTTTCATGCTTTCTCGAAAATAAGTAAAAAATTCAAGTTTCTTTCACAAAGTATACCTCGTCGTGAAAAAGAATCCTTTTTTTATTACTATTATAATTTTTCAAAAAAATAACTTAAATTACCGAGATATTAAAGTTAAAAAACATTTGAGAATTCCTTAATGAAATATCTTAAAAAGGAAAGATTTCGGAGAACAAAAACAACAAAAATAAAATATATATTTTTTCCACCAAGGGATTCGAATCGACGATAAAAATACGGGTTTCTATTTGCAAAAAAAAAGAAGTAGACCCAGGTTTGAACTGGAAGTCCCGTTTAAAGACGAAGTACAAGATTGATATTAATTTTGCTATTACTTAAAAAATGTTATTTTAACTACGTTTTTTTACAATTTTTATTAATTTAGGAATGATAACCCCCCCCCCCCCCCCCCCTCTCCAGATTAATGCTTCGCATGTAGAAATAACGATTCTCAACGCGATGTTGAGCGTCCATCGTCGACTCGGGCTGCACTCCTGTGGTGTGTTACAAAGTGATCCATCTGCCAGGAACACACGTAACGCGTGCATGAGAACGGTGGCATTTCTAAGTATCCATGCAATACATGCGTACAATGTATCCATATATTACGTGCTGGGAGGGCGAATGTGATACTGGTATTTCATTGCGGGAAACTGGAGTCTCGGGTACTTGACCCTTGGCACAGCATAATTTTCTACCCTTCTCATTCTCCACCCTTCCCGTCACGACGAAAACCACATTTTCGTAAACGCGAAAAGCGAAACCGTCAATCGAGCAATCGACGTGGTTTCTCCTCTCGAAATCCCGAGTACCTATCGTGTTTGAAAACAAAAAGCAAAAAATAGATCGATCTCGGCGAATTTCGTTGATGAGTTTGCGGATGTCGTTCCGGATTTTTTTAAATACTATTTTTCACTGTCGAAACGTATTTTTGATCCAAATATATCGTTTTCGACAGGCTTTTTTTTAAATTTTGGATTCAAACGAGACATTTCAGCTAGTGTTTTTTTTTTGAATGAATTAAATTCGATTTTTACATTTCCCTGATTTTTCTGTAACGAATAATTTGGAAAATCGAGCTTTTATCTCTCAAGCACTTTTCCATTGCGCAGAACAATAAGACTATTATTTGAAGTAATAAAAATGTGATCGACACGAACACGATCGAACGGATTTTTTTGCCTGTCATAAAAAAGTAATGAGTTACAAAAAATAATAATAAAAAAAATACTTTAAGTAACGAACCGTTTATTCCAGCGATGTTTTTCGAATTTCTCGATTTTTCAATTTCTCTCTTCTCGATCTTGGATTACTCTTTCCCTTCGCCTTTCTGGAATACGAGAGAGGGGAAGAGAGAGAGAGAGAGAAACCGCGGAAGGCCGACCGGTCGGTCGCGAGCGCGTTCACGGCGCCTCCTCCGTCTAACCGTCGATGTTTTAACTCTCTCGCCATGTCGTGATATATAACTACTTTTCTATCGTTAGATTGACATCCATTAGTACTCGGTACCCCGCAACGGCGTCATCACGGCGCACGTTTTCTTCCATCGTCGTCGACGTCGTCGACGTATATTCCCGGGTTCTCCCCATTTATTTCTCTCTCTCTCTCTCTCTCTTTCTATTTCTCTCTTTTTCTATTTCTCTCTCTTCCGGCTGCAGCCGACTCGACGATGCATCGTTTATTTATTCTAGCTATTTTTCGAAATATCTCCAACCATTTTAGGTTCACCCTTCTCCGAACTCGGGCTCGCTCAATTCCATTAATTTTATTCCAACACTAATATCTAGACACAAATGTACGTTTAAAATTAAGGAAACGGGGAAAAACGTTTAATTAACAAACCATCAAATTTATTACGATAGTATAACAATTATGATATATAAATTTAAACGTCAATAAATATTTTAATAATACCTACTTACTTACTTACTCCTAGATATAATTGAAAAAGTACAATTTATGTGCGGTGGTTGGATTTTGGTTATTTTTTTTATACAAAAATAATCTCACTGTCCCATTTTCAAGGGAACATAACGGGCATCCCGAATGCGTGGTTCTCGACCATATACCGGGTGTCTCATTATTTTTTATGACATATGTCACTTAACGGGTGTCCAAGAATAAAAAAGAATTAAATAATCAAAGGGTAAATAATATACCGGGTATTCTTCGTGTATGGGGTGTATAATGTCACTAATGACCGTAAGAACCAAAGCTTTACCGCAATTTCATTCGATCGAACGAAGCGTGACAATCTCAGAAGCGAATTTTCGAAATCGTACGATATTTTAGCATCGAATTCTCTCCATTGTGCTACAGCGCAGCGTATAATTTTATTTGGTTTGCTGAAGAGAAATACGCTTCGAGCTACCTCGATTCGCCAATGAACATACCGGTTAGAACAAAGAGACTCGGGGTATCCAGGTCACGTTTTACTTTCTTTCTGTTTTGCTTTTTTTTGCTTCTTTTTTTTATCGAGGTGTATACAAGCAACCCGTTAATTGAAGAACGGTAATTGAAAATCGTTTTCGCTCCGAGAGAATGAAAAGAATATAGCGGCACGCGGAACAAGGGGACTTGGCACGAAGAGAGTAAACGGCGGGACTTGCCATGCAAAAATCACTTTTCGTTGCTTCATTTATTTCGAATACAAAGAAACACGAAAAGCTGTATTAAAAGTCTGCGAATTATACCTCATCAAGGAATAATCCAATTTTATTTTGTACGGATCGGAAGGAAGGCTCGTTCCGGCTCTTTTGTCGTGGTCGCTCAATTACGCTAATGTCGCCCTCTGTTGTACGTGGAACAGAGAGGAAGTTTGAGAAAGCCTCCATTATACTTTACCAAATGAATTTCTTGTGAATATTAGCGTTGTGTAATTCTATTAATGGGTCCTGGGTCAAAGTTTTTGTCCGGTCGTACCGAATTATTGGCACGTTTTTATCGGACGACTATACTCGTATCGGCGCACTGATAATTTGAATTTTTATTCGAACGAAGGATCGAAAATGTTATGTACACAAATTTATGACTTATTAGATTTTCTCTGAAAAAAAGCCAGTGAAACACTTCCATTAATAATATTTTGGCAAAATTAATCAATCCTGTCAACGTGACACATGCATTTTTGATTCATTTTTTTTGCAAGTTCTAAAAATAACAATATTTAAAAATAATCGATCCTTTTTTTGATTTTGTTTTGTTTTAATTATAATTTGAATACTTCGTAATACATTTATAATCTGAAAAAAAATTATATGGTTCGTATGAAGAATATTAAGTTTAGTAATATCAACAAACTTATTAATCGATCGTGGAAAAAAATTAAATTAGATAATTTTCCGGAAAATAATATTTCTTTTCCTCGAAAACATATATGCCCTCGATTACTTGACTCTGTCTGTTCTTTTTTTAGAAGTAGCATCGAGTTTTGAATTTACATTTTCAAAGTTTCAAGGTAATCGAAAAAAGAAATCAGTTTTATCGACACAATTATTCAAAATGATCAAAAAGAAATCTGTAAAAATACCGACGAGAATTCTCACAAGAATTCCGATGCATCGGTGATTTTTGAAAAATATTGTTCATAACGCAAATCGTTGAAGCGCAGATCGCATGAAAATAGAATTTTGACTTTGGTCGGCTTCATATTTCAATTCATCCTTGATATTCGTGATACGTAGTTACGCATAGTTTTGGCAAGATAGAATAACGTATAATATATGCCGTCAAGTTGCTAGAAAATGTGGCAATATTACGAAAATTTACTTCCCTACGGTACGGCCTAATGTACTTTCGTGGAAATATCCTGCAAGTGTGACGTTCATCCCGTGAATAAGTGCACACACTGGTTGTCTATGGCACCGTCGAGAATTCCATGGAGAAAGAGACACAACGCTGCAAAAGTACACGAACATCATCCTGCCGTACGAAATTTATGCCATTCGTATAAACACAAAGTTCGTGAACTTTCGTTGCTCTTCGTCCATACTCTAAAACGCTGCATGAAAATTTTCGCATATAAGGGACGTGACGATCGTAACGGTGCAGTATTTTTATTCGTTGCAATCTCGTTATTGCTTTTTATATATTTATATGAACAAACATTTTCGTCTATTTTTCACGTATTTTTGTAGAAAGGCAAAACAAAATTTTGAGGGAAACAACTTTGGCGAAGTAAAAGCGATAAGTTTACGATTTTAGTGGAAAGTCGTTCGTGCAACTCTTGTTTTGTACATTTTGGGAAAGAATCGAAATTATCAAAAGTTTATAGATATTATAAGATAATTGAAAATACTGAATAATCGATTTTATATCACACAAAAAATTCTTACCTATATATTATCGAGAATAATTCAGCTGAATTATCGATATAAATATCCCTATTATTTTTATTTGCATATTTATCATTGAAAAAAAGACCGACGAAATAAATTTGATACATTGTTATCGATCCATCAATTAACTTTGCGCCACTAATAAATTCTCAGGTCGATTATTGATTATTTTAACAATCAAATTTAAAAAACAGAATTTATAAAAGAAACATAAAAGGTTGATAAAAGATATCGGCCAAAGTCGACATATTTTCTACCATAAGAACATAATTTACTAAAATTGTCAGCGATTTGCGTGAGCTGTACTTTTTCGCTCGATGAAGCCAGCCAGCGAGTCAGTAAAGTCTCTGGTTGACACAAATAGATGTTTGTCTTTTGCATTCGTACGACACTGTAATTCAGAGGGTCTGACGAGTATCGGGGAAATTCTACTTGCACGCGTGAATGTCTCTCTGTCTGTTTGTCTCTCTCCCTCCCTCCCTCCCTCCCTCCCTCCCTCCCTCTCTCTTTCTCTCTATATCTCGTTCGCCCACTCACTTTCACGCCGATGGGATTTACTCGGTGTGATTGCGTTGACACCGGAAGGCACTATCGATGAGACACTACGGTGGTTGTTATACTATCGTGTCTCGTATTACCGGGACGGGACAACAGAGAGCCTCTCCCAGCATACGGCGAAGTAGTAACGGCCTCTCGCCTTGACTAAGCTACGACAGTGACAATGGTAAAGGCACGTTTGCATACGTTTCAATAGGCAATGTATATACGCGCTCATAGTGGCAAAACGATGACCCGGAAGATGGAAACAAACGCCATGGTGGCTTTGTCTGGTAACATGTTCGAAAGCTCACCCTCATTCTGTCCTCGCGTTTCCTACGTACCCTGCAAACTCACTTTTCTCTCCTTTGGCATTTTTAGTTTATCGCCCATGCCGATAACATATGATTTATTTTTAATAAAATAATAAGGGTTTCACTAAAACCAAAGGACTTTTATATCGATGAAAAACTATTGAAATTAAATCGCATTTATTTAAATACGAATTTTGTAATAATTCTTTTTTAATTAATTTTGTTTTTGTTTTGTTTCTATTTTATAATATATTTATCATAATATTCACAATCATGAGTAATCGAATACTAATAAAATCAATTAAACGCGTATTTGTATAAATTTATGAAAAAAATAACAAATTATATTATTCAAAATAAGGATTTTCTTATCTTTCGGGTTAAAAATTCTTTCCTCGAAAAAGAGGAAGTACGAGTGGGGGAAACACGAGTTGACGATAGTTTATTTTAGCTTATTTTTATTTTACAAATCAACAATTTTTTAGTCACAGTTTTAAAAGAGTGATATTTCTTCAATTTAACTAGATATAATTGAACAAGTATTTTAGTGGTTATTGGACCATCAGAAATTTTCTTCAAATGATTTCTGTTTTTTTTTTTACAGACTCAAACCCAAACCGAAACTTTTGTGTTATTATTTTTATAGTTCGAGACATTCGGGTGCAAAATAAAGATATGATATGGATATGTATATATAATTCATCGTTCCCGATTTATATAGTATCATAGTGTCTCGCTATCTCCGAGAAACATCATGACGCAATGAATTCCGAGATTGCACACATCGAGGTTGACAACGGCGCGATAGAGAGGGAGATTGGGAGAACAAGATAGGTCGAGACATTTCGATAAGATCTCCGCGTTATCTCCGCTGCATCCTGCAATGTTAATTTCTTCGTGTCGAACTGCTGCCGAGTTCGTCGTTCATTTCCTAATTGGGAATGTTATCTTCGTCGAGAGATATGTATCGGCGAATGCGGCAGGTGTATCGTAGCAAAACAATCAACTCTCATCGATTCATCTCGTATTAATCGGTGCGTAAAATTCGCGATGGCGATGGCCCAGAAAACGATCACAAATAAACACATGACATTGAATGTTTCTACGTTCGTTCGAAGGTTTCTACGGAAGATTACGATTCGCTCATTGTTTATATGAAAATTTATTTTAATTAACAGATTCCTGGACCAAATTAAAATCAGTACTTTGTTGGCTTTTGTGCATATTTCGTTTGATCACGTCATTAAGGAATAAAATTGAATTTTCCTACAACAAAAATTATGCAACTGTGTCGTTTATATAATTTAAATATTTAATTAGAATTCAAACAAAAATGAAGTTTAATTAAAAAATTATTTGATATACAATTAAATGATAAGTTACATATTAAATTCGATAAATTGGAATTTCATATTAATTTATTTCATTTTAGATTTTAACTATCATAGAATTTTATTTATAATTATTCCGTCGTTAATGATTATTTTTCACATTAATTGTCTTTACAAATCACTGCAATCCACGTTTACGACTTAGACTTTGGTTTTGTAGATTATTCACAGAGCAAATAAAAAATTACTTTGTTGATGGCACATTGTGCAATATTGTCCTAAAGTAGAAAGGTAAGCTTATGAATTTTTGCGTGATTTGCAGCTAATATATTATATATATGCGTCCTTTTATGTCAGAGGGAGACAACAGGGAGTCTTATCGTTTCCGGTAATAAAAAGGCACCCCTTGGTCGTTGGCGCTGTACATATATAGCCAGTGCGACGGTCAATCTCGTCGCCCTGTGATAAAAGTCATGGAAAAATTTGCTTGATTCTCGAGATAAACGTAATAAAAAAGGGCCTCTGGGGGGGGGGGGTGCAGGACTTTGGCCTTTGCGTAGTCTTGCTCATCATCGCGACGAAGAGTCACAAATAAATGCAAACTTAGGGTGGCTTATTTTATTTTTTTGCGACTAAGTCAACGAATCAAACTTTTCTGTGACAGCTTTAACGATCTCTCTTTTTCTCTGTTGTGCTTGCTTTTTTCAATGAGGTACGACAGTTCGTTGATTGTTTGGCAACAACTTGTTCTACTTTTTTTCACTACGCAGGGGCAACTTTCAATAGGAATCGAACGTTCTTTTTCCTCGATTTCTTTTAAATGTTTTAAATTCTTTACGTCTTTTATAAATATTATTTCATTCTTTTCCTATATTTAATTGTATGAAATAAAAATCTTTACAACTTTTCTAACACTTTTTCAAACATATGAATCTTTTTTCACAAATATAAACAATATGAAATATATTTTAAAGAAATAAAATTTTGGAAAATAAAATTAATTTTTACTATTTCTCAATGTAAATAATGAATAATTTATTAACGACTAAATTTTAATAGTCGTACTATTAGCTTGATTCGCATGAAAGTGAAATACACAAATCAAGGGAACAAGCTTTTGTATCTGCAGCATAAAAATCTTCAACATTAAGGTCGCCAGAAATCATGTAATCAAATCTGATAAATTGAGTGGCGGTATTTAAAAAATGTGATAAAAACTCGCCTTTGTTTACATTAGACGATTCGTATCAATTTTCACGAATCGAAAAACCTTTGACCTCGATTCTATTTATATTTTAAAAAATTTTCACCTTCGTTGTAAATCTGATTTAATTATTTTTTTTTGATTTCGTTAAATGAATATATTCGAGACTCAGAAACTGCGATACCGAAATCTCCGATATCAATACGTCGATGAATCGTCCGATTCAATCTGTGATAACGAGTCGTAATATTTACCGAAATATGATAAAAATACATCTTCATAAATATTAGAGAACTCGTAGTAATTCCGAGGAATCGCCACGAACATAAAATATGATGCTATCTATAAGCACCGAATCGTGATATCGATCGAGCTTTTTTTTAGGTCATGACATTTTTTTTTAATTCTGTCCAAAAGCGTTCTTCGATATCTCGATTAATTCAAATTTCTTTTTTCTCAAAGTTGTAGCATCGAGCGAAAATTTTGCGTGGCTTAGAAAATATAAAATAAAAAAATTACAAACCAAGAAAAAAGTAAAGAAAATTTAGTGTAAGACACTCCGTTCGAAGTACGTGTATTTCGACCCTGGCGCAAACTAAGCCTGTCGTCGAGGAAAGGCCGGATCTCGCGGTACGATGCCAATTAAATTTCGAGCGGTCGGATCATACGACTTCCTGGGAGTAATTGTCTCGTTACCGTACGTAGCTCTCTCCCGCACCCCCTCTCAGTCTCTTACGAATGACGATGCTCGCTCTTGGCTCTTATGTACGAGCGTGGGAGGTTTTGTTCAGCTCGAAGGTCAGGACCCCGTGAACCCGGTGAAACTCGTAATGGGAAAAGGACCAGTGAATATATTTCGATCAATGCCAGATGTCTGGCTTCCAGATGGCTACCTTAGCTAATTATCGCAGATTTTAAATAAATAAATATCGTACATTTTTATTCCAGGAAAAAATCGTCCTCGTCTAACCTAAAATCGTTTACGTAATTTTTCTACATTAAAAAATAATAAATACATTTATTTATTTTTGATATTTTTGTCAGTATTATTTTTATTATCAAGGCCAATGCCCCGGATGGCGTGATGAGCTTTAACGAAATTTTGTATTTTGTTAAATAAATAAACACAGATATTTTTCGGCTCGACAGTTTAAAGATCGTATAATTAAAGTTGTCCTTTTCTTGGCAGTATACTTTTTAAAAAGATAATTAAAGACTGCTCTCGAACGGAATGATAAAAATGCTAGTAGCACGGAGGAGATAACTCGCGAAAATCCGAGGACAATTTTTTTTAATCGTTTTCAGTGCTACGTGTTGGAATTGGACGCGAAGTGGGTCATCCTTGTGGATGTTGCAGACGTACTTTAGCGACCCATTGAATAACGAAATATCGTTCACGAAGCAAAATGTGTAGAATTTTTCAGGAAGTAATCATCGTAACGAGCAAAAATAATTCATATAAAGTTTGTTACCTCGTTTATAAATTTTCGTACTGTTTGACGAAGCGGAAACGTCGATGAATATGAAAATTAATTTCCATTTGAAAATACATTTTTTTTCTCATACGGTTTTTTTCATTTTCGCTCATAGAATTACCCTTTATAACACATTCATGTTTTCAAATTATATGTTTAATATTTTAATCTTTTAAATATTCTCACATTTACAATTTTCAATTTTTTTCTATTTTTATTAAAAAATATATACAGTAGTTTTCCGTTGATGTTAATGACAATCGTCAACACTGAGTGAAAAGAACAGCGAATTATTTAATTAAACATAATTGTCATATTTACATCTAATGACAGATCATTTTTCATAATCGAGAAAAATTCTAACGAGGTGGTATAAAACATTGTGCCTAGCACTTCTTTCGTAGATTTTCTTTTCGGTCTTACGGTTTAGTTTCATTGACGCAGTTCGTAATGGTAGTAACCCGAGAGAGCTTTTATCATCATCATCATCATCATCAACGTTCTTTCTCCTTATATGAGCCAAGTCACCAGAAACACCCTACGTTTTCTTTCTTTTCAGCCCTCTTGGTCTCTTCCCTCTCTTTGTTCCCCCCAAGGTCTCATCACGCGAACGATCCCTGGACTCTGAAACATTTCTGCTTCTCTGGCGAACGAGCGAAGCTCACAGCCTTCTTGCATCACCCTTCACAACAATATATATATTTATTAATTAGTTCTGTATCTTGGTGAGTTACGGTTGAAACAGAGCCACTGAATAATTTACATACAAATTTCCGTACGATTTTGAGAACCTCAGGCCCAAATTGTTAACGGGTTGCATAACTTTATAAATTAAAAAACGTTCAATTTTTAATTGTATATGTTTTCATAATACTATCTTTGGAAATATTATGGGAAAATGTAATTTTTAAATACGAAGAAATATCGTAAATTATAGTCCAAAGAAGGCAGGTGCTGTCGCGTGCCATGCACCAACAACTAGCGTGCAGGTATACGTTTCTTTGTAAATTTTAGAAGCAATTTTCAAAACTATCAAACCGCGATGAATAAAATTATTAAAATAAAATAAGACCCCGTTTATCGCGTGGAATGCTTTCCAATAATTTCCAACTCTAAACGGAACATCCCGGTACTAACCCAAACCCAATACTACCACAGAATACTGAAACAGAGTTAACGGAGCAGCTTTAAACGAGGTCTCACTGTATTTCAAAAATATATTTTTATCGAATTTATCAATAATGCGTCCATATGATTGATGAAGTTGATCACGAAATTACGATTTACCGTTATCTACTGTGAAAACTATCAATCATTACGATATATTGAAATTATCGTTGATTTATTTCTCGTCAATTTTTCGTCAAATTAAAAAAAAACATGAGTAATTAATTTATCCAATCGATGTATAACGTCAGATTGTTTAATCATACGAGCAACCAACCGTCACTACTGAACGATTGTAAGAATTGATAAAAAAATGTAGACGTTGAAAAGTCGAATGGAAAAATGCTTAGTAACTTCCGAACAGGAAATGAGGGAAGAGTGGGGGTTCGGAGCCAAAAACGTAAACGTCGAGCCAAGGTCTGCCGAACGATTCGTCATTCTACTACTTTTATGTATATTGTAGAGTGTATTGTACCATAATCGTTAAGAAAGTTTCCTTAATTCTTTTTTTTTAGAAAACTTTTTATTCCAATTGATTTAATTCATTCGAATTTCGTTCGAAGATAAGAAAATTCATTTGACATAAATAGATTCTGATTAAAAAGTTAGTTTTAAAGAAATAACGCTTATATGAATAAAAATGATTTTATTTTTATTTTTGTCGGATGTGAAATCCGGTAATTAACTGTATGAAATCAAACGTGTAATCGACATCCACACTATTAATTAATTTTTCAGACTGCTGTTGGGTTTCGAGTATATACGTCAATATGTACCCCTTAATGACCTCGATCGTTCGAATATTCCATCCACTCGATGGTCATTACATTTTTTTGCATACAACTTCACAAAATCTATCGAATTTCATTCACGTTCGAATCATGTTACACAGAAAGGGTGGGCGTTGTTTGTGCCCCCGTTTTCCCGATAAAGTATCCCATGCGTCGATACTTGGGTGAAATGCACTTAGTTCAAACACGACGAGGGTTGTAAATGCAAAATCGAAACCTCTGCCTTGGAGTATATTTTGCATAATCAAATTTCTTATTTCCTTCGTGACATTAACGAAAGTAATTTGTAATTAATATCGTGTAGCAAAGGAACTTTCACTTTTACAAAATGTATGCTCGAATAGTGAGAGATGACCCTTCTCAATTTAAAAACAAGTTGTCTGATTAATTAAAGTAAGCTGATGCGCAAAATGGAACATTCACTGAAATAGACGAACTATTTATTTGAATCAATGAAGATTTTTTTAGATAGTAATTGGATAATTTTTTTGAACTGATAATTTTCAAATTTTTGTATTAAAAAAAGATGATATTTTTTCGAAATTATAAAAAATAATAACGCTTGACATAAAAATAGAATATTTTTATACGACCCAAGGGATCAGTGATGCGTAGTTCAATTAATGGAAATTAATGAAACTGCATAATAATGAAAAACTCATTAGCACGGACTAGCGATTAATTTAAATCAAGCGAAGTTCCCATCGATCGCAATTAGATAGTCGACCACTCGGAGTTTTTGAAAATTAATTCGAATACAATTTTTTTAAATAATTTCACGATTCAAATAATTTTTTAACATTTTTCGATTCCCACTAATTTTAATCAAGCAAACCTTCCTTGTATTTGCTCCTTACGTTACACAAATTTCGTCTGAACGTTATTATTACGATAATTTTTTACCACAAAATTATAAAACATTACCACAGGTGAAATAAAAATTCGACATTTATCGTATCAACCTTATATAATTTACACACCAGTACACTATGGCCAACTGATTATACCAATGTCATCGCGTTGTTATCGCAACTATCGTATACGCGTACGTTTATAACAGCACAGGTTGTCACATCGAAGAAATTAACAGCTGGCGAAGGTGAACGTTTTGTAGTAAAAAAAGGGGGAGATTGCTAAGAGAAGGCATAACGTCTTATGTGTTGATCTCTAACCAACGTTGCGATTATTTCTATATGTATTTCTCCCGTACTAAAA
Source organism: Netelia inedita (assembly GCA_964017225.1). Classification (NCBI taxonomy): domain Eukaryota; kingdom Metazoa; phylum Arthropoda; class Insecta; order Hymenoptera; family Ichneumonidae; genus Netelia; species Netelia inedita. The sequence continues at coordinate 11,947,659 of OZ024923.1, forward strand.
TAAATATAATAGCATTACCCTAACGTGTACACCCTGCTGGTACTATGGCAATAGACGTTGGTAGCTTCGAGTAGAAAATTTGATGGGCGAGCGGTGCAATATACTTACTCGCTCTAGTCGTATCTCTATATCGCGAAGCTACAACTAAAGTGGTGAATTTAACGATCCTCGTTTAATAGACACGAAAGTCGTTTCTCGCCTTTGCTAAAACATATGACTTGTATCTCGTATACAACATTTTATTATATAAACAGTTATTTATGATATTTAATAAATTGATACGATAAGATACGTACATTTACGTTTAACAGTGTTTGAATAAATTTCTCAAGGCCAATTAACGAATTAATTACAACAACATTAATAACAGGTATAGGTACGTGTTTATGACGATATTTTTACAACACGTTTTCGCTGTAAAACAATTTTTTCTAAATAAAGATCCTTTTATTGAAAGAAGAATATAATTTATCAGCGAACTTTGGAGTATTTAGCTCTGTACAAGGAAATTGATCCAAATCGCTTAGGCAATAGCAAAAGATTGAAAATAACAGATATTTTGTAAACAAAAATAGAAGCATGGAATTCAAAATAGTGTTCGTGAAAACGCAGAAAACAAGGATATTTAATGACAATTAGTATCGATTACGAACTATTGTATTGTGTAATATTTTTAATCGATTATCTTTTCAACAAACTTATTTCTCTTAGTTACGAATTAAAAATTATATCGCTTTTTTTACTAATTGAAACCTAACCCCAATTTTTTGTACTATATCTGTTTCGTATAACACGAATTCGGTCAACACACCAGGACCTAAGTGCCGTGTAATACGAGGGATACCTCTATTTCCTAGTAACAATCATTTAACAAAACACTTATTTCGAGTACTCGTGACTCGTCTTCGATCGTAGCATTCACTGCAGCGTTACAGTCGTTTATCGTTGATCATATATACCTAGATATAAAATACATACTGGTGGATGTATGGGGGATTCTCAATCACTATATCTGTGTGGTCTTGTCTTCGATGAAAAGGCGGGGAAACGCGCAACCAGCAGTTTCCATGTAGTACAAGAGGTAGACAGAGTGCTCTTATCGAGTTATCGAGGACTCGAAACGATAGGTGTAAATCACAAGTGGACTAACCTACGACAATCACAGTACTACACGCACACACATACACACACACACCCATATATATATATATATATACACTATATGAACTATATGCAAATATATATAAATATATCAAACATATACACGTAGGGTGGAAGCACGTGCTCGATGCGTATTGCACGCACTAATATTGTATACGTACTCGCGAATATCTCGATGCATCGGTGAATCGCGAACTCCAATCATGTGGTATATCCCGTTCTATATACGCCGATGCGGTGAACCTGTGTATTCCGAGATCCAAGGTAGAATCTCGCGTTACGAGGGCGTAACGATGTGATAGCCTCGAGAGAGATATAAATATCCTATATTTTAGGTGTATGTATGTATATATTGTATATAAACGATGTAACGTTCAGCATCTCAGAAACGAACCGCACCATTCCCTCATTCCAGGCTTGTCCTCAAAGTTTTCCTGTAATGTTAGGTATATCGGCATTCACATGAATTTTCATTCGCCAACAGCGTAGGAGACACTGGGAATGGTTTTTTGAGGTCGTCCTTTCGCCATACCGGTAGTATCACTGTTAACTATTTAGTACGACGAATTTTTGTAATAACACCCGTGGAGTACTTCGAAGTCGATGGATATTTATTTGTGATCCGCGTGCCTGTATTTTAGCGAGGGTACAATTGTTACAATGGGTCGAGTAACTTTTTATAGTCAGATTTAACTGTAGTTTGGGTGTACACAATTTGGATTTTTTGCTGCAATCTTCAATTTTTTTTTGGTTTTGCAGTTCTCTCGTCGTAGCAGTAAATTTTATTGAAACAATAGTATTTTTTCGCTATGGGTTTTCTTTCTGAATTCCTTTCGACTTACTTCTTTTTTGTGGTTTATTTGTCAGTCATTATCTCAATTTATCAACGATAATGACCCAAGTTGGAAATTTTCTGTTTTCTTGCCATTTTTGTTAGATTTTTACTATGCTATGTATATCAACATGACCTACGCCCTCTCCCTTCACCCCCTAAAACCCAGGTCCAAGATTTGTTAAATGTGATTTTATCGTTTAAATTGTAACTTTTAACTTTTGTTTTTGTTTTAGCTATTCGAGTTTAATTTTTGTATTTGGTCTTTTCGATGTTCTCTTAATCTTCTTCTTTTCCGACTTTTCCTTTGCTCCTTCCTGTCGTGTTCTCTTTCTATCCACCGCCTAATGATCCACCCCCATCGTTCCCTTCCTCAGACAAAAGGTCCTAATTGCTTCCCGGAAATCCTTCAACTTCCTACTTTTGTTCAACTTTTATTTACCCACATCCTCGATCCAACTGCGTCGCTGTCACTTATCCACGTATACAACAATTTCATTTCATTCCCCGGCTTTCGTAAATATTTATTTGTTCCGGAGATTTTGCAGAAAAATGTTTTAATTTGAATGACTTCGGGCGTTTTTCCGTGCAACCGGTTACATTATTTTATTTGACACATCCATTTATTTCCCAAACGCACTTTTTATAATCGAATAACTGAATTCGAATTGAGATACCGGTAGATAAAGTGAATGATATCATTTTTCTCGTTACGCAAAAAAAAAGAATCGTAATTTATTCGAAACTTTTCCAATCAATTTGTCAAATAAATGGAGCGAAGATTACGTACGATTACATCCGATTAAATCGTATAAAAAGTAGACTATTTTTCTATTAAGAAAATACAGTTTTATTCGAAATAAAATTTACAATATGAATAATATAATTATGGAATTTCATAACAATTTTATTCAGAAATATTACAAACAATACAAAATTTTACAAATTCTTCGGCTGTTCTGTTCTAAATAAATCGCATTCTTTTAAAGTAGATGAATAAAACTGGTACTTATCAAATCCGACATCAGGAAATTTTTACCTTTTAGCCCGTGGATCTACTATGTATCCCGTTAATTCGTTCCGCATGGGACACCCGGTATATTGCCTCTCGATTCTTGTACGTGACGACGATGACATCATTTCATTTTACATCCACCTAGGTCGAAACATTTTTCTCATATATACATATATTCTTCGTGAGTACATATACCTATATATATATATACGTACACGCCAATGCGACCGTCACTTCAATCCTATTACGAGACGGGATGTATAAAGGGCGCAAGGGGATGCGTTCCGTGATCCTGGTGGGAGAAACGTCGCGGCACATCTCGATCGAACGGGTCCATCTTCGGTTGCTCTGGCGTTGCGCAAAAGATGGCGAGATAGTTTGAAACGAGGTGAGAGAACCATGGAGGATAGGAAAAATTGTTAGGGGGCGTTGAATCTTTCTCCCGGGGAAGAGAAATTCTCTTGGCTATGCGGTACTGATGGATTTTCACCGAAATACAAATTGGATCGCGATATAAGGGTTGCCCAACGGGAAAAGCTTGTAATAACGAAATAGTCAATATACAGGGTGTCCCGTTTAAAAGTCACCGTAGTCAAAAATCTTGAACAATAGCATTTTTTAAAAAGGAAAAAAAAATTGTATACTTACAAGTTTCAAGGTTTAAAGCGGAACGTAAAATGGCATTAATACTGGTTTGGTCTTAGGTGGAGGGTTTTAAGGAAATTTCAAAGACAACCCCTTTTTTTATGAGCTTTAGAAACTGAGATTTTCTGAAAATATATTTCGAATAAAAGTTTCCTATTTTTTAATGTAGAATACAAATCTGCGATAAAATATACTGGTTTCCACTTCAAAAACATAAGTTGACCTTAACGTGACCTTAAAAACCTCTATCTAAGATCAAACGAGTAATGCCGTTTAACGTCCCCCTCAAATCTCGAAACTTCATACGAAACATTTTTCGTCAAAGATCAAAGACCTTCGAGACCGGAGGGCTTAAAATGGGACACCCTCTATATGCTGAGAATGAAGATATTTCACCCTCTGTCACATACTCGGATTACATAATATATTTTCTTTCGGCTTTATCTTGTATTTTCAAATCCATTTATGCAACGAGATACGTCGTTCGGAAAATCCAAGATTGGAGCTTGCAATTTTCATATTCTTCGGTGGCGTTTGATCTTTATGCGCGGGATTAATAATCATAATAAAAAATAGATTAATCGTTGTCATTTTCCGATAAAAAAAGTGGCGAAAACGTTAATTTCACAGCATGGCGTCGAGTGGGGTAATATGAACCATCGAGATATTGTTGTTAATATCGTTTTCTAAAAAACTTTAACACGAATTACATACCTCTCGAATAAAAAAACAATGCATATCACATCCGTCAATAGATTTGTAATATTTATATAAAAATGCACTTCTTAAAACTCATCAGTTCTTTTTTTTTCATGAATTTTCAATACAACGTTTTTCCGATAAATTATTTTCCTAGAACTAAATTTGCTTCCAAGCAAATGATATTTGCGTCAAATCTCATTTTCCTCGATTTAGAGATTTCCACTGGCCGTCCGATTGCATTTACATACAAATAGTATTATTGTAATCTCGTTACGTCCATCTATATTATAGTGTACTGATATTCCGAATGCCATTCTTGATGGACGTCGACGTAGAGTACCATTCAACTAAACGTCAAGCACTATACTCAAAGGAACTAACACACGATGACCTCTTGTGCCTGCTCTAATCACCATTCGATATCGCTGTCGATATATATATATATATATATATATATATATATATATATATATATATATATATATATATATATATATATATATGATCACCTGCACCCATCCATCTTAGAGAAGGATCTGGTGTGCGCCTATGAATCCATTTCCCCAGCTCAGTCGATATGTCGCGGCTCTCGCGTCCCTTCATGTATATTATTACGAGCCATCAGGATTCGGCGGTTCAAAACGCTTTCGCTCGCTCGAATCAACGGTCACTCTTCGGTCTCGACCGTGTTATTTTTCCTCTCTGACATGTATTAATACGGATACATATCTTTCGAGATAATAAAAGTATTTCAGACCCCAAAATTCTTGAAGGGGTGACCACGGGTGAGATATTTCAAACATTTATATACTCGTGTATATGTAGGGGAGATCAGGGTGAAGTGTCCTTCTTTTCATAGAATCGATCGTTGTTGCACAGGAAGCAGAGAGCACTGAAAATAGAGCTTATGAATTTTTGATTTGGATTTTATTCTGAAAATTGTGTTAAAATGAGTACGAATACTATTTACCTACATTTTTAATTGCGCTGGTAGGAAAAAAAACTAGTTTTTACTAATTATTCCAAATTTTGTATGCAAAAGATAATTTGGCACTGTTTCTTTCACACCAATAATCACGTGGTCTCCTATAATGAAAAATTTCTAGGTAAATCGAAAAAATAATGTCGGGACTAAATTATCCGCTATTCCACATTATCAGTCTATAACGTGTTTCAATTATTTGCATTCTTTCACGACGATAAGCTCACTTTGATGCTTTTTTTGACAGAACGATTAACAATGAAAATTGAACATCCTGTATGCAATATGTTTGTAATAGGGATGCCAGAGAACAGAGAAAAAGTAGTATTCCAAAAAAACACAACGATGTTGTCAATTTGTGAAATTGACCACTTCGTTTCCGTCGACCAATTCAGCTCTCGTGACGGTTCTCTCCATTTCTCTTTTTTTCTTCTCAGTTCCCTCTGGATATATAAATTCGGAGTTTTTGTTCTCGCATAGTCCATGGGCATTTGTCCTCTCGAAACGTTGGCTCTTCCATCGTGAGATGTGTATGTATATACCTACAGTGGCTTTGGGAAATAAACGTAAGGTCCTTTGACAACATGCCAAATTTGCCGTACGTGACTCTTGGTTATGCGACTTCGTGCCGAATGTAAAAATTGCGAGTTTTCTCGAATGCGTTTCGTGAGTTCAATTTGCTCGCGTGTACGTGTTACAAACGGTAGGCTCTTGAATTTTTTTTTCGCGAGGAAGGAACGAAGCGAGATCGTATTATACACTGGAAGGGGAAACATTCTTCACGAATCCTGCACGTTCTGCAATATTGAATATTTTATTCTCGTGGGATCGAGCAAAGCCTCGGCCTATTCAATATTTCAATGCTGGTTCGTTTATTTTATAATCAGTTAAATTTGTAAATAAACGAAATCAAATATCTGCGTTTGATTATTTTCTATTTAACGTAAGTGCCTGTAATTCGAAATATTACTATCGTAAAATCGTGTAATATTTTTATTTTACTGGTACGATCGTCAGCTTCAACGATTTGTCAACTGTTCTTGAATAAAATACGCCCCCGGTATATATTACTATGTAATCAAAATATTTTGATGCCACCACTCTGTCTAGGAACTGGATGAGGGAAATACTGGGTGTCCAATTTGAAAGGGACGAAGCGTATATCAGGAGCCCTGTTTGTGAAAAGGGATGAAGCCTCTACCGTGTGTCGCATTTCAAAATGACAAATAATACAGTGGACATCCAATTTGAAAGGAATGAAACACATACCGGGTGTCCTATTTTCGAAACTGCATGAAGCATATATAGTGTATCGCATTTAAAAATGACCTCCTACATTAGGTGTCCAATTTGAAGGGGATGAAGCTGTACCGATTTTGAAAAAGGATGAATCATATACCGGGTGTTTCATTAAACCGCGATAAAAAATAGAGTATGTATCCGATTCGAAAATGATTAAACATATACCGGATGTGCCCCTTGAAAAATTAATTGACCATGTAACGGGTGTTTCGATATAAAATAATAGCAAATATGCTGAGTATTTAATTTAAAAGGGATGGTCCATTTAAGTTGTGTCGTATGTAGTGGGGGCAAATAATATACCGGGTGTACGAAAGGCATAGCGGGTATTTCACTTGTCCCTGGGTGCCTCCCTTGATCCCGATGTACCCTAAAATTCTTGTACAGCAGTGGCGAGCGGTTTTCATGATATTGAGAGATAGAGAAACCGAGAGACCTAGACACGTGTGTGTATACGTATCGAGTGACAGTGCTATCGAATTCGACGTGGGTCGTAGCGAACGAGAGAGAAGGCCGGGTCTGCGAGCTGAAAGCATCCAATTAGCGATGTATCATCGGATTAAAGTTTATTGAAACTGCAGCCAGGGGTATAATGAAACGAGCTGGGAATCGGCATCTAGATCGCAACTCTAATACGCGTATCTACTATTTTCGCGATATTTCTTTGGGTCTCATGCTGTATACGGGCATACGTGTGTTTGTGCTCAATTGTTATTTATGGATTATTGTGCTCCATTGAATAGAAGAAGAGAAAAAGAGATGGAAATGTTGCACGTGTATCCCCAGGCGCGTGAGCCATCTACTCGACGTCCTCGCGCATACGTATTCATTTAACTGTAAAACAAAAGCTTAACGAACAAAGGCAATTCTCGGAATTTATGTTTTTTTTGCAAACGCTCAATCGTCTTTCGACAAATGAGCTTCGGCGATGCATTTGGAAATATATTTTAAATTCACATTTATACAAGCTGCGGCGATTGAAAAACATTGCTGGGAAAAAAGGATTACGTATCTGTCTCAATATATTCTTTGTCAATTTCGAATATTTGTATTTTTAATGGAATAATTAAATTTCATTTTTTCCTTTATGTTTAGCTGGAAAATATAATAGTATTTTCATATTTTTATTTATACTTCTTAAAATAAATACTTTTCAACTAATATAGCATTTTTTGATAATTAATTAATGCTTGATAAAACGACTTTAAAAATTTCAAATTATTCGACTAATTACTTTCGCCATAAATACCCAGTTTCTAAAAAATGAGAAATTGCCGTCGCGCTCGATAGGATTTCCCCCTCAACTATGGATTGTACAAATGCAATTTACAGGGATTAAACATTGTTGATATTTTTAGTAAAAATATCCCGATTCCTCGATGTCCAAAAACGTCGAAATATTTACGTAATTCTTTCGTGTATTTCTTTCGACGAGATCAATTTAGAAATCTTATTTTTACTTCGAACGTCCTGTACTTCTTATCAGCGACATTACGATAGACCCGTGTCCTAAGAAATCGCTGGTACAAATTGTACTGGTTCTATCGAGACATTTTGATTAGGGAGATACGAGCGTAATGAAATTTGTTCATACGCGCTATGCCCGCGGGGACTATCAACACCTTTATGCTCCCTCTATCTCTCCTTCTCTCCCTCTCCTTCTTTCTCATCTTCCTTTCCCCCCTCCCTATCTCTATCCGCCCATTTTCTTCAAGCAATAGCAATTTTCCTCTTGGTGATCCACAGCATCCACTGTACATCCACTCGGTGTCCATCCGGCGTTCTTCGCGTCTTTATAGAGAATTAGCTTGTGTAGCCCGCTTCACTCACCGGAGGCTGCGTAAGCAAACATGTTTCGGAGAATTACCTCATGACCTTCTGTTCAAAGGAATGAAGACATGCCCCAGTAGTTCGCGGAATGAGAAATTGCCGAGACAGAATGTTTATTTCATTTTTCTCGTACATGTTAAGTCCATGTATATAAAAACCTCCTTACGCAGGTTTATTGCTGTTTCTTTCATTTATTTTTCATTGAGAATGATATCTCTTATTTTTTCTTTGCTACAAATTCTACTTGACCATTCTCGATATTTGAAAATTGAGGGAAATAAAATTTTCTTAAGTAAATAAGGGTAAATGAGTAATTATGGTTGAAATAGGGTTCGTATTTTTCAATGTAAATCAATAAGGGTAAGTGATCGATGTCTTTTCTTTTATTGAATATGTTGGATTCTGTGAAATTCATAGACAGTAGAAAACGAATAATAATTATCGAAAACAAACATGATAGGTTCGTGTATATTGAATGAAAAAGAGTTTGTTCGTTTTATGTGAGTATAAAATGACTAGAAGAGAGGAGACATACAATATTCATCTACGGTGAAGATCAATTTTCGTACGTCAAGAGGAACTACGTGCACTTAGAATATATAACTTAGAAACGTTGAGAGAAACTTTCGTCGAGACAGGCACTCGAATAATTTCCGGAAAACCTGAATTTTCATCACTCTCTCTCTCTCTTCTCCTTGTGATTAGTAAGAGCTAATTGAACCTGTTTTATTTAGAGAGCTATGTGACCCGGAACATTTTAAGCCTGTTGGAGCTATTTGACTTAGGATCAGTATTTAACTTCCGCAATGTGTTGCTCTTGTAATGAGAGGGGTTAAACTAATGACTGGGATCGGTTTGCAAAGAGTATTCAATTAATTCCAAGTATTTATGGTACAGGGTATTTGATTTATAGAAGGTAATCGCCTGAACTTGTGGAAATGTTTTTTGTTAACGTAAAGTTCATGGTTATTAATATCATTGAATTGTTTTAAAAAGTCTTCGAATGTATGAGATTTATGGACTCATTCCATATTCCTTCTAACACTGTTGATGAATTTTCGAGCGATATTTGTTGAAAAAAACTTGAGATAAATTTGATATTGTATTAAATATATTGAAAAAATTGACTATTTTTAATATTTTTGATATAATCGTGTATAAATATGGAACTTTGTTTTATTATTTTTCCAGATCGAGTGACCGATTACAATCCTCCTGACGCAACGAGGTATTACGTCCAAAAAATTATCGCGTCAAAAACATGGTATCTTGATTATCGAAATAGTACGGGACATACTCTTCGCCATCTGGACGCGAGTTGACGCGATACGTGGATGAAAAATTTCGTTTCGTTTCAGTCTCGCGAGTGCAGTGTTTCACGAGGCTAGATATACCGAGAATGCTATAAAACTGTCCCACCGGTGACAATGCCGTGAAATTTACATACTTTAATGGAGTGTAGTGAGAACGAAAATACGTCGCGCAGGGGTTAACGGTGGAAAAAAGAAGGTTTATGTCCCAGGAGAAACAGTCTCGTTGCCGCATAGTTATCCCTCGCTTTTCCGAATCAAGGTAAGAGTTGCAACGTCTTTTTTATCACATTTTATCAACTTTGCTATTTCCTTTTTTTACGTAAACTTCTTTTTTCCGACTATGTGAATCTCGCACCGTAAAAGTAAGATTTACTTTATGCGATTAAGGTTTAATCCGACTTAAAAATAAAATGCAAAAGTACTTTCTTCGACTTAAATGAGATTTATTTTGATGAAGGAATGTCCGTAAGTTTTTATGAAATATCGCAAGATGTCGAGAATGAGAAAATTGAGAATATTTGTCATTCCGTGAAAATTAAAAGGTCAAAATTAAAAGCCAAAGTCAGTGCCAAAATTTTTTATCCATGAGTCTATAAATGTAGCAAATTTCTACTTGATAGTTGTAAATTTACAAAATTTAAAGTGTTCGGAGAAATAGTGAAAAATTTTTCAAAAAATTGTATTTTCCATGAGGAATCTTATCCTAAGTAAGATTTTTCGTTTCTATAAAACATCACAATGACACCGACATAAAAATCTCCCCATTACTCTTACCCAGAAAGCAAAATGAATCCTTCGAATTTATTCATGTTGTACTGGCATATGCGCCCAAAAGTGTCATACGAGACGAGAAAAACGACCTAAAATAATATAATCTCGTAAAACCAAGAAATCATGGTTGAGAAAAAAAGAGATGAAAAAAAAGAAGAGGTTGGAGAAGAGAAATGACACACGTGGCTAGAACGGTCTCTCGAGGATGACCGTGGATGCAAATAAGTATTCTGGGATGCGAATTCGTGCCAACCTCATCCTCGTCAACGCTGTCGTCGTCGTTCCTTCTTGTCAACGTGCAGAGAGGTATCTACCAACCCTCTTTCTTATTCGAGCAGGCGTACTCGACACAACCCCTTGCCTCCGACTCTTCACTCTCACGACTTGGTCCCCTCATCCGGCCTCCACACACTTGCTCTACACATCACTTTCTGTCTCTGTGTTCTACCCTCGCATCCCGTTCTTCTCTTCTTTTGCGAATATACGAGAAGAGAGAAGAACCATCCTCGCGCTTCAATCTCTCGGCTCGCTCGGGTTCTGAAACGAGAGGACGCGACATTGTTTTACACGAAATTGTCCGCAACCGCAGTTTGTCCCACTTTTACAAGGGCTTCCATCTCGCTCGCAAATTAAATGGGTGGGAAACGAGTTATGTTGTATCGATATATATATCTCTGGACGAGTATGTATCGTCTAAGAGGACTTGGTGCATGGATGAGTATCAAAGGTGAACATCTTCTATGCCTTTTTGATGATTTTCCCTCACGGCGTAAAACTTAACATTTTCGTAAACTGTTGACTAGAATCAGAGTACAAAAGATTTTTCCACACTGGCACGAGAACGATTTTTAATTTGAACACATTTTATTACAGTCAAAAGTAATTTGCCTGAATCATGTCCAATTCATTTTAGAATTTATGTAAATCGCAATGAGACAAAGATCCGAGAGACTAAAATTAGGGTGGCGATACTCGTCTTATTCGAGGCCAACGTATCCAAGTAATTTTATTTGCTCTGTGCACATTTTATGTCGATTAAACGATCAAACAATTCTAATTAATCTGAACCATATTCAGAATTCATTTCAAAATTTATATACACCACGTTCAGATAAAAGTTTGGAAAAGCACGATTTACTGTAGGGATGATGATAATTTAAAAGAAATGTGTTTAGCAACATCGAATATATCGGATATTAAAGAAAGAGACCATTTTCTAAAATGGTTATATTTGTTTCGTACCTAAAAAATAAAAAATAAAAATTATGCTGAATTAAAAAAAAAAGATTTTTGCAGAGTTCTGCAAATGGGAAAATCGGTCGATTACGTTACAGTAATTACTAGTGTATGCATATATATTTATCTATACAAACTGAACCGCCTGACCATTTTCTCACCATTAACCGGCCCCTTATTTTCTTGACTGGGTTGCAGCTAAACTTTCAGTCTATTTGCCACTTCGTCGGTCATGTTGGTTTTTCTCATCATTGCCATTCGAATTTGTCACACCTATTCATTAATTTATTTACGGTTGGTTTTTACCGCAAGAGTACCTGGTTTATATATTTTTTAAGAGCGGCTTACGCTCTATGTGCGGGCAATCTACTAATCGGATTTGAAAGTAGAATTAGGTACGTACGATGGTATTATTCAATCATTTTCCTGCGACGTTGCAAAAATATATATTTTTTCCTCTATTAGGTATATGTGCACAATTTTGTATTTTTCATCTCCTAGTATTGGTGGTAAAAAAGTATTTGAAGCGAGGAAACAAATATCGTATTTGGAAAAGTATTTTTTATCGATGGAATCGCTTTAAAATTTTATTCTTTGCAATTTTCATGAAAATTTTCACAAAGCTGACGAGGTCTCTCACGGATAGCTGAACAAACCGTCCCATCGCGTAGTTATAATACGGTTATCAAATTTTGTATAAACTTCATAACGCTATTTTTGAAAATGATGTTTTTAAAATGGTTGATCCAATAATTTTTCGATCAAACTTATAAACTGGAGCTGATATATACATATGTACATACGTAGTTCAGAGTGTATCGAATTTTAATTTTAATTAATAGGTTGAGGTTCATCGAGATCTGAAAAAAATTGAAAATAATAAAAAGAAGTGATAGAAATACGTTCTCTTGTGCCTCGTACCAGATGCACGTAGGCCCTTGACGAGCCACTAATTAAAAACTCCTTGGTAGAGAACCACAAAAAATTTTATTCGTTCAATTTTTTCCCAGATTTTTTTGTATAATTTAAAATTCAAAATTAATCCGTATCTTTCTGTTGTCGAATACGTGAAACATGGGCAGTATACTAGTATTGTATGGTATCTATTGTAGTATACGCCCGAGGCTAGCGGATCCACCGAGAGCAAGGTAATGCCTCACTTAGTTTTATTTTACAACGGGAAAACTCTCGGACCAGGTGGGTTGGGTACCTATACAAAAAATTATGTAGACGTAATTACGCCTACAAGAATTTTTTAAACGAGCGTCGGAAAACTAGAACAAGAACCAAACTTCTTTTTCCATTGTTCGTATTCACGCTTATTTACATTACATATTAACCAAATCGTCAAATGACCTAATTACAATTTTCACCATCGATGAAAATTTCTCCCCCCGTACATCAGCAATTATATAAATAATTAAATAAATCATCAAAATAAAAAGCAAATATACTTATTAAAAATATATAAATCTCCATTTCCTATATCCCTACATAGGTGGCTCGAGTGTATTTCCAATTCTCAAGAGTGGTTTCGCATGCGTAGCGAGAGAAGTGACTTTGAGTACCATGAGTACTAGCGAACAAGTATTCGTGAGGGCTTGCGTGAGTAAGTGTGCGAATACCCGTGGTGGGGGACTGTAAGTGTCGGTAAGTGCGCGCATGATTGGATAGAGGGGATCGGGCTCCCCGAGGTGGGCGTGTGAATATTTACGAGCGCGTGCGTGACTCGGTATGCGTGCGTATCCGTATTTAGTGTCCGTAAGTGCACGCGTCGCTGACAGAAGGGGGAGGGGCATTCCCGTGAGGATGAGTGCGTGCGCGTGTGCGTGTACGTCTGTTGTGAGGGCGTGTGTATGTCCGTTAGTGCGGGCGTCAGTAGACGGAGTGGAGGGCTTGTTATCGTGGGTGCGCGAGTGTTCGTTTAACTTGGCGTGTGACTAGTTGTAAACGTATACGCACCGAGACAAACGAGACACACGCATTTTTCATTATTACGTAGATATACAAATCTGCTATGTAGGTACAAATCTACTCACTGAAAAGAGATACGCGCTTTTGAAAGTTTAAAGAAAGATAGATTTCTTATCGTCCGAGTGTTAATGCGACTTTTATCGTCGTACGAACCTTTCGGGGCCTCGCTTATTCCTCGTTCGGAATCCTCGTGGTTTTGACGACGCCAGTCAGTCCGCGGTTTATTGAGTGATCATATGATACTCTAACCACGCTCGTGTTCGTGACTCTCGAGTACCTGGGACAAGCATATATTTATGGATTTAGCGAAGAGTGTAGGTAGATAAGCTCGTTACACGCGGTCTGTTCTCAATCGTGGAAGTCTCTGATACCGTCAGTCGTCTATGAAAATGAGCAAAAGACGTATTGGGCTGATAATATCGAAAATCAATTTTGGCAACTCGTCGATCGATCAGCTTTTTGGGAAAATTTAAAGAGTGCCTGGGTGTTTATGGTTCTATATATCTATGTACGTGCCTCAAATATTTAACGGTCATGTCATGGGAATGCCACGATCAATCGTCTTCAAGATTGACCCGAAAATAAACCAATTCTCGTATTGTAGAATCTAGCAAAATCCATCTTTGATGCAATATTGCCGATGCTCGTAGAAAAATAAGACCTTCTTTTTCCTACAGGTCAGACACGTAGAAATTACATCGTAGCTAGATGTTACAAGATTTTGAAGGTTTTGAAAAATCTACGTCGAAAATACTCTCTCAGAGTTATTTCGTATCGAGTTTGACGACAATCGATCATAACCGTACATTTGTTATCGAATATTGTTTTTTTTTCATATTCCTAATTCTTATTTCAGTCCCTCCTCGAGGGAGTCGGAATTTAAATAACGCATTTCATACAGAATTCACATACGAAACGAAAAATCACTGCAAACTATCCCAGTGGGATAAACATTTGAAAATTGCCAGAAAACGGTGTGCAGTTTAAACTTGTTCTACATATATTTTTTTTCTTCGTATGCCAGTGTATATATTCATGGAATAACCAGTTCTTATGTATACACAAGGGAGTCTAAAAGTAGTTTCAAAGCTTTACCGGTTGAAATCATTCACTATATTCGCAGACTCGGACGCATATTCCCTGTGGTTTTATTCGTATATACACATAAAGTTTTATTATCGACATTTTTTTATCCTATCTCCTTTTCTCTTTTAATCCTCTATCTCACGTTCTTTTTGCTGTTCTCTCAATTGTTTGGTACCAAAACGCATTTACCCCACCCATCTGAAATATTCTCGTAATATCTCTTCGTACTTGGGAGGTCATTAAAAATTTCATAGTTTTCTCGGCCGAAGGGATCGTCCGCTCTCACTCTCTCCCTTTCTCTCCTTCCGTTTTCTCATTAAGGTTCTATCGTCGCCATTATTTCTTGGCTGACAACGCTCCGTCTTTTCCCGTTTCGTTTCTCCGCTGTGTCTGTCCACTCGTGACTAATACCACTGAAATATTCAGTACTTCGTACTGTACCGATGTAAGCGACTTTTCTGTCTCTCTCTTTCACTCTCTTTCTCTCTCTCTCTCGCTCTCTCTCTCACTATGACTGTAGGGGTGGTATTAGTGACGCTACTGGCTATAAGTACATTCGTTGCTTTACAGTACTAGCAATTGTTTCGTAGCTTCTTTTTCGCCACCGTTGCAAACGGCGCGTCGACCTGATTCCATTGTTATACGAGAAATTGATGAGCCAGCCACGGCCGTGAGGCTATCTATGTCGTATATATACCGACAATAGGATCGATTTCGAAGCAACGAAATTTTCATTCAAACGCAAAAAAGATGTATGTAATGAGTCGCGAATTGCAAATTACATATATAAATACACAGATAGAAAACATGAAAATGTACTTACGAGAAGGTAATATTCAAATTTATATCGCAAAGTCGGGGAAATCTAGATTAATGTTCTTTATCGATGTGTAATCTCTTCACGGTCTGAGAAATATCGTTTATACGGCGAAGAATGAACGGGGATGTAAGGGAGGGTGAATAAAATACGTTTTTTTATGTGTGTAGAAAAATGGAATTATGCGGGTTTAAATTAACGCATTAAAGTTAACTGGGGCAATTGCGATAGTGGCGTTATTGTAGTCACCGTTATTTTGTGTTTTTGTCGGCGATTTTTTACACTATCTTCATTTTTACGTTCTTTTTTCGACGTTGCGTAAAGGTGGAAGTATTTCGGGTAAGGTAATTTTTAATATGATTGTCGATCGTTTATGGCGTATTTTGCTACAAGATTGAATCAGTAGTAGATATATAAAATCAGTGTTCCAACGACAAAAATTAAGAGAGGTATTATTTTATCAAAATTGAATAGATAATATTTGATAAAAAAATATGTTAATGAATATGTCGAATGTTACCTTAAGCCGATGATCAATGATTTTTATATCATTAAAATAAGGTTGCAAAATATTTATATCTCATAATAATTTAAGGCGTGTGGCTACCCTGGCCAGTCGGAAAATGGATATATTTTTAAAAAATTCATAAATTTGAAAGTATAAAACGAAATATTTTAATTTTTTGATACAAGGTAAGAAACGGCTTTAAGAATGTCACAAATGAATTTTAGTTCATCATTAGGAAGATTATGATAAGTTTTTTTTAAATTCAGGTTGGCCACATGCCTTAAAGATCGTAAGAGTTATATGTTGTTTAAGTCCAGAAAGTACCGATTAATTATTATTAAAACAGTCTGTTTAAATATTTACGTCAAAGTATCTTGCGACAAAAATCTATCGGTAGCATTATTTGGTGAATGTGTCATAAGGGAGGCAGATAGGGGAAAAAGCATTTTGAAAGTTATACAGGGTGGGCCATCTATTGGTACGTTTTTAAAAAAGCGATCAAAAGAGTATGCATTGATATTTTTTATTAATTTTGTTGTTGTAAAGCTAAAAGTATCCCCGTCAAGAATGAAAAACGATTTCGTTCATGTGGCTCCCTCTACTGGCCTTACAGTATGCCATTCGGTCACCCCAATTAGTGATGACATTTTGAACTACCTCGGCGCCAATTTCACTCAAAACAGTCGTAATGTTGTTTTTCAAAGCTGGAATTGTCTCTGGATTATCCGCATAACATCGGTCTTTAACGGCACCCCACAGGAAGAAGTCCAGCGGTGTCAAATCGCAGCTACGCGCAGGCCAATTGACATCTCCTGAACGGCTGATTATGCGGTTGTTAAACTTGGTGCACAGAAGGTCGATCGTAAGTCTGCTTGTATGGCATGTGGCGCCATCTTGTTGAAACCAAAGGTCGTCCACATTCATAGCGTCGATTTTAGGTCATAAAAAGTTGGTCAATATGGCTCTGTAGCGTTCGCCATTGACGGTAACGGCGTTGCCAGCATCATTTTCGAAGAAAAATGGGCCAATTATGCCACCACTCCAAAATCCACACCAAACTGTGACTCTTGGAGGATGCATTGGTCTCTCTACGATTGCGTGTGGCTGTTCCGAACCCCAAATCCGGCAGTTTTGCTTGTTCACATATCCGCCGAGATGGAAATGCACTTCGTCCGAAAACATGATTGTTCGACCAAAATCGACGTCATTATTGAGCTGGTCTATGGCCCACACAGCGAACTGATATCGAAGCGGATGGTCATTTGCTTTCAACTCCTGAGTCATCTGGATCTTGTAGGCGAATAATCCGAGGTCTTTGTGCAGTATTCTCCTCAGGCTGGTGCGACTAATGCTCAGTTGCTGCGATCGGCGTCGAGTTGAGGTCGTCTGATTCTGTCTCACACTTTGGGCCACAGCCTCAATATTCTCGGGTGTGCGCACTGTCCGAGCTCTGGGACCACTTCTGTCATCCACTAACATCCCTTTCTCACGAACTTTCTTCACCAATTTGCGTATAGCGCCTTCGGTGGGTGCTTTATCACGACCCATATTTCTTTTCAAAATTCGCACAGTTTCGGCGACACAGCACTGACTTTGAAAATAAGTTTTTAAAATTTGAAAACGCTCTTCAAGAGAAAACATGTTGTTTCGTGCCGCGGACAGTATGGCTAATGAACTGTAAAAAATTCGGGTCGGTAGCTCGTTTGCCGTTGTCATACGACGAAATTCAAAAACGTACCAACAGATGGCCCACCCTGTACTTATATAATTCTACCCAACCTTACTTCTGGTCGTTCATCTGAAAAAATAAAAATAAAAGTAAAGAAAAGACAAGAAAAATGGGACTTTGATATGTGATTCAAGCTGATTATTGAAGATTATGGAGGTGACAAAAAAATCCGCCTCCAGGAGGGCTAATTTTTAAGGCTTCTGCTGGTTTAAAGAAAATACTTTTTTTCTCGTAAATACCTACTATATTTACTGTGGTAACTATGGAAAAAGTGCCTTTTATTCTTCCTTCAGGCTTAGTCAGCCGGTTCTAGTTTATAAAGGTTTCCTTCATCCTCGAATGATTGTCTCTGAATCATTCCTCGAATAACAATTAAAAAATGGGTGAACATCCATCTTCAAACTATCGCAATTGTCTATTATAAAACTTGACCCTGTTGCAATCTCGCCTTTAGAAAATTGACGCTTTTTCCATTATAGATACTCGCAGATTTGTATTAACATCGTAGAGACGGTATGAAAAGATTAAAATGACATACGACGCATACAGTATGTTATCAATCTTTTTTTTATCCCATCGCAATAATTTTACCACAATACCCAATCGACGTGTACAATAATCGTTATCCCTCTATATGTAACAGCTTGGGGTATATATGAAGACATACGACAAAGTTTAAGGCTCCGTGAACAGGGAGCTTCGAGGGTTTAAGGTCGCAGAGACTATATGAGACATCTGTGTGGGGGAGGACGTCGTACTCTCGCAATGGTAGCACACGTATAAGTCCTTCAGCCTGCAGCGCTGGCGGCTCTGAAAATAGAGAGTTGAGCATTATGCTGAGTTGAAAGTGCCGTTTCCAACAGAAAAAAAGACAACTGAGAGAGTGAGGAAGAGAGAGAGAGGGGGTTGGGGGTAGGAGGGAAGAAGAGGGTTAGAGTGTAAGTTTGGATCAGGCTGACCCTCACGTTTTCCACTCGTGACAACTATTGGGTCCATTCGTCTCTCTCATTGTGCAATGCGTCTTCCTTTGTGTAAGCACGTCGTCGGTCCTCCCTCTCCCACACATATTTACGACCCTTTTTTTCTTGGCTTCAACCACACCACATTTATATATCTAATACGTTCTTCGTATTACACCATATATAAAAGTCCGACAAATATATATACGAAAAGAAAAATCCGGATGAACCTCTCTCTCTCTCTCTCTCTCTCTCTCTTTTTCAACCCTCCCACAAAAAGCGATAACTCTCCCGAGCTATACGCGACCTGAATTTATTTAAACATCGACTTCCGCTCCTTATTATTCTCGTTGTCACAAAGGTTTCGCCACGTCTCTTTTTTTCTTCGTTTCTTTTTTATCAAACGGCGCGTTCAATTCTGCGCCTTTGAAATTCTTGCAAATTCTCGACCCTAGAAATTTTTAGAAACGTACGTCAAATTTTTTTTCGTTTTTCTTTTTCATTCTCCTTTTTTTGCCAAAAATTTATTCTGGGTTTTTGAGGTAGAAACGTATATGTGCATTTTCACATTTTCCATTCATCGTTGTTTCTTTCATGTCAGTGAGTTTCCTTGTGAACTTAGAAATACCACACGGTATTTTACACGTGTCTGACCACTCAGTGGTATTTTTCACTGACGCTACCGCATCGAAAGGACGAGGTAAAGGGAGGCAATAAAAGCGAATCCCATCAAAAACTCAACAAGCCTTTGGATAATTCCTAAGTATAGTATAGTTACGACACACCTGTATTTCTCTCTCTCTCTATATATATACATAGATGGGATATCGGTAATAAAACAGACTTTTCCAATCCGGTTCAAGCCAACTTTTTGCAGTTGTTTTTGCGATTCATTACTGAAGTTTGGAACAAAACGTTCTCAGTAACAGTAACATAGCTTCAGCATGTTCGTAGATACCTTCTCGTGCAATAAGAGGAAGGCAGGCGAGATATAGAGAGGCAGAGGGAGAGAGTGAGGAAGGAAGAAAAAGAGAGAGAGAGAGACAGACCGACATAGAGAAAGGTAAGGGTATCGGTGGTGTGCGTTTTCTCTCGATGAAAGGCAACCTTTCTATTTACGTTGCGACTAGCTTTTCGCGAATTTGTGCGACCGCTCTTTCCTTCCGATCTCAGGCATCGCTTGCAACTAATTTTTGAGTTTTCTTAATCTTCTAGGTATGCACATATATAGTATACACACATATATATACATATATATATAGAAAAGCAAGTTGAGAAAATAAGAAAAGCAACGGCGACCTCGTCACAACTTTGAAGATTTCTCTCCGGTCTGTCTGACTATACATGTGTTTACTCTACTACTTTACCAGTAGCAGCGGGATCTCGTCGTTCCTTGGTGTCCCTCTTACTCCTCCGTCTTCCTCTATTACTCGTTTTAAATTCGCTTGCCTCTTCTCTACATCCAATTTATGTGTCGTCGTACTCGAGATTATTTGAAAAGATTTGTCTGCAGTCAGTGGGAAAGACTTCAGAACTGGTGAAGAGTGCACTGATAAATACGTAACATATATGTATGTATATATTTCTTATTACATCAAAAGAAAAAAATTATATCACCCTGCATACGGAAGTGTCTCATACAGCCACTTCAATTTTATGAGCATCCTCGAATATCTTTAAAAAAAAGTAAATATTGTGCACGATGTGCTAAAAGGGTTGTCGTTTGCGAGTTTATTTATTGTTAATATTTACGTCCTATATAAACGTACTTTGCTGTGTATCGAACGGAATAATAAAAATAATTCTATTCAGAAATCCGTTGGAAAAAAATTATTTAGTTAACAACATAAAAATAATGTTTTTTATCGGATATTTGCTGTAAATCAAGAAACTCTTTTTCCATAGTCGTCATTTGAAAATTTCCCTTCTGATTCCAGTGTACCTAGACATTATATTAAAAAGATTAGAAAAACTTTTTGATCCGTTTCAAATAAATAATGTATTAGGGGCGACCTATAAAACTTTATATTTTTTATTTGAAAATTGTTAAACTAGCCGCGAGTGGTATGACAGCATTTCACAGTTTACTCAATTACAATCCAGTATGCGTTTCAATTTTTCAAAATTGGCCACTATTTGATAGTTCATTCCATGTTGTTACGCTGTGAGTTTACCCCAGCTCTATTAATCAGTGGATGGCGCTTATGTTCAATTTTTCTTCCGTTTAACTTTTCTTGCAGTCTTTTCTCAGAACCAGAAAGATTTATTTGCATCGATACAGCGCGAAAAAGGAAGATCGATGGTTCCATGAAAGATAAAGAGACACTGCGCGTAGTACTTTGTTGAATATTTTACTCAGGGCAGGCATAGGTAGGCGTTACCTCTCATATATCTTGGTCAGCCATGCAATGAAAGGAAACCCGCTCAGCGTAAAGACCATTTTCCTCCCTTCATTGATAATTAGAGAAGCGAGGAAAACGATTTCAATCCTCATTACCGTCGTACCCGGAAAAAATGTGACAAAGAGGAACAGCCTTCCGTGTTATAACTTCTATTGACTACTGATTTATTATATCAGCGCTCTCCTGGTGTTTCTCCTTCCAGTACGGAGCGGGGGAGATGAGCCAAAAACGCGCAACTTAAGGGAAATGTTTAATAAAATAGACTTAGAAACTTAAATGCAACTTACATTTTTATTCTTGGAAATGTTTACCCAATAAAGTTTGAAAAATCAAAAATAAAAATAGCAATTTTCTTCAATAGTCATAGAAAAATTACCCACTTTGCCCGTATGGAGGCGGGGAGGGGGGAGGGGGGAGGGGCTAAAACGTGTAAAGGCTAAAATAATGAAATCAATCAAAATTGAATTCCAAAATTTTTGATGTTCGTTAACTACAAAATATCTAAGCTTTGTGTAAAAGTACAGACTTTTTAAAACATTAATCAGTCTCCACAATAATCAACGAATTATAAATTTTGTTTTTTAAATCTTTCTCTGAAATTAATATTAACTTCTACTTAAAATAAGTAACAATTATAATCTCTATTGGCGAAAAGATCTAAAGTTATTGCTGACAAGTATCACAGTAATAAGAGCGTCTCAAACTACCCATAGGAATATTCGAGGGCAAATAGTGTTTGCTCCTATCCTACCCGTTTTGTGGAAAATCACGTTGTAATTTTCTATCATTATAACTCCAGAATTCAAATGCAGGGAGAATTTGTGAAGATAAGAAGCACATTACTACTGAAAACTTAACATAAAATTTAGGAAAACCCATTCTACACCATGCTCGACTAATCAGAACTAGTGTATTTTGAATTTTTTTAACGAAAGCAACAAAACACTTTTTTGTGTTATCTTGCACTCATACATTCTCACAAATACTTGTAGTGCACATTTTGGAAGGCCTACCCGTTTTAGGCGGGGTACCCGTTTTGGGCCCATCTCTGCTACACTATGCCCGGGCAGTTTTTCATCCTTTCCACAACTTTATAGGCGCCGTAAAAACATTTATTTAAAACCGCTCTAAAACTTATTGAGCAATTAAACTTTTGACATTTCTAAAAGTTCCCAATTATCATTTTTGATAATATTTAAAGAGATACGAAAATTTTATTTTTCATATCATTCCACATACAAATTGATTCCTAGTATAGGTAATCATTATTTTTAATATCATACAATTTTATTTAAAGAATTCGCTCAGCAAATTGCCCGCAAGAAGATCCACTTAAAATTTCTTCAATATAATTTGAAGAAAGTCATTCGATCCATGTTGAAAATTAATTAATTAAATTAATTAATTAACAAATTACTCCAAATAGTTCTCAACTATGGGAAAAAGGATGTCAATCATATTTTTTCAGATTCTTCGTTAATATTTCTTTCTGATATTCGACGCTTTCGTGCAATCGATGAATATCGACATATTTACAATTCTTTAAGAAAATAAATAAATGCGAATGCTCACCCGCAAGCGCATAGCTACTAGATACTTGTATGAAACAAAAGTAATTGCAACTTCGCGTCGATCATCAGCATTCTCGCTCGCAGAGTGCTCCAAGAAAATGGACCGTTGCCCTAAAAACCTTTTCAAGCCCACACTGCATCTAGCTCCCAATAGGCGTTTCGGTGGCAGGGGCTCGTCGTTGTTTTTAGCACTCTCAGTTTTCTCGCTTTCTGCCTTACTTTTTTCTTTTCTCTTCTCGAACTTCTCCGGTGCCCCTTCTTCTCGAGCCTTAACCTGGAACGAACAACGAGCGCCCTTTATCTCTCACTTTCTTTCCCTGCGCATGAATAGAAAACATAAAGTTGGGGATTTTACGTCCGCGCCTTTCTTTCCCTCTTCTCTGTCTCTCTCACTCACTACTCCTTTTTGTTTATATATACAGGGTGAATCTCTTAAAGTATAGCACCCTTTATTCTGGGGTAGACGGGACCATTACAAACAAAAGTTGCAAATAAACATTAGGGATATTTTTAATAGTTTACGAGATATCAATTTTTGAAGTTTATTCAATCAGCGCGGCGAGAAGCGTTGGAGCGACCCACTCCCCGCCCTATCCGTAGATATAGCACAGTGTAGGGCGTTACATTTGGGATCGCAAAATTCAGAGCAGTCAATTATTATTATTTTATTTGTCGGGCATTGACTGGCTAGGCTACGGCTAGGGCGGAGAGTGGGCGGCTCCAACGCTTCTCGGCAAAATTCAGAGCAGGCAATGACCGACAAATAAAAATGACTGCCTAATAAAATAATAATAATTGACTGCTCTGAATTTTGCGATTCCAAATATAGCGACCTACACTGTGCTATATCTACGGATAGGGCGGAGAGTGGGCGGCTCCAACGCTTCTTGTCGCGCTCTAATTTGACGAACTTTAAAAATTCATATCTCGTAAACTATTAGACATATCCCTAATGTATATTTGCAACTTTTGTTTGTAATGGTCCCATCTACCCCAGAATAAATGGTGCTATACTTTAAGAGATTCACCCTGTATATATATATATATGCAAGATTCCTCGCGTTGGCTTTTTCAATCACTGGCCACAATTGTTCCTGCATAAATCACTCCGGCTCTCCGTTTTCCAGGTATCAAAGTTTGCCTTAGTTACATTTCTCGCTGCCTCTCGAAATTGAAAACTCGCAAACTCTCAATAAACCTATATACATAGTTGCGATAGATTCGTTTGGCATTGATTCGAACGAGAGATCTCTCGAACATACACATTTTCGCCAATTCGTGTCGGAGCGGAAAACCCAGATATTTTCGGAAGCGCGATGGAAATAATTCCGGTGACCGATTATTTAAATAATAATTAAAATTTATATATATTATTCGATTGTTATATTTTTATGTTATTATTTTTATTATTTATTGCCGTTATCATTGAAAATAAATTTCTGAGAATATAAATATAAACAATTGTTTGAAGAAAAATGAATAATTATTTATAAATAACGTATTCCTATAATTTACAATAAATTTTCATGATTTATTAATTCGACGATATTGTAAATATATCACGTTTAATTTCGTCGCCGATGAATTCTTTGACCTGTATATATCAACGAATATGGCGGGACCGAGAACGTGATCGACACACGAGATTCTCGATTAATAATTCCACGAAGCTCTTTGCACATCAAATGATAGATCGCGCATACGGCTTTCACTCCTACCTCTGGTGCATCGCGCGCCATTCAGCAATACGAAATTACAAGTGTCGATTTCTTATCGTTCCTTTGTAACACCCGAGAGATCGACAAGATAGCTATTTCGTTAATAAGCGATTCAATATTCTTGTTGACATTACGAAGAAAGATATTACTTAACGCCTCGTTATCCTTGATTTTGCAATCTATCGCCGTGTATCGCATATTTTTCTCGACGTTCGAGTTGATAAGAAATAAAGTCTCGGGGGGTCGATCAATTAATAATATGAAAATAACTCATTTGGTTTCGAATAAATACCAAACATATCGATATATTGCTGTTGGACATATACAAAACAATTGTTTAATTGACTTTTGTTAATTTTGTAAGATAATAGTTGTACTATACAAAATTAAATAGTCTACAAGGAAATGAATTTTCGTTTTCTTTGTTGATTCATTTTTTTCGTTCTAACTATAATTGTAGTAAATGTAGAAATTGCAAACATCTTTTCTTATTTTTATTCATCGATATGAAATAAACATCTTACTTATCAGTAAATCATATCAAAATTCGTCGATAATGTTAATTTTAGTATTTATTGTAATTGCAACTTACGATTAATTGGAATGTTTCGTTCGACGGTCTCAGAGATAAAGTTCCAGCTCCGATAAATTCTCTGGATGAATTAGAATACCACAAACCGATATTGTTCGATACAATGACGAAAGCAGCCCCTTTCTAAGAGCGATCGAAAGGTTTACCATTATAGTTGAGCGTTCTTGCCATATGAAGAGCAAAACTGGCTGTCGCGGACATTTACTCGATAAAGCCGTCAAAACGATTCTCCTTTCCGCTCACGTATCCGTTTTGACGTTCGTTATCCCGTTGCAATTCCACACTGGGCGCCATAAACTGCTACATCATTTTTTTTATACTAATAAAAATATCAAAATAAAGATTGAGATATAAAACAGTACATACTTCAATGCATACCGAATCTTGGCTATATCGCGACCAAAATTTTAAAATATCCTACGATAAATATCCGCCCGATCTAAAGGTAAACCGTACGACATCAAAACCCCTCGGACACAAAACTGGTCGACGATATGTGAAAAAAATGAAAAGCATCTTTGAAAAAAATACAGACCTGTCGAAAGATTCGGACGCCCCGCGGCTTTGAGTGTCGTGAACGTTTTTCCAATCGAACGTGGCAGGAGAGACGAGACACACGCAATGTCGCGCGCGCGTTTTATGTTTGGCCAAGAGCTGTGCACCGCATTATGCACACAAGTACATAAGTAAGCAATTAAGATATCTGACGAGGGACTATCGCGTTCTTGCACAGATCGTTGCTTTTCCTGGCGTTGTACGCAACGAGGGCGCCACTTGGCCGCAGGCACCACACAGACGTGCGCCCAGGTACTCCGCTTGCGCGTACTCGCGATATATAAACGGTACACGCGGACACGTGATAGCGATCCTCTCTCCCTCTACGGTGGATTGCGCTTTAGCCGTCGCGTACACTCGTATATAAATCGATTCATTATACCGCCCGGTTGGCCCGGGGTATCGATTATTATCGTTCACTTATGTCGATTTATTGGCCCTTGGCCGCCTCGTTATTGCGCGACGGTGGCGCCACGACGAAATACACGCTATGTCGGAACAGCTTCCAGCGTGTCTCGGGACCGGAATAGAAACGACGACTGCGCGTTTTTTAAAATATATACGTGCGATATTGGTCGAGACGTGCTTGCTCGGGTGGTTCGTCGTTATAGAAGATATATGTAGTAATTCCAAGTACAACAGTCGCCATGTATCTTTAATGGTACGATATCAATTCGCGTTATGGAATAGTTAATTTACATCCCGGCCCGACGGTCTATACACCGACGAATTCCACAATTAATTATGCATGATCGTATGTACATACTATAACGGACAGCGACGTGTGTTTATAACCTGCATACGTACGATGCGTGTACTCAGTATGGCCTGAGTTCTGCGCGTAAATCCCTTATTCGGCCGTCCCGGACTTCCGATCTCGGATATATATCTCAGGCCCGAACGCTTATCTACAAGGCAAGGGATACCAAGAGCTAAGCGGATTGGCTCGATGAGCACGTTGGTTTATATCCATATCTGTAGAGGGGAAGATAATGTGTACATGGTACAGCACGTTTAAACGTTTTGCGTTTGGATCTGCTCGTGGGCCTTCTCGTACTTTGATTCGTGCAACTGGCAGACGTACACGTAACGTTAGCCGTCTCTACCATTAGCTTAGCTCATGAATTGCCTGTTTGAGGATCATGACGTAGGGTACGTGTCATTTGTGTATGGGTTTGTGATTGGAGCTCGGAGATAATCAGTAGGGAAGTTAAATGGACTTGCTTGTAGTTGAATAACGTCGATGAAGATAGGATAGTTTCTCATAGAAATTAATTGATCGAGTTTTTTTATTCAGGTCATTTTCTATTCTTGATGCGATGAAGGGACATGAAGTCAGACGGGTTGCGAAATTTGATTGAGCAGTGAATTAATGGAGGATGAACACAAATTATTGGACGTCTTACGATTAGATTTAATTGCCATTGGACTGACCATATTATCAATATTTCTTGATTTTAAAGAAAAAGTACTGGTGTGATAGTTGAGGCTTGTATTATTTTTGCCCCCTGCACAATTTTTCGACCATAAATAAATTGTCTAAATCCACCCATATTTTGCAGGGTATATACGGATCCCCTTAATCATTCTGTCCACTGTACCTACTGGTATCGGAAGGGTGGAATTTAGCGAAATTATTCCTTTCGAGAACCTTTCCTTTGTTATTTACCAAAATAAAGTTTTTGAAACTTTCAACCATATAAGGATACATTTTTCTTAATGCTCTCTCTGGAATTACGGAATCGACACGGGCGAAAACGCCTTAAAAAATGAGTGATATGTAAAATAATATAGTTATTGTTAAATATTTCTCTCGTGATTCAATCGTTCATCGTAAATAACAATTCGATCTCGTCTTGCTTGCAAATTGATAAAAATAGCTGATTTACCTAATGTCACAAGCGTCACTGATCGACGTGCTTCGTAGTCGATGCGAAACCCAGAAACTATGTGATATATGCTTAACATAGCTTGCAAACATAGGATATGTTTGCTATACAAATAGCAACCATGTCACGTGCATTGCTTGATCATGAGTAATGGTGTTCCGAGCACACGTGCGAAGTGACAACAGTTATGTCGAACAGGAATGCAGCAACATAGGGGAAGCTCCCTGAGAATATCATCGATACATTATCAAGTGCGCATATCACGTATCGATGATGCCTCGAAGCATTCTTGCGAATCCGCGTCCGAATCGTGCACATTGGAGGACGCTTCATTTCCGTGGCAACGCTCGAATGCGTATCTCCCGAGTTCCTTGATGCACATTATCCTCGCTTGGCATGCTCTTGTTTTCCATTGCTATCTTTGTTCATTAGAGAACAGAGGGGTGCCGTTGATTCTCTAGAATAGAATAAACTTCTTGCCTGACAACGGGGAGTCTTCGCAACTGTGGAATGGTACTGGAACGTTCTCCCAACCGGTTGATAGGAGACGTGTGGACTATTATCCTGAATGTGAATGCGGACTTTTCCCTGGCTGGAAGCGGGCTAACGAACTAACGGGCGTTTCATTCGTAACTCTCATTTCCTGGAAGTTTCGAGTGTTCCCGGTGCTAACGGCTCGTCGCGAACTTGATGCACACTCACACGCCGTAACTATCAATAAATTCAACGGACTCGCAAGACCCGGGGGCGGGTTCCTGTTGCTACAATAGCCGGACGACGGATCGTCGCGAGAGAACTCGACGACCGGAAGTATGACGCGTCTACGTCATCAGACGCGCCCGAAAGGAAAGACCAGCGTGAGTGCTCGTTTCCTCTTCGGTGACGGCCACACGAGCTTCAATTACGCGAGTCTCATCGCGTAATTTTATTTCTTCGAGTCCAGCCGGACTTTGCGGGTTTCGTCGAAGAACGCTCTGAGAAAATTTGGAACATTTGTTGTGTCCCCTTCTCTCGCTGTTTCATCAATACTCTACGGCTGTTTGAACGTGTCATCCGATCTGTTATGACGGATTGATTCCCGGAAACAATCACCATTTTGTAAGCAGTTCGAGAATTTATTCCAATAGTCAGTGGCGTCCTGGTCCCAACTATCAGATTGTACTAGGTCCACCAGTTGCACCTCCTACGTCAAATAGACGTTGGGGCTGAGGAGTTGAACCATCGTTTTAATCATCTTTTTCATCTTTTTACGGCGCTATCGAATTACAAATTGTTCATAGATTATGAGTCTAGTATGCTCGTGTTCTATGTTACCTACACTCCTTTAAATTTCTGGCACTTTGGTCAGAGGAGATCGGTTACTTTCTTCCATCCAAATCACCTCATACAGCGCGTATGGAATCACTATTTTCCGTCGGGTTATGATTATAACGTCCAAATTTTCGTTTTTTCGTAATTTACCGGTCGATGCCATCTGAACCATCCCCCGAGTGCATATTCGCATTGAACCCACACCCTTAGACCCAGTTAATTATCCTATGGAATTTCCGCGAAAGTGCCAACGTTAGTAACGAATAATTAATTTCATCGAACATATTTTTTCGATGCTTAGCAGATTGTGAAGGCCAACGATGATTCGTCGAGTTGGTGGCATATCTTGACGCGCATACATCACTTCACAGTGTATCAATTCGCACACCAATCCGACGAATATACGCACGGACGTCCGCCCTCATAATCCTTGAACATCGATAGCGCTACCTCTATTTTCACGACGATAAATTGACGATTATTGAATGACGGTCTAGCCGCGGATCCCGGTAAATAATGACCTATCTCTGTCGCGATAATGGTGTATCGCTATATAGGTGCATAATCGAGGTGCCATTTGCAGTCGACCGCACATGGACGCACGGCCAAGTGCGCTGACCGGTTGAATATTAAATGATTCTCTGGTGTTGTTGGATCGTCCTTGTCGCCGTAATGTCTCGTTCCCATCCAATTTAAGCCGAAAGTATGTGCATAAAATATGGTAACATTACTCTGTCATATATTTGGTCGGTGATGTCTTCCGGTACCTCGGCTGACTCAATTAGGGCCGAGGCAACCCCTCTGTTATTTTCATTCTCAACGTAGTTTAACGAAACCATCGATAGTCGAACGTCGATACCGTCTGGTATCGACGTTCGACGTTCGTGCTACTCCGACAATTGTTCTTGTCAACGATGTTCTCTCTCTCGAATATATCATGACGTAACGCACGCGCGCGTCGAACAACATCGCATGAATACGAGCGCCATTAGGAAGCTCGATAGCTTCTCCATTGTTTCACATTCGTGCGAGACCAAGTAGCGACAATCGAAGTATGTTTTCTTCTAGCCTGGCTGTTGTGCTCATGACTGTATTAACAACGAAGTGTAATATAACGTCTGCCTGCCTACCTGCCTTCCTGCCTATCTTGCGTCAACACAGCCTCGTCAACTTTGATTATGTAACGCGAGATTCTCTCCTCGGTGATGATACAATCGGATTCTTCTTTCGTTTTGCTCGCGACGGAGACCACCCGCGAAGAGAAGCGAAGCTGCCACTTGTCCATTATAGCGCATGCATAAAATAATCGAACGGTGACTACATTGATCGAAAGTTGTTTCGATTATCGATATTGGCCAGAGGACGGTTGGTCCCGAACGATTGTTCGCGGAGCCGGTTATGATAATGAGGAAGATCCAATTTGGATCGGATGTATCGACTTTGGGCGTCTGAGCTATTATCGGCAGAGCAGGACCTCCCTGTTTTATCGTAGGAGATTGAAAACAGGCTTGGCATGTTCCATAAGAAACTAAAAGATAACTTCGTCACTCGGGTCGGGTAACGCTGATAAAAGTAAATGCTGTTAACCTATCAGTCTTGAGACCGAAAGATTGCATTAATAGTCTTAGACTGGGATATGACGTAGGTGATTTGGAAAAAGAGTGTCAGATTCTGTACTGAAGAAGATGAACGGTATGATATAAAATTGTATGGAAATATAGCAATCTAGAGATCGGATTGCACAATTTCCGAAAAAATTGTAAATTCGATGTTAACGGTTCTGTATCATATCCCTCAACGGATTTAGGTCGCACGACCGTGGTTCGCTGTTGCTGCTTCATACATAAAAACTGAAAGCCATATTTCTTGATAAACTGCCAATTTTTCCTCTAACGCAGCAGAAAGTGCGGTGGTAGCATTCTCGGTGCAGCGCAACAGATTGTTCATAAAGTGCTCTACATAGTTACGCCACTCGCACCATTCGAGTTTTGGCATTCATGGAAAACTACGTCGTTCGAATCGAGGATTCAATGGGAAAGTGCTTTGCCAGCCATTTTGAACGCGATATGATATTTAAATCGTATTCACTTTTCCTACATCTACGTCACTACAAATTTCTTTCAAAAATAATTGTAGAAGAATTTTCCATTTTAATACCTGTATTTAATTATTTTAGTTTTATAATTTCTCTGTTCACATATATCGAAGTTCATAAAGTTTTGAGAGAGAATGTGTTCAATAACTCGCAAACCGGAAGTGGAGGGTGGGAAAAGCGAAATTTTCAAACGACACTTAACTTATGTTTGAAACGTTGCAAATACATGTTGGTAGCATCATAGGTGACAAAATTTTTGTCTTATTCTCTAAAATATTTAATATTACAAAATTGGAATATTTCGGAACAACTATTCTACTTTTGTTTCTCATTTTTTTCTCAAATGCGAATCGAATGTAAGCTGCGTGAGTAAGTACATGATGAACCCAAAGAGAACACTCTTTAGATGATTTCAGTGGACTTTTCGATAGTTTCCGCCTCGGTAAATAGCCACGCGTTTGTGTGTATCTCTATGCGACTATTAGTATGTTGGTATGTACGAGTATGCGAGTGCTATGGCGTGTGGGACGCGCTAGAACGATTCGAAGAGTTGTCGTACGAGAGTTGAAGAGATAGGGTGAAGGGAGGTTTGGTTCACAGAGAGAAAGAGAGAGAGAAGGAGGGAGAGACTGGATGAGAAGGGGAGAGATCGTTGCCAAGCGTACAGAACGTTGTGTCTACATGTCGCTAATTAGAGTGCGCGCGCGCAACTTTGTACGCAAAAGTAGCTCGCGACAAGATTCACGAGAGAGCACAATCAAGGCGCACGAGGAGAGAACATACCATACGCGGTACCCGAGAATAGTGAGATACTTGTCGCGCGATCTCGACGGAGACGACGTCGACAACTCCGTTTTTCGTCCCACTTGGCGCATACGTACGCGCTCGTGCGCGGTATAAAGGAGGCCCGTATTGCCAATTAAATCGGCCAATTAATGAGAATCTCCGAGGGCATGCGCGACGCCTCGACACGCTTTGTCATCAATCAAATCAACTCTTGCGCTGTGCAATCGCTCATTATCCGAGTCTCTCGCAATAGTTTAACACTTTGTATTTTCATGTTTCTCTCTCTTTCTTTTTCTGTTCGGATTCTGTAAAAACCTTGCACACCTTACATTGTTTTTATGATTTTTTACTCTGTGATGTATCCCGTCACCCTGACATACTCTCGGTCAAATATCTGTGTATAAATACCTGTACATTATGCATATTTCCAAGCATATGGATGGGGGGGGGAGAGGAGGAGGAGGAGCTGCGTCGATGGACGTCTTGAGGAAATCTAGCCGTCAATCGGTTCAGGCTAAAATAACTGAATCTCCTGACGTACTGAACCTACTTAATGTTTTATTTATATTTTTGGAAATTGTAATTATCAAAATCACGAGGATCTGGGTTAAATCAAACTACGATTATTCTTTAACATTATTGTATTCCTCGATAAACTTTATGGATTTTATTGTTTCGCGAAACGAACACAATGAATTTGACATATTTTTGATAGCTAATCTTTCATGAATCAATCAAAAAATTGAATTAAGTCTTTAATTCCAAGCTTAGATTCGTCAGAAATAATATTTTTCACGAAAAGTTTAATCCGAGGTACGTAACGCCATTATTTCGAGCGTTCAAACGTCGTATTGTTAATCCTCGAGAATTATAGTTTAACGACTCCTATAGCGCCATGGCCGTAGCACGTTTAGTATCGTTGATCCGAGACTAATCTAACTTTGCATCATAAACAATATTACGGAAATATGGAGAAACAAAGCAAAAACGGTTCAACCAGAGAGTGCAGAATAGCGAGAGAGAGAGAGAGCGAGAGAAAGAGAGGGTGTGAGAGAGAGAGACAGGCAGAATATTTTCCCTGAGGCGTGCGCCCCAATTTGTGCAGCGTGCCTTCAACCTCGGTGCCTCGAAAACTCTACGGCCTACATGAACATACGTGCATACAACGTGTTATACGTATACGTACAAAAACGAAAGCACTTTGGAACTTCATATACACATACCCATGTATATAATATATGTACGTATAGATTTCAAAGTGCTTTCGTTGTAAGTTCTATGATGCGTCGAGTAACCAAGAACACGAACCTCTTGATGTTACATATATTCAGACACATATCCTGCTTTAACCATTGAACGTATAGGAGCGAGAGTCTCGAGTATAATACCCTACATGTGTGGATAAACCGCGCATCATTATATAGCCCCTAGCGCTTTGGTACGCATCGCGATGCTGTCCTAAAGCCGGATCGTACATCGCCTCATTATTATACATGCTCGCAGACGCCAAGTTCGCGCTATAAACACATTTGCAGGTGTATCCGATACCATATACATGCGTGTGTGTGTGCATGTGTTTGTGTGTATGATCGTTGGGTTTGGGTTTGCTGTTGTCTTCTCGCGTCTACACTATATCCGAAGATTCTACCATATCGAGGCAACCTCTCATAGACCACATGGGAGGGCTTTAGACTCTGTACTTTGCCCGAACCACGTGACCTCGAAACAGCCGAATTGGACGGGTGAATTACGAAATTTGGTTGGGAGAATATTGTTGGCAAGGATAGAGCAAAGTTGCCTCTACAGACCTATTATGTTCGATATATATATCGTGATGTCTTGAATAGTTTTAGTATTTCGCTTTACTGTGGTACAGCCGACTTGCCTTACAGAATAAAGTTGTAGGACGGATCGACTCGATGAATACTTTGTCTAAAAGGTTTATTGTTTATGCAAAAAGGAGCATTTGGCTACCTACGAGATGCGGTAGTTTATATAAGATGTGTCATAAGGAAATTAGGAAGGAAATTAATGAATTTTAGGTGTTTTTCGGGAACCATTAGATGTACGAATAACCAGGACGGACCTTGGATGTTTTGTGGGAGATATTATACGGATGAATAACCAGAATGAACTTTGGGTGTTTTTGAGATTCTTTCGGTGGGTACATTAGGTACGTATCTAGGAGAGTAGCACACATACATATATACGTGAGTCATGAGATTACCAGAATGGAATATTACGGGGCCGAATGCATGCAACAGGAAAGTTCGAAAAGTAAGAGTGAGCTGGCGTTAAGATGCGTGATACGAGAGATGGATGGGCTTTGCTGTTTGCGGTTATCTGATTATTCAACGTGTCTTGTAAGTAATATATTGTAAGGAAGCAGATCGCCGAGAACCCATGAGCACGTGCTCCGTTTTTATATTCAATAATAACAGTAACAACGATAATAATCATAATATGGTAATTATAATAACAGTGGACTTTGGAAGACCTTGATCATATCAAACGTTTTTATTACACGTTACATGTAGGTACGTAGGTATATAACTTGCAAATATATCCGTGAGAGACTTGGCAAATTCGAGCCTCGTCAAAACTATCGGAAAAAGGGAGAGAAAAAAAGAATACCTGTGGGGGTGGGATGATAACCGGTGACGTCTCCGTAAAATTACGAAAACCGTTTGTTTTCGCTGTGACAGTTTTGCATATCCATTCGCTTGGATTTTTTTACAAAAATCAAATCTTTGTAGAGGATTTTATCCTAAAAAAGGATTCATCGTACCCGAGGAAATTGGTCTTTTTTAATATCAGATAAAAATTTGTATACTGAGGAGTATGAAAAAGAGGATAAGAGGTTTTTTATAGTACCGATGAAAAAATTGTATTTTGAACCTTCCACATATTTATCGATAAAAGGATCGCGAATAAGACTGGTAACATTGGTAATTGTACATTTCGGATTACTCGATATGTAAATAGGCTTCGCATCTAATTTTCGATGTTTAAATGTCATAGAAGAAAAAAGTAAAGATCTTCGAAAACCTTTAAAATTATGTATTTATTTCGAATGGAAAAATGTCCACATCTCGAATATCATTGATTTTTTCCAATGGTTAATCTTCCCAGGATCTGAATGACGAAGAGTCAATTCTTCAAGAATTTGCATAAACTTAGCTATTAATGTGAGTTCGATGTTATTCACATAAAATTTTAATGAAAACATTAAAGAGTTGG
The DNA here is from genome assembly GCA_964017225.1 of Netelia inedita. Lineage (NCBI taxonomy): Eukaryota > Metazoa > Arthropoda > Insecta > Hymenoptera > Ichneumonidae > Netelia > Netelia inedita. The sequence continues at coordinate 11,982,680 of OZ024923.1, forward strand.
TAAACTACAATTTATTGGTTTATTTTATTTCTATTTACACGCGGCGAATAGACACAAGTTGTCGAGCGAATAGTAGGTCAGAATTTCCGACCAACTGGGACCCTTCACCTCAATGTATATTGATTATGTTTCTTAATGCACATTAATCATACGTTCGTGAAAGTAATTTTTCTTGGAAGATAACGGAGAGAAATTCTTATCCGCGTTATTCCTCTCTTCGCGAAATTATATCGTAATCAGGAGTATTGGTGAATGTTGTTGTAGTATTAGATATAGCGTGTTACCGTAGGCGCCAGCCTGTTCAAGGTGGAAGATTACATTGCCTGCTAGAAATGCAACGCATCTCGCGTGTTTACATACATATTTATATTCATATAAAAATACGCATATATACATGTCTTCATATGTCTTCGCCGATATGTATGTACATAACGTTCGCGAGATCGGTCTACCGATAAATCATCATCACATCACAGCCTGGATATAAAACTCGGTTCTCTTCTATCTTCATTATCGTTTCACACCCTGTGCTCCATTAGATTATCACATCCGATGTTTGTCGTCGGGGGGTTTTCACTCCTTATTTATTTATTTTTTATTTGCTTATTTATTTATTTATTTGATTATTTTTCACAAAATAAATATCAATGCATATGAATATGACATAGTAAAGAGAAAGGGAATGATCAAAATAATAATGTAATATTTAAGAAAGTAATAATGGAGGGTAAATTGTTAAATCTATTTTTTTATTCTATAAGCAGGCATTTAAAAAAATATTTGTATGGTATTATATTATATCATATTGGGTTGATATAAAATATATTTCAATGTTTCATTACTATAATGACAATAGATTTTATAAATATTTGTTTATAAGATAGAAACGAGATCATTATTGTCGATTATTGTCATGATCAATTATTATTATGTAAAATATTGATCATTTTTATATTATTCATTCGCTGGAAGTTAACTGTTTTCTTTGATGTTTTGTTTTTACTACGATACCACCCAAACTGCTCTGGAATAAATATTTTTGCTTAGGTACTACTTTACGGTTTGACTTTGGGTAATGGTGATCGTCCACTTTGCTTCTTCTTTCGTATATATTTTTTATGTCTCTTTTACTTGCCTGGTATAACAGTGTACTGACGAATCGGCATAAAATCACATTTGCTACATGTTGGATGAAGTCGGTCGTGAAAATCCCCCTTGTTCGAAAATTGGCACAACCACCTCGCTACCTTCACACTTGCACACTCACCCCCTGCATATCGTGGGAGCACTTTCAATTTTATGCTCTATAAAATTTTGACAAGGAAAATAGTATTGATCTGTGCTCTACTGTGCCAACCAGCTGTTATACCTTTATACCGAAAAGGGGAAAAATATTTATTTCCCTTTTTCTCCACAAGGAGAAATCGTATGCATCGGGTCACACATATTTTCGAAGCCAAATGCCCTTTTTCTTTTCTCGACCGAATTTTCATTATCGTAAAATGACAAAATTCATAAAATAAAAATAGTATTTTATCGACATTAACAACAAAACATATTTAGTGTTATTATGCGATAAAATGTTACAAATTATGATCATAATGCCTAGCTTTTGACGAAAATAAAAAAAATCCAATAATCGTTTTTCTTTCCCGGCATTTTTATTAGTCGATGAAGATAAATTTCTTGATTTTAATCAAACAGCGTGATACATAAATATACTAATACAATATACTTCCAGATATTAATGTAACACAACATTGTTGATAAAAATAAAGATTACGCGATTAATATTTACTTAAAAATACTACTTTTTATAAATCTCGACAAATATGATTGTTCACAATTTTTATTGAAATATTATTGCACGAGACAATTATTCTCGATTATATAACACAATTGTTTGCAACTCGATAAAATCATTATTTATCGGTTTTACGTGGTACGTGATGTCCGAACGTATTACGTAGAGGATAGAAATTTTCCCGAGGGTGGATGAACGATGAGATAGAAAAAGAGGAATTGATCGATAGAGTGCAAAACACTTGCAACTCGACGCTCGTCGTCATCGACTAATTACGCCGCAGTTACAATAACGAGCCACGGCTGATGGCTCTCGTTGCTGTTTTTTTAATTCTTGTTGGCATCGTACAGTAGCTCTCTTGGGCGCACGATCGTAAGATGTTTGTGAGAGGGAGCTGAACGTTTCGTTCATAAATTTCCATTCATAAGAACACGAGGCAAAAGTTGCGCTGTTGTATGTATGCCCGGTCGATTGGTACTTATCAGGCGTAATCTCGGTACATTCGTCGGTCGAGTGGGCAGTAACACTGCTGTTAACACATATATTTACCATCGTTAAACATATATTTAACTATACATTCAAAATTCCCGACACTCTATTTTCTTTCATTAACGAATTACAAAAAAAATATATTTTAAAAAATAGTACAAATTATCTCCTTCGTCGAAAGATTGAAAATATTCATTTCTTTTTAATAAAGAATTATTATATTTCTTGGGGACAGTTATTATTGTTCATTTTATACGACATTCTATTTCATTTCAAATAATGACTGGTGGAACGAGAAAAATAATATTTGTAAAAATATTTCAAATAATTTTGTTTCTTGAATAATTGGAAATATTAATTTTTCATAATACTAAACTTGCAATATTTTTTAATAATAATTATTCAATTCCATATAATTTTTTAAGTCATTCTGAGAATCGATTGTTTCTCAGAATTATTAATACGAATAGCAACGGGTATTAGTAGTTAAATACTAATATTAAATAATTAACAATCTCCCATGTTGTTTGTCCGAGGGTCGTTTAAAGCAGTCCTTATCACTTTTGAAAGACAAGAAACTTGCAACTTTCAGAGAATTTCTACTGTAGCGTGTAATCTCGTGTGCGGTAGAAGATTGTGTGAGTACGATGTGTCGGAGGAAGATAGACCCAATGAGAGAAGGAGAACGATACGGTGTGAGGGTGAAAGGACGAGAACACTGGCGAGAGAGTCGAGTGATAAGGAAGTAACAAATTGTCTAGCTAGATGAGCCTCTCCGTGCTGGTGATTTAACGATCGTCGACCAGACCAGTCGTTCAAACTCTGCCCAGCGCATCGTTCTCTTCTCTCTTCCTCCTCCGCCTCTTCCTCCTCCTCCTCCACATTCACACACAGCTTGAGAACTCGCCTAAATATAAATACAGTAGAACTTCTCACAAGTCTTTCGATTCCTCGATTAACAGCTATGTCGTCCATAAAGTCTCATGAAACCTAAATATAACCTCTAACAGTTGATAAGATCTCGTCGCGTCAGTTTATTAATTCCAACCGTAACATATTTATTTGTCTCGGAAATGTAGCTATTCCTACCGAAAATTGATCGAATAAAATTGCAACTATCTCATGCCTTTGCACGTTGCACATACCCCAAAATGAAAACAAACAGCATGTAATAATAAATAATAATGATAAATATGTAAGAATATTTTTTGTTTACGAAGAAAGAAAAATTCCAACGAAACATACGTCGACTTATCGGGAGGTCTACTGTACCTACGTCGCTACATTGTATTCGCCGCCTTCGTGCCCTGCCTTCTTCCTTAACCTCCTCCTGCGGTAATAAAAAAAAATTAACCAGGACGACTGTCCGGTATACACTTAAAAAAAACCATATTCATTCACCGCGGTATGATAACAGACTGATTTCTTACGTCGCTTTATTATTACGCGATACATTATATAGGCCTGTGAAACCGGAAGTTCGTCGTCCATGTTTGTACCGGGCGTCGAAGCATGGGACGTTCGTCTGGGAGAGTATAATAATAATAACAAAAATGATAGTCATGCGAGACTATAAAATTGTAAAAGTCACGAGTTCGCTTGTAAGTAATATTAATCATCGAGTTAATAGGTCTTCGTAAATCCCGGACAATGTACTACAGTGTATTAATGCGCAATCGCTTCGTATCTATGCTACCACCCCTTTCTTTCGGAGGGAATGAGAGAGGAAGCGGAGATACCATTACGATGATAAGAGACGATGAGTTATTAAAAATCGTAGATTCGAGGTAGCAACACATCGACTCGAGGTGCAGTTAACGTATATAACAGATGCATTCGTGCAGTGTATGCTGCTATTATGTAGATTACCGGTGTCCAAGAGATGTTTCACGTGGCCTGCCGCGCTAACGGGGAGGCCACTTTGGCTCACGTGAATGATATATTACGTAGGTACAGTTGAGCCTCCCGACAAGGTAGTTACTCTGTCGTCGTCTCAAGTACACTTCCGGTATCGGGAAACTGCAGAGGCTGTCTTCTATAAACTTTACTATATCCCGTCTAGTCGCAGTACCGGTTACTTATGAATTTCAATAGGATTACCATATCCCTAACGTTTTGGTTCTCTAACGTTTAAATGATAATCAACGATAAATTCTTTCGAAATATCTTCTTCATCTATAAAATTGATTAATAAATTTCATGATTTGTCGGAATTTTATACGTTTCTATTCGTTTTTTTTTGTTCATTAGTCAGGTTACAAAATTTAGCTAGGATATTTGTTGAAACGTTCAATGGTTCTTTTCTTCTACATCTTAAATTTTTATAATGATAAAATTACAACGTACATGGTCATCGGAACATCATTATGATTGTCGCAGTGTCTCTTATGTATTCTCGTACACGCTCACGATCAGACAGTCACGGATAATTCTACGTAGATATTTCTTTATTTTCGACGCCTTGAAAGTCTGGATCGATTCAAACACACACGCAGAAAAAATTCCATTAAAGACAAAAAATCATTTAAAAAATAGCAATATTGAATTAATTAACTTTATTGTCAATTAAATACATTCCAAGCGAAATGAATAAAAATCTGTTATATAATTATACACTAGACGATCTTTAAATCCTGGCTCTCCTAATTTCCGTCATTACGAAATCAATAATACATAAACAAACAATAAATTCAATGATACCTTCGTTTTAAAAAATCAGTCCCTCAATTAACATTTCTCTATGACAAAGATTTCTTCAACCGCAATATTTTTTATTACAAGGCCCAGGGTGTAATAACAATTATCTCGATAGCTCCGTAGAGATCGTATAACTATGCATGCCGAGATAAGATGTCGAATGTAACTAATTACGAGTAATCCGTGATACCCATCCCATACTCGTCTCGGGAAGCGTGGCTTATATGAGCTCCGTCGTAGTAGCAGCCGTAGCAGTCTGAATTATAAAGTGAGAGGCGCTCAAATCCGTAGTACAGTAGTAGCAGTTTAGCAGCATTAGCAGTATCGTCATTCCACAGCGAAGCTACCCACCGACAAACGAATTGTTCGCTCTTGGTACGTACGCGACCCGGTAGCAGTATTTACGGAACACTCCAGCCGCGGAAGCTCGTACGAGAAATTGCTCGTGCTCGAGTGCTGGTTCAGGATGGCTCGATCGTGTGGACACGATGTAGAGGCACGAACATACGGGGATAGATGCACGGACACGCGTGCACTCACATATGCGCGGGGTGGTGGGCGACGGGGATGGGGGTGGATAGAAGCGCACGCTCATTTACGCGCATGCGCGTTTTACGCACGTATGCGCGTGCGCACACGCACCCACGCACGCACTTAGGCACACACGCGCATATCGACGGGTAGTAAACAAAAGCGCGTAACCTACATACGTGTAAATGTCAAGCGATGTGGGTTCCGCCCTTTGATTTACCGATAGCCGATCTATGTACGCATGATAAATATCAAACGCGACTATCTGGATGCAAATGACTTTGATTGTAGTAAAAATCTACACAATACAGTAAAAAATTTAATTCATTTTTTTCAGTTTATACGAATAGAACTTGGTGCGTAATTTTTAATTTATCATGTAACGATTGTATATGGAAAATAATGGTTTGAAGGATTTTAGCAAAAATTATTGCATCGTAATAAAAATTTTGGATTTATTGTGCAACATTGGATGACATAGTGGGTATGTCATGATTTGAGTGATGTACTGTAGTAGCTGCTGCAATATCAATAGCAATCTATGAATCCCCTTTTTAACTCGGTAATTTCTACGGGTAGGATTCCATTATTTACAGAGTGGGAGTTTAATCGTAAAATTACCTTACACATTTATTAGTTTACATTGCTAGGATTCATTTGAAATTGAGAAAGCTGGCGAAAATTACAGTTTTTCGATAATGCATCGATGCAAATTCGACGCTGTGGATGCTGCACAGTGCATCACATTTTTTAAGATTCGGTTTAAATTTACAAGATGAACACAAGATCGGGGATGCTGTGTCTACACTTGGAGCGCGGATTACCAGTATAAACACTGTAAAAAGTAATGCGAGACATCGAAATATTCGTAGTTTTCTTTTTAGCGTGTATTCCGTTCTAACGATAAATGGGTAATTAAACACTGTACAGTTGAAGTTGTCAGACTTATTAATTCGCCTCCGAGTACAATGCTTTTAATAAAAGGTTTGTTCGATGGCAAAACGGATAAAAACAAAACACGATTAAATGCAGTATAGTCGAATTAACAATGGTGCATTTCGATCGATTTTATTACGATCATACGAGGCTCTCACGTAATACCATGGGGAAAATGTAGCTATTTGCGATGCTTAGTGCCACGAGCGTTAGTACCCGGAGCGGATATCAGTATACGTCGTTTTTCCTTCGTTTCGGTGACACGTTCACTTTAGCCCCTCCTTGGGTATTGTGCTTACTCTACGGCGCGGGTCCTACGAAGTACTCTAATTAGCAGCGTGCGGTTCCTGATGGAGAAGTTGAGGTCTGTAACGAGGTACCCACACGGACGGGGCGGGGAAATTAAGGCGACCATTTGGGACGTCGAGGCGTCCCCTCTTCATATTCCGCGCTTTGTTGATTACTTCATCCCTCCGACCATCCGAAAGATCGAAGTTAGCCATTTTAATATGTGTAATATCTTGATAATTTTCGGAGACTGCGATTTATCTTAATTGACGTAATTGAATCAAAGCAGCTTTGTAATTGTGTCCTTTGGTTTCTGCGACATGTGAGGCAAACTGGGCAATTTGTTTTATTTTTTTTTCGTACGGGATTAATCAGTTACAAAAAAGGATCAATTTGGAATTTCTGAATAACAAATTGTGATTCCGAGGAGATTGTATATCCCAGAGATATTAACAATTTCTTGCCGCGTAATTGATGAATAATTGTTTTATTTTATTCTCTTTTGATAATCGTGTAAATATTACGTATCGTTTATTTGTAATGAGTAGAAATTAACGAATCATTATTTTTTGTATTATAATTAACAATATGAACAAAACTATATGTAATGGGTAATATCCGAGTTCAGAAATGTTGCTCCTCCTATCGTATTTCTGCCAGACAAAAAATCTGCGCGAACATGTGTATCGCAAAGAGTCAGAATATTTCACGTTTTTTCTGAATAACTCTGGCGTAAAAAAAATCGTGCTTTTACAACGCATGCAGCTTTTGTTCGCCCGTGGCAATCGTGTTTTCCACATGTAGGGATAAAAGTTTTGTACTCGAGAGAGAGAGAGAGAGAGAGAGAGAGAGAGAGAGAGAGAGATGCGAGTTGAATAAATATTCCAACTTGGACGGTGGTACATCTCTCCTGCAAGCTAGAGGAGGAGCATGGATGAAAGCATGGATGGTACGGGCGTTGAAAGACACGGGAAAGACTACTAAAACCTGGACAATGGAATATATGCGTGTACTACGGTTCGTATATGACTCAGCCCTGAATCTAAAATAAATTTACCTTGGAGATTTTTAATTATTAAAACATCCGAGTTACTCCGCTTTGGAATAATGGGCAAGTTACTTTCCTAGGACTTGAAGCAATTTTCTAGATATCTTAATACGGAAAAGGCTATCGATCGGCTACCTAAACTGATTTTAGAATCAGCGTATCTTTTTGCAGAAAATAAACACGTCCACTCTCTAAATCTGAATTAGTGAAATTTCACTAAATTTTAGTCATATTTTACTAATTCATTTAGCGAAAAGTGGGTCACTAATGATTAGTGAAAAATCACTAATTCGATTAGTCAAAAATGATCACTATATGAATTAGTAAAATACGACTATACAATTAGTAGTCAGCACAGCTGATAGCTTTACTAATTTAGTAGTAAAACTCTACTAATTCAATAGTTAATTTCTACTAGTTTCCTAGTGAACGCATCACTGGATGCGTTCACTAGGAAACTTATAAGGTCACTAGGCCTTATTCAGGTTCACTAGGTCTTATTTATAAGACTTACCTTCTATTTATAAGAAGAATAGAGAGAGCTACCCTCAAATCTTTTCTCACTATTGCGCACGGCAAAATCAAAACGTGGTCGACCGGCCACACGCCGATATCCCCTCAAAATGGGGTTATAGGTATACGGTCGGAAATATTCATACACGAGACGCTTGCAATTATTCACGGGAATGTAATAAATCGAAAAGGAAACGAAACGTTCGTATATTTGGTAGCTTATACGCAAACTTGTCGTCTTAAAACTTTTATTAAATATTCGCTGGTCTGCAATGTACGCTGGCTCGCTGAAAAGTGACGCCTTCGACGTCACAATGGAAGAATAAAGGAAGTATCGACCAATCACAGCTGACGCGTGTGATTGGTCGATCGCTGAGTCCTTTACTAATTGATTAGTGATTATGTAATATTACTAATGAATTAGTAAACTGTAGTGACTAAATAATAGTCAATCGTATTACTAATTCGCTTTAGTAAGCCCAATTTACTATTTTTTACTATTCTATTAGTGAAACGGTGCTTTTATCACTATTTCACTAGTAGAACACGTATTTACTAATTGAATTAGTCAATTTTTCACTAATTCAGATTTAGAGAGCAGATTTCAACATTTCTTTTCGTCTCTTATAAGGAATCGCTTGTCAAATAATAAAATATAATTGCGTCTTTTGAGATATGAAACAGAATCTCCATACTTTTTTGAAGAAACGAAACGTGTCCATTTTTATATTATATGTATAAAGAATAATTAAACGTTTTTTCGAATAATGAACAATAATTTGATCCATTGTTATATAAAAATCGGAATTTATGTTTTTTTTTTAAGGCAATAAACTTAACCGATTATTCAATAATAAGATAGGACTACAAAGGACTACAATCTTCATGCCGTATGCAAGATTTCAAACAGGCTTGGCTGTTTATTCACTAATTATGTTTGCTGAAATATCTGAAAAGCAGCTTTATTTTAATAATTAAATATAATTTCTTCTATTGTGATCCGAAAAACTTTTCAAGAAATGTGTTTACATTATATCCTTCTTTCAAGATGAAAAAAAACCGATAAATGTATTAAAACATAAGCAAATAACAAAATTATAAATTACAAACGCTTTGTCGATAAAAAAAAGAATTAAGAACAAAAAGAAAGCGACGAAACGAGTGCATCGGCATATCATCAGTAGCCTCGGCAACAAAAAGTTCCCGTGACTAGAACTCATAACGCAATTGTACGCAAGCTTAATTCGATAAATTAACCTCTGGCCCCTCGGTCGAGGGCCGAGGCCCACGGTGGGGAGTACAGGCGAGTGGTATACGGAACGAGGACCAATACAGAGAGCAACCGAGAGCGTCGCGAGGGGCAGGAAATCTCTTCAATCTGCCCTGATGCGACTCGTTAACGAGTGTTTGTTTTCTTCCGTCGAGCACCAGCATCGCCAACTGTACAACGGTATAAAATAACGTTTTGCCGTATTGCAGCACACCGAAAGACCGAAATATGCGTTTCTTCGATCAACATTTATGATGAGACGAGGCAAGATGCCCACGCCGTCGTGACTTCCTTTGATCTCTTGGAAATATTCCTACGTAAATTTCCACTCCGCGAACTACCTCGAGACGCTTCGACCACGTGTCCAACACAGACACGGTTATCGATACGTATTTGTGTGTGTGGGTGTGCATGCGCCTGCCTCTTACAAGACCAAGTTCACAAATTCGATCGTTCCGCATATATCTCGTCGAATCGAGAGCTAAGGAACCCTTTCGCACTTTGGCTCCCATTGCCAAATTAGTTTGGCGCATAACTTATGAAGAGCTTCGCTTCCGATCTCTTCTACCTCGAGATCGAACGAGCTCCGTTTATGTATACTTTTCGAATTCAAACTTCTGTTCACCCTTGTTCGACCTGATGAGTTACGTAATAGAGTGGGTGATCGGTCCACACGCCGCTGTATGCAAGTCGCTCAATTAGTCGTTCTAAGGTTAAAAGCCATCTGGGGCTCGTGAGCCGCCGAATGAATTGTGAAGGTCACGGATCGTTAAGGCAATTGGCTCTTGGAACTATCGGTGATTGCCAACGGACGAGCAATCTTTGGCACTCCTTGACCATTGTTTTGTACACGCTATTGCATAGTGTACATTGACATGTACGAATACACATACGAAAACGAATACACATACGAATACGAATACACATACGAATACGAATACACATACGAATACGAATACACATACGAATACGAATACACATACGAATACGAATACACATGATTAAATTTACTCGCATAATGGGTCTGTAGAGATGCACGTAAACGAATCTTTTTACTTTGAATTCACTTTGAACTTACTTTAAATTCAAATATGGATAAAGAGTTTATTAATTTTATCTGGAACAGAGAAGGAGATATAGAGCTGACAATGAGAGAGATAGACAGAGTCAGGGCATAAGAGAAAAATGTCATCATACTTTGCATCAAGATTAATGCACTTTTCCTAACGTATTTTTACAATCGTTTTATTTAATACGCATCAGCAGTCCATCGGGAACTATCAAAGTATCCAGTGATGCAGAAATCTTCGGTGATATACTGGATGGAACGCATTATTATGTCACGATCGTATATAATTTTTCCATAATATTCGCACATGGCGGACGTGGGTAGAGCAATGCAGTACATAAAATTCTACGTGACTCGTTCGATTATATGGGGCGGAGTAAATATCGAGTAATAAAATATGGATGCGTGCACCTCGTCCCATAAATCGGGATTACGAATTTTCGAGCGGAGGTACATTATACATGCGCGCTTGCCATGCTTTAAATTATGTTCCGATTTAATTGACCGTATAATGTTGATCGGTTGCAACGTCTGTATAATAATTCAGTATTCATAATGATATATAGAACGTCGGGGGTAAAATATAAGAAGAGTGGACCATCGAATTTAACATTAACTCGATATTAGGTACCGTCAATCGAAGTCCATTTATAAGACTTTTGGTGAACGCGCTGTCCGTCTGATGACGACGTTACCGTTTCAAAGCAGCGAACTGTATTTACGATCATCAATTCGAGCAAGAGAGCGGAAACCATTTTCGTTCCGTCCCTTGTCGGCCAAGCTGCGCACGGAAACACAATTATGACGCTATAATGAAACTACCGCAGCGTAATGACTAATTACCTAACATGGATTAACGATACCTTCCGATCGCGTTCGTCAGATTAGGGACACATTTGGTGGTAATTGGCTTGTAGTGGATAATACCATGTGTGAAGTAACGCTATTACATGACGGGATAATGCATTGCAGACTTAACCCTCGTATTAACCCCGATACTCGTTCTAGTCCGCTAGTTGATAGAGTCCGTTAGGGATGGACCTACTCACTCATTCCCGCTTGTCAGCTCGTGTGTGAACGTGCATTGGGCATACATTTCTCAAACCGACGCTAAAAGTTTCTGAATGCACCCTCGCGGTGCAATTAAACTGCTATATGGTCAAGAAACAAAGAAACAGTGAGACTCAAACATCTTGACCCATATAATACAGAGGAATGTAGAATGATGTGAATCTTTCAGAACCTAAATGTTTGTAAAGCCACCTTTACATAGTAATCAATTCCCTAGATATTCGGAAATCCAAGTAATCGGAGGGTTGGAATGTCCTGACCCAATTATTCCTGGGTGCTCCCAGCACTCGAATATTTGATGACGTGCCAGGGTTTTTACATGAACTTTAGGTACCAAAGCTTACAATATCGCCAATTCATGTATTGATTTCCCATCTATTCGCATCGAGTTAGTGACAAACGTCAAACTGTTAATTCAATTCGGAGTAAAGACGGTCGAAAGACAGTCGACAAGTGTCGAAATTTACTATTTTGGCGAGGTACCAGCATGGGTTTGACAGCTGCCATCGGCTATTGTAGCAGGTATGGTAGACCATGTTCTGTTATGAGGCTCTAGGGATCGTCTATAGACACGGGGAATATTGCTCTACAAGTGACGTATGGTGTGAATGCAAAACACCACCCGAATCCAAAGTGGTCCCTACAGCCGACTATCGAATGCAAAATGTTTTTTTGAATCATGAATGTTCTTTAGTGATCATACATGGGGTTGCAATGGATTTAACTCAAATAGTGATATGCAATTCTCATTCGTGTATCTATATCAATGAATTGGCTCGTTGACGAAATGGAGTTTCTTAATGTGCACATTGTTTTAGTTGTGTAATCTTGCCAAACATAACATTGACCTTCCATTCATGTCTGTACATATAAAATGATGACAGGGCACATGATATACCATAGAGCAAAATGAAGACGCATGCCGAGACCGAAGTCGAAGGTCCCAAAGCAGGGCAAATGATCAGGTCACGGCTTGCGAGTGTTGAGCTCGGACACAATTAAGAAAGGTCATCAATGAAGGGTCCGAGTGTCCCGCTTGAATACACCCTCTCTGCCTGTCCCTCCTTGTTCTCTTTTGCTTGTGCGTTATTGTAATAGTGTCTGTTCCGGGCAAACCGAGTAGAGCATCCCACAGGCAACCCCTGCCGAATGCCCATGTACCGCCGTTACTATCCGTCCTACGATCGACCTTATTGCCGTTTTATTTGTTTCTTACGTTAATGGCTCGGGGGTCATGTCAGTGCGTGGCATCATTATACGTGCGAGTGACGGGACCCTCTCAGTGATCAAGCAGAAAAATAACAACGCATGAAATGGAGCAAGGGAGGAGTCGGAACAGAATGCGTCAAAAGAGAAATTGTGGGGGTAGAAAAACTGTCTATGGGTAAATTGGGTCACGCTAAATCTTCGCATGTTGCTTTTATTTCCCCGGCGTTAACATTTCCATTCGGTCGCATTTGACGGATTCAATTAATGGCATGTGGCAAATCGCAGTTAACCATTAAAACAAATGCCTGTATACACAGTACATAAAAAGCCTGAGTAAATTTCTCGTCAGCGTACCGGGTTTTACACGTATGATTTTATGAGTTATTTTATGAGCACTTTGGCGATTGGTTCCAATGCATTATACATCGTTCATGTCATAATTCGAATTGCTTTAACACGATCACGATGACGGAACGTGTATACTATTGGCCGTACACCCTGCTGGTACTCCACATGTATACATCAACTATGTATAATTGAAAGCATTTGCCCGAGTCACTACCACACGTAACGTTCATCAAACGACGGGACATACGTGTGTGCACGGACGGCCGAATTGAAGAATTACCGAATCAGGCGTTCGAAGCACCACACTGCGGCGATCGTTTACTCGTTGGTTTACTGGTGCAAACCAGTTGTAACAGGTGTCTCATAAGGGACAAGAGCGCACGAGGCATATTCATTGTTATCTACGTATACTGATAGTGTTATTTTTGTAAGAAGGGTGATTCCATCGCTGTACGTTCCTCCACACTTGAAGTCGATGTATTTTTACGTTTACTCTACTATCTCCGGTTCGAACCGGTTTCAACTTCTGACAGCTCTGTTATTCGTTTGAAAGGGAACCTCTAGTTGTAGTTGAAAATTTACAATTTCCGGCCATACAAATGATGTAATAATATTATGTATTTTTCCTGGTCGCTTCGTCGAAGCTGGAAATGTTATAAAGCTGACTTTTGATAACTGCTAATGATTACTACTATTATGCACATTCGCTACGAAGATCCTCCAATTTGTGATAGGAATTTCTATCAAGTCTTGGACCCAGTTGCTGACTGTATCTGAAGGCTTCCTTTTGACCATGTCTTCCATCTTGTCATCGATTTTATCTCGATCTGAATTTGATACCGTATATTTTGTCTTGATTTTGCATTTGATCTTGCGTTTGATCATGTCTCTGACTTTGCCTTCCATCTTCTCATCGACCTTGCGTCGATCTTCTCTCTGACCTTGTTTTCGAGTCCGAGTCGAAACTTTCTTCCAACCATTACTAGCTGTGGAAGCCATTTTACATTCTCCTCTACGCACGCCATCCTCCATTTATTTTACCACTAACTTCGATCACAGCTACAACCGTGAGCGTCCACAGATAGTCGTAAAGTATCCCAAAGTGGTTTAAGACAGCTATTATATTATAACGTAACTCCTCCTCTTCAGTTCGCAGGCGTTTATCACGAGAAGAGCTGCAAATTCAAACTGAGTCAACTTAAACGACGCTGGAGGAAGTCAGCTAAGTAATCACCCTTGCGGTATAGAACAACTTGGTAGTACGAATATACATGCGCACTATCATTGCCATCGGCATGGTGTTTATCAAAACCACTCGGGAATAGAGTTGGCTCTTCCGCGTTATAGCCGACTGGCGAGTCGACTTGCTGATGCCAGTCCTTAATGGGTTGAAAATCCCAAGGTATCTTCTCCATGGTCGAGTCATGTTGCAAAATCCTCGTCAAGCCAAAGGGCTCTTCGTGCCGTGGATCGATAGAACCTCCGGTCTCTCCACGTCTCGTCAATCCTCACGTGCTTTGTCTATCGTAGGCGCTAGAATTTTGCTAGTTATATCAGTTTCTTCTACGTATATATGTCATGCGCCAGGTCGCAGTGTGGATCAATATCTCAACCCTTTCGTACACCACATCTGTGGCACAATCCATTAAAATAGTTCACAGCTCGCCCCGTCTTCGTCGTAATAGCAGACGCAAGAGTGAAGACGATGCTGCGAATGTCCTATATATTAAACGAGTAAATAAGTGACGCTCGTGGGGTCTTGCAGAGCGCTAGAAATATATCGGAGGCCACGTCTCGTCGTAAAGCACAAGCTTCATTTATCCTCGAGAGGTGTGGTATCCTCTCGTCGAGCTTTCACTCTTGAATACTGCGACGAGGAAATCCTTCTTTCACCGTACCTTCGATACTCTCGGAAGACACGAACTGGATTTTCTGTCAGGTGCCTGGTGTGTGTTCATCTTCGCGTAATTCCATTTCCAAATTTGAAGGTTGAAGATCCAGTTTTTCAGATCAAGCTCGTTCGATGCCCCATATATGTATCTATGTCTATACATATATTATATGCATATAGGCAACAGGTTTTAGAACGAGCTTCAAAGACTGCAGACATAGTCTGGACGAGAGATCAATCTATTCGAATGAAAAATCGTCAATAATGATGTTCCGACTAGACATTTATACTAAAGGAATCTTAATATTCTTAATACTCTATATATTATTCATAATTATTCGAACTCAGCTTAAACATATTTTTAGCAATTATCTTTAAACGTAGCATTTGTAATTCTGTCCATTCTTGTTTTCGAATTTCAGTATTTTCAGGCGAGACAATTATTCTTGAAAAATATGGACATTCAACGACATTGTTGTACATAAATTCCAAAAATTTACTTACTAAAAGTTGCTTCTTTAAGTCAAATTTTTTAATAAAAAATTTGTCGTTTTTTGTTTTGGAGATGCATTTTCTCACTAAACAATTGACTCAAAAAAATCGGCATATCTTGTCTAATCTATTGGTTATTATTAATTATCCGAAAACAATTATTCACAAATTATCATTAATAAAAATTATTCATGGTTACTTTTCCTTTTTGCCTACAATTTTTTAATTCACATTTAGCTTACACTTCTTTAGAAGTTAGGAGATGCTGGGACCCCCGTATGTAGTTCGGCTCGCTGTAAACCAGCCATCCCATCTTTTTGGTCGCTGTTCTTTTTATAGTATAATAAAACATAACGAACATGTGCAAGTAACTTGCCATCACGTGTAAGCAAATAAGCGAAAGGTGTGCGTGTATGTGTATGTTTTCGCAGTGATGAGTATGAGGACGGGAAATATGTTGGCCGATGCACTAGACGAGAACGACGAAGTGATTGGGTCGAGATGTTCCAACTCTATGCTCGTGAAACCACGAGAGTTAGTCGTTCCATCCAATCGGCGAGTTTGCGCTCCTACTTTTACCTGTATATACTCGAGTGCTGCGAGTGCGATGACGGTGTACGCGAAAAGCCTCTCCGGTACCGATCGGGAGAATCGGCGAAGCTCGCTGCATATCGATTAGGTCGATGAAGCTACCTGGCTATGCCCGAGACGAGAGATAGTGGCTCTATGCATGGCCAGGGATTTCATGGATAAAGAAACCGTGTCCCCAAACTCTTCGCATTCCTCTCGGCGTTATTATAAATCTACAAGGAAGTGAAAAGCCACCAAAATTTACCTACCACACAAAATTGTTTAAAATTCATAAAAATCGATCATTTTTTTAAAACCTTAAAAGCTCTTAACCGTAAATAACGTAAGAAAATAAAAATAATGATCTTAAACGTCAAAACATTACCAACAAATGTCACTTTCAGCGAGAACGTTAAATTTTCTCATTTCATTGTAATTTTTTTATACGTAATAATTTTAACAATAATGTCAATTTTGTTAATCATAAAAATTTGTTAATGAAATATATTTTTGTTTTATTATAGTTATGGTCATTTTCTGCTGAACGATTGGGCCTAACCAAGTAATATGAGAATGATGTTGAATTACACGTATTGCTTACGAGACTCTCATTATAGACACGCTCGGGAATAATTATTATAATATGAGAAGGTTACGTTGTATTAACGAGGGCGTAGCTGCTACTTGTTAATGAGGCTTGAACGTACGATCCAGATTTTTGGACGTTTTTCGTGTTCGCTGGGCGTATCGCGTTTCATTATTTTATAATTGATTTTATTCGCGGATTGAATGTTTATTGTTGCATTAAACAATAACGAGGTGTATATTTCGAGGAAGCTCTACATATGCATTGAAATAATGAATTCATTTATGTATTATATTTTCCTTTCTCACATTTCAACTTTTTCAACATTTATTGTTTATTGCCCATCTGCTAAAGGTAAATAATATAAAACATTTTGTCGATATGGAGTTATTAGTCTAAATTATAATTGGCTATCTCGTGCATACCCTTGGTCAGTGTAGTGTCCATAAATGGGTAAATATTTTCAGCTCGCGCATGCGCAATTTCCCTCGTCACGCTTATTCGTCAGACACAGTTGCGAAGGTGACTGCACCGCGTAAGAGCAGTTATTGATATTTCTCGACCCAGCTTGTGCTCGTCTGTCGAACTTTTGTTTGTTTTTAGCCAAAGGTCTCTCGTCGTTATAGAAATTACTTCATAATATTCTGAACGACAATTCTGCTTAACAATATTCGCGTTTTCATAAACTACGTTTTGAAGACTCTACGTCTCCAAAACTTTAATTAGCTGGAATTGAATAAGTAACGAATGCGTTAGCGCCTTCCCAGTCTCGACACCGATATATGCGAGCTCTGCACATGCGTGCAGATGTAGAAAATACCGGCGCGATATTTAAAAAATTGAGAGTTAACTTATGGGATCTCGGACTGTACTTTATAACTCATCTTGTATACATAAATCGGTTCCTCGATTCAAAGCTCTTCTCTCAAGCTAACTTTCAACAGCAAACCGTAAGGTCCTTTCGATTTCGACGATTCCTTTTCGCGTTTCAGTAAATTCTGTGAATGAGAGAATTTTATCTATCAACAGACTCCCACATTCGACCTTTGCACACGTCATCAAACGAAATGTATACGTATACATATATTTAGTAGCGAGTCAGATATCTTAAGGTAGTTCTCTCGTTTAATCGTTTTCTTAGGATTTCGTTGAAAAATTGCACAAGCCTTCTTTGATATGGTCTACATACGTGTGCCAAATTTTATGAGGTTTCACCGTGTAGTTATCGAGATACTTATTGTTAAAAATCACAATTTTCGGGACTCTCACATAAGAGTACGTGTTAAGTATTGCAATTTTTAATCCTATATATCTCGACTTCTAGATGGTGAAACTTGTTGAAATTTTGCATGTCACTTTATAATACTTTAAAGAAACTTCCCGTAGTTTTTTAAAAAAGTCTTAAGAAACTATTTTTCATGATTTACAAACGTACGTAGCGAGTATAGGTCACCTTGGATAACCTTGAATTTATAGTATGTTGTTCTTGAATGAATATTCAACAACTTTTCTTAATAAACTTAAGCTTAAAAATCATATGGTACGGAGATAAACTAAAAAAAATACTTTTGATTTGACTGTACCGATAGAACTACCTTAATCAAAATGGTATAATCGCTGGATGAAAACCGGACGGTGGTTCCGAGGGACAGTGTGTGCAAGACCTTCGAAGTGAAAGCGTAGAATGAAAATTCCAAGGAGAAATATATTGGGAGCCCTTAGTCAACCATTTATATGGACTAGAAGTGCAATTTTGGCATAGAAAATTGCTACGAAATAAATTGTATTGAATATCAATCAAACTTATCGAATTATTCGACAGAATATGTTTTTTCTTTAATTTCATTAAGTATAAAAAAATTGCTTACAGTTAAATAGGACGAAGAATTATTCGAGAGAAAACATCTTCGCGTGCACATCAATTAATTGTTCTTTTTAGTTCGGTAGTTCTATACTGTTTTAGCTTCCTCGTTTGAGGAAGGTCAAAGCGTTACAATAGAAGAGCAACGTGGTCAATTTTCCAATATGTCACCTGTCGGGTCGGGTGTTCCCTCGCTTTTATGCAAATAATGATCTCTTCCCTATACATAGATATATCCGGCCATATATAGCTATCCGTCGTTTTATACCCGCATGAATGTGGAACGACCATGTGGCAAGCGGGTCGACGCACTTTGAATTTCACTTCCCCCCTATTAATGCAGTATCAATACGTTGAATATTGGAGAGCCTGACGCATTCGATCATATAATGATTTTTAGTATTATTCCAATGATCACCGGGACATTCGTTTGTTGCGCAATATCGTTCGGACATCGCGAAAGACGTCATTCGTGTTTGCCAATTACTAGAACATACGATTTTGCGAATTTATTCCATGATTTATTGAGCAAGTATGGTTCCACATAAGTGACGAAAAGTAATGTTTATAGTTATATTTCATTATATTAATAATTATTGATTGTAATAATACTTTTAATATTAATAATGATTTTATATTTTTATTATTATTATATTAATCGTTATTCTGTAAATTATTTGAGCTGCATTTAGCAGAGCGATAAACGAGAAAAATCATAAAAAACAGATAAACAGCCGTGAACACTCCAGATCATTGTTGCAAAATGATAAAATATCAATTGCTAAAACAATCATTGAAGTGTTGGTTTGATGAGATTTTGTGTTCTCGTCATCAAAACTTGGCGTTGGACATTTATGAGACAAAGTGAATCGATGACCCCAGTTCGATAGAACACTCTTTCTCTTTAGATCTTCTAGAAGAGCTCTGCTCTTTCAAGAGTTCATAACTGTCATCGCAGTCGGATGGAGCCTGAATTTATTGTCTATTGTGAATGGGTGCTCCTCATATTTCTTTTCCGGGTTCCTTGGTGCTTTAAGAAGTGCAGAGTGGAGGCGCGACCCGATTTCCTAAGAGCTAACGTGATATAGAGTAATTCTCGTTCGGGCGCGTTGACATCGAATGGGCCCTTGGAAAGGGATGGGAGAACGGTCAGTTGGTAGATGTCGTCGAAAAAATCGATATTGTATAACATAGCTGCGATTTAGCTAGGTGGGGATAGAAAAGAAAACTTAGTGTACCGAGTAGTGATTTTTGGATTATAACCAGCCAACATTCGATTAGGTGGAGATAAGACGGTACAGGCGTGTATCGAGAGTTGGTTCTCGGATCGTGACAATAGATCAGACGATCAATGTAAAAAAAAGAAAGATTCGTTACATAAGAATAATGTACACCCATCTCTGGTTTGCGGTAAATGCGTAATGAACGACGACATTAGTAGGACGTTACGTGCTCCGCAGTAGCAAAAACTCGGATAAACCTGCTTAGCCGCATCTCGCTGAATCATATACAGCGGCTTTATCGTGAGCGACGAGCTCGAGAAGACGAGGAAATTAATTTAGCGGCGAAGAGGTGAAATTCTCTACACAGATAAATATAGCGACCTTCCGCCGCAATGAAAAATGTATATTTACTTGACACTCTAATGACATTCGACGATGGTTCCCAAGAGCCGAGAATCGACTTGTAAAATTCCCTTAAGTCTTGTTTTCTTTTTTTTATCATTCGTTCAATAAAACCCCCTCCTAGCAGGATAACTTCAATTGCAGAGAGACGAGTTGCATCGATGTGTAAAAAAAACTATGAACTAATTATCGAGTCATCGAAATATGAATAACCAGTAGAAAGCGTTCTGCAGTTAGATCAAAATATAAAATGAAAACAGACACTTGAATAAATTCGTTTCCTTTTATTCGTCTCGTTTCGTGGCGATAAATGCAAGTTCTTCAGTGCATCCATGATTCATTGACGAACATGATATTACACAACTGTGAAAGTTGTTACATCCAAGTATTTCTTACCTAATAGGTTTTAAGTTTTTTTTAGTAATACATTTCTTATTTTTAAAAAATCTCAATAATGCGGAGACTAAAATTGAAATTAATTGAAAGACGAAATGTGAAAACAATTATTTTTTATACAAGTTCGATGTTTTCTACAACATCCGTTCGGTACAACGAGACTAAAATTTATATTAATTGAAAGTGTAAACGTGAAAGCAATTAAACCCAATTATCTTTTATTCAAAAGGTCCCAAACTTTGATTAATCATATTTTGTTATAATAAAACAAATATTTCCACTCCATCCCGAGATTAAAGGTCAGACTAATTAAAAGGACAAATATAAAAACGATTATAAAAGTTTTGTCACATCTTTTTTGAATATTAAATAAATATTTCTTATTCGTGCGAAGACTAGCAATTAAAATAAACTATAATTGAAAATAGTGAAGAAATTCTACGCAAGTATAATTTACATGAATAGTACGAAGTTTTTAATAAAAAAACAAACAATCAAAAAACATATTTTTTCGTTCCGTCTTGAGACTAACATTGAAATTAATATAGGCAATCGTATCATTATGCTTAATGTTCGTGACTTGTCAACTCTGTCGTTTTGTCATCGCTCATAAGTCACTGGCTTGGTTTCGTTATAATCCAAAGACAAGAACGATGTATATGGAACAGTAACTATACGATGTTTCGACCAGTCCAAGCCTTTTCGTTGGTGATCGTGGGCGTTGAGGTCGTCTTGGCGGCTTCCTCTCCGGGGTTTTGAGGCCTGAGGCGATTCTCGCGCGACGGAAGTCCTCGGCCAACGTGTGTGCATGTACCAACCACAGAGAGTGCAAGAGAGAGAGAGAGAGAGAAACTGAGAGAATACAGCATCAAGCGAAGGATGTTACAATTAATGCTGACCGGGCCTCGTTAGCACATTTCCTTTTTCCCTGACTCATTCCGGTGGAACGGGCGATGAGAGAGGGAAGGAGGGAGGGAGGGGAAGAGAGAGAGAGTGAGTGCGTGAGTGAGTGAGGGAGAGAAAGAGAGAAAGAGATAGAGGGAGAGAAAGAGAGAAAGAAATATAACTCACGAGAAAACTCGTCGGTGAACTTGGTGTTGCCCTGGAGGCGATAAAACACAGAGTAATAAGCAGAAGAGAAAGAAGAAACGAACGTGAAAGTAAGCGCGGTACTGAATAAACAAAAGACGATTTGGCAGCATACAGATATGAAACGGGGCCGGATGGTGCGAGGGGAAAATCTTAAAAAACACAAGTCACGTTTACGAAAATCTGTGCGAAAGTGGTTTTTCGTTCGTTTTTTTGTAGACTCTTCGGCAGAGAAGTTTATGTACGCACGCTTTTTTAGTTAATCTTCGGGATAAGTTTTTTGTCCGTACTCTTTTATTCAATCTTCGAGGGTGATTTTCTGATCGTATTTTTTTATTTAATGTCCCAAGGAGATTTTTTTTTCAATTCTTTAAATTCAATTTTCAGTGCAGATTCTCACCTAATCTGATTCTTTTAAAAAAATTCTGAACTGGAGAGTTCTGACAGATTTTTTATCGCTGTGCTGGTGAATTATTTATTATTCATGCATCTTTTTGTGAGTATTTTTTTTATTCCATCTTCACCGACTGTTGAGACGACGAGGGTTTCTCGCGCAATTCCAATTTAGTTTCTGAAAAATATTTCATATCGATCGTTTTTCATCAGGTATATTTATAACTTTTTTTTAATGTTTGTCGATATTTTAATGATTTTTAGTATTTTTCGACCTTCTTAAGTGGATGCGAGTTATTTCTCATATTTTTTAATTTTTCAAGACTCCCATTTTGGAAAATTGTATAAATATTGTTATGAATTTATAATCGTTTTTGTAAAATTGATGAACGCTTGCGGTACTAAAAGCTGTCCGAGTTTGTTGATCGAAATTAATGAACATTTTTGAGGCTTCAACATTATTGGATAGAATCCAAGTATTTCTAGTATCGGCCAATGTCTGTATTGATCAAGATTAGTGGTTGTCGAATTTTTATATTTTCCCGCAGTACTGTTTATGAGGCTCCAAATAGGTCAAGAGTTTTACCGCCCTTCAACATTGCCTTTGATACACGGCGCTTTCTACGTGACATCGAAAAAGTCATGTCCAACCAAGGGTCAGGTTGGAGCGAATCTCATCGTTCCCACTGCCAGTTTTCATCGTTCGTGGTGTACGAGATGAAGAGGGAGAGAGAGAGAGAGAGAGAGAGAGAGAGAGAGAGAGAAAACAGGAGAACGAGCGAGGAAGGGAAAGAGAGGGGAGAGAGAGATTAAAGGGCGATTAACCGGAAGTCCCCGACAAAGAAGAGAAAAAAAGGCTTCGCCGCCGTATATTGAACAGTAACACGTCGCTTCTCTCTTTTTTTCCTCCACTTTCGATCACAACGAATGTGATCGAAAAAGAATCAATAGGGCTATCTCGATCAATAGAGCTCAGCTCCCTCTCTTCGGTCTCGACCTGCGTCTGTGTGTAGGTGTCCGCTTTTTGCAAGTGCGTTGAGGGGAAGATCAAATCGTTTAACGCCGACGATCGAACCGTTCAATCTCACGATTTTTATCGGAACTGGGCACTCGTGTGGAAAACTCGACGAGACAGCCATCGAGGGCGGTGGATGCGATAAACGGGAGTAGGAAGCGTGAGCTCGAGCTTTTGCTCTTTTTCTGATTCACCCGGTTGGGAGTCATCGAAAAAGCGAGAGTTGCATCGCGGTGCCAATACCGTCGATCGGTGTTACTCCTTTATAGTATAACGTGAATATGCATATACGTCAACGTGTATCCCAATATTGTATGCTGTTATATTCGAATAAAATTTCGCTTAAATTTAGTATTCAGAGGTTAAAATTTGTCTTAAAACGCCATCAAATATTTAATTGGCGAAAAAACATTTATGTTCTATTAAAAAAATCATCGATAATGTGAAAAAACGAGAAAATCTTAGGCAAAGTTTATAAAAAATATATTGTATATAAGAAATACGAAACGTAATTGTTAAAATTGAATTATAATTACTCGATGATGAGGTGATTCCATTTTTTTCTCATCTTAAAAATATTCGATGCAACGCTGGTACAGTTGATCGTGGCTCGAATATTTCATCCCCTCGCGCATCTCCTAAGGGAAACGAGATGGCGAAGTTGTTTGAATTGTCTGAGAGAATAATTCATCTTCGAGGCCCCACGAAAGACTGTTCCAGCATACATGAGCGTTTTATATTATGACTATATATATAGATGACACCTTTTTTTAATTTGATCGTATTTTATTGCCAACCTGTATATTTTCACCGTCTTAATTACAGGTGCCATGTCCGCTCGTCACAAAATGGAAACCACATGAATAAAATTGCGCATGATCGATGTGACTTTATGAGAGCTAACTCATTCGCCACCAAAACCTGGCGCGATATATAGCGTTGGACGAGACTATTCTTCCTCGATGATGCCACGCGGATGCGAAAGTAATTAATAATCTAATTAAGCGGGTACGCTCGGCTCACTGTCACTGCGGTCGTGTATATTCACCGTTCGCGAACCACAACGACGACGAGTCCCTCACGTGGATGCGCATACATACGCATAACGTACTTTGCACTAACATAAATTCGTACTTTGATTGATCTATATATATAACTAAAAGACGATGTAATGAATTCGTGACGCACCGAAACGTAACGAATCCGCGACGAATGCCGTTTTTTCATGGACTACTCCTCGACTGGAGTAGGTCAACAGGATTACTAGGTTAGTACCTCCGTCTGAAAGAAAGAATATCTAGCTGCCTAAAAAGCTTCACGGAAGGCCCGACCGAGACTCGTTAACGAGCTAATTTGCAATTTTTCTTTGAACTTTAAATACGAGCCTCGTGTTCTTTCTTTAGAGAAAAAAGGTGGTTGACTTGAAAGCTAAGTTCCAAGTGAGATTTTTTCCGCTTTTTTTTCACAAAAAAGAATGTCCCTGAATATTGGAAAGGTTGTGGAAGAGTTTTCCATGTTTCGTACGATTCAATTCCTGACCAATTGATGTCTCGAGAAAAATTCGAACGAGATATGGTCAGCTATACGCGCTAATCCAGAGCTGCGAGGCGGATCTTTCCTTTTTTTGCTCATTTTCCTTCCGCCGTCAGATTAAAACTGGAACAATTCCATCCGTCAGCTGGAGTCTTTTGCGACAGGGTGGTGAACGGAGAGCTGATTGGCTTGGCCTGCCGATCTCCGGCTTATTGCCCGATACCACTGATTGGTTTACAGTCTCCCACACTCTCACTCTCTCTCTCTCTCTCTCGTTCGTTGAAGAGCAGTGACGGCAGTGGTATATATCTCGCTCGATCTCCGGTATATGGTATATGTATAATAAACACGTATACGGGTGGAAATGGTACAGTATATATCGATGCATCAACGCCTACCTTTCGATCTGCCGGGCGACCATCCTCGCATTCAATTAGGTCGACCACATAGCGCGTCTTGTACCCAGTTACCAAGTAAAAGCGGCGAGCGTCCAATCGGATTATTGGCCCCGTGGGGCTAGCGCACTCCTGTCCACGCTTCTCTTTCTCACACTCTCATTCTGTCGAATCCTCGACGGACTTGCGTTCGTACACTACTCGGAGTGTCCGGTACAACCGAATCAATCCTTCGGATCGAAGAGGCTGCACGACGGATGGTGATGGACGTCGGTAAATTGAAGCGCAAAATGGCGTGCATGGAAAAAATCTATCGGTCTGGTACATGACTCACGATATAATAAAAAGATTTTGCCGCCGTGAGCAAGAATCGAGGGATGGATGTACCGAGCGTTCATTTTGAAAGAGATCAAACACATCCGGGTGTTCCGTTTGGAACAAATTAAGAGTATAGTGGGTGTCCTGTTTGGAAGGAATAAATAATATATTTGAAGGGTTATGCTTACTCGGGCAAAAACAAAAATCAATTTTTTTACTGCAGTACTTCATGTACGTAGTTTTAAGAATATTTCCTCAAAACTACATCAGAATCTGGGCACACGGTCAAAAATTATAAGGGATTAGCTAGGGCACTTACCTGGAATGATGAGCCATAGCGCGCACCTGACGCTTGGAACATGGACCAAACCATCCATTTTCCTCTCCAGGAAATGTTTTATACTTTTGCTTGAAATTCAAGCAGACGCACACTCGGTTACACAAACCAAAAAAGAAATACGGAGCTCGGAGGCAAGAAAAAGTTAACGGGAAAAATTATTGACAAACTGTCACTGTATTATTGCTCAGAGATTTTTCGTTGCACAGATTCGGCCGAAGGAATAGAAAGTCCGATTTGGGCAACGTATAGTAATTACAGGTCTATCGATGAAGCTACGCATGAGCAAAGTGTCCACCCGGAAGTGACTCGTGGTTTGAGTGGTAGAAAGCTTACACGCCGCACTTCCCAAAGATAAAAGGAACGGGATCACACATTTTGAGCACACGTATGAGGCTCTCCTTCAGTTACTTTAAAACCTATCAAACCCAATCTACGTGGATCATTCAGAAAGAGAATTGCTTGGCAGATGCGTTGGCGGATTCACGCAGAGTAATAACGAAAGTTATAACCAATTCATCTGGAAAATCAGCTCGAAGAGTCTACCAGGCGGTCCAGTCCTGTTAAAATTGCAGCATACACATCCGCCTGTATTTCTAACGAGTATAAAGTAGCCCTTCTGAAAATTTTGTGAAGCACTAAGCGTGCGTTGTGGTCAAAATATCTACGAATATGTTACAAAAGAAGACGAGACTCCTATGACAATTACCTAACACCACGCGCATGCTGTCATCAGACAGCAAAGGATGATTCGCGAACAACATCAACTCGACGTTCTAGAGGTGGTTGAAGGCATAGAAGAGATCGTTTATATCCCTCGAATAAATGTCTCTATGTAAGTTGAAGATAATTAGTTTCTAATTATGAAAAACCTAGACTCGAAACTTTAAACGCGATGGTCTCGAAACTGTTTCTTTTTTGAATATAGTTGCGGTGCCCAAAGTTTCTTAAAACGTATTCCACCGGTTCAACTCCAATTTTATGTGGTTATTTGTTATTTTGAACAAGCGCATAAGTTGTTATTGCAACAAGAAGGGGCTGGATGGAAGGTTGTTTATTTTCGTTATAGCAAAATATACAAAAAATGGACTTTTGCGTAAAATTGTTATAATTTTCGTAAAAATTCAAAACTTGCTAAATTTTATTCATACCCTTCGTGACGTAATATATTACCATTCTATTATTTTATTTTTATTTCCGAAAAGCCGTTCCGTGTTAAATTGACACACGTACCTTTGAATATGTGAAGAGGTATGAAACATATATCAGGTGCACTGTTTGAAACGAATAAAATCTATATTGGGCGTATCAACCGATAAGGATGAAGCACATATCTATTGTCTCGTTCGAAAGGATTCAATAATATATTATCTGTTTAATTTGACTCAAGATTCAAACTTTTACCAGGCGTCTCATTTGAAAGGGATGAAACGTATGTTGTGTACGTATAGGTTAGGATGCTGGAGACGATATATGTAACGACACAGCCACTCACATACTCTCGCGTGGGCGCACGCACACATACGTCCGGACACGCGCGCGACATTGTCACTCGACATCGATAGATTATGATCGATCAAACTCGTGTGGCTATCGAGCCGCTTATCTGCTCTCTTTCTCTCTCTCTCTCTCTCTGTCTCTCTATGTGAACAGAGGTATAGAGAGCATGGTGCTACGTTGTGGTAGGCTCACATATGTATATCGTGTAATCATACACGTTTCTGTGCAGTAAATAATACGCGGTCAAATGGTTGGGTGAAAATTAATTAAACAAAATTGCGTTCAACATTGATTGAACAACATCCCTTGGAGAATAATATTTAGATAATATTTGTTGGTATAAGCTGAATATTTACATTATCCGTCCGCCATTAATGGGTTATAGTGAGGTGATCTGAATTTACATTAGCTGATGGCGTCTATACAGTATATAACGGTATGGAACGGTAAATTATTATTGCCTTTGAGTGATTATTGATGGTCCATCTCTCGTACTATGATGCCCACGATAATTAGACCTTTCGAATGGATAAGTACACGTGCAATTGTCCTGAACATATGTTATCGGAAGCACATTAGTCATCAGTTTCTCGGGGGTGGAAACATCCCTCTTGTCGAACACTCAAAACCTACCCTCGACTCTCTCTCTCCCTTTCCCTAACTACATTGAACAAGATCCATTCTACGCTGGGAAACATACGTCTCCGAATCTCTATTTCTTCTAGATTTGTGGATTGCCTCGAATCTACTTTTACCTCCATTGGAATCGTCGTGGGCGGTATATATGTATATGACAACGAACCGTTAGTCACATCGTCAATCGAATGAGAAAACAATGCGCGAGGGTGGTTTGTCCGCCAAGGGTTTCGATGGCCCGCTGACCTAGCGTTAAACTGGGATCGTAACTTCAAGGGTGAAAAATTAATCTTCGAGGCAAAACACACAACCGATAAATCTTGACGCTGTTTGACCTTCCAATTTGTTCTTTTTTTCTGTAGGTTGAAATATTGCCATGCTATAATGTATATTTTCTATTATGTACCTGCTTATCCTCACTATCAATGTATTTGTCCTATCTTTATTACTTATATATATACACCTCTTGTTTATCGTGCCGTACCCGTAAAACTGCGATCATCCATGTTTGAACGTATACTCGACTCGTCGAGTGTATACGCTACGCCCTTCCTGAATATCCTTGGATCTTCCGAAAGAGTATTACGCTCGTTAATCATAAAAGTTGGTTCCCAACGGGAGCGAAGGAGGAAGGGTCGGGAGAGCTTTCACCCGGGTGTCTCTGTTATATACGATAAGTGTAAAGAGACCGGAATGGTTGCTTCCATTTAACATGGACCCGAAGTTCGCAAGGTTAATTGTGCGCGAGTAAACTGGATTAACGAATAGAACGTGATGTAAATCGTACGTTAATTACCGAACAAAGGTTCATTTATTTTATTCGTTCGACGTTAATAGCAACGGAAAGTCATATATCTTTTCGATCGCATCAGGACTCGAGTCTTTTACCAAAAGATGGAATTTTAATGTATAATCCAGTTAACGGTAGATCCGTTCCGTTGGAAATACGAGAATACCGCAAACATTCCACACGTTGACGTATCTTGACGGGAAATTTCAATAAGGACACGTACCAATGCGACTGATATGTAGAGGGCGTTCATGATTATTTTGGCTCTAGATATTGTACTGTTGAATTGATCATCGTCGCGATATCGATATGCAGGGTGTTGGGTAACTATGAAGACACAGAAAATACTCAGGTAGTTGGCGTCAGGACAAACCCAACGATTGTTTCTCTAATTTGTTCCGGGATAAAAATTTACCGAGTTATTAATTCTCAAAGTTTGAGCTATAAGCTAACAGAACTTAATTGAACTTCCTCTCGATAAATTATCGATAAAATGATCGCAGGTTCCAATCTAGCTCCGGACTTTTTTTCACAGATACATAGTTGCTTTCTTTGTCAGTCTAGACAAAATAATTATTAATAAACGAGTTTACATGGTAAGACAAAATTATTTTTGTTGTCACCTAACCGTAGGGGGCTCGATGACAACGTTTAAACTTTTAAACTATGCGAATTCGGCCAATTTTCATCGCAAGGAGAATTAATAAAAAAAACATTTCGGTTTTACTAGCGCCAACTACTTGGGTATTTTCTGTGTCTTGATAGGTGTCTGACACCCAGTGTATAGGGTGCAATTTGAATATAGTACACCCCAGCGAACACTGACGTGAGCCTCGTGTTTATCCACGAGAGGTCTTGCGGATTCCAGAACTTTCGACTGGATATTCGTGATGAATCTCGAATACTCCCCCGCGTTGGTATAATTCGTATTTATTTGCACTATGTATACATCCTCCTGAGTGTATTATTACTGTGAAAAGCCGCTAGCGTCACCATTATGCGGCGAGCCTATGACGATAATAGAATCTATGCAATTGTATGTAATTCTAAGGGAAATGTGTAAATATATAAATCTTAATATTAATGGATCATTTTACTATCAACCAGTGAGCTGGTAAATAGGGCATCACATTTTCTATTCGTCCGCCATGCTGACATCTTATTTCGGGTCGCAAAAATTGATAATTTAAAAAGTTCGCGCCCTTCGACCCGACGGGTTTTCAGGAAAGTCGAGATGGAACTGTTTTCATGTATATCAGAGGTGACGTTCATCCATCAATCTTCGACTTTATCATTCTCAGCAGTAACTTAAGAATAAACACCCAACTATACTCTTCTCACGAGGGTTGTTCTCAACCGTCAAATCCTTATTTTATTTATAATATTGATTTCTAACTAAATGGAACTAAACGTTATTCTTGGATTTTTTAATTGTTGCAGAATGGAAGATGCTATTAAAGCTCGTGGATTTCGCATAGACGAGACACCAACGGCCTCGGTTAAAATCTTCCAAACGTCGGATCGCGCGCTGAATAAGATTGTCGGTCGTGCTGTTGTGATCGAAGAGTCTGGGAGGTTAGAAGAAATATCGACGACGAGACCGGCAGCCTTAATTGGGGGTGCCAGAGTGGCGATGCGACGATGAGTCCGGCGAGAGTGCAGGGGCAGCAGAGGCGCGTCGCCCGACACCCCCGAATTGACGGCTTCGTACATTGTCGTCACTGCGGCCTCAATTTGAGCGCTTTGTTGCGTAGGAGATCGCCGATTTTAGCGTCTACGATCCTTGCTGAATCTGTTTGGCTAGAGAGACGATCCGCGAACGATAGCACGAGGATCGAACGTCGAACAATTAACGGGCCATGGACCTCGACGAGAGGAGGAACGGCACTGGCGACACCGACGACGACTACACGGATATACACTTTATCGTCGGCGATCGGATGGAAACCGCCAGCTTTAAACCCGATCACGTTACTAACAAGGAGCTCAAGGGTGAGTTTCTCTTCAAACAATCAAATTTTCAACCTACATAGTTTTAAAGTTTATCGTTTTTACTTTAATCTCCAATAATTGATCACTTTAGCTGAATAAGACCAAAGATTAATTCATACTTAGTTTTTTAGAAACGAACAGCTTGAGATATTGTTTTCTTCTTCAAGAAGCCCCGGTTTATTAATTATATGTTAATTGGGCAGACATTTTTATACATTTATCCAGGTTTGAGTAAAATGAAATTATTCTGTCTATGTCCTTATGAAAGATACCTGCCAAAGTGTTCCCTTGGCTGACGATATTTCCAGTCCAAATTAAAGTGTTATTCTACCCATTGGCTCTCTATGTATCCTGCCAAATCCAAAAAATTATATAAACCCGACAAAACACGTCGTTCAAGTAAACCGGAAACCAAGAGCTTTCTTGTTGGAGAAGAGCACTTAAAATCATACATTCACGTCTTATATTCTCTTAATTTTGTCTTTCGATTATAATTTTTCAATTTAACTTTACCATCGATGGATAAGAACATCATCATCATTATCCACGGCTGGTCACACTTCTTCGTTCTATCACTTAACAATTTTTTTTTCATTTTTTCGACCGGAATGTAAAATCGGGTTTGCGCTTTAACGATTCTTTTCCAGTACTTAGCCCCTAGCAGACTTCCCCGTATCAAGTTCCACATATATTTTAAACCATACTCTCCTGCCCTTTCCACGGGTCGAGAATGTAGGAAGCAACAGCCGCTGTTTTTCGTGGGCTATCGGAAACATTTTATCACGGGTACCGAGCAAAGTGGCCATTATAAGTTTCAAGATTAATGACCACCCGGTTTCCGGAGACTCGAGCCACCAAACCGATGAAATCCGAGCTCTCGCTGAAAAGGGTTGAAAACTTTCGGCCCTTAACAACTGTTCTTCTCTTTTCCATTTTTAGAGCTGTAAACTCTTACCAAGTATCCGCCGCATGGCAGTCGCGGGAAAGTAAGGAGAAGTAAGGGAGGGCGATGTAAAAAGGTATCTAGATAATTTTAAAAGACCGACATAGTCTGGGAAAATAGTCCATCTTGTCTGGCTATAAACTTAGTATCTCTCAGCAGATTTTATCATAACTTCTAGGGTAACAAAACAGCTGGTCCAGTTTTTCTTTCTTCACTTCTAAGTGATCGATTTTCTTTCGAGATTGCGCGTTCGTCATTTCGCTTCACCATTTTTCTTCGCGACCCGGGAGCAATGTTCGCACTACCGCAAGTCATCCGATCACCATTTAAATAATGTTTACTCATGGCCTCCACTTTTTCATGGCGTAACCGCTCGTGAGTCGTGGGCATACCCTAGACATGCTCGGAAAAATCACAAACTGAGAAATGTGTGATACTGGACGATACTTGAGCCACTTTACCCGAACTCTTTGTCATATTGGTTTTTCTGGCTGTGAGAGCCAAAGACGCAATATCATTATAGTCCATTAGATCAATGTCCGATGCAAAGTGAGAAAGTATAGAAGATATATACATGGTGCTCCATTTTTATTTACCCAGAGTGATAATATTCTAGGGTGGAAAAATAATGAACAATTTTTCTATAAAGATTTGCAGGTGCATTGTTTTGAATGGAACATTAATTGTGGAGGTCAAAATTCTTTTCGGTGACGTCTTCAAGAACAAATAGAGGTCAACTACGTTTTTTTAAATAGAAAACTATATTCTTTCTTTCTCCATTTCCTTTCTTCCATTTTGAACCAAATTTTTAATCGATTCAAATCAAATTCGATAAAATACTGTAGGAGATAAAACATATTTGTTTTTTTTACGAAGAAGGACGCGTAATTTCTCCAGAGATTGTTATATACTTTCTTAAGAAGTTGATTTCTAAAATTAACCAAAAATTGCAACCTTAGTAAACAATGTTTCTTACAGTAGTTAATTATTGTTTCCCGAAAGATACGAATGTGCAATGAAAAAATAAAGGTTTCTATATAAAATACGAAGTTAATCTCCATTCAACCTTGAAAAGTCCACGAAAAAAATTTGACTTCCAAAATATTATAGTTTTTAACGGAAAATTTGTTCATAATTTGGCACCCTGGAAAGCTTGGAGAAATGAAGCACCCTGTACTTAGAGAAAACAGTTTTTTTTATAAGCAACAAGACAAATGGAAAGTTTATGCAGCTTGTGAGGAAGAGTGACGAAGGTTCTGATTTCATGGTATTAAACATGGAATAATCCTAACAAGTTTCTGTAGTTCACTCTTCTAAACTTTGGCAACAGAGCGATCTAATATAAAGTTTGACCTCCTAAAAGTTAAGTTCTGGAACTGTTGAAAAAAGAATCTAGTTTGTCATAAGTTTATGATTTCTTTTTACACGATGAAAAAAGGTTTCTTCCGAAAAGCCATTTTATAGTCTTTACGGCTCCGTTAGTTATGATATTACTTAAATCTGTAGGTGTAAATTTAATCAATACATTTAATGAACATATATTGAAGGATTAAAAGATTCCTTGTTACTTCGTTAAAGTTCATTAAACCTTTATCACACCCATTATCGATGCATTTTGAACTACGATTCGAAGTAGTCGCAATAATAAATTTAATTTATGTCATAACTAATATACAGGGATGTAGAAAAATTGGCCCCTTGGCCACGTTTAATTAGTCGTATATTCACAAATAATATCGATAATCGATATATCCATTAAATTAATACCTCGGTCCTAATTTAATGAATATCCAATAATTTACATACTTGTATGGAATTGTGCACTGAACGAAATCAGACCGTTTTTACCCTCATTAATTAAAGTTCTTATTCACGTAGTCAATGATTAAATAAACTTAGGACGTAAAATTGAATCGGAAATAAGGAAGTCCAACCTGAAAAAAACATGGTGTTAGGTAGAAATCGTACCGAAATTTTTCTAAAGTATTATGAAAATCATTATTTTTTTGTTCTTGAACGAGTGAATCAAGTCAGAGATTGCTTCATAACCGGGTAATTAACATTATGCGATTTGGCACCTCGTGTTCACTTCCCCGGGTGTCTTCATAGTTAACAGATTAGCTCGTCCAGCGAAGTGAAAAGCGAATAAAATGTATTTGCCTTTTTGTGTCTCCGACACTAACAAGAACGACGTTTTTTTTTCTCGCTCCTTGAGCCGAGCTATATCGAGACTGATAATTAATTTGGATCGACGACGATGGCAAGGAAGCGGGAGGGAACGGTTGAAGTCGGGGCTAAATACGAGCTCGAGTTCGAGCTCGACGGGGCTGAACAACGGGGGTGTGATAGTCGCGTGGTCTTTGCCACTAACTCCTGGTCGTACATGTATACACGTATGTGCGCAATTCTATATTGTATGCATGTACGTATATCGTGTACAACACATACGATGTATTGCTATATTAAGCATGGTACAGTAGGTGCTTGCGACGCAAGAGGGCCAGAATCGATCCTTCGCCGCGGACATCTATTAATGCATTTCCATGTCGCACCCGTCGCGGCAACCCCTCCACCCAAAACTTCGATCTCTGCGCTATAATGCTTTACTACTGTTATATATACGTAGTAGAATAATCTATATATATTATTTATCTGTGGGGTATATACAAGAGGATTTGGCGGAAATTACGAAACCACGAGGGAGAAAGCACAACGGGGTGACATAAGCCACCTATGCTCGCTTTGGCGTCCTTGGATATGCATATAAACTTGTATTTATCGTGTGTGCAGAAACTAATCCGAGCTCTTCGAAAATACTAGAGACGCGATATTCCGTGCAGGTGATTTTCACTTGAACAATACCAAAGTGAGAAATTGATGTTCTTACAGTTACCATGGATATAATATCCAGATAGGCTTTTGCTAATTATTGCCAGAAAAGCGAGCAAAAGCTCATGGGTTATCTCATTTTAGGATGAATTTCAGAGTTAATTCAGTAAAGTTAATTTCTAAGGGTTTTAATTTTTTGAGTTAATGAATAAATTATCTACGAAATACTAATTGAAGTAAAATTCATCGTTCGGCAATTTCCCGTGTAGTATACCGCATGTTTCATTGTGGTTGCCATTGAGAACTATTACTTCGAACTAGAACATGCGAATGTTTTTGGAAGTAGGTATAACTTCCACCATTCCCACGACTTTGCGCGGTCCTTGAGTTCAACCCAAACTGTCGATACCATCTATCCTGTCTCTATTGCAGCGGCTGCCTGATATTATCCACAAATTCATATCGACGTAGATGCAAAATATTCCTGAAAAATAATTCCTACCGGTGCTTAAGTGTCTCCAAGTATTCTGGGTTAACGTGAGAGAACGTTTCGACTAAATTATGGAGTTATAATACGATATCTTACGAAGAAGCGACTCTAAGGAGTATCTTTCCGCAAGGATACGTTGCATAAGTTACGTCATACACATATATGTATACATATTAGACGTACATGAACAGTATACCGGGCATTGTCGTGCTTGAGTAAAAACTACTTGACGTAAAAGCTTTTTAATGAGTCATCCATTACGCAAATGCGTTGTCCATCGCGCATGCGACGACGTAAGCAAAAAGACTCGGAGTAAAGGAGCAAGAAAACTAAAGTCACCATGTTTATACACAAATTCTAGCTGGTTATGGAGGCTGGTGTACATCAAAAACTTGCAATTGCTTTAAACAAGAGATATTCTTCCATACGTTTTGAGAAATATTTATGTTCTTCCTTTTTGTTGAGGGTTTTCTTTTTATCAGCGGTGGTGGTCTAATGTAGGTGACTATTAGAACCAAGACAAGGAATCCATTTCTCTCAAATAATTATGGATTCTGACTACGAGGATACTTTGTGGTACATATTTGGATGATTTGGGTTCGAATAAGCTTGTGCATAAATGAACAAATATTTACATTATACTTTTTATCGCGACTATCTTAATTTACACGCCCATATGTTCCATTATTGGAGTACGATACATTGACCTCTTCGAAATGGAAACCCCCAAGCCCGCAAAAACGGTACATTGATCTTTGGAGAAATCTCAGGTGCCGTAACCTGGCAAACGAAGACGTGACCTTTTTTTATCATCCAGCATCTACACGTACCTATACATACAATTGTTCAGGCGACCATCCGAAGGGACCGGACGATTGTGGTCCTGAAGCTACGATCAAATTTCGATATTCTCCTGCCTTGCCCTAGCTGTCGAACAAAATATCTTTTTTTTACCGTTCGGGAGGGAAAAAAGATTTCGATATCCCAAGCGGAAGGCTTTGGTCCGGGAATACTGGAAACCTTCGAGATTGATAGCATTCCCATTATTACAGGATAAAAACTCTATTCTTGTTTGCTTCTCCTCTTCCTCGCCATCTTTTATCTCGAATCGAACCGTAATCGGAATTTCATTGGAAATGGAATTACGGACAAGTGCACCGAGTTGCGACCATGTTTTTTTTTCAAAACGCAGGCTTAACAGATCAGTGAAAATGAAGTATCGAACACAAAGTAGACTTGGAAAAAAATAGGTCGTTTCATTTCTTTTTCCTTGAGCTTAACGAATTCTTTGTACATACATTGGATACGTTTCCTACGTTCACAGTATTGCCCTGCTGGTTAGTGTGAACCGCAGATGGGGAGCTCGGAACAAGTATCGATTGAAGAAACATCAAGGAACGGTTGTAGACGCACCAACGAGGTTCGTAGAGTTAGATTGTACTGCGGGCCAGTTCTCGCCGTTGTTGCTAGCCACTAAACCTCATAGCGGACGGTGACCACCGTCTAAAGGTTCTAAATCATACTTTTTTAATAACGATGAACGCAAAGAGAAAAAAATATACCGACGGCTGGTGGTGCACGCGGTCAGCGGTTAGCGTTGAGGGTGCTGAAATGCAATATCCACTATACCGACGTCATATTTCATCGATATACCTTGTTCTTCTTCATTGAACGCTTAAAAGTTATGACGTAATAAACTCGATCTAATGGGAAGATTTAGTAGCAAAAATGATTTAATAATCTGCAGACATCCAAGTGCAATTGTCTAAATTGTCGAAATAGCCAACTCCACATTTTTTCTGGATAGCATGTCACCTGGACTTATGCAGTATTTTGAGTGATCGTTCATTTGGAATTATATGTGTGCACCATGAATACCTTGCCAGTACGAAGCAGCTACGCTTAGACAAGCTAAGCTAGCCTAGCTAAGCTCAATCACGTCAAGTGGAAGGTCAGATTCACTTGTGGAGCCATTTTGAATGGGTTCGGGAGTTGACAATGTAGGAAGATTGTAAAAAAAGACTTGGGGTTTTGCCCAAACAACCGCGATTCATTTTCTAGTAGGTCAAGTTGAGGTGCTCCCAAACATTAGGTGCTCTCGACTCAACTCGACGCACCTAATGTACAACGGATTACTTGTGCACCGACATCTGGTGTTATTTTATTGTAACTCAGGATGTATCGACCATAGGTGATTCACAGTTACAAAAAATGCGTAATTTGCTTCCATCTTAATCCCGCCATGACAAAAATCCAAAGCCCTGCATCTGGTATCTTCCTGCACCACCTCGACATTCTATCAATGATATTGGCCTCAACAAAATAATTGATAAATTGAGCGGACTAAAGTATAAAAATATAATCGTACATCGTACATCTGTGATTCACGTTTCATTATCCTATTAGAGTCAATGAACGGGGTAGAAAATAGAGGCGCTGCTTAGTGAGTCCCCTTCCAACGGTTGGGAAGTCCCTCGGAGTAACGGCCCTGAGCTCTTATTTCTCCGGTCGGGTCGCCCCTGGCAAACTCGTAACCTTTCTTTATTCTTTCTCTCTCAGTCTTTCACTCCCTTATCTCTTCCGCCGTCTCTCCACCATGCCGTAGGAAACGGGAACGATCATCTCGCGTGTAAAGCAGCTACAAGGCGTGCGCGATGGTAGTCCTCGTCGATCGTACGTAAAACGAATGGCTCGGTGGCGGGGCGAACGCGAGGTAGGTCGCCAGCGCCTCCATGCGTCTCATGACGGTGGCTATACCGGGGTACGAAGCTTTCGAAGAAACGATCGGCCGTCGCGACGATCATACACACAAAGGGCGCAATGACGTTCTTCATCTCTTTTGTTACTATTAGTAACGTACATATACTTTCATGTCCGTTACGTGTGTCTACCACACGTTACGAAACCCGCTCTCTTACACTTAATTGCGGCAATTACATTCGATATCGTTGACTCGATCGTACCGTACGAGTCGGGCGTCGGGTGCGTATATAAGTAGAGAGCTCGTAAATATTATCGCTTCTCCCAGGCTCATGGGCTTTGTACGTTTGTGGGAGCTCCGGGCTCATCGTTTCCTCTGACTTTGCCCTTTCCCATGTACTTCCGACACATGATCGTTAACCACTCCTCTTTTCTCTGACACATTCTCTGTCGTGCCTTGGCGCCGTATGAAGTCAAATAGAGCATCTCATGAGGCACCTCTTAAAGTTGACCATTGCGTTAACGAATTTTCAAATTCTTGCATTTATTGAATAAATTAAATATAACATTTTTAAAACGGCGTGTATTGATATATTTCAAGACGAAGGCTGCTGGTCAAATATATTGTACACGAGGAGTAATAATTATCTGACGTAAATAATAAATAATACGATAAAATTAGCTGCAATAACCATCAGGTAGTCTGATTTTTTAATTTGCTTTCTACCATTCAATCTCTATATTCAAATTTGCTATGTAGAATTGCATGGGTTAGCATTGTCAGCAAATCTGCAAACATTAGAGCTTATAACCCAACGCAGTATAAAACAAAAATGAGCTGTATCCCAATAGCGAAACTATATTTCTCCATCTTAATTTCACTTGATTAATATCATGTTCGCATCGTTTTTTTTTCTAATCGACATGAAGACACTATGTACCTACCTGCACAAGGTCCCTTATATTAATCAAACGTCGAGCACGTTTATGCCCGACGAAAATGTATTTTTGGTCAATGCGTTAAAAGTATTTCACGGTGTCATTCAAAGTCGTCACGGTAGTTCCATTACATTTTGTCCTAAATAATTAAAATCTACTGGAACGTCGAGCCGTGCCCTGAACACGACTACGTTCTCTCTCTCTCTCTCTCTCTTTCTCTCCATCTTTCTGATATGTATTCCGAATTAACTCGCATATAAATTGCCGCTTAAAGAGCGCGTATGAGCTTACAGGGACAGTGGGCGCATATACACACGGGCTCGCGCGCTTATACATATACAACTGTGGTATATAACGTTGAAGAGTACTCGCGGGCGCCTGCTACTGCTGCAGCTGGGATTGAATTGCACCAGCATGCTGCGTACACAGAGCTAGCCGGCGAAAGATATTCTCGGGTCGCCTCGGCATCCCCGGCATTTAACATTCCGACTAGCGAGCTTGACTCTGCTTTCGTATTTGGATCCCCCGGCGAATTTTCCTGCGAACATATGCATTGTACACATTGAAATGTTCGTCCGGAGAACGTATAAATATGGGCGTTTTGATGATTAATTTTCCTCAGATTATCAAAGACAATAAATAACTTTCAATGAATAAAGTTATATTCCTCGAGTATTCTTCTAGCCATGATCTTCCTCCCTATATTCGGGATTAAATCAGATCCTTGTTTAGTTTTCCTCGAACCGTACGATCCAAGAAATAGCTGGCGAATATAGCTAGCAAATACGTGGAATTTGAGCAAATATTATCATTTTTGGTGGTATTCTCCGAATGAGATAGTCCGCTACCGTCCATGCTGGAGTATCGTAATATTCGTGTGGAATTAACAAAGCTGGGCAAATAACCCTCGTAAGCTTTTTATTGTTTATTATAATTAAACAAAAATTCAACCGATTCTCCTCGTCTATTCGCCGTCTCGTGCAAATAACTTATGAAATCTGTCTCGCGCGAGGTATTATCGATATTTGCACTCAACCGCCGTATTTTTCTCTCGGTCACCATCAGGATTTTCGATATATGTCAATAATATTTAATTCGTGAAGGGTTACAGGAGATAGCCACTTGGGATTTCGTCTATGTAGACACCTAACGAAATTGATTGCAAACCAAAGTTGAAAATCGGGGTTGAAAGTTGTCCTTACCCGTCGGCCGACACCGAAGATCCTGCCAATGCTTACGTTTTAGCGTTGCTCCGGCTAACCTTGTCTGGTTCCTCTTCAGTTTAGCAAGATTGATCGCCCCTGGCTGATCGAGCTGCGAATACTGTGAATACGAAACAATCCATTTTCGTCCGCCCTCTCTGTCGTCGAAACTCGATGAGGTTTGCCAACGTCGTTTCGGATCTTTCGTCGAGAGGGATGGCTCATTTTTGTCGACAATTTCTTTTGGCTACGTCACCCGGCTAAGTTACGATGCAACTGTTATAAAAAACTTAAATATGTACGATCGATTATGTATATTTACGAGGAGACAGATGATTCTCGATTTAAAGAAAAGGATCTTATAAAATGTGGCAATAAATATTATTAATTCTAACATTTTTATATCGAGAGACAATTTTGTTTTCATTAAATACGTCTCGAAAACTAATACTATTTCTATTATTTATAAATATTACTCTCTGTGCTGAACCTATAATTTGCGTTGCCCTTAAAAATCATTCGACAATCTTGTACTAATCAAATTGTCTCCGAGTTCAACCCCCAAACCATTTCCAAAATTTTCTTTTCTTTGTCTTCCATTTTATATTATAATACTTCCCGCCATTTGGGCCTTTCAAATGAAATCAAATTGTATAAAACATGTGGGTTCTCTATCTGGTATTCTTTCGCCGTTTCCGTTCCATCAATGTTCGTCCACGACATATTATCGCGCGGCTTCGGACATTGGGTTGACTTTTTATCCTTGATGTATTCTGGTCCTTGGCCAAGTGTCTTAAAGCCAAAGAAGGAAAAACTAGAAGAGATCCCAGATGTATTGTTCCCTGATATATTTCAGCCTATTTCGTGCTCGAATAAACTACTCCTTCGCCATCCTTTTAACCGATGTTTCTTCCCCACCTTTTGTCTTCTTTTCGCCGGCATTTTTCTCTTTTTCCTCGAATGGGTCCTCTTAATATAATCTAAGCTTGGGCCGTTTTCTAACTTCCCATTTTTGTGAGTATCCTTGAAACCGCATAGTCGATTGGCAGTACGGTCGAAGGAAGTGTCGTACTTTGAACAATATTGGTCGATGGTAACGCTTCGTCGTACCGTTTTTAACTATACGTATGCACATTGTTCATAAATAAGCACACGCGGTCGATGACATCCGGATGTCTGCCCTATCTACCTCAAAGGCTGCTCCGTTTTGCTACTTTGATCGCCAGAAATCAATTTCCTGTTTTCGTTCCACACCGTTTACTCGAACACACACGTCGAAAACTTGTTCTTTTTCCCGTGGGTCCCAACTCCTTTCGAGCATGCCGTCCGGCGTATGCTCAAAGCTGAAATGTGACCGGTGAAATGAGAATGCCAGTGGAGTTCTAACTGCTACAACGTCATGCCCTCGAAGGCATGAGCTTTTCCATTTTACTTTCTGCTTCGATTTTGAAATTCTATTTTTTTCATTGTCAAAGGAGCTCATTTTTGTCACGTGCTTTTCATGAAGAAAAATTATTCAAAAGTCATTACAGGTAACTTTCGTATAAGTCAGTACTTGTACAACAGGAATTAGCTCTACCACGGGTTTTTTAAATGAAGAAGGATCGACCGAAGGAATAAAAAAATTTAATACACACCTTGAAAAGTATTTAGCGTCATTTATAAAGATCTTTCAACCAACAGCGAATGGTAAAAAATAATAGATTTCCTTCAAAAAATTAGAGCACAAAGTCAAAATGCTGCTGAATAGAATACAGAAAATAAAGTTATTTTGTGAAAACTAAAACGCATTCGTGTAACGATGATTAGTAGCGATGACAAAGCGTTTCATTATGTAAATTTTTAAACAATTATCGTCTTAATAAATTTATTTGCCTCAGTTATTAATTGAAAAAAATATATTTCATTTTTATAAATTTTGGAATGCATGCTTATTTTTTGTTCTTTTTTTCATATAATGCGAATCCATTTAACACGCCATTTTTTACAAACTTCACAGCCACGTTATATGGTACAGGAATTTTCCGTATTAGGCTTGAATTGGATGGGGTCGATCCGATATTAAATGTGAATCAAGATTCCAGGTAATAGTTAAAAACGCCCACTGATTGTTAGCAACAATCGCCACACCACATCAATCATCTTATGCCTTAGCAAAAAAAACTTTTTCGTGTCTGCCAATGTTAGATATTTTTTACTGTCTGACCAAAGTACGTTCGAACTACTGATCGAATCCGGGATCTATGGAGAAACATTTCTCTTGCCCACTTTTTGCCAATAATACAACACACTATGACGATGATAAAGCTACACTCGTCGATGAGTGCAATTTGTAACGAACGAATTCAACAGCGTCGGTTAGTCGCCGAATAAATGCAAATGTAACTCCACTCGTGTCAATCGCATTTGTGTACACGGTGCACTTTTCCGCCTGTACTGGTTCAACTCACTAATTGGGTGGCCACATAACAGAGGTAGAGAATTAAGCGCATCCGACTCTCTCTTTCTCGCTCTCGCTCTCTCTCTCTCTCTCTCTCTCTCTCTCTAGGAGATATTCAATCTATCTATGCGTCTCGCTTACTTCCCCGATTTGTGGAAGATGGCGCACATCCGCCCGCTTTTGAAGGTTAAGACGCCGCGGACGCCCTCGGATACGCGACCTATAGCAATTCTTCCTGAACTGTCCAAGGTTTTTGAGCGTTTAATATTTGACCAGATTTCGAGGTACCTTGCGACGCGAAATTTTTGGGATGCAAGGCAGTCTGCATATAGATGTTCTTACAGTACTCAAACAGCCCTGTTGAGGGTTACTGATGATATCCGGAGGGGAGTGGATGAGAGGAAATTAACAATCCTTGTCCTCTTTGACTTCAGCAAGGCGTTCGATACGGTTCCGCATGGCAACCTCCTTAGAAAGATGAGATTGGCCGGTTTCTCTGACTCCGTGCTTAAATGGTTCTACTCATACCTTTCTGGTCGATCGCAGGTCGTTGCCGATGGAAGTGGCGGTTTCTCAGATCGGATTCACTTGTCGGCCGGCGTACCGCAAGGTTCCGTCCTTGGGCCGCTGCTTTTCTCTCTATACATAAACGATGTTGGTGGCAATCTCAAATACTGTGATCACATGATCTTCGCCGATGACACTCAGATTTACCTCCAGTGTTTCCCTTCGGAACTGAACGCTACTATTGCCAAGGTGGAGCATGATGTCAGGGTCATTGCTGATTTTGCTGACCGGAACGGGTTGTTACTAAATATCGCGAAATCTAAGGCGCTAATTATGGGTAGTAGGGCCTACTTGTCAGGCATAAAGCTATCGGAGGTTTCGCCAATTACCCTCGGGGCCTTAACTCTTCCCTATGTGATGGAGGCACGCAATTTGGGAGTTGTTTTATCTTCTGACTTATCGTGGAATGGCCATGTTGCCGCTGTCTCGCAAAGTGTTCACGGGGTGTTGCATAAATTGAAGCATCACAAATCCTCTCTTACTACCGAGGTAAGGATCATGTTAGTTAGATCTCTAATTCTGCCCCATTTCGATTATGGATGTCTCGTTTATCATGATCTTACGGAGTCCCTTAACGGCAAGCTAGAGAAATTGCTGAATTCTTGTATCAGATTCATTTTCGATCTGCGTCGTGATGCGTCAATCTCACAATATCGGCAGAGGCTGGGTTGGCTGTCGGCTAAACGACGGCGGGTATACTTCCTCGGTGTATCTATGTACCGTGCACTTTTTTCCAGTGTGCCGGGGTACATCAGTGAGATTCTGCCTAGGGAGGCTCCTGAGGTGAGAAGGTCGGCTAGGCGGGAAGATCTTGTTGCTTTTGATATCCCCATTCACCGCACGACGACGTTTCACCGGGCTTATCGTGTTGCTGGGCCTCTCCTCTGGCATTCTCTGCCGGGAAGGGTTCGGGAGTCGGCGTCCGTCGATATATTCAAAAGCAGGCTATTATGCTATCTTTTGGAGATGGAAAGGCAAGCTCGCTAGCTCGGTCGTCCTTGATTACTATTAGTATTACGATTGTAGTATAGTACACCAGGGTATGCTATTATGCTATTATCATTTTCCACTTTTGTATTATATTGCCGCTACGATGCTACTCCATTATACGGACTTGTAAGTTTATGGTTTACAGTATGATATTGTTACTGGCATTATTGTTTACGGTGCTACTATGTATGCGATGGAGTTTTTTGAGTTTTGAGTTCTTATTTTGAGTATTTTGAGTTTTTGATCTTGATTGTAACCCTTAGTTTGAGCTGTTTGAGTTGTTATTTTTGTTTACGGCATTGAGCATTTCCGGTTTTGGTGCTACGATGAAGGCAGCGGATATCTTGTATCTCATCTGTACTCTTTTGATTTTGTGGTTATTTAGTTTATAGGTTATTTAGTTTATAGGGTTTGAATAATTGTGTACTTTGTGCGGCTGTCGGAATAGCAAACTCACCAATTTGCGTATCTCCGGGAGTCGCGTATTTACTATCACTGTATTGCCCCATAGCTTTGCTAGGGCTTAATAAAATATCATCATCATCATCATCATCTCTCTCTCTCTCTCTCTCTCTCTCTCTCTCTCTCTCTCTCTCTCTCCCTCTCTATCTATCTATCTATCTATCTATCTATCTATCTATCTATCTATCTATCTATCT
The DNA here is from genome assembly GCA_964017225.1 of Netelia inedita. Lineage (NCBI taxonomy): Eukaryota > Metazoa > Arthropoda > Insecta > Hymenoptera > Ichneumonidae > Netelia > Netelia inedita. The sequence continues at coordinate 12,027,131 of OZ024923.1, forward strand.
ATCTATCTATCTATCTATCTATCTATCTATCTATCTATCTATCTATCTATCTATCTATCTATCTATCTATCTATCTATCTATCTATCTATCTATCTATCTATCTATCTATCTATCTATCTATCTATCTATCTATTTATCTATCTATCTATCTATCTATCTATCTATCTATTTATCTATCTATCTATCTATCTATCTATCTATTTATCTATCTATCTACCTCTCTGATTCTCTCCTTTTCTGTCACTTGGTCACGCTCTTTCTTTTTGTCTCTCTTTGCTATTACGTCCGTTATCGCGTTTCTATTACTAGTACATTCATTGTAAATATTGTTTGCCGCCGAGAGCAACGGATGATAGATAGGGCGGGGGTGCGTGGTTCTGGAATTGCAGTTAAATTAGTGACTACCATTCGATTGAATTTGCGTAGGTGCTGTTATCTAATGCGTCGATGGATGGACAATATCGATGATGATCCTCGGATGAATGAACCCAATATTTTCTGTAATCATCAATATATACCCATGCAGTTATAAACAGAAGAACGTCGAATAAATTGTTTGTAGCGGCTGTAACTTTTGACAGCGGCTGAATGTATGTACATACATTTTTTATAGCTCTTCCTGGTTATGAGCAATTTTAGTACGAATTAAACAAAGTTAGTTTTATGGTCTAAATGCGATAAGATTATATAGATTCGTCTTGTATTTTCACTACAATGGTTATAAAGTCAAAGTGCCATGTAAATAAAAATTTATTTTTGCAATATTTGTCTTATTTCGATAAGCGAAAATTAGACTTTTGATCCATCATACATTTGTTCAATATATATCCCTTATCACTAAATTCTCATGAGCTAGGGGTAGCTTCACCGCAGTGATAGGGATGATAAGAAGGGCTCGAGATGAGGGTACGCTAAGGAAAAATCCATAGAAATATTGTACCTTTGATCCGAGACCTCCTTCAGGCGGTAATATTGGAAATTCGTGTCGCGTTTCATGAGACAATCATGGCGGGAGAGAGCGACGTGAACGAAGGAAAGACTTTCGTTTGTAAAAGGGGAGATAAGTCCTTCCGTGTAATTCAAAATTCTTTGCAATCATCTTTCATTATATTTTTCTCTTATTTATGTTCTTTCGTGTATTTTGATTTCGCACAAGCACGGGAATATTCGTGTTTGTATCGTTCTTCAACTTCCAGCTATCGCGGAGAGTTGATAAAACCCAGAAGATGAATTCTTCAGCAACGAAATTTCTTATGACGAAAATCATTTCCCACCACCTTTAGCTCGAAAGCAACGTGTTTTTAGAAGTAAAAAAAACTAAATTAAAAATCGATAATAGTGGGTGACAATATATTCCTTCACGATAATTGCTATTCCATGAACTCGTAAAGCACACAACTTTACTAAGAATACTCATGATTTATGTACATCATGCTTGGCTTGTAAGACAATTGCATTTTCCACGAGCATAAAGAGGCTTCTCTGTGAGCCATGCATGAATGTAACCATTTCCGCGTGAACAAACGGGCCCCCAACTCATCTAGCAGATAACCCCCAACGACCAAGAATAGCCTGTTCCGCATTGAAAATTATCATGATAATTCGTACCAGAATTTACCATGTCCACAGTACAACTCGTTCATTCAATCTGCCGAGAAAAACGTATACACGTTTGTCTTTCCACTTATTGCGATCTAATCCAAAGCTATCGACCCCCATTGGCTCCTTAAAAAGTTTATTTCTCGGTCTAGCATCCCTTACGTTCATGTTCCACGATCGTCCAAGTCGATGAGACCCAAGAGAATAGGAAAAGATTGTCGAATCTGCGAATTTCAACCCGGTTATAGAACCTTTCTGCGTGCCTTACGAGAATTGTCGCACCTACTTTCCTTCCTATTTCCATTTTCATTCTTATTTCGCATCGAGCTAAAGGAAAACACGAGATAAAATTTTCCACCGTCTGCACAAGCAGCGCGCAGAATGCAGAAGAGTAGTAGCAAAAGTATACAGCCGGTGCGTTCTCAGGTCAGAAGCTCGTTGAGCACTAGGTCCCCCTTCCCTCCACGTCCCCCACCCACACTTTACCTTACTTCATCCCCGTGCCACGCTCAACTTCCTCACCCTCAGCGCTTTTTGTCTCTTTCCTCTTTTTCTTTGCGAGTACACTCGGCCAAAGGCCAACGGGCGTCAGGATAGCTGACACGAAGGATTCCTTTCCCCAAGGATTTATGCCACTGGCTTTACCACGCCGGACGAGTGCTCAACGGTCTTGCAGAGAATTTTCCTTCGCCTCGCGCTTATTCACCATTCCCTCTTCTCTCGGCTTTTATTTTAAAACCAAACTCGTTTGAAACGCTTTAATGCTGGCCAAGGAGAGATCGCCCAGGGCCTTGGAAAACGCATTTAATCTTAATTGAGCGCCTTACATACAAAACACAAATATAAACGACGAAATTGCAAGAACAATCAGTGCGAAAAAGCTATTATCAAGAAATTATATACCGGACAAAAACAATTTTCGATGTCTCTAAAAATAACCATCTTGTCATACTTGTTTTATGTAGCGTCAAACAAATTTTAATGGACTTAATAATTATTGTGGAACCGTTAATTTCGATTTATCCCCGTTCAATATTGACGATTTTCGGTTTAACAGGATTATTGTATTATCTGTTGCAGAACTTTTCAGAAGTGCGGCAGAGGCTGGCCCCCTGGACATCGTGAAACTCCGCAAGGGTGATAAACTTCTGAACATCTCGCCGCACCTTCCCCCTAATACGCAGGATACACCCTACGTGCTTCAGGTCAGCCATTTTCTCACGATAGCTGTTATTAGAGAACGTTTCCGAAACTTGCGAAACTTTGTACCGTTGTGCATCGCAAAGGGGTGAGCTATCATTTCCATCATCGCCGACTATCCCTTTTGATCTTTGTTTTACCGAACTATTTGAGCAAAGAAATGGCTGAAAATAACAATTGGGATGCATGTTCCCACGACTCGAACGATTTTGTAGAATGGTTCAAGCTAGACATATCCGAATCCCATCACGTTGCGGTGCACTTTCGTGGCTGGTACGTGCTCAGGCAACATCGAAACGTATTCCATCGGTCCATATGTTCCCACGCGAGAATCTAATCGAATCCGTCGAGCATGTCAGCCTCCATGAACACGCATAGCTTTGATCGAGATATATTTTCTTCCTTCGGCCATTACCTTGCATTTCATCGACGTCCAATATAGTGTAGATATATATAGAGCATGGAAAGAATTATTAAATTCACTGTGAAATGTGTCAATTCTGCTCGGATCATACCCAAATATAACCAATGCAATCACAAACCTTGAAAGCGAATCCTACTTTAATCCAGCTGGAAACTATATGTGTTTATCGTTGTAATTCTTTTTTGGAGTGTCCAAATGAGACCTGAAGTGAACTCAGGCATAGAACTCTTGGATTATCCCATCTTGTTCATCAATCTCTAATTACTCACTCTACTTCCGTTTGAAAACTGTGTACAGCCTGCATCAAAATGCATCAAAATGTGCCAAAGAGTGATCAAGATTACGGAACCTACATTCTATCATCGAATCGTGTACACTGGAATCGATTTGATCACTGGGTGGTTGGCATGTGTTGCAGGTCGTCGGAGCACATCCGGCCTCTTCAGGGATGATCGAGGCAGACCTACTGCGTGCTCTAGAGAGGCGCGTCGCCGCTCTGGAGCGCGAATTGCGCGAACATCAGGAAGCAGCGTCCTCGGAGCCCTCGATGGCACTGCGCGATCTCAAACTCCAGATGGATGCGTTCAAGAGTAAACTGGAGACGACTGAGCATCTTAGCTGGCTTGGTTAGTAAAGATTCTGTCGATTTAGATTATGGTTGGTTCGAAACAAAAGATTTCGTATCGCTTATGGCAAGTGCAGAAGTTTCCGTGAATGACCGTAAGTTCATCTCAATCATGCTTGAATGAGGTGCGCATATTTGAAGCGAATGATGGATATACGAGCGGATAAACAAACTCACTGCCAGAATTCGCGTTTGCTTCTGAATAAATATTTGCAATTGCCGTTGCTCCCGCGTGCATCGTCGCCACGCTATTCATATCCTACTTCACTGGCGGTTCGGTTGAACGTAACTAGTCTAAAGTCTAGAAATTAATGGTTGGGCGTGGTAGATGCAATACCGAGTGGGTTTCTTCTCAGGATATTGGGAAAGCCGAAACATTTTTTGTCCTCGATTCAACTTGGAACTACTGGCGATCGAGTCACTGGAATGGAAATTCGAGCGAAAATTGTACTGGTCTCCAACCAAGTGACAAACTCCTTGCCTGAGTATGGCAATCGTAAAGCGAATATAGTAATTAAGTTCGAGAAAATGATCCATATGGCCAGTATAGGCCATAGGTTACAATCAAGGAAAATTTGATAAAAACTCAGTTCATTTATGCCTGACAGTCAGAAGTAAAAGTAATTTCAGCTGCGAACAGGAATAGTGATCTGATCAAACCGTAGAAAGCAGCACATTTTTCGCTGTATTTGTATATGGTGGATAATCGGTTTGTAATTTGGATTATAACTGGAGTTCGATATATTGTTATAAATGGACTGGATTTATTCGATCCATGTACAAAAGTAAGTGAGCCCGTTAAATAGTCTATTCGTGCAGCCGATCCATCCGAGCCGTCCTCCTCCCGAATGTGAAAGAATTCAGTGCCTTTCATCACGGCCTTCACACATTTTCGTAAATAGCTAAAACGGATGTAGAGTTGAATAATAGAACTTTGCAAGTTTAATTGAATGATCCCTGGAAGCGTTCCGTTTAAAAACACGAATGATATTGTTATGGGAACGAAATGGGGTGTAGTTTGAAACTCTATTATAGTGCTGGAAATTTGAAATAACTGCCCTACTTTCTGGCGAATCGTTAAAAACAATTATTGACTGTTGATTTAAACATATTATGTTGTCATCGAGCTCGTGCATTCATATTTATCACTTTCAAAAGTAAAGTAGCTGAGGCGTCGATCATATATTTCGTCGAGGTAGTGGCCCGTTGACTTCAACGAGAAAATGAAAGTGATCTATATGCGATTCAGTTTTCAACTTTTTTTTCTTCAGGTTTCTACAAGCAGTTACCAGAGCCCGTGTCCTCAGAGGCTTGCAGAAGATTGCAGTATAGACGAAAAAGTGACAGTGTGAAGCGACGTGTGCGCGAAAAGTTCCTCAACATTTGGTGAGTATATTTGATCGCAATTGAATCGCAACCACACAGTTCAAGTTACATCTTTTATTTTACATCGTGATATCCCACAATATCTCTACATTCAGAGCAAAAATTCATTTCGCATAATTATTTCGCAATGGCCGATGGGTCTCTTGTTTCATGCTCCTGTTTATATACGAGTTGTTGACCTGCGTCTACGTTTGCATTAATGGTGTATAGTGCTGGTTCTCTTACGACACACACACGGACATACACATACATTCGAGCAGTCTAGGTTTGCCCTGGGGAATCGCGGCTCAGGCCAAAGTTCCGTTTTCGTAAATTTATTGTTTCGTTTTCGACCGAGGCCAGAGGCAGCCACAGGGACAGGATGGTGCTCCCGGTAAAAGCTCCTGTCGCCCGGTAGCTTCGGTCGATACTGCCCCGGTAGTACAGACCCTCTGTATGCGGTCACGATATACCGTGTACCGCTATAACATTTGAGTGGATCGCCGATGGCTCGTTTGGCTCTAACGATGGAGGGAGGCCCCTGGCTCGCCAACTCTACTGGGAGTACTTTCTATCAACGTTATTTTCAGAAACATTATACCTTGCAGCAAGCAATGAGGAGGCTCGTCCTCGAAATCATCTTTCTCTCACGACGTATCGTCATCGAGTGATACTCCTGGTTGCATAACAACGAGGTTCGGTTTGTCCCATCGTTTATTAGCTAGCCACTTACGATGTTACAATGGGTGGATAAGAACGAATCTATGCAACTGAGAAAGTTCCTACTCTCTTCTCTGTCTATTTTATAATAGATATCTCAGGGATGTTTCGATTATCCATATTAATTTGAAGTGATTTTCAAAAAGCTGTCAGTCTCAACGAGAAGTTTAGCTCTAAGTATTGTTCAACATCCAAGAATAAGCTGACGCACCTAACGAAAGATATGTTCCCAGCTTGACTTATCACCCCGGCATACGTCAACTCAACTTAGATGCGAAACTTGAGCTAACTCCAGCAACATGCGCTGAATCCAAACCCAAATATGCTTCCGAGCATGAAAAGGATCATACCTGGTGCTTTTCAAATGCTTGAGAATAATCGATGGGAATAATCGATCGCTATTTGCAGCAAGCCTATAAGCTCGTTGCGAAACTGACGTGGACTTCCACACGAATATCCAGGGAGTATGTGGTAGTTCCACCGAGGGTTCCTAGACTCGTCTATTATTCCCACTCGCATTATCCTTCCTTGTACGCTCTCAGCCAACCCAGTCAGTGGCTGGAGACACGTGGTATCCGCATGTGTCTTACGACGTCATGTGCGATGTAGCGTCCTTAGCGTGATCCGCAACGTTGTTCACGTGATTAAACGACCGAGGTAACCGACGAGAGCACGTCAATATTTCTATGGAGGATGGATGTCTACCGTGATCCGTGGCTCCGGATCTCTCGGGTAACATTGCCGGTGGTCAGGAGCGATGAAATTGTGCAGGATCTTATGAGTTCAAAAAAGCTTTTTTACATTTACATTGCATCCTCGGACTCGTAGAAAGAAGACATTGAAATTAAATTTGTGAGTGTTTATGTCCTCAAACCCGAATCAGAAGTGATTGCAATTGTTATTCGAACTAGTCTTTATTGGGTCTATAAATGAGTTCGAGCCAATTGTTTATCGGAAAGAACCTTTTATAATATTTCCTCATTGATTGATTCCAAAAATACACATAGTTCCAATCAATGTTATATTAACTGGTGGAAGATTAAAAGTAAAGACTGCAATATAATCAGTCCGTTCTTCGATCGCTAGATGTCGTTTCACTCGCCGGTCGACTATTCTTATAATCCGATACAGAGTGAGGTCGGGTCTGGGGTCAGCGAGTCTGACAAAACTCATTAGACCCGGTCAGAGCGTACGAACCATTGCGGTTCGTGGGGAGAGGGCAGACCGTTCTTCCAAAATCCTTCCGGATGGTGAGGGGGATTACGCATGAATTATTCAATCCGCGTGCTCTATGAAGCTACGCGTTTCGTTTCGTTATATATGTATGTAGAGCATAATATTCTCAGAGTCTACTATGACTCTGGAGCGATAACTTTTCGAGGTAAGGGAACAGTGGATGTAAATCCCTGTTATGCCGGGATCCTCGAAACTATCCTTTAACCTTGTTTTCGATTTTATGCGGAAAATTAGAAAAGGAGAAATCTCGTTTGATACTAAAATTCTGCAGAATTTTTCTTTCTTCTTATCAGTCATGTGCAATAAAAAAACGATTCTTTTCCCCTTTACCTATTCAGTTCAGGTCGGATTTTCATTGTTAATTTTATATTTTGGAAAAGGATAAGTCGTCATTTTGCTACCAACTTGGTTGGATTTGTCGTAGATCGAAATTGCGATAAACTATTTGATAATTATTGATTTTTTTTCTTCGAGATATGTTCAAAGACATGTAAATTTCTGAGTATCGGCAAATATATGGAAATTCCCATTCTGCCTTCGCAAATTCACAGTGAGAAGCATCCAAAAGCATTCTCACGTCCTGGCAGTGTCTGACGAAGACGGCGTGTAAAATGTAAAATTCAGTTAGAAGTTTCCCTTGAGAATTGGGAAAGAAGACCGAGTGAGGAAACCTTGTGCAGAGGCGAGGAGAAATCTCAGCTGTCGATTCGTGGGAATCACATTAGAATTGGCGATAAACTCTTACGGTGTCTTGTTCGCCTCGGAGTCGACGAAAAAGCTCGAAGATTCATTGCTTTTTCCACACAGTACCAAAGAGCACCATCCATCTACGATGATTCCCACCGCCCTTCTCCAGGTCTTCCAGAACTTGAAATTCTACGTTATCGATGAATAGCATCGCTTCGTCGGCTGATTAATGATTTTTCATCGATTTTTGTTTCGTATCTCGTTTGGCAGTTACCTTCACTTAATTATGTTTATCTTAATATAAAAATGTAATCGTCCACGTCATTGGCGTCTAGAAAAACGATTGGAAGAAATATAATTTACTCTTTTTTTCGTTTTCCTCCTTACTCGATTAAAAGTCTATTTAAATTGAGCAGAAAATATGCCGCCATGAAAGGTTAAACTCAATTTTCAATTTTCTGAGTTCAAGTTTAAAATTTTTGCAAATTCATACTCAGGGACATGTATAGTTTAATAAATGACAATGGCAAATTAATAATTTGTACTATCATTTTTTTAATTGCACGAACAATAACTTAGCCTTGGGAATAATAAAAATGTTAATTAATCGTAATGTACTAATAATTCCAAAAACTATTATTCACTTTTTATTGAGCAATGTACCAATTAGGCATATTTTTTAAATACATCGTTACGTTTTTACACAAATAAAACTTGCTTATATTGAATAACACATGCATCAATACAAGGAAAAAGGAACTTTCGTGAAAGGCGACAAATTTGTGACATTACAAAATATCTCTTAACTAAAGGAGATACTGTATACGTTGGCCATCTTAGGAAACCCCAAATGCCAATTATTTCCACTCAATAGAATTGACATAAATCGATTGAGTTACTCATAATAATAAGGGAAACGGGAATTTTGGGATAACGCTATTAATTCCGACCCAGCTTTGGTGGTCATTGGTCCATTATGATTCGATATGATCTGTCCGTTCCGAAATAATTCGGTTCGTACGATCCAGTAAAGTGACCCCCATTGACCCGCAAATGGAATCTCAGACCGTCGTAAGTTCATCCTGCGGCCATAATCCGACGCAGTGAATTCCGTAACCATGAACCTGATCGAAAATTCATTCGCACCATAGCTTCCATTGTTCGATTCCCTGTACCTCATCAAACTCGCCCCTGTACCCAGCCATTCAATTTCCCATGTTGTATACGCCACGTCGAAAGCTCCGCATAATTCGTTCGACATCCCTCGGGATGAGGTATTCACAATGTGCATCCCGTTCGCGGCACAACAAATCCGTGATTAATTTGAATAAACATCGGCACTATATTTGGATACGCTGAACCACCTGGCGTCAATGATATATGGCAAAGGCCTTTGGCGCAGTCATAATAACGCCGACGATTCTAAGCACTGACTCGCGAACTACCGTCCGTTTCTATCCGTTTCTGCACATTGAATTCACACTGACGAATACATGCAATCCTGGAATTTCTACATTTTGCTCTGTGACGCAAGCATCCTCTTCCGGTATATGCGAATATTTGCCTCTGTCCAATCTCGATCCTCGTTGCAAGAATCTACGCAACGATCCTCTCCATCTTCGTGTCCATCGGTGTGCGCCTTCGTTTCTGCAACCCGTCTCACAAGACGAAGTGCAGATGGACCCCTGGGGTATCTTTAAATAGATTATATATCGTCGCATCTCTTCCTCTTCCGGAATGTATTACATATACATAAATATAACGAAATCTCTCTACTTTCATATCATCTTTCTGAATATTATATTCCTTCGGTATATGAACACAATTGTATCGGATTACTCTGTTATGAGAAAATATTGCACTTGTTCCTTGAAAATATATTCTTGAACGTATCCAAAAAATATTCAAATTAGTGTTATTATAAATCTGCATCTACAATAAATCCATGTGTCATAACGATAGGTGTTTACAATAAAATGTTACAGATAGATTTCAAGGTACAAGGGCTAAATCGCATTTTTGGCACGTTAAAATATGTGAAAAAAATAGCAATGATAATAATGAATTAGTTACGAACATTTTCGGAGCTGTATCGAACGGGTAGTACTCATGATAACAATCATTTTTCCACGAACAGTTACGAAACTTGATTCTCACTTTTCGCAAAAACACATTTTCAGCATGAATATCGTTTTAAAATTCTTGGTATTATGCAGACCTCCGTTTGAAGAAATCGTAGAACGGATGCACCAAAGCTCGGTTACGATGGTACGTGTGTTTTAAAATTGCTCGTGTGGATTTGACAACTGGGAATATATGGATGAAACTTTATACGGGGAAGATAACGTTGAGGTAGCTAGAAGTAGCAGTAGGTATCTGTCAGCGTGGGCAGCAACGTTATCAATGAAAAACAAAAAATGCAAAAGAGAAATTCTAGAAATCTGGACCCGGATGCAATAAAATACTTTAACATAGAAAAGATATGATATGTGACAAAAATAAATAATTTAATAACAGTTTATTGTTTCTTGAAAAATAAAAAAAATACATGATGATAATTGTAACAATATGAATGAAAAGGGTCTATTCAAATTTGCACTGCTCCTCCTCGTAGTTTTCTCCATCCATTGTTATTAATATTTAGAAAGTTGCTTTACGAATTTTGGTTTTGTTAAAATCTACCGGAAAAAGATTTACAACTTTTAAATTGCACCCTTTTCCCTATTATTTCCATCTGAATAGACTCGAAAGTAATCGTTTAATAACATTTTTTAATCAAGTAATCTACGTAGGTATATTTTAATTGAAAAAAAAACGAAATATAATAAAGCGAAAAGGAAAATTCTTGAACAAACGCCAGACCGATAAAGTGTGACGTGGAACGTGTAAACGCTACCTGATCAGTAGAGAACGATTGAATAATTTAATCAACGTGTGAAAATCGGAACGATTTATCTAGGTCAATGCATTCTCGAGTGAGTATTTCGATTATTTGAAAATAATCGAAAATAATAATATTCACTTGTGAACATGCGTATTAGAACGCCACTAGCGACAAAGATAAATTCATTAATAACCAGCGTTCCGCCAAATAAACAGAGGCAACTTTCACATATCAACGAGATTTTTTTAATTGCGCCAATATAATTCTCTTTATTTTTTCGGCGTCGCACTATTTGTATTCGTCAATGAGCTATGTGTGAAATAATATTTTTTAAGAGCCGTTATCAACTCGTTTTTGTTCGATCATTCACGCGACGTTGTTGCGTGAACTATGACACAATAGTAAATTACATCGCTTTGTAATCGCCATAAATCAAATTGATCGAATATAGTAAAATGAGAATTCTCGTCTTGTAGAAATACCACGAAATTAAAAAAGAAACAAAAACGTTTTATTGTGTGAACACCCTTTCAGCGATTTCGAAACTCAATTTCTAACTCGTCAAGCTTCTTGCTACCAATCTTGTCAAGCTGTCAATCTGTTAAATCGGTGGAATACGCAATATAACTTGTCTAAATAAATTAATATTACGTAAAAAATCATGCGGATACAAAAGAGTTTTATATTCGATAAATATGCATAATTACATAGTACGTTCTACACATCTATTTCATATAAGGTTGAACTGACATTTTCTTTCTATTATTTTTTTATTTCACATATTATACTTATCTTCCTTTCATATTTATAAATAAAAATGCTTTTTTTTATTTCATATTTATATCAGCCACTAGAAAACGATACTGTACATTATTTTATTAATTCTTCTCCTGTTTGTTTATTTGGTACGACTTTTTCCTATAGACCTTTTAAGTCATTAAAAACGTTCAAAAATTTATATTTACGTTATATGAAGATGCTTTTTTGTCGTTTAATATAAAAGTGGTGAGCAAATGCTCGAGAATCGATGGGAATTTCTAGGTGGTAGATAACAAACTTCAAATATAGTTCCCATTGGATTTATAAAAATTGGTAACATCAGAATCTTCTTCATTAATTACTTCGTGCGGAAACCTTCCCGCTTTTCTCTTGATATATTTACTCGCCGATAGTCTAGATACGCTTGACTCGGCAAAGCGCCGCGTCGAGCCCAGAAGTTTGCTCGTCTCCAGTGTATAGACGTTCTTCGTCTTCAACCTCATTACGGAATTCAAACTTCTTGAGAACGTTACGAGGCGTAGTACCTTTTGGATTAAAATGCTAAAGCTCCTGGCTTATATAAAATCGGTAAGCTGTTTTGATATAGTATATAAGGCGTTCTACGTTGAATTCGTCAATCTTTATTTCAGATTTTATGAAGTAAATAAACGTTCACGGAGTTAAATGAATCCACGTACGATTATTTTTTAGTTAAACAAACATTTGTTCACACAATTTCATATCGTTGTTATTAAAAAAATTTTTGCCTTTTTTAAATTATTTCTTTATATTTCAAAAATACATCAATCTCGATTTAATTTCGTCAAAAGTAAAAAAAATTGGTCAAAAACTGTCTTGCCTATTCTATTAGAAATATTCCGAAGGTGACGATGAAATAGCAAATCAATGTCATATGACAAATCGAAGGCTCATTATATCATTTTTATTTTTATCAGAAATCTGCCTTTCGTTTCAGACTGATATGAGATCAAATGAAACATAATTCCATTCAGTACCAAGACCAATATTTTTTTACGATATATAACTTGATGACTTACTCACTGAAATAACTGTTGCCCAACAGGTTGACGATATTAGACGGAACGCCCCATATTTTTATACTGACGACAATCGTTTATGAGATACGTGTACGATATAAGTAAATATGGATGTCTTTTAGATAAATTACACATTGTTGACAATGATATTTCATATTATAATCGAGAATCTCGAAGGCAACACTGGTATCTATGATACTTGATAACGCGACATTATCCGTACGATATCAGCCTCGAGTTCGGCAAAGATCGGTATCGATAACCACTCATTTTACTACTACATGTTAGACCTAACGGATTTCAGGTATTGCACATCCAATGAATTATTGGGCTATCGTCTCTCATAGCGATGCAACTCACTTATCACGAAACTCGAATGAATTCGTTGATTTCGTGATCGCTTATCAGATCGAGGTTTCATGATATTTTATCATTCGTGCCACGGATTAGTGAACATCTCCGTCCCACATTCGATGGTGACTGTCTTCACTCGGAAAGATAAAAAAATATGTTAGTTCATTTTTTTACTTTATCTAAATAATGTTTTGGTGGTTGCAAATATTTTTTATCATGAACCATTTATTTCGTTCATATACATCATTATATACATTGCTCGATTTTTTATAATTTTCAGTTTGCCGCTACTATTTTTATGTTTATCGATATTTCCTTTCATTAATTATTTCTCCAATTAATTGGAGACAAAAAATTTCGCCGCCAACCCTTGTTAAATATTTCTGCAAAGCGAAAATTCATAATTCCTTGAATTTTTTTCATATACGTGAATTCGTAAAAACAGTGGAAAACAACAGTGCCGGAGAAGGAGAGACAATGGAGAGATTACAATTTTGGTTTCGCGATGCTGTTCACGGACGTCTGCATAAAAAATGAGCATAATGTACCGGCACACTGCATGAAAATAAACGTTTCAAGGATCCTTTGTCGAGATTTTACTGCGTTACAAAACCAAACTTCTCATCTTCTATCTCCGTAAAGGCTACTGACAATCTGCTCACATTTTAACTGTTCACAGAATTAAACTGAAAACAAAAATGCGCTTTACTTTTAACGATCGAAAACATTAAACGTAACTACTTGTCTATCTGTTACGATGTGGTATTACTATAGCGATTTTAACATTGGCTCAATTATCCAATGTTTAAGTGGTTTATTCTCAATGGTCGACGAAACTGTGGGTACGCTTAAAATTACGTCAATCATTTAAATCCTGTTGTTACGCCATTAACAATTGTCCAACGGTCGTAACTTCGTCATTACATTGAATATCGTGACGTTATAGTCTGTTTTCAACAGCAGTTGAAGTGGAAATAATAATACGATTTTGACTCTGCTAATTTTATTTATCTTGCCTCAATTTTTACAATATGAAAACTCGATGGCTGTCAATGATCGAATAAATATTTTTGCCGGTGTATTTCGCGTTCGAAAATCATGGTTGCAGAGTTATATTCATTAGGGTCACTTCTGACCACCGTAGCTTTTCAATGACAGTAGATTATAGTGAAAATATACATGTATGTAGGTTTCCAGTTGTGATATCAACTCTTCTTTTTTAATTTCTGAGAGAACGGATCCGAAATAGTTATACATTAAAACAATTTCACTCCTGCTTTTTTCAACTATTTATTATACGCATAAAAAAAGGCAGGGCAGCTGCAAATATACCAGCAATGTCCAAACATTGAAAGTTAACGGTCCAGCCTATGGTATATGTATTTCAATTATATTAGCCGATATCATGCTTTTTATGGAATCAACAAAAGGTACTCAGAGTAGTGTAAAAAAGAGCCTAGAGGGAGAAATTTGGATCGAAAATATGAGTAGTCAACGTATGTATATTGTGGTAGGAAACAGATTACACCACAGCGATAAGGAACTTCGGTGATGCAATTGACCCTGATGCAATTGACCCCGATCTACCCTAAATATGTTACATTTGTCAAGTGCTAATAGCAGAGCGATATGGGTTGCCGGTTAATCCGTTCATTAGGCGCTATGCCGACGTTTTGACAAATTTCTCGGTACGTTTCTATTCGCGTTGCTAGGAGTAGGTACCTACCTATTTGGCACGGTGCATTTGGCAGACGTCGTTGCTTATCCATAATTCACGTGGGGGAAAGCCCTGTCCAATGCGGAAGGTCTGGATCAGCAATATGTATCAATGTATACGTGTCTATGTACATACATATGTGTATATACAAGGTGTCCTATTTTAAACCATCCAGTCGAGTGTGTTTGCATAGTAGCATTTTTTAAAATGTTTCGTATAAACGTTTCATAGTTTACCTCGTTCAAGACGGCTTTTTTTATATAAACTGGCGGTAGGCGGTACATATGAGTACCAATTGGCTCGAAAGGGTTAAAGGGAAACGTAGAGTGGCATTGCTAGATCTTAGGTGGGAGTTTTCAAGGTCCTTTTAAGTTCAACTTCTTATTTGATAATGGAAAACAGTATATTTTTTTGGCAGATTCGTATTCTACTTCAAAATCTTAATTTTTTGACATAATTAACAAAATTGGTGGAAATTTTTGGATTTTTAAAAAGTTTTCAGCAAACAACTAAAGCTATTTAAGAATTCACGTCGATTAAAGAATGTTTAAATTTAGATACGGATTTTTAAAGAATATTTGAAAAAAGTTGTAATTAATTAACCTTTAAACATAATATAGCCGATCTAATCGTTCAATTTTCCGGTGTTTCATTTCCGAAATCAAAAGAAGTAGCTTCTATTGAAAAATATTTAAAAAATAAAAAATGTTGTTACAAAATAAATTCAATACCCGCTAAAAATATAATTTGTTTAAAATTATCTTAACTTCCTTTTAAATATTCTCTAAGAATCATTGCCTCAACGTACGTATTTTTCGCCTCCTATGACTTCTCTTAAAGAGCTTTAACTATCGATTAAAAAATTTAGGAATATCCAAAAATCTCTCGCTACGATTGCTGAAAATTATTTTAAAAAATTAAGTTTTTCCGAAAAAAACAATTCGAACAAAGTTTTTAATTTTCCTATGTACAATTCGAATCTGCAAAAAAATAAACTGGTTTCCATTAAAACGAAAACAAATCTTGACCTTAAAATAACTTTGAAAACTTCCACCTAAAATCAAACAAGTTATGCCATTTTACGTCCCTCTTCAAGCACTGCAACTTTTATACGAAACGTTTAAAATAAATGCTATTGTTCAAAAAGATTCTTCTAAGGGATTTAAAATGGCCCACCCTGTATATACGATACACTTGGACCATATAAACGGAGTATATAAACTTTTGCCAATGAAGTGGTGTGAAATATATTTTTCATATCTACCTACATCTATATATGGCCCATTGGACCATTAACCCAGCCATTCGATACAACATTTATTATTCATCCACCATTCTCACGCCTCGCTTTATGTTATGTTATAAAAATAAATGACTCGGAGCGACCCGTTCGTTTAACTTTATGGAATTTCGATAAAAACCAAGATGGTATTGTTTGACCGTATTGCAGAATTAACGTTCGTCGACCAGTCTTCAATTTCTCCAGTATTACCGTCGATGTACTATCGCTTTGTTCGTAGAGACAATAAAAATGGTAGTAGTCGCATACCTAATGGTTAAGGTACCAAGTCTTAAAACTTTTGATGTATCAGCACGTCCCACGTACTCCGTTTGTTTATTTTTTTTCTATATGTTTTTTCCCTTCGTGAAAAAGTGTTTTTTTCACGAAAGGGAAAAAGCACTTCGTGGCCGTAGAGAAAAAGCGGACAAGCGTGGGAGCTTCGCCCGAGACGCTTTCAACCGACGTACGAGTCGCAGGTACCAAGCCCCGTGGCAGATGAAAAAAAACCTTACGGTCTATTTCTCTTCGGCTCTCGTTCCTTTTCAAACACGATGATTTTATAGAGTAGTAAAAAACGGGCATGTAAAAAGTACATCAACCGGATGTAGGTGTTGAATGTAATATAATTTTTTTACTGTATCATTATGCATTCCATGCCCTTCGTAAAAACAGAATTTTCCTGTTTTTCTTTCTCAGATGTGAAGAATCTCTTGAATTCATAAAATCATATTTTTAGTCTGCTAATAAAATTTGGCAGGATCAAATGAGAGCAAAATGAAAACATTTATTTGAATTCATGTTCATTTGCATCGAACGAGTCTGCACGTATGTTAAAAAGAATTTATCACTAAAAATGAAAGTCTCTTTTATTTTCATTGAAAGCAAATTTAATTAACGTTGTTCGAATGCAATTTGACGAATTATGAACTCTGAAAATAACCCAAACTGCAGTCACTGCTGTAAGGGTATTTCGAATTGATTTAAATAAAAGATTGTTTTGGTGCTCTTACGAGCGAATACCGCACCGAGTGGCAGGTGACCAATGCAGAGTTATGGGAGGGAGTCTCCCGATGAGTGTCGAGGATAAAAAACCTGTCCAAACTGAGGCACCAGAGATATTAAAATAATGAATAAAATAAAGATGTTCATTAATAGTTGTGCCGAAGTGAAGTTTTTAAATTATTATTCGCCTAAATACTGTTCATATTAATATGCTTCGTGTTAAAAAATACATGACATTTTACAGATACTCTACAGAATTTTCGCCATAGTTAGGTTTGAGAGCGTGCCTAAACTGCAACGAAAACCTTTTTATATCGTCATGGATTATAATTGATGCTTTTTTTAACCGGATGATTAAAAAGTAACGTGAGTTATGAATTATAAAATATTAAAAATCGTTTGTATCTTTATTTAAATACGACAGTTAATTTTTGCTCCGGGAAATTATACGAATAATAATTAAGAATATGAATAATTAAAAATAAAACCTGGGCTAATGTAAAATCTCGTAAAAATGTTGGTGTGAAAAGAATCATGATTTGAGCAATGAAAAACAAGACACTTCTTTCACAATTAAGTCACTATGCATGGTAAAGAAATTTTGATATATAATTAAATTGATTCTATTAAAAATAGTCAATTTGTTCAATATCCATTTCCTTTTTTTTACTATATGAAACTGCGAAATGAAGGAAAATACCATTGATCACCTCTCTCCACAAACCGGACGTTTATTGATCCAAACACGTTTCAAAATTGATGCAATCAGACATCTCTATATGCGAGCAGTACACACAATGCGTCCATTAATTTTTATAGTATGTACGTTTAAACGTGTAATCGAATCGACGACTACATACTAATGTAAATATGTGTTCGTGATAGCCACATGTCTACTTACCATTTTGTGGCCACACAGTGAACTATACATAGAACTTACCCTTATTACTATGCTTATATACGTATGTGCAGTATACAGGAGAGAGATTGAGACTCAAACAATCCAGCACAGTGTCTTTCGCCAAACTGAATGGAGCAGAGCTTACGAAGCTGGCAGAGAAGTCGTATACTCGCACTCTAATGAAGGAGGGGTGCTTCGTTACTCCAAGTTTATCTCTAAAGCCCTTGTGCTTAACTAACCGACTAATATATAATTTATTTCATTACTTATTTATTTATCTATCCATATTTTCTTATTTATTATTGTATTTACACTATTTTTTGTCAGTCTCGTCGTGCACTAGCGTTGAGGATTTCTGTCAATTTTACTGGATTGGCATGTAAAAAATATGAAACCCAAGTAGCCTTTATCGAGATAAATTTGTTGGTATAATTTGAATTGCATTGGTTATCAACAAGATTTTATTCATATTTTATTGAATAATTGACATATAACCTTTATTTCAATAACAATATTCATATCGTGTTTTTGGCTTGTGCGCAATACAGTAGTCGGATGATTTGACCGGGATTGTGGATCAAAGTTATGCGAGAGGGGAATTTGGAGGATGGAACGAGGCCAGACAACCGCCAATTAGCGATTATCGAGAAATACCCATAGCACATGTTCCTCGAACAGCATATATATACCTAAAGAAATGGCATATATACGGTTGTTTCCCGGAAACTGAAATATTCCAATCATGCCCAATATTTTTTTAATTTGATGCTTAAAATTTCGGTAAAAATGAAAAACAAAAAAAATCCAAAACTTCCAGCTTTTTCCAAATCTTGTAATCGGATATGAAAAATCGCTACAGCTATAACGTGCCATTGCGAATTATGATCCAACAAAAACATTTATATGTGTTTTTTTAAACATTTTCATTTGTATCAAAGTGTTGACGCCGATCCAGGAAAATAAAGCGTCAACGCTTTTTCGGTTTGTATAAAATTACCCACATCCATAGTGGCTTGTCAATGTGTTAGATATACACATGCGAGCTCATTATTTCCTTTGACACGCGAGTCAATCAAATTACAGTATTCATTCGATATTTCACGTATATATTTCTGGCGCTGATTCGCTCCGTTAACTCCCGCTGACACGCGTCAATTTCGTATTCGTATGCAGCGTTTTCACTGTAGTAAAGAGCTTTTGATTGATAACATACGTTGGTTCGTAACATAGGGTATGATTGAATCGTGCTTTCCAATCTTTTGCTTTATGCTCCCTGATTTTGTTGCATTTGCTCTTTTGTCAATATAATGAGCCAAATGAAAACAAAGAAACACATATGGGCCCTTTGTGTAGATTTATTATTGGGTATTCTCGAGCGAAAGCTTCTCGTCCGTAGGGCACATAAAGCCTGTTCGAGTCTTTTGATATGCATATAACATACGCGATGTACGTCCGATTTCAAGGATGATCGGTTCGATTCAACCATCGACGAATATTCAATCTAAAGCGTTTCAATTTATATTGGCGAGGAACAACGGTAGCTCGTTAATACGAAAATGAATTACATTGGTTATTTTAATCACGGAATAGTCGAGCGACCGGTACTAATTTTCCGATGATGATAATTCAATAATTAGCCCGTTACTGTCATTCGAGAAATAACAAGGTTTATTAAAAAAAAATCATGCATCGTCATGATAAAATATATTTAATCAATTATAATTCAAAGTCGTTACGTTTATTAACTGACAATAAAAAATAATAAAAGAACGATCGATAAGTTAATTACAATATCACGCGAATTTCGTTAATAATAGATCTCACTCATTAGATAAAAAAATATAGATTTTAATTAAAAGTGGAATTTTTCGGTTAATTTGTTCCCCACGTCGATAATGTTTTTAGCCGCTATAAACTTGTCTCGTTATGCTTTACAATTGCCCCGGGATAATAACCACGAATGAACTGGAAAGTCGTGGTGGTCTTCACTCAGCGACCACTCTTCATAATAGTCCCGCAGAATTGTAGAACAGTAACCGACGAGCCGTCGGGCGATACCGATGGCGATTGTTACATGCACGTGCACACGATTGATCGATGCATGTAGCCACGAAAATCGATGGGAAGTTATTATCTACCGGAAAATGTTCGGAAACTCAAATTCGACGTACCGAAGCACATCGAGCACCACAAAACGACAATATTCCATAGCTTGCATGCGCTCGATGAACACAATGTGCGAACTAAAATAGAGCGAGAAAAGTACGTTCGTGTAAGCACGTACACATTTTGTCGCTCTCGAGAGGTTCATTTAAAAAAAGAAAACATTTATCGATATTTCAATACACTCGATTCTTCACTAAGGATTATTTCCGTTGGATCGAGCGTAAGCTACGCGTTAATGTCACCTCGTAATAAAACTCGACCAATATCGATCGAATAAATATTCTAATTAGATAAAATATTCTGTTTGGTATATGTTGATTTTCATAAATGTAAATTTATTTAGCGAATCCCTTGTACGACAGAAACAGTGTAGCGATGTATTGATTTTTTTTAATTTGGAGATAACATGTTTATAATTGATATTGGAACAATATTTATTTTTTATTTTTACTTCTGTTAGAAATTGGCAAAGTTTGAAAGTTTTAACAATACCATCGAGCTCCCATGAGGTTAAGCGATAAATAACATTATTTTGTTCAACCGTGTCAACTCGTTCGTTTATGGATAGTTGTTTGTCAAGATTTACAAAAAAAAGCAACAAGCATTGTTTATCGGGTGTTCGATTGCATTTTTAGCTCAAACTTTAAACTTTGCGATTTAATATCTTGACCAATTTTCATCACAGGACAATTAAAAAAAAGCATTTTGTTTGTACTCGTGCCATCTACCTAGATATTTCCTTTTATTTATGAATTATCATAAATAAAATTTATAAAAATTTTGTTTTAATTTCTAATCAATAATTACATTGAATAGCATTTTGTTTGTAAATACAATGTGTGTTTCAGTGATGTAATCAAATTTTATTGTTAATTTGTTTCAGTGATGTGGCTGTATCGTCGGGTGTTCGAGAATGGCTGCGTTCGCCAGCTTTCGATGCGCGACAATGGGAAGACGAGGAATTACTGCTCATGTTACAAACTATGTTCGTCGAGCTCCAGTTGCTAGAAAAATTCGACGTACCACTGTCGACACTCAGAAATTTTCTTTACGAAGTTTACAACAATTATAACGAGGTGCCGTTCCACAACTTCAGGCATTGTTTCTGCGTCGCCCAAATGGTGAGCTGATATTTCGATGTTCTCAATTATTTTCTCTCAACTTTAGTCAATTTTTTCAAAAGTCTCATATTTATGCTCATACGAGTTATCAAGATTCTAACATGGTTTAAAAGTAACCAGAAAATATAAATAAGAAATTGGACAATACATATTATTTTCTTTCAATACATTGGAAAAAATGGAATCTTATCTTTTCTCCAAACTGAGCTATTGATACTTTGAAGGATCTACGCTATTTTATTATCTTAAAATAAAATATAAAACTAACAGTTTCACGAACGTCTCATATTATATTATTATAATATATGAATAAAACGTTGAATAATGAAAATTGTACTCGTTGAAAAAAAAACAATGAAGATTAATGTTATTCGACATAATCTTTAAATACAGATGTACGCGATTGCTTGGGCCGTGGATCTACCCTCGAAAATCGGGCATCTCGAGGTTTTCGTGCTAATAGTCTCGTGCATTTGTCACGATCTCGATCATCCCGGTTACAACAATATATATCAGATAAATGCCCGAACCGAGCTGGCTCTGCGTTACAATGACATATCACCGTTGGAGAATCATCACTGCTCCGTTGCGTTTCGCGTTCTCGAGGCTCCCGAGTGCAATATCCTCGCGTCTCTCGACGCAACGACCTTCAGGACCGTTCGCGAGGGTATAATCAGGTGTATACTCGCCACCGACATGGCGCGGCACAACGAGATTCTCAGCCAGTTCACTGACACAGTGCCGGACTTTGATTATCAAAATAAAACTCACATCAATCTGGTCAGTCGAATTATCTTCCTCGAGAAGAAATTTTCATGTTCCTTAAAATATATATAACGATTTATTACAAAAATCACTCGTAGAGAATTAATTTTCTTAAACTCGAGGCTCAATTTACGAATTTATTTGTCGAAATCGTAGCTGTCGATGATCCTGATAAAAGTTGCTGACATAAGTAACGAAGCAAGACCTATGGACGTTGCTGAACCTTGGCTCGATAGGCTTCTTCAGGAATTTTTCAAGCAGAGCGACGCGGAAAAGCTCGAGGGACTTCCGGTCACTCCCTTCATGGATCGTGACAAGGTTACGAAACCCTCCTCACAATGCAGCTTCATTGGTCTCGTGTTACTGCCTCTATTCGAATCTTTGGGCGAACTCTTTCCGGAATTGCAGGTTCGTTTTCTCTTCGCGATTAATTATTCGACAATATATCTATAAATGATTATATTTAATCGAACTTGGATCATTAATTCGAAACAATGATCGACGAATAATAATCGACACATCTTTTGATAATTTCAGGAACTCATAGTCGAACCAGTTCGATTTGCTCTCGAGTACTACAGGCGACTCAACGAAGCAGCAAAGGACGAGCGCCATCATCGCAAAAGCGTGATCGATCTCGGCGAGTCAGCGTCGTCGATAACAACGGGAATGGGAACGTCGTCGGTAATGAAATCAACGTCGTCGCACAGTATGCGCTCGAAACGTTCAGCGAGTACGATGCGTTCGCGTTCTCGTTCGACCGACGAAGATCAAGAAAATGCGACGATCGAGGAGGTCGAGAATCTCGACAGTTCCGATCCGGAGACCGCGACGGAGGTCGAAATAAGCGAGAAGACATTAAAATTTAAGATATCGACGGAAGGTAGTATGGCAGTCGCATCGGGAACGGGCCGAAAGAGTTATCCAGGAAGTCGTAAGGGTAGCAGAGAAAAATCATCGTTGGACTATCACAATCACGATCTGGCGAAAGCCGTACGAGATCACGAGCGTGAGAGACGACGCAGCAGGGGTGAAAATTTCAGTAGCGATATGAGCTCGCCGGTAAGCGCGAGATCCGTCGACGACGGTAGAATTATCGAGGAATTGGAAAGAGACGTGACGGACTACGAAGAAACGAGAGTGAGCGACGGCAGACCCGAGGGTAATGGCAAAGTTGCGAGCGTTCGTACGTCATCTACTGCCAGGAAACATTCGAAGAAGAGATCGAGTTTCGCCATTAAACTCGACACCGAGGACGACGCCACCGAGAAGAACGATGAGAACGAGGACGATAACGACGACGCTGACGTTCGAACGACGCGCCAAGATTCCATTGTGCGCAACGATGGTATTTTGCGCTGTTGTTGCGACGAAAAAACAGCCTCGAACAATCACAAATCGTTGCTATCGAGATTGCGAAATTTTACCGATCGTTTGAGCATCAGTTTCGACTCGAAGGAAGCGCCTATAACGAAATTACCGAAGCACGTCGCGGGTTCGAGAACGCTGATGAAGACAGAGTCGATGATGAGCACATCGGCAATTGCATCGAGGCAAAACAGTACCTCGACGTTTTGCAAGAGGTGCAATCTCGTGAAAATTGCCAAGGAGAGCAAAGATACGTCGGTAACGACGAGAACAACGAGAATGGCTAGCGCGACTACGACGAGGACGGTAGTTCAGATCGCTGGTATGGAAAAACGTGCGATGACTCTGCCGAAAACGAGAAAGACGCAGGACAGCAAGAACAAGAGTTGGCGAATGGTATTCGTGAAGGAGAAAAGGCCGTCCGTTTCGTTGGAAACGTTACCGGCTCACGATACTGTTACCAACAGCGCGAAGCATCGACGCAATCTCTCCAATCCGGAGGGTAAAATCAGCGTTGCAAAAACACTGAGCTTGAAGGAGGACAAGGATGACAAGAAAATAACGAATTTTAACGATTTCAAGGAGATCGACGTTAGAACCACGAGTGGTAAAAAGAAACCGGAAATAATCGTTCATCCGGGTAGTTCGAATATCGTCGACGAGAATCGCGACGATGACGACGATATCGGTAAAATAGAGATCCGACGAAGTTCCGCCAGCATGGAAGACATATCGAATATAACGAAGCAAAACGAGAATATTATCGTCGGCGGACTAGAGGACAAGAAGAAGAACGACGAAATGCAACACACCGGAAGTCTCGATTCGATGCTGTACAAAGAATCGGCAAAGAGCGTTAAAAAATCTTGCGGATTTCCGTCGCCTTACAGTGCGAAAAAATCCTCACCGGGACTTTTCTCGCGATTCAAATCGGGTATGAGCATCGACGGTACGAGGAGCACGAGTAACAGCGGATCTCTCAACGATCAAACGTTGCAACAACAGCATCAAACCGGTTGGATATCATCGTTAACCGCGAGCTTTCGTCCAAAACGACAGCCGGGAGATTTGCAAACTTCCGTTACGCACGGCATTCATTCGCCCGGTCACGAAGGAGTCAAGTGATACGTCGTGGTCTCCGTCAAGACAAAAACCGGCAGATTCGCCGAATTGAGCGACTGGTGGGCTCAAAGATCGTCTTGTTGTACCGGTTTGTCGAACGAGGGTTAAAATTGAACGTTCTATTGTTTCGAATTCATTGGCGATACTTTATATTTTACTTTTTCTTTTTTTTTCCTTTTTTTTTTACGAAAATACCAAGTTTTCGAGCGCCGAGACGAAAAAACAGTAGTTTCGCGATCACCGGCTAGTTTTATTCCATCATCGTTGTTCTTCCTTCTCTCGACGGTCCTTCGGACACGGAGACCACAGTACGAATCAATTTGAAAAGAAACATAAAACAAAAACAAAAAACGAGAAATATATCGACATTTCTCGAATCGTCGAATCATCGACGAAACTTTGATTCTCTCGTCGTCGGGGATACGGGCTGAAAAATTCATCCCGTGTCTGCATTATCCCGGCCAATTCTTGGTCCTCGATCATATGCCGAACGGACATTTGAGAATTGATAAATTGTTAAAAGAATAAATAAAAGAACATTAATGATTAAGAAAATGAATCGGAGATGCATCTCTTCTCGATGAATTCAGGTGACTCTGTCCGAACGACAGTCCGTAAGTGTTTAGGTACGTAGATTATTTTATTTATTGTCCAATTAATGAAGTAGCCTAACGACTAATTATAATTAATGTTGTTCGTTAATATTGTATGTATTAATATACATATATGTATATACATATGGAAAAAAAAACGTATGGATATTAAATTCGAACCGCCACAGACGTATGTATGCACACGATATATGTAGAAACAAAGAAACGTAACTTCTATCTATTCATCGGCAAGTATAACTGCTAGAAACGATGGACAGATAAGTAGATAAGTATGTATATATATATGTATATGTACACATACATATACATACATATGGTGCAATCCCGTGGAGCAGACCGATTTTTTTCGAAATTTCTTAAATATCACTCGTCGTCTCCCAGATTGATATCACGTCGTGTCACCGAACAATGAATTCAATGATTTTTTCGCATCTATCAGTCTCCGTTATAAAAAATTTTTTTATTCAAAAGAACTTTTCATTTTCATCGAACGATCAGTGTCAATATTTTAATCTTGATGCGAATAATCGGATATGGTGTATTTTTTTTTTATACGTAATTTCTTTATAATCAAATAATGTTCAAGTTGATCGAAGCTCGTACCATTTTGTTTATCGAAGGTTGGGACATAGTGGCGAGAAATATTTTTACAATCATAAACGAACTTGAGGAAACAAATGTTGGATCCGTATCGAAACAAATTTAGATACATCGATTCGATGGAAAAAACGGGAATATTATTGCAACACGTCTATTTTCGTGTCACGTTGTTTTCTTTATTGCTGCTAAATATCTTGGAAAAGGAAAATTACCATTAAAATCGTCGCATGACTCGAATATAAGTCGAATAAAAAATAATTCTAACGTCATTCATATTTTCAATTTCAGTTAAGAGAAAAGAAAAGTTGCTAATAAAATTTGGTGAAATATCTTCATATTACAGCAATACCAAATATTAAATTCCAATGACAATCCGCAAAACAAAATGTATCAATAATCGTGTAGATTTTATCACACGGAAAATTTTCCGTAAGATTTTAGAGAAACATGCAAATACCGTTGTATAATTGCTTTATATCTATTCGTTCTACGCAAATGGGGGAAAAATGTTCCTATGGTATTTAAACGTTTTAGAAAAGCTCGACTCTTTCTTCCTGAAATTTTTCTCATCCTTTCCAAGATATTTAAAGACGGAACGAGTAAGAAAAAAATGGACGAAAATACGGATTATAATAAGAAACTCATAGACAATATTTTAAAGCAAATAATTTGAAAAATATTACGAAATATTTAAGAAATCTGGTTAAAGGTGGCGAGCTTCACGGGACTGTCTCATACGTATGTACACATATATATCAGTATGTATACATACATATGTATATTAAATATATGACATAGCTGCCATATGGTAAAATCCAAAAACAGAAAAGTAATTGTTTTATATGTTGCGAAAAGAGAAAAAAAAAGAAATTGTTAGAACGTACGAATAACGCGATACGAATATAACATCTCCTTTGACCGTTGATAATAGAGAGCCAAGATGAAACAAAAACAAGGGACAAAAAGATGAAAAGAAAATACTTGATGATGCATTTTAAAAATCTTATGCATATATATATATATACATACATGTATATTGCAAACCGTGTCTCCAATAACGAAAACCAGCGATCGTTCAGCAATCACAAAAACGAGTCTTACGATTAGTTATCTACGATACCACGCTTTCATTTTTTAGATGTTTATATTTTTATACTTCATCAGTGTGTCCTTCATATACGGCGATGAAAAACCGCATGTATTGTTGAACTCTAGTCTTACGTTATTTACTTTCAATCCCGACGCGTATTGGGCATTTTTGTTTGTTTGTTTGTTTGTTTATTTGTTCTTCCAATTAGGCTCGATAAATCACGATTACAAAAATTGTTTCAATTCTCGATAATTCATTGCACGAATGTTGGGAACATTATTTAAAAAAAAAAGCAAACGAACTCGAACGACTCGTTGTTCGAGAAACAAAAATATTCGAATTTTCGGTTTTTTTTTTGAACGAGTTAACGAATCCAAAAATTCTGCGTGATATATTTTTGGTCGCTTTTTCCTTTTTCGTCCGAGATTAATTCCTATCACGTGATCAAACTACATTTGTATAAAAGTTCGACGTCTCGACGAACAAAAATAGAAAATTTTACCGCCTACGTATCGTACCAAAACTGATAATTTGCGGTTTACGTAATACCGAAAATAAAATTCCGCTCGTAGATCTCTCTCACGAGCAAGTTACGGGGGAGTCTCTATAATTATTAAACACTACCTGTGCCTGATCTTCGTCATTATTTATTTCGTCTTTTCGCGTACTGATCCAAACTCGCGAACGTCGTATTGAAAAATCGTCGATTAATTTTTTATTTTGAAATTTGACGATATAATTCGAATTCCAAAATATATAAACGCGTAATAAAAAATGAATAGTACATCGACCAAATTTCATCCGAAAATACTTGGATACGTGCCACGATGAAAAGAATACGATTCGATTCTCGAAAAATTCACAAAGTAATTCGTCAAATTTCGATAAAATGATTTAGGGAACACAGACAGAACGGCCTAATACGGCCAATTATACTCGAAGAGGCCAAACGAGCCTATTGCAGGCTGATCCAAGGCCTCCAGTACTGTGACTATATATCGTCAATTCTTTATTTATTCGCTCGCTGCAAATGTCATTGTACCACGTCGGTCAATTAACACGAGACAACTCTTTCTAAATATAATTCGCGAAGAACGGATCGACTTCGTGAAAATTGTATAATAAAAGAAGAAACAATGATCGGAAAAAAAGAAACGAGAGAAGAAAAAAAGAAGAAAAAAGAAAGGAAAAAAAACACAAACAATATCGATGCACTTTTACGATTTGTACTAAACTTCTCCAGTCCTTCCTCCTTTCACCTCTTCCGTGTCCGTTCCCTTCCGATTGCGCACTAAGTTTTAGTCACTGATACGTACGTTTAGTCGTCATAAGTCGATGAAGAATTAAGCGCTTTGCAGCCTCATTCGCCCTGCCAGCGAAAAAAAAGTCATTCGAACTTCGAATTGAGGAAAAGAACGCGATGGAACGCTGAAAGATCTCGAGGGCGAATATCACTGCAGAGACTTACATATTTTTAGCCATAGAACAATTCTGTGTGAATGTAAATAATTTAAGATGAATCGAAAATCGTGCGTATTCACGAAGAAATAAGAAAAAAATTAAACTACTTCTCCGTTTCCACGTAATTATGAAGGGAAAAGAAAAAGGAATGAAGGAAAGATATAAACCTTTTACCTGATATTAAGTAATTTGGTAATGACAACGCTCGCTGGCGAGTGATGATCGATTATTGATCGTAGAAATAATTTTAAGGAGTCTGTGAGGAATTCAATGCCGAAGGGAAGATACCGAATTGTTCGGCGCTCAGTGAAAGAAAAACGATATCGAGATCAGAATTTTCGGAATAAAATATAATTTTTGGAAAAATAAAAGATAAGACGCAAGGATTTTAAAGAAAAGTTGTTGAGATCGTTCAAAACGAATTAATTGACAAATAAGCAGTACGTTTCAATGCGAAACAAAATTCAGGTCATAATCGAATCGTAAAAAAAAGAAAAGTCCAACACTGAACGTCCGTCTACGCACTCACATATTAATTACTATTGTGTGTGCGCGAATGAGAGAGAGAGAGAGAGAGATACGTATATATACCGTCGATTGCTTTGGTATCCAATCATTCCGTTTGATTCCAAGGTGTCGTACTATTATATCCGTAGGAAATCTACATGTAATTCTAAGTAAATAATACGTAGTCAAAATGTATCTGGAGAAAAAGAAATGAAATGAAACGACAAAAAAACAACAACAAACCACGGTCAAATATTAGTTTTTTTGTAAATGAAAGTAAGTGAATAAAATAAACGTATACATGAACGTGAATAACAATAGAACCGAAGGTGCGTTTTACCACAGTTCCCAAAAGCATTGGAGTGATTTGAACTAAAAGATAATGACGGTACAATATTGCCATGAAAAAATGGAGTCCAAAATTCCTAACGAAGAATTGTAAAACTTTTGTTTATATTTTTTTTATCTTTATTTTCGAACGGAAATTTCCAGTACAAGTAATTTATTCCTTAAATCACATTTTATGAATCCTGTACAAATATAAGCTTATTCAATTTAAAAATATATTTAAAAAACCAAATTCCCGTCGTCGATCGTTTTTTATCGGTGCATCGCGGTTTCTTGATCAACTAGTTTATGTAACGATTTTTCGCATATTCAGATAAACACCACCATCTGCAGCGGTTAGCAAAGCCTTTGGGTTTAACCTCATCGGGATTAACGTTTCCTTACACGGTGACAACTCGTATTGCGACAAAATCTGTACCAAACCCAATTTTGTTTGCAGGAGTCCCAAACGTTGACCTGGATAAGTAAAAATATAGGAACGAATTACACAATAAATATTTTTTCCCAGAATATTGATTTAGCCCTGTAAAGAGAAATTGAGAGATATTTTTTTAAATTACCAATGCAAACGTGGGGTCCAGCTCCGAAAGGCATATACACGAAGGCTTTTCGTTCCTTCTTATTTTCCTCGTTGAATCTCTCAGGATCGAACTTGTCGGGATTCGGAAAATATTGCGGATCCAAGTGTAACCCAAGCATAGGAATGTAGATGGGTGTACCTTTCTCAATAACGAGATCAGAATCTGGTACTTTATAATCAGCAATCGCTACGCGATCCAAAAATCCCAAAGGTGGATATTTTCGCAAAGTCTCAGAAACCACCATGTCCAAATAGGGAAGAGTCATGACCTGTGGAAAAATATAATAGTTACAAATAGGCTCCTGTTTCAATTATCGAACGAACAAGTAGGTATCGTGAACTTTATATTTTTGTAGGCTGCTGAATTGACATTACGTTTTCAGATCCCATATTATCGATAAATAACATAATGCTCGTCTACATATGTGGGTTTCTAGATATTTCGTTATATTCTACCAACATACTTTTACGGATAGGCTGTAGGAGCCAATGATAGTTAATGATGATCTAAAATTGATTAATTATGAAAAATACTTCATTCTTCCATAAGATTGGTATTAATAATTGTATACAATTTTCCACGTGGAAGTAGTGGTGTTTCAAATTGATGAAAACCTAACTTGAGAAATATCGTGAAAGGGATTTTGATATTATAGAAATTTGAATATTCTTATCTCGGAGAAGGATCGAAGTCAGTACAATCTTATTTTATGCAGTTAAAGAAAAGGTGAAAATGTGCTAATTGAAACTTGACAATAGCGATTCCATCTGGCAAATTTGTTAAATTTTGAAAAGCTAGATTTAGCGACTAATCGTGCGGAAGCTTCATTTACAAAAATTGAGATCCTTGTATTGAATACGGCGGATTAAAATACAGAAAAATTTCGATACGTTCATTTAAAATGTCGGACATGGCAGCGCAAATTATTAAGTCCGTGGACTTTATACGGACGCGTACACTGGCCCGATGCGGGCTAGTGACGCAGCTACTTTCAGGGCAAATCAAACACTATTTATAGTTAACCCTATCATATGCTATCATGCGGACTTGAGTTGGCAGAAATCTCAATTTCTGCCATCAGATTTCTGTTCCTAAAACAGAACTATTTTACCGACAAAACAAATAATGTTTATCGCTAACCATTTCATATGTTATCTTTCCACCGGCATTTGCAATTCCATCCTTGATTTCGTCGTGCAATTTCGATTGTATGTGGGGTGCGAATGCAAGCTCGTACATGGCGAAGCTCATAGTAGTGGAGGAAGTCTCAAAACCACCAGTGAAGAAAATTGCTGCTTGTGCAACTAAGTTATCGCCATCGAATTCTGCAATGACGTACATTGTGATAAGAATATCTGTACTAGCACTTGCGAATATTATTACATTCTGTAATATAATTGATACTCTTAATCGAATCAAACTAGTTGAGCACACGTGTCGATGGATCAATTTTTAATTAACGATTCGAATTTATAATTTTATAATTTACAATGGCTTATCAATGTCGTCATAATCATAGCATCGATAAAAACATTCATCTTTTTAATGCATATCATGAATTGAAAGATTGCCATTTTTTTTATTAAAAAGTTTGTAAACTTTAACAAAAAGAGAACATAACTCGTTACAATGAATATCGACACACGTTGTACATCGCTGATACTTTACCGAAAATATTTTTGTCCGGACTATCGGCTTGGCTGCTCTTGAGTTCGATAAGTAGGTCGATGAAATCATTTCGTTTAATTCCCGAACGTTCTCGCTCCATTATCGTGTCCCAAAAAGCACTTCGCAAAAACTTTGAACTTTTTGGCGAGAAAAACTTGAAACCCATCGGCTGTACGATTTGAGGTGCGAAAAACATCGAGGTCAATTCGATGCTTCGGCGAAAGTTGAACGTGAATATTTCGCGGCCGCACTTTCGAAATTCGGCATCCGGGTTATTCAAAGAATTGACCTTGAGTCCATAGGCCGTAGTACCGATTAGGTCGGTTGTGTACTTTGCGCACATTTCCTTGATCTCAATTGTACGCCCTCCGTCTTCGATTATCGGAAAAACCAAAAATGATCCAAATCGGACAATTATTTGTTGTGGAAAAATTGATGTATTTTTTGCACGGCATTAAAAAAATCCCGTCGATATGAAAGTGACACTATTAAAATTAAAATATTGTGCCGAGAACGCCAATTATTATTTGAATAACACCAGTTTAAATATGAAAATATAAACGAAATTATAAAATGTTGATTATTTTTTGCTGAACATCGTAAAATTCGAATTACCTTTCAAATCGAGAGATTTGAGATGAGTGTCGAGATCCTCGCCAACCTCGAGCATCAACTGAAACATTTTCTTCAGTTTTCCCGACGTAAAAATCGGCGTTAATTTCGCTCGAACAATCTTCCAAGCTGGATTTTTTATGATGAAAAGATTAGCATTGCCGAGAATATCATGGGGGCTGGCCGACACGTATCTGTCCGAGAAATAATTGAAATCTCGAATAAGAATGTTTTTGACGAGTTCAGGATCGCGCACTAGCAAGAACGGTTTATCGAAAATGTAAAAGCCAACGAGGCGCATATTCGGCGTTTGATCGTATAGGTCCTTGACGAATTCACTGGGCGATCTTCTCATAAACAGACAATCGCTGAAATTTCCGGTGAAGGGGTTTGGTGTGATTTCCTCGACACCCCGTTTTTTCCAGTGGAGAAAGTTTCTCGTCATGTACATGTAAGCAGTGACGACACCGACGATTAGAAGGATCATGCCATCCAGGCCCCAATGACCGGTCAATAACGCCATATTTTATCCGATAGTTAGGCTACGATTTTATGTTTATTTTCCCAACCAAATATATTTAAAACACTATTTAATCCTGAGTGATCTGCATGGAAGCTGCTGATGATGCCTCGGTATGCAACGCGGCGTAACTCGGACCACTAGCGCGATGATCGTACCTTTATAACATTGCAACGCGCGCTTTCCCTCTTTTACCCCACTCACTCGATATTGATAATCGTCTCCGGAGTATATTATTCAAAGATCACGAGAGTTTACGAGTTATCAGTTACACACAGCCTCTTTGCGATAATCAATCCCTCGGAGCTGTCGAGAAATTCTGCTATGTGTGTTGAATATAGAGTTAGAATAATTTTGTTCATTCGGTTACTGCCTTTTTGGAATTATGTGCGATCAGAAAACGTTTGAAGCATTCAACGATCTCTGCGTTATCGTTGTTTATTATATATATTACATAAGCGTACATTTCGAAGTCATGAGGTCCATACTCGTGTTATTATTGCGGAGAATGGTTGACGTATGCTCAAAAATAAATGCAAATGAGCCATTCTCCGGAATCGTAACGTGAGTTTGGACTTCATGGTCTCCGATATGCTTGTAACTTCGCATCCGTACTAACGGAGGACCCACTCAAGTTTAGCTATTTTTCTAAAAATAGTTGCTTATCTGATTTTTTAACAGAAATAAAAATAATTAATAGCATGCACAAAAGATACGCGTTTATATAAAATATACCAAGCTTGAGAATAAAAATATTGTCTGTCAGATACAAATTCAGGAAAATTGTGAAAAAAATTTTAAACCATAAAAACTAGTTTTAACCAAGAGCCTATATTTTAGATTAAAATACATATATTTTTTAGACGGGGGTAAGCTGTTTTTCTAGTAGAAAGAAAATAAATTTCACTTTTTATACATCTTAATATTTTTTATTGTGGTAGACTGTGTTTAGATAGATACTTGGACTGCTAATTGTTGGTAGTACAATTTTGCCATTTGTTGGGCTAAAATGATGTTTTATAAAGTTTATTGGATAGGTTAATACTAGTATGGAAATTTATTAATTTTTTTAAATCAAAAAACGACTTACACAAGTCTCTTGGCGAAATCTAATGATTTCCGTTTTTTAAAATATTTTTATAGCTTTCTTGAATTTGTACCTAATGCGCAATATTTTTATCCAAAACCTGTGCATGTTTTAACAACATGTTGTTGGCGATGCTATTCATTATTTCTGCGTGCGATAAAAATGAGATCAACAGCTATTTTTGGAAAAATAGCTCGACTCGATAAACCTTGATAAGACTTGACCAGGTGTCAAGGAAAATCTAAAAAACACGTAGTCCAAGTCTCCACGAAATACACAAATGAATTTTGAAGTTACCAGCGAATCTGTTACTTTGAGGTTCAAGCTCGTGCTATTGTCTTGGAAAGTTGCTCATATCCATTCTTAATAATAATTATAAAAGAAAATAATTGATAAATAATTATAACATAAAATTACACTATTTAAAAATATCTTTTTTAGATTATAGAATGAAGTTGCGTCGATCCTTAGATGGAGCCTATACTCCGTCAATCTGAAAGCTCAGGGTCAACGGCGATGGTGATTTCAAAGAAATTCCATCATCGAACTCTGTAAGGAAACGATGTAATTTATTATAAATAAGTGTATGAAACGAGGTAATTTATTATAAATAAGTGTTCTTGGATCGCTAGCGGTTTGGAAAAATGAAGTCCCAGGAGAGATGAACCACTTATAGATGAGATTGAACGATTATTTTTTGATCATATCATGTTTTATCGTGTTTTGTTATGTGGTATCGATATTGACGAAATTGCGATAAGCATTAAGGTTGTTACACATTACGCGACACGGGCCGTCGCGTGACGTAGTGTGACGTAGCGACAGCGACCGACAGTTTTTTTGCGTATGTTTACATTGCAAGCGATACGGGCCGTTCCATTTTTTCATGGAATGAAAAAATGGAATCCAAAATTCGTAACGAGGAATTATAAAACTTGTGTTTATATTTTTTTATCTTTATTTTCGTACGGAAATTTCCAGTACAAGTAATTCATTCCTTAAATCACATTTTATGAATCCTGTACAAATATAGTCTTATCTAATTTAAAAAATATATTTAAAAAATTAAACTCCCGTCATCGATCGTTTTTTATGGGAGAATCACGGTTTTTTGTTTAACCAGCTTGTGTAACGATTTTTCGCATATTCAGATAAATGCCACCATCTGCAGCGGTCAGCATCGATTTTGGATTTAACCTCATCGGGATTAACGTTTCCTTACACGGCGACAACTCATATTGCGTCAAAATATGTGTCAGACCCAATTTTGTTTGCAAGAGTCCCAAACGTAGGCCTGAATAAGTAAAAATATAGGTACGAATTACACAATAAATGTTTTTTTCCAGAATATTTATTTAGCCCTGTAAAGAGAAATTGAGAGATATTTTTTTAAATTACCAATACAAACGTGGGGTCCATCTCCGAAAGGCATATACACGAAGGCTTTTCGTTCTTTCTTATTTTCCTCGTTGAATCTCTCAGGATCGAACTTGTCAGGATTCGGAAAATATTGCGGATCAGAATGCAACCCAAGCATAGGAATGTGGATGGGTGTACCTTTCTCAATAACGAGATCAGAATCTGGTACTTTATAATCAGCAACCGCTACGCGATCCAAAAATCCCAAAGTTGGATATTTTCGTAAAGTCTCAGAAATCACCATGTCCAAATAGGGAAGAGCCGTGATCTGTGGGAAAATACAATAGTTATAAATAGGCTCCTGTTTCAAATATTGAACGAAGAAGTAGGTATCGTGAACTTTATATTTTTGTAGACTGCGGAATTGACATTACGTTTGCAGATCTCGTATTATCGATAGATAACATAATAGTAATCTAGGTGGTTTTCTGGATATTTCGTAATATGCTACGAACATACTTTGTATGGACAGGCTGTAGGAGCCAATGATAGTTAACGGTGATCTAAAATTGATTAATCGTGAAAAATACTTAATTCTTCTCTAAGATTGATATTATCACTGTTATACAATTTTCATCGTGGAAGTAGTCGTGTTTCACATTGACGGATATCTAACTTCAGAAATATCGTTAAAAGAATTTTGATAATATAGAAAACTTGAATGTTCTTATCTTAGAGAACGATCGAAGTCGGTGGAATCACATTTTATGTAGATAAACAAAAGGTGGAAAATGGGCTAATTGAAACTTTATAACAGCGATTAAATATGGCAAATGTGTTAAATTTCAAAAAACTAGATCTAGACGCAGCTACTTTCCGAGCAAAACAAACACTACCTATAGCTAATCATGTTATATGATTATCTCTCACCATTTCATATGTTATCTTCCCACCGGCATTCGCAATTCCATCCTTGATTTCGTCGCGCAATTTCGATTGTATGTCGGGTGCGAGTGCAAGCTCGTATAGGGCGAAGCTTATAGTAGTGGAGGAAGTCTCAAAGCCACCAGTGAAAAAAATTGCTGCTTGTGCAACTAAGTTATCGCCATCGAATTCTGCAATGTCATAAATTGCAATCAGAATATTTATACGAGCACTTGCGAATATTATTACATTCTGCAATATAATTGATACTCTTAATCGAATCGAACTAGTTGAGCACACGTGTCGATGCATCAATTTTTAATTAACGATTCGAATTTATAATTTTATAATTTACAATGGCTTATCAATGCCGTCATAATTATCGCATCGATAAAAACATTCATCTTTTTAATGCATATCATGAATTGAAAGATTGCCATTTTTCTATTAAAAAGTTTTTTAACTTTAACAGAAAGAGGACATAACACGTTACAATGAATATTGACACACGTTGCACGTCGCTGATACTTTACCGAAAATATTTTTGTCCGGACTATCAGCTTGACTGTTCTTGAGTTCGATAAGTAAGTCGATGAAATCATTTCGTTTAACTCCCGAACGTTCTCGCTCCATTATCGTGTCCCAAAAAGCACTTCTCAAAAACTTTGTGCTGTTTGCCGAGAAAAACTTGAAACCCAACGGCCGTACGATTTGCGGTGTGAAAAACATCGAGGTTATCTCTATGCTTCGTAGAAAATTGAACGTGAATATTTCGCGTCCGCACTTTCGAAACTCGGCATCCGGATTGTTCAAAGAATTGACCTTGAGTCCATAGGCCGTAGTGCCGATTAGGTCGGTTGTGTACTTTGCGCACATTTCCTTGATCTCAATTGTACGCCCTTCGCCTTCGATTAACGACAAAATCAAAAATGGTTAAAATCGAACACTTATTTATTGTGGAAAAATTAGTATATTTATTGCACGGTAATAAAAAAAACCCGCCAATATGAAAGTGACACTTTTTAAATAAAAATATTGTGCCGAGAACACCAACTATTATTTTAATAACACCAGTTTAAATATGAAAATATTAACGAAATTATAAATTGTTGATTATTTTTTGCTGAACATCGAAAAATTCCAATTACCTTTCAAATCGAGAGATTGAAGATGAGTGTCGAGATCCTCGCCAACCTCGAGCATCAACTGAAACATTTTCTTCAGTTTTCCCGACGTGAAAATCGGCGTTAATTTCGCTCGAACCATCTTCCAAGCTGGATTTTTGATGATGAAAAGATTGGCATTGCCGAGAATATCATGGGGGCTTGCCGATACATATCTGTCCGAGAAATAATTGAAATCTCGAATAAGTACATTTTTGACGAGTTCGGGATCGCGCACTAGCAAGAACGGTTTGTCGAAAATGTAGAAGCCAACGTAGCGCAGATTCGGCGTTCGATCGTATAAATCCTTGACGAATTCACTTCCAGATTTTCTCATAAATAGACAATCGCCGAAATTTCCGGTAAAAGGGCTTGGTGTGATTTCCTCGACACCCCGTTTTTTCCAGTAGAGAAAATTTCTCGTCATGTACATGTAAGCACTGACGATACCGACGATTAGGAGGATCATGCCATCAAGGCCCCAATAACCGGTCAATAACGCCATATTTTATCCGATCGTTGGCCTACGATTTTATGTTTATTTTTCCAACTAAATATATTTAAAACAGTATTTAATCCTGAGGGATCCGCATGGAAGCTGCCGATAATGCCTCGGTATGCAACGCGAACGTAACTCGGACTTCTAGCACGATGAGTTTATCTTTATACCATTGAAACGTGTGCTTTTTCTTATTTCCCCCAGTCACCCGATACTGATAACCATCTCCGGAGTAAATTTTTCGAGATCACGAGAGTTTACGACTTATCAATCACACACGGTCTCTTGACAACAATTAATTCCTCCGAGCTTTCGGAAAATGTGATCGTCGTGTACAGAGAAATTCATAACTTTTCTATTATTGAAAATGAGGCAACGAATTACACTTTCCTTAAATTTTTAGAAAAATGGGAGTGTTTGTGATAGGTGTTTAACTTCCCAGAGTACATGTGTTTCCCGTAAGAATCCGTGAGTGTAAAAATCAATCATTTTCTTCACGAACTAACAGGTTTGTATTAAATCTTTCTTCGTATTTGAGACCTGCTTACTAGATCTACGAATGTATTATTACAGAGAGAGATAGGTAGATAGATAGATAGTTTATTAGTACACTAGGATATAATAATCCTCTGGCACGCAACCCTGACACGCAAAGAGAGAGAGAGAGAGAGAGAGAGAGAGAGAGAGAGAGAGAGAGAGAGATTTATATATACCGTCGATTACTTTGGTATCCAATCATTCAGTTTGATTCGAAAGTGTCGTACTATTATATCCGTAGGAAATCTACATGTAATTGCGAGTAAATAATACGTAGTCAAAATGTATCTGGAGGAAAAGAAATGAAATTAAAAGACAACAAAAATATACACGAAGGCTTTTCGTTCCTTCTTATTTTTCTCGCTAAATCTCTCGGGATCAAACTTGTCGGGACTCGGAAAATATTGCGGATCAAAGTGCAACCCAAGCATAGGAATGGAGATGGGTGTACCTTTCTCAGTAATGAGATCAGAATCTGGTGGTTTATAATCAGCTATAGCTACGCGATCCAAACATCCCAAAGGTGGATATTTTTGCAAAGTATCAGAAACCACCATGTCCAAATAAGGAAGAGTCTTGACCTGTCGGTAAAGTCTATTTATCGAAGGAACAAGTAGCTATCGTGAACTTTATATTTGTGTAAACTGCTGAATTGACTTTACGTTTTCAGATCCCATGTTAACGATAAATAACATTATGCTTATCTAAATATGTGTTTTTCTCGATATTTCATTATATTCCACCAACATACTTTTACGTATTGGCTGTAGGAGCCAATGATAGTTAACAATGACGTAAAATTAATTAATCGTGTAAAATACGTAATTCTTCCAATCCATTCTATACAAGTTTCATCGTGGAAGTAGTGAGGTTTCACATTGATGGACCTAACTTCAGAAATATTGTTAAAAGGATCTTGATATTATAGAAATTCGAATGCTCTTATCTCGGAGAACGATCGAACTCAGTGCAATCTCATTTTATGTAGATAAACAAAAGGTGGAAAATGTGTGCTAATTAAAATTTCGTAATATCTACTAGTTTGTCTACGAAAAACTAGTTTCAGCGATTATTCCTGCGGAAGCTTAATTTACAAAAATTGCGATCCTCCTTTTCAATATGGCGGATTCAAATACAGAAAAATTTAGGTACGACCATTCAAGATGTCGAATATGACAGTGCAAATATTGAAATCCGTGAACTTTATACGGATACTCTGGCCCGCTGCGTACTAGTGACGCAGTTACTTTCCAGGCAAAACATACACTACTTATAGTTAGTTACGTTATATATGTTATCATGCGGCGCATGAGTTGGCAGAAATCTCAATTTGTAGACCTAATACGCACGTGTACCTATGCTCGCCCGCTACCCCCGCTACATACTGGTAACATAACTGTTTTATCGGCAAAACAAATATTGTTTATCTCTCACCATTTCATATGATATCTTCGCAGCGGCCTTCATGATTCCATCCTTGATTTCGTTACGCACTTGCGATTCTATGTGGGGGCAGGGGCGAGTACAAGCTCATACATGGTGAAGATCATAGTAGTGGAGTAAATCATAAGGCCACCAGTGAAACATAATTGCTATTTGTGCATCTGAGTTATCGCCATCGAATTCTGCAACGACGTACATTTCGATAAGAATATGTACGAGCATTTTCAAATATCGTTACATTCTGTAACGTAAGTGATACTATCAATCGAATCAAATTCGTTGAGCACACGTGTCGATTGATTAATTTTAAACTCGTGACTGACTTTCTGAATTTATCTGTAACGATATTAGCTGTTGATGATCTTGATAAAAGTTACTGACATACTAAGTAACGGAGCAAGACTTATGAACGTTGCTGAGCCTTGGCTCGATTGGCTGCGAGCGACCGGATCCACAAAGTCCCGTGTTACTGCCCTTATTCGAATCTTTGCGCGAATTCTTTTCGGAACTGCAGATTCGTTTTCTCTTTGTCATCGACAATTATGATATATTTCATCGAGCTCCCGTCACTAATTCGGAACAATAATCAACAAATCACAAAAGGTATATCTTTTGATAATTTCAAAACAGTAGGTACCTGGATATTTTACAAGAGGGACAACCTCGTGAAAATCGCCAAGGAGAGAAAAGAGACATCGGTAACGACGAGAATAACGAGAAAGGCTACCACGACTATGACGACGGTAATGCAGATCGCTGGTATGGAAAAATGTAAGATGATTCTATCGAAAGCGAGAAAAACGCCTGACGGCAAGAACAAGAGTTGGTCAATGGTAGTTATGAAGGAGAAGAGGCCGTCCCTTTCGTTGGAGCGTTACCGGCTTACGATGCTGTTACCAACAGCCCTACCCTACCCGTTTTGCCCAAAAGCAAACCATTCATGCAATCATTATAACTTCAAAATAAAAATGCAGAGAGTCATGAGTTTATGAAGATAGGAAGCACATTACTAATGAACACATAGCACAAAACTTATGAAACCCCATTCTACACCACACTCGAGTAATCAGAACTAGTATACTTCAAAGTATTTTAACGAAAGCAACAAATTAGTTTATTTTCGTCTTATTTTAGAAGTGTTTGCGTTACCGAAGCCAGCCAAATAGGTACCCGCGATTCGTCAACGGCTCGAACGTCGGTTGGCATTCGCACATTCTCACAAATATTGATAACATTCTCAAAAATATTGATAATGCGCATTTTGGAAGACCTACTGATTCTAGGTTGGTTACTCGTTTTGGGCCCATCTCCCCTACATAAACGTGAATGAAAACAGAAGAAAATGTGTGTTTTACCACAGACCTCAAACGCATTGGAGTGATTTGACTGAAAAGATAAATGATGGCACAATAAAGTCAAGGAAATATACAGTCAAAAAATCGTAATGAAGAATTGTGAAACTGTAGTTTTATTTTTTTTTATCTTTATTTACGTACGGAAATTTCCGGTACAAGTCCCTAAATCACGTTTTATCAATCCTGTAAAAAGATAGGCTTGTCTATTTAATAATCTAAATTTCCGTCACCGCTCGTTTTTTATCGGTGCATCACGATTTTTGTTCAACCAGCTTGTGTTACGATTTTTCGCATATTCAGATAAAGACCACCGTCTGCAGCGGTTAATAATGATTTTGGATTTTGCCTCATCGGAATCAACGTTTCCTTACACGGTGACAAATCATATTGCGATAAAATCTGTATCAGACCCAATTTTGTTTGCAGGAGTCCCAAACGTTGGCCTGGATAAGTAAACACACAGAAACGAATTACGCACCAAATCCTAAACATCTTTCTATTTTTTACTTATTTAATGAAAATATATTTAAAAATGCATTTTTTTTTTTGGAAAATATTGATTTAGCCTTG
This sequence comes from Netelia inedita, assembly GCA_964017225.1. NCBI lineage: Eukaryota > Metazoa > Arthropoda > Insecta > Hymenoptera > Ichneumonidae > Netelia > Netelia inedita. Next base: position 12,068,425 of record OZ024923.1, read on the forward strand.
CAAATAAAAATTAAGAGAAATTTTTTCAAATTACCAATGCAAACGTGGGGTCCATCTCCGAAGGGCATATAGACGAAGGCTTTTCGTGCCTTCTTATTTTCCTCGCTGAATCTCTCAGGATCGAACTTGTCGGGATTTGGAAAATATTGCGGATCAAAGTGTAATCCAAGCATAGGAATGTAGATAGGTGTACCTTTCTCAATAACGAGATCAGAATCTGGTACTTTATAATCAGCAATCGCTACACGGTCTAAAAATGGTAAAGCTGGGTATTTTCGCAAAGTCTCAGAAACCACCATGTCCAAATAGGGAAGAGTCATGACCTGTCGGAAAATATAATAATTAAAAATCGCCTTCTGTTTCTATTATCGAACGAACAAGTAGATAATGTGATCTTTATATTTTTGTCAGCTATTGATTTGATATTACCATTTCGGATCCCGTATTATCGAACACTGATAGATGACGTAATGATTACCAATGTGGGTTTCTGGATATTTCGTAACATGCTACAGAAAAAAACAACCATTGCGTATCGCTCACCATGTCATATGTTATCTTCCCACCAGCCTTCACAATTCCATCCTTGATTTCGTCGCGTAATTTTGCTTGTATTTGGGGTGCGAGTGCAAGCTCGTACATGGCGAAGCTCAAAGTTGTGGAGGAAGTCTCAAAGCCACCAGTAAAAAAAATTGCTGCTTGGGCAACTAAGTTATCGCCATCGAATTCTGCAATGTCATAAATTGCAATAAGAATATTATTACATTCTGTAATGTAAGTGATACTCTCAATCAAATCAAATTCGTTGGGCATGCGTGTCAATTCATCAATTATAAATTAACAATTGGGATTTATAATCTTATAATTTACAATGGCTCATCAATTTCGTCATAATTATTGCATCGACAAAAACATTAATCTTTTTACGCAATATAAAGAGAACAAAACTCGTTACAATGAATATTGACACACGTTGCACATTGCTGATACTTTACCGAAAATATTTTTGTCCGGACTATCAGCTTGACTGTTCTTGAGTTCGATAAGTAGGTCGATGAAATCATTTCGATTAATTCCCGAACGTTCTCGCTCCATTATCGTGTCCCAAAAAACACTTCTCAAAAAATTCGTACTTTTTTGCGTGAAAAACTTGAAACCCATCGGCTGTACGATTTGTGGTGCGAAAAACAACGAGGTCAACTCTATGCTTCGTCGAAAATTGAATGTGAATATTTCACGGCCGCACTTTCGAAATTCGGCATCCGGGTTGTTTAAAGAATTGACCTTGAGTCCATAGGCCGTTGTACCGATTAGGTCGGTTGTATACTGTGCGCACAGTTCTTTGATCTCGACGGCACGTCCTCCATCTTTGATTAAAGACAAAAACAAAAATTGTCCAAATCGGACAATAATTTGATATTTAGAAAAATCAGTATATTTGTTGCACGGCTTCTAAAAAATCACGAGTCCTTTCGAAAACTATTTTTTTATATGAAACTGACACTTTTCAAATCAAAATATTGTGCTTAGAACATCAAATATCATTTTTATGACGACAGTTTACTTTTTCAGATAAACATTAGATTTTTCGATGGAAGTAATTATTGTACACGAATTAAGCAGACAAAATTCTTTTCACATTGTTTCACGAAATTATAAATTGTCGATTATTTTTTACTAAACATCGTAAAATTCGAATTACCTTTCAAATCGAGAGATTTGAGATAAGTGTCGAGATCCACGCCAACCTCGAGCATCAACTGAAACATTTTTTTCAGTTTTCCCGACGTGAAAATCGGCGTTAATTTTGCTCGAAGCACCTTCCAAGCCGGATTTTTGACGATGAAAAGATTAGCGTTGCCGAGAATATCGTCGGGACTTGCCGCTGCGTATCTGTCCGAGAAATAATTGAAATCTCGAACAAGTACGTTTTTGACGAGTTCGGGATCGCGCACTAGCAAGAACGGTTTGTCGAAAATGTAGAAGCCAACGTAGCGCGTATTCGGCATTCGATCGTATATATCCTTGACAAAGTCACCGGGCGATCTTTTCATAAATAGACAATCGCCGAAATTTCCGATGAAAGGAGTTGGTGTGATTTCCTCGACACCCCGTTTCTTCCAGTAGAGAAATTTTCTCGTCATGTACATGTAAGCAGTGATGATACCAACGATGAGGAGGATCATGCCATCCAAGCCCCAATAACCGGTCAATAACGCCATATTTTATCCGATAGTTAGGCTACGATTTTATGTTTATTTTCCCAACTAAATATATTTAAAACACTATTTAATCCTGAGTGATCCGCATGGAAGCTGTTGATGATACCTCGGTATGCAACGCGACGTAACTCGGACCTCTAGCGCGATGGTCGTACCTTTATAACATTGCAACCTCCACTTTCCTTCATTTACCCCACTCCCCGTTTCTAATGATCAGCTGCGTAGTAGATTTTTCAAAAGTGACGGTATAAGTTGAATAAAGGGTTAGAATAATTTTTTTTTCATTCGGTTACTCCATTTTTGGAATCATGTGAGATGGGGGAGTCTTTGAAGCATTTAAAGATCTCTGCGTTATCATTTTTTATTATATATATTACATAAGCGTCCATTTCGAAGTTATAAGGTCCAAATTTGTGCCATTATTCTGCAGAAGGGTTAACGAATGCTGAAAAATAAATGCAAACATGCCATTCTCCGGAAATATTACGTGAGTTTGGATCTAATGGTCTCACAATCAAATATGCTTGTAACTTCAGTGTTAATTTACAAATGTCGAGGAGTTTTACGCACATTTTTTTCGATTTTTATTGGCACCCGTCCTGTTGGAGGGGGAGGGGGAGCTTACTCAAGTTTAGCCATTTTTCTCAAAATAGTTGCTTGTCTCATTTTCTCTCGCAAATTAAAATAATTAATAGCATGAATAAGAAATATGCGCTAGGTATATAAAATATACCTAGCTTGGGAATAAAAGTATTATTTATCAGATACATATTCAGGAAAGTTGTAAACACAATTTCAAAAAAATAAAAAAAAGTATCCTGAACCAAACCCTATATTTCTGATCGAAATAGGTACATATATTTTTAAAAATAAATCAAGTGTTCTTATCAAGTGCTTCACCTACTTGATAGGATTTGTAGATTAATAAATAACGAATAACATCGATGAAAAATATGTTTATATAACATGCTTATGCTTTGGATAAAAACATTACGCATCAGGTACAAATTCAAGAAAGCTGGGTACAAAATAAAAACGGAAAAAAATAGATTTCGCCAAGAGCCGCAGATTTTAGATCATAATCAAGATATTCATCGGATTCATCGCAGTATTTTATACAGTGGTGTAAGAAGATTTCGATAAAAAAATAAATAAATTTCACTACGTTTATTAACGTTTTTAATGAACTTTGTAAAAACTAAATTTCAGCAGGACAATTAGCAAAGTTGAACTACCCACAAATGCGAGTCCAATTTTCTATATAAATACGCTCCACCACGATAAAAAATGTTTAGATGTAAAATAAATTTTATTTTTGTTTACATTTAAACATTTTAATTTATTTGATCAATTGATTATTCGATGAATTTTAAGATTACATAAAACTAGAATTTTTCAAGGAATTATCCAAAAATGTAATATCGGTCAAGCTTATCTTCCGGGCTCTGATCTCTTGAACCACTGTAACGATGAGTTGACGGTTTTTGATTGAAATCAATGAGATAACAGAGATCGCAGCCACGATTCTAAGCTACGGTCATTTGCAAGATTTCACCTTCGTCATTGCGACGTTACTGATTTTTTTCCAAACAAGATAAGTCAACTCCAAGCGGTTAAGTTCATTTCGTATGAAATTCAAAGAGTCACGCAATTAATTGAAGATTGACGTTCGTGATGAGAAGTTGTTTCACACATCCGGCGCAATCGCAGCAGCTTAACAACACTGTCTACAAGATGATTCGAAAGTAATACTTAGGATTGCGAAGACACTCATTAGTTCTCGGGGAAATTACATTTTTGAATCTAATATGTTAATGACGTAAGTCGATCCTAGTTGTCGAGAAGTTGCAAGTACTAGATGCATTGCTCGGTTAGTCGATAACTAATATTCTTTATCTCCCCTTATCTCTGTGAATTTGAAAAGCTACGGATGACAGGTAAAAAATTCGAGATACGAGTAGTACATTTTATGGTTCGAGAACAAAAATTACCTCGTATTTACACCATCAGCTACACAGGGTGACCTTAAATGTAAGGATAAAATGAATCAGGGTAATAGAGAAGGTCCATTCCAAATATGTTAACCCTATCAATATGGTCTGATTGTCGACAGTTTAAAAATTATGATAGGCTTTCTATTTAGACGAAAAATTAGCTGATTGTGCATGAGTAAATAAAATGTACCAAAAATAATTTGCTAATCGTTTTCAGTAGTTTATCGATGATAATAGTCCTGATAATAATAATCTTCCTGATAATAGTACTTTCGCAAAGTTAGTAAGCATAAAGCGAGTAAGTGATAAAAAAACCGATTTACTACAAACTTTTCAGTTTGTGAACAAAATTATTTTAATTTTAAACGATCCTCGCAGGGAAAACGTACTGTGTAAAAATGTGAAAAAATGTATTGTTTGTACATAAATAAGCACGCATTTTATTGAAAGACAGTGTCAATTCGGGTTCGATTCCTGCCAGCATCAATTAAATTTTGTTACGTGCTTTTGTGTACTCTCGGTGGTTCGAAACCGACCTAAAAAAATTGCAGGTCCACAGGAAAAACAGGCACCTTGAGTGGTGACCAAAAAGCTGTTACGAGGTGTGTCCCGAGTTTCATTCCCGATACCGTAGTCTCGCAAATGAAGGCGAATAGCGTAGGATTATCTTTAGGGAAACATTACCATCATATACAGAAAAAAAATCATAACTTTTCTATTATTAAAAATGTCTCAACGATTTACACCTTTTCAAAATTTTCAGAAAAAGAGAAGATTATTGTGATATATGTTTACCTTTCCAGAGTAGATAGGTACATGTTTTTCCCTAAGAAACATGTAAAAATCAGTCATTTTTTTCACGACCTAAAAAGTGTATATTAAATCCTTTTTCATATGGGGCATGCTTTCTAGTTTTATGAATGTACTACAGGAAAGGCAAATACCTCAAAAGACTACTGAGAAAAAATTGTAAATTTGTTATAACTTTTGAAACGTTGAAAATCAGACAGATATTCATAGAGTGAAAATCTTTAAAAATGATCCTCTCCAGCTTGTTTCGTATGATCCTTACTTTTACAGACACCCTGTATAAACAAATTGAACTCTGATTATTTTTCACATCGTTTTATCTGTCATAATGAGATACTCATCGCATGTATATAAACATTTATGTAAGAATTAATTTGTACGATTAAAAAAAATCTATTTTTATGTAGAAATCGCAAAACGTTTCATGTAGACAGAAAAAAGTCGCTGCCAATGTATCCATATCCAGGCCTACGAATGTGAATCCGTGTTTTTATTTTATTACTGGGCACATTGCTGATTTTTGCCTGGCGAGTGTCAGTGATTGCGTAATACCCGAATGATAAATTCAAGAAGACTACAAAATTATGTATACAGATTTTTTTTGCCTTAATTGCATTTATCGAATGACTTAATAATAATAAAAAGATCCATACAAATATCTTTCATGGATCTCACATATCCCTAACGGAAAGCGCATAAGATTATAAGATATAATTACTCGTATAGAACTCTCAAATAATGAATGCATTCTTTATTCGTTTTTTGTTAAGAAACGCTTGGCGCTTGAAAAGTTGGATGTTACGACATAAAAGGTCGCACGCGCTTCGAATGCAAGTCAGTATGTAAATTCGTTGACACGAATATGAAAAACATGTTAACGATACCGAGTCCGCCATCGACGATTGTTTTTTTGTTTACGAGAATTAACATTCCGCATGTGTATGTGTCTGTGTGTGTGTACTGTTTCGATTTATCGATGGAATTAATCCGAGAAAATGCCTCTTAATAACAATGGCGTTATACAGACACTTGGACCCAAAATGTGGTACTGAAACCCTACAAACCACATTAGCATTACCCAAATGTACCACGTGTAGATCGCACAGTCCCACTTTGGAGCGCAGTTTTACCCGATTGTGGTATTTAAGGGCTCAAAAACTTGTTCCATTGCTGATTAGTCTTTGCTCATTAGTCAATGATAAGGCAGGCGTTTCGATTTTCCTTCTACATTGTGAATCGAAATGGGTTTGGGGTATTATTTCGACCAAAAGCGACAACGCAGCAACACTCGTGAAAATTACCGATTGTCGATAAGGTATCCGTCGTGGAATAAACCATACGAGTCATCGAGCTTAGGCAACAATTCTTCAATCGATGTTACCAAAACATCTGATGGTATATCGATCGTCTTCGTAATAAAAAGTCACTTTACCGATATTGGCTGATCGTCAGAAGAAGATAAATTAACTCGCAGTCAATCAATGAATAAATACAATGTCGATTTTGATGTTTGTATGGAGAAAAAATAATTTAAATAAATTAGGTAAATGGTTAGTGAGTTAAAGCGATAAGAGGAATTAATCACGTGACTCCGTTGATGAAAAATCGGTTGATATTTTCAAATGAAACAGTTGATATTTTGCATGGAAACAAATTAGATTCTATAAAGTTAGTTCTACAGAATAAGCTATTTCATTCTTATCCGAAATATCAACAAACTCCAAAGATTACATTATCATTGATTACCATGAGCTTCAACTTTCCCATTCGTATCTATTCATCTTTTAACTTAACGAATATGTTACTACACCGTTCCCTTTTCTCACAGATAATCAATTTATAGGGCTATAAAAAAATTTCATACCCTGAGTAATGGATCGATGAATATTACAACGATAATTAGTATTTTCTATTAAATCGGCTATCAAGTATATTTTATTTCATTCAAATTAATCCAAATACAATAGAATAAAGATCGAGAAAACATTCGCGATCCGTCATTCTCTATACCACTATGCCAGAATTTTTAAAAAATAAATAAAATCGTTATATTCCGTGTAGACGCGGATTGAATATTGGCCCCCAGTAGGTGCTGCTTTCACGCGTCTGGCGGCGATTCCATTAACTATAATACCCGCTACTATCGGTAGCGCGGTGTTCCGTTGATGACACCGTCCATTTAATAAATGGTCACCAAATACGGTAAATATTTTTTCTGTTCTCGAGAATATTAGATATTTTCTGTTCTGCCTCGTATATAGGTCGGTGGAAACTCTATTGTTACAATTTAATTTCAACGTTAGCAATTCTTCAACGCAAAATCGCTTCTCTTTCGTATAATTCATCCAAACTTGAGATTCGACCGAAAAATTCATCGGACTCGGCGATAGCGAAGACAGACAAGATTCATAGAGGATAAATATTACCAAGGACTTTCGATAATTCGAATAATAAGCATAAATCGACGAGAATTCCTAGAGTTTCGAAATTCAAAAATGATTATATCTTCGTCCATCGAGAGAGCGCGGAGCCTTCCGTCACGATGCGCTTGCGCGGGAACGAGAGGTCATAAATCCTGCCGAGAAGAGATGATTGGCTCCCTCTCTCGTCTCGCGGAGATACGTAATTATCTCCAAAGTAGAACGAAAAAAATGAGCGATATATATATACATATAAATATATATATACATTCGTACGACCGTTCTTCATTTTTGTTCCGCTCTTTTCGCGGAAGCGAATCGAAGCAAAGATGTTCTCGCGAGAATCGCCAGAGGGTGGGGGCGTAGAATGGAAAAATTGCTTATGTGTTGCGACGAATTCCGCGCAATTCCGGTTGTACCGAAGCAAAAGAATTTAGAGCGATCGCTTCCACCCGTGAGAAGAACAAAAATCCGCAATTGGCAATACTCGTTCGGTTTTGTAGAAAAGCTCGAGTCACTAAAGAAATCGTCAATAAGCGGTGGGGCGGCCAATTACTGTACCCGTGTTGTGGAAAATAGGAGGGAGGGGTGTGGCTATAGCTGGTCACGCTCGTAGTCATAAAGCAGCCTTAATAAAATGCGTTCGTTTCTAATATTCCTTTACCATTTCAACACGCTTCACGGACATAAAACTTTGCTAGATTGAATTTTCTAGCAGGCACGACGTCTGTACTAAAGCCGACGGAGAGAGAACGCGAGAGAGATAGAAAAGTGTGGAAAAGGAACGAAGATTGTGAGTTCATACCGTGTTCTCACCGTCGACCGCAGCTTTTGTACCGACTGGCTCCTTTTATTTTCGAACGGCCCGCGCTTTCGCAATAATAATACGCACCTTCGCGCGAGTACGACCCTCCGTGCCCATTTATTTTACATCGATGTTCTATGGTCCAGGCGTATGTATAATATCGTTAAAGTTATGGGCGCATTTTATATTTAAGTTTCAAGGGGGTGGATAGGCGAGTAACGACCCTCGTATGGAAATATGCAAAAAGTTTTTTTTTTGCTGCTTGAGCGTACACCTTTTCATAGATTGCTGGGTCGTAGGGTTACTGTTGTAAGAAGAGTTGCGTCATTAAAGGTTTATCGGACGTACATTTTTATTGAAAAGTGAAAATCGATACTGATCGTAGGTCAACCAAAGTGAAATGAAAATTTGGATAAATTGTAGATAATAAAAAGAAACGAAAATAAGGTATCGACAAAAAGATGCGAAGAATTGTAACTACATAACCCAAGAATTTATTTCTTATATAAACTTGAATCGTACATTGACTTTTCTTAATACCAATCATTTTTTTCCATAAATTTGCCTAATTTTTTATACGTACTAACGATGCAAAATTTTGAATTTTACCGCTAAAATGTAAAAAAAAACATTAATATTGTTTCATACCGCTATTAAATTGTAAATTTTCAAGCACCTACAATCATTTTTATAATCTGTGTTATGGAAGCCACGCGATATATAAATCACCTGTATAAAAAAGACGGATGATTTTTAATTTTTAAGATCATTATCGAGCAACTGTCTATGAAAGTGATTATGTAATGACGTTAAAATTGTATCAATGTAATACGTAAGATACGTAGTTTTGGGTATTATGGCTTAATTGGCCAATATGGCCTACCTATTGCTATTTCTCCGACTCTAATCAACATTAGGTTAAACATACCTACCACGTTTGTGCAACCCTACCCCTCACCACCCCAGTCAATCTGTACGCCGCGGCGAGATCGCGCGTTTCCTTTGCAGGCAGCGATCCAAAATTTCTTATTTCGATATTATTTTTTGGTAACTTTAAACCATTACAATTCCTCGAATTATAAGACTTCTGGCATTAAAACAAAAACATATCGTTTTATGAAAATTGAATTTTTACATCATAAACATTTTTCCGCGGCTAAAAAAATTTGTTCATATTTACCAATAAGTGCATATACGTGTGTACTTCGAAAATCATAAATATCTGTATGACGAGGGAGCGAGGAAAGTTCGTCTCGAGACGTCGAAATAGTTTCAATCTCGCGCGTGAGAACGGTAAACCGGGGGCTGTTTAGTAACCTGGTGAGACCGAAGTCGCGTAGAAAATTGGTACGGTCGCGGGAGGGCCCTTGAATAGCGAGAGATACATAGTGCCTGAGTATGCTCACTCGCGCACAACAGATCTCTTCCCTCAGTTTTACAGTTTCGTTTTACGACTACTCACGGGTGTCGTGCGTTCTACTTTGCGTTTACGTCCTATACGTGTCTCAGGAGCGCTTTCCAGTCCCTCGCTGTACATATACGTGTATCGTGTATATATGTATGTATGTATATGTATATATGCTTGTAGAGTATAGCCCGATCTCGCGAAGGAAGAGAGGATCTTCGTCGTCGCGTCTCGGGGTGTCAGTGAAATCGAAAAATTCACCCTTCGCCCTCTGTACTATACAACCCTCTCGTACCGTCATTCCCATGTTTCAACGCTACCACCTTGAGCTCGCATTTCCTCTGCTCAAACATTCTCCAACATTAAACTCCCCGCAGTTTCGAGATATATCGTTTTTTGTCAGTTCTCCATGGTACGAAGCTTTTGACCGTCTTACACTGCTATCTAGATGATTTTTTGATTCGATCAAATCTTCAATATCAAAATGATTCGTTACGATTGAGTCAATTTAAAAATTTTGTATTTGTTCCAGAAAATTAATTGAATAAATTTGGAAAATACAATTCATTCAATACAATGAATCGAATAAATTTCACATATCATTTATTCAATCGTGTTTAATGGACGATTCAACGAATCTTGTTTGTAGCTTTTTTCGTAATTCAAAAAAGCTTCCGCCCAAAAATATTTATGAAAATAAATTACTGCGAAAAGAATTTGTATTTCTCCGAGTAATCGTAAAGATCGTGATAAGCAAATGGAACGATGAAATCATATTCGCTTAAATTTCACCGGAAGTTCGATGACATTAACTTCGATTAAAATTTCTGTTTCTTTTCCAGACCGACAGTCTTAAGTTCCATCGAAAAAATATACAAGTCGGAGTTTGGAATCGCAGGATTGCAGCAATCAATGTGTCCTTCGAATTGAGAGAGTCCTTCCCGACTTCAAAATTGTCAACAGATGCCATCGACTGTCTTCGAGTAAATCACCATCTTCAGCAACACCCCGAAGACAAAGGAAATGAACGAGAGAATTAAGATTAAAAAAATATATGATGAAAAGAAAAAAAAACTCGTAGCGTCCGGCGCGAAAGGTATCGTTGGTTGCCGAACGATGGAGAGTCGCGCGAGCGCGCGGTGCAGGAGGATTTCGCGAAAATAATAATTATCGCTCCAAAGGTCAGTCGACCGAGAGAGGAGAACAGCGCCAGCGTCGTAGTTTAAGCCGCGATCGCAGAGGCGCGTCACTATAAGCGTTTGACCGATCCGCTTTCCAGGAACAAGGACGTAAATCATAATTTTATTACGGATAATTTTACGAGGAGTCCGCGCGCGGAGAGGCAAAAGGGCGGCTTTCATCTCGATGTGCCTCGTGCGCACGGCGCTCTCCTGGTTGATGGCGCGCGGCTATCTTACACTTGTAATCGGGGCCTTTCTCTCTCTCCTGGTCTCTCTCTCTCTTTCCCTCCCTCTCCGTCTGTCTCTGTGCTTTAGGACTGCAACGTGTATATATATATACGTATACCGTCAGAGCAGAAGGATCTGGAGCAAAAGAGAGGAAATCCTTGCTCCTGGGTATCTGGCTCACTGCGCGCTATAGAAGTCGCAAGGGACTCGCTTGAGCGTGGTCGTTAGCGCATTAGTAAAACGAGGTGAGGTCGGCAAACATCGAAGTGGATGATACGCTGAGGAGAAATGTGGCGAAACAGAGATATAGAGAGAGGGATGAAGGGCGGTTATAATGATGGTAGGAGAGTTGTTACTGGGGTACATGTATGCATTATGGATGTCCGTTCGAGTCCACATTTCCGGTCGGTTTAAACATATCAGAATAGCTTCGAGAGAAAATCAAATCGAATGGAGTATCGAGGAGTGAAGCGAGGCTGTAATAGAACCTACCCAACCTACGGGTGAGCCTAGTATTGATAAATCTACGTTGGAGACTTCGGATAAAAATGAACGTAGCTAACAAAAGATAGTTAGCCTGGTGAAAAAATCGAACAAATATCACTGTAATTACAAGTGGAATCAGATATACCTACTTGAAGCCAAAATAACACGAATTGATAAGATTATTTTTCAAATAAAAAAAATTATTCCCCTACTCTCAAATCCTTCACGGAAATCTAGGAATTAATCAATATCATGGAACAAAAAAATGTCTACAAGTTTTTGCCGGAACAAAATTTATATTTTACGAATTTTGTCTGCGTAGATTTAGTAAACGTTCTGTGATTGGGGAAGTATACACGATTTGGATAATTTGACGAGGCACGTGTGGAATCGCGGACGACTAGCGACCGATTCACAATAGCCCCGTAGTCTTAGATATTGTGACACACAGACACACATACACACGTACACATTCACATACATACATCGGTATGGTGTCGAGTAACGGAGAAACGAAAATCCCAATATTTTTCGAGGTCATCGCTTTAGCTTCTTGCCTCTTTCGCAATGCGTTTTTTACGAGACCGATCGGTAGACTTTGAAGCTCTGGCTTCGACGCACCACCTCCGAGTCAATTAAGTTTCATTACTCGAAGTTCGTAGAATAATCGTTATCGAGAAAAACGCTCAGGGTACTAAAGACCCATTCGAGGTCGCTGTTGTCGTTTCCGTTGTCGTTCTCTCGTCAATTTTGAATCCATATACGACGTGTTGAACCGGAGGAAACGAACGACAGTCAGGCATTCGCTACTCACGAAGCAAAAATGGAGAGGTCTGTCAAATATTGTTATCCCTATCCATAGCAGAAAAATGAAATTGTTTCCTGTGGACCACAAAAGAAAAAAATGGAAAATGTTGTGTGATTTGTGTGTCCTCGCGCCAATAGATTCCAGTTCTCTATGTCATTCGACAGTTTCACTATAGTTTTCCTCTGGACCACAAATCAAGCATGGGAAAAAGTTGACAGCAGATGAGAAATTGTCGTTCCTACAGTCGACATCGAATTCAAACGTGCCTAAAGTCAAATTACACACATCATACACTTAACACATATCACGACAGATATTCGACCGTCCACTCACTCGTAATGTTTCATATGTATCCTACATTGCTACCCCTATATTCCCTCTGGATGCTACTGATATTGAAGGCCCTGCGGAGGCTGCAAGTACCGTTAAACTTGTTGACCTTCGTATACAAATTGACTGTTGAGGGACCCAAGAAACTGATACGAAAATGGAAGGTCCTCCACGCGTGGTAATCGTTCGATTGGTAATATTTCGCGAGTCTGATGAGTTTTCCAGATAAAATTGGAAACATTTATCTCAAAATGACAATATTATATATAAACATATGTTAAGTGTGCGTATATTGCGAATGCATCCCCTTGAGGTATTTTCCACATCTTGCTTCATCTTCGCTTTCGACTAAATGGATCTCCATGTTACAGACGATTTTTCATCCCCTCCTGGGATGCTGCAGCCTCTATCGGCATTTGCCGGCGCCTACTGGTGACCACATACGTACACAACCGATCGCCTCTGGAACCCACACATCCACACACATCCACACATCCTGGAACCCCTAAAATGTCGAACAATGTGTACAATTTGCATTTTGTACGCATTAATACCCGGCTGTGATCTGATACGAATCCTGACTTCATTCAGACTATCAAAATCAATTGATTTCATTTGAATTCAAAAAAGTGTTATCAAAGACGATGTTCTAATGGAATGAATTTAGTTCGATTTATTTAAATTCAATCGATTAGTTTTTAACGAAATGGACTTTTAATTAATCGCAATATAACAAAATTGATTTCATTCAGGATCAAACGTGCAATGTACTCGTGCAGAGTAAAATTTGAGTCCATTTTTCCTCATACATTTTATAGTAAATTTCGGAAGTGATTCGAACATTTCGAGTGCGTTCTACCCCCTGCGCGTTTCGCATATCGCAGGGATTTTCCACCCGGTAGTGACTGAATTCATTTTGCGGATCGGATTCATTTTACCCTGGCCCGACTAGCCTCGCGACGAGAAGTTTGACCCCGCCGAGATAGAAGCACACGACACTCCATATACACCAGTCGTCGTCTCCTCGCGACGGATGAGAGATGAACCTTTTACTTTTTATGACGATTTGTCTTCGAGATGTCTCCCGCGGATCCCTCGTGAATCCTTGAACTTACACGCTATGTAATATCGTTGCAATCATGACCTTGCCTCTTTCGCAAGATATATGACGACGTGGGATAACAGATTGTGTTATATGCTTTCTGTCGCTATAGGCACGGCGAGAGAGGTTGAATTATCATGAAACAATATTTATTCGTCCGAATAATTCAATTAAAGATTTTGTTCCCGATCTACAAAAACCGATGTTTTCTCAATTTATTTTATTTGCCCGATGTTAGTTCGACATACGCGAGATTTATTTACATTCTCATTCGCGACAAATTTGATGTTAATCATTTTTTTTACTTTAATTCATATGTTAATCAGAAAAATTGGGCATTTCAGACGGATTTCGAGTTATGCGAATTAAAAAAGCTCTTCAGGGTTATAAATGTCATAAAATATTGGAAACAATTTTAATCAAAGTCTATAATAAAATTGATTAGTCGATGTACTTCCGAATCATCGATTCGTTCCATCGTAATTTTTACATGATAACATTCGGACACTTTATTGGTCCATACGATGAGGTATTCTTAAATTAAATTATATTCAAATTATAAATTATATACTTTTATTTAATCTCCGTCGTATACGAAAGGATTGTAACTCGTTCGTAAAACGATTGCAGTCCGATTGGCTCATAGGTGAGTAGACACTAGGCGCTAACCGTGAGAAGAACAGCTTCTTATTATGTTTTCAGCCTGCGAGATTCGAGTTAATAAATTCGTAGTCGAAAGGCGAATAGTAGGAGGAAAAAAGAAACGAATGAAACGCGGGTGGCGAGAGGAAAGATAAAGGGGCGGAATTAAGCAGCGATAATTCTTCGAATGTCTCTCGGCATTTAAAAAAGTCACTAAAACTTAGTAACGTCTATACGTACGTACAATACTATTTCACGAGGATATGCGTGCTCTCACGTTGCAGCGGCTTTACTTTGTCGTATCCTCTGGCTTGGAATTATGTTAATTTAATTTATGCGCCGTTTTTACACACGGTCTCCTTTACGAATGAGAAGACTTGTTTCGATGTGTATTAACACCCTCACGATACAATACTTATAATCTGTGTTTTTTTCTATTCATGCATAAATGAACGTATAAATCCATAAAAATGAAACCAAAAACGTGACGGCCGAATGCAAATCCCTTGTTATATAACACAGGGATCTGATCGATACTCTCTTTGAAAATATACCGATTGTCGATCCATCGACACAGTAAAATATATTTTAACAGTTGAGGATCACAAAACTTCGTATGAAATATTTTATAATTATTTATACAATATGTGTATCGATAAATCTTGGATTTATTTAATTTGAATGACGTTTGTTCGATCAATATAAAATTTGATGCTACGACAAAATAATAATTGTATTTATATCAACGATATATTATATTATTATTATATAATTATATATATTTATAGTATAGGATCTATACATATATATCTGTATCATGTATTTATGGTATATATAATACATACATACATATAAATTGGGTTCGAGACCCCAGGCTCTCTAAATGTCAAATTAATTAGCCATTTTTCGCGATGCCGGCTGTTACGATCGCACTATAGCAATATCAGCTTAACATATATATATAGATGCGCAAGCTGGACCACCCAAAGATTCTTCGGGTGTGTTCGACCGTTCATTCGGCAGTCGAGCGAACGAACGGATGGTTGAGATAAAGATCGTAAGGAGAGACACAGTTATCGAGGTAGACAAAGAGCGATAGATTGGAAGATCTGGCATGTGTGTGTGTGTGTGAGAGAGAGAGAGAGAAATAAAGTGAGACAAAGGGATGGGAAGGAGCCGAAGATTTTCCTTGAAAAAGGGGGAAAAGGGATGAGACACGAGTTGGAGGATTCGAACAGAGCGGGGGTGAATTTAACGAGAGGGTCTGTATATATCTTTCTCAGCATCGAGCTATTTTCTTCTCCCTTCTCTTCTTCGTCTTAGTATGCCGTGTGTGTTTTATATAGGTGCTCGTATTGTTTACAGGAGTATATGGAAATACTGGAAAATATCGGTATGTTTGTATTTTTAGGTAAATGAGATATTTTATGAAAAATAATGAAGAAATTATCGTTGCAATTCTTTTTCAGTTTTTGTCAACGTTTGGGTAATCTGGTTTTAGTACAAAAAAATCTATCGATCAAAATGTTCACAATTTTCCTTTCATATTTCGGCAAGGGTAACAAAAAATATAAACTTCGAGTGGTCACAATTTGGCTTCCGTATTTCGATTCAATTTTCGTGTATAAATAATGTTTTGTTCATGTCGATAAACGTAAATGTATTCATTACGGTTGAAGGTCATCGAAGGTCGGCGAACCAGGCAGAAAATGGGATGTATGAGAACAGAACTCTATTTATTTAGCGTTTGAGGGTTTATGTTTTGTTTTGTTTGGGAAGATACTGGATTTATCTAAAAAAAAATTTTTTTTTATAAATATTCAATTGTGACGAATCATCATGTAGGGTT
This sequence comes from Netelia inedita, assembly GCA_964017225.1. NCBI lineage: Eukaryota > Metazoa > Arthropoda > Insecta > Hymenoptera > Ichneumonidae > Netelia > Netelia inedita. The sequence continues at coordinate 12,084,707 of OZ024923.1, forward strand.
TGTTTACGCAAAATATTGATGGGAACTATCACGAGCGTTTAAATTGTACGAAAAAAACGAATATATATATTTATTTATAAAAAAAAATCACCAACCATGGCACGATTTCAAAAACTATTTAATTACTCAATCATTTTTAATTATATTTTCTTCTTTTTTCAAATAAATAATATAATTAATTTGTCAATTGTTATGCATTACATTATTAATTATTGGATAATATTATATTAAACGATTAAATAAATAATCGTGGATAATTAATTTCATAATTACGCAATCTATTCGCACAATTTCATTGTATGACATTTTTTTCGAACGCGAAATTTTGAGGAAAATAGATTGTTTTCAATATGTCGTCAAGGTTTAGTTTTTTCGCTAATCGATATCGACATTTCCATAAAATATACGTATTTTACCTTCCACGACCTTTGAAAATATGCCACGAGGTCAATATGCAAACCAGTTAAAAAAATAGCTGACGGCATAATACATATATATATATATATATATATACGAGTACATAAAGATTCTCACCGCAGCAAAATAGGTACGGAACGTGAGTGCGCGGAAAAGCCGGGAAACTTGCGGGGTTGCTGCCCCGGCGAAAGTCGTATAAAGCTAGAGGTTAAGGGAAGAGTAGAGAAAAGCGAGCGAAGATTCACCTGTCTCTGTCTTGCTCCCGCGGTGAAAGCGAGTGCCCTCGAACCTGGCAGTCGTGGCACAACCCTCTCGGAAAGGGAAAACGCCCGGGCATCCTTGCTCTTTCGACTGGAGAGAGTGAGAGCGGAGGAGAAAAGAAAGAAGCTCGAAGAAAACTCGAGCCAGGGGTAGAAAGTGGGAGGGGGTAAGACGCGAGAGTAAAAGTAAGACGGGACGAGGGAGAGCAAGGCGAACGTCTTAAAGCGGATGTATAGGATTAAGATAATAGTCTCGGGTGGGAGGGAGGGATGGGGGCAGGGGGGTGGCGCGAAGGAGCTCCAGTACTATGATAGTGAGAGCTGGAGCGAGAGGGTTGCGGGGTGCGAGGGGAGCCGAGGCGTAGCAAAAACGAGCGATATGATGTGGGTCAAAGTCTCGGGGACTGGGGCGCCGTACTGGCTCTCTTCCCGGCTGATCTCAGCCCTCGAAAACGATATATATATAGGTATATATATTTGTATGTATGACTGTATCAGTCTTTTGCTAACAGTGGTACAATTTTTGCGCACCTTAATTTTCTTATCGATACGCTTGTAATTTACTTTCGTAGCGAGCACTTGTAATTCTGGTGACGTAATTCAAACGAACATTGCCATCTTGGCGATATCGATATCATTGAGTCAATAACAGGAATTTTTGGTTCTTCTTTTGGGGATAAAATTATTTTGCTGGATGAAGGCAATTAATTGAAGAACATTAGAACGAATCGAAGCTTAATTTCAATTTTCAAGATGATCGTTAATTTTAATTGCGACGCAGATTCCAACTTTATTGGGATCAAAGAGTGCGGTTTAAACGGAAATTTTGATTTTTACCTCCACTGAAAATTTAACATTAGTTCAAAGCTGGGTTCAAATTCGTTGATCGATTTTAAAACTTAGATTCGAATTTGAAATTAAGTAGATACGAGCGAGTGAATATAAAAACCCACGAAAATATAAACTGAAATCTCGACGTACAAAAGTTGATAAAAGATTAGGATCGTAATTGAACAATATGTTCGTTGTATTAACGTTATATATTTTATTATTACACGAACTGTTTTACACCATCGAAGATTTGGACCAATCGAACGTTTAGTTTCTCGAGCTAATCGATAATTTGTGAGGCCAATACAATAATCTCGCGAACAAGCAGGATTAACCAAGATGAGTTCGTGCGTTTTGTTTCCAGTTTACTAAATTCTCGAAAAAATGCTATTTTAGCAACACTCATTTTCTCAAAATCTTCACTCTAAGATTTTAAGAATTAGCAACGTTTCTACGCTCGGGAGAGCAGAGACTGTCATTCTCCTTCTTCATAATTATTTCTGGGCGGTGGTAAAATACAAAATATCAAGACTTTTGGGAAAAATTAATTTGTTCGAATACAAATTTCTGTCCTTGCTCTCGTTGCTCGGATAAAATAAAAGTGTGTAGGTTTCTTCAAAATATCTGAGTTTTTCTTACTAATAATTATTCAATTTTATTCATAATCTTTTGAACCATTCTATTATACCATTTTGTTACCACTCTATTATAAAAAAAATCAAATCAGTTGCAAGAAAACAATATTTTTCCACCCCTTTGGGAGCGAGAAGAGTGTTTGGGGGTGTTACGGGTCGGATTCGTTTGATTATTGCATTATCTCTCGATTAAGCTGTCGAAAAATCACTCTTGATCGTCCCATACCTCCCATCATACTAATGTAATAATGACCTTGTGATTCTTCGACATACATTTCTCCTGCACGAAAAAAGAAAATATCAATCCCCCTGTAAGCCAAACCCCCAATAACTTTGTACGATGAGACTTCTTGCGTCAGGTCGGAAGACGAGAGGTGACGGGAAGGAAGTAAGAAAGAAGAGAAGAAAAAAAAGGCTGGTAGAGAGGAGCCGCGTGTGTTGGCAAAAATGCCACAGCAGGTCCCACTGTTATATTCTTCGCCATGAACGGAGAGATGACCGATGGCGCGTGGGGTAGGTTCTTGACTCTCCTTCATTTTTCTTTCTCCCTACTCTCGAGGAGTCAGGGAATCTCACCTCTCACGCCCTAATACGATAACGCTATAAAAGACCATGGAGGAAAAAAAAACGTCGTGACCGGCATCACAGGAACAAGAGAGGACTTATCTTTTCGCCTCTATCTCTCTCTCTCTCTCTCTCTCTCTCTCTCTCTCTTCCCCTGCCTTGTTCATCTTAATCGCTCGACTTTCAGCGGAAGAAAAAAACGACGAGCCAAACGTTGAACGAACCTCGTGTCACGTGTCCAGCGCGTTCCTTTCGTAAAAAATTTAACTTTTAAACTCACTTTACAATATGAAAGTGAAAGTCGAAAGGGCCCTGGTCAATTCAGCCAAGATGGCGCCGGTCGCCCTTCACGAAATTCGAACGTGACGTATATATACATGTATATGTACATCTTCGTGAATATATATGTACCATATACCGTATATACATGGCTATATAATGTATATACTAAATTTTGGCGTGTACCACGAACCCCTCGTCGACGACTCCCAGTATGCTCTCATGAAGACCTGAATTTTCGAATATTCCGCTAACGCTGTCAATGAAACGAATGCCAGGCCTGTATCATGACCTTGACCCGTTTGGAAACAATGACTGAAATCTGTAGTTGGAAATAATCGATTGTCATATCGAGACTGACGTTTTATTTACATTCTTCATGGTGGACACCGAGGGGATGTGAATTTAAATGTTAAAATTGAGAGTCACTGTCCAGTATATCTAAGAGCTACATGGTGGAGAGGATGAGGAAGAGATGGCGTCGTATATATATGTACGGCGTCTACGTTGGTAGAGGAAAGAGCCCGCGAGCGAGAGTGAACGTGCGTATATAGCTCTATGGGGGTGGCTCTTTCACCCACAGGAATATATGTATGTACGGCGAAGTGAAGAGCGAGACGGAGAACGAGGAGAAAGGACAGAATGCTGGACTCTGGCTATTCCCCCATGACTCGAGAGATCTCTCTTCTTATACCAGGAGGGATAGGGGCAATGCGGGTCAGCTGATAATGACAGTCAGGATTTTTTTTTCTCGTGGAAAAAATGTCTGATTCTCGGGTTTATTTTTTGATCTCCTCGTCAGCGTCGAAAGAAAATGATCTAAGACAATGGAAGTAATAAGAAATTTATTGTTTTACTTTAAATTGGATCAAATGGAAATTTGTCAAATTTGAGAAAAAGTCGTAAATAAGCAGAAGTACCAAATTGAAGTTTTTTGTTATCGGGTGCAGGCTATTATTTCTTTTGTTCCAAATAATATTTGGATCTTGTTACGAAAAATCTGCAGAATTTTTGCATCGAAGAGTTCAGCTCTGTACAGATTTTTTTCTGCTCTGGATAAAATCGATCGCTATACATAAGTCATTAATGGAAGTTGAAAACTAAGTATATCGCAAATATTGTGTACCACGTTGCCATCTTTTTATGACCAAATCATGAATAATTTGATCGAATCGTTAATTTGTATGCAAAATTAAAATTTGGATCAAGATAGGCCTTTCTAAAAATGTGCGTTCATAATTTGTCCTAATCTAAGGCGTTTTTCGGAATACGAACTTTAAATCGATCTTTAAATTCGAAAAATCTTTCATAACGCAATATATAATTACGATATATCATGATAATTGTTTACTTCCCGAAAATTCATGCATCCCTTATCGGAAAGATCGACTCTTTTTCCTGTAAAACAATATTCACTTCTGTAAATTCGGAGTACCGTCTATTTATCGCACAGGTTTGAAAATCGGGTACGTTGAATATTTCTTCATCGTACAAATAATCTGATTTCTTGTTCGTTTTTCATCTTTTTATAGGGTTATTGAAGAAAAAAAATAGTTGTTTTTTGTCGTAACGGAGAAATTTAAAACAAAGTGACCCCCGTTGCCTGGCATTATCCCCAGCATCACTACACTCACTCCTTTTCCCATCGTACGAGGGTCTGCGATGCTGGCTCGGTGTTCTCCCCTCGGTCAGGCAAGAATACCCCTCCGCGCACTTCTCCATCCCCTCAGATCTCCATCGAGGTAGGAGAGCTTTTGCGATCGCGTAGGGGTTGTTCCTGGACGACGCGCGAAGGAGGAAGAGGAGAAGAAGGAGAGAGGCGCGCTCCGTGTGCCGGCGAAGGAGACGAAGGAGGTGCGGCGTCCTCGTGTATGCTTGGTGGAGGGTTCTCTCTCCGCGAGCTTTCTAGATCAATACTCGTATCTCCGCCTCGGCCGGACCAGGCCGGACATTGCGTTCCGAAGCTCACCTTCTAGCTCTTTCCCTCTCTCGCTCAAACCCACGGGCGATCCTTTTCTTCCATTTCTCCTTTCTCTCTCCCTCCCTTTCTCTCTTTTTGTCTTGCTCTCTCTCTTTCTCTCTCCCTCTCGCTCTCTTCGCTTCTTCTCTTCGATCAAGCCACGCGGAGAGTAACCCTCGCATGTTGCCCGGCGAAAGTACGTCTCGTCCACCCTCTATACACCCCCTCGAAGTCCACACGATTTACATACCGTCGGGCGAAGGGTTCGCGAAGAAAAAAAACGCTTTTAATTATCTCCCACTCTAGGACGAGAGATGCTGTAAGTCATCGAAAGTTCACCAACTGTATTGTCGAAACATATATCACGAAACTCGTCCGGATGAAATGAAATTGGTTGAATTCCTTATATTTTTAAGGTTCACGAATTTATTGAGGAAACAATTCTGACTTTTATGAAATAATGATTAATTCCGATAAATTCGACCAATTTTTTGTCCCATGCTATCATTAAATATTCTAAAATTGATTACGAGTATAAAATAAATAAAGATGAGAAAAAGATCAGAATTTCATTCGTTCCTCGAAATTTCAAGATACTTGAAAAAAATCGAATTCAACGCCAAATATTTTTCCAAGACGTCGCTCGATTCGTCCCAAATGCCGGAGAACACGTACGTTTATTTCATGCGAGCAAGGTAATTCCGCTCTCGTGTAAACGTCGTCGGAACAATTCAATTCTCCGTCGTACGGCAACGACCGTAGCGAATTTAGCCATTTTTTTTTCTCTTCTTTTCTTTTTTTTTTGGGCGAGTCTCGTGTATACTGACGATATACTCATAACATACAGTATATCAAGTATACATATAGGATAAGCTCCAGGTGGTTGGTACGTACTCCGCTGTCTCTTGTGTACGGTTTATAAACGCGCACTTCCACCATTACCATTACCACGATAAAAGCATCTCTGGGTCCATTACCGTAATTAGGGAGAGCGAAAGGAGAAGAGGGACGAAAAGCATGGCTTGCCGCAGTCGAGTAGTACGAAGTCTACGAGAGCATGCGAGCTCGAATGTTCATCAACTTACGGTATAATGTATAACATATAGTGCTGTATTATACGTACATACGCACCTACGTATTAACTAATATATAGTCCGCTCTAGAGGAATATTCGTCTGATTATATTTTATAAAGCTTTTGTTCGCTGTCGCTCTAATTATTAAGACATTGAGATGGAAGATTTCAGATAAAATGGTTAAATAATGTTTAAGACCCGCGGTTTATGTTTCTGAACTGCTCGTTCTCGTCCTAGTTTCAACCGTTAGATATAAAACCATTAGATATAAAATAATTGAATTAAATCCTGCCGCAGTATTTATATACGATATTTTACGTAAGATATTTGATTAATTCTGTCGAAATCATTCGCTAATGACACAAGTTTAAAAACTGATAATAATTATTGTCTCTCTATTGGCTAAGCGATCGTTATCAAATTTCCGGGGAGAATATATTTTTTATATTTTATTTATATTCCGGGCAAGGAATCGATGAGCACTTTAGTTATATTTAAAATATGCAATATTTAATTAAGGGGATAAATTTATATTTCACTAATATATTACGAGTGAGTCGAGTCAATTATATGATGGGTGTGAGTTACAATACCAGAATTAACGATGCATGTAATATCCTTAGACCTATTCCAAGTCCATTTTACTTTTTCTTGAGATTTTTTATTTAATTTAACGAGAAGTCTGATCTCAGTGTATGTCACTTAAGCCGAAAGTCGCAATTTAAATATATATATAACGTTTTTTATCTGCTTCATGAACATGCGACATTGTCACTCGATATTTCTATAAAAAGAATGTTGTCATTATCTGCCATGTGGTTGATTTATTTCAGAACTTAATTTCTTATCAAACATGATATTTTTTAAATTATACCAAATAAAGTCTGTTTAAAGATTAATTGAAAGAAATATATCTGTTTTGTTGTTTCTCCTAATACTATTAAGCTCATTGGATTAGAAAAATCGATTTCACGAAAAGTGTTTTCATCTCAATTGATAAAAGCCCATTGGATTTTACAATTATTAAACAAAGAATTATGAAGACGATGCGTATATTTTTTGCGATTGAAAATCTAAATATTGAGAACCACTGGTTCACCGGTCAATTTCCCCTTAGTTTCGCTGCTTCCCTTCGCGAAAGCGAGGGTGAAAAGGAGAGCGAACGAGCTCGCGCGGAAAGGCTGCGAGGGTTACGCGGAGGTGGATAAAGATACACACAGCCGTGAAGAAGGAAAGGATGCTGGAAGAGGGTGGAGAGATGGACGCTTTGGCGAATAACCGTACTTCTCTCCTGTACGGCTATATACATGCGTCCAGAAGAGCTTCGTATCCTTTCTGGGTTATGTAAGCTTCGTTCTCCTATGCCTAAATATACTTACGTGTATTTTTAATAAGGGATTTTTACAATTTTGTATATAAGCCGGGAAATAAACTTATAAACTAGAGATTAGCTCATAGAAATTAAAGTCGAGCTTATATATTTATAAAATAAAATAATGACAAATAATTGCGAAATACTAAAAATTATAATGTTTTTTTTTTCTTCAATTTTTGATTTTTTTCGAAGCTTCGTTATGTGGAGAAGGGAGGGGATGTATTTTCGAGGAACATCATAAGTACTAGCGCTCTCAGCGAGTTAGTACCGGCAGAATACTCAAATATTTTTTTTTCGTTTTTTGTGTGAACCCACATTCAACATCCCTGCTCCTCCGACTCCCACCTTTCTTCCGAGCCCCATGGGTAATGTCCAACATATTTACGAGATGGACAAGTACGTTTGTCTGTTTTCCCCATTGTTCTGTTTGCTGTTGTTGTTGTTGTTGTGAAAGTGCCTGCAAAACATTTCATTGGATTTATTCCCAGTCATTACGACCGTGAGAGTCCTGTAAAGAAAAACACCAAATTTAAAAGTAAGAAAAACTTATATTTTATTATAAAGGCGCAAAGTAGTCTTAACATAAGTAGGAAAAATACAAATTTTTAAAAAGCACATACTCCCTGGCATTTTTAAGAAGAATGTCTGCATCGACGTATATTTTCGAAGCGTCCCTTTTGCCCACGTATAGTAAGAATAGAGCATAGGGCGTCCCCATGGGCACCGAATTAGAATCGCAAAAAGAAGGGTAACAGGGTAGAAAAAAATTGTCCAAGTGGAAATGTAAAATCTCGATAATCATAAAAATACGATATGCATTTAAAAAACTGAGAATAAAAATTAATCAATGACAAAAATAAGTTGCACGGCAAATAAAAAAAACTGATGAAAAAAATCCGATCTTTTTATTGAATATGATATTTCAACTTTTTGGAAAATTTTAAATAATTTTCTAAGGTGAAGTCATAAAGGTTAATAAAATTTATTGAGGGGTTGATTGTACATTTTGTTGTAATCCTAATAAAGACTGTGACTTACTGAGAAGAGTTCCTGCTCGTTTACAAAATTTATGAACAAGTCATAGATCGATACTCGTTTTTTTATTCTTCGGCCTCGTATTTTGGGGAAAAAAAGACGACTGTTACGAAAGAAAAGTTTCTTAAAGAGGATGCGTTGGAACGTTTTCAGCAAGAGGTAAACGAGATCCTCGTCGTTTTTGTTTCAACCCTAATAGGGTCGCGTCAACGTTAACTCTATCCTTGTTCGTTCTTGTCGATGGACCTATCTTTTTTCTGTATCTCTTTATTTTTCTGTTTCTCCGAGTTTTCGGTCTAGTCTCGTCGTCGTTCGGAAATTCCAAAGGGCGAGATCGCGTCAATCACGCCAGCGGGGTGTGTTTCACTTTCTCTTTTCTAACGTCTTTTACCATCTTGTCTTTATTTTTTGGTTTTTATTTCTTGGTAAGAAAATGGAGCCGAAACAAATCGATGGAAACGTCTCTGCACCCGTATCTAAAATATCTCCAACTAGAAATGTGTGTGTGTTTTTTTAACACTGAAATAATCGCAGATCGAGCAAAGAAACTCGACGAGGGACGAAAAAAAATATCTTTTTAGATCTTTTCGCACGATTTATGTTCAACCCTCTTTTGCTCTCATAATCACGAAAGATACAGGAAATTATACCCACTATATAGGCATACACGTATGTGATGCCTAAGCGAGAAAGCTTTTCCAGGGAGAGCGAGAGGTATAACGAGCGTCAAAATTACGAGCACGCGAAACGCGGGCAAAGTTATGACGGGTGTGTGCATCGCTTCTCTGGCGTTTGCCCTCGCTTATATATATATATATATATATATATATATATATATATATTTGCATGTCTCGCGCGAACAAGATAATTGTATGCTCTAGAGTCCCGTAAAATCCAACCCCCGTACGCCTCCTCCCCGTCCCTCGCTGCACCTGTCAGAGTCACGGAGCCAATTTATCCTAATCTCGAAAAGTTTTAATATTTTTATACGTGAAATGCACAGATCAAGAGTTATAAGCGGCACGATAGGTTACGTGACAGAAAGTAGGTACTGAAAATTTGAAAATTATACTGCGCTTATTATGTGAAAAAATCAATTTGGACAGAATTAACACGGGGTGTAAAATTGAAGAAAAACGTCAATTATTAGAGCATTATTTCATTGGGATAAAAACTCGAATTTATTTTAATTGGAGTTTTATGTCTAGATTTCTGTCATGGAGTATACAACAGGGCATATAAAGGGACGACCGAAAATTGCATTTTTAGACAACCCTTTGTTCAAGTTTTTAGAAGAACGAAAATGCAAATACACGATGTAAGATACTTCTCATTACGCTAAAAATGAAGACCGATTGATAAAAATGGAGTCAAAGATTTGTTGTCTTTGTCTTTTTCTACAGTTTAAGACCGTCTTGAATGAAAAACTAGCTGATCACCGTGAGTCACATCGAGTTTTCGTAAAAAATTCTATAGAAATGAAAACAAGGAACATTTTCACACCTCTTCTCAACAGTACTACCTACACGATGCCAGCTAAAAAGAAAAAAGTAGACATTGTTCCGTGTAACTTCATAACAGTGTCTGTAAAAATTTTCAATTTATAAAAATATGAAAAAAGACGCCTCCTAAATCGTCGAGGGTGCGGTGAGTTCGAAATTGGAAAATTTATCATCCGCGAATCTCGGTGAGGGCAAGAATTTTTCTAACCTCGAGCCCGACGGGCATCCGGTTGAGCACCACTGTTCACTTTCTCTCGACACGGAGGAGAGAACCCAGAACCCTTTGGCATCTCGTCCCCTTTTGGCGTATACACCCACCCGAGCCATCTCACTCTCGCTCTCGATTCGCTCTCACTCTTGTAAACCCTCACCCGGCCCTCCCTGCCCATCGCCCTCTGTTCCCTCGAGTCGTTCTCTCTCCTTCTCTCCCTCTACTCGCTTTCTCCCGTTTGTCGTTCACGGAGTCTCGTACCTACTGCTCCTCTTCCTTGCCACATCTTTCACCCTGACGGCCGCGTAGAGCGGGCTAGCGCACCCCCTTGTCCTTCCTCGCTCGCCCTTTCCACACCACCCTCGAACTCCCTCGCGAAGAGCCATATAGCTCGAGCAAAGAGTGAGAGTGCTCTGGACCTTGGTCCAGCGTTGCTGCATCGACCCTCTCACCCCCTTCTTTCGCCGTGACTCCTCGAGCACAAGCCCCTCGCGTACACAGCCTTATAAAGCATGTGTAGCAACCCCCTAACTCCCCGACCACCACCTCCTCCTTCTTCTTCTTCTCCTCCGCAAGCCCCCTCCCACTCCCCCTTCCACCCCTGCCGCACCAACCCCCACGTCACCGCACCCTAATCCCCCATCTCGAAAATACATCTACCTCCCGGAGAGCCCCCTTCCCTCTCTCACACGTCGTATCGATTGGCCAGCGGCTCGTCAGGGAGCGCCACCATTTGACCGGACCACGCACCGGAAGTCGACCATCTTCGACGAGATGGTAGAGGATTCGAGGTTCGAATTCTCCTTTGTTTCTTTTTTTCGGGGTGACAAGCTTCCGAACAGTCCTCTTAATTATCCGTTGTTTTATTTTTTACCATATATACGTATTTATCTTGAGCGTTCGGGAATCTTTTTTAGTACATCCCCTAATGGATAACGATCTCCAGAATTTTTGTTTTGTTATTCGTATTGCTCGTTCGTCGGAGATGATACGTAGTTTTTCATATTTGTATATGAATCTAACGATGTAAATTGGTTTTGCGATAAGTACGTTGGTAGTAGGTCCGTTAGTGTAATTGTGCAAAAACCATCCCCTCTCGGTTCTGCGTGAGTAACACAGCCGATTGTAGATACCATCTCTTTTTCTCTCGTACAATTTTACTTTATCCTATTATTAAGGATGGAAATTGATAATAAGAACGGATGAAGATATTTCTTAAAATGAAGCCAAATCCGCCATTTTTCGATCTTACAAAGTCGATGGGCCCATTCTCGCCAGCTTCGATCTTATTTTCGACTTGAAGAACCTTTCGAGTTTTTACTCTTGACAAATAGTAGACAAAATTTGAAAAATCTAGAACGACATATTGTGCAAAAATATAAAATACGATAAAAGCATCGTCATTAGAAAATAATTAAAAAACAACAATTAATGGCAAGAATAAAAATAAAAAATGGTCCCAAAATACACTAATCCCTAATTGCATTATCGAAGAAAAATATCGAACAAATCATAAAAATTAATTTCATAAAAATTCATTCTCTTCTTTATTTTGTTCCTATCCCATTCAAATACGCCAAAAGAAATATAGATCTTCCGGAACCAACGATCATGGAATGTAGCACGATATTTTAAGGGAATACACGATTTCCAGTCTCGTGGGACACGGGCGGCGAGGAAATTCCCAGTTATGAAAGTTATGAAAAAAAAAAAACGAGAGAGAAATCTTAAAGGATGGTACAAAACATTTCAGATCATGCGACGGAGAAACTTTTGGGAAAGACTTTTTTGTGCGCTCTTGAGCTCGTAGCGGGGGTGGTGGGAGTTTGGTATTTCGGACGTCTCTTCGAGTAAGTGGACGTACGCGAGACGAAAAAAAAGAATCGCATGTAATTTCCGAGTAAAAATTGGCGCCTCGTCGTTGGCGCTACGAGAACGCGATGTGAAATTGCGAGAATCCGGCCATACAGTGGCATTTCGCGGGGCGTTTTGAGCGAGGCCGCACACGATTCCGTATACCACACAGTCGTTTTCGGCACTGTTAGTGCGGAGACGGTTAAACACTGTGGTGAGAGAGGCGTCCCGAGGCCGATTAAAGGGCGCTCTCTCCACGCTGAACACGGGCCTCGCATGACTCGGTCCAATTCACCCCAATCGGCGGAAATACCGCCCGCGCTCGCGCAATCGTCTCCATCGAAACTCACACGCGCTCGTATATCCTTTGCCGTACATACTTCGTGTACGGATACGCGATCGCATACTTAACAATTTTACGGGATTGTTCAATTCGCGGTTAGTGAGTCGGCCCGTTTGTTCGAGTGAATTAGTAAATTGAGTCAAAGATAGGTTGATACGCCAAGGACGTAAATTTTCACATTTGCGATGATTAATTATTCTTTTATTTTGTTAATAATCGGATGCAAAATGATTTATCACTCATGGATGGTGTATTTTCGTAAGACTGACGAAATTATTTGTAAAAATATTTATTTGCGATGGTAACTTGATCTTCTTTTCTGTAGCTATATATTGAATAATTAAAGTTAATTAAGTTAGAACCGAAATATCTTTTTCAAGAGTCGATTGGGTGTGAGAAACATTAGAATTTTTCAAGCTACTCATTTAAGATTGCTAATTATACATATAAATGTTGAATTCTCCAATTAATTTTTTTATAAATGTTATTTCAAAATTAAATTGTAAAGATAAGCTAATCGTTCTCATGATTAACGAAAAGCTCGGAAGTGCGATGATCGTGAAATTGAATACTGAAATGAAAATTGAATGCAATAAAATTTATTTTTTGTTCTTAGTGGGTCACCGAACTTTCTAATGAGTATTTTTATTTGTAACATCGAAGAAAATTGAAATTTCTTGAACCATAAAATTCGATAACATTGTATATCCTTCAAGGAGATTCGAATATTAACGTTTCTTTTTTTCCAGCGTGGCGTTACGTAACTTAACCCGAAATGTAAAGATGAAAAATAACTATCGATGAATTCATTGATTTTTTAACAATAAAATCTTAATGAACACGATACTTTGTATTTTATTATACGAGAATGAACGAAAAGAAGGGACAGAGCACATTTAAATTACGAATTCGATACACCCATGGCAAGACAGCCGATATATTATTTTATGGAAACCCTTGCTAAAAAATTCCAAAAATCAGTCTAAAAATTCCATAATTAGTAATATTATAGTTTACCAATATTAATTTCGTAATCAAAGAGACTCGAAAGTCTTCTATTAATATCACGTTAATAAAGCGACTAGACAGGCTCGTAAATAAAAATAAAATAAAATTCCATTCGCATATGCCGCCCTTCCCACAAATAATCACCGATCATTCCGTCCTATACCCCATCGATCGCAACTATGTGTATCTTTTTTTTATTGCCAGATTCGCTTTAACTTTTATTACAAAGTAACCACTTGTAACGTTCATGGTTCATCAATAATCGAAAAAGGGGCGTAGATATCGAAGAGACACGTTGAATGAAGCAAAGTCGCGAAGTATGTAACGCGTGCGCAGAGGTCGTTTATTCAGTACGATCGGTATCTCCGCCGAACGATTTGTGCCGCCAGTAAAAAAGCAATTAGTGCCCGACATATTTAATCGCGTCATAAAATCCCTGCGTTGACTCTCGTTTCGTCTTTATTTCTCCGTTTTTCCCACCATATTTCGTTCTCACTCTTTCTCTCATTCTGTCGTTCACACTCTCGGTCATCGTTTATACGCAGTATATTCTTTCTCACTCGCGCTGCCGAGTGCCAGATCGTATTTTATCGAGCCTTCTCTCGCTCTCCTAACGGGATCCCAATTTAACAGGCGATAAAGTTTGACCCGTCGGAAAGAGTGAGATAACTATGGACAGAGAGAGAAATTGAGTGAGAGACAGAGACAGAGAGAGGGAGAGAGAGAGAGAGAGAGAGAGAGAGAGAGAACGAAAGGGAAAAAAGAGCACGTGGAAAGGGCGTACGGGGGTTGTTCGTCCAGGGATAGAAGCAGAGGGCGATATTCTAGACCAGGGGGGAAAGAAAAAGGAAAGATAGAACCATCAGGATTTCGGGTATTAGCAGCCCATTGACGGGAAACAAAAACGTTATGACGAATTAGGGGCCACCCTCGTCCCTCGCCGGAGGAAAAAAGCCTGCGACTGAACCTACCCCAACCATAAATATGTTTAAGGGTCGTTAACCTTACCCCGAAAGGCCAACCTTTCGGAGCATTGAATCGTATCCGTCTCGGTTCTTAGCCCACTTCTGCTCGCTCGCATTCCAATGGGTTTATGTATTCTATTGTTTCAATCGTTTATATCTATTTCCGGCCTACTCGCATACATTCGAGAGTGTATCGAGTGGAGAATCACGATTCGAACATCGGAAACCTCGAAAAGACGAATGGAGAAAATCAAGGGGTCGCGTAAAGATTGAACAGATTTTATTCGGATTGAAAGAAGCTGCAAGAGTCTTAACGAAATTATGAAAGTGTAAAAATTGTTTAAGGAAGCTTCAAGAAATTCGAAAAACTCGGTAAACTGTAAATATTGCTTTACAAATTCGAAAAATCTGAAAGTATTTGAATATATTTGTATTAATTTGGAGGATTCTAAAAACATGTAAAATAATCTCAACCAGTCTGAAAAAATCGAAGAAATTCTTAAAAGATACAGAAAATTATTAAAAAGTTTCCAAGCCTTCGATAGGATTGAAGAAAAATCTGTTCGTTTGAAAAAGTTTAGTATGATAAAATTTAGTATGAAGAAATATGAACGAAGTTCAACGAACCTGACAAGATTTCAAGGAATTTGAAATAATCTAAAAGTATCTGAAAGAATATGAAAAACCCTAGAAAAATTTGAAGGTATCTATCCAATTTTTACAGATTTTGAAAAAATCTGCTAAGCCCGAAAGATCCAAAAACGATAAAAATATCTGGAAGATAATAAAACGTGCGAGCGAAAATGATTAAAAAATATTGTTCGCGTACGAAATCTGTTGTAAAGTAATGGTTGTTTTAAGAGGTTCACCTACATCAAGTAAAAACTTGATGTTGATGCAGATATCGAGGCTGCCCTTGAGACAAGACCCTGGAAATTTTTTCAAGATTTTCTTATCCCAACCGCTCCGATAGGATCGAGCCCTTTGGATTTGAATCGGGTATAAGTCTCGCCGAGTTTCGGGCATTTCGCGACTAGGGTAGTGGGATTATCCAGCTCTCGTATCACCATAAAGATATACCTCTCTTCTTTCGCTTCTGGACGTCCGAGCTCTGCCACGATTTTTCGACAACAATGTTTCGTACAATTCTTCAACACCTCTGCCTTCTCGTGAAGAAGATCAGATACAAGCGCGTTACGAGCGAGGGAAGAATTTAGATCGGACGAGGGTCATCCTGTAATTTTTATCCAGCTTACGTAAAATAAAGCTGTACAATAATTTAAAGATAAATTATAATACGTATTCGCTGAATTAATTAAAATAACCACTCGAAAAGTAATTTGATATAGGATCTTCAGATATTATTTATTCGTGACGATATTACTTTTTTATGCTAATTTGAGTTTATTTTGTGTATCGAAGTATTGAAAAACTGCCTTGTCTGGGATAGATAATATACTTGAGGCTATATGGACTTACATTAAAAAATGCATTTGAATTACAAGTTCATCAAATTTGTATTATTATTTATTATAATAGAAAACAACGGTGGTAAACAAAATTGAAGATTTTGCGTTACAATCATATTCTCGTTCTCAAATTTTTGATTCCTCAAATTTCGAATTACTTTCATGTACAGAAAGCTTGACGAGTTTGGGTCAAAATTTTGAGCAATCAATGGGCAACTTAGTTTTTGGTTTACTAAGCTTTCATCGTTATCAAGAAAAGCTCGTCTTTATAGCCGAACGTTCGAAATCAACTACAACTTCCACCAATTTGGTTCAGCACTTTTTTAATTCAATAAACGGTGTCTTAACCACCCTGGGAAGATCCGTAATGTATCACAGAGGAAATATAGTGAGAGATGGCTTTGAGGGAAGAAAATGATCGGTATGTCTCTCACGAAGTTGGCGAAGCGTTGGAGGGTGCGAGTCTCTTGATCCTCGGGAGCTCTTTGTGCCAGTTAGCCTCTTCTTCACCCTTTCCATTTCTCTCTTCTGCCAAGATCAAAGCACTGTGGCTAGACATTGATGTCGCTAGACTCTCGTTCATCGTTCTCTGCGTCGTCAACGTCGGTTGCTTCGTCCACCCATTTTGCTCACAAATGTCACATTAATGTGGGATACACCTATTGAAGAAAGAGCTTGAGGAATTGACCCCCGACGAAAAGCCAGTTTACGAACAATTGACACAGTGAGACGAGATTCACTTGGATCGACAAAGTATAGTTAATTTTAGTTCAGAATTTGTTGTCTCAAACCGATGTCTATCGACAGCTCCAAAATTCAATCAAAGTGAATGACCACTTTTTTCAATACCACTTTTCATCTTCTCTAGAATTAGAACTAGAATAAACAATGTAAAAGTCAACGACAGGATACCATTAAAAATATTTTCCGAAATTCCAAATGGGAGCATAAAAAAATCAAACCAGTTCGAGTATAGTGAAATCTTGAATACATACCTATATAGCGATCATAAGTGCTTGGGATTGGAGTAAGTGAAAAAGAGTATCACTCCTCTTCGTACCGTCGGCATTGCTCGTGATCTCACGAACGTTATCTTTAGTCGTTGGGGAACAAATCACATCTCTTCCACTGCGAAGTTTCCCAGCTACGGGGTCTGAGAGTCATTTCGCGTGCTCAACTGGATCTCGGTAAAAAAACGATTCGACGCGACGGCCGGGTAACGACAGAACGTTTACCCGACGAATAAATGAAAAAGGGAGAAGTGCTTGAGGTCTAAGCTGGGGTAGTCGTTGATGGCCTAAAAACGTGCAGAATTTTCTAACTCGCATTTTTCAAATACAGAGGAGCGAGTGTTTTCCAATCAAATTTTCGATCAATTCGAACGTTGCAATAAACATTACTTCAAAAAATAATTACCAGCCAAATCAGCCGCGCTTAATTCCGGTAAATATTTTCACACATATGACTTTTTTATAATGTGAAAAAAGTGATGAAAATTAAAGAAATTAGTATTTTTTCTATGGTTGCGTGACGACACGACGTCTATCGACGTCAGCCATGACACTTTTGATACAAGGTGTCAAACTAACTGTTTTGTGCGTCAAAGTTGTTGCTATCAGAAAGATTTTCACCCAGATATTCCTCGTTCCACATCCTGCGTGTGCCGATACACGTCACCCCTCCCCCGTTCCCACCTCACCCCATTTCGACCCATCTCGCTCATGTGGAATACATGATCGCGTGTGTCGAACATCGCGAGTCGCGCAGACGCACGCAGAAGGATACATCCCAAGAGCTTCTTCTGCCTGCGTGCGAGTAAAGACCGTCTCGGGTGGAGGTGTACAAGGCGGACAGTCCAACAGGGTTGTGGGTGGTGGTTGACGCAGAACGAAGGGGGATGATGGCTCGAGGGGTTGGTTTCCTAGCGATAACAAGACTTTCTTTCTCTCTCTCTCTCTCTCTCTCTCTCGTTCTTTCTCTCTCCTTTGCCCTCGACATATAACTTCGGTCAACGTGACTTCAATACTGAACGCGACGAGACCAGCCC
Organism: Netelia inedita; assembly: GCA_964017225.1. Classification (NCBI taxonomy): domain Eukaryota; kingdom Metazoa; phylum Arthropoda; class Insecta; order Hymenoptera; family Ichneumonidae; genus Netelia; species Netelia inedita. Next base: position 12,102,537 of record OZ024923.1, read on the forward strand.
GAAAGACGCTTCTTTTGTATCAATACACGAAGGACGAAACGCGCTTTTCAATTGTGAAGAAATAGTTGTACACGCCATGAATCGAGTCGTCTCGTGTGCCGAGAAAATGTGGGGGAATAATGGTCACGAGGTAATGATGATTGATTCGTTTTTTTGGGTAAAGAAAATGGAAGCGAAAGAAATTAGGGTTCTTATAAATTCTACATAATATCGAATTTATGTAATTTGGTGTCCGATAAAAATCTCATTTGAATAATGAGGGAGATATTACAGAAAAAAAGTTTCTTTCATCTTGGTCAATTATCGATAAAGTTGAAATTCCTTAAGCTTGAAATAATCTGAATTGAAGATTTGTGATTTCATTACCGTCAGCTTTATTATTTATTGACTAGTGATATTAATATCTATTTTTTAATGGTTTTTTCACTTCTATATTAATTATTTTATTTATTAATTAATATAATTACTACTTTGAAATATAGTGTACGCATGGTAACGTATATGTTTTTTCTCGGCAATAAAATAAAAAATTTACATTCGTGCGTGAAGCTCTTGAAATATGGAAAATATATGTTTGAAATATTTTTCAAATATTTCCATAACACGAATTTCAAGGCATTTTTCAGCTTGTATATCGAGTATTGCTTGTGTTTGGCAGGAACATAGATTCTCCTCTCGACGATCCGCATTTCCCCGTTTATCACGATGTAACGCGAGAAAGAAAAACAGCACAGAAAATAAGTCATAGAGCGAGAAAAATGCTGAGCTGCGTTTTCTCGTTTAGCTACACCGTGAAATATCTCGTTTCTTTGCTCTACTTTGAAACATCGAGAATCGTGACTACGTGTGCTCAATATAAGTTTTCTTCAACGTTTAGCTGATATCTCTAGAGGATACGTCGACGTTTTACACAGGGTAGATTTCTTGCTTGCTTGGCGATTCGGTAAAGCCTTAAAAATCGTGACAGTGGAACAACAGTGGAGACCGTTATTTTATTTTATTTTTATTTTTTATAAAACCGATATGACGCTCTAGGCGCCTGGGAAGTATGAGACCGAGTGCACAATAAACTCATCGAGAGAATGTTCCTTGCGTGTGTGCCGCACTGTAAATTTGTCTCGTCAGAATCGAAACGAGGGTAGTTACGTGAACACGTGATATATAGATCCCCAATTGCTGTACAACGGGAACAAAGTTCGCTCGTGGAAACGGCAAATTATATTTTTAACAACAATTATTCACAAATTTTCCATTTTTATTTATAGTCATAAAAAGTAATAATAATTATTCTATTAATCATATTGTTCCATTATTCGTAATTGTATTATTTATTTGAACAATGCGACATAATAATATTAATAATAATAAAAATGATAATAATAATTTAATCGATTATAATAAAACAATTCTTGGGTCATTTTTTAAATGTCCTCATCATTCAAGTACCTATGTTTTTTTTTCATGAAGCAATTATATGAATACTTATATGAATAAAATTCAATATTAAGAACCTTATCAGAACGATTTTACGAATATATGTCGTTTATGGTGAAAATTTCGTTGAAGGCGAGTAAAACTTTCGTTCTATCGTATAAATTCTCTCGTCTGTGTCAGTATTGCTTCGGTAATTGTTTTTCAGCGCGTATTCAAACGTCATCACATTATTCACATTTTTCGTCTCATTTTTGTATCTCGTTTTCCCATCATTGCCAGACATCACACACGTCACTTTTATACACGTTTCGCGAGATATAATACACAAGCGCCCGGGAAACGAGGCTTTCGCTCTGTTCCGGAGCCTCTTCGTGCCAGGCGCTGGCTTTCTCTCTCTCTCTCTCTCTCTTGCTCTCTCTCTTTGCACCCGTAGAATCGTCCAAGGGAGAATGAGCGGCCTTTCCCCTTCTTCGACCCGATATAATACACAGCCCGGTGAGAGAGGTTGAGGTGAGTGATGGACGAGAAAGAAGTAATAACTCGGACGCCCAGTTCTCTCGCGAGCAATTATCGCGCGCGAACCGTGGCAATTTCCAACGAGCTTATCTAACACGGTTTATTGCTGCTCTTCATATATATGTTTGTATATCTATATACGTATATCGTTATATTAAGCGAAAATATACAGGTATTCGTTTATTAGTGATTTCATTTATTATAGGGTGAAAGTGGCGAACATGTACCCCCAAAATATTTCTTCGGAAAAATTTATTAATCCAGAAAAAGCGATTCATTTTATTTAGATATGTAAAATATGCACGAGTAAAAAATGAGCCGAGAATAATCTTAAATAATTTACTTCCGGATTTTTTATAGTTTATATATCAATTACTGGCGATAATTATTCAAACATAATGTGGCTCGTTATAAAGTACAAATTTTATTATTGGTGTTAGAAGGCAGAATTTTTATTTTGTTTATTTTATTATTTTATTTATTCGCAATTATTTCGCGTCACAATAAATTCATTTTTTTTCGTGTCAGGAAAAATAAATGTAATTGTAAAAGTATATTTTGAGTGGAAATAGGCCTTTGCAAACTTTTAGAACTGGCAATTGAATTTTTGGCTACGCAAAGCTCGGTAGCTAAAAATTGTTAAGAATGTTCTTTAAGTTTATTTTCGGATAGTACATCCTGTCGGTCTTTTCTGGAATTTTATTTTGGTAGGGTAAGGCGAACCGCCCGAGAGGAGTAATTTAGAACAAATTTTTCAACGAGTGGGAATTGTTCGGGAGGCACTGAGGCAGTTCGGTATGTCAAGGGGAGAAAATTTATAGGATAGTTAAGCCCGGGAAAGGAAGGCCAAGTTACCAAAACTCCAACTAAAGTTACCGACCAACCGGTGAACATGATGTTAGACGATAGCCGCAAGTCCATTTTGAATGAGGATACTTAAAATTATAACGAAATGTGAAAATTGCTTGCCATAAATAAAATTTCACCCTTATGCATGGGAAAAACCGTAATCGATATTATCAATCTAGGGGTGACCTATTACGATAAGTGATGATACCTGATTATTATTTTCAAAAAAATGGGCTTTTCCACTACTGTCGTAAAATAAATTTCATAAATATTATGAAATGACGATGATATAAAAATTAAAAATATTGACAGTGCTTGCAGCGCTTCGAGGCGAGTAACTTAAATCATTTTAAATTCGTATTACAACGTGAAACTCGTTTTACCGATTAAAACTTCAAATTCATTCAGTTTTTATTTTTAATCCACATAATCTTTCAAAAATTGTTCGAAGCGTTATTTTTCCATGAAAGTCATCGCCCGTACTTCTTTTTATCATTGATCACAGTAGGTACAGTTGACACAGATCATAACAGTCGTATTAAAAAAAATGAGTATGATGTGATCAAATATTTTTCTACTGAATGCGCTTTGGATGAAAAATCATTGGCCAATTTGATCGGCCTGTGCCATTCCTCTTCCGCCACGGTCATTATCGGTCTAACACGCTACGTGTTCCTAACTGCACGAAAAGGCAAATATCTATAGTAAGGCGATTCTCGTCAGCCCATCAGCGTTCATCAACCAACACGATCGTGATTCTTTTCAGGCCAACGTTTTTTATTCTATTTTTTTTCCACGTTCCAACAAAACACACAACAGCCTCAGAAATATTTCAATGGACCGTTGCTTGACAAAAATTCAAGTATTCAATCTCTTTTGATATTTTTATACTAAATTTGAATATACGCACGTACCTATATACATGTATATGTCGAGGTAATGATGCATTCGAGTGGCATTTTCACAATTATAGACAGTATAATTATTGTCAATTGACGACTATAATATTATTTGACCAAAGAACTTTTGGATAAATTTATATACAGGGTCTCCTATTTTTATTTATTGGTGAAAACAAGCCCTAGAAAGAAAATAAGTTTTCCGTAAGAGTGTTATAGTTTAAAAGAAGACACACGGCGCTCAAATTCAAGTTTTACTCCATCGTGACGTCGAGGTCACGTAAAGGTCATCATCGATATTTTAAATATGAACCAATCATTTTTCCTTCGTCATATTATAGGCAAGATTAAGACAAATATGACCTAAAAAGCAGTTTTTCTAGCCTTAATTAAAAACGATGGTGTTATAGCAATAATGACGTAGGGTTGGAAACCCTCAAATGCTGCGATAGACATAAACCGTATGCCCTTCCCCCACGTGGTACAATAGGCAAAGCTAATGCATGCGGTAAGTTCTCGGTCGTATATTTTGGGTCCAAGGGTAGATTAACCTTTGATTTTGATTTTTGACGTACTTCAATCGGCGACTTAAAATACGACACCCTGTATAAAGACATATGTTTGAATTAATATTTATTACAAGCACGTAATAATTCGATACTTGACAACCACAGCAAATTACGTTGGCCTCTTGTATTTCCTCTTTGCACATTCTCTTTTCTCGTCGTCTGCACCGTCCCCTCCCCCTTCGACGGTACTCTTGTGCTCCACGGGAGTTAGTAAACGTGCCTTCCCAGTTCCTCTACCCCGTCCCGCAAATTATATGGCTTCGCAGCATCGACGAAGTTTCCGTGCTCGGCATAATTTCGTGACATGCATTTCCGCATGTCCCTAAGCAGCTAGCGGGGAAAGCGCCACATCGTATCGTAGAGGAGAGCGTGTATTAGTATCTCGGCGACAGAAACGCTAATTATTATCATTCCGACATTTGGCCAGAATAAAAAGAAGTTTTGGCAATGCTGCGAACGTTATATTATACCGAGGGAACTTGTTCTTGTCACGTAGTTTTCTCATAAAATATCTCGCAGAGACGGCTCGTTTCGTTCGCAATGGAGCAAGACAAGTTTATCAACATCGATTAAAAGCATTTTAATAGCTGTTAATTTTGTTTCCACTGGATACAAAATACGTATGTACCTATATCCGTTGAAAATTATAAATCTGCTAAAGATTATTGAAAAAAGAATATTATCTTTATTAAATTAATATATATCATCGATCGATTAATTGTTAACTAATGAACTATTGTCTAACAAAGTTTAGGGCTTTAAGATACGGAGAAACTAATTGATAAACAAAGATTTTGAAACGAAAAAACGGATTACACGCAAGTAGAGTTTAATTCTACTCAAGGTAGAGCAACGTAGAATTACGATCGATCTTCAGAAAATCTCGAATTGTAAGAATTTGAGAGGAGACAAAGGTTTTACTAAACAATCGAGGTTTTAGTATAAATTACCTTTTTTACAAAAGCTTCTTCTACGAAAAAGCCGAACATTTCAAATTCCCTTAATTATTTAGAAAACTTTATGCAAGGAAAACATTGGGGACGTGCAATGTGCGAAAGGTTGGTTTTTAGTGTCACCACCATTTGTTTATCAGTCATTATTCGCTTTGACAACGATCCATTAAAGTTTCTCTCGTGAATTGAAAAATTCAATGTGAAGGTAAATAGAAAAATGTTAAATTTGGTAATTCTAACAAAGTTTAGGGCTTTAAGATACGGAGAAACTAATTGATAAACAAAGATTTTGAAACGAAAAAACGGATTACACGCAAGTAGAGTTTAATTCTACTCAAGGTAGAGCAACGTAGAATTACGATCGAACTTCAGAAAATCTCGAATTGTAAGAATTTGAGAGGAGACAAAGATTTTACTAAACAATCGAGGTTTTACTATAAATTACCTTTTTTACAAAAACTTCTTCTACGAAAAAGCCGAACATTTCAAATCCCCTTAATTATTTAGAAAACTTTATGCAAGGAAAACATTGGGGACGTGCAATGTGCGAAAGGTTGGTTTTTAGTGTCACCACCATTTGTTTATCAGTCATTATTCGCTTTGACAATGATCCATTAAAGTTTCTCTCGTGAATTGAAAAATTCAATGTGAAGGTAAATAGAAAAATGTTAAATTCGGTAATTCTTCGGATGAAATAAGGCAAATGGGCAATCACATTTTATTACTCCAAAAGCACACCTGCAGCAATTTAAAATACTCGGTAATCGTCGTATCTCCGTGTTGCGTATAACCCAGCATAATTTAAGACAAAAAAACAGCATACCGGCCGTAAAGGTAATATACGAACAAGCTCATTGTTAGCAGAGCCAGGTATTCGATAATGTCGGTATCGCGAGGGTGGTTGTGAGCCTCGTCGGTGTAGACATGAAATGCGGGGGTGCTCGCTAGCGGCACGCCAGTTCTTCCTCAGACGCGACTCGAGGCGCATAGAATCGCCCTTTTTTTATTTCTTTTGTTTCATTCTCCAAAGAGTGAGGAAATATGATACGAAGCAAGTACGCGACGAAGTGACAGACCCTCATCGCCGAATCAATCGTGACGAGTCACGCTCCTCGAATGAAACAAAACGAGGAAAGAGCCAGAAATTATCAAAAATTAAGAGTAAGAAATATTTGCCATTGAACAAACTAACAACCAGTTTTCGATTACAAATCGGATTGAGACACATATAACTATTCGAAATTTAAGAATTCGACTGTACAAACTACTGTTTTGGATACGATCATTACGAAGTAAAGCAAAATTTAAAAAAATGCAGGTCCTCTGTCCGTGAAGATTTTGGTGAACGTCCGGCTGGCGCCACCGAGCGAAATTAAATAAATTAAAGTTGATTTAAGCGGTGTCCTCTATATAGCTCTCGGGCGAAACATAACAAAGGCCTGTCTTCTTGTATGAAATAAACGAAACGGTGAGAGAGGGCGAAAGATTATGGAGGCACATCGCGGTTGCGTAAGTCACCTTTTTCCACTACGTCACACCCACGAGGTTTCTCAGTTCCTTTTTTTTTTGAGAATAGCGTGACGCGACTTTCGGTAGAGATTTTTGTGTACGGGTGAACCGAAGAAAAAGATAAGAACGTATCAAACGGATCGAACCGCCATATCGTTCGTTGGGAAATCCTGAATACAAAACTGTGTCAATGCGGCTAACTTTACGGCAACAAGCCGAATAGATTTATCAGATTTGTTACGGTACGAGAAAAAGCGAAAGAAACACGTGTTGTGTTGGAGGACCAGACAAAGCGCCAAAAAGCCGCGGGCTGTCTACGAGACTAGCCTTTCGTGTCCGTAGCCATCGATTCGGCTGTCGATTTTTTGATTTCCGAGAATGATTTTTTGGTAAATTTATTCGGGCGTAAATTTATATCGATTTTTGTCTTTTGTGATCAAGCCGTGTCCGTAGGACCTGCATGAAGGGTGCGGAAGAGCTCGAAGAAGTGTTCGGTTATGCCGAAAATTTTCAAAAATGACATTGGCAATGTTTCTCCTTTACGGATCTTTCGTATCGTTCTCATTGGTGACTCGAAAGATTCGAAAAAACTCGGCTAGTGATTTTTTTCCAACGATTGATTGGCAGGATTGCCAATTTATGGCCAATTATCGTACGCCGAGATTCGCAGAATACAGAATCAAATTATAGGTACCGGAACATTTCTACAGCGTTGCGAAGAGAGCGAGAGAGAGTTCTTCGTAACGAATCATCGCGGCTCTTCTCGCGCTGTTCCTCGGCCAACTATATATCTCGTACATAGCCGACGGCGCGTTGATGCTCTCTCTCTCTCTCTCTCTCTGTCGACGATCGAATTTCTGATTTACAAATTTTCGGAGGAACCAAGGAGTCGGCTCTGCTCTTTTCAAAGAATCTTTTTTCTTTCCTTCTCATTTTTTTTGCAGATAATCGTGTTTCGGTCACCGGTTTGTTTCATGGGAAGCCGAAATGTATTTTGTTACTTGTGCCAAGATAGGCAACTTGGCCGATATTGTCCGAGAATTATATACAAAAAGCAATATACAAAGTCGTAAGCTCGAGGTCGAGGTCTCTCTCTAAATCGATTTTATGTGTTTCCTACTTTTGACAATCACCTGTACTCAGTCAGCTATCGTCGTCGCGTTGGAACAGCCACGAGGCGTTCATCGTGGCGCTCGCTTTTCTTTTTTTTTCTGATGGATCGATCCGTCACTCGAAAAGCAACACGCCCGAGGTTTCAGCCTATTGTCACAAAGCCTCGTGCGAGATGTTGTCGTTTGAATGGAAAACACGTTTATGTTTTATCGGAATATTACAAGGTGCGTCCGTAGCGACGTTTGATTAACTCCTGTCAACGACCAATATTTTGTCATTTTTTATCGCAAGACATGTTCCGCTGCTAGGATCTCGAAAATTGTAATTTCTTGGTATTTATTTTTGTAGTGAAGGAAACATTCAATGTAATCCAAAATTTGTGCCTTTTAGAAAATGACAACAAATTAATATTATTCCAAATATTTGGTATCCCCTAAGTCGGTTGAAAATGTGAAGTTTTGAGAAAATTGCAATTAAAGTTTAGCTCTGTTGTCGGAACACCGCGCTAAGTCTTTCACTCAACAGCCACGAAACTTTTGCTGTACATTCTTAAAACAGTGAAATGTTTAAGTTCGTATGCGTAATTTTTAATTACGACTAATTTCCGCGTCACCCGATAGCTATCACCCTGTTGGAGTCGGATATAAAATCACCTCCAATCTGCATGGTGGTCGTCGATGCATTCGGCGTTTGATTCGTACACCGATCGAACCGACCACAACGTCCATTCCACCTTGGCAAAGAGACGTTCGAGAGTCCGAACCAATCATTCGCAGACTCGATCCTGGTACGAATTCGGACATATCACATAAGGGACAAAACGGATAAAGAATAAGAACTCGTTAAGAACTTTACGCTCTCCCATCTCGCCGCTTTGCTTTTATTCTTCTCGTACGGTGTCGAGTTAATGTAAACATATTTATAAACTTAGTGGCTGCCACCCAAATTTATTCTCCCCTTCATCACAAACTGTGATATACCGACTCTTTCCACTCGTATACGGTTGTTTATTTGTGTTCATGATTTCACGGTCGTGAAGGACGCGAAACATCAATGAATCGCTAGAAATCGAAGTGATTTGCCGATTTACGAACCGGATATTTAATCCTCCAGACGAGAACGTGCAATGTTGCGTGATTGGATCGAAGGTCTGTTAATGCAATGGGGATCAGGCGAACCAGATTCCCGAGCTGTCATATTCGATGACGTGCGCGTTATAGTGCACCACGCAATATGCTAATTCAGTAGCGTGAGCTACAGGTAAACAGGTAATCCATACTTCTATGTAATAGATGTATGTAATTTATATACATACCAGCTTGGCATGTGCATTATCACGCATATACTGCCGTACGTCATCGTACTGGCTTGCCTGTCTGGAACAGCGGTTTACGGCCGCTGCAGACGCCTTGCGGCCGATTCTCGGACTAATTGCTGAGTTAAGTACTCTCAACGTCCTTAGTTCTTGGAGTCGCCGTCATCAGCGCGTTCAATTCGTTAGCACTTTGAAATTTCGAACGCACGCGACATTTGAACGACATTTGAAATTCGTTGTCATTAATGGTTTATCCTGCAACTTGGTCATTTTAACGCAAAATTATATTCGATGCGATCCGTCATCGCGAAATTCGCAGCGGTGGGTCCTTTTGATTCGGATCCGTCGTTACTTTATCTCCAAACCGTTCATGTATTTCGGGAGGTCCGGATCAGCGAATCGTGGATGTGTCGGTGGGTTTAGTTTTTATGTGTGTACGAGGGCGCTGGAACGAGGATAGTCGGAGCCTGCGGCAAGTAGCTGACAACCATGTGAGCGAGAACTAATCTATCCCACACCTTGCGGGGCGCCCAACGGGAGAATAACAATTCAAAACAGCACGTTAAGCAACGCTCGAACGATCGTACCCCGCCAGGCTGCCGTCCTGTCGCGCTCTGTGGGATCGGGTTCCCACTTGTTCCGATTGCCTTACACGCATTGCCGCTTCTTCCGCGCTGAAATCTTTCGAATTTTGGCGCCTCTCCCTGTAATACGCACGCATGGTCACTCTTACCCGTAAGGAACTGCCACTTCGTCTCTTTGTTGAGAAACCGGAGCTTGAGTAACGTTTCAACCGAATGAGCCGTTAGCATGCGTTCCTTTGGAAAATCGTCGCTGCGTTACGTAATTTGATTTTTGTCGGATGGTGACTAATCCGAGAAACGTTGCTCAAGTTGTACAATCGGCTGATTAAAATACCGCGACCTTCAGTTACCAGGGTTTGCGGCGGATCTATAGCAAGAAAATGGTGGAAATTCGGGAAACTTGCCAAGTCAACCGATTGAGAACAATCGGGCCATCGCCGATTGGCTGAATTCATGTCCTTGCACGGACGACCTTGATGGGTAATTCCTCGATAAATGTAGCACGTTGACTGTGCCAGAGGGAAACAAGCCTGTGACTACTTGGCTGACACTGTGGCTGGCTACAGGAGGAGACGTCTCCTGGTGGAGGAGGTGCCGGGCCTCTATATTCGGCGCCTCACGCTCGAAGATCCGCGAAGTGCAGCGCGGGAGAAAGATCATACGGATACAAGGTCACCGTCTCCGTCACGTCACATCTGTCATCCACGGAGCGCTCACGATCGCCCAGGGCGAGGATCCTCGAGGTATTTCCATTATATTATATTCGACTTGTGCAATGTTCGTACGCTAAAGTTGACCGAATCATTGTAATTTCTTAAGGACGATTGCGAGTTTGAGCACTTAATGACAAAAGTGTCTATCAATATCGATCAACTTTATCTCGCTCTTGCGGTCAGTGATGTTATCGGTACGTTTAACAATAACTTCGTGGTATGTTTATGTTGACTTCAATCTGCGATAAGTTTAGCTAATTATTAAACCAATGAGTTATAAAACGCGTACAGTTCCAAGGTATAGGTCGCACTAATTCCCTGAATTATTCAAAAAGGATCGATTCTTCAGATTCTTCAGAAAAGTCGATCAATTTAAGTAAATTAAAAATCACAAATCTTTATACGATGTAAATCCGAGCAGTTATTCGGATTAATAGTAGTTGACTGTTGAGTATAAACCATTGATGTTATTTTGCAGTTTAGAGTATTTTTAGCGAGGTGAGCCCGTCGGTGTTCATCCGATCATTATCCAACCGCGATCCTCTATGATTTTTTTTGGTATTTTTTATTTAGTTGTGATATTCATAAAACAAATAAAAAATGTATTATTATAGATTGGGCGCTCACATTACATTTCCTCCTGTTCGGCATTTTTCCTTCCATGAATAAATCATATCATTAGTAGTATAGTCTTCTCGCTCAATCCCATTCCTCCCAATACTCTTTAATTGATTCGGTATCATTTTAAATATTTCGATTAAACTTAATGTTTTTTCATTTATTTTATTCAGACCGCGGTTCACCTTTTCTCTCATCTAATTTTGTTTTCATTATGCCCGGAGCATTCACGTTCAGTCATGTTCGACATCAAGATGCGCCTCTTATATCGTCGAAGGAAGAAGAAACCTCTGCTTCGACAAGGTGAACGTCACTTTGAGCGTTCCTGTTCACTCTGAGGTACTTGAGTCGCGTTTGCTTCAAAGAACGTGAAAAGTGTTGTTAACTTCATTGTGGCACGAGCCCCTGAAGGTTTTTAGCGAGAATGAAAGAGACAGAGAATACCTCGAAGAACACGTGAGGAGAAGCATCTCGCGGAGTTGTTCCCTTAGTGTGAGGGTGAAGCACGCGCGGGCAGCTCTACAAGGATTTTACGACGAGACCGTGCCTCGTTTCTTTACTTCTGTCGATCTCGAAATAAGAGAGCCCGTGCTCGACTCGGCTCGCCGACACTTCGCACGAATTCGATTTGTTTCTTTTTTGTACTTCCACGAACGAGCTCGGCTCGAGGGAAACGAGCTCAGCAAACTGGTAATGAATCGAGTAGTGTGCGAATACTCGGTAGTCCGTGAACATTTCTGTGTGCGTGTACGAACTGTAAAAAACTTGTCGTAATAACGTTGAAATGAGTAATTAGCTCAGGCCGGACTTTTTACTTCGCACCCCCGCAAAATTTCATCGAACACATCCCTTTGAGGAACGAAACGATCCTATCGTCTCTTTGGTAATTGCTTGAGGAAGTTATTTGCAATTGTCCGATAAATTATGGATGATTTTAAAATGATGTTACAAAAAACTGTAACGTTATAAATCTTGTCAGTTACAGATCCTGGTTAGAACGAGTCAGAAACGAAAGACCGGCTTATCTTACCATAACTTCATTGGAACTTCCGGAATCGCCAATTCCATTGATCGACTCTCAGGCTAGCGCTCGTTCACGCGGCATTAGTGATTCACCCCGAAGTAATCCCGATGGGGATGTAATTTTAGATGAATTTTTGGAAAAAGTATCGAGGATCGGCCGTGACAGAGAGAAAGAGTCGAGCGCCGTAAGATTTTGCCGAATCGACCATGGTGCTAAAGGGACAACCCCGAAACGCAGGTTGTCTCGCAATCGTTTTGCGGAAACGGGCGAATGCAACGGAGAACTACCGAGTCTTGAAGAATGCACCAAGAGAATTGTACAAGGTACACCAATACGTTCCTATATCTTATTTGATCCTTGTCAACCGTAAGCACTCGCCCTTGAACAACTCTACTATATGATCGACACTTAAAGGGATCCTGGTTTCTTTTTACCGCATCAAACCTTTAATTACGAAGTTGAAAACGAAAATTTTCCCTACCTAATGTACTTGATTCTGTAATGGTCGAGTTAAAAATTACTTATCCTATTGCCGAATAAGTATATTATACTCGACAATTATAGAGTGGGTAATTAATTTTTTCACCGTCAAATAGATTTCACTCGACGATTACGGAGACGGATTTTTTTTCTCCGCCGGCTGCATGTCAGTAATCCACCCCGATAATGCGTAATCTCGTTTGATTGAACGGTGATTGACGATTATGATTATTTGGCGAGGGTTGTTTTTGTCGACAACTAAATTGACATCGTTGGAACGGGTTCCCAATCTCTTCAAAGGCCAAACGTCGATCAATCACGAGGCTTCTTGGCCTGGCAATTTGCGTATCCTTCGTGCATGTACCACATATCCACCATGTACCGGCACGCACAATACAGATACTAATAATGGAGCGCACATTAGGTATACGAGTAGGGTGTACCCATATTGGTAAACCTCCGGCGTTATATCTGTGTTGTAATACACGCAAGAGAGGTCGCTGCACACTTCGCACCAAAGTCGGTCGGGCTTGCGTGCAGTCAGGCGCAGGTGCGCTCATGCCATGCACATTGAACCACTGCCGGTATGGAATATCTCCGTTGCAGCATACGTGAATACGTAATATCCTATATACGTTCATCGTACCTGTCCTCGAGTAGGGCGAATGTTGATGTCATGCGCGCAAAAATAACTAATGCATGAGAGACTTAATTGTGTCAAAATATACGAAAAGCTTCTAGACCGGTCCGGAAAGGGAATTTTTAATGTCCTACGTCGAGTGAATTAATCGGCTTAAGGCCTTCCAACGCGTCGAACGAAAACAATTTAGCATTTCGAGATTTTTTGTTGCTTTGATTTTCTTGCTAATCCCTTTTTCAATTTTTCATAATAATTCACTCGAAAGACGGAATCGTTGATCAATTTCAGGACCGGGGATGCGCTCGACCACGAGCATATCATCGGTTTTCAAGGACTGCATCTGTTCGGAAATTTCGGAGAATCTTCGCATTAACATACGAGAGAAGACCGAGGTCACTCGTGGCTCTCGAAGTCCCAGTCCGGAAGTGACTCACACCATTAGAATTGCGATGAAATACCACGGTCAGCCGGAGCACAACAAGGCGGATGAAAGTGGCGAGCTGGCGAATAAGAGACACGGTGGTGACAGTAATCGAGAGGACGCCGAGAAGAACGAAAAGGATGAACGACTTTCCGGGAATAAAAATTCGCGGTTGAGAGAGGATGGCTGCTGTCCCGGTGTCAACGTGGCGTTAGATTTTACTCTCAACTGTAGCAGCGTCCAATTGACCTCGCGAGACATCAACCTCCGTACCGGGGCATGCCTGACCGGGAGAAATGACAAGGCTACGGAATAAATTTCTATTATGTACTTCCACCCATTTTATAATAGTCGCGCATTACGTGAAATAAGGCATATCGTTCGGTCCATATAAAGTGGATTGCGATGTTCTTGTCGATAGATGAGCTGCCAGGTTTTTCAAAGTTAATAGTTTATCGGCCCTTGCTGCTTGAGATTACAAGTAGCTATGAGTGTGTGAAAAATTCTATATCGTTATAAAAACAGTTTAAAATTACTATTCCCTCGAAAATCTGTTTCGCCTCGAAGATGATCATTCAAAAACACTCGATCGATCATTATTTTAGCATGTTCATGAAGACGTAGAATAAATAACATTTCCATTTCTAATATTAATTAAAACAAATGTTATATTTAAAGAATAATGTATACAATAGTAAAGCTCTGATCCAAATCATTACTCATTGGCATGGACGTAATAAAAATGAAGATAAAACTTCAAAGAAAGTTTAGTTGGAATACGAGTTAAAATATAAGATACGCTTTAGAAAATTTAAGTTAAACTCGGACTTTTTAAATTACGTTCTGGGTTGAAATTAAAATAGAAATTTGATTTCAGGCCAAACTTGAGCCTCGATTGAAGATCCGAGTTGAAACTTGAAATATTATTAATGTCGGGACTTGACTCGAGGCGGAGTTAGACTTGAATTAAAATTTGCGTTGGGACCTAATTGTAAGCGTGGTATACGTTCGAACTCAATGATTAGTTCTGGTTCAAATTCAAGTTCCACTTTGATTCCAATCGAACTTTAGGATAATTATTCAAATTAAAACCAAATCTAAACTCGTGCTGTTTATCGATTCGCGACTAAACCTTAATAGTAATTTCGTCGGAAATCCAGGATCATTAAGAGGATAAGATCCTGCGCCGTTGCCTATTAATTAACTCTTCTAATAAATCGCGAGCCTCTCTCTATTCGTTATGCTGCGAATAAGACCGCCGTTAGGCCTTTCGCGCCGCGGCGTCAGCGATCTAAAGAAATATCAGTTCAGCCCCCTCCCCCCGCTCCTGCCCAGGCCTCCTCTTCCAGTGACTATATGGTGCAGACCAGCACAATAAGAAATCTCAACACCATCGGGGCGTCTCTTCTAGGCGATAGTGGTGGACGTTGCGATGCAGAAAGAACCAGAGACGGACTTGGCTGCCTTCGCTTCTCTTTCTCTCTCTTTCTCCCTATTCTTTTCTCTCTTTTACTTCGCATCTTGTTCGTTCTAACTCCCCCTCCTCCCACCTACTCTTTCGCCTCATTTCGTAGCATTTTTATTTTGTCTGTGCTCTCCGGTATACTGCTCTTCGCGTTCACTCTTCTCCTTTTCTCTCCGTTCTTCCTGCCGCTTTATTCCACTCTGTGCTTTCACGACGATGCTGCTCCACCGCTTCGCTGGTTTAAGGGCGAAAATGGTTCACGGCCGTGGCTCTCGCGAAGTAAAGCGATTTAGCCGCTTTCGATACGATGTCTTTCACGCGAGGTGGCACCAAGCTAGTCCCTGCTGCGATAGTGTCGAAGCCGTTCCTCCGCTTCGTTCTTTGACCGCGCGCCAACTTCTTCCATTTCTTTCCAATTACTTTTTTTTCTATATCTTTTAACCTCTCCGCTTTTTCGATCTTCGCTTCATCCAATGAATCAACCTAGCTGTTTTCTTTCGATGACTCTGTGAGAAGTGTTCTCATCGATAAAAGAAAGAACGTTGAACAATTCAACGTTGTGGCGAGAGTCTCGTCGCGCAACGACCAACATCATCAATGACCCTTCTTGTTTTTTTCTCCTAATCATATCGCAAGATTTGTCATAACATGTGAATTATTCATTGACTCGTGCTTTCAAACGAAGTCGAGGCTCCAGGCTCTTTGAATTAATTCGTATTTCCAGCACCGTTAAGCACTTCCGGTGAGAATCGTCATATCACACTCGAGCCTACGATGTAACGCCGGATTCTCGCATTTTCGCGGGGGACTGACGTCATCGGGCTCGCAGAGGAGGGAGAGGGACACTGAGAAGGAGGAAGAGGAGGAGGTGGAGGGATTGAAGAGCACATGTTCCGCCAACATGGCTTCTAAGAATAATTTGATTATGCGGTGGGACCGCTCGGAATTCACAGGACCCCGCTTGTTAGACGCGATCCCACATAGTCCCGTGCTCGCGAACCTCCGCGATGTGTTACTGTATGCGTGATATACATGTATACGGGCATACGCGCCGCGAACGACGAGACAGTCTGGAGTCTCGCGAGCGCGAGACCGGCGGTAATCTTTTTTTATCTTGATTTTTTTCTTCCTCTTCTTCTTCTTCTTCTTCTTCTTCTTCTTCTTCCGAATGGACTGCTCTGGGCACAGATACATCGGACCGGATTTTTCGACCACTGAAAATAGATATCGAACGAATGAATGAGAAGAGTTGCGAGCCGGACCAAGGAGAAAGAAGAGGAGGACCCGCGTATATGGAGAAGGAGACGACGAAGGGAAGCACAAGGAGAATTCCACGGGCGTAGACGAAAATAAAAAAAGAATAACAGTCGTTGGACTAAGAGTCGTACAACTATAATTGGATGTTTCGGTGTTTTACTTTTTCATGGTTTCATTTGTGATCTATAATATCGTCATATGCATTTTTTTAAATTGTCGGCAAATCGAGTTTTCGTTTGAATTCTTACGCCTCGTTCCTTTTCTATCGACAAATATGAGACAGCCATTTTGGATTCACCTATTTTCCGAACTATCTCTGGTTCGGCGATTTCTACAACCACTCTTGACTCATTTTCGAACAGATAACCTTGCTTATATCTTGGGGGTTCATGTGCGCCATCCGTGCGTTATCAATGAACACTCTGATGGATTTTGATTTAGGAAAATCTGTGCTAATATGTTCCAAGTATCGTAAATTATTAAAAACGAATATATTTGGCAATTTATTATTATCTCAAGCTAACCGTGTTAAATTAATTCGATCTCATTGGTGTGTTCATGGGGCTTCGTGTTGAACAAAACGGACGCGCTAAAATTCATCGGCGTATCAGGAGAAAACAATTTCCACGCAATTAACATCCTTCTCCCATCTCTCGGGCGCATCTTCACGTTGATGGGAATATAATCTTGGATGTGCGTGGTCTCACTCGTTGGGTCGGATAATGCCTCGGGATGCCCGGGCACACGATAGGGCGGCGTTGCGTCTAGCCATGCTCCTGCGGGATGTCTTGCCTCGTTCTCCTCTACGAACCGTCGTGGTCGTCTTCGATAAAACCTACAGGCAACCCATTTAGCCCATCCAATTATACTCGTTTTCTGAAATTATAAGATTATCAGAAATCGATTTGTAGCAAAGCTTTTTGAACTTTGTCCTTGAAAGCCGATCGTTCGGTCGGTCAAACAGTTTGTCGGTCTGTGATGAGTTTGTCAAACGTTTATTCCAATTATTCTTGATTAATGCACTTTTCTCCTTACGAAGTATGACCCAGGGTTCTCCGATCGCACATGCGTGTCCGAATTGCATCAATTGACATACAATTATATGCCGAGAGACTCGTAGTTTTGATGGCTCGCGAGACGTCAACGCCAGTTCGTTGTCGCTCTCGGCACAATGGTCCACACTCGCCACACAGGAAGGCTTCTATCATTGCTTATTTAGCTTCATTAAGATTTTTTATTAATAATTTCGCTAATTGCCGTTTGGGGAATTAATTGTGCAAGCGTCTGGGAATGTTGGCTCCGAGATGAGGATGTCGAGATGTAAACTCTCACGACTGATTGAATATTCATCGTGATTTTTTTCTTGGACATGATTAAATGTTGTATTCTCGAGGAATTGATCATGATTACGGCAAGATTTCAACGCAATAACGGCAAGTTCATCATCTTTTACAGGTCACTCCGTCGAACCAAGAATTATCCAAGTAGTGGAACAAGTGGTTTCTTGAACCGAGGCGATGCCGCAACAAGTTATTCCGAACATTGAAAGATCGGAAATGTTGGCACATGTGAGCTGTTCAATCTGACCCAGATTCCGCGGTCCTCTACCTCCGTAAATGCGGTTCGGCGGTATGGGCGCCAGAGGGTTGCAGCGAAGGGGCACTTGGGCCATCCCAGGGAGAGGCGGGATCAGCGAGGGATCCACTCACCAAAGTCGACAAACAAAAATATAACGGCATAGGAGCTTAAAATGGAAGGATCTCCTTTGCAGGTCCAAGATGAGGGTCTCAGTGTTCCTTTCGACCATTTCTCTTGAAACTTTCGGCGCTTCGGCGCCCTTCCTCCGGCGAGATATAGGAAGGAGTGAATGAGATCAGCGAAGGAAGGAACCACCACTCGATGCCCCTGAGTTCCTGGTGATCATGGCTTTGGTCTCTTTTGAGGCTTGAATGAATTACAGATAGGCCGATTCATTCATACGTTCCCTAGTGGCCTGGAAACTCACAAAAACTGTCGAGGTCGTAAGACCAGAAGGCATATCGGCAAAGTAGCCGCTAATTTCGACGCCTTGAATGTCGACACTCTTATAACTACTTCGGACCTTTGAAGGATTGCACGACCTTGAAGATGTTGGACCTCAGTCATCCTAAATGAAATAAGAATCCGTTATTTCCGGAATTAAAGAGCGCATATGCTCGACACGCGAGTAGCTCGACGAAAGATTGATTTAAAACTGGGGAAAGAATTGTTAAGAGAGGAAGCTGTACGTTGTTTTTTGTTACTTGTCAGGTCTGGTGCCGAAATTCATCGGAATAAAAATAAATTAAAGAAATTACCGAGCAGCAATGAAAATCGGAAGGTCATGTTATCGAAGCGGCGTAGCAGTACGACATCTCGTCGAATCCCCAGCCACCTTGCCATGTTCAAGCATTCTCGCAGTCTTGAGAACTGTCAAACCCGCTAAATTCTTCCTCCCTTTCCCAAATCGGATTGGCCTTCGATTCGATCAGCCCCGTGGATGTGTCAGTGAGCGCGCGGCGAACGACGAAAAAATGAATTTGGTATTAAGTGCTTTCGCTTGTACCGTCCCGTGGTGGGACTTGTGCGTTCCATTGAGAGAAACAGCACACATCTTCTCGATTCCCAACTCCCTCAGCAGATTACGATAAGAGCGCTTCGCTCTTTCACTTCTAGATTGCAAGTATACAAAGAAATCATTTAGGTGCAAAACTAGCTTTCGCTACAAAATCAAAAAAATGTTAATATTTTTGTAAATAATCAAAAATGATTAGGCAAAACGGCTTAATAAATATTAATAGTTATTATATATTTATAATCAATTTTATTGTAAAGATCCGGGATCAACAATCCGTTACAGAAATACTACATAAATTACTATCGTTCGATGTATAAAGGGCACTGGTTCAGCGATCTTTTTCTCAATAATCACAGCATTCATTATTATTTTTTTAAGAGATTTTCTGAATTGCACCGAGCGTTCCGCTGGAAACTATGTCGCTTTTCATGACGAAAACAAGATAATGGCTTATCCCTTGTCCAGAGTGTATATTACGTGGCTATATATGTATGGATGTATGTGTGTATGTATGTGATATAGACAGACAGATACTTGCAGCCACGATGCAGACATAATGACGACAATCTTCAGATAATAATGTAGCCAGTGATTCTCCACCCAATCCTGTCTGGATTTCATAAACCATATTATGATTTCCAACAACGAAGAGTACCTAATCGTGTTCGTCGAATAGGAAAAAGGAACGATTTTTAAGGAAATTAAAAAACATCCATTTTTTGACACTAGAAGTTGAAGATACTTACAATTAGACGCCAGGACCTTTATCCACGTAAGACCATGGAAGCACCGTTTCTCGAAGGAAAAAGATGTAGACGAACAAAAAATAATTGATGCTGTACGTGCTCGGAGGGAGGAGGAATACCTGCTGGCTCAAATTTCCACTTTTGGCGGCCATTAAGGCAATTTTAACGTCTTCACGAAGAACGAAAAAAATGCGTCGAGTCGTTGCGCTAGACTGAAGAATGATCGGAGAGGCGCCGACCACCATAATTCTTTTTTCTCTTCCCGCTCAACTCCAGAAAAATCGAGTTCCCTTACCTGCAGCAAGAGAGTCTCATCGTTCGTTTCGAGTCTCGTTCTTGTATTTTCGGCCAGACGCGAGAGACCCTCGCTGTCTCATCTTCCTTCGTCTCATTCTCATCCTCTTTGTTATTCTTACTCGCTCTGTTCCTCGGTGAACCATTCTCCCTACTTATTGTATTTAGCCCAGGATTATGTTTCATGCTGTTATATTCTTCTGAATTATTTCATTTTTACATAATGATCTTTTAAAATTATGGCTCTATTTTCTCATTATTGTTTCCGATTATATTGCGACTGATTAATGGAATTTCGTTTTTTTATTTAATCAATTTTTTTGATATTATTATACTCACATCTCCGTTTCTTCAATCACTGTTAGACAACACTATTCCTAGGGCCATAAATGGGCGATGAAAAATTGTCATAAATAAACAATTGTTATTCAATCCGACGTGTGAATTATGATGATTACTTATTGAAATAATCAAACGGAATGGTAAAGACTACAAATTTGTTTATTTTTTTTATTTTGAGGTAATTTGATTGTTTTTTCTCAGTATAATTTCTTTATACTGATTACTAATAATTAATATTAGGCTCATCCATTTTTTCAGACGATACCCGTTTTCTACACGACAAAGTTTGTTTCAGCCATAGATTTAGCAGCAGTCCTGGCAGTCAAACATTTTCAGAGCTGGCAGTTTTCGTTACTTGTGTCTCCTAAGTTTCTGGCCACGTTAGAGATCCGACAGAAACCGATATATGAAACCAGAGACTGACTACAGTGATGCTACTGCCTAGGAAGATATCAGGTATATCCTGGAGAAGAATCTGTAGCTATCAGTCTCGACGTCCCACTGATGTTCGGGATTTCGTGTAAGGTCTATAACAGTTGCTAGCGAGAGGAGTGGCGTAACACACTTGTTTGATTCAATTCCAAGAATTCGAGCTACAATGATGGAGTTTCATCAATTTTTCTATTTAGTGCTCTTAGGGAACAGAAGACACTTTGCTCGGAACGTGATGCTCCTGGCACGTGCATATTCCTTATATTCCTGAAATAAGACCGGGCAAAATGCCTTTAATTAACAACTTAAAAGAAAAACATAACGGTTTTCGAAAAACTTGGGGTAGAATCATCCCTTTAATTATTTTGAGAAGATCCACAAAAATCATAAAAAATAATGTGCTAAGGAATACGATTGATAAAAAGGGAAGCTGAAGATCATCTAGGCAATATTTCAACCCAATTAGCCCAGAATAATTAGCTGGATCGAGCTATCACGAAATCTATAACCATTTATGCCATTGAAAGTGATCGTGTGACGTCCCAAACAACGCGAGGTCGTTGACAGTATTCCGAACCTTTTTGACATTCGGAAATACCGAAAAGAAGCGACACAACGGCTCAGGATGCAAGCAGGTGTATCAGGGTCGACAGACTAACGGAGATGCAACCCGTCGCAATAAAATTCCTGGGGCTACCTGCTGGGGTTCCGATGCAGGCCATGCCAGGATCACCCGAAGGAGGGCCTCACCTTCGGAACGGTTATAGTTTCTTGGACACCTCGTCGAGCGGTATTATAATCGTAGAATGGGTAGCGGAAAGAAGGAAAGGAAGAAGAGGAAGCTCGAAGGAGGTTCTACCTGGAAGACGATCTCGCGAATCCACCATATCGATACCGAAAAGAATGGTTTTGTGGGATGCCCCGTTTCCGTTGGTTAAAGAAGACAAGCCGTATTGTGATGTATACGATGGGGAATTGAAAATGGTGTTAACAAAGTTATTCTCAACAACTTCCCCTTCCGCCGATAGGCTAGCTGACCGTTTTGATGGCAACAAAGTTACCCTCTCCCACCGCAGACTTAGTGACCGCTTCAATGTCAAGTAAGTTATCACCAACCCCCGACAACCACTACCGCCGTAAATTGTTGACTGCTTCGCGAGTCCCACACGTTGGATCGCACTGTCACACTGAATTCATCACACCCGATTTTCTGTCGCAGGTGTGAATGGTGTAATGAAGGGAATGCACAAGAGTGACCATCCTGATGAGGGATACATTCTACTTGAAGACGCAGTAATTTTATGGAGCAAATCAATTGTTAAAATTAAAAAAGGCAGTTTATTTTTTTAAATAATTCTGGGTAAGAATGGATTTCTGTAGTTCCTAAAAATGGACCTCCAAAATTGTACTCGAGTACATAACTCTGCTCTCGAGAATGGCCGAAGGGTATATACTAATATTATAAACTTTTGAAGAAACCAGCCTTTTTATTTGCCTGAAAATAAAACTTTATTCAGCTTTTTTAGCTCTGTAAAGTAGTTTTACTAATCACTAATTGATCAGATCCAGCAAAAAAGCATTGAAGGTTTAGATTTAAGATTGGAAGGGACGGAGAATAATGAGGTGCTTACTTATTCTTATAATTTTGGAACATCATACGAATTTTTCCGACATATGGTGCATTTTTATCGGCAGTTTCACATTTTTCTTGATCTGCCGTGAAAATGTACGAGTTAATGGTTTCCATATCTTTATCGAATTATCTATGGGCTTAGTTGAGCGGTTCGATGTTCTCGGGGATCGTAAATTTTGAGGGGTGGAGAAATACTAGACGAACGTTCGATGTTCCAGCCTCGATTGTGCAAAGGTCCGTTCCGTGCTTCGTTGTCTTCCTGGCGTCAGGCAAATGACGCGTCGCCGAAAGGACCCCCGAAGCGAGGCCCATGCCCAAAGACAGCAGTTGTATAGTGGCCAAAAGAAAAAAAGGAGCTGCTCGTGGCATAAGGGTTGCGGGAATCTAACGGGACTTCTTCCTTCTGATGCTCACTCCCACGATCCGGGATTAGGATCTCACTCTTTCTTCCTTTACCCTTCTTCGTGCTTTCTGTTAAAATCGGCAGCGCCGGCGTTTACCGTTCTTCGAATGACATACCAAATTCTCAGCAGCAGAAAACAAACGAGGAACTCACGTTCATGAAAAAAAAAAGATTCCTGTAATCCTTGAGGCCTCCAAATGGGTCGAGTGTTACGGCGGACAGCTTTTGGAACATGGGTCATTAATTTGGCTTATACGATGTAGCGATAATAATTTATTGAATATTGATGCTATTGTGTCATAACCGTATAAATTGATTTTCATAATCATTTTATTGATAAAACTGAAACTTTCAGGCATGCCTATCTAAGTCATGAATTTTTGTTAAATAGTAATGAAGTTCTCGTCTTTAGGTCTAGGCGAAATTCATTATTTAGTTTCTAATCCCTTAAACAATTAGACTATTGTCGTAACCTTTCAATTTCTCGCCAGGATATATTAAAAAATCATGAATTTATATTCATATACTAATTTGTAATTAGTATTTGATATGTACCAAATTACAAGAAAATGACAAAAGTAGCTGTTTTGAATTACCGAGTATCGACAAAATATTTTAGTAAGTAATTAACTATTATATAAATACTAAATTGTAATTTCTCAGTTATTCCCTCCATTTATATATTTACAATCTCTTAAAAAAGGATATTATTACTATAAAAATTAAAACAGCATAATAATATTTTTAATTTCGAGGTCATTCCAAGTCCACGTCAATTATTAGTCTCCACCAAATAATTAATGCGAATAAACAATAATTTAATTGCAGTGTATAGCTTAAGGATTAAGATCACCTGATCTAAACTAGGACAATCGGAACGGCACGACGAACTAAAAATAACTAACCGAAACTGTAGCGAGGTACAAGATCGTCCAAATTTTGCAACCAAGCCCGAAGGAGGACTAGACTTCCGACGATCCATCGGTTCCCTCGAACACTATTCCATTTATCCAATGACCGATTGTTTCTGATAATCGAACGATCGGCGTTCGCACGAATAATAGTTCCTGGGGGAGTTGGTCAACAGTGCACATAGCTCGCCTGTCCTTGCGCTATACATCTTCGATGGGTGCCACTGCCGCGCGTGCGAGTTCCCCGCGATGTTCGTCATTATAGACGGTGACTCAGAGAAGCGAGACGCTGAAACCAGTTTCGCGAAGCACAACGCGCGAATACGACGGCGTGGTTTTATTTTCTTCTTCTTTTTTTTCCTCGTCTTTTTAATTTCTTTTTTGTATTTAGTTTTTCTTTTTTTATTTTATTTTCTTTTTATTTCTTTTTGTTATTTTGCGGACCGCTCGCCGTCTGTATACGCGACGTTCTGCGGGAGGGGATTTCAGATTGTGAGAGAGAGATAGAGCTCGAGCAAGGATGTGAGGTTGGAGGGAGGAAAGAGGAAAGGGTTATATACCGATCGCAGTGGATTCACGACGAGCTATATACGAGTGCCGTCGAGGAATTTTGTGTATCCGCTCTTTCGCTCTCTCTCTCTCTCTCTCTCTCTCTCTCTCTCTCTCTCTCTCTCTCTCTCATTCCCTTTCCCTCTTTTTCTCTCTTTCCCCCTCTCTCGCTATCTCTCGCTCTATTCACTTTCTTTCTTTCCCTTCCTTTTTTTCTTCTACCTCGATAGAAAGAGATAACCGCAAGTTTGGGAGAATCGTGACGCGATACGCGACGACAAAAATTTCGTTTACTGGCCATGGTATTGGGCAATGGTATGGCCATGCAAGAGAACCAAGTGAACGTGTTTTTTTCCGCGGGAACAATAATTATTGTTCTCTCTTTGCACACACACACACACACACACACACACACACACACACACACACACACACACACACACACACACATACCCATATGTACGCAGCTCTCGTGCGGAACTGGCGTAGATATCGTGCGGACGAATCGCCCCCATCTCTCATACACTATACGCTCGATTCCACGAATTCGAGCTTCGACTATATAGCATTACGGTTCTTAATTTTTTATCCTGGATTTCGATGAAAAATATTTATGAATTTTTTATTATTATTTTTTCATATTTGTCATATTGTCTCGATTCGCACGAACGAACGATTTGTTTGTAGATTATCTGGCAATGTTTGTTCAATCGGAATAATATTTCATTGATTCGAATATTAATAATTCATACGGATACAAATGTTTTTTTGGGAATTTATTTTTTTATATTACCGTAATTTTTTTTGTAACCGAGCATATCTGCTACACTTTTCAAACATATTGAATAATCGCAGGTAAGAATAAACGAAAAGATGAATATTTACCATCTGAAATGTCTTTTCGTGAATAAATAAAATATGAAGTAAAAATATATAAATATTACAATTGTAAATATATATTCACCGCAAAATAAATTCTGTAATTATTGAAAATTGAATAAAAAAACGCAGCCACGAATTTTCGAGGAATTTTTCGTTTGCCCGAATATTGGCACGGCTGAGATAAAATTTCGCCGTAACAACAAAAATAAAATTAGCGTATCGTAAAAACGCAAGAGAATGACTCGGGCCACACAGTCTTTGTATAATAATATCGAATTTTCTCTCTCTCTCTCTCTCTCTCTCACTCACCGTTTCTCGGGCGAGATCGGACATCCGAAGTGCTGGACCGCCCAGCATCCAGCATCCTTTCTCGTTCGCATATATACAGCAGCGTTCGCACACACGCACAGAAACTGCATAGTAACTCGATAGTGCGTCGGAATATTTTCACGTCCCGCGAGAGAGCTTGGCCCGAGTGCTTGGAGACGGTGAACAGAAACGATGGGGGGTGGCGGGGAATCAGGGTAGTGGGGGTGGAGGGGAACGTATCGATGTCTTTATTAATGGACCAGGCCTGAACGGCGAGACTCGATGGCCATGCGTATGTATACATGTATATATCGCACCAAACTGCATACGCTGCAAGGTTATAGAGGTGAGCGCATAAGCGTGCACCATGAAACTTTTGTGGCTGGACTTTTGAAAGGCATCGATCTCGGCGCGACGTGAGAAGGCGCCCCTCGACTCGAAATTTGAATCGACGCTGATTGGAAGAATTCGCGGTGTTTGCTTTGCCAAGAACGATCGGAGAGAACGGGCAAACGAATAAGAAAAAATTAAATGAAAGAAAATAAATATAAAAATTGAAAAACAAAAATGGAAATACTTGTGAAGAAAATAAAAATAGAGAATTAGAACTTCACCGAAGGTCCATGTGTATAGATGTTCGTGGAACTTCGGCGTCCGTTCCTCCATCCCTGATGCATATTTTTTGATCGCCTAACCCACCTTAGACCCTTTATGGAGTTCGGTTCGTACGACGATGAAAAAAATGAAAAGCAAAAAAATATTTATGACGAATAGATTTTACAGAAATGATATTGGTAGCTACGTGAAACTAGGGCGGATTGTCTATTATACTATTTTTCGCGATTTTTGCAGGGTGGCCGTGTAATACGAGGATTATCGTAAGATCAGGGTCTAAAGAAGGCTTTTGAACGTAAATAGAAGAATTATACGTGCGACGGTGGGGGTCGGGGGTAGGGGGTGAAACATGGAACCAAACTTTCGTTTGAGCAACACGGTGTATATCGTTCTTCGAATACGATACGGTGTGTTTCACTGTACACCAAATTTGAGCAAGTAATCTTGAGTACCAAAATACAAAATATATCTTTTTTTAACAAAATTAATATTTCTCTCATTTTTTTCACATTTAATTGTACGCAATTTATAATTATACAAAATTATATAGTGAACAAAAATGAACAAATATAAATCCTTATAATCTTGTTTTATTGATTATTATAGTATAATTGCGATGATGTAACGGGCTGATAACAACAAATTCGACTTGAATTTAATCGAATAATTCTACGAAAATAATGTGACCTAACACACTTTCCATGTCAATTGATCCAGAATAATTTTTTTGTATCATTCCCGTGCCAACGATTGTTACAACCAACGATACGTCCGTCTTCGAGAGAGGAACAAATATTGCGCGGCCCGCTCGTCGAAGTAGCGGGGAAAGGTGGTCGGGAAGAAAAAGATTTTTTTCAAAGGGTGAAAAATATCAGAAAGACAGAATACATTCAAGAAAGCGTAGGGTTCCTAAGCACGTGACGCTTGAGGGTGCGCGGGTGCAGGGAGGTTGACACGCGGTGTTAAAAAGAAGTCGATGCAATTTGATCCTCCCTTTGGTGAGCGTTCTTCACTAACACCGGGAGTTCCCCGGAAAGTTGGTGGATGTCGTTGCCGACGTGCGTGCGCTCAGCACTCTCCCCTCGCCCTCCCCTCATAGCTGGAGGCCCTTGACGTGAATGGGGTGACAGGCATTGTCCCACATGTTCACGTGTGTACTCGCGTGCTCCTTGCTTCCCCCTCCACTCGCCATCATCGAGCCCCCCCCCCCCCCCCCCCACCCGCTCATCTCGTCTTTTTCTTCATTCTCCAGCTTTGATCGAATATATTATGTGGCTGCCATCTAAAAGCGGCACCTTCAACAGTCTTTTCCCTCTTCTTACTTTTCGTATACGAAAATCTCGCGAGTAAATCCGTAGAGACTGCGCGAGGTTGAAAGACTAGAAGGAACTTGAGAGGGTGGAGGGGAGAGAGTGTGATGAGTGCCGTGGAGATTTCATCCTGCGAGTGAACGAGCTTGTGTGAGAGAGTTCCATCATGGTGAGTCAGTTCCGTAGCCAGATCTTCCCGTCCTCATGCGCGATTAAGATCTTTCCTCTTCGGGACTTACGAGCGTTATAAGCGCGAGTAATTCGTTCACGCTTCTATCTGGCTCGTCTAGACGATTGTTGAATGCGTGGTGAGAAAACAACGCAGTGAAAAAGTTCATTGGTGATTCATTGATCGCAATGAATCATTTCAGATCCGATGTGATTTTATCTTCAAATAAACATTCTCGAAGGTCAACCTGCGAATAGGTCACACAAATCACCGGTTGTGCGTAAGGTACAGTGAATAATTTGTTGTAGTTATTGAATGGTTATTAAAGTGTTCGATTGGCTGGCGCAGGAAACTTCCGAATGATTGTCCCTCAAATCTAGGATGCTAACCAAATGGAGAAGAAGATAAAGAGGATGAAAAGAGAAAAGTCAGAGATCACACTTAAAAGAGAGATCACACTTAATTATAAATATCTAACTTAAGAATTCGCGAAGTTACCATCCGTCGGTAACTCCGATCGATCGAGACTCGATGGTGAGGCGTCATGTTCCTCGTTCTGTCCACTTCGAAAACGTAATTCGTAAATTCTCCGATATGGCACAACGGATCGTGGAGGAATTTAGCTTATCCAACGCGAAATTGTGGCAAGAAGTGGCTGAGCCAAATTTTATCCCGATCGAGAAAGTACGAAACCCATTTTGAGCTATTCCTCTCGCACTTGACAAACAACTAGTAGTACTGCGTCTTAATCCATAGTAGGTCTTTTATTGTCAGCTGTTCTACAGTACACGACCCATCGGCGATCAAAAGGATCTCGTACGAGTAAGGATATATGTTCGTCAAAAATCATCGTCAACAGAGATTTGTTCAATGAACCGTAAATAGTACAAAATTACCAGCTGTTTGACTCCATCTATCTTCCACCACTGAAGAGTGGTTTCGTTTCTCGTGTTCTACTAACCACGATAAATCCGAGATCACCAAGTCGGACGATCAATTTTTCTTTTTCCGACTTAATCGCACCAATCCATGTGTTTTATACGCTGCAGCGTGAAAATGAGCATGGGTAATCGATCGTCATAGAGTGAGAATCCTGCAAGAGGCAATTCGGAAGTCCTCCACCAACCTACAAGTGAATCGGGTGTGCAACGTGGATACATGGCCACTGCTATCTATTCGAAAGCAGAGAAGTCAGAGGACGCACTCTACGTGTGCAACACATACCACGATACTGAGCATTCGTCGGTGAGTGGTGGGAGTTGAGGGAGGAGGCTTAATCACCCCCGAACTATCGACCAAATTAATTAACGAGTAGACGAGAGTGTGGGCCACGTAATTAAATCGCCTTCAAACGCGGTGGTCTACTAATGAATATTGGTTCGAGCGATTTCTCTCGCTCGAAAATATATATCTCGTTGGATAAGACGAAAAACAAAGCCGCGCATTCCTCTCTCACTCTCTCTCTCTCTCTAGTCTCCTCGCGATATTCGAACGCGTGCATATCGCATCCCGTCATCTCCCCGAATTTTCCCAGAAACTGGGCGCAAATTCAAGAAGG
This sequence comes from Netelia inedita, assembly GCA_964017225.1. Taxonomy (NCBI): domain Eukaryota; kingdom Metazoa; phylum Arthropoda; class Insecta; order Hymenoptera; family Ichneumonidae; genus Netelia; species Netelia inedita. Next base: position 12,131,645 of record OZ024923.1, read on the forward strand.
AAGGCTATTTCGCGAAGCGAAAAAAAGGGTGAGGGAAGAGGGATTGGAGGAGGAGGGGAAGTCTAACCGGGAACACTTCTCTTTTTTATCATTCAAGTTTCGGTGCGGAGTTTAACCGGCTCGTTCGGTTTGGTATACTATGTATAGTATATAAGCACGTTTTATGCGGTGTGTGCCGGGGGTGTTCGAGCGAGAATTTATTTCTAACACTCGCCAAACAACAACGTGTATGCCCGCGCGTATCGCATACGTTATATCTCATCGAGCAAATTTTGAATACCCGAGGAAAAATGGTTATAGCGCAGCGCGACGCGTAGATTAATCGCTTGAAAAAATGATAATAACACTTGAGAAATATACGATCGTTTGTAATATTCCAGGATAAATTCGATCTTTTGTTCTGGCCTGTATATTCTTCATGTCGCGGTATATATAGCATTAGTATGTGTGCCTGTGTGTGTGTGTGTGTGTGTGTGTGTGTGCGCGCGCGCGCGCGCGCGAGTGTGTGTGTGTGTTGTAGAGAGCGAGTATATCTCATCGTGGTTCCTTTTGCATTCTTGGTTTTTGTATAACCTGTTCCGACTCGTGTGCGCACCGGACCGCGCTCAGAATCGCGCGCAGACCAGGAGAGAGCGACGGAAACTGCGCGAGAATAGCGGAGCGACGAACGAAGTAAACGGCGACGGAACACTAAAATTTTTGTTTCGTTATTGTTTGACGCAAACTAAAATTTTCTATTGTTTACTCTTATGCATGACCTCAAAGAGCCGAGAGTGTGTTTACGCGCATGCTCAAAAAGTTGCGCGTCAAAGAAGATTTCGCGCGAAGCGCAACGGGAGAACCGTTAGGGGAGGAAAAAAAAACATTGGGCGCTTGCGAGTGGATGGCTCAGATATTTGGCAGTATAGTGGCGCCGCGACGCGGGTGGTTTTACCGTGGACTTTGCTCTACCGATGCATACGACTGTGAGATGCGCTCCCCGAGTCTTCCATTGTCGCATCGATGCCACGGATAGGTTTCGCTAGGTAGCGCTTCGAGCGCCATTGTTGTCTCTGCGAGAGAGGCGTTGTAGGAAAAAGAAAGAGTGAGGGAATGGCGAGCGGGGATTGTGGGAGGGGGAAGAGAGACGTAGCAAAGCGATGGACCAACTGGTGGACAAAGAAGAGACGGAAGAGGAGAACAAATCTCGAGGAAAAAAGAACATCGGAACGATCACTCGCGAGAGCGATTTCCTACTCCATCTGCATCAAGAGAGAGAAAGTGGGCGGGGGAGGGGCGGGGGGATTGGATAAGTACAGAGATTCGACGCAGGCGGAGTATATTTGATTCGCGTGGTACAAGCCCGAGAAAAATTTCGGTACTATAAAGTTGGATCTTATTCGAGTGGTTTGCACGAGAAACGAGAGTAGTTGATGTGTTTTTGGTGACGTTCGATAATTTTTAAAGAGGGCTGTCATTTTGTGTTATGGGTAAATTTAGTAACCATAATTTGTCTGACCGAAATTTGTGGTTGACGGGTAACTGAACAAACGTTCACATTAGGATCGTTATTGCTATATTTTAAGCCAAGAGGTAGAATGTCTTTATCGGCTGGAATAAAAATGTATTTGTTGTGAACGTTGATTTAGCGATATATTTTTGCTCATATTTATTCGCAGGTGCTTATTTTTGTGAAGGAGTAAAAGTAAATGCATAAAAGCACAACCCCACCTCCCTAGCCAAGTTACCCTTGAAATAATTTAAATACCGTTACAAATTGAACTCGCGATTCATCCAATAAATTCTCATTAAAATTCTTTACGATTTTTCATAGAAAAAAAATATTATATTAGTGTTGGAAAATAAGTATTAAATTGAGATGAAAATTTGGATACTTGTAAATAGAGAATAATGTTTCGGTGGAAATATTTAGTTTGTGCTTTTGAACAGAATCTAATGACGAATTCTATAATTTTCGCACGGAGAAATCGCCAAGAAAATGAGAGAAACTTTTTCGCAAGAAATATTTTCGCAATACCAACTGCTATGTTTCTTTTTCTTATTACGGCAGAATTTTCTTTACACTCTAATTCAGCCTACTAGCTCCGAACAAAAATAAAATATTCGAAATGGACAGACAAAAAAACAGATGAAACTGACGAGGAAAAAAAGAGTATGCATTGTCGAGGGGAACGTCGGAAGAAAATTGTCTTTTATATACGGGCAGTTTGGGTGATGCGACGAAAAAAAAACGAAGTTCACAGAGAGTGTTGCGGATTCTTGCATCACAACAAAATATTTGCTTTCGAGGGAATGGTCCTTCTGTTTGTATAGGTGCACGAGTAGAGGGATATCCAAGGTTTTCGGCGGTGCCAGAATCCTCTCTGTGGCTCTTCGCTCCACCGACGCCGCTTCATCTTCTTTCTTCTCCGTCTGCGAGCGCGGAGAGCGTTCTTCTTCTTCTTCTTCTTCTTCTTCTCCTTCTTCTTCTTCTTGTTCTTCTTGCTCTCGGCGTGAATCTTTCATCTCCGGTCGGCGTTTTGCCGTCCTTCTCTACTCCGTTCAAGCGTGCTTCTCTTCTTCTTTCCTCGCGTTCCCTCTCTCTCTCTCGCCCCCCTCCGCTATACTGGCGTTTCCGAAAACGTTCGCCCGAAAACAACACGTGGTCACTAAGAAGACTTATTCGATCCGAGTCTCCCGACGAGAGTCACACGCTTACTGTGATGTCACGAAAAAAAAATTATAATTTTTCCTTTCTTTTTTGATAAAGAAACAAAAAATTTGTTTATTTCTTTGATTTTGCACGGAAATAGATTACAAATTTTTTGTTGTGTGTTATTACATAACAATAAATTTGTTTTTTATTCTTGCAGTAAAATTTATCTTTTCGTTCGTGTTTTATATTGTCTCTAAACAAAAATTATTTTATCAGTCGGATTTTTTTTTCAATAAAACCATGCTTCGCCGATATTTTTGTAATTTCTCGATTTACAAGAATTCGTTTCGTTTAATAAAGAAATAGAACAGTCATGTTTTTCCATGTGCTTTTTTCAATAGATAAAAAGAAATTATCGTTGACCCTCGAATAAAAAAAGTGTCCAGTGAATATTTAATATTTTTTAAATCGGTATGACGCCAATAAGAAATTTTCATTTGATCAAAGGTGTATGAAAAAGATATTTTTATATTTCAAGAAATCAATATTAGATCCACTTTTTCGCTAAATTGAAAAGTACACGAGCTCTGAAGAAATAATTCTTCTTAAAAGCGATTCAATCCCTTTTACCTCTGTACAAAAAAAACTGTTAATGCTCCTTGTTTCGCATACGTGTTTGGTGCTCGCGTGTGTACGAAAGTGCAGCACAATAATAATCGCACACGCCCCTTCGATCGGTTGACAGCCGCCGAGAATTTTCTACCTAGAAGCCATATGTGGAAAAGTGCTTTGATTCGTAATTCGTCGCTGTCGTTCACGCACGCACGCACACACGCACGCACATACAAAAAGCACAAAAAAAGCTCGCGAACACACCGAGACGTCCCGATTTCCCCGCAAATCGCATTAAAGGCGACGTGTAATTTTTTTTTCACCTCACGTGGCTACATCGCCGCCCGAAAGCAACCTGTAATCTTCTTTTTTTTCCTCCTTTTTTTCTTCATTCTTTTTTACTTCACACTTCCCGCAACACGGGAGGGCGGCGGTTTAGCTGGCGGCGGGTGCTCCCGCGATGAAAGGAACGAAAGAGTTGCAACTCGTCGCGCGGTGAATGAGAACCGACCGAGATATTGGAAACTTTTGCTAACACTCCCTTTCTGATCGTTCGCGCCCTACCAATGTATATAAATAAAAAATACAGAGATCGACAGCTGAGTATATATATATATATATATATATATAATACGTTAAAGTGGAGTAAATTGGTCAAGGTCGTTACAATAGACCAGACGTTTTTTCATACAAATGGATCGTTTATCGTACTTTTTGAAGGGCAAGATTATTAAAAAAATTAGGCGATTTTGGATCTGAAATTTCGAACTTTCGCTGATTAATTCATACAGGATAGTTACAAATAAATTCTTAAATTTTTCTTTTAGGTGAATACTTTTTCCAAAATTATGTGAGCCAGCGGTACATTGTTTTTTTATATTAATAATAACATTGAGCACTGGAAAAAATGTTTTTATACTTTTGAAATTTGTATGTATTAAGTGGTAAAATTGGTATAAAATTGATTATTTTATTTACTGAAAAAACGGACAAAATATGCTCAATTTAAATGCTTTGTATTATTTCCTTAAGAAAAATAAAATAAATATATTTGGTGGTCTATATTTCCCGATCTTACTCGAAATACATAAGATTTTTTTTCTATCACAAGAGAAACGTAGTAAAAATTTAGGCGGCGAAAATTATATATTAAGTGTATGTAGCACGTCCGAATCTCAGATTACAGAGAATGAGTTGCAGGATAAACTTATATGCAGTTCGTTCCGAGCGCAGGACCGGAAGTAAATATTATTCTTCGTGCTGTGCCGAATTTTTCTCACTGCCGCTGCTATGCTGCATTTTTCGCCCTCGGCGTGTACTCTAGGTATATACCACAAAAGATGCGACAAAGCCCACGTTTGTCCGGAAGAATGTGTGCACGTGTGCGTGAGCGAAATTTCTATGTACGCTCTGTTCGTAATTCGTATACTCACCGAAATTTCAGAGTGTATTAAAAGAACCGTGTGCAGGTCTGTAATTTCAATAAAATTAAATAAAAATTTTACAAATTTGTTGGTTGTTTCTTCTCGTTGAATGAACAATCAGAATTTATAGATCAAAGAGGGTACTAAAGGTAAAATAAAAATAAAAAACAATTTAATTTCATCGTTTAGTCATCGAAAATCCAATATTTCAAAGTAGCAATTCTTTTCATACTTATTGTTAGTGTAGAATTGGACGTACCTACATTTTTATAAAAGTATGTAAATATTTAAAAAATATTTAAAAAACCGACTTTTCTTTTAATTTGCCGTCCTGTTTTTCCTTAATATAGTGGATGTATTTTGATTCGCTTTAAAATTATAATTTTTGTGGATTTAAGATCACTTTCAAAATGGTCAGCAATTTTTTATTTGCATAATTACACGTAAAATGAACCCAGCATGAAATGGAGTAACGTTCTATCTAGGAAAAAATATCTGGCTTTTCAAATAAAACGACTAATATTTAGGTAAAATTGATGAAAAATAGATTTTCATTCCAAAATTGGCTTCAAAACTCTCACATCTATTTATTTTTGCCGGTAATCTTTTAGTTCTTTTAGATCTTTTTTCGACACTAAAATATATTTTCTCAACATTCCCGAAAACTGATCAACTATATACATATATATTTTTTTTTAAACCTCAAAAAAATATGTATACGTACACAAAGTCGTATATATTGTTCTTGTAACCACAGACACGATGTAAGTTTTATATCTATTTTCGGACGGTTATGCTCTGCATAAATTTCAAGCGTGAAATATACGATCGGGCTAACAACCCTCTACTTACACAGTGTATATGCCCGTGGTACGCATAAAGAGCGTAGCGAGAGAGCCCTCTAGTGGTAGGACGAATTTTCGTGAAATTTTTCCTCGAGTCGTGCTGCTCGGTCATGTCCAGCCGAATAGCCGAGGAGATCTGAGGTAGGTACGCTCGGGGAAAAAAACGAGCGGTGGTTGTATGAGGGACGAAAAAGCAACGGGAAAGCGAGGTAAAATAGGAAAAAATAAAATAGAAGAAAAGCTCCGTAAAAAACCAAGTGGAGAGGTTGCTCGGCTACCTTCATCTCCGTGGTGAGTCCATGTTGAGAGTTGTATATGGGAAGGGGGTGGAAGCTGTAGGTTCGGCACTCAGGTAAACGGTATACTAAAAACATGCGAAATGAAAAAAATGCCAATTATTCTACAAGTAGTACTAAAATTGTCATTTTTTTAGTATTAACAATCATTAGGTTATCTCTTAATAATAATAATAATAATAATAATAACAATAGTAATAATAATAGTGATAAATGTGATTATTTTAAAGGATTTATGATGAATATGCGATATTTTTTTCTGACAATAATTGTCCCCCCAAGAGGAACAAGATGCCAATAACTGTTACTTTTGTATCCTTCTTTATTTTCAGCCGTTCAGCGTGCTACTCACTCGAGCGATTGAGAAAAAGAAAGCGAGAGGGAGAGAGCACAGGAATTTGTGGAAGCGAAGATTTATTTTTCTGAAGAGACTCTAATGGCGCTCTCCGACCAAGAAACTCACCCCCGTGTCTTCCTAAAGTAGCTGAGTTACGAGCTTGTAAGGGAAGTTTCTCTCCTCCCCCCTCGCACAGACGCCCGAAGGCCGATTTTCTCGCATCCTTCTTTCTCTCGTTTTTCCCTCAGAGTTATTGTCGCGCTCGCACTGGTAGCCCAATTGCTGGTGTAACGCAGGTGCGATACTTTTTGGGGTGAAGGATTCGTCCTATCTTGTATAAACAAATTTTAATCGAGTCGACGAAAATGTTACCTCGAATGTATAACATAAAAAATACTCGAATTGAATCAAATTCCTATTGTTATTTATGTATTGTTTTAGTACAACACGAAAATAAAATAAAATCATTCTACAATTTTCGACCATCCGAGAATTGGTTCGTGTACCGTTACGCGAATAAAACAACATAGTCGGAAAAATTAATGGTTGAAAAATATGTAAAAAAAATCGTTGAACGTGACTTTCCTTACGTTTGAATAATTTCCGAAAAATGTGACCAACGTGACGAAGAATGTCTTGGATACTCTATCATTTTAATGGCTCAACATTTATTTCTTTATTTTGCTATTTCGCAACATGATCGGTCTTGGTTGACAAAAAAAGCTCGCAAGAAACTCAACGTAAAAATTTTCGTCTTCGAGAGACAATAATAAATCTCGTACAAAAGTGGCTGCAGGATCGTGAATTGTGTATGACGCACACAGGACGCGTGTAAGATAAGCGTGGGAAAGAGAGACGTTTAAAGCCACGAGATTCGTATAATTTTCAAACGTCAGTGAGGGAAAAATAAAGAAAACCGGTTTCCCGCAAAACACACTCGTCAGCCATCACAGAGCAAGATGGACAAAGAAAACGAAAGAGAGAGAGAGAGAGAGAGAGAGAGAGAGAGAGAGTATACAGAATGTTGATGCCTGGTAGATATTATTTCGTGGCTCCTTCTTCGAAGATCCTTCGAGCCATCAAACGTGTACACGTTTTATTTTCTTTTGTGTGCGTATACCTTGATGTATTCGGGCTCTGCGCGTTGGTGGCCTCTCCCTCTATATATCTCCCTCTATATATATATATATATATATATATATATATATATTGGATGCAGAAGGAAAAATCAACGTTTTCGGAAAAGTCCTTAGAGACAGGAGAGACCGACGAACAGTAAAAGAGTGAGAGAGAGAGAGAGAGAGAGCGAGGGAGTAGGAAAAGAGAGTTGTACGATGGTAGCTTCCAAGGGGGTGAAAACCTGTTGCAAAACCTTCCCTTTCTACCTCCATCTACAGCAGTCGTATCGTTCGCTCAGCGTAGTTTGACTCATCACTCTCTTTCTCCCACTTTCCCCTTTTTCTTCTCTTACCGCCACTTCGACTTTTTCTCCACCCCCCACCTCTCACCCTCATGCTCTCTGTCACTCTCTACCAGACTGGTTCTCTCTCTCTCTCTCTCTTTCTCTCTCTCTCTCTTTTTCTCTCTGTCTTTCTTCGTTACGATTAATTCCCGAGAAAAACTTTTATCCACCAGTCTCCTTTATGATTCGTAAAATAAAAAATCATCTGGTCGATATAATATTTGTGTATAGGCACGATGGAATGTAAATTGAGGCAGTTATAGAGCAGGGAGATAATTATCCATCCGGAGATGAGTATATGACAACGAGGGATGAGGGGGCGAAGAGTGAGGAGGACGGGGAGGGGGGGAGGACTCGTTTATCGATACAGATACACGAACGTGACTGGAGGAGAGAGTCATCTTTACGAGCAATGATTATACACCTCGGGCAGAGATGGTAAGAATTTCTTATTAATAACTGAAATCGGAATGGATCTCCTCCGTTCTGATGAGAATGATCTCTTTCTCTTTCTCTCTCTCTCTATCTCACTCTTTCCCTCTTTCCTTCTCTTTTTATACATATCTTTCGCTCCGTTACGAATCGATTTTTTTTTCATCTCAATTTTTAATATACTACTCGATCGAGTGGCGATTGCGCTGCGTGGTTCGCGTGCGTTACATTCGTATATATATATATATATATAATCTTAAGACTCATAATTACATGATCGATTTTGAAATCTTTCTGGATCCGTTCATTCCGTTTCTCGCGTACACCCAAATGCAACTCTAAGAACATGACGTTGCTATTATGATTATTCTTCAATTTTCTTCATGGATTATTCGAGGTATGTTTTTTCACAAAGCGATTTACTTAGTTCCTTTAAATATCACGATATTTTCATCAACGTGATTTCCGTTAACCATAAAAATGTTAAAATAAATTTAAAAAAACAAATTTTATACTTTTTTGTCAAAAAATTATATTTCTTTCACGCTGTCACCTACAAAGCTCGGATAAAATAAATTTCGTGGTTCTTTTATCTCGGAAAAAAAAATCGTCCACTCCAAAATCTAGCCGAAGATTGTAGACAGATATATTTCATATATACGCTAAGACATACGATATATATATTGTATATATATATTTTTTTTTTCTCGCGCCTCAGCGTTGTTCTCTATGGAAAACGTGAAATCGCGTACACACGCAACGCATTATCGGATTCGAGGAAAGCAATTAAGCTTTCACTTGATTTATTTCGGGCATAAATAATTTGGTGAAGTAGTAATTATCGTACCCGGGTGCTGCTCCACGATGCCGTTGCTTCGCCGACACCGCCGACGCCTCCCTCTTTCTCTTTCTACGTCTCTTAGAACGAGGATGAGAACGAGAAAGAGGAAGAAGATATATATATATATATATATATATATATATATATATATATATATATGAAATAGCGATCTATCTCTCCTCCCTTCCAAGATGAAAGCACCCCGCGCGCTTCAGCATAGCCAAACTTCCCGTGAAGCGATAAATTTTAGAAACAATAGGAAACTCTGCCGCTAGACAATAGAAGAAATATACTGCGCGCTCTTCTACATCGTGTAACGGTGAAAACGGCGTTCGCGACGCCTCTGGGTGAACTCGCGAAAATGTATTTTCGAGCTTATCTATTCGAAGAAAAATTTTACTTACGTATTTCCCATCCGATTTCGTGACTTTTCGACATTTTTCTTTTCTATGAAAATGAATATAAATAAATGACGGGACGAGAAATATTTAACGCGCCAAGTTGTTAGAGTCGTCGTGAATGGAGACCACCCCGCTTTCATGAAAAATCAAATTTTATTCTCGCTATTTATTCTCCGTTCTGGATGATCATGGGATGGAAAGAAAAAAAAGTATTCGTATGCGGAATAAAACTGAAGAATTTCGTGCGAGTGTTTGGTGATGGATAAATTTGGAGCTTGTAATATACGAAATAGAAATTTTGACGTATATACGCGAGAGCGATTGGTCTATATGTATATATAAAAACCTTAATTTTTCGGGTATTCATAATAATTGGAAACGTCCGTTGGACGTCAATCAACGTCACTCGTCCGCGCTAGAGCTAGTACATGGAACCTCGTCTCTCGTTCCACCCTTGAGAATTCACGTTCACGTTAGTTCTCTCGGCGTCTGCAAAGGCGCTCTCGTGCACACGCAAGAGAAAAATGACGACGAAATTGTCTATCCTGTCTTCGTACATATACATTGATACACCTATATTTCAATATAATTTTAAGATTTTACCACCACCGTCGCCACCACCGCCGTTTACATTCAAGAATTGAAACGGGGATGTAGCGAGTGTCCAATTTGAAAACGATGGCGTATATACCGGGTGTCCCACTTTGAACGAATGATGGAAATGGCGGTTGTTTAATTCGATGGAAGTTACATATACTTACCATAGGTTTATATCAACCCTGCGATTTAGAGGGATGCAGTCTCCCTAGGACGTTATTAATATTTAGGTAAAAAGTTGAATAAGGTAAACAGATCGGGGCACTGATTGTTCTTGTTTCTAAAAAATGTAGGAAAATTGCAGTGCAAGGCGATTTAAAATTGCGACTGTGATGGTTTTTTTCTTGGTTTTAATTCGACTTATTTTAGTTTCAAACTAAAAGGTACGACTCAGTTTTTATTTTACTTTGAATTTATATTTGACAGAAATAAATTTGAACGGAATATAAGAAGGAAAAAGATTTTCTGGCAGAGTCCCTCGCTCGCGAGTCGGGCGCCTCTATACTAACAATGAGCTGCTGGCGCGCGGCACCAAAGTGAGCAACGTAGGCGTGTCCGATTCTGGCATTTGCGAAGACAAAGTCCCAGGAGCGCTAGAGCCGATCTTCGGATCTCTCTGGTCTGATGGCGCTACGGAATAATGACTGAAGGACTGTGCATTCGAGTTTTCCTTGTAGGTAATTATTTTTACGAAAACTCGCATTTGTCCCTGTAAAACGAACGCACAGGTAGAATTGCACTACTTCATCATTTCGAGTTTTCCTCTCTTTGAGAGAACGAGGCGACTGATACGCCCACAGCATCGATTACCATATATTTTTCGAATTTGTATTTTTCATCTTTACAGGAAAAATCAGCTTGAGGTGCAAAATTTGATTAACGTGAGTCCAATAATGAAGTTTTTACAGGCTAAAGTAATTAACAATAAAATCGTACAATTTTTCTCGTCGTGACAATAGCCATTTGTTTTTCATGATATTTATCCTTAAAAACCTTTAAAACCTTATTTATCCTTACGAAAACTCGCATTTGTCCCTGTAAAACGACCGCACAGGTAGAATTGCACTACTCCATCATTTCGAGTTTTCCTTTCTTTGAAAGAACGAGGCGACTGATACGCCCACAGCATCGATTACCATATATTTTTCGAATTTGTATTTTTCATTTTTATGTTTTGTTTGGAGACAAATATTTGATTATTGAAAGGAGATAAAAAATAAATCTGAGGGTACACATTGAAAACGTTTATTTACGAACACATAAAATGATTTTGACGCTAAAGAAAATGATAGAATAGAAATAAAATAACAAAAACACCAATCATGTCCAAGTGGGTAAGTTGACACACATCAGTCTAAGTTGACATACCTAATTATCGGTGCACAATTCACACTTGAACATTTTGGATCTTGCTGCAACGCCACCACATAGAGTGTGGCACCATTGCTTACACAACTAGCAACATACCCAATATCTCCTGGCTTCGATTTGCTATATAATTCGTTGCAATAAAGGCATCCCGCATCGGAATCATCATTATCAATAGCGTTTTGAGGAAAATCTTTCGCAGGTCTAGCATCTGAGTCTAAACGTAAATAAAACATCATTTTTAAGTATTCTCACACGTCGAGAACTTGAGGGTAAGATGACATACTATGTCATCTTAAGTCGACGGTTGATATGTCATCTTACCCCACGAGGTAGACAATATTTATCGCCTTTTGCGACTTAAAACTTTGAGGTTGCTTAAATAATTCTCCGATATTCATAGTCCATATTAATCACAGTTCATAACAAACTAATCGATACAACAAAAAACGTACCTGATACAAATTTATCGCCAGAAATCACCATGCCCAAACAACGCAAGCGAGCGGTCACTGAAGTTTTGAGTGGTGACACCATCTGTGAGTCGACATGTAAACGTCGTCTAGGAACTCGTGGTGCGTATAGTTTAACAGATAGAAGCCCTGTGTCATCTTACCTGAGTATGTCATCTTAAGCACAATTCCCCTAAGTTTAATAAAGTAAAATCAACCTCAAGTAAACTGGATTTGAAACGCGTGTCGACGCATGAGGACAATGTAATTTGCTCTTAAAAGTTCGACTGAATACAAGCTCAAATTAAGCAGTTCTAAATAAAAATTGTACTTCAACTGTAAATCGAGATACAAGGTCGTGGGAACGATTCGGATCTCAAGTTCCGGAAACGATGGAAAAAGATGGTAAAGAGTAAACTCGGAACTCGTCTCGTTCCATCGCCGGAGGGCAAACGTCCCGGAGGAGAATCAAACGTCCCTAATATGAACAGGAAATTGGAAGAAATTTACTGACCTCAAGGGAGCCGTTGAGAAACGGAAAAAGCATGTGCACCTGCGCTAGAAAGGGAACAAAGTATGAAAACACACCCACTCATACGAAGATCGTCGAAAGACGTAATACCCGAATGACAGTATTGGTTTGGTTGATATAAAAACATATATTCCCAGGACAGAGACATCCGTGACTAGACAGAGGGACAGACGAACCCGAAGTGACCCTCCGAGTCAATTATTCGGCGGCGAAGTGTGGCAAACCACCCCGCAGTGATAGAATTCCTTCGAATCTCATCGGAACGAGATGAAACGTTTGCGCAATGTCCGACCAAAATCAAAATTTTTGTTTTCTGATTTCTCTCGTTATCGCCACTTATTTTTTTTCTTTTATATCTCCATCTTTATTGTCCCCGTCGTTAACATACAGATAATGCGCCTGTTGGTATATCGTGCGAGCTAATTGGATAAATACGTGGAACAGTAAATTCCAAGGATATATAAAGGAGGATCCAATAAGCTCCAGACGAATATCTCCACATATTGGTATTTAGTATACGAACACAGACATACTTGTATACACTAAACATGTATATAAACATATTTATCGTTAAATGGTAAAAGGGCGCATCGGGGATCGCATTAAATGTTAAACGACGCGAAATTTGCCACGCTGATTTTTAGTCGTCGATTTTATTTTAATAGTCGATGTACACATATATATGTATAGATATAATGTTATACACCTGCGCGTCTAAGAGAGCGAACGTAACGTTTGTTTATAGCCATTATACCTCGTTACTGTGATGCGTGATACAGCGAGTAATAAATTACCTCGATTCAGAAACAGGTTTATTTATAGACAGTGTAGAGAATCGCTCTTGTATGTCTGAGCAAGTTTTTGCGCGAGAGAGCGGTAGTGGTGATTCGCATTGCCGATCGTTCGTGTCTCTGTGTGTATGTGTGTGTGTGTGTGTGTGTGTGTGTGTATGGTGCATCATGGGAGAGAGCATCGAGGTATCGGCGAGACGCCGCCCCGTTTCACGTTGTAAATAAAGTAATTAGCAGAAACCTCTTGGATTGAGAAAAACAAAAGAGAAATAATAATTAAAAGACGACCGACGCCGAATGATGGATTCCTCGGAGGATTTTGCTTGCGCGAATTTTATTGTGATTCTCCATGGTTTTTCTTCTTCTTTTTCTCTTCATATAGCGGGATAAATCTGGTATAATTAGTCGGGGTAATTATATCGGTCTGATAGGAATTTTCGTATTAATCATCGATCGATGCCATTGATTTTTTATACTGCTGGGAACGGGGAAGGATTTGTATTTTTAGGTATGTGAAAATACATGTTCGAGATGCGGTCTGATGATTTATGTTTGTAGTTTATGCACTCGATAAATGTGTGCAAATGATTACACCAAAATCAAATTTTTCTCGATTTGTTTGCGAAAATTTTGGAATAGTTATTTTCAAAGCAGTCATCGTTGACATTTGATTTTTATTTAACGAATTGAATAATTACTCTTTTGTAATTAATTGAAAAATGCAAGAAATTGATTATCCTCAAGATAGAAATATTGTAGTTTTTTAAAAAAAACGAAGAATGTCTTGTACCAAAAAAAGATCGATAATTCTTATGATGATTATTGTATTGTTAACAGTATTTTATTTATTATCTAAAAAAATGCAAACATAATAACGTCTTTATTTATGCTTTTCTGGGATTTATAAATTCGTGTATGATGTTTTTCGAAACGTAGTTGAAATCTCATACCACTCTTACCTGTCTGACGTTACTTCTAGGTTATCATCCTAGCTCTTTCGCTCTCTCGACATTTTTCGAATTTATTTATTCCTAGACCACCTCTTAAGGATCGTTCTCGCCTCGGTCTAATAAGTAATATAATAACGAGATATCTCGCCAGGGGGAGACTCGAGTCTGGCCGACGACCAGGGGTTAGAAAATCTTGGGACGATATCTTGCCACCTTTACCAAGACTCTACTTAGCATGTACACGGTGTCTCAGGATTCAAGATTATAAAAGACAAGCGAGGATCGTAAAATTTTACGTTCAACATGAATTTTAACTCGAATCATGTTTTTTTAAATTTCTCGAAACGTTCTTTTATTTTCTAGGGAAACCCGACAAATTTTAATAAGTTAATTTAGTGAAACCGAATATATTATATTTCATATAAATAATCGATAGTATCGGATTAAAAACATTTGTTAACACGTTAAGAAGGCATTGAAGGTACCTAACCTTTTTAATCCATTTGTTATTGAGTGACATTTCCGAAAGAAGTTTGAATTTTTTGAATTCGTCAAAAAACAATTACTTTCAAGGTGATTCTACAAAATAATAAAAACTCAATTTATTAAAATCATATTTATGACTATTTTGACAATTGAAAATGAAATTAGACTCGCGGAGCATTTAAAAAATATTTTTGGAGCTCTACTACTTCTTAGGGATTTTTCAGAAAAATCTAGGAACTTGATTCAGTGAAATTATATTTACTCTTATTTCGATGATGATAAAAGTTTATATAAAACTTACAGAAATTATGCACATTATCTAAGAGGGATGAAAGATTTTCGTAAACTTTTTTTGAGAAATATTCCACCCCAATTCTGTGGACGATTCTGACTCACTCTGTGTAGGTACGTATGGTATCTCATATCCTCCTTATTTAATATTTCTCTCGATCTCGCTTTCCCGATATCTCCAGTCGCGCAGCTTCTTCCTCTTCCTCTTCCACTTCTTCGAACGTCCCCGGACACTCGCTCGCGCGCGATATTCTCTCATTACTCGGTCGAGTAACGACCTCGCGATCTTCCAAGTACTTTTTTGCATTGCATCGCGGGTGATGTTAAAAAGGGAGAGGAAAAGAGAACGCGAGAGAGAGAGAGAGAGAGAGAGAGAGAGAGAAAAAGAGAGAGATCGAGGGTGAGAGAGAGTAAGAGGAGGTCGGATGCGGGTCGCCTCCTCTCGAGCCGATCGGAATCGGCCGATAAGCCGTTCCTCGCGCTGGCCACATCGAGCTCGTAAATTACACGGCGTTCGAAACTCGGGCTATACGAGCAGGCGAAGGCAAGAGTGATGCACGGTGGTGGCTACGAGGGATCGTGTTCTTCGTAGGGCAAAAGGCACCCCACGCTCGTATATATATACATAATAGTACTTATCATGTAGCAATAAGTATTACGTACTTGAGAGCTTGAATCTCCCCATTGATGTCGCGATCTAACAATAAGATATTCTTAATGTTACTTCGATATATTCAAATGTATCAAGTACGATAAGATTAATCGATGTCAATGAGTTCGAACTTAAGTTCTAAGTTATATGTCAACTTGAATTAGAGCGAGTTCGAGTATTGACACTAGTTCCAGTTAGATCCACAAGGTCGAATCGAAAGTCATTAGCGTGAATTTAAGTCTCGATACCCCAAGGTCAACGTTCGAGATTAAACTGAATACCGAATTGAAGGTTTAACTCAATTTTTTTCCTGGATTCGAGCTTCGAGCTTAAGTTTGGAAATTTAAGTTAATACACAAGGTTAAGTTGGAATCTTTGATTTATGCCTGAATACAGAATTAATCTCGCACTAACGTTACAACCGGTCGATATCTCGTATTGAAATTTTTATTCAAATTCGAAGTTACAAACTTATAAACTGAAGGAACAGATCGAAGTTCAATGCAATTTTTATTATGTTGAATTAACTTAAGTTTTGAGACACATAAATACGTATAGGGTAGGGTTCAATTTTAAGATAATCTTTATAAGTGATCTTTTTTTATCACAAATATATCACATTCGTACGAGGTACACACCCTCTTCAAAGGAAGATAGATATTAGAAAAAATTTCAAACTTAACACCAAACTGACTATAAATTCGTAATTCATTAGTTCGAATAAATGAATTTCATTTGAATAAATATTGACCATTAAATCAAAGAATTATTACAGTCGATCAATTGAATTAATAAAACCGTTTTATCAAAAGGTACTAATAATAATCGATAATTTTGTTTTATAATAATAATCGTAATTCACCCATCGCCGAACCATATAAAATAATTTTTACGTCTTATTTCCATTTTCGATAACTTTTCGAGGTTGTTACTCCGCAATGAACGACAGTGGTACGAATATCACATTAGTCCTTGGAATTGTCCTTGCCCCCCGTTGAGAAAACAGTATCGATCGTTAGGAGAAGAAAAAAGAATCTCACGGATCCGAGGATCAGCATCAGGAAAGATAGGTCCGTCTGGTCTGTGCTATCGAGGAGATCGTAGCGATTATAGTATAGCCGGGCACAGAGAGCATCGACGTCAAGGGACTCGGTTCCTTCGTCGAGAGCCCTTCGCGCACTTCTCAACGACGATCTTATCTCTCGTTATACAGAGATAACTGCTTGTTAAGGTAATAAAACGTCACGTTCGTATATGTACTCTATACTATATCTCTTATATACAGTACGTACATCGTTCGTGAATCTATACTTGCGATCTTCTTCTTCTTCTTCTTCTTCTTCTTCTTCTTCTTCACGAGCTACAACGTTTCGTTGGTAGTCGATATATTGATTATTCGTACGCGAGAGTAACTCCGATCGGACGCGGATCCATATAGTTAGTGTATTCCGATTGGAACGACTGTGGGATATTTCATCAAATTCCAAATAACCAAAAAAAGTAGCGGGACGATGGCGAAGAATTATAAAAATTTGATGTATTTCCAAACATAAATACAAATTTGTACAGTAAATTGTAGATTATAAATTGAATTAAAAATTCAATTCGAAATTTAACTTGTAATTCTTTTTTCTATATTTGATTCCACTTAGAGAACATTTATTCATACCGTGGAAAAAAAGGTTAGTCCTGTGATTATGCAAATGAGATAGCCGACGAGATTGTACTTATTGGAAGTGAAAAACTTACTTTTACTTATGTCTAAAGGAAAAAATATTGATTTCATAAAAAAAGAATCGAGCTTCGAACTTGCCATAATTTTTATGCTCACCAATTACTCGGATCGTTCATTCGAGTTTGAAATTAAACTGGAGCTTGAACGTAAATTTACATTTTAGTTTTAATATAAGTTTGAATTCAATTCAAATGGAAGTTCGAGGGGACCGAAACTATACCCGAGTTTTGTCTCTTGCTGGACCAGTGGAAGGTCTCTGTAGAATGTTTATATTTTAACTCACTGTATATATATATATATATAAATACACTTTTTGTTCATGCTCACGAGCGCGCGGAGGTAGCAAATTATGGCGATCGAGACAACGGAGCACGAAGATCGTGCACCTCTAGCCAGGACAGAGTGGTGGATCGAGGAGCACCTCTTCGCTGTGGTGTGTTCGAGGTTGATTCTAGGGTCAGCCTCGCGTACTCCTCGATTGTCGGGGCGCGACCTATAGCGATATTCTTATATATTTATATGTATGTATTTATGTTCTTCAATATATGTATGTAGGTATACATATATATACTGCATATTCAACTATATGTATATACGAGTATGTATATGAAAAAGACGATATTTGGTATGATGATGTTAGCTCATCATTATCTTCATTATCCTTGCAGATATATGGGATGGAGACGTAACAGAAAAATGAAAGTCTTCTTCATATTAAATACCAATAACTAACGAAAAAATAATAGATAATTGTTTTTTATAAATATCGAGAACTATTTTTTTCAAGAAAGAATTAAAGATGGTTCGATATATCTGTCCATTTAATACAAAACGGCATTTATTGAAAAATATTACTGCTGATTGTTTTGTTAAGAATAATTTCCGATAAATTATTAACATAAAATTCGTGAAATTAACATTTCTATAGCTCGTCTGATAAAAAATAATATTTTCATTCGTTAAATCATTTTCTGGTATAACAATCGTAACATGTAGGTTGGAAAAAAGTAATATCGTACGAGGATTCGTTGCGAAAATACTTCCAGGATGTTCGTAAGATGGATTCTTCGCTCGGCGCATTCCACGAACGAAAGACAGAGAGGGAGTTAAATCTACGTGAGAGCAAGAAGATTCGAGAGATGAGCCGAAAAGGACGAGGTTAGAGGTGAATAAGAGTGGGAGAGTAAAAGAAGAAGGGAAAAGTGCCGGAGAAGAATGAAGGTACGCGGAGGAGAAGCTCCGAGGGCCACGAAGAATGAGAAACGAAGAAGAAATAAACAGTCGGAGGATGAGACGAAAATGAAGAAGAAGAAGGAGGAGAAGAAGCAGCAGCTTGCCGCTAATGCGTTTCCTTAATGAACGCTTTCTTTGTCTCGGACAAACACCGAGGTCCTTAAGAGATCCTGATCCGCGAGGAAGCGAAGCCGCAAGACAATTTCGTTTGTCCCGAAAAGGAAAGGGGGGTGAGCGTCAGTTCACTTCCATTTGTATAGATATAGTTAACCTATACGCATACATACATATATATATATGTGTATATTAAGAATCATCAGTAGTATAAGTGTATAACTCGTTCGGCGCGTTCACCAAATTATTCATTTTACTCTCGTCTGTTCTCTCTTGCCTCCGGGCTATTACGCCAATGTTTTCGTTTTTTTTTTCACCTGCACGAAGCTATATATTTCGTCGATAATTTGAGCGAGAGACGTGTTCATACATCCCTTGCATTTGCCATACGGAGAACGAGGAAACGACGAGTGTTTAAACGGCTAAAGGGGTTGCTCAATGGATAATACTTATTTTGAATTTTTCAATGTTGATTAAGATAAGAAAAAAGATAAAAAATAAAATTCTTTTTGTATATTTTGCAAATTTGAAATTTATGATGTTTCCGTTGATTGATTATTCGGGGGAATCATCTGCTATAATCTTGATTTGAAGGGTGATTTTCATTGATAAGTACGAGAAGGAATCTTCATTCATCGATTTCCCGATAGACTCCTGCCCCGACTACGTCCCTTCCACAACTCCTGCGTCTATGCCGAAATTCACCCTGAAATACCGGACGTGACGGCGTCTCGCAATTCCTTGCGCGCGATCAACGCCGTGGATCGCGCGGATCGCGTGTGCATTCGGTCGCGGATCATCTACATCGGCACCCAACGCGTTCGCGAAACATATATAGCGAATAGCGACGTCTCTTCGTCCTGTATACACGTTTTGGACTAAATGGGGGGAATATGGCCTAGCCCGCTTAGATGGACCAAAGAATGGAAATAATTGCTGGTAGAAATAGTTGACTCGCGCCATGTTTATTTATATTTTGCAATTGTAACGAAACGTAAATTTAAGCGTAAACGATTTTGCCGTTTAAAACAGTAACCTTCGATGAAAACAAATTACAAACGTTCCCAACCTAACTCGAGGGTAAGGAGAGAAACTCAGTGTAAGACGTTGTTAAATTTAGTAAATTTTCGATTCACTAAACTGGGCTATTTTGGCTTCAGAGAGCCGTTCATTTATTCATTGTAAAGTAAGTTTTGAGAAAATCGCTATTTTTTTAACTTGGCCGAAATATCATTTTTACGTTTTCAAAATCAATAGTCTTTTTTCAGACTGATAGACATTCGCGTTAGTGCGTTAGAAATTTAGTAATTTTTTGGCTAATCACATATCTATATTTAGTGACAAAAATCGTACAATTTTTGAATTCTTTCCTTTTTTACTTGACATAACTAATTGTAAGTCGACATGCTCCTTGCTAAAAACATAAAGTATAGCTCTCGTGGTCCCGGTGATAAGTTAATGGTAACATCGACTACATTCTCATGGCTTTATTGTAATCGCTCTTCTTATATCAATAAACAACCCTTATTTTTACTATTCTTAGTTTTGTCTCTAATTTTTTAAATCTTGCTTTACTTTTAATTTTTTTAAGCCAAATAAACTTCATCAACATCTACGATCATGCTTAACGGTTCTTTCATCTTTAGATACGGAACAAGATTCAGTAACTTTTACGGCCATTGATCAACTCACTAATTCCAAACTTCTTGATCATGGTACACCGTAATTCTGCATAGATCAATTATGTTTACGGATTTGTTTAACAAAAATAGAGAAAAATTTTGGTGGTCCATATTACCCCACGTCCTCTATATTCTTACGATTCCTCATTCAGATAGCTGAAAATCGAGATTCCGCACGGGTAGAAGAGGAAGAGGGGGCTACACCCCTTATTTCTTCAGTTCCAGGGTCGTAGTGCTCGTTCCTCTCATCTATAAAAATCTTCCCGATGGTTGCGTGGCTGCTCCTGCTGTTCTCGGATCATTACCGAGAGACTCCGTTGAAATATTCAGTTTCAGCCACACTCCCGTGGCCACGACGGATTCCCGCGCGCGCGTTATTGAAAATAGATGGGCATCGGGAGACAAGCACGGGACGGTAGAAAGCCGTACAAAACGACGAGGCACAAAAGGACGTTTCAATTGCTCCCTTACTCCCCCTCTCCTCTTCCTCATCATCTCACTCTGGCATTGAATAATTCAGAGCAACATGAAAATTTCCACCTTATCCATCAGGTGCCATGTTCGCGTCTCGTCGCTCAGTCGGTACTGTAATTACACATATACATGTTACACGGCTAAAGATTTCGCTCATCCTTTGATCCTAGCGATTAAATCCTAGCGATTAAAAAAAGAAATATAAAATAAAAACTAAGCGAGAATAGAAAATTCACGATTTTTGGAAATTAGACACTAGACGAGGTTCACGATATCTCTGTAACGCGAATCAGAATTTCCTCCACCACTGGAGTTCTAGAATATACCCTGGACCATCTCCACGGTGGAAAACGTTTTAATTACTTTTGATTTTCTAATTGTAAATTAATTCATTTTATGGCACGAAAATAAGATAAATCCTCTATCGTTATTCTCGGAGACCAAAGTCATTGTTGTTGGTTCGTTATTAATTTTGAATAACGATAGCCTCTCTCTATATGTGTGTGTATGTGTGTATGTGTGTAAGTCTAAATAATTGTCATTGTTGCAACCAGAAACTTCAAATTTCTACCGAACAATCGTCCATTGCGAATAAATTAGATTACCATTATGATCGTTATGATTATAATATTAAAATAGCAGCCTCAGACATCAGTGGAGTACTCGAAAATCTGAGGCTCAGATATACACATACACACATATATATATATATATATATATATATATATATATATATATATATATATATATATATATATATATATATATATATATATAATGTGCCATGCACAATACAACCACGTATATGCGCTACGACCGAACTATCTATATACGTATACGTAAGGTGGCACAGCATAAACATGTAGCGACATAGTGTTGCTGGAGGCTTCTCCTTTCGCTTCAACCGTTCCCGCCCTTCACCCCTTCCCGACCTCCGGAATCCATCCTCCTCATTCTCACCCTTGAAGGCTCTCTCCTTATGCGCCAACCTCCGGTAACTTCGCAGCACTGTCGCAGCTTTCCCCATAGGACAGACTGAGAGAGAGAACGCTAGAGAGAGAGAGAGAACGAGTGGCATAAGGGGTGAAGGGGCGAGAGAGAGAGAGAGAGAGAGAGAGAGAGAGAGAGAGAGAGAGAGAGAGAGAGAGAGAGAGAGAACGACACCCAAATTCTGTGCGGTATTGACGTATTTTGAATACGACGGCGGTGTGAGCGAGGCGAGATAACACGGAGCTAGAGGAGAACCCCCTCCTAACCCCCAGGAGAACTCTAGCGACATATATATAGGTATAGCGAGTGAAAGCTTCTAGTCTCACAGTATCTCGTCCCGCGGTCCAGCACACGCGTTTCATCCTCTCGTCTCTTCTCTCCATCCAACGTATTCTAAACCCTCTTTGCTTTCTTGTTTCTCTACGTATACACAAACACGTACTACCATATACTCGCACACGTATATATACCCGGGCGCGCGCGCACACACACATACCCCTTTGCAGCCACCCATGCGCACATGAACACATACACCCGCGAAAGTACGCACACAAAAACACGCGCACACACGGTGGACAGTTCGCACTTAGCAGTTCCATCTTCGTCCTTCAATAAAACTTCCGTGTATTTTCCATCTTCCTCTCTTTGACTCCTGCAGCTAGGACAAGGATAGGCAGACGCACACACATACACACATGGTCATGCATGAACACGTACCTACCCCTTTATTCACACAATCACACACACCCACATATACGCAATGTCCTTGCTGTCTTTCAGTGTCTTCTATCTCTTGTTCTTAAGGGGAGGTGCGCACCCGCTCGACCATGCTCGCAAGCTCGCCTCGACCTCTCCTCATCTAACTTTGCCCCCTGAGCCTGCGTTCCTCTTCGACCATCTATCCGGCTTGTACATATATGTATATATGCGTATATACATAGAGATATCTGTAATTTCACGTGTGCAGGTTGGGTGCTCATACATTTAGGCGGCGTATATACTCGTGTACTATAGTGTACGCTAACTCCCTATGTTCTATACCGTGTGGTATTGGCGCTACACAATACATAGATATACAACTTATGTATATACATATATATAGCGATAGTAGACAGTCGACGTTGTCTCCGTCTCGTGCGGTCGTTCTCTTATTCTCTCCTTCTCTGTCACATCCCCCCTTTCGTAGCATCCTCTCTCACGATCCTCCCCAAGCCCTCATACCAGATATTTCCATACGCCACTTACTGCAAGCTCAGGGTGTTCTCCCCTCGGTTACCTCTCTCTTTTTCTTTCTCTTTCTCTCTCTCTCTCTCTCTCGATTCTAACAACCCTCCCTTCGATTGAACATCCCACGTGTTGCGAGTACTACATGCGATCGGTACGTGCAGGATACACGTATAGATATATGCCGATACGCAGAAAAGGAATAGCTATATATTGGGCAATTGTATGTGCATCGACATGCGGAGAGGCGCTACACGGCATACAAGTGTGACACAGAGGGGTTCGCGTCCTTTCAGAGAATTACGTTCGTTCGAGGTGACTCCCTCTCATCCGGTGACGAACGATGACTACGAGGCTACCGGACCCGCGTCCTGTCTGTTGGCAGCTTCTGCGTCGATCGCGCCCCCCCCCCCTCCCCCTCGCCGACTCTCGTTGCCCCTCTTCCGCGCCTTCCAATAGCCAAGAGCGTCGCACGTTCATTGGCTAATAAGCAAGATCTTTCGTTAGCTGGCGCTCGTCGCGCGACACCGATCGCTAATACACTTGCACGCGGCGGTTTCATCTACGGTTGCCGATTATCAGCGAAGTAGATGAGCGCCCCCTCGCGGTAAGCCGCGATACGAGAATAACGTAACCGTTGGCCTCGGTTCAACGGAGTTGCAATATTAACCGTGTCCTGGTAAAGGACCCGTCGCGAGTCTTTCGCTTTGGTTGATCAGGCGGAAAACCTGATGCACTGTTCTATTGATATAAGATATTTAAAAAAAAGGGGGCGAGGGATGAAAAGGGCTAATTTTAGACCGTACGTATGCGTGCTCGTTAAGGAAAATATCGGAACGCGTCCTATTCAGGGGAAACTGGATGGACCGGGGTTGATCGACCGAAGAGTCAATCACGTTGAACAATCTTGAAACTAAACTTCATTTTTTTTTCATTTAACCCTTATCTACGGAACTACCCTGCGCGCTACCAAAGGCTTTCCACCATGTTCCTAAATTTATCTAAAGAGCGAAAATCTTCAAAGCGCGACTGTTATCCGATGTGTAGTTAATTAAGTGCAAATTTGCTTCATGACCGTAGATTCGAGCAAGATATTCGTTAAAGAAAGTAAACGTATTTTTATCACTCTCGATAAAGAATAAATAAAAGTAGGTATCATTGTCGATGTTACTGGTTCGATGTCCAGAAAGCCTGAGAGGGAGACTTGAGCGTCACTGGACCTAGTCGTTTCTCTCAGCCTCGGCGTTCAGAAACCGGTGGGGCCAGAGGTTGGGAGGAGGGGGGGGGGTGGTGGTGGTGAGATAGGAGGGGTGGTCACCCTCGTTTGCCTGGAGAATGTTGTCGCCGGAGGCGGCGTAGAAGCGATGGTGGGCAAGGGGTCTGTCGTGAGGTGTGGGCGACAGGGTGGTGGACGGGGTTTGTTAGGGTGGACTCTAAAGTCCACCGAAGGGGAGAGCTAGGGCGCTCTCCACGCGACTACGTCGTGGGAGATGAGCGAGAGAAAGAGAGAGAGAGAGAGAGAGAGAGCGGGTGAATTTGAGTGGAGAGCAAGAGAGTAAGAGCACGCGAGAATTTACGCCTGCCAGTGAATTCCTGCAGGACCTCATACCACACTCACACGACGACGCTCAAATGTATAGAAATAGTATATATATATACGCGCACGCGCGCGTATGTGTGTGTATGTATATATGTTTCTACCCAAAGGTGTGCGTATATATCTATATATATATAGTACGTGTGTACTTACGAAAGCCTGCGCGTCGTACTTCCGAAATTCTCGCACGTTCGGTCGATACAGGACGACCCACGGACTCCGGCAACTTACTACGTGTATTCCACTACGCATATTCAGCTTAAAAGGCCTCGAGGATTTCTATTCCAACTTTTAAGGAAAAGAAATCAATTTTTTTTGGCACTTTCTTCAGGCTGAAGAATGACGTTTAATCGAAACATTAAGATTCATTCTATCAACAAAATTTTGTCGCGAAAATATCGATTATAGACCTTGTTACATTTTATGCAATATATTTTCTGAAATTTCTTCCTCCGTTAAAATTGTTCGGATTCGATTAAGCGATTAAAGAACAAACGATATGGAATTGAAACGCAGAGAATTGATGTACAAAAAAAGGTCACTTGTTGTAAATCCTTCAATACATAGAACCTCCCCATTTCCCACGATGCGTTTTCAGATAAATTGATTATAGCCATGAAATCCTTGAATATACGCAAGAATCACAAATCCATTCTTGGAACATTTTTATTTATTTTCCAGCACCAAAATTTTCTCATTTCTTGGACAGTCGATGTAGGAGCGTTGACTTTCTTCGTGCGTGCATTTGATATTGAAGCGACGAAGGAGGTACAAAGAACGAAAGAGAGCGAGAGAGTGGAAGAGAGGGGAAGCTGGGGTTGGGGGTGGGAGAGGGAGTGAGAGAGTAAGATCTTGCTCGTAAGACACGTACGGACACACGAGTGCTTTGGGAGGCAGTAACACACGCACGTGCTTTTGGAACATCGGGTACTAGCACACGAGACAGAATACCGAGGGGACGATGTCTGGCCTCAAATACCAGCATATACATACATATATATATAAATATAAATGTAGCTAGAGATGAGAAATTGTGGGAGGCAGGGGTGGGAGAGAGACATGAGAGAAACGTACCAGGCCCGATCCAAGGCGCCAATCACGCGCAAAGACAAACAAGGTCTGTGGACCACCGCTGATTGCCGAAGAAGTCCTTTCAGGACTTGGATTTCCTCTCTCTCGCTCCCTCTTTCTCTCTTGGAACGTCGTACTCGCGTCGTCGCATTTGGTCTCTCGGTTGGTCCTCGTGGCGCTTTCTCTGATGCTTCTCTGCGCTCGGACTTGGTGTGCACAGCTCATTCGACGCTGACTGCATACTAAATCAAAGTGAAGGACCAGAGATGTACGCCAACACCAAGAAATTTACCTCTCTCGGTACTGGTCCTTTCTCCGTCGGGCAACTTTGAAATGCCACGACTACGAGAGATTCAACGTCGCATCTAGATTATACGTCGACCTACCTAATTCGACCCCCCGAAATTTGGCCAAAGCCATTAGAAAGCATTATGACGAAAAGTGCGGGTTCAAATTATACTCGGCCAAAGTGTCGTCACTTATCAACTGTCAATTGTTCGTATATTGTCGAATTTTGTTATTTCCAAGCTTCTTCTTTTTGTTCAATTTAGGCAATCTCTGCTCTTGTAGCAGAAGTGACGAAAGATGTGTGATTTATCGAAAAATTTTGCTAGCCACGTATGCGGCAATACCAATATCGATAATAATCAAATTTCCAGTTTCAATAAGTATCTATATTTTGATTTTCATTTTTTTCATTAGGTAACGAGTTTTTATTTCAAAATAATAATGACATACCGATGACGGTAATTAGGTACTTATTTAATAAAATAGTAATATTATAATTTTTTTTTAATAATTGAGTAACAATGTTTTTAGTTTTCTATGTAACTAACTTGTAAGTAATAGTGGTTTTATAGCAATAGCTCTTGTACTGAACCAATTATATTAAATTATCGATAGACAAACGATGCGAATCAAATCGAAGCAACTGATTCGATATTTTAATTTTAATTTACATCTTTTTGACGAACAAACGATTACCAAAATTGCCAATTTACTAGCTAGCTAATTAATGAATAAGGACGGTTTTTGTGCAAAATTGTTTTTAATGATAGAATCATTAGTGATCATTGATAAAAAAAGATTTAAATGTAATCGATCAAAAATCATGTTTTTTACCCCTCCGTCATATTTTTCTTCTTTCGTTTTCAATCGCATCAGAAGGTTCGTTCGAACGTAAGGGGATATATCCGAAACGTTTCCACCAGCGCGTGGGGGCGCGCGCATCTATGTATATATTTTGGCTGTGACCGAGGAGAGAGGAGGAGAGAATGTGTTTCGCTTGTCCAAGTCCTGGGCCTCGTGAATATTCCAAGCTCTAAAAGCTTCTCTCCCCTGCTTCGTTCATCGCGCGCAAGAGAGCTTGCTGTGAGGTACGGAGGGTCCATCACGTCCATAACAAGCTCTCTTCGTCTTTCCTCCCTTCGACGCCCGGTTTGCTCTACCACCCTTCTACCCTCTTACTCGCTGCGCTATCATCCTAGAGATTCTCAGAGCCGTGGCTCTTGCTCCAATGCCCAATTCTCTTCTCAGGTTACTGTATTCTAGTAGCTTGGCAATATTCAAAATTGATCGGGTTATTCTAGAAAATTCTCGGAGTCGTGCTCTTGTATTTTTGGGAAAAAGATTGAACAATAGATACTCTGCAAATAGCAAACTTCTGCAAAACTTCCATCTAAAATTCCGATTTTTTAACAGATTCTTCGATACGAAAGCTTCTTTTTCAATCTTTTGGCTTCCTTACAGTCGTAAAGGAAATTTTATGGACGTCGGAATATTATAGTGCCGCAAATTTTCAATTCGTCGGTTTTTTTCATTGTTTCTTATTCATGGGAGCCAAGATATTTAAGGGTCCTTTTTCATCTATATAAAATGTCATGTGAATTCGAAGAGGTTGATTGAGTTGAAATTTTTTGGTCATTTATATCTCAATCAACTCTCTCGGTTAGCGCGATCGAAAAATATGTTCAATTAAAATTGTAGGCCAATGTCAAATAAAAGTCATCTTTGATTTCTTCAAACAATTTCAAAGAAATGTATGACAAAACTAAAAACATTGATTTTTTTAAATACATCGTAGCATGACATAAGCCAAGCATAATTTTTTAGATCGAATGACTAATTGAATAAAGTAGCAAAAAGTGGATCTGCCAGATCATTCGCATACCTATAGGATTAAGTCATTGTAATCAAGAAATATCTGTTCGAACTTCTTTTTGTGCAGAAATATTAATAAAACATATGGTACGTAGGTATTTATCAAAATGCAATAAGTGATGGATTATATAATGCATTTCCTTTTTCTGAAGAATTTTGAGCCGTAAAAATTTCACAGCCCAATGATATCCAATTTCTCAACATATACATTTATGTAACTGTGTATATCTATATATGGTATAAGTATCTCAACGAACCAGGAAGGCTAAAGGAAGAGGAAGGAGAGAGGAAGAAAGAGAAAAATCCAGGCATCTCTCTTTTTTCTTTATACATGAATCTGTACATTAGGTAACTTCGATGGAACATCGAGCTCAAAAATCCTCTTAGAGTTTTCGAGGATGCGGACACAAGTAACGAGAAGAGTAGCGAGACGGTGGACCAAAACGGGTCTCCGGGGGTGGACTCTGCTTGTGATCGATTGCCACACTCGCACATACACATATACATATATATATACGCAACCATGAAATTCCATCTCCTTCACACGTTTCCTCTTGTTGCGAAGAGCTTGAAATCTGAATTGGTCGAAAGTTCAAATGTGTGCCCCTACATTTTTGCATAGGAAACAAATTTAGGATTCTTTATTGGGTAAAAGCAATCTAATTTCGTCGATAAAAATTGGTAAGGATACAAATTTTTGGTACACAAATTTGGTGGAAATAAAAATGTCTTGGTCCTAAAATTTACTATAAATAAAATAATTCCGTTACTGATATTTGGTACGAATAAACATTCTTAGCCAAAAAATCTGAAAGGATTATCAAATTTTGGTGCCATTCGTATGGTAGCAATAAAAATATTCGGTGCCTAAAATTTGGTACGAATCAAAAATATTTGAAGTTTTGTAGCAATACAAAAGTGCTATCAGTGATGACTGATCTCAAATCATCAGAATATAAATATATTATGAAAATAGAAAAAAAAACTCTTGGCGTAAACGTGACGAACCATACACTTGGACGCTCTCGTCGTTCTCGAAGCATGAACTGCAGCATGTATTTTCCCAGGTGTTTGCGAGGATTAAGAGCTTCGAAGACTATCGCTGATTCAAACGAATGACCGTTCGACCGTATTAAGCTCACAACGGACGGTGTCGAGATTTCGCAAAAATCACACAAAGTTAACCATGGCGTATGTATTTTTCGATGAACGAGGAGAGACGAGCTGAGCCAGGATAATTAGGTCTTAGGAGAGCAGAAAGACTGCTTGTTGAACATGTGGGACGTGAGAATCTTAAGTTCTTCACGATTTTACAGCCGGCGAAGAATTGCTGCAACATTTTCTCGGTTTTCAGAGGTAACTGAATATTGCTGATTTTCGTAGAATGCGGGATGTGTGGGATGGTTTCAAAAGAGGATTACGACGCTTCTTGGGTTTGAAATGAATGTGCGGAAAATATTGAGTTTACACTTCGGGGACTTTCGAATGACGTAAAAATAAAAATTGGTCAAATTTGAGAGTGTTTGTTTATGAAACGTACATCTGCCATTGTGTTTATCGGAGGAATATATAATCTTTATCGATAATCTTAATAAGTTATTTCAACCAATAACTGGATTTATTAAATTCATTTATTGATTGAAGGATTTTTTGAATAAAAAGGAAATTGTATAATCATTGTATAATTTCATCAATTAGTTATTATCTTTGATGTAATTGAGTTGAATGAGGATAAAGGTTTTTTATTACAATGTTTATCAATTAAGTCAGAGCCGAAGAGATCCATTTGGTTTATAAATAAAAATAGTTTGATTCACTTAGAAAAGAGTTTATTCACTAAATAACTAAAGAGACAAATTAATTTTTTTTTAAATGTAAGGAATTTCGTAAAAATCGTTTGATTCACTATGAAACAAGGTGATTAGATATTTCTAAATCGACAGTCCGATATTATAAAATAAATATTTAATTATTATTACCACATATTTGTTAAACTAAATATAACTTTATTTGACCAGATTAAATTTAATTCATCTAAAATAACTGTTAATAATTATTAAATATTCATTCCATCCCCTATCATATATTTATTAATAGTCCTGAACTTTTTGCCCAGTGTTTCTAACAATAAGTAAAGAAACGGAAAATAATGTATAAGCTAATTAAAATGATCAGTTTCGATTTAAAATTACAGACGTGAATTCTCAGGCTAATATTGATAAGGAAATATTTAATTGTTCGGATGATGGACTAGAATTTAAGATTTTCACAACTATTTCGTGTAATTTTGATAATTCATCAAAAAGTTTCTCGGTTCGATAGTTATCATTCTTCCTACACGAGTCATACAAAAAAATGTATTCATGAATTATCACCACTTCTACGTCGCTTACTTCGGTACTTCCGCAATATTTCTTTTTTCAGTTGGCAAATATGGATCACACGAGTTAGGTAATATGAAACAACTTTTAAATGGCTCGGAAGTATCCATGGCACCCCGGGCACTTCGGTATGCGAGGAAAAGAAAGTTGGGGGGGGGGGGGGGTTAACCCGAGCGACATACGAGCAAGTTACCAAAACTCCTATCGCAACTATCGCATGACCCGTAGGCATGGGATTAGACGCTGATATGTCGTGAAAAGACACGTAACACTCTAACAAAAATTAGAAAAAATCAACAAATTTCTGTACAATTTAAAATAAAAAGGATCATCATAGAACGAATAATGACAGGATAATATTTTCCATAAAATAGCCTTCCATCATTTACTTTTTAGTAACAAAAAGGTATGTTGCAAAATAAGGACAATGACGATTATCTCAATATCAATTCCTAAGAGCTTTTCAAGTGACCCATCCAAGCAGTCCATCACTCCTTTCCTATTACAAAGATATTTCTCCGATACCATTTGGTTCATATGTCAAAATTGTAATAAGACCAAAACAACGTTAATTTGAGTTTCATTCGCACCTTCATTTTCTACAATTGTTTTTCTCTCTTCGACCAGTTTTCAGTTGATATGATTCATGTGTGTGCGTATATATTACATCATATATATTTATATATATGGATGTGTGTGTATGTACCCATACATAGACTAACGATGGGTATTTGGAAACTGGCCACCGTGCGGGTGACCATTCGCCACAGAGCACAACTAATTGCACCGTGTGTGCCTCTTCCTGCGGATAAGCCAACACATTTCAAATGAATGTTGTGCTGTTTTCCGTGCAGGGCTCACGGTCACCGTCAAGGCGAGAAAATATGCCTGAGAATACAGCGCAAATGTTACATCCTTCAACACTCTCATCCATGGTGTTTCATATACACATATATATATAGAATATATGTATGTAATACATCCCTAGCTTGTCGGACGCGCAAGAGCCCTAAAGGAGATTCTCCTCAGACATTTTCTCCTCCCCGTCGCCCCTACGTAAAGCGCGTGGACACATGCCGCCGACATGTTTTATTGCGACCTGAGGCTTTTCCACAATTGCGCGAGGAATTTTCCGAGGATTGTGGATTGCACGACGGGGACAGCCGTCAAGTGTGTCTACCGTATATTCGTACAAATTTCTCATGGAACGCGTAAGACTCGACGAGACGGAGGAAGAATAAAAGTGACGTCGTAACAAATTTATAAATTCAATTATTTAAAAAAATAAGTTTTCAGCATTCCCATCACTTACCGCTGTTTCAAGGTACTTAATGTAATTGCTCAGAAAAATATATCGGCGTTTGGAACATCATACGAATGTCGATTGTATTAAATTTGGCACGGGCGAAAGTACACGGATGTAATTAAATGCATTCGAATCAAATGAAATTTACAAAAATTAAATAATTTCTGCCTTAAAAATCAGACAATTTTTGAACGATAAACGAGTAAATTTTCATCAAAGAATTTATTCTGAATTCAATCATGTTGATTGGATTAGAGTTAAAGTATTTATATGAAAACCCAACAAAATAATATTTTAACGTTTCAAAACAGTCCATTCGTGGACTTTTTTTTAGCTATAATAAAATATTTAGCTAACAACAAGTACCTACGTCCCTTGCACCAAATTACTCCAAATTTCGTACCCTTCGATTCAAGTACAATCTCGTCAGTTAGTTTTTTGACCACGCGTCTTTTTTCTTTTGCTATCTCCTTGTCTATCGCCACATGGAAACTCTTACACTATCACTCGCACCCTCGAATTCGACCCTTCTTGTGCCAGAGCGTGATAACAAATTATTCATGTCATTTTCTTGGATGCGCTTTGCAACTCATCCGAATCTGTACTATATCTACAATTTCAAGCGCATACATACAAATACATTGTCTTCTTGTGCCAATGGGATGGAACAGTTTATGGGCGAATATCTATAGATATATATATATCTCACTTTCTCTCTAAATATCTACAGGGTGTCTCGTGGAAAGTTGGTAAAACTAATTAACTGATATTTCGTAACGCTCTCAGGTAACAGGAAAAGTTAAGTTGCGTTAAATTGAAAATCTTTGCCAGTTTTTAATTCTATACAGTTCTCATACAAGTAGTTGTTTTTCAATGAATTTTACAAACTCTTTAAACAAATCATTCAGAAACAATACAAAAAACTTTTCGCCGTTTCATTTTTGATTTTATTAATGACTTTCTGAATAGATTTTATCAACTTTTCTTTTGTTATTGGCGATTCGAAGATGCTTTTTTACGCAAAGGGAAAATACTTCGTCCCAAATTGCTCTCTGTAACTTTCACTAACAATAATCGTAGTTTATTCGAACAAGTGTAGATAGATGCCTCTTACCGACAGAGCGATGCATGCACTTATCTTCTGTCGGTAAGGAGTTTTCGAACTGGAATAGTTGCGACTTTCTTTCTCCCAAAGCTTGAGATTTTGTTTATTCCCGCATTCATTTAACCAAAAATTTGTCTCATTAGCAATAATGATTTGGTCCTGATTAATTTATTTCTCCTTCAAATATATCTGACGTAGCTTTGTTCAATTTTACGCGTTTGATTGTTAATAAATGGTGAGTTTGAAAACTTTTTTTACAATTTTGCTCCGCGAAGATTTCGGACCGTTTAATCCTCGAGCAGCTTTCTCGATAAATGGATTAAAATTTTCTGAAAAATAATCATCGACCTTGTTCCATGCATCTTCAGTCACTACCATATACGAAGGACCCAATGTATCGTGTCCATGATCGTAAAGAGTCCCATCCTGCGCGAAATTGTTAATAACCCTATTAAAATTGACCAGGAACCAGAGTAAGACCCAAATACAAATAAATACTACAAACGGGCATAGTTTATATACATATTGAAAAAAAATAGGTCGACCCCGGTTGAAAATATTTTTGTTGACAATTCTACACATACCAAATCTAGTACGAGAACGTCTATGTCCATTGAATTATGATTTTCCTCTCGAATAGAAGTACTTGATGAGGTCAACCTCTTTTATTTCGAAGTACGCGTAACACCTCATATAGCGTCAAGTATAAAAGTACCCGGCGCCTAGTTGACAACGATCAAGAATAGAGTCCCTACCGAAGTCGCAGAGGGGGATGAAGCGCGTTTAGTTTTAGTAGCTTGCCATGGGACACCCTGTATACATATAGCGACCAATTTGGATGAAGAAGCAATGGCGAGAGGGGTTCCCGATCCCAAGGGAGTCACCAGCCTGGGGATTTGTTTTGGCCATCCCGGACCCGTACCATAGTCAGTTTTCCGTAACGGAGTCAGCGGGACAGCTATCCTGACGGTGGACGATACGACGAGGTTTCCCTTATCCTTCCCCTTCTATGAGACTGAAACTTCATTTCGATTCCGCTGGCTTCCAAAATGAGATAGAAATAATTTAACGTGAACGAAAATCTCTCATTCTCCCCGAACATGTTATCTTCATTCGAAAATTTCAGATTAAGGAGGTTCGACTTAATTTTCGATTATTTTCAAAACCTGCCTATGGTAGAACCAACCTCAAGGAATAAGGCTTTAAATATATGAAACATATATTCGATAAACGCTACTTTATCGAGGATCGATTTCATGAATGATATTTTCGTTTATTTTTTACTTTAGCGGATGTTAATTCTCTCTTATGTTTATTTTTATAAGTTGGTATTTCGCGTTTGCAATTCGCAATTATATAAACTTTATTCCTACATGCTAATATTAATATATATCTATATATACTTAGATATATATAGATACGTGCCGGATGAGGTGTAAGATCGATGCGAGAAGACGAGGTGAATAACGAGAAAGCTTCCAGCGTAACTGCGAAGCGAATTTACGACGTTAACGCGCAGCGCTGGCCACCTTTATAGTACCGGGAAAATTCGTGCACGTTTTTCCAGTTCCGTTTCGAGGGGCGAGAAAACTTACAGAGGACCGCAGGGAGACCGAGTGTAAATGCCCGGACTCACCCTCTCTCTCGCTCTCTCTGTCTTTCTCTCTCCCGCTACCTCTCACCCTCGCCCTCTTGCCCCCTCATCGCCTCTCTCTCGCTCATCCAATATATTTCTCTCTCTCTCTGTCTCTCTACGAGCAGTATATTTAGCAGCATCGGATTTTCTCGACGACAGTAAAACCGTCACGATTTTCGTGGCGATTGTCGCGCGGAACGGTCTTCGGTGAAAAAGAACGCAGAGCGTACAGGACGAGCAAAGAACGCCATTGTCCAGCGCGCAAGGCAAGTAGAGGGGACACAGCGGGTGGTGAACGTCGGAATATTCGCCGGAGGGGTATATAGAACTCGTTGGAACGAGAAACGCGCTATATCTCACCAGTGCTCGTCTAACAACACGAGGGGGTGGAGAGGCGTCATTCACAGGGTGAAATAGAATGAAACCAAGAGAGAAAGAGGGAGAAGGAAATTTTAAGCCGAGAAATCTTTTTTTCCCCAAGCACTGCAAACCTTCCGAACGTTCAACGTTTCTGACTGCGCCGGATTTTTCGCCTTTTCTAAAGTTATAGTGCAATGCGAATGCGTACGACATGGGCATGGGGCTCCTAATATATGGAAAAAATTGCACTCCCGTTTCATCCAAGGAACGAGAGTTTGAAAAAGCATATGAAAATATATAAAACGTTTTTTTACTGGAACGATCAACGACTTCCGGTTGAAAAAAGGTTTCTACCATTTCTTGGTATCGATAATAGTTTTGGTATCGATATATTGATTAACAAAATGCTGACAATTAGACCTTTGACCTCGGGTATACTTAAAATTGAAAAAAAGTCGAAAACTCTTCAACCACATGGGATTTGGCTCATATATTTAACTATATGACTAAATTTCTATCTTATTCTTCTTCGTTTACTGCGCTAACGGAATATTTCCTCTCCTCAAGCGAGAGAAAGTTTTGCATGGACGAGCTAATCTTGGGGCGAGTATTATAGATGTTACTAGAGAGCACGATGCGAGAGCATAGTTGGGTAGTTTCTCGCAAGAATCTATCAGCCGTGTTATCTGGCGTTAGCATCTCCATCCTGCATTTGCAGCGGCACAGCTTGTAGGTATACTTGCTACATGGTCCGTAGTATACCGAAATGGATTCATTAACGGACTGTGCTTCATTAGCATCACGATGGGGCGTGCTACCCATCGGTGCAACACGATTTCGAGATACGTTTCTTCCTTTCTCTGTCTCGTCGCTATGCACTATACGCTATGGGAGATACCTATATATACATGTTTGAACGGTTTCACTTTTAATGCCGGTTTTTTCAGGTTTTTCAAATTAAAAAAATGTAAAAAAGAAAACCAAGGACCATTTATAAATAAATATGAATATGTATTAGGTACTTATAAACATGTTCCCGTATATAAATTGTTTTTTAAATTTCTTAATTTAATAATATTGTTAATGGGGTTTTGTGATTTTTTAAATAAAATTTTGAATGACAAAGTTACTCCAGTACCCGTTATTGAACTGTGATGTTACAGTATCAAGTTTCTTTAAACTAAATTTTTGAGTGAGTTTGGAGTGACTTATGGAGTATAATTGGGCAAACGATTTTTTTAATGAAAGGGAACCAAAGATAATCTCATTCTGGGTTACGGCTTGAAAATTCTAATTTACTAAACGTTTGATGAGATTTTTGAGAATTTTTATAGATATTTATTTGCGTTATAGATAGTTAAATTACGCTCTTCCTTTTCATGTAATTCTTGTCCAAAGTCGTCATTAAACAAATTTAGTTGAAATGAGCCCAAAACAACTGCACGCATTTCAGACTAATCGCAGCCAAACAATCGGGGATTAATGTTTAATATTCAGCAAAAGAGGTCTGCAAATATATGTAGGTAGATTTGTAAATTTTTAAT
The DNA here is from genome assembly GCA_964017225.1 of Netelia inedita. Classification (NCBI taxonomy): domain Eukaryota; kingdom Metazoa; phylum Arthropoda; class Insecta; order Hymenoptera; family Ichneumonidae; genus Netelia; species Netelia inedita. The sequence continues at coordinate 12,167,661 of OZ024923.1, forward strand.
TACTTTTTTTATTTTAATTATATTCAAAAGATTAAATTAGCTCCTTCACGTGTTCTTTTAAAATACTTTTCTACAATTCGTTACAAAATCGGAGCTGACGAAAAAACTGCAATAAAGTGCATAACTTTAAGTATGGCAACTATTAAATCTTATTATGAGGAAGTGGGGTTCGCAATCCTGTCGATGGTTACTACAAACATATAATAAAAAGTAGAATACATAGTAAAATACACCTATGCATGTATATTTATTCAACGAACTGCGTCGAACGGAGATTTTTAGTAATCGAGCAGCACGGATTTGACAGAAGCGAGCAAAATTTGAAATTCTTTCAAAGGTCGTAAATATCTCTACTTCGTTGATGGCATGACGGATTTTACCGGCTCGTCGTTGGTCATTGTTCTATGCTCACAACGGGTGGTTTCGGACTTTCCGAAGTTGGCACTCCGGGATTTTCTTTCGAAGAGTCCTCTAAAAGATGAGCGTGAAACAATGGACGATATTGCACTACGGATTTTATTTATTATTTTCAGGAAGCTTAAGTTATCTTCAAAAATCGAAAATTAAAATCTTGATTAAAGGATTGAAAATAAAATGAAAATAAAATAAAATTTGAAATTACCGGTGAAATGAAAAATGTCAATTTTCTCTGATACCATAAAAAAATATTATTGGACATTAATTACTGGGATTTTGTTCATGCATTGAGCTTTTGTCTGTAAGATTTTATTTTTAATGACCATTTTTGTTTATTGATTATTTATAATGGCAATTTGATGTTCGTTTTGATGATTTTATTACAAATACAAATATATATTTTTATGTAATTCAACGAAAAAATGTACCCCAAAAAATGTTAAGTAAATTATCAGCTTTCGAATATATATTACAATTTCTGATTAAATATACACATTCGACGAACACAAACAATCGTGAAAATACAAAATTGTATCTGTTTTACGTATTTATATCTATTTATATAGCAATACGAAGCATCTACTAGTATCTTTTTCATCTATGAGAGTTATCAATTCTTTCTTAACAATCAATTTTTTATTTTTGCTCAAATGAATTTTCTTTAATTCCAAATATACTTGGTTATCATTTAACACTATATTAACCCTTCGGTTGATTACTTTACCAATAATTTTGGTAACCCGGTCGTTTTTTACTCTCGCAAAATTAGTTTTCATATGTCGTACCGAACTATCTTTTATCACAACGAGCCGAACGCCTGACGATGAGTCACTGACGACGTCTTCCATTTCATCCACCGTCGATAGCCGATTTAAGTAGATAAAAATAAAAAAAGTAAATTAAGAAAAATAATGAGAACAATAAATATTAAAAAGTCTTTAAAATATTGCCCCCTCATAGTTGCACAGACATTACAGAACTTTACAGATTTCACAGAAGCATCGTTTATATTTCTGGTAAAATTCCTCATTCTCTAAAAAGAGCTTTAGAGTCAAATAGCGTAGGTGTTATCAGCCAAAATATTCCGGTTATCTATATTCCCCAACTTTCGCCTAATATGATATATAACATAATATAATTTTAGCAAGAGAATTAATGGTCAGAACTGGTGCAACAACAGCGGTTTACCCCGTTCTCGCTTCATCCGTGGGTATAATCGCATTACTGCCACGCATTCTCGAGGGATCGCCCGTTCACCGGAAGCACCACGAAGTTTAGAGCGTCTCTCGTGTCTTGAAATTCTCCAAACCTATAGGTACATCCCTCATCATCAACCCCACCTCAATCATCGTTGTACATTTACATGAGCATTTACCCCTACCAGAAATTCCGAAACACGGTTTTTAATAAATTTTATTTCATATCCGATAAAGCTTATTTCATTTGCTCAAATTTAATTTTCATCGAAACATCGAATTATTTACGTCATACGAATAAATTTCACTTTGAATCGAAGAAATTATATTAACTTTCTACTAATAAATTGATAAATAATATAATTTATTGAATAACAATCACATTTATTCGAATGCAACCGAACCAGAAATTTATTGAAATTACAAAATTATTTCATCCGAATAAAATTTCATTAGAAAAAAAATAAAGCAACAAATAAATTTCTTATTATTATATCCCGTAAATTGGAATGAATTCGTAATTCCCACGTATTCGATTATATCTCAATGTTAATCTTTGACTGTTTACATCCCCGTCGTATTCGCGCCAACACGATAGAAAATGGACCAAGTGACAAGTTATACGTCCAATCTAGAGTTTCGCATCTCCTGCAATCCAAACGTACGCTCTAGTCCGTCGAGTACCGTCTGTCGAGAATCCAAGGATTGACAGCCGTTTCATGGCAGCCACTACCTTATTCGCTGCTCGCTCCGCACACATTCACACGCACACACACACACACACACACACACACACACACACACACACACACACACACACACACACACACACACACACACACACACACACACACACACACACACACACACACACACACACATTCACATTCGCACGCACACACACACACACACACACACACACACACACACACACACATATTTCCATAAATATATATCTATATAACTAAAATATCTGCATTTGAATGGTTCGGAGGACGCGCGTCTTGTGGTAAGCCAGGAGCAAGCCAGAGAATAAAGCGAGAAAGCACGAGAGGTAAATCGTTGTGTTAACCCCTTTGCCATCCCGCGCAAGTCTCGGTTGACGCGAGATAGTCGCCGAGAGGTGGGAAGGAGGAAGGGCCGATAATCCGATGGGTGACAAGATTCTCGCGTAACCGGCAATAGGTCCGACGATCGCAGCATTGCAACGACGACGCGGAGGAAGCACGAGAGCAGAGAAGGCAAAAGGACGAAGAGAAATAGGATGAAGGATATAAGAGGACCTCGAGGACGAGAGATCGTCTTCCTTTCCCCTTGGATGACACACACACGAGCCATTGATATAATCCCCAACGTGCATTCATCGTCAGACCGGTGAAAGCATCCACAACGGACCTCCCGTGACACACTGCCGAGAAATCGAGAGGGCCCAAGCGGTAACGTCTTGAATAACTTCACGGGGATGTTTCTAATGCGGAGCTTAGATAGTGACGGTCTATACGTATCTGGGAGAATTTGAGATACTCTTTTGAGAGAAAGAGAAAGAAAGAGATAAAGAGAGAAAGAGAGAGAGAGTGAGAGAGGGAGAGGGAGAGGAGGGTAATATATAGAGGAGCTTATTTTCCGATCGTGCGACATTGGATGTTTACGCGGCCTAACGCGAGCTTAAATCGCCTTTTCCTTCCATTTTTCTGTCTCGAGTTTTTCACCCAGGATTTTTCGTCGTCTGACGAAATGGAAATTTTCCACGCTCTCTTGACACACGAAATTGCCGAGTTGCAGGGAAAACGGAATTTCGGAAAAAAAAATATTTTATTCATGATTTAGAGGCGACGGTGGAAAGTAGGTTTTTGCATACGGTTTTTGTATATTCTTTTAACGATTTTGAAACGAGGCACATTCTTATAATTCTCGTTTTTTGGTCGGTGGAAATTGAGCAAAGTTCATTTTTTAACAACATTTTAAAGTCTAAGTTCTAAAGGAAAATTAGTCCATGATTTTTTATTATTTGTCAAGATTAATCTAAAAAATTCAGATAGTGGCTTATTAATAAAATCGATTACTTACTATTGATGATTATGATAGAGAAAGAGGAAATTTTTGTATTTTTCATTCGAACGTTTGGGTTTGTTCGTTACAACTTATTCGTATTGTTTTTGGACAACGAATTGAAGAGTGATATATTAATTGATGTTCGTAATTGAGACACTCGGCTCACATTAAGATTTTAATAAGTATACGTTATCTCACGGACACATTATATCCCTAGATTTAGATTAAATTAATTAAGTGCATAAAATATACCCACCATTGTTATTCAACAAAACCTTCAGCATGAGCTGTTAAAAAATAACATTAAAATTAAAAAATTAAAAAAGATAAAAAACATATTAATTATCGAGCTGCAAAACTCGCTTCGATAACAAAAAACCCTTCAAAATACATTTGATAAAACTTGAAATTTTCTAAATGTTAAGAGCCGTTTGCAATAAATCAGACTGAAATCAATATTTTATTATATCGTCGTACAAATAAAAACCTTTTTAAACCACAAGAAAATGTACCAAGAATCATTAATTATCGATAAAAAAAGTGTTATTAATTATTCTTCGAACGCGAGCGTTACCCCAGCGTGACACAACGCATAGTACTTTCAATTCTACGTTATACACGCATTTACCTCTGTATAAATGTCGACCGTTGAGAAAAGAAGGTCAATCCCAATTTCGTTTCTATCGAGCAGGAGAAGTAACGTGCATTTCTATATTTGGCATTGATAAATTTGCCTATATACATACATACATACATACATACATACATATATATATATATATATATCAACACATACGCCATTTCTGTGCAAAACCCTTTAGTTCTGGTCTACATGCACGACGGTGCACGAGAGAGCTAGTGGAAAGAGGTTCGAGGGGAGAGAAAATTGTCGCGTAAGCCCATCGAGCATATAAGGCATAGGCAAGGTATAACAGCAGCAACAGCAGCAGCGCATACGGTAGGCGGGAACGCAACGAAATCTGTGTAATCCCGCATACGTTTCCCATGAATATGCATCTGCGAGCCTAATGCGATTTGATTCACGATCGGTCTTTTCGGGAGAGGGAGGGAAAGCAGGAATTGTGTATTGCGCACCTCTTGCTGAAATCTCCACGAATACACTACCAGGCAAATAACTATATGCCAACCGAACGACAAAGAAGTCACAGCCGAATCGTACGGTTCACACCTCCTGTTCGGGCTCCTTCCCAGGTATTATTTTCTTCATACCTGCTCTATATGCATAACTCTATTGATACGACGTTATTTCACTTCTCGATCCGCTATATTCGTCGCATCGTGAATGTTTCCGCTCGCTTTATTGAGTTTCTCCTATGAGAGATGAAAATAAATGTAACCGATTTAAAAATAATAATATTCTTCGAAAATATATCGATACGATATTAAAGAAGGATCGAGTCATTTCGATCGTGAGATACAAATGCAATTCGTTGAATTTCTTGAGAAAATTGAAAAGCGAGTAAATTGATTTGATAACGGAAATTACGTAATTTCCAGAAAGTCTTTCAAAGAAAACTTTTTTGCTCCGAACAACCGTTTTTTATTTCGAACCTTTCGATCGTCGAGTCAATTTTAATAATTGAAAAGTAATTGCTAAATTCTTCGTTGTTTACGATTTTAAACAATTATCAATAAACAAATATTTTTTCTTTCGGCCTTTGGATCGATCGATTGATTGTTTTTGGGTCCGTAATAATCAAAGAAATTTCACATTGCGAGAAGTAAAATAAAGAATCGAAAGTTGAAAACGTAGGTGTGGACGCAAACGGTGCCGGAACCGAGGCAATATCGGGATCCCTCACTGGGACACCAAGCTCTCCAGCTCGGTCACGAAAAATACTATGATTATCTTTCGTATATTACTATCTACCGTGTGTGTATAATACAGGTGTTCGAGATGGACAATGGTATATCAGGTACTCCGCTTTCGTGAAACACGTGGCGGTGTATTTCAAAGGGTCTCTAGAAGAGTGCAGGGTATTTAATTTACTGAAATTACCGTTGACCCGCAATAATTAACGCAAAGCCTGATGACCGTACCATGGACGGTCGTAACGAGAGAGAAAGAGGGTGGGGGGGAGAGAGAGAGAGAGAGAAAGGGCTCGGGACAGTGCGGCTATGGCAGAATGGTCGGAGGGCGGGGGGGGGCGATACTAGCGCTCTCTCTGCAAAGAATAAGCAGCATTGCTTTTACCGTTAGCTCTCGACGGGCGAAGGGAGAGACTGAGCGATTAGTTGATTTTCTGTCTTTCTCTCACTCGTCTCGAAATATAGCTTATATATGGAAGAAAAGGGCCATTTATGATTTTTCGAAACGCCTATTTCTTCGCGTTCGAAACTCACGAAATTAGCCCCTTCAAGGTCTCCGGGTTGTCGGTCCGCGAACGCTAAATCGTTTTATGGTCCATCCTCGCAGTTTTCCACAGTGCAAAGAACGAGAAGAAACTTACTCGTCGTGTCTTCTCGCATGGACTAGCTCGGAACAAAACGGTAATGGAGAAATCGTAGAAAGAAATATTACCTTCGATACTCGTAAATTTTATTTATGTATAGTATATATAGATACATTTTATTTGAATTCTGCTGGGTGAGAGAGACGATCGAAGGAAACTTGTTTTCTTTACTCCCGAGACAAGATTTTATTGTTTCTTTCGTCGACAAGCGTTTACTTGCTCGTATAGACAATATGAAAAATACGACGATACGATTGGAACTGTATCGTATAAAGTGTATTATATTCCTAGGAATCCGTCCAACGTTTTCGATCAAAATATTTCTGTTGTTAAATAAATAATAGAAACAATTGGTATTTTTCTTTTAATGAAACAAAGAGAAGAACAATTTGTTCGCGTAATTTTTGGGATTTTTTATCAGTTTCTGGACTGAAAAATGTGACAAAGGGCACTCGTTTTTGAATCGAATGCTTAAGGGTTATTTGTGGTCCTATCAATTTTCTGAATCGGTTGGACGAGAACAACCCCCAAGGAAATACAAACTAAAAAATTTCTAAAACTAACTTGCATGTCCGAAGCAGGTATAGTTATAATAAGGAAGTTCGAAACAAAGATGTTTCCGAAAAGTATTTTTTCACCAAGGACGGTCCGCAACGACCGATCGGATTTTTTGGTGTATATTAGTATTCGAAAAAATCGGTGAATTACTCACTTATGCTACGCGACAACTGACCGCACCAAGATTCAATAAAACATCCTTACAATCTACACTTTCGTTTATAAAATCAAATCAATCAATTAAATAATTAATTGTGAATAAATTAATCCATTAATTATTAACAAAAATAAATTAATCGTTTACAGAACGTTATTCAGTTGACGAAGTAAACAATTAGAAAAAAATCATTAATAAACATACCGAAAATAAATATAATGTTTGTGTATGTATGTAATTTAAAAAAATCCGAGTTTATTAACCTCCATTCAAATATAATATCCACCCTTACAACCTTGACTACATACAGTTCTTTCCCTGTCGAAAAAAAACATACACGCGATTATCCTTCGACCCTTGTGGGGTCCGAATTCCAGTGGGGTCTGTCCAGTCCCGCTGGTTTCGGTAAACCGGAAGGCACCTGTGCGTCCAGCACTCCCTCCCTGGTTGACGCAAAAGCCCATGCAATGCATATATACATTTATATATGTGTATATATATATATATATATATAACATAGACCACTTTTGGCGTCTGTATCGGGGCCAACCAGGTTAATCCTCGATTGACCCCTCGTTCAGGTCGTGGTGTCCGTCTCTCGGCGTGCAACCCACACGTGTGCCTCAACGAACGTCATCGCACTGGCGCTCACTGAATGGTGAATGAAAAGGAAAGAGCTACTTGGGGAGGGGGATGGGGGAAAGAAAAAAACGTGATTCCGGTCCGGCACGCGACCGGGCCCACCGGTAGTGACAAAAAGGTTCTCTCCACGCGCGGGGCAACATTTATTATACATTTGTGTTGCACACACACACATACACACACACATGCATGCACACACGCGCATACAGGTACACATATAAATGTATATTTAAAGTGTACTAGTATGCGGCCGATGTGCTTCTTAACATAAATCTCAGGCCTCGCCGAGGGTCCGACCGCGTCCGTTCGTCTCTAACCTCCGTTGGTCCTGATCCAGCGTTCTTTTACAAACATATATATATATATAAAGACGATACCCTAGCATTTTACTCTCATCTCGTATGGTGCATTATACGCTGCACTCGTGACAGGTAGTAGCCGATCGACCTGTATGCACCTACTTTTGACAGTGTGATATAAAATCAAATTTGCGTTTCGATCGAAGTATCGCCAATTCAATTTGAGAATTGTTCCATTGGCATAGAGAAGACTTAAATTTTGAAGGGATGAAAATTCTGATATATTAATTTTTTGTTAGTTTCGAGGATTAATTTTAGTGTTTTTGTAGATTATCATTTCGTTGGAGAATTGAGTACTCATTAATTAGTCGCGGCCGAATAATTATTGATGCAAATATAAGTTAAAACTTTTTTTTATGGTCAATAGGTCAAGTGATACTTTGAAAAATCGCGTGATTTGATCGTAATATCATTCGATCCTATTGGGGATATTTTTCAGTTCCGAAGAAAAAAGTGCAAAAGTACAAAATACTTGGAGGATGTTTAGAAATGAGTCGTTCAAAAATTCATTAAACTAGGAACTGCTTTTGCGTAAAAATTGCTAGACGACCCAGGTAACTAACAATAAAATAAAATAAAATAAAATAAATATCGAGACCACAACATTTTTGAAGACATGATGCACAAAGCAATGATTATTTTCGTACCCATCAATATATTAATAATTTTTCATTAACATTCTCACGACAACTGAAAGGTTAGGCCTTCATTATCATGCACACTCAATTAAATCACGAGCGCTTGTCCCTCGTGTCAGGTGTTCCCTAATAGTAGCCCCAGAGGCCCTTGTCATACGATTTTTCCAGCAGGTTTTTTACTACATATATTTTTTTACGTCGATGGTAGATCCGAAACGACAAAAAGGAATCAATGAAAATTTACATTCCCATGGCTCAGTAAGAAAGACTACCCTCGAGGGGTTAAAGGGATATATGTCGATATATATATATATATATATATATATATATATATATATATATATATATATATATATATATAACCATCATCACGAGTGCGCGCGTTAGGATGTGGGTCGTTTTGATTCAGTTTAGTGTTCGGAGGATTTCCTGTTCATAGTTCCTCTTTCTACCCTGGTCGCACCATTCCCAGCCAAGGACCTCATCTCGTGAATGAGACTGGAGACCTGCCAGGGGACCTCCGCTTGCTTGCGTGCACTTGCGTTGCGGTACCGCCCAACTTGACACCCCCTTCCGGTTCGGTGATTCCCTCGAATACCGAAACGTACACATGTACTTTATACATATATGTGCACACATAACATTCAAAATATATATAACGTACGTACTTTTCCCTTGTACGTATAGTTATGGTTGTAGGAACCGTAGTAGATCCTGCACTATAAATGCACATGCTTTAATATACTCGAGGCGATATTCCCAACCGCCACAACTGTCACTTCGGGTTGGTGATTTGAAATTTTGCGCTCATGAAGTTAAGAGAGTACACTCGGAAATGGTACAAATATGGATTCTAAGCGCCGTGACTTCACGAAAATGTTCGTATGCATCGCTAAACTGACCACTACGAACTATCCTATAATTGTTTCTACATGTTTGCTACATATCATTTCATTCAAAGTTTCATCATATCCTCCAGAGTTTCGACCGCTTATATTTTGGTCTATTATTTTCAGGCGAACTGATGATGCCACAACAGTTCTCGTTATGAAAAATTATTGTTTGCAAACAAACAAAAAACATTCAATGTAACAAGCTGGAATGGAATAAGTCCCGAAACGAACAATTTTTATTGGCAAGTAAATTAATTTGCTTTCGAACTTTTTCGAATCATGTGATTCGTGTGTTTTTCAAAAACAAGCGTCAAGTTTTGGTAACTCATTAATATCACAGTAGCTTCAAACCAAAGGGGACAAAGATCAAGTATATAATTTCTAATCGTGAAATTTAGGATATTTTGCATAATAGAAAATAAATGGTAAAAAAACTTACAGGAACCACTGTATAAAGTGGTTCCTAAGGGGTTTACGTCATATATTACTATTGGTTAATGATTTAAATGGTCGAAAAAAGTCTCATGGGAAATGTTCAAAATTGTATAAAACTTTTTCTCGGAGGCCTGATTAATATTTAGCAGATTGTCCGTACTGCACGAGCTTTTTTCATCAATAGTTCCTCAATGAGTATTATTCTCGGAGAGGCATACAGACTCTCTACAGTACTTGGACCACGTCCTAAGGAATCTTTTTCTTCTAAAACGAAGATACACAATCGCTCGCTCCCCCAAAACTGCTTGATCGTAGCTGTCGTTCTTTGGTATCGGATATATCAATGCCTTTTTTAGAATAATGAGCCATACCGTGTTTCCATCATCTTCATACAAAAACTAAATTGTCAGACGCATTGGCAGAAACTGGTCTCAAAATTACAATATTTTCCTGCCTTTGGTAAAAATTGGATGATGAACCAATGTCCTCGATGGCCTGATCCATTTACTCAGATTTTCCTGGAAGGAGACACCATTTACAAATTCTTTCGTGAACAACGTAGTGCAAATTCCAATGGGAAAGTGTCTTCATTTCGAAACAAACTGACCTGAGACTGGTTATGACTTGAATTTTCAAACAAAGTATCTCCGATACGTAACATGGTGACACTTTATGACTGATCAGAATGTGGGAAAGATCTCGTAAGTGCTCCAAGTATCGTACGATCCATCAATGGAAATTTCTGTCCCACGACAGATCGGTCAAACTTTTTAGGATCCTTTACACCTTTCCTAACCTCGATGTGAGTCTGAACGATAACTTTCACAATTTATATCCATTTCTCCAGAATAAAACATCAATTTTGATACCTGAAGACCTGATTTTCTATAAATTTGTTCGCCTACTGATATTTCCATTAACAGGTGTATTATCACCCGATAGTAAGAAGACTGTCAAATCATATCATAACGTCGATAAATATAACGCCGGTTAGGAGGTAGGAATACAATCGTTCCTGAGATTGAATCCTGTCCCAAAAATCCACTTGTTTGATTATTTCAACCGGTAATTGGTAAGGAACATATTTTCAGAATTTTTCAAGTGAAATCATTTTTAATACAATGATTCTCAAAAATATTGTTTTCTCATCGAAGTAACAAATATTAAAAATTTTTGAAAACCGGCCGTAAATACAACGATCTTTTCTTGAAAAAATGTATCGTTAGAAAATCATGGCGAGTGTTTCAAAATTATTTTCTTCGATATGTTTCATCTATGAAAATCGACTACACCATCCTATCTTTATAAGGATTTTCTAGTCCTGGGCCGAGAGTACGACATGTATCCCTATGCTTCAACTCTTTTCAAGTGTTGCTACGTTTATATATATATTGCTCCGAATTTTGTTCCACGTCCATCAAGATCTGTCGTAAAATTCCTACATCGTTTTTTTTTTCATCGTCGATTCTCTATTCCAATCGGTCTCTGCGTTGTTCACTATTTCATGACAATGCTCGTGCATCGCTGCCCGGCTGCGGTGCTTATTTTCGTGAAACGGATTTCCTTAACCGGGTAAGCAGCCCCCTTTAAACACGACCAGACCGAAACGCGCACCCTCGTGCGTACGTGTTCCATATCCTCGTATAAAATACATATATAGGAATAAAGGCCTCTTCTACGATGTCGCTGAACGTATTTTAGGAAAGCGCGAAAGGATTCCGTGGGAAAGAAGGGTGCAGAGGCAAGAGTTGGATTTCAAAAAAAGAAAAAAGCCGATGGAAAAAGAAAGGAAGAAAGCGATCGAAGGGGACTTGTGGAAGGAAGAGACCGAGAGTGGGAAATATAGAGGAGGGAGCAAAGAGAGGATAACGGCTGTCACGTTTGTCGCAAATTTTCACGCTTTTACGGATAGAAGGCTGGCAGATATTACTGACGGATTTTTTTTTTTCGTTCCAACCCCCAAGCGTTGCGCGTTATTTATTATGGAAAAAGAGTATAAATTACAAGATAGGGTTTTTACGGACCCTGGGCCATCAGGTATAAGAACGCGCTACGAGGGGTAGTTGGAAAGTTTAAGGGAACACGCTCTGTACGGAATGAAGATCGATGGATGTGGAAAAAAGGGTTGAATGCATTTTTCAAAACGTAAGAAGCGGATGAGAGATCGTGGGGTTTCTACGGGTCATGTGTATCGAATAAATATCGAGACGAACTGTTCTATCGATGAGAAAGTGGCGAAATTCCTTCGAATCAGGGAAAGGGTTGACGACTCTGAACTTAAACCCTTTCCCACATGGGCCACCCCGAGTTTGCTGAAGGAGTGAAGGTTCAACCAGGACGTAACGTACTGAAAAAAATAGCGATGGGTTTCAAATTTTTCGGTGAGGTAATAAATGGAGAGCAAAAAAATGGCGAAGGGTCGAATTTTTAAACCAGAAGCCTTTCGTCGAGGCGGGGTAAGAGATTTTTTTTAATACTTTCGTACAGGTAAAAAAGTCGATTTAGCCTGAGAAAGTCGGTTAATGAGCGTCAATCATTTTCGAAAGGGTTTTTTTTAACCCTTTTAGAATTTTTTCGTTGTGTATTGATCGTAGAAAATTTCTTCGAAACGCTGGGAATTAATGAAACGACGTTTCAATCGATTACAACGAATTTCCGTTAACTGCCAATGCTTTATATTATGTTATATAGTTCTTTTTTCTCTCTCGATGGCTCGTCGAGATGAAAATTCATTTTTCATACAGCGAAAAAAATAATGTATTGTGAAAATAGTTAAGAAGTATTTTTAACGTGCCTTTCTTGTTTTTTATAAGGTGAAGAATATGAAAATTATACGATTAAAAAATATTTTTTTGTGAAATGTTATAATTGTAGCTGTTGAAAAATGTTCTATTATGACCAATGAGGATATCACCAATAATTCAATATTTTCTTACGTTTGGAAAAAATAGTGAGAAAAAATACATAATAATTGACAATGTGTCGCCATTAATATTCTAGCGCTCGCGCTATTGATTGGCTTCTGATTTCTTTTGTCCTCGGGTTATCTGATTAAAAAAAGACGTGTCTTACGAAATTTCATGCGAGCCTTGCGAGAAACTCGATCGGTAGCACATTTTCCTTCGCTTTCGAGCTACAGGAGGAGAAAGTACGTCATAGACACCGTCGCGCAGGTTCAAAGACACACGCTAATGGTTCCCTTCTCTCTCTTTTTCGCTCTCCTTTCATTCTCATTCTCTCTGCGTAAAAAAAAAGTTTCTCGTGTCTGCCGACGTATACCGACAAAAGGGGACACACATAGATTGAGCCAGTCGATGTTTCCTCGTAAACCTTCTCGTGTTACCAGGAAGTTCTTTTTCGAAGTCTCTAACAAAATAGCCCACCTCTCCCTCTCCCTCTCCTTCCCTCAAATTTTATTTCCCCGTCTATTTTTTTTCTCCCACTAAGTCTTTCGTACTTTTCATCCAACTTCATCCTCGCCTCCCCTTCTCCAAAAATACAAACCCTTCGTCGTGATAAGCACGTACTATATTTTTTCTTTTCTCAAATCAGTGAACATCTCCCAAATTTCATTAAACATTTCATCCTCGTCTCGAGGACACGCACACACATAAAACAGGAGTGATATCGTTCCTCGGATCGCATTCTCCATCTTTTCCGTTCGCTTATTTCGTATAAGAGCTTCGGGCGATTTCTCAAAGCGATCCGGATTGAAGAAAAAAAAAAGAAACGAAAAGAAAAAGAAAAAAAAGAAAAAAAAGAAAACGAGAGCGGTGAACTGCAGGAACCGTAGATTTTGTGAGAAGCCATTCAAGTGGCGGACTGACACGTGCTTGTCGTAGTAGCCGAGCGCAAAGCTTCTTGCCTCTACACAATTTTTATTCGCTTCAATATGTATATATACACACATACATGTACATGTGTCTGCACGACTACATAGAAACACACACACACACAGGCTTACGCACGTGTATATGTATACGCGTATGAAGCCAATGGAAAGTGAGCATATGCACCCACATATGCACATATGTTTCTTCTCCACACGTGTTTCGCACGCACCACTACTATATTTTTCGGCTTTATCCATCCGCACACGCGGGTATTCCCCAGCAAGTTTATACAGAGAACCAAAGTGCTGGAGCACCCCCATGTGTGCCAGAAGACCAATACACTCTAGCTAAACGCCGAGAATACGAACGAAGCCTACATTATACCATTGTTGAGAAATATCTAATCTGTCTCTCTCTTTCTTTCTCGTATTTTTTTTTCTAGCACAGTCCGACAGTTTTTCTAGAGGTTCTGGAGAGCAGCTGATTGGGATTTTCTCTTCGTATGCTTTTGCTCTGGATGCTGCGATTCCAACAGACAATGTGGCAGCAGTTTTTTTCGGGCTAAAGGCGAATGATGGAAACAAAATATAAGTTTGTAAGGGATGTTTAAAAATAATTGTTGCTAAGTTTTTTTTTATCGTTGCTTTTCGAAGACAAACGTTAAAAATGAGATTGATAATAAAATAATAAAATTCATAGTTTGACAGTTTGTTTGTCATGGTAAATGTAATTAAATATCGTCAATTTAACGAGGGCGATAGTGATATTGAAATTAAAAAATAAACAATTTCATTATGGACGGTTTCTAAATAAATACAAATTGTGGGATGTGTTAATTTTTTTTAGTAACGCACAGGGTAAAATATGTTCGTTGTTTCCCAGTTTTTTTCAAGGACCGTAATTTTATCACTCCAAAACTTTTTGAAAATCAGCTCGGATATTTGAGGACTATTATCACGTTTATTTTTATTGTGTTCGCGTTTATTAAGAAATCAGATTTTTCTTTTTAGAAAAAAATCTCATTTCTCAATGAAATCGAATTGTTAGAAAAATGGTGAGCCATACTTTTAATTTTGTGAAACATTACTGACGTTCAGCAAAATTTGCAAAATAAATTTATTCAATCGTTTACTTATTAAATATTTTCAAAAAACGAAGGCTTTTCCTCGAAGTCATGATAGAATATATTTCCTTCAATTTAATGATATTTTGCTATAATCATCTTGCTTTGTAATCCAGTTCAACCCAACTTCCCTCTTTCGATTTCGTTTATTACTTATCAACAATTATCAGGATAAAAAGAGTCTATCGCGATAACCGAATGATCGAAAATACTAATTTTTTTGATCATTACGATGTATAATTTTTGCGTTCGTTTCTGTCCTTACAATATAAGGTGAATTGCCAAAAAATATATATCTCGACGATAACGATGAGGGAGCGATATTCTCGCCCCACGGTACATATCTATCTCGTCTGGCAAGACTTGGGTCGGGGCAGAACAGAAAAAAAGGACCATGAGGGAAATCACCCCATCGTCAGGTTTATTTAATATAGCGAAGAGCGAGAGAGTATTGCCGTGCTGAATCGTCGTAGGGGGAAGGAAGAGAGAACAAGCGCTAGGTTCAGCTCGTGGGCGGTCGTGGAAGGGTGAAAGAGGCGAAGGAGTGCGGCAACCTGTTGAGTCAGACAATATCACGTTTTTACTAATGCGCCCGGGCTGTACAGCGACCCACGCAGCCGAAACCACGACTCGCGCCCTCCTCGTCCTCCCCCGTCATACTCGAATCGCGCGAAAAGGGTTCTCGTTACATTTTTAGCTCGTTCGCAATTTCTCGCTACATATACCCTACGGAACCGAGCTTTATCGAGCGTTGGATTGCACGACTGTTACGAGATTTTTTTTTTCAAGCACCGCTCGTCGTCATTTGCATATACGCGGCTCTCGTCGACGATTCGACCGTTGCATGAGACATTTTTCTGTTTACCTTACTTATCGGAATTCTTTAAAAGGTCAACTGACGTTTGTCAACAAATTTACATTATTTTGTTCGAACTAAGTTTATATCGTTGATTTTCATCAGCTTCTCTGCGGCGTGATCAATAACAAAGTATGTTTTTATAAAAATGTTGTATTTGTTGAATTTTCACATTGCTTACCTATTTTTGCGCTCGTCGAATATAAGGAATAATGGGCCAATGTACAATTTAACCGCAGTTTTTTTTTCAATTTCAATAGTTGAACGTCTATCGATGAAATTTTAAATAATTAATAATATTGATAATAATAATAACAACAATAATGATAATTATAATAATAACAGTAATAAGTATTGTTCAACAATAATGGATACCATAAAAATTCATTTTTACACTAGCACTGTAAAAACCAATTCTATGACGCTTGAAATTATTCAAATAATTAATACGACAAGGCAACTGTTTGAAAAGGTAATAACTCGCATAGATAGATTTATTAAAGTTAATAAACCTTTTCAGATGTCACAATTAATTTGTAATACGATATTGATGTAATGTTTTTTTCGATTGTTTCGGTGGCAGGATTTTAAATGAGGAAATATTTTGGTGGTTCATATTACCCCATATATTATTGCATATATTTCATTGACGTCTGTTCCTCAAGAGAAAGAGGACGTCGAGAATGGAGACGGGCTAGTAGACTCAGAACACGAATTACAATTACACACACATATTCGTGAAGAGAAAAGCAGGCAGATAGCTTTTCGAAGGGGCGAGTGAGATCGTTAGTAGATTTGGACTGATGCACCGACCTCTTCGTCTCTCTCTCTACTCTCATTCTACCGGTGTATATTATAGACAAACAAGACCTCGGCGATACAAGAACGTCAGTCTCTCGACGATGCTTTCGCTTATTGCTGCTTCACTGTGTGTGGCTTTTGGCTCTTTTTTTCTTTTTCTTTCTCTCTCTCTCTCTCTCTCGTAGACTGATGCTTCATCCTCGGTGAATTTTGTATAGGTACATTGATGTTGGGCGAGCATCTGCCGGCTCGGCGAAGATCCGTGGAGATCTCGCTACGAGAGAGTTTGCGCTTCCCAGGCCCAGGATGATGCACCTGGTCCTCTTGGAGAGCATTGCCGAAACATCACAGGCACCACCGGTGCACCATAGCTCTCCGCACTGAGCCTTCTTTCGCTCCTCTCCTCAGCATTGTCGTGTATATATACGCGTATATATATATAAACATGGGGGGAGGGGGGTAAAATGGGACAGTTTTTATTTCTATATTTATTTGTGAATTCGCAAATGTATTTTGCATTTTATATTTTCCAGATGAAAATATGAATACCCACATGGAAAAGGTTTATGCGCAATTTTTTAATTTATAATTATTATGAATATTTTTGCAGAAAATTATACATGGATTTAGTTTCGAAATATTATTGTGGTTTCACGTAGTGACATGTTTCAGAATGCAGTCTTGCTAAGACTCTGCCAGTAATTAGTGGGGCCTTAGTAGATCAGACTTCGAGGGCCATCCCTTATTTCTAGGCATTTTCTCTATCTGATTAGGGTTAAATTGGAACATTGCTAAAAAAACAAAAAAAATCATCTTCCTCATTTTTATTGCATTCAATATGTATCTCAATTTGCCCCATTCTCCCCTCGGTTCATGGCTGTGTAAATTTCAACGTGTACGTATAGTAGGGGCTTCCCTTTTTTTATTTCTTCACAACGAAGAGAGATATATGCTTTCGTGAAGCTGAATAGCTCAGGACCTGAGCTCTATAGATTCTCGTGGTGCACGGCATATCGTACGCCTAAGGTATTTATGTAACGTGCACCATATATATAATATATACGTTGTGTGTGTGTGTGTGTTCTGTTCCATCTGTGTCTGTTCAGCAAGCATACTACACCGTTTTATTTTTTCTGCACAGCGCATAAAATTAAAGGATAACAGGGAATATGATTTATCTCAATGAGCTTTCCATTGTTGTTATTTTTTTCTTTGTTTTTTTGTTTCTTCGTTGAGTAATAAGATTTACTATTGTCATTGTTTGGACATTTTTAGACCAGAGTACTTGAAATATTAAAAATCGATGATGATTTATATTTTAAGAAACTTCTGTGTGTCTAGGAGGTCTTAGGGAAGTAGGTAGAGACAATAATTTGACATTATCATTCTTGACAACAACCAAAATTCAGGGCGCTCATTTATCGCAAAGGAAAACTAGTAAATGCTTAGAAGTGAGAAAAAGATTTGTGCAGGTTTGACGTTGCACATGTTTTTCACGTTGCATTCGTATATTTTATTATGTTTTTTATTAAATTAAATCGCTAATATTTTAAATGTAAAAGATGTTGCAATGTGCACAATATCTCAAACTTGTAAAGCCATAGTCAATTACTTGATTAAAGTAACAAAAATATAATTAATTGATACAAAATTACTTTTTGACAAGTCGAAAAATAAATATAATAAAACCAGAAGAATACGGTTTATTTAATATAACAAATTTGTGCATTAATTAAATTTAATTGATTTTCCCCGAAAACTCCATATTTTTATTGGGGTAAAATTGAGAATAAATTATTGAACGACATAAGCTTTGATTCAGATTATATCGCGATTATTCTGAGCGAAGAATTGCGTGAAACGTAAAAATACGTTTTCGCATAAGACGTCAGCACGACTAACAATGTATCGATGTACAAAAATCTTCTTAAATATTATGAAAATTGGATTTCTTCTGAATGGCTTCCTGATCGAAAGTGTTTTAACTGTGGCGAAATTACATACATATATAACGGATAGATATAGATATACAATATATTGCAACGCGTGCCAGCCGACGCGGAATAGATTCGTTATCGGATCTCGTCCGCTTTCACCCGCGAAACGCTTTCACCGTCTCGTGGATATCGAGGTGGCAAACAATGAGGCTATAATCGGCGTATTATTCGCAAGGGAGCTATTGCGCAAGTGGCCATAGTCATACTATACTCATTACCATATATATATGTATATGATAATAATCATATGGAAATATTGTATAATGAACATAAATAAAATATATTCGGGACACTTAAAAATAGATATTCTTTTATTGCACAGCTTATCGAGATGACTTCACTTTCCAAATACAAAAAAATAATCACGTTTCGGAAATTAAACCTTCATATTTTTATATTAAAATATTCACCGTTATATTAATTTTTAATACTAACTTATAGTTAGTATAAATAACGTAAGACCAATTCATCAATCAATTACGTTAAAATTAATTATTTTTACGCAAAATGTGCTTTTTGAGACTTTACTTTGTCTATATGAATTTACGATTGAAAAAATTAGAAATCATTGCTGATAAAAACTCTTACAGTTTAATAATAAATAATGCATTTTTCTATTTTCAGTCGTTGGAGCTTTCGCTTCGTAGTTCGGAAAGCAAATAGCGAATCGTTCGATATTCGATTGAATGACAATTTTTTAATTCGTAAAAAAGTCGCAAGAATTTTGCGTTTGGTCATTCAATAAACAGACTTAAAAAAAGTATTTGTACAGAACACTATATAAAATATCCAGTTTTTCCCAAGGATGAACTTGGAAGTACGTGGTACGTCATCGCTATACAACTTGGTTTCTTCTGCCGCTTTTTCTCTCACATTCTTCAATATCTATATATACATATGTGTGTGGATGGGGGTGGGGGGGGGGGTGTATGTGCGCGCGTATACGTATACAGACATATACGATGTAGTTCTGGAAAAGTTTTTGGGGTCTTGATACACTCTTGAACTTTCCTTATGCTCACGACCTGCCTCACCTTTGTCCTCCCCTTATGAGTTATGGGGTTGCAAGGAACGAGGAGAGAACTTCGCCGAATTCCCCGACCCTCAATCTGCTCCGACCGGCGGCAAGCGTCTCGAGGAATTCGGAAATCTGTTCCACGCGCTCATCGTACCCGGATCTTCCGGGGTGCGAACGATGCCTTTTTTTCAAACTAAATAAAATAATATACGTTTTTGTCTTTCTTGAATTCCACCTTTCCTCTGGTAATATAAATGTATTGTTTTATTAATTAAATTTTTATTAGGAACTAATTTTTTCAGTCAATTTTTACATCATTCGGAAATTTTCAATTGTGACGACAAAAATGTTGATTGTTTCAGGTAGGTATAAATATCCCATTAAAATTGCCAATAAAAAATAAAGAGTTTATTCAATTCGATTTTCTGTAAATATTCACTAACCCATGTAATCGTTAAACCGGTTTATTCAAGACACTTATGGGCTCGACAAATGGACCTCCCTGAAAACATGATACATTTTTTCAATTGCGTCCACCTGCTCCCACCCTCCGAATCTTTTGAATTTTTTTACTCTCCAAAACACGACGATCTCAACTTCGTTTAAAAAATACATATTTTTTCCTTCAACCCTGACATTTGTTGCATCCTTTAATGCGCGAAAAATCATTTGGTCGATCATCTGCTCGTGCATGCAGACTCAGAAAGATGCTACCAAACTTGCATCGTCACGTATATATCAAGCGTTCCGTGTAAATGGGCGTAAATGCAACGACGCGTTTCCAACGTGCATTTGTATATACGTATAGTAAAATATTATACACACGAACACATACACTTATGTATATCCATGAATGTATGTTTAAATAGCGTCGATGCGCCTCTGAACGCTTATATATATATATGTATACACGAGGGGAGAAGATCGTGAGGATGCAACTCATTACGACAGCTGTCTTTGGTGTGGGAAAAGCTCTCTCGGATACGCATCGATGACGGGTACAAGAGAACTGACTATATAGTATCTTGCCTTCCCTCCCTGTGCAGCCTCTGTAAAACTGCGGGGGTCCCGATATTAACGTAAATCAGTTAGGACGCACCCCACAGTTCAATATTTTTCGTTCTTAAATCAGCCAGGTCTAGCGATCGTTCTATTCAATATTTTCGGGATATCGTCTTTTCTGCGAAACATATATCATATTATCCAATCGTTAACAGACTTTGCACCCTCGAGCATAAATTGGGCATTTGGAAAAAAATAATCGTGAAAGATCATCATCGTAGAAAAAATTGGCGAAAAAAGTGACGTCTCTAAATTTTTTTCGTATTGCATTTGATGAGACGGTGACAAAATGGTGTACTTAAAATTAAATTTATAGTTAAGTTATACGTTATATCGTACTCGTAATAATAAATTTAATTTAATTTGTAATAAATTGAATATAAACATTTTTAAATATTTGGGACAAGTGAGGCATTAAAATTATCGTAAATTAAATAATATTTAATGCTATATACTATTTTCATAAGCAAGATTATACTTAACTGTATACTTAAGTTGGATCTCAAGTTTACCATTGAGATTTGTGTGGATAAAAACCTCACTCATTGACTGGAACATACTCCAGCTTGTTACTTTTTTTCTTCCCAAAATGGAAAAGAAATCCATCTTTTTTTTACCCATTTCAAGGATATGGTCGATTTTCTTCATGGTCGAGCTGTATCACCAAAAAAAAACTGTTTCGATCTCGAGGACGGGTTCCTATACGGAATTATTCAACAAAGAGTTGTAGTATTCGGTATTTCGAGACACGCCGGTTCTTAAATTTCGTTCAATGCGAATCCGAGCCCGGTCCCACAGCCTTGAGGGGAACATATGGTCCACGCCGAGAGAGAGAAAAGCGTTCATTGGCCGCCGAACAGAGACTCGTAATCTTGCTATTTATCACAGGATGCGGCCCGGATTCGAGGAGAGACTCGCGAGTAATAAACTTCACGACTCGAGTCTCATGCACGTGGTGCGTGTATGTTGTTTCGTGTTTGTTTTTTTCGTTTCATTGTCGCGACGAAAGAGTCGTAGAAGATTCGGCAGCTGTTTTTCGAAGAAGAAGGTGGAGGGAAGAGGATGGGCAGATAGGACGATTGCGATTGATTATTTATCATCGATACGCGCATTTGCTTTTGGTTTTTTTTCTCGGATATTCATTATTTATTAATTAACTATCATTCTGAAATCGTATGAACATTTGTACATGTGTTTTGCATCATGAGGTACTTGTGTATGGCATCGTCAAAATACATAATTCACAATGTATTATTTCATATTAGAGTAATTCATTTTTTTTCATTTTTCACCTTTCTTTTTTTTCTATATACCGTTTAAGTCGTTTCTTTTGTCCTGTGGCGGCAGTGAGCTTCTTCCTTTTTTGTCTTGTCATTGTCATCATATATTTCATATATATATATATATATATATATATATATATATATATATATATGGATATATCTATGTATATATAAAATCGAAAAATGAAGCGAAAAAGACGAGTTGCTTCGTTCAACATCAGAATTTTCGCTTTTTTCAGTTATGTCATGAAAACTATACAGTACAATCCAAGGTTGTGCGAAAGGGGGTGTGGCGTGCGATGAAATTTGAATTTTCATCGACGGTGTTTTTTGCGCAACGATAAATTTTTTCTTGTATGGATCCGACAAATTCCTCCGATATTACGTTTTTCTTTAACGTGTTTGTCTTAGTCATTGTGTTTCTTTTTTACTTTTTGCCCGAGCTTTAATTTCACTAGTCTAAGTCATAAATAATGCACTCGCCATCCGTGCAGCTCGATATCTTTTTTTACTTTTTATTTTATTTTTTAATTTTTTTGTGAAATAGAATCTTAAGCTTTACCTCGATCATTAAGGTCGAATTTATCCCTACCTAATTTAAGTAGATTCGCACGAATATTTGCTTGTTCTCACGCTCGCGGACGTCAAATCGCCGACTGGGAAAATTACAAAAATTCGATACGTATATATATTTTCGTGTCGGCGATTTATAAAAAAATTTACATCTTTGTGAATTCAATTTTTTGAGAATTGACGTTTCATGTGTCGAAAAAATTGCGTGTCATCGCAAATTATTCGTCTTACAATAAATTAAGGAGATGTAATTTTGTTTTATATGATCAATTTCTTTTTCATAAGTAAAATGAATCATAATTAATCGTGATTACAATATTTTAAAAAAACGTACTGCAATTAGCCGCCACACAACTTTTTCTCTGACATTTCTCTCAACCTCTCGCTCTCTAACTTTTTAATTATCCTAAAATTTATTTATATATATATATATATACCAGAAGAAATAAATATATATTCGTTCGCAACGAATTCAACGAAAAAAGAACGTAAAAGCAAAAACAAAACATAGAAATTGAGCTAGAAGACGCATAATACAGTATAGATGGCTACACCTAACATCATGAAATATTTTTGCTCCGCCTTATCAATTTTCATTTTTTCATTTTCATAATTGTAGATAAATCGCTCAATATTGCTTCGTCATCAGGTAAATGTTGCCTAAACCTAATAATAATAATAATAATCATAATAATCATAATAGTAATGAGATTTCTGTCGTCAGAAATTCGCGTGTGTGGATACAATGAGAAAGAGTGTATCACCCGTGAAATCTCATATTTTTTTTAGTATTCATCTCTTTCACTCACGACTTATCTATATGAAGCCCCAACGCGTATATCGACGATTTGGGGCTCACTTATATTTTCCTTCTCATCGATTCTATCAACAATTTATTAAATTACGGAATGCCCAAGGTTTATTATTATAATGTGAGAGCATGGGCGATCTTGCGAGATTCACAATTGCATCGTGAAACAACGTTTGCCCATTCCTCTGTGTGCAAGTCGATCGATAAATCGAATTCGCGCGATCGATCAATGAAAAAATATGTTTTTCGTTCGTTATCCAAGACATACGATGAAAAAGTAATTTCTAGCTAATCGTCTCGTGACTCAAATATACCACGCGATAAAAAATGTCACGCATTTCAAAATTGTAAGAAAAATAAAACCGTTTTTCATAATGTATTGTGATTCTGAAGAAAACAAACTGTTTACCCTTTTCAAACTACGGTATCGAAATGACTCGATCGCTGAACAATTTCTGAGATGAAACGACGAGGGAGAAAAGTCGATGAGAAGTTGGATTTATCTGAAAATAATATTTGTAGAAAAAAAAAGTGATATATCGTCGACAGTGTCATGTGAGATAATAAATAAATAGAAACGTGATGTTTTTTGTGAGGTTCGTGAAATAAAATATATTTATAAAAACAGAATTAAACGCATATAAAATAATACAGGTCGTATATAATTATACATCTATCTTCGTCATAGTTCGTCCTCATGTCTCAATATCTCGTCGTAACGGCCGTAATACAGGAACAGAAACCACGTGTCGCTTATTAAATTATTACCTATACGTTTCGCATGACTTATTAAAAAAAGTGTGCGCACTTGGACTTTTTTCGTTTATATATATATATATGGATATATATATATATATACCTGTTAAACATTCTCCCATATCGTTTTTCTTTTTGTATGGCACAAGTGAATAAGAGTTTTGTCTTTTCTCATAAAAGGGTGATCGGGCCTCGAGCCAATATCGATCTCTCGGATTTATCAAGAAAAAAAGAGAAAGAAACGAAAACAAAAATGATAACGTATAGACGTACGGTTACTTTATAAACTGCTCTCTATCTCTTATCAATGCCCACATGAAAAAAATGATTACTCTACACTGATTACGAAGAAAAAAGAAAACGAAACATTACAGTTTGGCACAACCAATGACAGTTTGGTACTGCGTAAGATCCATATAAATATATGTATAATTAATATACGTACGATCGATCGTACCGAATCACTGTGCGCACACGTGTCTATGTTCATAGTTCGAGCCCAAAACCCTCTTCCTGCGCTCGCTGATTAATTTTTTTTCTTCGCATTTTCCACTTTTCTTTATCTCTTTATTTTTCTTTCAATCATCATTCGTACCGAAGGAATGCCCGAGTCATTAATCCCTTTTCTTTCTTTATTTCTTTTACCTAATTAAGATTGCTTCGCACAATAGAATGCCCGGAGTCACAACATACGATAAACGAAACAAAAAAATGAGAAAAAGGCGCATTCGCCTCAATAATGATATGGAAGTAAAAATATGTATCGATCGTCTCTCTCTCCGGATCGCCTCTTATCCGACATGTTCTTTTTTCTTTTACTGTCCTTCTTTCACTAAAAACTGAGTATACAGTAATACTGTTTGATATGTCTCTAATGTACGTTGATCTATTTATATTAGATTTATTTTTTTCTCCTTCTTCTCTCAATATTTCACATTATGCACTATTACATGTTTATCGACGGGAGCCATAAGGAAGAAAATAAAAATAAAAACATGAGAAGATAAATTGTTGAACACGACGAATAAATTTTTTACCCTGGTGGATGAATCGGTATACTTTAACCAGGCGATTTGCTTATTGTTTTTCATTAGTAATCTACGGCCGTGAACACCGGTGGCACTGATTGTAAAAATTGGCTTGATTTAGCGATGAATTAAGAACCGAAAACAAAAAAAAGGAACAAAAATGTAATAATCTTCCTGCCCGCAGCGATAAACACTGTACTTTAACAATATTATTATTGCATTGGCTTTATCATTCATTTATTCTCGTTAACTTCATTTCTCTTTCACCGATAATTCCTGAACTCTGAGGTAGTCTGTTCTGGGATATTTTACGTAGTTAAAAATGGCAAGAGGCTATAATTCGTTATCGTTTTCTTTTCTTCATTTAAAAAATAACTAAACATTTTATTTACAAAAAATGCAGACCTCGTCTCAATGAACTATATGTGTGCGTCTGTGTATGTTTGCATATATATATACATACATATGTAAATAAACATACAAAAAAGATACGTATATTTACATATTATATGCGGGTCGTAATATTCGTGTTACTATGTGTTAAAAGGTGAGAGTACGAGAAACGTTGAGGCAAAAAAACGATCATTAAAAAACGAATGGAAACAATCCCTTGGGAAACACAAACGATTTCTTTTATCTTTATCTCCAAACAACAACGAGACAAAACGGAGGCCCAAACCGTCCGTTGATTAAACACAACATTTTATTACTTTTGTTTTTCCCTCTTCTACCCAGATTACAAAATAATCAATTCCTTCGATTCACGAACACGATCAACAAAACAAGAAAAAAAGATTAAGTTAAAATATTTTTTCGCTTGCGTTTCTTTATAGAGATGTCAACGTTTATCCACGTGTCGCGCGTGCAACGTTCAAAAAAAAAGTCAACTGGCTCGACTTGGAGCTCGTTGTCTGTTCTAAGCCTACTATGTGTGAGTGTGTATGTGCCTGTTTTGTTTATATATATTCATCTCGAAGTATACAATATAGTCATAACGTCAATGCTTTCTTCGAGGGGTCTTGTGTCATAAAACTTAGGCTAAATCTTAGCTCGAAGGAGGAGGAAGAAGACAAAAGTTAAAAAGAGAGAGAGAGACAGAGAGAGCACGATACAGATGTCGCTGTGAAAGCGTTCGGAGCGGCGATCGATAAATATCTAGATATTTTTATCTTTAACATTTTTTATCGCTCTCTCGCGTGCATATAATCTACTCGCGGGAATGTATATTTTTGAGAGGAAAGATACTGTTTTCGTGTTATTTTTTTGTTTCAGATTTTCACCGTGTTATTTCAATCAACGTGTGTATGAATGTGTTCGTCAATTCAACGGTACTGAATATATGTTTATTTATTTATAAATTTGTGTCCGTGTACAATTTTTCCTCGGATAAAAGAAAATACGGCGGAATCGATGGGCTTCTACTTTGCTAAGAGGACGATCAATCGATACGATTATTGTCGCTCAAACGCTTCTATTCATTTATTTATTTCTTTATATTTAATTTCTGAACCCATCACTTTTGGCAATAATCCACGTCTCTTCTTGTTCTCTCTTTCTTATTTTGTGCTCTCCTTTCTCTTCAAATATACATGGAGTATGACATACGCTAGAAAATACGAGTATTAAGAGTAGGTTTTCCGCAATCATTTTCTAATCGAATCACGTTAAATTAATAATTACAATAATAATAATAATAATAATAATAATAATAATAATAATAATAATATGACTATACATTTAACGTATTTTGTACAATCGATAAGCTTCGAAGGTTTGATATCGCTTCAATATTCATAGTTAACCGTTTCGTTAACCTCTTAATTTACAATCGTGCTCAGGGCGCGTCAGGGGTAAAGAGGTTGGCAATGACGGGAGGTGATAAAAATTTCGCAATTCGCGGAGTCGAGCTTTTCCTCGTTGGATGAGACATCGTTTTGTTCGACTCTGAAAACCGCGATTTTCGTGGTGTAAAAAAATGCTACAATGAGTTTTTCGAAAACAAAAATAAAGTAATCGAAGTAGCCTCCGGTCTTTCGTAGTCCCAGCGATTTATGACAGTTATGTGGTCGATAAACTTGTTTACTCTCATTTTTGTTACGCTTCCAATTTCAATTTCGCGATTTTAACATCGACCGTAACAACGCTTGGATTCAAACGTATTTCGTCATTTTCCGATGCAAAAAGAGTTTGTAAACGCGGCGGGGACGTCACACAATCGCTCGCCTCCCGCCATTACGAATTAATTTTTGCTGGAATTCGGCAAAGCTCCCAGTCATGGTCAAATAAATATCATTGAGCAATAAAATCAATGGCTCTCTTTATCTTCATCGCATTTGTTCCAAAGAACGTCATTCCAAATCCCGTTGAATCCCCATAAAAATGTGCAAATACCCTTGACTCAACCTCTAGGAATACCCAGGGACGAAAAGAAGCGCGAAACAGAAGTCGCGTTTTTTCCCCAGAGGAATTGAATTTGTTCGACGACTATTTTTCATCGTCGATGGAAAATAGCCAAACGACCTTTCGTCTTTCTATTGGGATATAGCTTTTTAAATTACAAAAAAACGCCCTCGGTTCACATGAGGAACAAGTCCGAAGGCTAGGTCGTAGACACAAGTGGAATTTGATTTTTGTGGTAAATTTGTCCGTTTGTTTGTTCATAAATTTTTCACCCAGTGGCTCAATCTTCGATTACGCTCTCAGGTGCAACTTGTGATGATTATTTGATTTCTTCTTGTGCGTTTCAAGATGCTTCATCATGTGATCCTTTCTTATGAATCCCTTGCCGCAAGTATCACAGGCGTACGGCTTTTCGCCAGTGTGGAGGCACATATGCCGTCTGAGGTCCGTCTTGTGGTTGAATTGTTTCGGGCATATTTCACACTTGTACGGCTTTTCACCCGCGTGCTTCTGTAGATGTTCCGCGTGTAGATAGTCGAGGGGGAAACGTTTGCCGCATTGATTGCATTTGAATGGCTTGTCACCAGAGTGAAAGCTCTTATTGTGCTGAGTCAAGTAACACGCTTTGTTGAACACCTTGTCACACTCGATGCACTTGTGAAAACCATCCTGGGATATGTAGTGCGAACCCGTGTTGGTACTTGTCACCTGATGCTCCTTGGTAATGACGCCATTCGCCTTCTTTTCATCCCTCGAATCAGCCGGATGCTGCTTGACGATATTAGGATTGATCTCCTCTTTGCCCTGTCTCTGTGGCAAATTATTGTTCGTCTCGGTTTGACGATGTTGATCGCATGTCTCTTGGGATCTCGAGTTTTTATGTCTCCGATCGACTTGATGTTGCTGCGCATCGAACTGTTTTATTATCATACCGTCAGTGTTGGTAGGTTGCGACGTAACCTCGACAACCTCCATACTCGTCAGTGACTCATATCTCGGCGGTGAATCTCTGTAATGATCATAATTCGCGCTAGTTGCGTCGTAACACGATCTTTCATGAGGAATAACATCCTCTGGGCTTAGCCCCCCCACGTTAACTGCCTGCGGTTGATTGTGACCTACGAGAAAGCCGGTTATGCCGAATTGCGTGAAACTCGGCAGGGGCCTTTGGTGATTACTGAAGGTCCCGAAACCCGGTAATAAAAGGTCCTGGCTCTGCTGCTGCTGCTGCTGGTGTTGTTCATGAGATTGTTGTGGAATCTCGTTACCAATAGTAGTTAGCTGGCTGGTGATAGACTCCAGCAGGCCCGGGATGTTGGTAGTAGTTGTAACGTGGGGGGGCAAGGCGTTTGGGTACGGCTGATGAGGCATCGAAGTACCCCCCATCGGTGGCGAAACCATTGGTGGTACACCCGCCATTATGGGCGAGGAGGAATTCATGTGATGATGATGGGACGATGGTTGCTGCTGCTGATGATGATGATTGTGATGATGGTGGGAGTGGAGGGAGGCCATTTGCGAAGGCGAACTCAGGTGCTGAGGCGGAGGCGGTGGTTGCATGGGGGACATGGGCGAACTCATGGGATGGTGGACCACCAGTTGGGATGGCGAACCTATTGACAACGGATGCTGGCCCAGCTGGGGGGACGGCGAACCCATTTGTTGATGGTGATGATGCTGCTGATGGTGCGGCTGATGGGATCCCATTGGAGATGGTACCGGCGAATTGAGTCCCACCATTGTGGAGCCCATGTGGACCGTTGAACCCGATGGTGGTTGCTGCTGTGGCTGCTGTTGGGTTGGGACCACTGGCGAAGAGTCGCTGCTGTTGCTGTTGCTGCCGTTGCTGGAATTGCTGGTGGTGTAAAGATTGGTTGGCGTGTTGAGCAGGCCCCTCGCCGCCTCGCCCGAGGGACCTGCCATCAAGTTTGGGGGACTCCCCGAGGTTGATAACTCTGGTGATCTCGATGCACCGCCTCCTCCCCCGCCACCCCTACCACCGTGTCCTAGATTCGCGTCCCTACCGGGATGATGATGGGCGCTTATCGGCATATTCGCCGGATCCGGCATATTGCTCTGTTTAACAGCGTTCTTGTGCAGGGTGGTATTATAATGCCTCTTCAAATGTCCCGAGCTTGTGAACCACTTGTTGCACGCTGTACAGTTGTAGGTCTTTGGTCTACGCGCCTCGTTGCTCTTCCACGACTGATTAGCGATACTTGGTGGCTTTGAGGGTTGCTGCAACAAGCCGGCTGCCATTTGATGACTCGGCATCGGTTGTGTGCTTGTTATTATCGGCGAACCTGGGTGTCTCGGAGGTTCGACGGGTACGTGTTGGCCGCGCATGAATTGCGACTGATCGGGTATCGGCGATACGCTGTCTATCGGACCCATTGGCGAGAGCCCAGGATGATACTCGTGGGGTTGGGATGGTGGCCAGCCTAGCATGGAACTCACCGAGTGTGAGCCGGCCCGATGCTGCTGTTGCTGCTGATGCTGCAACACTTGTTGTTGCTGCTGCTGCTGATGAAGCTGCATCTGCATTTCTTGCTGATGAAGCCTCATGAGCTCCTCCTCGTACCTGTGCGTCTGAACCTTATGAGAATCGAGATCGAGTATCTCGGCTTGTTCCTCGGGTTCTTGCTTAACTTCTACCTTAATCGATGAACGCCCACCGTTGTAGTCGTAACCGGGTTGGTGTTGTTGCTGGCCTTGCTGACTGTTTTGAGAGGGTGACGTGTGCATCTGTTGTTGTTGCTGTTGCTGTTGCTGCTGCTGTTGCGGGCTACTACCCAACTGTTGATACTGCGTCTGTCCCGGATAAGCTCCGGGTGACGTCGTGTGATTCGCCCTAACGTGGTCCCCTAATTGATTAGCGTCCTCAAAAACACCGCCGCATTTGTCGCATTGCAACGGCGGACTTCGTGGACTCGTCGAGCTCACGGAATTCGCTCGTTCACCAGGAAAATGTTGCTGATGCTGATAAGGATGATACCTCGTGTAATTGACGGCGGGACCGTTGTTTGTTGCGTCATCCTGATTCGGCGAGTAATGATGCGGCAGAATGTAAGCCGGATCGTTTTGCATGAAGTAACTCGTTTCGCCGAACATCGGAGCTTGAAAATGCGTACCGTACCCCTGTGCTCCGGACGAGGGTGGCCGGTGTTGTCCACGTTGCGACGAGGGTTGCTGCTGCTGCTGCTGCTGCTGCTGCTGCTGTTGCGCCGGGGCAGGTCCTTCCGAGGGTGGCCTTGACGAGGACTCACTCGAGTCCGCAGGTGCGCTCACACTCTCTCTTTTCACCGTATGGGCGCCGCCGCCACCGCCGCTATTGTTGTGATTGCCAGCTTTGCTGTTGTTGTTGTTACTCTCCTCCTGCTGCGCCTGACTCGCCCACTGGCTCAACAGATTCTCCTGATGATATCGCAGATGAACCTCGAGGCTCTTGTCACTCTCAAAGTACAAGCCGCAATCCTTGCAATGATGCTCGTGATTCGAGTTTCCGCCTACGTATTGCTGCTGCTGCTGTTGCTGCTGCTCGACGGTCGTCATCTCACTCATATTGTTCTTACGATCGACCTCACGATCTCCCCTTCCGCTTCTTTTTCAACCCGAGCGCGACCGCACTTTGTCCGGACGCCGTTCGAGCGAACAAAAAAAACGGGCACTCTCGCTCGCGGCTTAGCGCCGCGACCGCCCCGAATATTTCACCCTACTGTCCTTCTATTAGTCCGTTATGGCTCGTTC
Organism: Netelia inedita; assembly: GCA_964017225.1. NCBI lineage: Eukaryota > Metazoa > Arthropoda > Insecta > Hymenoptera > Ichneumonidae > Netelia > Netelia inedita. The sequence continues at coordinate 12,198,770 of OZ024923.1, forward strand.
TTTCACGCGGTGCTATAACGGCCCGCACGTTGTATCTCTGTTTCACTTCCACGGTCACACTCAATCGCGCACTTGCCCTTCGTTCGCGATTCTTGGCGTGTTTCTCGCACTCGCGGTCGTGAGGTGAAGCATGAAGCAAGCACGAGAGAGATGAGGGGGAGGACAAAGGGAGTGCGCTGCGTCTCGCGTCGCGGCACGCGGGCAGAACGCCCGTGGTCTCTCTCTCGCAGGCCACGAGAGTGCGCCCTGCGTTGCACGTTTTATTTAAACGCTCAAGCTCGAAGCATCGAGCAGGAGCCCATGAGCAACATTTGCAAGCACATCCGTCGAAAACTTTGTTCTGTTTACCAAAAGTACAAGTCACTCGAAACTCCAAGGGAAAAACTTTTTTTTCATCTAATTATCGTTATTATTATTCGATTTCGTACCGAACGTCCAGACTATACCGAGTTAACAACGTGATAGACGAAAAAAATCGCATCGATGAACTCAATGATAAATTAGTAAAAAAACGAACAAAAACAGAAAAACGCGTGCGTTCTACATTTATCATATGATTGCGCGATACGTTCCCGTTGACAGAAGCGAGTTTAGACGAGACGCACGCGAATCGGCCGTGCTAATGCGGCACGTCGTAAATGTGAATAGCGTCGTCATTTTGTCTTTTTGTTCTCTTATTTCGTTGAACCCCACCGCGTGGTTTGTCCTCTATACTTCGACGACGAAAAAGCCGAGGGAGACCGGTGGCATACGGTACGCACTCATCACGAGCATCACCCGCGAAAAGCGCGCGTTATAATTCGCGCGGATTATCGACACTGCGTGACCGTTGTCCGTTTTTCGAGACCGGAGAGAGACGGAAAAAATTTCCGTTTATCCAACGAACGATAGAGCGAGAGGTAAAAAAAGTGAGAAAGTTAAAAAAAAGGACAACTGGCCGACCTTGATGGATCACATGATTGACGATGACGCTCGGTTCCCGTTACGCTCTTGTGTGTATAAACGCGGAGTTTTTCGCCTCGTGTCCTTTCTTTCTTTCTTTCTTTCGAAATAAAATTTTTGTTTCTATCGGCGTTTTTTCTCACTCGATAAACCACACACGATCGTCTTATCCTCGACGTCACAAGGTTCTCACGTTCTCCGCACGTTTTCGCATCGGGCGCATGTCTTCCACCGTTCGACGTTACGTAAAGGCATGAAAATGTTCTTTCTTGTTCAGTTTCGCGATACTTTTCACGATAATTGTTTGAATATATCACAATGCTATAGATACACAGCAATTTATTAATAAGCTAATGGTAGAAAAAAGGGTGTTTCTGACAAATGACAGTGAGGATGATTCCCCGACGATCGTCGATATCCTTCTTCGTAGCGACACGTACCGGCCTATCGCTTGTAAACAACGAGAGACACCGCGCGCGCACACACCAACAGTATCTGTGGCTCCGCTTCCCCACCACTTTTTCCAGTACTTGACCAGTGTCTTCTTTATCACTCCCACCACTGGGCCACCCTACGTTTAATCTAGTTTAGTTTCCTTCCTCCTCGTCCCCACTCCCTTTTTTTTCCCGAGCGCGTGTTTTCTTTTCTCTTTTTTTCTTCACCGTGCGAGGGTTTCACTCACGCACAGAGGACGCGCACACGCACACACAGACGCACAAACCACGCGCGAGCGGCTCCGCAACTTCTCGCTCTCACGTACGTGAGACAGTAAAACGCGTCACGAATCTTCGGAGACCCGCGTCCCACGAACGCCGGCACTGTTCTGTCGGTTGGAATTCCAGAGTTTCGAGTCCTCGGGGGCTCTCTCGCGCGCGCCAAGGCACACTGGCAATTCTCTCTCTCGCTCGCCTCCTACCCCCTCCTCTGCCTCTCCTCTTCACGACGCTGTACCGTCTCGCCGACGACGTCGAGCTCTTTGCTACGAACCCCCTCTTCCCCTCTGCCGTCGCCTCTCTTTCGCCCTCATCGTTCGCTGTGAACGCTCTCACTCGCTCTCCTCGCGTCGCGACGCCCGGACGTCGAGAGCAAGCGGCTCCGAGACAGCCAACCAAATTTCGAGATGTCGAGCTCTCCTTGCCCCCACCGGGCGATCACGGCGCTTTCTCGCTCTGTCTCCCTCTCTGTACTTTCTATCCTTTTCTACCCCTCTGCCGACGTTCGTAGCGACGACCACCAGAGCCCACGGCATCGCGAAGGACGAATGAAAGGAATATATATATACACATATATAGGTATATACACGTATATGTTGATATATAATATGTATATGTATATAAAATGCAGGACTTCAGGACCTCGTACTCTCTCTCTCTCTCTACCCAACCCCCCTCTCCCTCTCGCACTCTCTCTAGTCAGCGTAACTTTCCTCCTCGCTGCTGCTTCTGCTTCTTCTTCTTCTTCTTCTGCTTCGTCGGTTGGTTCGCTTCATTCTCTGTCTCGTTTCTCTCCGCGTTCCCTCACGGTGGTTGTGTTCGCGCGCGCCCCCTTCGCACCGAATCTCATCCTCGGCTCGTCTCTCTGCCCCTGCGCGGTTCTCTCTTCGAGACTCGAGCGTCCTCCCTTGTCGCCGCAACCCCCTTCAACGGCGTCGTTCGTTTGGCCAACGTCGAGATATTGGAGAAGCGAAGAGAGAGACGGATAGTCGTGGGTGTACGCGATAGAGAGAGCGAAGAAGACGACGAGGACGGTACCGTGCACGAGAGAAAGACGATGAGATGTTACGAGGGCGGCAGTAGATTCGGGCAAGTGCTGCTCCTGCTGCCTCTGCTACTCTGCGAGAAACAGCCGCGCGCACGTGTGAGCATTTTCGCTGTTTTCGCTCTACAGAAAGTGTATCTACACATACACACACGCGCGCGCGCACACATACGGGTACGTATACATATATACAATATATAGTGGTATAAATGTTGAAAAATGACTGATATTTTCCTATCCAGATTCTGATGATTTTTGGTAACTTAGTAAATTCATTGTCACTGACGGGTTTCAAAAATTTTCCTCAGTGTGAGTCATCCATTTTGTAATAAATTACTTCGCCCATACTTTTGTAAATTCAGACATAATTTATTTGTTTATTTCGTTATAAATTATAAATCTTTGAAAAAAAAGATATTTAATACGTTTATCATGATGGTTATATATGTCTTAGGATTTTAATATTACGTTTCAACCATTCCAGTGTGTAAGACGTATATTCACGGGGAAAAAGCGCGCCAATCTTACAAACCAAATGGTGTAAGGACACATTTAAAAGTTTAATTCGTTCGTAATAGGAACGCTTCGCGAGACAACTAGTTCGAAAAATAAACCTCATTGGAAACGCTAAAACCTTTGTTAAAAAATCATTTAAAAGAAGTTTTTCTGATAATTTTATGATAATAACAAAAAATCATGTCTATTGAATTTAAATGTACTTAAATATGGGTTTTTTAAAAACGTTATAACACTGGTTTTGCAAATAGGGTGGAATAACGTTTAAGCTCTTTAACTGTAAAGAGCGCAAACGCATCTATTTAAAAACAAATAGAAAAATTAATTATTATTTCCGCCGATTACTCCTCGATATAATTTCTTGATGAGCCTGGACATGTAATTTCTAGCATGTGAATATTTAATCATGTTTTTTATAAAGGAAACTTTTCAAAAATAAATGTGAAAAAGTATATTATAGCCTAACAACTAGTCAGTCGACGATCGTGAACATTTGCAAGCGGAGACAAAGCTTCATAGTGGACAAAAATGCTCTATTCTCTCTCCTTTTTGGAAGCTACCAGCCATCATTAATCATGAATGGTATGGTTGAAAATTCCCTTTTTCAGGATTCGCAAATGAAACAGGTGTAACTCCAACCATAGGCTTCATCGCACTATAACAATTTTATGTATAAATACCGCATCCATAAGATTACAGCGTGAACCGTTATCATAAGACCATGACATAGGCCATAGATAGGTATATAAAGATATCGATGTACGTAGATTTTGTACGATTCAAATACATAGCAGATATTTGTGATCGAGTCAGCTGATATACTTCTCATAATATTCTCATAGAATTGTTTTCATAATAGTGCGTATGTAAATTTTCGGAGAGGATGTCGTTCAGAATCTTGTGATTGTCTGCTAGATCTAGATAATCGCCTTATTATATATATATATATATATATATATATATATGAAAATCTATATCGAGAAAAGCTGCGGCGTATCGGCGTCGAGTAAAAGATACCATCGCTATCATCCAATATTTATAGAAGATAAATTCAAATTCAGAAAATTTGAGAAAAATGAATGATAAATATTTTAATAAAATTCAATTATATAAATTTAATAAGTAATTAGTATCTCACGTCGATGACGAGAAAATAAATTTGCGTTCAATAATTAACGTTTCAATTAAACACATAAATAATAATTAATAAGCGAAGAATTAAAGAACATTTCAGTCAAATCAATACAAATTTAATATTAAATACATATGGAATGGAAGTAAAATTATTTTAAAGTGAATATCTCAGACAATTGTATAAATCAATCTATTTTCGCACTAATTCCATTTGAATTATTATTCAAAAGCTTGATTTTCATGGTAGTTTTAACCGAGAATCCGCCTTCTTCTTAAATCACACAGTCCCGAGCTTGAAGAATTACACTTTTTTTCTCGACGTAAATACAGCAGGTGGTTCAAGGCTAAGGTTAGACCGTGCGGTAGCTTCGTGGGTTCGTCGATCAATTCTGTATACAGTATCCATATATACCTATATATATATCGAGGAGTTCCCCAGAGCGTTCACACTGAGTCGAATACGAACTCTTCGTGAACTGTTGGGTACATAGTTTTTCATGTACACACAAATACACACACATATATATGACGTATGTACACTTACACAATTTCGAGTCCCGCGAGTGCGAATGTAAGGAACATCAAGAAATGGGAATACACGTATCTAGAGAAGAAAAGAAAAGAGAGAGAGAGAGAAAATAAGAAATAGACGGAGACGCCACGAAACGATTTCCGGGCGCTCCAACCGATACGTCACTCGTAAAAGTTGATTGAAACTTTCTAAAACGAATTTGACGCAACAGAGCGGACGTACGCACCAAAGCAGGTATGATGAAAGGTGAGGACAGTTTTGTATGCTTCTCTTCGTTTAGATCGTCACACTATTATTTTTTTATTTTTATTTCTTAATTTCGTGTGTAACAGTTGGTCGCTATATTTACAAATTTTGTAATTAAATTTATGTGCACTTGTAAAATATGGATAGCATAGTTCCATGGTATACATAATGTCTAGAATGTTTAGTTTTAAAACGAAGGCGAGTCATTTTTTTTTAAAAAATACACTTTTCCAATTTGCGGTTCGATGAGTCCACGTTCTCAGCGCTGCAGTTTTCATTTGCATCCATGCAGTGACATTCTCGTGATAACCTTCGTGTGATTTAGGTCGATAAAAACAATGTAGGTAACCTTGTACTTTCTTTAGGATACCGTTTTTAAATTCTGTTTTGCTTCGTCTTGTCTACTGCACGTTTTGCTGCTGCGAGCCAAGAGGTTTTTCAGGTCGCGATGCTTTGCTCGATGTACATCACGCGAAGGGTGCTTTGCATATATGGAACACGCCGGTCACGTCACTACGACTAGACTAGGTCGCATACCTACGGATTAATACGAGTTTTACTGCACTCCACTGCAATTTTTGGTTTTTTAAATTTTTCTTAAATTTATTTACGAAACGAAAAGAACATTCGGTTTTCCATAAAATAATTAACCGTTTATCGCCATGGCATTTTTATCGCTTCGAGTAATCGAGCAATTATTCCAAGTTTTTGAGCAAAAACTTGGAATAATAAATTAAATAGAAACTGGTTGTGTTCGACATAAATTATGTGATTTAATTAATGAAAATAGACATGAACTTTCGGAGATTAGAATACTTATGGCGGATTTGAATTATTGTTTTACTGTTGTTACTTCGAATAGAAAAAATGACAAAATAAAACCACTAGGAAAACAAATATCGTTTTTTTTATTGTATGCGATGTTCCAAAGGTGATCGAACGGTTTGGCTCAACAAGGTCATCAAAGCTCGTAATTCCGAGCGAAACACATTTCATAAATTGAGTTTTTCTCTTTGTAGCACTTTTACTCCATTCAATTTTCCAAATATTAATGTCAGCTCAACGTTGATAATAATAATTTATTAAAATATTTTTTTCTAAATCGTTTATTGAAAATAGTACCCGAGTATATTGGAGTTCGTTGGCATCGAGCGGTAAGAAAATTGGAAATTCAATTTTTAAATATAGAACGCAAATGTTCCAAGAAAAAAATTCATTTATACGATCTTAATGACAGTGCAAAAGTCCAGGACACTTTGGGAAACATGAAGAAACGTTCAAATATTCAGACGATGAGCACGCTCGTTCTGTTTTCGTTATCAAATCGTCGAAGAGAAGAAAAAGGTGCGAAGGGGTCGCGCGTGCTCCTGCATCGTCAGCGTTCTATAGATGTGTATACACCACGCACGAGGGAAGTTTTGGCGGTGTTTATCCCCGATCGAAAAAGTTGACGGTACGAAAAAAAAACACCAGGTTAATACACCTTCTAGCACGACTCGCAAAAAGGGTTCCTAGCTCGAACGGAGAAAAAACTGCTCGACTGATAAAAAAATGTATAGATATAAGTATGAAAAAAGTAAAAAGATCACAAACACGTTGTTGAAAAACGAAGATCTAATAATCATTTGATCTTTCTCCATTTTCACATGTATTTTCACTTTTTCCCTATGAAAACTCAATGTGCGTCCTAGTGACCAAAAGTTTTTCAATTAAATAAAGCAATAGGAGAAGAAGGAACAAATTTAATTACATTTTCAACAATTTTAACCATACTGCTGACAATTGTAACTAAACCTGTGCATGTAGTCAAAATTTATACGGTTGCCCTGTCTCCCCAGGTGTCCTAATTTTTTTGAAATAATTCCGACATGTATTCAAGTAATATATGGGGAACGTATGAAAAATAAATACCTAATGATCATGATACAAAATCCTTCCCGATACCTGAGATATGAATTATGGTATCATGTCAACCTTTAATGATATTATTTCTCTACCTATTGTTCATTGTTGGCGAAACAAAGTGAGCTTTCTACATTGTTCTAACTCGTCCCAATTTCTGTATCGTTCTTTTGCTTATGTTGTTTCTACGAGTGGATACATAACAAAAATATTCACCTGATTTTTCAATTTTGAAAAATTTAAACCTGCAAACTTGATTTCGCTTCTAGCTAGTTCGAATAAAGTACGATCCATATTTCTTATTTCTTAAGCTTTTTTCTTTGATTCGTTGATTTCTTTATGAACAATTTATAAATATAAGTCATTAACCTTAAAAAAAATTTAGTGATTTATATAAGTTTTTAGTTCCGTTAATATTTAATATTAATATTACTTTTTATTTATGCATTATGAATATAACTTATGAATAAAAAAACATTTGAAACCTCGTCTAAAGTTAATTTGGAGAAAAAAAAATATGAAAAAATGGGTCGTAGTTTAGTCAAACTAGCTGACGGAATCAAGTATATAGGTTTAAATTATAAAAAATTGCGAAGCCACCGGTCGTCTCGAGTCCCAGAGAAAATATATAATTAAATCGCGGTGGCTGGTCTCGGCCGTGAGCTGGATCTAAAGAGAAGAGCGAATACGGAAGATTTTCGTGATTCTCTAGCTCCCTCCGCGTGTATATAGTCTAGCAGGGGTAGTAGAAGCAAGGAAGGACGAGGTTCGAGATCGAGGGTGCCGTCTCTCGGTTTTCGCGTGGAAATGCGAGAGATGGAGAATGCGAGGAAGGGAGAGAAAGTGAGAGAGAGTGGATGTGTGTGTGTGTGTGAGAGAGAGAGAGAGAGAGAGAGAGGAGAGAGTTGGTAACCCCGGGCGTTGCCAAGTTAGCGTTATCCAAATCCGACACTTAGGCCAGCGACGAGGGGTTGCGATAACGTTAGCACGGAAATTAATGTGCGCCTGGTTATATATTACGTATAGTACACATATATATATATATTCATGTATACATACATATAGACATATATGTCCTCTTTCTTGCTCTTTCGCACGGGTTGCCGATCATCATGAATTTTATTCCAGCTATCCCTTCCCAACTGGAACCAAAAAATATTTGGCCTGTTATCGACGCGACATGCAAGTCTCGCCAAGGATATGCAAAAGAGCCTCGTCACGTTCGTATCCTGACCCAGCGAGACGTGTATAATAATAAACTTCTTATTCGCGATTTTCGATTAACGAGAGTCTCGATCATGATTTGCTATACCAATGTTTTCGTCTTTTTTCTCATTGGATTCTTCGTGCTTTCGAATCGTGGAATAAGAAGAAAAGGAGTATATAATTATAGTATAGATTTAATCGATGATAGTATAGATATCATCGGGAAGCGAAAAGAGAAAAACGAATTTAAGGCGATTAAAAATGCTTTCAGGTTTGATGATTTGAAAATTAGTGTGTTGAAGTGACATTTTTTATGATTTGTCGTTGATATTTAATTTTCATCTGTATGGGTGAATGCAAGAAAAAAAAATTGTGATGTCATAAATTATCTGTTAAATTTTTTGTTAAGTTTTTTATTTTTATTTTCTTGAGAAAATTTTTTATAGAGGGATACTATTTTTTCAATTACCACTTTATGTCGAATAGCGATGAGTTGTGAGAATGGCAGACGAGAGAATAACTTGATGCAGGATGGCTCGGTGAGAATTGACAAAATGATCCGGAGGAAAAAAATATTTACGAGATCACATCGAGATATGGGGGTGATATCGAGCGATGTATTATTCAGACGTATAGCAAGTATCGGGCATTCACCTCCTCCGAAGAGTATCGAAATTTTCTCAATATGACACACGACACGGTTTCATCTGATGAAAGGTAGAAAAATCGCTATCTTCGACATTTTCAACATCGTAGCACACACGGTTGGCCGACATCGGTTGAAGATTTTCTGGATGTGAAAAAAGGGATGAATTCGTAATAACGTCAGTCAAAATTGTACCCTTCTCTGTCTTGTACTGAATCTTCTATTTCCCTCCTTTCGTTTCCCGCCCTTGTTTAGACGTATTTTTATAACACCAATCAAACGCTTGTCACGCCTCGAATTATTAAAGATTTAGCTTTTAGTTGAAATTGACAATTTAGCCATTTATAGAAAAATGTTAAAGTTCCTTAAATAAAGGCACATACGCGACAAGTGCGGAAATTTCAATAGTTATCTTTTTTCATTTTCGCCAGAAATAAATTGATTTATCGAAATATCTGCACGATAAACTCATTTTATTTTTACTCGACGGAACTTTGTAAAGTCTCAATGTATTACTATTTGTTGTTTAAATAAGATTTTATTACATATTGTACAATTAGATTATCCAGGTGGCGAATGTCATAACCCGGATTCACTAAAAAAATCAACATTTTCGTCGACCTTCTTACAATTCAATTTATTTCCATATGGCTAATTGAATTTCATCGGGATATCCTGGAACTTTTTTTCAGGCTTTTAACCAAACAGGAGGCGTACGCAGTGAATGAGATTGAGAGCCTAAGCCAATGCTATAATACTATAGAGCGAGTGTACCTACGACTTAAGGGGGTTGGAGAGAAAGAGAAAGAGAGAAAGACCTGGGCAAGACTCGCTCGTGTCAGATTGAATCAGTCTGAGCAACGCAAACCCTCCCTTCTCTTAGTCTAGATTTTCCCTAGCAACCCTCGAAACGGTCCGAGCATTTTCGGTGGTGGACGCGTCGAGCTGACCGTGCCACTATCCGCCGGATATTCGCTGGCGTGGCGTTTGCGTCCCATTTTATTAAGGAAATCCACCGTGGACCTCCGCAACTCTACTCTCGATCTCTCTCTCTCTCTCTTTCTCTCTCATTGCTTCTCTCTTTTCATCCTTGGCAGAGAAATCGCGGATCCACGCACACGTTGAATTCGGAAAAGCGAGTTTACGGCGTCGGGAATTATGACACGTGCGACTACACCAGCTTTATATCCCATTGCATTCCACAGTGAAACCCTAAGCTGATCTCTGCGGTGTTCCCATTTGTTTATCACACGTGCATGCTTAGCGGATTTGATGAGAATTAGGGGTATTCGTATGTTACAATCAACTTCAATTTTTTTTCAGTTATCATACTTTATTGTTTCTTGAATTATTACCACGATTTATTAGCAAACTGCTTAATTTGATAGAAATCGTATTCTTGAAGAAATCATTTGAACAGATTTAATCTATATCTATAATTTATATTTTTTAAATAATTATGCACTTATTGTGTTTCGACACTTGGTTATAAAATCGCTTGACATCAAATTTCTTGAAATTAATTAAAAATGAAATTATTTCAACGCCATTGCGAGATGAAAATTTGGAATAAAGAATTGTCGCAATTTTTAATGTTACATGTCAAGTTTAGGTATGCGTTATCAGGTAATCGATTAAAAAAATAACGCCCGAGTAAAAGTATTCTATGGATGTACATTTATTGTTTTCTGATTACTGTTACATATTTGCAGCAAAAAAAGTACAATTGTATGAGAATCTAAAAATTTAATGTTTCTTTTAATTTACTTTTTAATTTTTCAGGGTCCTTCGTAATTATTTGCAACTTTTGACATTTACTTCGTCGTAAGCGACATTGAAGTAAGCGTACTGCAACTTTGGGGCGAATAAGTCTGTTTTAAATCGACAATAGTTTTCGAGTGCGATTTTTTATATAAATGATTTCGATGCAATTTTGCTTCGATTTTGAGTCAAATTTATTGAAAAAAGTGGATATATTATCAACTAACGCAAATATTTTACAATATTATATATCATATACTTTGCGTTGAAAGCTGGTGTGACACTAAACCAATCCACTTGGAAAATTAATTACAATTTTTACATTTTTCAGCTAATATTTGCTGTGCTCATTTCAAATCCCTTAATAAAACGAAAAGTTTCCGGTATCAGTCAGTTTCCACTCACGTGCCGACTGAGCCATATCGAAAAAGAAAAATAACACAACTCATAAGAAAAATGTGCAGCATGTAATGATGAGTGACCTTGACGTATTTGATTGTTGATTTATTGAGATTTTCATTCATGAATTCTCGCTTATTCGTTATTTGGGGTGAAAAATTTTCCTAAAATATATTTCTGATGTAAAAATATTGACACCAAACGCTTTGGAAAATATTCTTATTAAATCAAATCAATTAATGAAACTACCGTTTTATTGAGCTTAAGAAGATTGAACGATTTAATGAATATGAATAAACCATCTGTCCCTGAAAAATTTTTTTTATTCATTTTTTAAAATGGTAGTCGATCAAACACCTAAGTCCTCCACCTAGTCCCGTCTCTCATTCCCTTAAAGATTGTCAAAAAAGTTCTTATTTCCTTAAACAAGTTTTTTTAAGGTTTGAGAAGATTTTATTTTTGTATATTGCAAATATAACCCCAACTGTTTGTACTCAATGCGCGTCAATTTAAAAAATCGATTGCTACATTATTATTCCCAAATGTGATAAAGGGGCGCAATTCAAGAAAAACAAAATTTAGTCGCACGCAACTTTGCTCCAAGTTCGACCAAACTCGTTTAAACATTCGGTGGTAATAAAACGCTGGATTTTGGAGCCACGTGTACGTTTCACTCGTGTATATGCCAACCTCTTATTTGACATATATCGCCGATGCGCGTATGTACAAAAAAAAAAGAAAGAGGAAGGTTCTCAATAAGATCTCGTTTCTTTGAAGAAGGGGTTTCGTGCAAAGGTATACATATACACCGTTTCAAGGTCCCGTGGACCGAAACGAACTCATAAACACACTTTACAGCATTGTGCTTGTATTCCTATATATACATATATACATATATACCAAAGGACATGGTACATGATACGAGTTTTCGTGTGCTACGGGTTCCGTATCAAATGTTCTTCTATACGATTAGTTGTCCGGCAGCAGAAGTAAAAGTGCCAGGAATAATGAAAGACTACGAACGAGAGAAAGGGAGAGAGACAGAGAGAAAGAAGGAGGAGACAGGAATAAGCCGCATTCAAGATTTATTGAGAAATCGTGAAAGCTGATCGTCTTACCTTTCTAGACCAGACGTCGTAGCTTCACATATACATAAATGCTTATGACATGTATGTAATAATTTCTACATGTAGAGCAATTGCAAAGGTACATCGTACTTTCTTTACTACAATACTTCACACTCTATTTCAATGTTCTCGTAAAATTTGCGGGAAATTGATCGCTGTCGTGATTAATTGTAACATTTTTTAATATAATTTTATTTAACCATATATGTATGTTCACATTTAAATAATAATTAAATAATTAATACTGTATTATAATATTCAACCATTTAACATATGTATATAAATAAATATGTTATGTTTTATAAAATAGGGGTCACATATGTATATTGTTGTTGGAGATTCGCTTTCCTTTTATTGCTTATTTCGTTTATTACGTTTCTTCGTACACTCGTTATATTAGAAATTCCACGCCCATGGACGTGTGCCTTTATGTATACATGTACATATGTACTTGATCGCAGACTTTGTAACATAACGAGCATACGAGGAAACGAAACAAACGACGATGCAATGGGAGGGGAAGAAGTTGAGAATGGAGAAGAAGAAGATGAAGAAGAAGGCGGAAAGGGCTCTCGCGGCGGCGCGAGAGCATTGTGTGAAATTAGAGCCCTTCTTATGGTAATTGGACCACTGTATGATTGCCAGGCTTACCAGCTCGGGAACTATACAGGTTTTAGTTTCCGCGTTACGTGCGAAAGGCCAACGACTCGTATAGCACACTGGATAGCCCAATCCAGCTCAACTATATGTATACATCGGACATAATGCAATGTATATATATATATATTGACCACTTTTGATCCTGAAAAGTACCGTTGAATCAGTTTGGAATTAATATTTTTTATTATATTTTAATTAACTCGCTCGTGCGTATAAATGATTTTTCAGGCAAGTGTATTAAATTTCGGTATGATTGACGTTACATTAGAGTGTTCCTTGAGACATACAAGTGGTTGGAGAATTAATGAAAAATCATTCTTTAAAAAATCGAGTATATTGGTGATTTTTCTGAAAACATGGATATAGGTTATAGAATAAATCATTATGGATTGTTGATTATTTCGAAAAGTTTGCAACGTTTATTTATATTTTACAAAATTTTCGATAATTTTCGATTATTTTGTTATAAAATGGACAAATTTATTTTATAACGCAGATGTCTGAAAAAAAGACACGTGGACAAAACAAGAATCATTGATACAAGGTTGATCATATTCGACGCGGTTTTTTGCACAATACTCGCGAGCACTTGATATCCAGAGTTTCCTCTTCCGAAATTGGCTTCGCCAATTTAAATATATTTCCATCAATCCTGAACGCAAGATTCGATAAAAAATGGTCTCAGCTTCGTTACTTCTAAATTACAAATATTCACGCGGCGCGAACCTTTGATCTCTCTATACCGCGAGAATCGCGATACAGTAAATAAATATATCGCGAGATTAAAATCGGGCGAGCGAGGCACCCCGAGGCTTGAACCAAAACTAGTCCAACTGCATCGTGACGTCATTCGTGGTGCAAAATCGCAATTTGCAGTGACCTTGAGGCGAATAGGTGAAGAGCCAGTCGCGCGAGCGGAGTTCTTTTTATTTCTGTCTCCCGCGACTCCGGCGAGTCCGCGCTCGGACAATTAAACTTCTCAGCATTTGGGCAGCACGATTTTCGACGCCGCTGACGCTCCCGAGAGTTTGGATTAATCGTGATATCCGCCTTGTTCCCAAGCACGTTTTTACGTGCAGGAAAGTGTGACGCACCGTGATTGGCCACTTAAGTAAATGAACGTATAGTGATTGGCCACTCGATGAAGTTAATAAATATTTGTTTTTAATTTTATCATGTTCGGCGACAAAACGATTTTTTTTTAAATTTAAATAGTGATTCATTATGCCGGAAGTTTAGTCAAATTCGATCCCGGCTAAATTCATTGCATCAGATTTTGTTAAACGTTCACAATGTCAGAAGCTATCGCAATTTATTAATTTTTGTTTCGCGACAGTAGTTGCAAAATTACACATTTTCTTCAAAGTTTTCCTAAAAGTTATTCAGAACGTCGAGCATTTGGAAAATAGTGTTCCTCGAAAAATTTGACGGTAATTAATTATTCCAAAAAATGCATAATAAAATTAATGTTCATGAATTAAACAATTACGTATTGTTTGAAAATGTTGACGATAATTTAATGTACATTCGAACAACCGATGTGTCTTTAGAAAGATTACAAACAATTCTTTTAACAATTTTTCGTCAAATAGAACGAAATACTTATTTTAATTCGTTAAATTTGAATTTAAGCTGAAACGAGGTTCGCAATCTCCCAATATTATTCTTAGCTCTGCGGTAAACGAACAAAAATACAGTGATTGGCATATTTCGTTTCCGTAATATGACAATGATTGGACCATAGGTATGGCCAATGACTGTACTCAGTTTAACGAGGGACGAGGGAGAGATAGAGAGAACTCTCGGTTCGGTTCGTTGTGTTCGCGTCTTCTTCGCAGCCGCCGCCGCCGCCGTCGCCGCTTGCTCATGGCGAGAGACCTCCCCCCGCGTTACCTCGCTTGATTACTTGAAAGAATAAATAAATGTAGAAGAAAGAGGAACGAAGAGGAGTGAGTGAGTGAGCAAAAAAAGGGAAACAAAAAAATTGACGCAAAGGGGCAAGGGGTTTGCGTATAAGAGCCGCGAGACGAAATACATTTGTTCTGTCTCTCTTGCTCGCTTCCCCCCTCGCCACACGCTCTGTCTCTGTCTCTTTCTTTCTCTCTCTCTTTCCCTCCTTCTTCCTCCCTCTCTCTATCATTCTTTTGGACAGCTCGCGAAGCTTCCTAGCGTAATTCTCTCTCTGTCTTACTTGAACGTCGAGGTCTCAAATCTTCCTTGTTTCTCTCACCCCCTTCCACCCCCTCGCGCTCGCACTCACTCTCTCTCTCACCCCGCCTTTCGCTCTCTTTCTCTCGTCATTCGTTCCTCTCGCTCGAACCAATCGTAGCCGCTTTTCCCTCGCTCTTGCCTCTCTTCTTCGTTCACTCTGTTTTCGTGCTCGCCCGTAAGCAAACGCGGCAAATGTTACAACAGAGCGAGAACGCAGCGCGATCCCAGAAAGAAATAATTCAAAACCCGAAAACCTATAATTTTCGGTCTCGGTTCTCTTCTCACGTGAGAGATTTTTATCTTCGAAAACGAAGAAATATCATCGACATATATACTATATATATACGCTACGTATTTGACTATTAGTAAATCCACAGAAATATTTCCGAGGTAACCCCCGCGGGCTTTGCGAGACTAGTTTTACGAACTCTTCGTATTCCATGCTAACTCTTATTATTTCGATTCAATATAGGTTTCGGAACGATCGATGGACGAATATTAATATTATAGGTTTCGGTATTACAGACGTCGAGTAAATAATACCGGAAATTGGTAGAATATCGAATATGTGAGAGTAGCCTTGATAATTATGAAAATACTTTGATGAAACATATTTTTTCAATCATTTATTTTTACATACCTCTCACAGTCGGGTGTACGAACCAATAATTCTATCGCACGAATATATGTGATTTCGATGGAAGAAAACGTACATATATAGCAAATTAAAAATGTGTCAGTGACAAGTTTCTTTCGTTTTGTTTACACAACTATAGGAAATATATATTCGATGGTAATATTTTATTAAATCCAAGATAAGCATTCTTTCAAAATAATACAAAATCAATGATTCGAAGAAAAAAAGATATTGTCAGTTTATTTCGTTTTGTTTACACAACTATAGGAAATATATATTCGATGGTAATATTTTATTAAGTCCAAGATAAGCATTCTTTCAAAATAATAAAAAATCAATGATTCGAAGAAAAAAAGATATTGTAAGTTTCTTTCGTTTTGTTTACATAACTATAGGAAATATATATTCGATGGTAATCTTTTATTAAGTCCAAGATAAGCATTCTTTAAAAATAATTAAAAAATCAATGAAGCAATGAAAAAAAGATATTGTAGATAGGAAAATTGAAATAGTAGTACGAGGCATAAACCGTTGAATACATATCCCGTCTTGTCTAGAGATGAAACGATTTCTAGATCCCTTGGTACTACACGCAAAGATTGCAGAGACAATAATGTATCGTCGTGACAACCGAGCTTTATTTACTTCAGATTAACAGATAATTATATACAGTTATACACTTAGTCCGTTAAATGCGCACAGTTGCCGATGATGTCGCCTGCTTGTTTTCTTATACGGACCCGTATAATCACTTTTGTTGTCGGTGCTTCTTATCAATGGGCACGCGTCTACTTGATATACAGGCATGAAAACAAAGAGAGTGCCTAATATCCAACCAAATTCAGATTCAAAATCAAATTTTCGTAATAATTCTAAATCCAAAGTTTTGAAAATTTATTCTCATGTTAGAAATTTTTTAAATTAGAAAAAAAATTTAATTAATCTTACAAACGAATGAAAATTTGTGGCTTCGTCAGAATATTTTGATTGTTGCAATTGTTCTTATTTGCATTCGAAGAATTTTTACGTACATGGGACAATTGAGATATGTATAGACGACCGCGTCTAGATTTGCGTCAATCGTGCGAACGTAGACTGCTGCACAGCGTTGTGTCGAAGGAAATTGGGGCAATCATAATTTGCAACGGGGTGTCGTGACGATAAGAAACAACGGAGTAGTGCACTTGCTCCCGAGGGGATGAAAGAGAGAGTGAAGAGCGAGCAGTAAGAAGGGGTTGGGGGGTCCTTGCTCCATTGTTTTCAGAACAATGTGAATAGCGGGTGTTTCCAGTACCCTGTATAAGGTACGTATAATGGGGCGAATGGGGTAAATCGGACAGTGGGCAAAATTTTTAGATTTTTGCGGTACTAAAACCACATATATCGACTATTTTTGGAGATGAAAAAAAGTAATTTGGCGCGTCTGCGTATTAATTTCGATCATTTTTATTTAATGGCAAAAATGGCAAATGCCTCAGCAATTTAAACAACGTGTATTACCGAAATTCATCACGCTCGGGGAGTTTTCCATTTTTTCGGTGTTTCAATTTGCCCCCGTCTCCCAATTACCATGTATTCGCAAAGTGCTCGTGTATATAGATAGAAACCCTAAAGACTGGCACCGTAAAGCCAGTGCATCGTATGCGCTACACGTTGCACCGAGGTGCGTCTCTTTCCCTTCGTCGTGTACCTGCATTGTGAAAATGCAACAACGGGCACGTTGAAAGAGGAAATTCCAGGTAGACGATGGTATTATATTGGTGCCTACCTCTGCCTCGTTCCTTCGTCCTTCGTCGAGACTCCAACGAAAGTGCCATTTTCCAATACCACGGGGGAATTATATTATTACCGTTTCTGCCGATTACTTTATTGCCATGATTTACAGATTAATTTGCGTACCTAAATACTTTCGGCAATATCACTTTATGATATAGTAGCAATATAATTGTATATTCGTACAGCCCGATGCGATTTTATTGACGTCGTTTTTGTTTGCAATTCGTGGAAGCGTCGGTAATTTTCGATACCGAGAAAATTGGAAACTATGTGGCGTTATTAGCAATAATTTTAACAGAATATTTGTTAAGTCCTTGAGACGAAGAGAGAGAGAGAGAGAGAGAGACAGGAAATAATGAAAGGAGGCAAGAGGATTAATTATCGTTTAGTTTTAGGTTTTTAGGAGAAAAATCGAATTTTTCCTTCTTACAAAAATCAGTAAATATTAAAAACAAAGTTCATCGAGAGTTTTCTAATTTAATTAATTGGATACTTATTAATTTATTAATATTATTGTAACGTAATACATGTCGTACCGAATATATTAGGCCTAACTCATTCATCATCATTCAAATAGAATTATAATTTTTATATTTCGAATTTAAAAAAAAAAATACATTTCTAGTATTTTTTTGTCTTAGAACAAATGCATATTTTTCGTGACTCATCGCCAGTTTATCGCGAAAAATCAAAAATTAGAAAAAAAACAGTGACTATTCATTTAATTTTTTTTTAGATGCAGCCACGACCGCGATGCCCAAGTATATATAGTGTATATGCATAGATACATGGGCAGAACCAATCAGCAGCAATTTCGACAGTCATCGATCATACACATATTGTGGAGTTCGAATTTATATATAGCAGAGAGATGTTCGAGAGATCCGATTGGGCCCGACGTATCGCGAGTCGAAGCATCGAAATTTACACGGATCTCTCTCTCTCTCTCCCTTCCCTATCACCCCTTACCCCTCTACATCAGTTTTGAATCGAGCGAGTGTGAGAAAATCTCAGAACGTGCACACACGGCATAGAGGAACGAAAGCCTTGGCGAGCACAGGCGCAGCACACAACGTGTCTCTTAATGCCTGTCGCCGGGATGATTTATCGCAATGACGTTTTTTTTTCCTTTACCGTGATCGTTCCTTCTTTCCTCGTCTCACTCCCTCTCTCGTTCTCTCTTTCTCACTCTATCTCTCTGTCTCTCTCTACATGCCGTGGCATACACCAGCAGAGATCGCTCTTCATCTTCTCTGTCTCGTCTTCCGGCGCTTTTCTTTTCTTCCTTTACGCACCAGAGCGCGTTATATATATTTATATGAGTCTGCTCTGCTGCACTTCGATATCTCGAACTCACTCTCTACCCGCGGTTTTTTCTTTTTATTTTCTTTTTCGCTGGTACGTCGAGCGAGCAAAACTAAATCTGAGCCGTGCGGTCTCTGCGTGATCGGCGCATTTTTCGGCTTCGGCATATGGCGAAATATATAGCTATATATGTATGGTAAGCGTGCGTAATGGAACATTCTGCCGATCACGTCGACTCTATGCCAAAATATCTCTATCCTTCGTCATTGTCCTTGCGAAAAACCCGTCCGACGCTCGCTGACAATGCACACCGAGAGTGATGGAAGTATTTTTGTTCGGAGGTGTTGCTCTCACTTCGATCAAGAGAGATTCTCTTTGAATTATTTTATCAGCAGAAACGTAAATTACTTGGGAACATATATTTCTGGATTTTTGTATTTTTATTGGACAAAAATGTTTTCAATTTTTTAGTTCGATATTCTAATATGTTATTATTTTTCATTTGAATTCATTTTTCAGTTTCATTTCAAATGAAAAATCAAAAAAACATAAAATTGTTCAATGCTTTTAATGTTTGGCTAGTGTTGACAAGTTCCTAAATATCAGAAAATAATAATGTCCATGACTCTGCGCGGATTATTGAGGATTGGCAGACAAGGCTACGTCCGGGGGTTCGTCTTGAGATGCTTCGGAATGTTTTCCCTCCATTGTCGGGCTACGAGAGACGAGGTTGATTCTGCACTTGCGGTAGGTCAAAGGAAGCGAGCCCCTTCGTTCATGAAGAATCTTGGTCTTCTAAGAAACATGCATGTCACATAAGTTCGAGAAATAACCGAATTCTCACATTTTCCGGCTTTGATGCGAATAAAACGACCAAAAGCTGTAATTTTCACAAGAGAGTTTATTCGACCAAACGAAGGTCGTCTAGGGTACATAGGAATAGGAAGTGCAGTCAGAACATTTATCTACTGGTCAACCTGCTGTTTCTTCGAAGATAAATCACCTCCATTTGCAATATCTTATCTTTCAGGTTCGAGCCCTTGAACGTTTGATGCATGAAGAATTGTAGTCTACTAGTTCCTTCCAGCAATCGCAAGAATGAAATGTAGGTAATGTGGCGATTCACGAAGCACGTCACCAGGTAAGAAATTTACTATTTCCCACGCGTTTCTATCAGAAAACCAGCCTGCCACTTGCTGTAAAGGTCGAATTTCCTTTTTCAAATGAAGCCGAGGAGATAAGCCATTTCTCGACATCTTTTAACGAGCACTCAACTTCTAGACCTTTTTGGTCGAGATCCATCGCTTCGACACCCTTGTTCAAAGCTCGAGGTCCGGAGATAACGAAACTGACTGATTTCCTGATAATTCGAGATTATTGCGATAAACAATTTGTTTTGTTTAAACAAAATTAGATCATGTGACTTCTATTTGATCAAAAATCTAAGTGGTAGGGTCATTTTTATTTAACGAGGGCACTTGCTTGAATTCAAATAAGCTTACGTCAATAATTGTTGAAATCACATATTTATGAGGTATTCTTGCCAAAAGAACATAAATCAATACTTCTCGACATTTCTGAAAATATATATTATCCGCAGGTCTAAATTCGACTTCGTTCGATCCGAATATTGATTTGCGGAATCGACTTATTTTTATTTCAAAACTTATTACCGTATTATTTTTCATCACCTTCAATTCTTCCAGTAGAGCCACGATTATCGGCAAAATGATTTTTATATTATTGTTTAAAAAAATCTCTGAAAAAGTAACTCCAATTAATTAAGGTTTTGTGGTAATAATTGAAACCAAAGTAATATTCCGGTAGCAAAACCTTGAAAAATTATTATACTCGAATGTAACAGCACGTAAAAACGACTAACTGTTCAGAATTACCTACTATTATTTTGCATAAATCTGGTTTTAACACAAACAAATTTATTGATATCGTTTAGCCGCTCTTAAAATCGAAGATAAGTTTTTGTATTCTAAAACCTATACATTATAGAACAACCAAGCATCTACAATACTGATATGTCGATATTACCGGAGGTATCATTTTTGTTAATCGGAATTCAAAATCGATCGACGAACAGTAGAATTTAGATAATATATATGCATAACTATTTATGTATATATATATAGACAGCCAAGGTTATCAATTTTCTCGGCCGGTTGAATTCGCGGAGAACTTGATTAATTAAATAATATAATGGCTATTCCAGCGCGAGGGAGGCCGAGCTATCGGTAGAGGCAGGCAGTATGAGAGTTAGAGGGGTCGTTTGGGTTGGGTAGTGGGGCTATCTGAGACATGGCGAGACGGGATGAGAGAAAATGGTCTGGAATGGAGCTACGACTCATCTATCGGAAGCGTCCATCAACGGCAGCTTCCTCGAGGCCATTGTTTGGTTCTTCTCTCTAGTGCGAGGTCCCAGATAGTTGCTCCCATGTTTCTGATGCATCGCATCTCGGACGCGCTTGGGCTACCACGATATCGTTATTCACTGAGCTAGGGGACGTACCTATCGAACCAAACGGGTCAGGTCTAACTTGCGAGGGTTACTTACCTGATGCAATTAGCTCTTAATTTTCCAGGATTCCTGATGCCTATCAGTGGACGCACGCAGTCTTACACCTCCCCTTCCAGATATTCTGTTCCCATAACAAAGTGACTGAAAACTTCATGACATTGGTCACTCCGTGGCATTCTCCACTCCGTGGACGTTAGTGACACTCTGACCTTAGTCATATTCATACATAATATAGATACTGTTGATGCTTTTAATGATTCGGTGAAACATTCAAACACGTAACACTGTAAACAAAAATACAACATTCGAAACAATATTCAAGATACTTTTAGAACCTAGGCTTATATGTAATAGAATTTTCGTACAATTTGACTATAAAGTGGAAAAATTTTCTGTTAAATTAGACACATGTACCATTGTTTAAACCACCCCTCTGTTTTTGTTTTAGATTCGAATCTAGCTACAGTATGATCGCGCTGCCATTCATTGCTATCACAGTTCCGGCATTTCTATTGGAGCATTGAGAAACTACTCGAGCTACATTTCCCCCAGGTCCCTATACATAAAAAAATGGCCTAAAATGGGGTCAAATTTTGTTCGTCCGAAATGGCTTCAATTGGAGGTTGCGGAATCGGAAATTTCCCGCTGATGAAGATTATCACGTTATTTTGCCCGATATCTCAAAAACTCTAGGGAAAAAACGCAAAAAGCCCGAAATAATGATTTACCCACTTATGGAAAGGTCGAAAAATGAACTTTTCGCGATGTCGTATCTCCGTTCTCGTCGGTCCGAAAGTAAATTGCACAAGTAACTTTTGGAAGAGCCCGCCGGGATGAGAAGAATGAGCCCAGGAACATCCGTATAGCTCAGTTTTTGTGCCGCCACGGTCACAAATTGTCTGCGGGTCAATTTTTTGCTCCAAATCGTCTTTAAACCATCATATTCGTGTTGCACGGGAAATTTCCGATTTCGAAATGACCCAACAAAGTGTTTTTGGATGAAAAAAATGTTTATCCCCCCCCCCCCCTCCCCAAAGACGGAAAAGTAAATCATGAATATCGATTATCGGCGATGATCGACGGTCCGAACGTGTCTATTCAATGTTCAATGTCCAATTCTCTCCTTTGCTCTCCTCGCCATCCTCTTTTCACTCGTTCACCCTATTTCATTCCGCTTTTCGGCCCCCCGCTCGTCCGTTCATCCAAATGCTCGACTCTCGACGTTCCTATGTATCTATGTACGTTCAACTAATGCGGCCGAGCTTTAGCCCAATTCCCCTTTAACGCTAATTTATCTTAATTACATTTTACGCGCGTCGGCATGTGCGCCTTGGCTCTCTGTCTATGTGTAAATATATATGCATTTACAACCACATAGGTACATGCATATATATGTAGGTAAGTGTACATATGAGACAGGAACAGATCTAGCTTTCACCCCACCACGAGCATGTATATGGGGTGTTTCATGGCAGTTCGATCAAAAACTGACATTTTTGTTTCAAATATATTCCATTATTTTCCGTTAATATACGATGAGGCATTCCTCGGGAAACAGATTTTGCATATTTGTTCAAATGTTTTCACTGCATATCTGAGCTATCATATGTACAGAAACAGCTTGATTCTTACTATGATTTATTTCCTACTCTCGACTACCTGCGAATACGAGGATCAATATTTCATGTTTATTGATGATGTAATTAATGGGCTTTTGATAATTTACTTCCTATGCAGAAGAAACTAGACTCATTTCATCTATTTGATCACATAAGTTTGAATACGTATATTTGAAAAAATTAGGGATCGATATTCATTAATCAATTACGGTAATTAATTCAACATTTTATTAATATGGATTTTTTTCGCACTCTATATTTTAGCTCGATTCCCTGATTATTTTGTCAAAAATAATTGAACGTAAAGTTTATGGAGTAATTTTGAAACATTGATCATCATAGGATTTTCATCTCTCCGTGATGGAACATCTCGTATATGTATATACATGTGTGTTACGCAGCTCGTAGCGCCAAACGGTCTTTCTCTCTCAAGCTCCAAGCTCACGTATCTAAGGCTCTGGGAGTAAGAGCGGGCGTCCTCATACATTCTCGCTATCCTCGTGTACGTGCACGCGAGCTTTAATCTCCGCGACGCTCGCGCGCCTCTGCGCGGGAGAATATATCCCCGACGTTATATCCCCCCTCCGCCCATACCCTCCCCCCGCGCTCTTTCTCTCAGAGTGAGAACCCGACACTTTCTCTCTCTTTCTCTCCTTCTCTCACTGTCGTCTTTCCCTTTCTTCAAGCGATCTGCAGAACGCTGTGTACCTTATCTCCCCTCCCCCCCCCCCTCTCGCTCTGTCTCTATCTCTGCCTCGCTCTCTCTCTCTCTCTCGCTCTCTCTGTGCTGCCAGTGCCTTGGGTTTTCACCGGGGGGAGGTCTCGATCGATTTGCGATTCACGTGAGAGCCTGGTCAAGCGTCTCCTGAACTCGCTCTCCTCTCGTTCTCTCCCCGATGTATATATGTATGTGTGCATATATGTATACGTATACATGCATATACATATAACTCGCGTCAAGCCATTATATCTACCCCCGCACACTATGCGAATCTACGAGGATGAGGACCACGAAGGAGAAGACGACGACGACGAACGATATGGATTCGATTATCTATACGAAGGGAGCGAGTGGTGAGGGAGAAACAGGAAGAAAAAAAAACTATCTTTCTCTCGCCAGAGTTTCTCTCGCTACTGTCCACAGCTATTTCAAATCCATCGTTCCTCTTTTTTTTTAATCTTTCTTTTATTTTCCTATTTTACCTTTTCACTGTACTTGCCGCGGTCGAGACGAGAATCCAGCCATGATGTAAATTGTAGACATGGGATCGGGTAAAAAGCCTTATTTTTTATTTAATAAGACACCACTATCCTTGGTCATGGTTAATGCAGTCTGTATTTTTTATTCGCGATATATAATCCATGCTGTTGTGCCTTCAATAACCGATTTTTTTTTAAAGTCGAAAAAGTGTTATTCGAAATGGAAACGATTTTTTTTTCGAAAATAGAAAAAAAATTGTTTGGGCCCTCGCTTTTACAATCTGACGCAATTTTCTATCAATGCTGTCCTGTCTATCGCAGTCGCTACCCATCGAGACTCATTTATCAAGACTGATCTTTGGTGCCGAGAACGTGCTTTGATTATGATAGGGCTTCTTCGTGACACTAACTTATAGCCCGAACAGTTTGGATCCGGTCAACCTTGAGTTCGCAAATTTAATAAAAATATTAGTGTTTTATCATAACTTTTGTATATTTTACACTTTGTTTTTTTTCGGATATGTTACGTTAACAAAATGAAAAATAATAAATTTAAAAAAGTTACGTATCGAACCATTTCGGCTAATAATTAATTTTACAAAAAATATTACCTTTTGGTGAAAATAAAGCTTGAAACACTTATTATCGCTCATGCCACACGTCGATCTCCCCCCACTCGCGCCGTTATCGCTCGGCGAGATTTGATTCTCGTCTTCGTCGCTGGAGGGAGCCACATATCGTTCATATAGCTTTCGCGCATATGCATGCCGGTGCTGTACAGGAGAGCGAGGGAGGATGGGGGTCGTCTCTAATAACCCGGAGAACGTTTATCTTGAGATTGAGCATTAGGATTCGGAGCTGGTGAGCGCGGGTGTTCTCTCGTGCTATCCGCCTTGCCGCGCGAAGATAAGGGGTAATTTCTGAGCGTCGTGGGGTGGTGGATGCAGGGGGTCACAACTGCCCGTAGCTCATCTCCGCCGGGTCTCGGGGACGCCCTGAGCAACCCTCCATAGCCTCTTTGGCCGGTACAGCAAGTGCGCGCCCTCTACGGGGCCGTTATACGACGACCTCTCTCGGCGAGCGTCGAAAGTCGGCAGCACCCATACGATCTTAGAGCTCGTGCTCTACCCGAGTTTTGGTTTCTGGGCATGCCCATGAAAGGCTCCAATATACATATATGCATATTATATCTATACGACACGCACACGTACATAAATATATATGTTCTACGTATGTACATACGAACGGAGTGGAGGGTTACCCTGCTATACGTCTTTCCCCTGGACGGGCCATCTCAATCCTCCCCATGCAAATTAGACCCTACGCCACTTCTGAATCTCTGACAACGTCCAGCTACTAGATTCGTACCTATCTATATAGGTACAAACGCAATTCCATAATCAAGTTTGTACATTCGACAAGGCGCGTGCGTTGTTCCAACTATCGCGTAGACTACGCGAGACGTGCATTTCCAGGCTGGCGATATTCGTATGCTCGCAGCCTTAGGATAAGGTGTGAGCGGAGTCTTTGGAATAATGATTATTCAATCAAATATTCCAACGGTTGTGAAAATAAATATAGTCAAATTATAGATGCTGTACGAATGTAGGGTCAAATTCATTTTTCCGCGAAGTTCATTCATTGAGTCAAATAGATAATTATATAATATTAATTATACTTAAATGATATATTTATGTGCATACATTATATTTTCAATACGTTATTAAATACGTACAATGAATGGAGTTGTTAATTTCGCATGTGCCGGATCAAATGATTTCATTTTTTACTCATACTCTAGTTCAGAATTCGAATTATACTCGGTACAAAAATTGTTAGAAAATATTGATAAATTCCGGCTTTATTTACAATAGGTGCCCCATTCACGTCTTCATGGTGGTCCGAAGTCTAGAAAGTATTTTTATCCCGAAATCACGTGATTATTAAATTTTCATCTTTAATCAAATATCTCTTTCTCTCAAAGTTAAATATCTTTTCTCTTACACATTGAGATTTTTGTTCGATGAAAAAATTGACATCGTCCTACGAGTCGAGAAATATCTCGTGACGATTAAATAAACGAGTCAAAATATATTCGTAAAAAATGTCAGTTTCGTGACGAACAGAGTGCGAGGAGTTGTTAAATAAAGCTGCCGGCGATATCGTATGTGCCGACTAGAATTCGTCGTTTTATGTGACGAGAGCCGAAGGGTTTTGGGTAAACTCGTACAGAATGCATTATAAAAGTTCCTTCGCACGCGCTCGAGCCAACAAAACGACGAAACGCGCCTAACTGTGCGTGCGCCTGTTTTTTTTATTCGCTCGCTTTCATCACGTATCACATGCAATCGTCGCTTTCGCGGAATACACGACGTTCGTGATACAGAATCATTTTGCTGTCTTATACGTATATTTATGTATTATAGAGTATATATAAAAGTTCATTCGAAACACGTAACTGGAAAAGAAACTTTTGGGTTTAATGATCGCGCGTATGGTAGATATACGACGTATTCCATTTTTATCTTTCGAGACTTATAAAATTATTAGTCCCATGAAAAAAAAGATAACAGTTCGCGGAAATGTACCAAGGATTTCCAGGGACGTTGTAACATTGACAAACGCTAATGAGACTTCGAGACCGGTATAATTGCAAAAAAGAATATATTGTATTTATATTTTGCTCTTTTTCGAGTGGGACCACTGCTTATAATGAAAATGAGTGCAAAAAAAAATGATTTTGAATTTTTTTCAAATTGACAAAGATTTTATTAAAGAACAAAAGAAAGGAGTGGTTAAAAATGAAAATGGATTACTCTGTGTTTATAATATACATAGATATAGTATAAGAAATATATTATTATATTTACTAATCATAGGTAAAGTTCGATATTATTCGTAAATTTATTCCACGTGTCGTAAGCTCATTATATCTGTAGTCTCGCATGGTCTCTAGTCAAACTTTAGTCGCTCTTTCCGTTACTTACCGCGATGGTGATTAGCTTATAATCGATAAGAAGACTCAAGCTATAGTAGATGAAAAATTGTATCAAAATCGACCGGATGAATCTCCAGTTACAAGCTTACATACAGACGGACAGGTCGTGTACTTTATATCATACGTAGTGATAGAGAAGATAGATAGATCACAATATAAGCGTCTTACACCTCACGTGGTAATAGAGATCTCGGTCCCGGCCCACAACTGTACGTGTACGCATGGGATGTTGGCGAGGAGTCACGCGAGATAGAGAGAGAAAGATGCTGAGCGGAATATCTGCTAGCGCAAAAAGTTCGTTAATCGGTTCTGAGAACATCGTGCTTCGTCGTCTGCACGATATCGCTCATAATATATTCCGCGCTATATATATATACTGGTTTATATATTTTTGCGTGTATGAACGGCCAGACGCTAGCGCCATTTAATCTACTTTCGTGGCATCGTACGATTTACTCGATACGATTATCGCATGCAGGTCATGTTCTTTGTTGGAAAATATAGTATAATTTTGTACATTAGTCAACAAAATTCAAATTCGTGGAAATAATACCTTTCGCTGTCAATTTTATCATTGTTTATCAAATTTAATGATAAATTACTGTCGATCGAAAATCTTTAATATAAATATTCAGGATTAGTAAATTTGGAATTTGGAACCCAAGATTTTTAAAGATATGAAACATCGGACACATATAAAGTATTGAAAAAGTTTGAACGTTTAATATTCTGATTTTGATTTATTGAAAAGAAAAATATTAGATTATTTTTTCATTGAAAACTCGAAACGAGATTGACACTGTTGAATAATAATTGATATTCGATATTTTCCCGCGTGATTTCAATAGTTTCGTTGCTTTCATCACAAGTTGTAAGGAATTTCACAGTTAGTAATCACAAAATTGCGATTAAGCATCTTTCGCAACAGACATTTTCTTGATACCGCCGTATTTAATTCGTACGTTTGCCTTAGCACTCAAACATCGCTCTGCTACCACACATACCGAAAATGCTAATCTCTCGTTCACCTTGAAAACGAAGTTGTGGCAGGAAGGAACAACCGTTGAGCCACACCAACTTGAATCACCCAGAGACCTTTAAACTTCGCCGCAAACGTAAATTTCAGGGTTAAGGTGCAAACGCGAAGGGGGTACAAAAGTTTCTTCGTCTCCTCGTAACTTCCGGTACAGTTAGTAGGAGCACCAGCCGGAGAAGTATACAAGTATATAGGGAGAATCCGAGCAGCAGCCGAGTTCTGAGACTCTCGAAGAGTTTCCACGAGTAATTTGAGAAATCTGTAATTTGTTGGTTTTAGAACCTTCAACTTCGGTCCAACTTTTCAAAACTCAAAACTTTGTGGGGATGATGATCTCTCGTTTTCTTTATTACTTCGTCTGTTAAATAATGTGCTCTATATTTATACACACGTAGGTATATAGATATACACCAGAGTCTTGGACGACTTGGGTGCTGTATGCTCTCGCTATCCTCCGGACGCTCTCCGTGACTTTAATCGTTCCGCGATTTCAAACCGTCTACGACTTTAAATACTCCGTGACTTTAGTTACTCTATGACTTTAAGCACTCCGTGAATTCAACCTCTTCGAGACTTTAACCACCCCGTGGTTTTAGTCACTCCGTGACCGTAGCAAGTCCATGCCCTTAGCCAATTGGTGATTTTTGTCTTTGTCTACTATTTGTTAGTCTTGTGAACGGTGGGAGCTACACTTTTTTATTATTGAGAAACTGATATATATATAATGATTTGCGGAGAGCAGAGCATTCAATCTTAGATAGTTGGTGACACCCTCTCCAACCACCCTATATAAACGTAATTAAAATGATCGATGAATGATTGCATATATATATATATATACGCATATCAGAATTAATTAATGAATATATGTAAATACAGCATTCGGAGTATGTGGAATGTAGAAAATTTCTCACGTGATATATACAGGCAAGCGTCTACGTTTGCCAACCCCTTCGGTTTCTGAGTCCAGAAACTCCACGTACAGCACATATCTAGTATATATATAATTCACATACGCCTCGGCGCTCGCGGCCATTTCTCACGAGCAGTGGCGTCGAAATCAAGCTCTACCCTTGAGATTCGAGTTGATTTGAATAACTGAGACGGTCTGGCATCGACCAGACACTTACCATAGAAATTATAAATAATTATACGACTCGCGTAATCGTTTCACAATACTGGCAATCTCATCGTTTGGTTAATCTCAAAGGTTAAATTCGATGAGTTTACGACGTACCTACTTACCGCGTATCTTGAAAATAAGATCGTATTTTCTATGATCAGATCTACACGAATTATGTGTTTCCTTCACCGTGTGGTCTCGTTTTCTCTGTAAGCCGATCAGCGTCGTCCACGGCAACGAAAAAGAATTGACAAAACTGCTTTCCAACGCGAAAGCTACGGTCGTATATAGATCGGTGAGTATACAAGCCGGAATTCCAGCGAGAGCGTTAAAATATTCATGGAACTTTCTTGAAACCACCCGCTACGCCAATGTCGCGTTCACCCTCGGTCAAGCGCGCGGGGGTTGGGTGGCAGGCTGACCAGCGGCTTCAGCATCCCGGCTCCTCTCGTCGTAGCTCCGTGTACCGGAACATGTGCGAGTTCGTGTGCGTTCCAGGGGTAAGGCTGGCGAACAAGACGAAGGGCGGAATGGGAAAAAAGACTAGGGAGAAAAAGGAACGGAATGAAAAGGAGGTAGCGTGTGATGTACGTTGATAAAGGAATAGGAAAAAACGAGCGAGAAGGAATGGCGAAAAGCAACACATCTACGCATACCCACGTTTCTTTCTCACAGACGCATACCTACGCGTAATACTTTCATAAAAAGGGGTGATTTTTTCAATCTCCCATACACAATTATGTACATGTATGAATATATATGAAGGTATTTTTTGTACTCGAGACTATACGAAACAATATCACCACGTCTCGGTGCCGAGTAATTA
Source organism: Netelia inedita (assembly GCA_964017225.1). NCBI lineage: Eukaryota > Metazoa > Arthropoda > Insecta > Hymenoptera > Ichneumonidae > Netelia > Netelia inedita. Next base: position 12,228,860 of record OZ024923.1, read on the forward strand.
AAACAATAATTTCAACATTCATTATACATATACATACTAGGTTGTATAAGCTCATTAAAAATACACCAATTTCGTGATCATTTGCGGCATTTGCTCCAATATACATTTATATAGTCCTGTCCAACATTGCGTAAGACGTAAGGTGCATGCAATAAATATACATTGGTATACATATTATATGTTCATAAATGTATGCGAAGTCAGGTTAAGAGTTACGGTTTGAAATGGTGTTAGTATATGTGTGTTGGTTTGTGACGAACAAACATACCACAGCGACAATGGAGAAAGCGAGAGATGAGAGTAGAGTCTTGGACGAAGCCAAGCCCGAGCGTCCAGTGTCCGTTTACCCTAGGGAGATCTCACGATGGGGAAAATGCCAGGCCACACGCTAGCAAAAGAGAGGTAGACGAAGATGGAGTCACAGAGGGAGAAGATAAAGGGGGTAACCGGGAGAAATTTGCCAGTGGAAAACAGAGATGAAAATATACGGATAAACTAGCGAGAAAGAGAGAGAGAGAAAGAGAGAGGATGGAGGGGTGTGGCGAAAGATAAGGAGAGAGAGAGAGACAGAGAGAAAGAAAGAAAGAAGGAGAGAGAGATAGCGAGCGAGAGCGAGTGAGAAGGTAGAGTCGAGAGATTCCGCAAAACGAAGGGGTGAAACCCACGAAGCGGGAGCAAGACGAGATACAGAGAGGAACTGGAGAGGGTGAATTCAAGGATGACAGAGCGCGTAGCGAGAGTGAGAAAAGGAAGGAAGGGGCAGTACATAAACGCCCAGCACGAAGAGCGAAGTGAGGAGAGAGAGACAACGAGCTACGGCGGTGTACGAAAAGCATGGACCAGTTCGAGCTAAATAGGAATAAGGTAAGGGAGGAAGGAGAGTAGGACGTTGCGCACTCGGTAGAGTAAAAGAGAGACAGAAGGACGGGAGAGAGAAATGAGAAAGAGGGATGAGGCTCTCTATCTCCCTGCACTTCTAACTAACATGTATTTTGCATAAAGCTTACATTACTTGAATTACAATGCTACGGTGCTGTCTCATCCCTACCGTGTGCCCGAGATGGTGCCATGTAAATTGCTTCCCTGAGCTATATACACCCCGAGCTCACACCCACACAAGCCCAGAAACTCACACAAATATAAATATTCCCACAGGATCTATAGGTATTGCCAGTTTTGCTTGTGTTCAGTTTCTCTGGCGACTATCGCCTAAGCGCGAACATGGAGACTGGGACGCGTGTATGTGCGTCTTTGCCTACTCAACATGTTGACGCACTGGTATTGGTCCCCGAAGCTTCCGCAAGATGAAGCTGACCCTTCAGGCTACAGTTTCTGCTCGAAAATCGCACGGGCATCCCTCGTACCAAGGTGAACTTCACAGTATGGACTCGGTCAGCTTACGTTTCACGTGCGTGTCTCGATAGTGTTATTGTACGTGTTTGTGTGTTCGGACCCCTTGCACACATTCATTTTCGCCCGCTCCAGTCTCTCGCCGCTCCTTTCTAGTCTGTATAATTCTTGGTTGGGCACGAGGATTCTCCTGGACACCGTTTCTCCACGGCTCCCCAGTTTCCCAGTTCCTTGCGTTCACCCTCCACTTTCTGTTCCCCCGTCTCTGTCCTTCAACCACCCTCCGAACACCCTCTCACTCCCTGTCGACGTTTTGGACTACACGACTTTGGGTGGCAACGCCCGCCATGGTCCGAGAGTTTGCTCTTACCAGGGGGTGGGTATGCGCGCGCGAGAAAATTCATTACCTCCACTCAGTCCAGCGCGTTATCGCGCACACGATATAATTGATTGCCTCCATGCTTGGTGGATGGCCGGAGGTCAAGTCGCAGGATGCTTTGTGTTCATGTAGACACAGACACGCACGTAAACATCCCCGCAGATTTTTCCGACGCCTCCAGGATTATAATAATCTAGGAGGAATTCCAACCCTGGCATAAAGACGCTACCATGGAGCTCGGCCTTGACCATTGTCCTAGGGTGCGATCAAATTTTGGACCTTATGGATTTTTAACTCTGTTCACTCGCTTCTCGTCATCGAGAATAACGTTGAAAGATCCATGAGATAATTTGGGCCAACGATTCGTCGTTCAACGTTTGAATTCTTTGTTCGAACACGCAGGCGCTTTTTTGGGCGCAAAAGGGTGGTCGACCGGACGAGAGAAGAGAGAGATAGGTGTCACCGTATGAGAGATAGAAATCCCCGTGCCTAAGATAATAGGGTCGAACGTGAGTGCGCGTGAGCCAAGCATAATTATGCCTTGCCCCCCTCGATGCGTGACTTCTCTTCCGCCATACTACTGTCATAACGTATATCTTCTGGATATATAACTCGGCGTCTATTGGGGGAAGGATGTAGGTATCCTCGCGAGAAAGGGTGAATCTCATGAACGGGAAGGAACTATAGGTATACTGCGGTATCTACCTAAGTGTCATATAGTACAATGAAGCGCCGAGGGTTAATGGTCCCCAGACGACATAGTGTAAATCAAAGGAAAAACAAAATTTATCCGGGATTTTCGTATAAATGGACGATCATCCATCGATGGTAAAGACAATCGAACCGTTAGACCTGTGCATATACCGCAAAGTTTCGTATCAAACCCGCGAAGAGTAAATCAATGGCACGGGCAGGGGGAAAACGTCGTTCGAGAATGCGGGGGATGCTGAATCGATCGAAGGGTCGGAACGTCTGAGAATCTCCGACGTCTTATTTGAGGTTAGATTTATGGACTGCGCTATTTATACACTACATTATCAGATAGAAACATACTGGTGCGTCTTACAGAGGATTCGTCTCATTCGTATACCTGAAGTAAGTGATATCCTGAATGAGACCCTACAGCGAATCATCTTTGCAGCATCGAATATCAATGGATTTGCAAGTTTCAAGATAGGGATTGGCCTTTTTCCAGAATACTTCAATCATGGAACCGTTTATTCCATCGTCATGGAAATTGGAACATACTAATAATCATCAATCAGCCATTTTTTACCAGGAAATGTTCCTAGACCATTGGCATTGAGCGGTTAGACGAGCTAATGCATCTGCACCTGATAGCGAAGTAAGAGGAAAAAAATGGTCCGTCACGTCTGGGTCAACACAATGACGTCGACGATACATTAAAAGCAGACGTACATATGAAACGCTGTAACTGTTGGCTAACAAGGAACCGACGAGTATGCCATACCATACAGGGTCCGTGTGGTTTCTGTGCAAAGGCGCGTAGTGGGCAGGCAAGCAAAGCAGAGAGCCGTCGGAGCTTCCGAGCACGGAGCGCACGGACCAGCTAGCGCCAAAAGAGCGAAGGAGAGGCAGGGTAGCAAGAGAGGCTACTTTGTATGTACGCATGCTGACATCTTACCCACCACCCGGGCCACCCTTCCGACCCCCGTGGACGTAGCAGGGAGACGAAGGGGGTGGAAAGTAGGTGGAGGGTGGGCCATGAGATCAATACTCGCACCCCCTGGACCAAAGCCACCACCTTCTCTCGTCTCCCCTGCCTCGCTTCATCCAGCAACTTCTACTGCTTCTGGCCTTACTCCCTACCTATACTCACCGACCACCCTGCTCTTTCGTTCCCCCTTTACCGCCGTTGCCCCTTCTGTGCGTCCTTGCCGCCGCCCACGTGTGTGCGAGCTCGCCGGACCTCTTAGAATCACCCACAACACCCAAAAACCACCCTCACCCGCCGATTTCGTACGTCGGGATACCAATGTTGGCCCACCGCTCACCAGGGTGGTTATGTACGGAACGTCGATCGAAAACCATCCAGCACTTTCGCTCGGACCACCCTTCCTATGTACGGATTCTCTAGGTTCAAAGGCACTACTTTAAAGACGAGATGGGCTCGCATTAGCGTATCAAGTTGCCATTGATACCGTGGCTCGCTGAACGATTTCTTACCCGGCTAGGGGTTACTCTTGACACTCATGGGCCTGTCAGTATCACAAACGGAAAACCATCTCAAGAATTCTAACTGGCATCTTGTCCAGTCTCGAGATATAGTTCGTACAAAGAGGCCCGGGGCACTGCGGAGAACAACAGTTAAGTCATAATGTTGAAATAGCACCTGATAAATATTCGAAGAGCTACAGTCAGAAACTTCCGTGATCCTCGAACGTGCAACAAATGTCAAATTTTTCGGGTCTTGCTGCAGTTCTCGTATTGTTTAACCGTTGGTCCTTAAGCTAAAGAAAAACATCGTTGACTCAACAAAAAATCTGGTCAACGGATTAATCTCTAGGTCACGTCCCTACCGCTGACTATACAATGTGCACCAAGCCCTTCAGAAAGAGACGAAGCTTTGGCCGTTAGTGTTTCACGTTGTACACTGTACAATCCACTGCTATTTTTTTTATTTCATTGGCCATTATAAAGTTCTGCATTACAATTAATCCAGGAGTTTAATGGCTCCAATCCCTCGATGGTGGCCACCTGGCATCAGCCGTCTCGTCCGCCGTAGGACAATGACCACCGCTTCGCTCTCATAATGATGCCGATCGTCATCATCATCATCATCTTCATCATCAGAGTCACGGCCGAAGGGTGATCGCGCGAAATGACCTTCCGTCACGACACTGGATACTTGCGAGCGGACAGTCCCACCGACCACTGCAGCATCCCTACTTATGCTCTCGGGTCTCTCGCTATTGTTTACAGTAAGCAAGGGTTTATAATTTTTCTAGCCGAGCCTGGGAATTCTTCGGCGGGTCACACATGCTCCGTGGACCACGCTATTTTTTATCCTATACCTGCTTTCATCTCCGTACGTAATATTGAAGGGTTGAATTCTCATACGGACGCTGGAAAACGTTCCCATAGAGAAAAGAGCACTCGAAGGCTCGGCAAGGGTGAGGTTTAAAAAAGTGGTCATTAAATATGTGTGCACTGATTGGTCCAAACATCCGTTAAAGGAGAAGATAAGAAATGTACATTTCACGTGTGGGTTCACTTCTTTTTGTCTAAATTACAAGTGATTTTCAGTTCATCCAGCAAGATTTCCGAAATTTATAGTTTTCGCGTTTATTGGAATATTATTCATAATATTTGTTACCTGTTTAAAAATTGATTATATGTAAAAATACATAATAACTGATTTACCAAATAATTCACCTATCTTTTTTTCTGGTTCGGCCCAATTCAATTCGTGAGGTCGGTCATGAGAGAACATAGCAGAGATCTCGAGATTGACCGTTCTCAACGTTCTGTCCAGCACTGACCCCGAGTCGTCACTGTGGTTCGACGGTCAAGAGCCCCCCCCCCTCCTCCTTCTTACTGACCTCTGGTCTTCGTCGCGGTCACCACGATTACATACCCGTCGAATTTAATGACAGTATAATGATCCTGGGTTGTATCGACGTGTACGCGTACAACCGCGTGTTCCATGCATGAAAGCCGGTGTATTCGCACCTCGACCGTATAGCACCAGTAATATTGGAGTCGACACCTCTCTAGCTGGGCCCGTGCGTTGGTCCGGTTGGCTTTATGACTGATGGGTATCGCGCACTCCGAGACACACACGAATAGCGCTATGTACAGTGAAACGTGAAGTACGTGTCGGACATTGAGAATCACCGCGAGACCCGTTTGAATCTTTCCCTTAATCCTGATTAATCGAGGAGTGCACAGGTCACTCGGTGCGAAGTAAACGACCACAGGAAACCGGGAGCGGCCGATATGGACACCCTACGGACGATATGGAGGATGGATTGGCAATAGTGTAGATTGAAATATACTTCCTGTGGTCCGACACTCACCCTTGACCTTGTCGACAACCCAACATTATTGTACCCCAGCAAAGCCATTTTTCAAGATCTTTTTCTCCTTCATAAACAACATTGAAGTTATTCCCGAATATCTTTACGCGGGGGTAATTATTATGAATTAAAAAGAAAAATTTCGTTTTTTGGTTCTGATTGATATATCATAACATAATATTTAACAATTATTATATACATTTTGAAAATTAATCCATGTATTTAGAAATACGTAATTACGTGATAAGTGTGCACATTTTTAAACACAAAAATAATCCCATCATAGTTCGATTAGGACACTGATAAGTTGTAAACGTTATAGATGGCGCCAAAGCTCTATTCTTTGCGATTGCAATTCAACTTGACTTCTCAAATATTTTCACACGCTCTCCATCTCCGTAGTTAAATATAAACGAAATCCAAGAAAAAAAGTGATTCGAATTCATACGTCTATCCTTTCGTGGAAGTGCGTTTCGAAATAGAGAGAAAAAAAATAACCGCAGAGATATTTGATTTCGTGGCATAAAGGAACCATCGACCACACGATCGAGCTCACGGAACGGTGCGCGCGTGTCCCTCGCGGGCCTATCAATTAACATATGTATATGATCGGTCGTGAATTAGAGATGAGCGAGAGCAAAGCCGCAGTTATGGCTGACTCTTAATTATACCAGGGCAACGTGACAGAGTTATTAAAGAATTATACGAATTAAGCATCGAATTCGTCACAGTTTCGTGCCGGTCTCGTGTTTGATTTCACAGAAGGCGAGCCTCGATAAATTCTTTCGGACACGTTCACGTGAATCATCCCGATACAAATATAATGGGAGCAAATACAATAATATAGAAAACGCTCGAACAACCGCACAGATTTATCTACGGTGTTCACAAAAATGGATTCATTTGATGAATTTCATTAAATTCGGAGAATTATCATTTTCGTTAAATAAAATTTATATTTACGCTAATTTCAGCAAAAACCATTTAATACAATTCAAACCGTTGTTATGCTTTCAATAAATGTGCTCACTGAACTGAAAAATGTTTTTTTCGGTAACTTCAACTTCATTTAAAAGAAAACGATTTTGCTCGAAGCAAATCATGGAAGACAATTTGGACGCGTGTGCCAAGCAGTCAAAGGCCACGAGACCGAGTCACTGAAAAAAAATTGATCACCTACCCTACTGGCAGTACAAAGCGCGTAGGTTGGTCGCCAGCCAACGTCCTCTTTCAGCACTGTCGAGAATCGAATTAAATTCCGTGCTATCCCTTCTCCGAGAGTGTCCCTTTCCGATGGACGACACCATCAGTCGAGATGGAAAAAGGAAAGCGAGGAGGTTGTATAGCTTACTAACAATCGAAAGGAGTATGTGTAGCCAGTGGTCGGCCACTGTTCGTTATTTTTTGGTGATCCCGTTGGTGAGATGACAGACCAAGGGTCACGCATGGGCGTTGCCCGAACCTATCCGATTTCACCGGGCAGGTCACATGCGTACACGCACGCACGCACACGCACACACGTACTGTCCGATTCTGGCCAGGCCTCCTGGCTCTCCAAAGGACTTTTCATTCCTTTCCTTTTTTTCTGTACGTCATTGTTTGCAGGTAATACGTCAGTTCGTTACGCGCGCCATTGATTAGCCGAGAACGTAGAAAGACCGGTAGTAAATGGAAATGGAAGGTGTAGTCTAGGTTGTAATAAATAAAGTTGTACGAGAGTGGGGATTGAAGAAGGGGGAGGGGGTGAAAAAATTGGTCTCTCGTCATCGCACGTGCGTGAGCTGACCCATGGTCCGGGGATTCGTTCTCTTTCTCTCTCTTTCGTCCGCGTCACCGAAGTACGTTACAACCTTTTGTAAATTGTAGCGAATTCATGGGCACCTTGGCCGTGGACTCGAGGGATGATAGAAAAAAAGAGGTATAGGCCAGAGTCGTTACGAGAAAAATGTTCCATAGCTCCTGTTTGAAAAGTTTTCAAATGATGGAGTAGGGGGTTCGTGAGGAGGGAGGAAGGTGGCCGGAGTAAGATTTGGACAGAGGACGGATGTTGGGTTTATAACGGATATGCAAATTGGGGATATATTTCAAATAGCCGTTGGATTGAGCGAATTACACGCTTCTTATCTCGCATACGAATACTTGTCACGGGAATGGATAACCCGAGACGCCATGTAGTCGAAAAAGGAACGTAGCATATACTCGAGGTCCAGATAATAAGATTAAACAAATTTGGAAAAATCTTGGACTAAAAAATGTTGAGCGTACCAAAGTGGATGTTTTTATTTACAAAACAGAATCTTATCTTATTTTTGCTATCACTCAATGTCAGATAAACGAAAAATAAAGCTACATTCATAGTATAAGTGGAGAAAAAATTAATTTACATTTTGTCGATAAAAAACAGAATATTAATACAATATATTTATGCAAAGTTCAATTTTGGTTCCATTATTTTCATTAGCATAGAGTTTTGATTAAAAATTGATCCATAAATTGGCACAATTCTTCATGTCATACGGATAGAAAAATCCGATGTCAAATAAAGAATTTATCTTTGTGAGAGGTTGTACAGCCAGATCAAGAGTTGTCGATATCGACTCAAGTCGATAAAATTGAAATTTAAATACAATTTTTATATTTATGTTCAAAGTGGAATGTACACTTAAGTTTAACCCTAGATGCATGGTTCTCCGCACTTTCGTATCTGCAGGTGTTGCTTTTCCGTGTCACCCCTCAAGCGATATTTTTCTCGTGCAGCAAAGTATATTATAACCGCTGTATATCTGAACCCATGTGCGGAACGTGTCAATGGTCAACGCGTCAACTCGAGTGCTAGATTTTTTTTTTCATTCATCTCAGACAATACCACACTATGTGACACGATGTTCCTTTTTGACCCATGGCTACAATACTGCTTCAATTACGTTACGGCATTATCAATAATTTCATGATTTCCATTTCTTTTTATACGTAAAAAAGCTAGTTTTTCGATTCCCCTTCGCGTAACAATTTCAACAATCCCGTGGTGAAAATTGCCTTTTTTGGAAAGACAGGTGATCATCCAATTTTTCAAATGTCTCGTCTCGACGTTTTTTCAACGTTTGACTGGACTATAAGATGTAGAAATTTCAACCATTGAAAATGATTTTATGACACAATAGTGATGAAGCATCGTCATGAAAAAGTTAAAAAAATAAATATCTATTGAATTTTTAAAATAATTATGCTCTTATAATTGTGATTTTTTTCAATTTATTATTTATAGTTATCTTACTAGAAATTTATTTAGCGAGACTATTTCATTCAAATGATGCTCATCTGTAATCGAATGCTGATTGGCTGAAAGAGAAAAAAAACTAAATCTAAAGCTGATCAACGTACAGGATGAGCAGCGCGTGCCTTGGCTCATTGACCAGCGAGAAAAGACGACCGGTTCTGCTATCCTTTATTCCGTGGTCATTGAGCGGAGCGCCGTTTATTCAAAGACTTCCCTTTCGCAGCAAATACGGAACGAGCAATATTTCAAGCAGCACGCACGTCTTTTCACTACATTAACACACACCCACATGTACAAACACATATATGTATTTATACACCTTTCTGGGCTCTCCCTGGAGGATGAGTCCGTTTGGCCGGACGTCACTTAATCTGAGGATTTGCGATCGTGACACGAGTTCGAGACACTCTTTGATATCGTCAACTCTCGTGAGACATGTTTTTCTCCGTTTGTCGTCCGTTGAGTGTGGTCAGTTCATAGTCCGATCCATCGAGGAGTCTTTTGTCCCAAGTGACTAACGTCTTGTAATGTGCTTCGATGATCATAGAATACGGAATTTAGAAAAAAATGGTAGGTATTAAAATGAGAAATTATTTTGAAGGTTCATTTTTCACATTCTTATTTTTTTCGACAGAGACCTAAGTATACTTAATTTAATCAAGTCAAATGGGCTCAGCTTTTAATCTAGCTGTAATAAAAATGTGTTGATGTAAACGAATAAATCCATTCTCTTACGATACATTTGATTTCATTGAAATAAGATTCGTTTCAATTTAAAAAATCGTTATTTATAGAAAATGTAATGAAAGGAGAATAGAATTCTGATAAATCCCATTTACAGATAAATAAATTTGGTTTTACATATTATTATAACTCTAAATGTATTTATAATCCGTTATGCAAATGGAATCCACTAAAAGTGTTTAATTAGTCGTTTCCAATGTTGATTAGATAGCTATCTTTATTGAACATGACCGTGATCATTCTCGTAGTTTCGTCGATCGTTCCTGGCGATTATGAATCCTTCACTTTTTCATCTTGCTTCTGCATTTATTTTTCTCTCGTTCTCTCTCTGTCTCTCTCTCTCTCGCTCTCTGTAAATCCTGGTTTGATCCCCTTCGCTCCGACTAATAGACACGCTCTCGCCTTCCGACTCCTGTATACATTAATTTTTTTCACCCTAGGCTCGTTATCGCGAGACATTACGTATTATGATTATTACGATCGTTAATAATCTTATCTCTTAATTACGGACTAGCACGTGAATGGAATTGATGCTGGCTATGTTCCTGCTGTCCGTGGTGCGAAGATCCTTTGTACTCTCATTTATGATGATCACATTGATCATTGCGAATAGCCCAACACGTAGTGACCACCAATCAAATGCCACGGAAATATATATAGGTATACACGCAACCGTATCCATATACTGTAATAGGGAGCGACGATGGCTCAAACTCTCGCTTTCACAATCAAGACTTCTGCAAGAATTGGAATTACAAATCATTTGACAATTATTTTTTCGGTGCTTATATTTTCATTTTTCTATCGACTTTTAATCACATTATATTTATTTATAGAGTTAAATGTTTACGACAATTCGTTTTAAAACTCCAAGGTTTGATGGTTTATGCAATAATTTATAACTTAATGTGAATTAAAATTGAGTTTTTTATTTTTTTTAAACTTCGACTTTGTCGCAATAAATACCTACAACACACCCAACTAGTTTCCGGAAAACTAAAAACTTCCAGAAGGACATAAATTATTGAAATCTATTGTCGTCATTTTGTCTAAATGTCACATTTTGGCTGTTCCTTCGGTTAAGAATAACATTTTACTTTATATTAACTAAATCTACATGAATTTTCCATTTCAGATGAACCAGTCCAGATATCTTCCTCACCTCAAGACGCTTCTTTTTTGAGCTGCTTTCGGAGATCGATCGTAGCAGATCGACAAAATAATATTTTTGTAAAAAAAGAAATATGGTTATATACGTTGGAATCAATTTGAGATTGAATGCCAAAAGATTTATTAAAATAGATGCGAACGCCTTTCGAAAATGTTCGACATTTCTTTTCCTAACGATCTTCAAACGTGGATTAAAAATACCTACTTTTCGTACAATGCAAATTTCCGTTGGCATCTCTCACGATGAAATCCGCAAAGGGATCACTTTTACTACTCTCGAGACTCTACACCATTCAGGTTCTGTGAAAGAACCGTATCCGGCGAATCTCTCGCCATGTGTCACCGCACGAGAAGACCGTTAATGTATGCCAGGATATGTATATGATTGACCGCATTTGGTATATACAGGCAGGTAGCCGATATACATGCATACAATCGCGGTTCTTCGATAGGAAAAAGCTTTTGCAACCAAATCGATAATCCGCCCAGCCAAAATGTCACTTAGGCAGGTACATACATACACCTATATATATATATATATATATATATATATATATATATATATATGTATAAATTCGATATCTCTATATCACACAGAGAGGGTCATATATACATAGCACATGTAGAGTGTTACAGCACGAAATTTCCGTGAGCTCGGGGACCGATCTATCGTTCAACGGTTTTGCATTGATTCCAGGTCACGGCATAACATTTCCTTAGAAATTCATATCCGTTCTCCTATAAAAATCGGTACGTTGTATTCGCGGCAAAAGGGGAGAGGATAGATCGAGTGAAAAAAAAATAAGAAAATAAAAAATAAACGAACCGAGAAAGTAGATGTGCGTCGCGAGACTGGAGTCTAAGGGAGAGAGGAAGAATTATAATGTTAAAGGGATGCCACCTATGCGTGTCAGATATAGAAAGACAGTGTGTGTATGAATGTGAGTGTGTGTGTTTATGTGAGCGAGAGTGAGAGAGGGAGAAACCTTTGAAAAGCCGTCGCAAAAGGGGAGAAATTAAAATGTAAAAGGGATGGATGTGCGTGGAAAAACCGTGTAGCCCACATGCTACGGCGCTTCTTCTTCTGCCCTCACTGCGAGTTCTTCTCTTGTGACGCGATACATACTCGTGATGGTGTTCTCGCCCCCCATTCCCAGCCCTTCTTCTCACTCATGCTCTCTCTCTCTCTCTCTCACTTGCCTTCTTTCGTCGACAAAGGCGGGATTTTGCTAGGAAATTAAAATTAACAGCATGGTGGGGAGAAAACGAGCAGAGATGCTACACTACAGGTCGAAAGGGTTTATACCAACATATATAGATATACGTGTGTATATATTTGCATTTGTGTGAATACGTGTGATGTGTAAACGAAACGAAAGCTGCGCCGTCACAGAGGATACCTCATTTTTCCCATACAGAGAATTCATACGGAAGAAGAGACGACAGATAGTGGTAGGAAAAAGCTATATAGGTAGCAGGCACATCCGTTTACATCCTTCAATATTTGGTAATGACATATGACGAGACGGTTGAAAAATCAAAAATACATTCATATGTGTGTTTTTTATGCGATAGATGGAAAAATATCTGCCTTGTGTTATTGTTCGCCAGTTATGTAACACGAGTGAAAATTGCGAGAAAAAGTGAACGTCCAGGTTCATAATTGAGATAGATTTTGTGGTTGGGAATGGTTTTAATTGCGTCGAATGAACCGATCTAGGCAATAATGAGAGAAAACAAACCCTTGAAACTTTCGCCCTTGTAGAAAGCTTGATCGTATACGATGTAAAAGTAAAGTTATGTCATTTTTTAAACGACGAGGTTTGTAATTAAAAAATTAATTCTTAGGACAATTTGCTCCATGGTATCGGGTATAATTAAAGCAAGATTTAACTCGCCTTATTCTTTGCAGAATTGGGAAGAAGTCTACTAAAGTAATCTTTCAAGAGTTCAAAATTGAAAATATTAATTAAAAATAATGTTGTACAAACGGGATTATTTTTAATTGTTATTTTTGCACGATAGCTTATAAAACATTATAAAGGCTTCAAAATTTTATTTCAGCCTCGGAAGCACGTCTTGGAAAATTGATTCTTCGTGGCACTTTAAACATGAATTTCATAGATTCAACCTTCTGTATTTTACTCTTTGTAAACAACTTTAATTTAATAAATTTTGTTTTAAATTTAATGAAATAAAAAAATAATAATTTTATTAAATATTTCATATTTAATAAAATCACTTAATATTTTATCCCAGTATTTTCTGTTTGTACGTTCATTCAATGTTACGAAACAGCGACAAATAATCGCGTGAACACGATAAATAAATAATTGACTAACAATCGTTTTTAATAAGCAACGCTCTAAAGTAGCCTACGCGTGTACAGAATACGACGCGCGTCTAATATCAGAGCAACTCGAGTGACGTATATCTATCAAAATCGCAAAAATACGAGCCTGGAATGCTCAACACGAGAGAAGATGCTACTTCGGTGACTACCTACATCCCGTAGTAGCTCAACTCGGTGATTCGAATCTATATCTGTGAACCAGATGATACGGATAGCCAGTTCGATGGGCCGGATGAAGGTTTTCGAAGAGGCTATACATACGTAGTACCAATATACACTTATACCATACACATATCTATATACAAGGGATGTTCCTCGACAGTGGATACAGGTGATCTTCTCACCGTGAGAACATTTTCACAGCATCCCTCGAACGAGTCACCCCTTCGCGTCCTTTTTTTTGGGATTCATTCCCCTTTTCCTCTCTCTTCCAGCGACGTCAACCCTCTCTGCCTTCTCGCGCTATCTGCTTCCAAAATATATATAGCTCTCCCTGCGGTATGCTCGGGTTTTCCGTCTACAAGGTGCGTTCTACTACAAATGCCATAGCACGAAATCTTTAACCCCCTCTTCGTGATGCCAAATAAGTTCAACCCCTATAGACCGATCAGCTCCGGCTGGTATAATGGGGAAACGGTTAGGGGCATATTTCTTCCGGGTTGGCAAAGCAGCAAGATCCCCGCGGAGGAATATACACACGTACTATCCCTCGTATTATACACTATATATTATATATATGTGTGTGTTCGCGGAGAGAATACGCGCTCTAGAACGCGACGTGGGACACCATTGTCCTAGATACGGAAACTGACAACGAGAGTGGCTTCCGGAACGCGGGAAGCTCCTCCACTTGTACATATATATATATGTGTGTGTGTGCATTGTCCTGGGTGTCTCTACACGAGAAGATGATCCAAATGCAACGTTCTTCGAGTTTGCGGTGAGAAACTGTGTATTTTGTATTATACACAGACAGTAAGCGCATTTATATAAATTCATGTGTACATGTGTGTGAAAAGCATTTGGGAAGTTTGTAACGTCCGAATCTTACACAACACAATTTTCAAGCTGTTTCGCAGATTTTGGCACAATGAGTCTTCCTGTGAGTAAACCAGATGAAGATTAGTAGTCATTATCGTTCACTCTCGGGCTTAAGATTTACGTGTTATGATATATATCAAATTGTATACATATATATTTTGTTGATGGAAGAAATTTCATTTTTATGAAAAAAAAACGAGATTGTTAGCTCATAATCAATGCAAATAAAATATTCTAAAAAGTGCAATAATCATATTTGGGCAAAACGCTGAAAGCCATGCTTTTTCAAATTGCTTATTTTGGTCTCAACCGCATAAACTTATTATCAACGATAAGAAAAACAAAATAAATAAACTTTGGTTCACGAATAAGTTCAAATTCAGCAACAAGAAAAACCAATTAAATCTTGAGAGAAAGGATGAAAATTCTCTTTCTTACAAAATAATGTATGCTCGATCATTCGTACGATTCACATAGACGATTGCAATCAGAAAGAAGAGAAAAAGATGTACGAAATTAATGCCAAATTATTGACGACCGCTTAATTGTCCTCGAGCTCGTTCATTTAATGTTGAATGGTTTTTTTTTCAATCGGACCAACGCGTTCATTGGGAAAATCCAATTACTTACATTAATCATCTTCGAAATATTTAAAGCTGACCCGTTCGCCCAGAATGTCCAGTACGTCACTGTGTGCCCAAACCTCCGCTTAAATTGACTCATCACCGCACGCAGTTCGTACTCCACTTTCACGGTGACTTCTATGTACGGGAGACAGGTTGGGAGGGAGGGGTCCATGGCGCATGCATTCACGCCTATTGACTCACGCGGTGACCCGTAGATCGGCTGACCGATGTCCGGTTCTCATCCGCTGGACCTCTGACCGACGAACAGGTCCAGAGCGCGGTAAAATACGCCGGTGCATACACCGGCTTTGCACGGCGCCACACGCACGGTCCATATTATAATGTCTTTTTTACGGCTACCCCAAAGAGATGGACAAAGAGTACAGATCGTTCGGGGGCCAGTGGAAAGTCATCCAGTTTTAGGTGTCTTGAAATGGCACACGTGATTAATTTATTAGCAAAAACGATTGGTACTACTCGAACTGATGCGTTATCAAAACTTTTGATTAAAAATTGAAAAAAATATACCAATTATTAGTGAAAAGTTGATTTAAATAAACGAAAAACAAAACGATTTATGTATGTTAATCTATCAATTTGTTTTAATAAATTAACGAAGTTATAGCTCTAATAAATATTTAATAAATTATATGGTGAATAAAAAAGGCCCGGTATTTTTCTAAAAATAATAAGGTATGGTTTGTATTTTTTTAAGTTTTTCACAAAACACGAATATTTAATGCATCGAACGATTAATATTTTGGATGCTAATTCATCATTATTCAATAAATTAATAACAATGGCGAATGTTGAATAAGCCACGGGGTGAATGAACGAGGGGTAGGGGTTTTCCGAAAATAATGAGGTATGGGTATCTGTTCGCGAAAGAGGGTGGATTGTAACAGAAACGCTGATACATGTGTAAGATTTGATATATGACGAAGAGCGAACGAATGGGAGAGAGTGAAAAAAGCGACAACCCCTTTCGCCTCGCTCGGTATACTGTGAAAATTCGCTATATGTGGGGAGAACGTTCGCGGGACTGTTCGCGCTCGAGAGAGGAGAATATGTGGCGTGCACCCCGGTCTTTTTTACGAGCAACTAAGCCTCTGTTATACGCATGTAAATCCAGCTGGTGAAAAATTCCGGAAAGATTCGGTCGCGAACCGCTGAGCCCCTGGTGCAAAGATATTGCTTGTGTATACATATAGATATAGATATACAGATGAACTCGTTGAAAATATTTGGCGTAGTTTTTCGTACCCGTGTGTCAAAATATTCTATATGGCGTTTTTGTTGCTCATTTCGAAAGGATTTTCGACGAAAAATTTGGCAGAAGAGTCGAGTCAGCTGAGTTATTTATTTGAGGGGAAAAAATTATATTGAGAAATAAGGTTTGATTCAGCGAAATTTAAAGAAAATTAATATTTTTCTTTTATATGTTAATATTATGTTACGTTTTACCATAAAAGGGGGATATTTAAGTAAATATGTGACTTATTTGCAATTTCCATGAGTTGTTACACTAAATTTTTTTTAGAATTTACACATCTATCGAAATTGCAAATTTTTTAATAATGTTTGCAAACTTTTAAAAAAATACCCAAAATATGTCCCCAAAAGAAGTGACGAAACTAGATGAATATCAATATTTCTGAAAAGAGCACTATAATTTCTTCCCGATTTTATTCAATAAATTTAATGTTGATGCGACCACCCTTAAACTCTTAGTCGATGGACATCCGCCAACGCATTTTGCTGGCCAGCTGCGTTAGAATTCCTCATGTATATCAGTGCCCTATGCAAATAACGTTCTCCGGCATAGCCCGCGTTATATCCGGGAGTAACGTACACCTCTGGGAAAATTTGAGAAGAGTATGAGGTTTCACGAAATCCCCGATTGAGGGTAAGCGATCCCCACTGTGAGACAGCAACGCCACTACCTTATACCAGTTGATTTTTCATAGTCGAGTTTCGTCCTGGGAACTCCAATCCCGAAGAACGAGCCCATCACGCAAACGTAAATATGAATACGTCAGTCACGCGCACTCGTCATAAACCTTCTCTTCACGAAGGAAACGGTAAAAAAAATGTTTGAACCGTTAATAAACTAGAGAATCCGGAAATTGGGCGGAAGTAATTATCATGATGGCCCATCGGTTCTTAGCGAAGGGTTTAGTCGCATTGCAGTAATAAACTCCAATGTAGATGTAACAGATACTCGACAGCTATCCTGACGATCTCTCTGTTAGAAAGTTTCGATACAACGTCCCTGATAAAGCTGTACATAAACGGCCATATATATTTATAACCGAAACTAGCGAACAAGTTGGTGCTTGGGGTCACTCATGGGTCATCGGACCAGGGTCACAAGCCGGTGGACCTGTCACCGAACAACAATCATCAGGAAGAAAAGATTCCGGACGTTCGTTACAACCCCCAAATATCCAATTGCGCACACTTCCAACTACCCCCGTACGTCATCTTACATATACTCAGGAGCCAATGAATAGATATTGCGAAAAGTTGAACGAGATTAACGAGAAGTTCTAGTTTTCCAGTCCAAGGGTCGTCCAACCCTGCGGGATCATCGAGAGTCGCGCGCGCGACCTTTCCATCAAGGGCCATCGTGTGCCCCAGCTGATGAATATTCGGAAACTAGTTGACGAATGTTCACCACTTGTAACTCTCTCATGCCTTGAATACAATTAAACGAGAATGAAATGAATGAAAAAACTCACAGGACCCGGGGTATCATAGATGTCGTATAACAAGAATCTCTATGCGCGTTCCAAGAGGTCGACCTCCACTCGCTCGATGACCGGGTGTCACACGTAAGCTCGCTTTAACGCCAGCATCGTTAGCACGCGTTCGCTACGGAGATCCGGAATAGCTGCTACCTGTTCTAGGCGGAGTTACACGGGAACCTCCCGGATACTTAGGACCCGGAACTAGTAGTTGCCAAATTTAGGAGAAGGGCATTCCATAACGTTGCTAGGATGACCAGTGTCCAGTCCATTTTCCAGTATCACAGGTATACCGGTACTCGATCGCTATGCTTATGGAGGATCTGGTCTAAAGTCGTTTCGAGAGTTTCCGGTATCGCGTTTATACCCCGATGATGAGGGCTGGAACATATCCCGTCACGAGCCTCTCGCTCTCTCTCTTCGACGACCAGGGATTGATTCCCGGGTCACGAACACGTTGACCACGCCACGACTGACCATCGGGCTGGATATCTTCATCTCCCCTCTCCTTGTATACTTATAATATACAGGGTGTCCTATCTTAAACTTTCCGGTTAAGTTCCAGGGAAAGAGCGATGTCACATCGGAAATCTTTTATTGTCGTTGAGGTGGTCTTTTAAATGGAACTCTTGTAAGATACATTTCGTGTTCACCGATCAGACGAAGATGCAAATGGGAAGCGACGAGTGAGAGGGGAGGGGCTTAAGATGTAATTCCAGAATCGGTCGCTTTATTCCACACTCAGCTATCTTGCGTATCGAGAAAAACAATTTATCCAAAGTCTGTTAATGTTTTCACTTATTTTATCGAGAAATTTCGAGATAATCTTACGGACCTGAGACACTCGGTATGTATGGAATCGAGACACTACCGCATAGCTATTGATGAACACGACTTCCTCGTCGTACCGGTCAATCCGTTCATCGGGTCTTGATGAGGATGACGATGTGCCAGGGTTTCGTTTCTCGAGGGTTGGAACTATACCATCTTGTATATACTAGATGGTAAGAATTGCACGAAGCGAACGAACACGCTTCTTCCATCGGATTCACGTACCGATCAGGTTTACCCGCGGAGGTCCCATCTTAGAATGGCCCTTGCGAACCGTCTGGTTGGCGTACGACGAATCGCATCGCGTATAATCTCCACGATATAATAGAGCCGGTCTCTCGTCGTTGGTTATGAAGTTCCGGTCAGCTCGGAACGCGCTCGGGGGTCATGTGGCACAGCGACGCGGATTATAAGGTGAAGAGTGCAACTAATGGCCGCGGATGGGTGCACGACGACGGAGCCAACGCCATGTTACACTATGTATGTATGTGGCTACGAGGATCTTGACCCCGCGGCGTGAGAGACACGAGCGAGTCGTGGCAGGAGAGCTCTCTATTTCTCGATATTTTTTCGACCCGCTGCTCGCTCTTTTTTAGTCTTGTAATTTTTAAGGGGTTGGTCCGTTCGACGATCCAGTTTCGCCTCGCGAGGTCCAAACACTGGTCGTTAAAGTTAATATGTGAGGACAAATACGTCGTAAATTAACGGCTCGCTGCAACGTGTCAAAACTTCTAGGAATCGTCTTTCCGAATTGTAAAAGCGTTTTTTTCTATGGAACGATGGAACTGTGCTTTGAATTGTTTTCAACACCAATCTTCAAACCGCTGGCAATCAGTTTCATCCGCGGGAATATATCATGATATCGAAACGGACATTTTATGGTTTCCATGAGTTTTTAATTAAACGATGAAAACTTATTTTCTCTCTCTTCGTTCGTTGCTTACTTCGTGAAATTTCTCAAATTAATCGGAGTTTATGCTGCTTGAAGTCAGTACCACAAAGGAGAAATAGGTCGAGCAGTGTACTATTCGTAAGTTTCGTTTTCACAGATCGTGAAGTTTGCGAAAGTGACTAATTAGTTTTACCTTACAATACTTCCCGGTCTTCCGTTCCACGAATTTTAATATTTTCAGACGTAATTAAATACTACGAAGAAAATTATGAGAGCTCGCAGTGGTGGCTAATTTATTTGCTCGTGCTTGCATTTTTAATTGGCTTGTTCAATATCAATTGATATAATTTTGTTCAATAACATCCCTCTCCTTGTGAAATAAGAATTTATATATATTCTACTAAAACTCTTAAGGTTCCTAGTGGAAAATGCTTTCAATTAATAAAATATAAAAAGTCGAATTTTCAATAATTGATTTAATTGTCAAAAATAAAGGTCACAAAGGGAAAACTTGTAAGAAAATACGAATACATAAATGGTACAAATTGCAGGTCGTCATAGAAAGCTTCAAGACGAGCCTTTAAAGATAAATAATTAAATTCATGTTTAATTTCCACAATCCATTCATACATTCTTATTAAATGTTCCAAGTAACCTCCAACAAAGATGTTGCATGCTTTGCGTTTCTACAAGGAAAAGCAGTCAATCCGTTCCCAGTTTGAACATAATGAAAGCACAGTATGAACAATGAAAAAGTATTTCTATAAATGTATGAATCTTTTGTAGAATTCAAATTAATATTATGAATCATATGATTTTATAAATAATTATTACGAGTAATTAAAATCCTGAGTGCTTACTCTAGAATAAAATAGTGCCTCCCAGGGACGATGATGAAAATTATTTTCATATCTAAACTATTCATAGAATTTGAATAAATATTAAGAATTATTTAGCAATAGAGATTTATAAATAACCATTGAAAAATAATCGAAACACTCGATAATAATAAAAAAATACTTATTTTTTCATAACGAACATGGGCATGTTCTTTTGTAATAATTATTTATAATATCTTCAAACAATAATTATCAACGAAACGCCAATTCTTTATTGCTCCTTATTGCCTTTATCGTTCTAATTTCCTCCGAGCTCACAATCAGATAAATGATGATTCCCTCATCGAACATGATCTTGCCTCTCTGGACCGCGAGAGATGATCCTGTCCTCAATGCAACGCACCTATATTCTCTCGGTCTGTTAGGTGCGAGTATAAAAAAAGATAGGGATGAGTAACAAGAGAAGGAAGGAAGAGAAAGCAGCTGTGCCCGAAGGGGTGGAGCAGGATGCTCAATTTTACTCCCCACCTCCTTCTTCTCCTCTCTCTCTTTCTTTCTTATCTTCGACCCTCTCACTTCTCTTCCCTCGCGCGCTTCTTCGAACGTTCCACCGATGCAAGGGTGAGAAACTCAGTCTCGAACGAGCAGTGGATCGTCATCGAGCTTTCGTTTCGAATCTCCCTCCCCCCGAACATTCTCCCTGAGATTGTTAAGAGCCGTGCACGATTATTCGAACCTCGAACTCTCGTTCGAGCTGCCAAACCCCCAACGCCCCGTGACGTATAATCGGGGAGCTCTCGCGTTCGATGCTCTCTCTCACCAGGGCAGCTGTTCGCATATGGTTTCTGACCGAGTCGCCCCAAGATTGATTGCAAGATTAGTCCAAGTACCGCAGAGCACCAGCTCGCTCGGTCCCACCACTAAGGGGCTTTTTCCTTGTTGTACTCGTCGTGTGCCCGTACACCACTTTTCGACATTTAATATCATCCTCTCGCTTCGAAGAACTCTCATCCCGCGCGCGATAGGAATTTTATAATTTTTCCATTTATATCACATTGGCCAAAAAATTGTTGCGTTTTTTTTTCTCATAAATGGACCCACCCCTTTGCGCGTTAGAAAAGCAACTGCTGTTTTTTTAGTCAGCCGAATAGATTTGATACGAGGTGAAGGACCCCTTTATTTTTTTCTTCATTGCCTCCAAGTCGTCTTTGTTTATATTTTTTTTACATCAGGATTTATAGGACGAGTGATTAACATAATCTCATGTTAGGGATGCCCGGGTGGGGTTTCCTTTATTTTCACTGCTTTCACCGCTCCTTTGACGAAAATAGCAGATTGGTCCATGCAACTAAAAAATCTGTTAAGTATGATTTAATGATGCATTCAGAATAGTTGCAAAATGCTGCAATACTTGTTTGAGAAAGAAAAAAAATAAGTTTCTTATATTTTTGATGAAGCGAAATATAAATTCTTTTGCATTTTACAAGAGAAAAAATTCGATAATTTACGTCAAACATGAACAACTTTTCCTCATTTTAAGAGTTTAGTTCCGATATCGAAGGAGCGAAGGATAATTAGGATCGGTTAGATGAATGTAACACCTGCATTTCTCGAATATCCTTTGGTAGCTCAAATTGAGAGGGTGATGTCTTATATGGGGACACAAATTAAAGTAGAACCTCGATGATTCATGTTAAGTGGGACTCGAAGAATCGCCCTTTAAATTTTCATTTCCCAGGCTTCGTTTTACATCAGCGATCATGAAGCTCATAATTTCTTCTTTTAGAAATATTCATGTAGCCCGTGTAATAAACGAGATATTAGCGATGGTACAAAACAAATTCACGAATTGGACACTTTGGAATTTTTTAAATGAATTTATTTTTTCGACGTATAGTAAATTGAAGTAGGATTAGATAGAAATGCGTACCCTAAGTTGATTTGGATCATCTATGAATGAAGTCATAAGTAGCTGATAAGTGACTTCTAGTCGATTCCCACCGACTTCTTGTGTTTTATAAGTGCACCAGCCCCATTTCTCGTGGCATGAGTGTTGTATTGATAAATTCTAGCATGTTTATTGAAATTTTTTGGTTACTTATTTAAAAATGTTCTTAATTTTTCGAATAAGAAAAAAATCTATCGTTTGTTTGGAAAATTTAATATTTATAAATAATGACGTTGCTGTATTAAGCTGTTGACATTTCTCATATTAATGGAGATTGGAATGATTTGATATTAATAAATAAATCTGAAAAAGTATAAATGTTAATCAGAATGTTTGCGTTACAATATATATGTATGTTTCAATACCGCATATTACGAAACGTTGTCACAAGGTGTAAGTAAATATTGATTTTTTCCGGACAATCGTTCATAGTTATTTCCTCAGAATATTATTTTAACTAAATTTTCCTTATTCCCGGACATTTCCTATCTGACATTTTTCAATACAGAATTTTTGCAGACGTGGCAATTAGTCGAAGGGTAGGAGAGAAAAAAAGGATGGAAAATAGGTATAAGAAAATGTGAAAAATCTGCTAAACGAGCTGGAAACGTCGAGCACGAAAATTTTTCCGACGGATTATGTTAGCGTGCTCTGTGGTCCGCTAAGAAAATTATCTCGGACGGTTCGGAGCGAGCGCAAGAGTCTTATCGACACTGACGGGTACAATAATAATGAGTAGAGGGCTCTTGGCAATAGGTACACGGCTTCGCCTGAAACAACAAATGTCCGTCATTCTCCAGGCCGGCGCATGGCAGTCCTTGTGAAAACGTTGAAATTCCATCTTTAAGCGAGCTTGACTACCTCTCTAAGCTGGAAAATTGTTGAATAAATAACTAGTCGGTCAAAGAGCGACCCTTCAAAATATATTAGCAGATTAAAAATTGTGATTGTTATAATGGTTATCGTTCCAATCTTTAGTAACAAATTTAATAGCATGCCTGTATGTATCAAATCAAACATGAACGAATCAAATTTTTATCTTTATACTCAAAATATTATTATCGATTAATTGTTCAACATCCCATCAATTATCGAACAATATTTCAATATCTCAGTGAATTTACACAGATATACGAAAAATAATTCGGTTTTTACACTAAATTTGAAAAAAAAAATTTCACTAAATTTTTCTATTTCTTCAATTACGTAGTCACATATAACGATTTCATTGGATATTTTTCTGGTCTTGAAATATAAATGTTAATCAATTAAATTATCGGATGTCTCTTTTACTTATAATATTCTTTGAATATTTGATCAACCCTGGATCACGGATAAAAATTAATTCAAATAATAATACAAAAAATAACCAACAGCAAGTAATTAACGGAGGAAATAAATAAATAAATGAAAAATAAATCTAATACCTTTGTATTCGTATCAATATGTTTTTTTGCGTTTGAATTTGGACGAATGCATCGTCTGGATCATTTTCGTCTGTGGAATAAAAATGTTTTTTCAAGATATGATTAAGGTAGGGGCTATCGTACCTTTCTAACGACAACATTTTTATCTTGGCCAAGATGTATTTAGCTACGTAACATATATATATATATATATATATATATATATATATATATATATATATATATATATATATATATAAGCAGTGTGGTATAAAAAACTGTAGTGGTTCCTGGCACGAAATATCGTCGGATGAAATGATACGACCACACACAAGCGAGTGTAAGCGATTTTCTCGAGACTCTTCTCGTGTGTGGTGTCTGATTGACAAATTGGTCAAAAGCTCTTCTCTGCACGCTCTTGGCACAAGGAGCGATGCGTTCCTTCGGGGATTTTCGCGGCTGAGGCCAAGACTCGCCAGCGGGGCTTCTTCTTCTTCTTCTTCTTCTTCTTCTTCTTCTTCTTCTTCTTCTTCTTCTTCTTCTTCTTCTCCTTCTTCTTCTTCTTCTTCTACTTCTTCTTAGCTCTCCTCTCTCCCTCTCGCTCGTTCTTTCCCTCATGATCGCGTGGTGCAGCAACCAGGGTGCTTTGGAGAGAAATGAACCTGTTGCGGAAGTTTATGAGCGACATTAACATACTTTGTTGAGCTCGGGAGTCCCCGATCCCTCGAAGCCGCGTCCGAGTTTCATGAAAGAGTGGAAGGGCACGTGAGGCAGCGGGTGGGGGGGGGGGGGTGAACCTTTTTCCAGTGCACTCTTTCCCTGTCTCTTTCTCTCTTTTTCTCGTGCGTAGACGATTTCTCTTCCAACGCCTCGATGTCGTTAAATAAAAGGATAAAAAATATATACATATATATATATATATATGTATATGTGTATATATATTGCACTTGTTGCGCTTGCTAGGGAATAAGCTATAGCAAAGGCTCAAGTAACATGTGTCGCCACGTATTACAAGGTACGTGCTACATGCGGCTACCGTATTACGGGCTCTTTACAGTACAGATTTTATGCACGTTTTCCTCTATTTCGGTCAGGACGTGAGAACGAGCAAATGCAATCGAGTTAAAAAAGTTTGCTCGTGTCGTTCGATTTCAACTACTTTTGTCTACTTTTTGGTCCATGGTAGCCAGCCATTAAACCAAAAAAGACTTGAAATTATCGGAGTATCAATATTGATTACAGTCGAAGTTTTGATGAGTTGATAACACCGCTTTCGTGATGTCTGTCGTATAAACTTGTGTACGATTTATTTTATAGGCAAAATAATGGGAATAAATATCATACATTTTATAATATTTCACACGAGATAATTAAAAATTAAATGACTTATGGAAACAATTGTACGACACTTTGTAGATTATTTATCTAACATTATTACCTATAAATTTATAGTTGATAGGTGCAGTTCTAAGACCTCGAATAGCCGCGATAAAAAATGCATTTAATCATGAAAACTACATAGCGCCCATAATTTTTTTAATCATAAAAAATTATCCACCACTTAATTCAAAAGGAAAGTCATTATTCTTCAAAAACGGTAGAATTCACATCCTCTTGAAAATACAATACGACGTAATGATAAAATGCAAGATGAAATGAAAAAGACAAAAATGTATTCAACTAAAGAAAATACCTATTTTTCTCAGAAGGGTGAGTCGGGGGCTTATGATGATCAGAATCAAAGTAGACCCTGCTATATAGCACGCATTCTCTCAGCTTTATATTGCTACACGAAGCGGCCTTGTATTTTTTCATTTTGCCTTAAAAAATAATTAATTAAATAATGATTAATCGAGTCATCAACGATAAATATAAAAATCTTTTTTCTCAACATTTTCTCTCCAGTAGCAGGTTTTTCGAGCTGTGCGCAGCTGTGATACCTCGCCTGTTGATTATTTGCTGGCACATGAACATTCTATAGTATATATGAATGTATGTATTTATATTTTTATATGCGTGCGTGTGTGTGTGTGTGTGTATGTACGACAGAAGAATAGAGTCGAAGGAGAGGCCCAAGCTGTGAAAATAATTACGTCTCGAAAGACAGTGATGCAGGAAAGAGGAGAGCAATGGTACACGAAGAAAGAAAAACGAGGATGAGAGAAAGACAAAGATAAAAAAGAGAAGAAGTAAAAAAACGGTTCCCAGGATTCGAATAGCTTCGTATGTCTCCTATAAAGGGAAGAGATTGTTCTGGCTGGCCGGGGGATGAGAGGAGCGAGTGGATGCGAGAGAAACGACGAGGGGTTTTCTCTCTCTCTCTCTCTCTCTCTCTCTCTCTCTCTCTCTTGCCAAACTCATCCGAGACGCTGCTCTTCGCTCTGCTGGAGCCACACTGGATATGCGCGCTGGGGCGAACCCGGGGGATATATCCCGCGCGATGCATCTGCCCCTTCGCTGTAATGATATCTAGCCGCGCGCGCAAAAAAAAATCTATTGAACGCGACACTCGGCCATCAATTTAGCTCGTAAATGACATTTTCGTTCTTTGCCGTGAATGAAAAGAAAAAAAATCACCTCTCACTTCTTTCCATCGCGATAACTCACGTGTCGTGAAAAATATACACCGATATAAACTTGAACCCGGAATAAAAATAGATTGGTTCGAATTGACGGAGATTTAATTAAAATTAAATACAATGTGTATGATTTTGATGTAATTGATGTAAGCAAATAATAATAATAATTTTGGATCGCGGATGACCGGAGGGATGTAATTATTCTTACAATTGTTAACGTAGTTTGTTGAAACTTTTCTCATCGTTATTTATCATGATCTTCAAAAATATTGTGAATTTGTTTACCAATATATTTATTTTAAAAAAAGATAGCATTTTTTAACATTTCGAATTGGACAAATATTTAATTTGTCCTGCAAGGGTGAGTTTTGTGACTGGAAATTATGCGCGAACAAAGTTGTCGACTTGGAATATATCACATACGTTGCACGTGAAATATTTACCCCCCTTCGTCTTTTAAATACCGCATTAATAAAATAATATTAAAAAGTATCACAATTTTTCAATAAATAGATTTATTTCCTCCCCGTATGATTTTAATTCATTCTCGTTGTAAATCAATTTGCCGCTCTAATTACAATTGAATTACTGTATTTTTGTTTTTTCGTCATTATGAAAGTAATTTTATTATTATCCCTCTTTCTGATCCGATCGATCGTCACATCATCTCCGAGACACGTGGCACGTTCGTTGAGAGAGTCTCGGATTTCAAGAAATATTTTTCATCCGCGATAACGAAGAGAACACAGAATTTTCTCCGTCTGTTCGGCTCCATTCGACCGATTAATCTTCATCTGCAACCACTTTTTGAATTTTCGTCCTCTCTTCCCTTACGCTCCCGTTGTAGTGTTCGAGGATATTATTCGGTTCTGGTTCGTTGTTGACACGATGACGTTCTACGTCAGTTCGATGTGCTCACGGAAGGCAAGCAAACGACCCGAACGAAAACTCGAAAATTCAAAATATATGTGTATATGTAGAGTAGAACCTCTCCGAACAAAATCGGCATCACCGAGCGGAAAACCAGCGAACGCGAGAGCATTTTAAGTTCTGGAGGAAATCCAACTCCGTTGGAACGACAAAGACACGCGTAGTAGCAGCATGAGTGACGAAGGGAAAGCGTGAAGGGGCGGTAGGGGCATTTCGTGGAAAAAGGAATTTTCGAGTTTCATGGCCAAAGCACCGCGCGTGAGAGGAGCAAAGAGAGAGAGAGAGGAAAGAACGAAGATGCTGACAAGCGGTTCTCATGCAAGGATATTCTTCTCATTTACTTTTTTCATCCTTGAATTTCGTAAAAAAAGGATACATCGAGATAAATTTTCGTTAGCTATCAACGTCGATCAATTGATACAAAAATCATAATAAGTTTTTTTTAAAGTGTCTACGAAAATTAAAAGAAATGCTCGTTCTTTCATTTATAAAAATTGATTGATCATCGATATTAAGAATAAATCTATCCCCCATTTATAGACGTATACATTCTTCAAAATTAATGTCATATTTAAAATATGTATTTAAAAATCATCGAACATTCGTTTTCCAATTAATATATATAATACAAAATTAATTTTTGTCTTCTTGAATTGTGACCTTGACGAATCTCTTTTAAACGCTTGTAAGAGAATCAAAATTCAACGGAATCAAGATAAAACTTTATCTCGAGGAAAGAAAATGTTCTTCACATTGATTTCGCGATCCAAGAAGAACCCCTGTATACTGGGAGGGTTGGTTATATATACACGGAGTAGATGCCTCGTGGCTTGTACGCTTGCCGCGTTCACCCTGCAATTATGCGTTGTCGGACGAACAGAGACAGAAGGTTTACCATTTAGTTTTTGTTTCTACGCCGGTCCTTTCATGGCGTTCGAAACGTCCTCGTACACAGTACTCTAGGCCTCGTAAATCGGACGTATGGGTGAATTTCGAACGGGCCGAAACATTTCGGTTCGACTATCCGAGAGAGAATTTCCTTTGAAAAGCTGCGCGCACTGGATGGTATAGTAGAATCGAAAAGAGATATCGGATGATGGGTGTGTCTTGAGAGAAGAGCTTCGTGGACTCATCACCTATACACGTATATATATATATATATATATATATATATAAACTAGAAATTCGAGCATATATTTATGTATGTAGTACCTATAGTGTAGGTACATATATATGTGTGCATGTGCGTGTTTACAGTCCGCTCTCTCTTTATTTGGCTGGCTGTGAGCCCGGACTTTCCCTTTTCTTAATTTTCCTACAACCCCCCACGCCGAATCGATGACTACCTGACCGTTCATGGATAGAACATATAATGAAGAGAAATCGAGGAAGCATGGGAATAATACAAGAACATGGAATCGAGTAGTTATGTTATGATATAAAATAGCAAAGTTGCACTTCGAAATATTTTGAGTTTGTCACTTTTCATAATATATTGTTTTTTGTAATTCATTAATAACAGTTCATAGGTACTGTAGGGACGTCAATAGAGTTGTGTATTACATACCTGATAATTATTTTGATTAAAAAAAAATCATTTCGAGTGGTGCATTAATGCGAAATGCTGAGTTTAATGAGATAGAAATAGAGGTATGGTTGTAGTTGTAATTAATTTTATTTATACAAGTGTATTGATATTGACTTTAAGTAAAATATAGTAAATATGGTAAACATTGAATTCGACTGAAAAACAGGGTATGTCAACAGGTATAATCAATGACAGTAAAAAATCATTTAAACTAATAAATACTTCACAAGGTAGAAAGGTTCATCTGAATTTTCATATATGGTCAAAGAAGTCTGTGTTAATGTTTGTATAGTAAACAAAATGAGGTCTTTCAGAATAACTCGACCGTCACTAATACCTCACTTGACCCCATATTATTCGCGTGAGTTATAAAAAAGGAAGGGGCAATCATAGTAATATAGTTAAGAAAAGTGGGTGATCGAAATATGAGGAGTTCAATTAAGAGAAATAGGACTGTACGTTTATATATATATATATATAGCATGAAGATTGGCAGTTTAAATACGTTCTACTATACGAGGTTGAAACACGCTATACGTACGTACGCGTACGATCGTCTCGCGTTTCAACCGTCTTGAGACAAAGTGAGCCTCGAAATCTAGTATATACATACCAATACCGCGTGCTTCACCGAATCTCCGCATGCTCGAGATATTACCATCTCGCGTAGGAACCGTTCGACATTTGATACCCACGTGAAACAACGGTAAATATTCGTAGAAGAGATTTTTCTTGACAAAGACGAGAGAACTCACAAATACGATCTGATGGAAATTCAAGTTAATTTAAACGAGCCGAAAGTTGATAATTCTTACTCGATGATCGAATATTATAAAAAAATAATGTTTAGAAGGACATTTATTAAAAATATGAGATCAAATAAAAAAGGTACTGAATTTTATTTCCGTCGCGAAGAATAAGCGAGAATCTGCTGTCGCGCTAACAGCTCGGAGACCCAACGGAATAAAAGAGGGCCATTGATTCCGAGATCGATTCTTTCACCCCGGTGCAAAATATATTTCTTTGGCACACGCTTTTTTTATTAGAAAACGACCGCGACGTGCGCGTAAAAAAAATTCATCGCGAATGGTCATTTCACGTGAACCATCCTTCTCACTTCCCTCTCTGGTAATATCTTCGGCTATATATCTATGAAATGAAGCAGAGAGGGGAAAAAGCTAGTCTACCATCGGATACCCTGTATTTTGGTTTCATTTTACTAAAAGCCGATCGTATTTCATTCACTATTCTCATTCGTCGTGACAATGCAGCGGTGAGCGCCTTTTTTTGCCAAGTTCCTTCCATTCTTGCCAAACTCCTCGTCCTCATGGACCACACGAGTTCTTGCCCGTGCACGGGACGATTTTGTAACCTGACTTTTGCGTTGCGCCTTGAAACGACGCTTTTCTTTCACCATTTTTTCCCTGGCATCTCGGCTTAAAGCAGGGGTGTTTTTTTCGCTGGTTCTCCTGTATAAATATATGTGTCGAGTACGTATAGGCACGAGGTCATTTGTCCACAATTTTACCATAAACGGAGCAAAGGAGGATAAATATACTACCAGAGATTTCGTATGATATTTTTTTATGGCTTCATCCCCTAGTACTTTTTCGTCTTCCCTTCGTTCCGATCTGGGCCTTTTTTCTTATATCTTTGCTCTTTGGGGCATACGCTTCTTGTGTTGGCTTCGCGCGACGAAATATTGCCACGGGATCGTATGGCACGACCCGCGACAAGGAGCGTGGAAATTCGGAATTCTGGAGCATTCGTAACGGAACTAGTGTCGTACATATCAATATATATATATCGAGCTAAGGGGAGAAAGCTATGAAATGAGCAAAGGAAAAGCAGGGGACGAGTTGCAGTGTCTAAGTGCCGGGAGAAAAGCAAACACGAGGGCAATACGTTCCAGCATTGGGGTTTCACCATTTATCGTACCTTAGGGATGATATTCAGTCTCGTGCAATTATGACAAATTATTATTTGCCATAGAGGATACTTGGACGATCTCCAAAAGCTGTCCAATTCGATTGGTACAGACCCTCGGTGGTGGTGTAACGACCTCCAAGACTCTGTCGATAATTAAGTATCTCAAAATGTCAGCAGAATCATTGCGAGTTCTTCATATCTGTTCATTCTTCAAAAGTGTCGCAAAACTTCTGCGAAAAGTCCGTTTGTAAAAGTGGTTTGCAAGCCTCCAACTGAAAGGGATGAAATATTCGTTGAACTTTCTGAACGAGCCCCAGCGACGAGATTAGTCAGTTGAAAATTGTCCAGCGGTCATATGAAAAGCATACCTGAGTCGCTTGCCCATAGAAAACTGAGAATAATCAGGTCAATGGGGTAAGGAACTGTAGCCCGTAGGTTGAACTCAGCCTAGAAAGCAGCCTAGAAATAAACCATATTGTCCAATCGGTGATGCGTCGAGTGAAAGACGAAACCAAAGCTAAATTTTGCCCGAGGCACAAAAAATGGCTTTACGCACGATAAACGCCAAAGGCGTTCCGTTTCCAACCGATGCATCCGCGGTCGCCGCTGTCCACTTGAAGGATACCCAATAGTTCCGCAGTCGAACAGGAGGGGTTGAAGTTCCGCGAATCGTCGGCCAGGATTCGCGGGATGACGGACGAACAACCGTAATCCAGCAGGTACATCGTACTGGAGATAGGATAGGTGGCCAGGTCATCCGGTGCGTGGACAACAATGGAGTAGTGTGTGGAGTGAGGGGTGCGCGGCCGTACTGCACACGCCGTTACAACGTTTTCTTGCAAGGTCAGGACATAGAGTTGGGTGAAAAAAAAGCGAAAGAAGAAGAAGAAGAAAATGAAAACGGACGCAAAATGTCCGTTGAGAGATCGGACACAGGCCTTGGGATCAGGGTGTCCGGATGATCCGGGCCGGAGGTTCTTTTAAGGGCACATCGTACGCGATTTTGCATGGACACTAGTGGGGTCGTGAGCACACATGAATATAGGACATGCTCGCGATTGATACAGATTTGAATATTAATTCCAGGATCGCATTTATGAAGAGGACAGGACACTGGGGCAGGAGTCTGGAGGGTAGCCAAGAGTTCGGGGAACATAAGATGGGCGTCCGTTGCTCCATGGTATTGCGTGACCCCGATGTCCTGTCACTCGCCTTTTCGTATTCAGTCATGATCTCCGTTGGTTTAGAATGGTATGCCAGCTGAATATTTTTGATACGAACTTTGCCTGGAAAAAGGATTTCGTATCACTCCCATGAGAAGTCCATTTTTTGTTTCCGGCATTCCTTGTACCTCAAGGCTTATAAATTCGTCCAATTTTTCGTAAACGCGCTAGGATATGCAAGGGAAAAAAGATGTTCGAAAGGAGCGTGTACCGTAAGGCGACAAAGTCCTTCACCATTTTCAGCCAATCACCGCAGGCATCCTTGGATATTCTTAAAATTTCCAGGCGGTTTCTTCATACGAATACGATGGATCGCGGAAGATCGAGATCGATCTTCATTGGCCAACCGAGTTCGGAGAAAGAGTTCTTATGCGTAGACTCGATCAAACGGGTTACCAGTCATTCGCGTATAGACTTTCGTCCTCGGTCCGGCATGTTTTGCGCGACATTCACCATTGGAGCTGTTCCCAACGATGCTACCGTTTGTCCAATCAACATTTATGCTACATATCCACCTAGTCGTAGTTTGTTCGACCGGATAGTTTTCGAAGATTGTCGTTGCGGTGACGCGACAAAGGAGAAGACCGACGAGGCCACCGCTCGACGAGAAAGTAATATTCCCGCGATCGGCGTCTATAGATCGCCGATCGTTTTCGGTTAACCGCCGCTCGGCGGTATTCAAGCATGCCACGCTCGTTCGTGGATTCGGCAATAATTCAATTAGCCCGTGGGATTTAGTGCGCTGGACAGACCATTATTCAAGCGTGATGTACGTGCTCTCCCTCTCTTTCTGTCTCCCTCTATTTTCGACTAGCCACTGGAGAGAAAGGGAAAGATGAATTTTAGAATAAATCAACTTCTCTCTCTCGTTGTAGCACAGTCGGCATGAATTTGAAAAACAATGATAGTCAGCGCGTCGCTTCGCTCATATAATAAACACATGTAAGAATTATTGATCATTACTATATCCTCCGTTCAATGAACAAATTTTTTGTTTTTGGCGTTCTTACATAGAACTTTTAATTTTACTGATAACAATGATAAACTATCAACGATTTAGTGATTTAGGGACAATACTAGAAATTATGTATTTTACCTCGATAATCAGAAGTACAATGGAGCAGCAGATAAAAACATTTTATGATTTTGTCTCTTTACATGAACAGTAAGACTTTTGTTTTGACAAAAATGTGAAGTTTTTGATATTTTACTGCGTCAACAGTATTTTTTTTACGAATTTAATAAGTGGAATTTGCCCTCCAGGTAATGACGAAACGAATTAATATTTTCTAGGAAACTAAAAAATGGTGAGTCGCAAATTCCCGAGGTCCTCTTCTTATATCAGTATATGACTATCGCAGCAGCGCTCGAGCAACGGGGTATCGGTGATGAGACGATGGGACCAACGAGTTAGATGTCCGTTGTAATAAATATAGAACGCATGAATAACAGCGCGAGGGTAGTTCAACGTGATGAAGTGGCCAAACGCAAGAAGACTCTCTGGAGAACGAAAGGGTTCGAGGCAGTGGACGCTCAAGGGCTGTGAAGGACACTGATGATACACACACGTATAATGCATATGGTGCCCGATGGTTCGCTGGACGAACGTTACGAATTCGTACATATCTGATCTGTGAAATATGGGAATATGACCGCGGCCCGCGGCACCGTGGCCTCCCGAACAATTAGAAGGGTCAAGAAAAAAACGTTGAACAAAACGGCACCCCCCATTGCACGAGAAAATCGGGATGTACCATAAGGGAGTCTCGCTTTTCAATTTACAGAACTAACCGTTATATTGCAACGTCTTGGTGAATTTAAAAACCCCCTATTTCAAATATACACACATATATATACATATATACATATATGTGTCTATATTTCAAGAGCGTTCCACAAAAGTTAGCCAGGTGAAAGAATCGCCAAAAGCATGGGAAGGTTTTTCAAGATGGTGGTGAGAACCCAATTTTTTTTCTACGAATAATATATAAATGCAAAAAGATCATTTTTTTAAATGATAGAAATGATAAAAAAATGTAACCTTTGACAAAGTACAAAAATAATTTAAAAAGAAACAATGTGGAAGATCATCTAAAAATTGCACCCTCGATATCTTACATTTGTATGCGTTTTTGTAATTGATATCGAAGTTTGTGATCTCGCTCATGAGAAATTTAACCATTGACCAGACATGTAATGTGTTTGTCGAAGAAAAACTCTGATGCGGAACAGTTATATCGTCACTAATCGACCGATTCCTCGTGAAATAAAAAACAGTGTCCGACAGTAACAAAAAAGATTCGACGTCAATTGAGAAGGACCGTACGAACGATTCACGACATATTGTGCACCGGAAATGTGTATACACGGTTACACATTCGTATATATATGTATACATCGTAGGTTTGATCCGAAACGTGGAACCGGTAAGGCCCGTGCCCAGTGTTCCGAATTCGGTGGTCAGCTCTGGTCGCAAAAACCGGTCAAAAAGGGATCGTGGCACGGTCATCAGAGTTTTACATGTATATGACGCCTCGAAAACCGTGCACTCTGGGATGACCCGGTCATCCCAGGGGTCACTGATGTCCGACCGATGACCCCTGAGGGCCCGCCCCCCGAATACAATTATAAATGCATTAAACTCACCCCTTTACAAGATAATATTTAAATCGAGGCCGATATTTAAATCGTTCTGGCGAGTGCCCGGGCTTTTCTGACCATGTAAGGACTCGTGAAAACGGCGTCTGACCACTCTTCCCCAGTAGGGTGTGATGGCCATAGGAGCGTAACGCGAGCAAGGTCGAAGTTCCTTTTACTTTCTTTTTTCGTTACGTTATTGTCCTCAGTGTCCGGATTGGCAAAGGGCGATGTATATTTTCTTACGTCAGGTAACTCTTTACCTGTCCTATATATTATATACAGTCGCGAGAACTTTATTGCGTGTATTTTTGCTTATAAATTCTCGATGGGACAACCCCTTTGAGGAAGACAAACGAAGGCTACGGGGTTCGATATACGGGATATAGCTCGATCGCAGAAAACGTAACGTGCTCGTGCGACGTTCATTTTCGTCTCTCTCGTTGGGCGATGTCCCTTTCAGAAGGTCCGAAAGGTAAAGAACATATGTATATATATAGTACGTAGTACATATCGTAGGAAAGTAAAGAAAAATATATAATGAGAGACGAGGGACATGGGAGATGGAGGACACCCATGAAATCGGACAATAAGAAATTAGATACATGTTGCCGGACGACGGACATTTTAGTACGTGCAAACCACCCTTATACGTATGTACGGTACTCTTGTATCTTTTCTCGCCTTTTTTGTCTCACTCTTTCTCACTGTGGCTTAATTCGTGTCTTTTGCGAGGAGAGCGGGGAAATTGTAAGACGAAAAGTTCTCGAATTTAGAGCTCGTAACGTTTTTTTGTCGAGGATATACGCTAGATATATGTATGGGATAGACAGTTGAAATAACGATCGCATATCTAATACAATTTTTGCAATACTTTTAGAGATTGATTAGTAAAATCTAATTTTTTAATCGATACTTAAATAGAATAACTTTCTAAAAATTACTCAAAGATTTGAAAAATTGTCAATGGCCGAGTTTTCAATAAAAAATAATTCTTTTTCGAAGATAATACTAAATTTATAAGTGTTAATATTAAAACTAAATTCAACGTTCTCTGTAAACTTCTTGAATGCTAATTCACATTGACATTGGATTATTTATTATCATTGAAGATATGCGAAAGTCGAATGAGTATAAAAATTATACCTGTCAATTTTTTAGATAATTTCTGGGATCAAAGGTTTTTCTCAAAGCGAACTATTGTTTTTTCCCGATTTGTTTTGTTACCAACCGAGTCTGTTCAACATTATCTTCAGTGGACAGCTCTAACTTATCTCTCCAACCGGTAATTCCTTGATGTAATAAATTGTTACCCAAAATGGCAATTGTCGTCGGTTATGCTTTAACATTTTTCTTCCTCGTCCAATCCCTTCGCATTGTCGGCTCGAGGTCCAGAAATATTCCCTAGATCGTTGATCTCAAAATCCCGGACAATCATGCGAAACATTTGTTTCACCCGCGGGTGTCAAAAATCGTTCGGTCGATCGGGAGGGTGTATGCGGAACACGATGGTCTAACATCACACCCGAGAGCGATCGACAAACCCAATGGCCCCACTTGATGATGATGCTGGGTTACGGAAAATGGTAGCGGTCCCGGCGTCTCGTCACAAAGGCTTTGACCACCAAAGCAAAGGCGATACACACGATCGTTCGTCTCGTGGCGAAATCGGGCATCCGAACGGACGCGCGCGAACGGTCTCTCTTCCGGGTTGCTAAAAAAAAGAAAAACGAAAAGAAAGAAATACCTCCGGGATGCCTATAATTCTCCGAAGAATTCGCCAGTGGTTTCCGCCCCTTTTCAAATTCAAATCGAAAGCTAGTCCGCGAACTCTCTTTCGGCTCTCTCGACCGTTCTAGCTTCTCTCTTGGCTGACCAAACTTTCAGCCAATAGCGATTTAGCTCTCTCTCTCTCTCTCTCACTCTCCCATTTTGTTCTCTCTTTAAACGTTCCATCTCGCTTCTCCCCCCTTTTTCGTTGCACGATAATTTAGTTCAGTTGCCTGGGAGGCGAGTTCGAAGGGCTACTACGATTTTTTTTATCTTCCTCTCACGCTGCCTACTATATATCCTTGCTATATCGTGGGCCGTTCTGACGATGTTGGGTATATATGGTTATCCTCTCTTTCTCTCTCTCTCTCTCGCTCTCTCTCACCCTATTCCTCTCTCTCATTCTCTCTTTTTCGTCTCTCTGTCTCTCTTCAGGCAAACGAGGCATCCGCGTGGACGAGAGAGAATCAAAGGCTGTAAGGACGAGGCTGAAGCCTCGGTTGACCGAGTTTGAGAAGGGTCCCTCTCTCGCTACGCTCGCTCTTCCTCTCTCGATCTCGCTCTTTCTCTCTCTCTCTCTTTCCCTTTCTCTCTCTTGTTCTTTCCATCTTTCTCTCTCACCGCGTTACACAAGCAACGGAGCTGTTTACCGGCGACAGAAGCGCCCCCTCTCTCGCCACGGAGTACCGAGCGAGCCCATGGAGATACCGAAAGGGCCGAACCCTCCGATACACGCAATTAGCTATCAAAATCGTGTGCCGGTGCAGCTCTATACGCTGATTAGCGAACCGACGACCATTTGCTCTATTGAGGTAATTATGGTATCTTCCTCCCGAAGTCTCAAATCGCCATGAGTACCCAGATTCTCGGAGTAAAACCGGCAGACTGAATAATCTGAACAAATATCTGTTTTATCCATATTTAACGCGCTTATATACGATATATCGGTGATACGGGCTAAATGAGAAACGTTAATTAACCTTATCTCGTCATATTGTTGATAACGTTGTGGGTTACTTATTGTTATTTTATGAACATTGTTTATATTTAGTTTAGTAAGTTGGTGCAGGTCATTGAACACGTTTCTTACGCAGCAACTCATACTGCCACCTATACAGCTACTTGTGCAGTTTATTTGAGTATCTGTAAGCGTCCGTGGGTATTCGTATGAATTTGAGTATCTTTGAGTATCTCTAAGTATCATTGAGTATCTCTGAGTGCCCTCGAGTATCTTTCATAGTCCCTGAGTATCGGTAAGCATTAATGAGCATCTAGGTGTATTCTTGAGTAAGCATGAGTATTCTCGAGTGTCTCTAACAATAAGTATCGATAAGTATTCTTGTGTTTCTGTGGTGTATCATTGAGGCTGTGAATTGAGCATTCGTAGTCCGTATGTGACATTATTCAAGGATCTGCGAATACTCATGAGGATCGTTGAAAGTATATATTCATCTTGTACTTTATGATTATGTAGATTTATTACACTCATTAGAGTAGAAGTTTTTATGAAAACTTTAAAAAAACCATATGAAATTTATTCAAGAAACCCTTATGAATTAAACATCGCACAAAAATTGTGGTTCCTACTTAAAAATACCGGGGAAAGAAATTGGCATGTGCCGAAAATTTAGTATCTGTTTCGTCCTATCTCGAGTGTGAGGTTGAGAGGGGGTGTTGCAGCGGCAGAAGCAGCAGCATCTTCGAGAAGCTAGTATGGCTATATTCGAGACCACAGCTTCGGCGATTATAGGTATTATTAGCCATAATCGTTTGGGAAATTATTCGCTAACGCCTTCATGCCTGATTCATAGAACGATCGACCTAGATCCTTTGTGGAACCTCTGTTTGCCAACCACCTCTTAGAGGCGAGGTCGTTTGAACACCTTCGTATAGCCCTCAGCTCCAATGCCTTGTATCTTGTAGTAGACAGTTGCACGAGTCGTTTTTTTATACGCTATTATTATACATAAATATTGCTATAACTTTTTTCTTCAACCGAAAACTGTATTTTTTAAATTATTACAGATATTAAAATAGATTATTGTTGATCCATGATGAAAGTGCGTAAATTATTATTATTACTTGGTCGTTATTAAGCATGTCATTATTAAAGAAACGTAAATGTGGCTAATCAATTTTGAGGAAATAAATGATCTCATATCCTATGTATTTCTTTTCAACAGTAAAATATTTTCATTTGCAGTTCACTCCGTTAATCGGTTTTTTTTCATTGACAAAATATTGATTTTGATATAACGGGCCTACATTTATCGAAGCGATAAATTTTTGAAAATCAAAGATGGAACTTTCACCATCAAACGGAAACTTTGAGATTGTTGTCGTGTCGCCATCTACTGTCGAAGGTTCAGAGCGTCGCCTACAAAAGCAGACATTTTATCGACGGAGCGTAAAATGATATGGCAGAAGTACTACGTCACCGGCCGTTGATAACTTATCATGGAATACTCTATTGAAGTCTCTTATTTGCAAATAGTATCGAGTTCTCCTAATCGGTTAACTTTTTTTGCATAAAAAATGAAAACATTGTTCGGCTTTCGTGTCATTTTGTATTTTTTCCATGATGTATCTTAACGCTTTTGCTTTACCGCTAATAATTCAGGTTAGCGGGGCTTTATCTTTGCACACAAACGGGATATCCTTAAATACTAGTTAATATTGAGTTAAATATAAATTGAGTAAGATCGACTATTCAGAAAGGCCGGGAGAGATCCCAATATAAATGACTAAAAATGAAGACGAAGCAATGAATCATTTTGCATTTGCCAGTTTTTTATTGGTATGAGCAAGTTCTTCGTACGCTGGCGTAAGTTTTTCATAAATTCTCCTGATACTGAATATAAAAGGCTCGACGCACAGTTTCTTCAGTTAATAATCCTCTGCACGAAGTTGTAAAACGAACTTGTTTCAACAATTTAAAGAGCCCGATAATATTGAACCACGATTTTTTCGTTCCTATAGTTGGTAACACTACGAGGAATTTCGGCAATGTTAAATTTAATATTAAAAATGGGAACGTATTTAAGAATATGTCGAACTGTGTTTAATTGTTCTATTTTAAAATAATTTAATGAATACTTAAAAGAATATTTAAAAAAATGAATTTTTTGAACCCTGTAAAGTATTCACCTTCCTGAAATAAAAATATAAATAACTCACCGCATTACGCATGATGAAATTGTCTCGTTAACGCTCCAAGTAATAAAAAAATAAAGTTGTCGATAAAAAGATTGCGAATAAATAAACACCACGATAATTGAAATATACCAAAAATTTATTTACATAAGAACATGAAATATGACGTACCCATAGTAATTCAACTGCACACGTTTAATTTTTTTCTTTTAAAAAATTGTTCTCTTCTGGCATGTTATTTTGTTTTATCTGAACGATATCGATGTCGATTCTTCCCAAATAAAAGAACAGTATTGTCACAATTCTCTGAATTCGAGCACACTCGATACGCTGAATAAACTCGCAAGACTCTACGTCTAGTCTACCAAAGTATACATATAGCGGATTATCTATGGGCAGAGAATTCGTACAAGCTGAATATACGAAAAACATTTCGTTCGCACAGGATAGAAATGAAAGCACGAGGGACTTTTTTTGTTTTAATTATGATTATCATTATTTTTTTCAATTTTTTGCTGATCGAGAGAATATGTTTAGGTTGCTTTTGTTAATTTCTTTGTAATAATAGAGGAAAGAAAAAAATTACTGCAAGCGTGATCGTCGTTTCGTACTGGACGTAAATCATATATAATTTGAATTAAAATCGATTCTTCGCTTCTATCCATAAATAGTGTGTTTATATTAATTCATCGCAATATTTTCAATAATAATGTCTGTTTTCATTTTTGTTTTCTTCGTAGTACCATTCGTTACAATATTTACATAAACATACGTACAACTTAGGAGTTTAAAGATTTCATTTAAACGTTTTTTCTTTTTCTTCTTTCTTTTCGTCCGCCACTTCATTAAACGTAAAATATTATAATAAAAATATGTCGCTTACTATCGTTTAATTAGAATTTCGATTAGCGCGTTATTTAGCCAATTGCACTAAACGTCGGCCCTCCGGTGAAGGCCGTACGTTCATTTTTGAATTTCCTAAATTTCGTTTTTTCATCGTTCTTTTTTTTCAAATTTCGTTCGAAATAAAATTTCGAAAATTCTCTAAAATCCTTGTTCCTTTTCTTATGTCGGTAATTCTTTTCTTTTTTCGTTAATCGCGCTTCAGTATAATTTTAAATATTTTATTTCCGACCGTTTGCCGTTCGGCGTTAAATGATTTATAAATTCACACTATTAATTCGCGTTAGTTTCAAAATATCGATGAAACTCGATGTCGATCAAGAAATATCGTGGGACATTGCCAATATTTGTAGATCAACGGGTTAGGCAGTACAAGGATGACAATTGAAAACTATCTAGTCACAAATATTTACGGCGATTACGGTTTTTTTTTCTGTTTCTACAGAATATGCGTATGAAAAGTTGTTCGTTCACACCGAGTGCACTTTTGTGTCTCCGTTCAATTTACGTCTTGAAGCACGTATCTCGATACACAAGCATATTACTATTATTATTAATTTAATTTTTTTCTCAACTGCTTTCGTAGTTTTTGAAAAGATTCGTTTCTGATTCACGCATTAATATTATCGGCTTATCCTGACTTTCAAACGACATCATTTATTCGGCACACGACCGTACTTGCAAAATAGCGCATATTACGGACGAAAAAAAAAAATTGTATTCGCTAATTTCGTGTCCGATACAAAAATCGATGGATCGATATCGATTTTTTCGATTTCGTTCCGGCACTGTAACCAAGCACGATCGAAATATGTTCGTCCATTGCCGCGAAATCGTGACGTTCGAGTTTTTAAACAAAAAAATCGATACGATCGATGTACGATACTTTCGTAAAATCCAAATTTGTCCCAAAAAAGTACAATATGCCTTTTGACTTAATCTCCTCGATTAACTTCGCGACGCGTGTCGACGAATCGAATTTCGTGACAAAAAGTTACGTTATAAAAACGTGCGCACGATTCTCGGGCACGAGAAACGTGGAGAAATCAATCGATTTCCCTATACAACATCGATAGACACATCGCGAGACAACGTCGCCACGACTTCATTTTCGTTTCCAAAATTCTTAAGAGTTACACGTTCACTTTTTTTTCACGATTTTCCTTCTTTTTCATAATTGTATATCGTTATCAAAAAATGGCATTAACGAGATCTCGGTTATGAAAGAGAGGGGATTGCGAGACCGGACGATTCTGGGAGGAATCACGTTCGTTACAAAACAAAAAAAGAAACAAAAAAGGATCGCACATTGAGGTCCACGTATATAGTACGTAAATTCTGTTATCGCTCCAGTTCCATGATCGTACGACATTTCTATTCATACGATATTACATTAATTACTGGGTATTTAAGGGGCGGGGGAGGGTCGAAAAGGACGTTAGCGCATACATATATGTACATATATATATATATATATATGCTCATAAATCGATATACACATTGCATTCAGTTATTTCAATTATCATAAGTAAACATCATAGTGTAAATGTTCGTATATAAAGCACCTTGATTACAAAACTTGTTTTTATGCGTTGAAAAATATGCAAAACCTAGCAGGCCTAATTGTTCAATTGTCAGCGTCGTCGCTTTATACTTCGCTTATCGAATTTTAATCGCCGTTACAATTATCATTAATTTTTTTTGCTTGTACGCATCAGACTGCAGTTTTGTATCGCTCGTTGCAAATTAATTGTGCGCACGTTTCACGCGATTTTGTAGATGTTTTTCATTTTTGTAAATCGAGCTACGAAGTGTATGGCGTTTTGTTAGTCCTTCGACGATGCTCGTGCCACGATCGGAATATTCGTTCGAACGATTATTGCATAAGCTGACTTATGATTTACGTATCACATCATTAATATGTGCAGCGGTGTAGTTCTTACGGGCTAAAAGTTTAACCGTTTTCTTGTTTTTACTTCTTCTATCTACGCTAGCCAGAGAATCTCATTCTCATTTAACGGACTCTCGCGCATTTCAGTTTTACCAGTAAGATTACGCTCTTTCTTCTTCGTTTTTTCGTTTTAATATACTGTCTATATAATTTTTGTTTTGTTTAAACCTGTATCGTTCGCAGTGTATCGTATAGGTGTTATCACTCGCAGTTGCTTAATCTACGTCAATATATTTCAGTACAATCAACAGATAAAGACGAGAGGATAGTTTCGAGGGTATAAATAACAATTCGCGGTCATCGCCCCCAAAAATCATAATCTGCGTTATTTTTTCCTCAATGATTCACGTACATTAAGAACATTCTCGACCAAAACAGAACTGTGATACAAATATCAAGTAAAAAGTACTCCAATTGACAGCAGTCGATACAAAAGTAAGTGAAATAGCACGAACGGAAAATGAGCTTTATGGTAAAACATGACAGTGTGGTTCACCCCTTCGATTTGATCATTCTGGCAGTAAGACTGGAGAAACTCACAAAATCAATTCGAAAAAAACATTTGTTTGATTGAAATTCAAACTCATTGTACGATTTTCTACGGTCCTATCCAATGATTTTACTCACTTCAAATCATTGGTTAATTTTAATCATATTGATGTTAATCGTTGATTAAAACAAGTGCAGTCAAAAAGGGATGACGATATTGATTTCGGGTCCGAAGTATAAACGTGCAAAGAGTGAGAGCCTTAGCGAGAGTCTAACAAGGTCCCTGAAAAAACTTGCCAGGATCATGACTCGGCTCAAAAAAAATGGTTTTCCGGGTGGCCGTCAACCGCAACCTCGGACGAGACAAAAACCAGGCATTTGCCAGCCCCTGCGTTATTTCCACCAACCACAGAAACAGCAATACCACCTCCTCTCGGTATGAGGCTGTATTATCTGCTATTGTCAGTGCATCGCACGTGTTGTCAGATGTGTAGTTTCAGCTCTTTTGGGCGGTGGCGGAGGTGGTCTTCGTTTGCTGGCTATCGCATTTGCAATGTTCATGCTGCAATTCTCATCGGCGAACCTAACGGAATTTTCTCTCGTGGGACTGCTTGCGTACTCGACTGGTGCATTCGGATCAGTCGCATAAACATTTTCGTAAAGGTTGTCCATGCCGTAATGTTCCTGAACCCAATTCGACACATTAGTTTCTCGATAATCGGCAATGGCAGGGGGTGGATCCCGAAAGCCCAACACCTCGTGGGGTGTCGTAGTAGAATCCAGTTTGCACTTCTGAGCAACCTGCCACTTCTTCCTCATGACGCGTTGGAGGTCTTTGAGAAAGTCACCCGGTGGAGCTTGTTCCGAAGCAGCCAATTTTTTCGGGGACGTCAATCTGGTACTGTCCGAACGCCTAGGTGGCATTGGTTTCCTTTGTGGCAATGCAGGACTTCCTGGCTCCTGCTGAGGGGGAAGATTGAACGTTATCTTCTTCCCTGTTCCGGTTTTTGGCTTCGGCGATGTGGGAGGTTCCTGAATCGTAACCCTTCTCTGTGGCTGCGGACTGGAGGCTGCTTTCAATTCTGCCAGATAGGGTGGAACGGCATAGTGCCCGGAATTTTGTTTGAGGGCACTTCTCCTCACGGTGTCCATGTTGGGGTTGGGGCGTATCAACTGACTACCGTATATCGGTTCGTTCTTGGAATTTTGCCGGACTAGTTGAATGTTAGAATTCTGCTGGGTCTGCTGCTGAACACCGTAAGCTGGTGGAGGTACGAATGGGGGTGGCGAAACAAAGCTCGGTGAACTGGGGGCGCACGTTGGAGTACTGGCGTTCGAGCTTGGATATGAATTGTGCGGCGACGACGAGTTTCTCATATTGTTCGTGTAAATTTGATTGTTCTGTAGAGCAGCGTTCACACCCTGACTGCCGTTCGTACTTGAGTAAATCTCGTGATGATTAACGGTGTTCTTGACGGGGGTGTGAGTGGGCGTGTTGTCCGGTGACATGGAGCTCGTAGGGGTAGACTGTT
Organism: Netelia inedita; assembly: GCA_964017225.1. Classification (NCBI taxonomy): domain Eukaryota; kingdom Metazoa; phylum Arthropoda; class Insecta; order Hymenoptera; family Ichneumonidae; genus Netelia; species Netelia inedita. The sequence goes on from OZ024923.1 coordinate 12,273,187, forward strand.
TGGGCCTAGCACGTCTTATCGTGCCTGTTTCGCCGACCAAAGGGCTAGGGGGTGGTGGTAAGGATGCCAGACTGAGACAAGACCCGGTGAGATCGGAGTTGTTGCACATTGGCAACTCCCCGGGTGCTGGGGGCGGTGGAAGAGAATCGAGGGATAGATTTGATCTGAACATCTCCGGGGGCGGTGGAGGCAGAGGCTCCCCATCGGACTCTGTTTCTTCCGCGACGCGAGGTGGCGATGGCGGTGGTGGCAGTGAGGTTATGGAATCCATCATGCAGGATTGAATCGGACTCGTTGGTGTCTTGGACTCCTGACTATCTGTTCTGATATAGCCCATTGGACTGACCCTCTCTCTTACTGGGGTGCCAGGTGGAACGGGGCTGACCGGGGTCGCGTTGCCGGATCTGTGGTGCCTCTTCAGTGTCCCGGAACTGTCGGAATCTGTACCGCTTCTTCGACGACTGTGCCTTCTCGTCAGAGTGCCGGATCCCGAACTAGTAGGACTGGGACAGGCGTCTGGCTCGTCACGAACGGTCTCACCAACCTCCTTGAGCTGTCTCGTGATCGATGTCAGCGGAAGTTTCGGATTCATCGAAGGTTTGCGCTTTATGGTGCCGGTCGGGAATTCGCCGCATTCGAACGCTACCTCGCAACTGCTTGGCGCGCCATCTGACAGACAACCACTTGAACTGGAACTGCTGGCTCTGCTAAGCCGACCGTCGGTATAACTCTGTCGTTGTTCCGTACTGTTATAACTCTGTCGTTGATTCTCGTACTGCCTTCCATTTACGTCGGTTGTTCCATTATGCCTGTTCATTTCCGTGTACTGACGGGCATTTTCGCTTGTCGTATTGTACTGGGTCTGAGACGATGGTGGTACTGCTATCGAGCTTACCGAGCATGATCTCACGTGTGCCAGTAGGTCGAGATCCTCCTGCGCTAGCTCGTCTACGAGGGTGCGATAATTTTCCATCAACTGCCTACCATACTTTGCTACTCTTATACCAGTCAGCCATCTCTCAAGGGCACTGTTGTCCTCCGCACACAAGAATTTTATGTACTTGGTGGATTTTGGCTGTTGCAGACGGGGGTGCTTGACGGCAAAACAGGAGTCTGTCGGCGCTTTGTACTTTTTCTTCCAACCGACGCCGTGGTATATTTGATTCACATCGAATGTAGCGAGGCAGACGAGATCTCGAGCTGTTCGAGCTTTCTCCTTGGGCCAGTAGTAGAGACCCGAAGCACGGAGTATAAAGTGATACTTTTTCCACCCTTTTTTACCGTCGGACTTTAAGTAGAGGGGTCCTTCGACCTGGGAAAAGAAAGAAATTCAGTCTTAAGGGCACAAGTACGGACTGTCTAATTGGTAAAAAATTAATATTACGATGAAACGATTATTGAGACCAATAAAATGCAGTTTTACTAATAATAAAAAAATATGATAGAAATATGTTACGTGTCTTTGTATCATAAATCGATTTCTATGAACGAGAATTAAAGATCCTTAATAAACATTATTAAAAACATGTTTGGGTGCCATGTATTATTGACAATAGTTTTCTAAAGGAAGATATCGATCAGGAACTATTAAACTGTGCCAAAATAAATTATTTCTGAAAAACTATTATTCATTCGACAATTCTTAGCATTGGCAGCTTTTCTCGTAAATATTACAATCTAATCAATGATCATAGTTTCTTTGTAACCGGATATTCCAACTGCACACATATTTGAAAATCTTGAAATTCAAGGCTAACAATATTGCTCTCCTCTAATCCATTCTATAAAATTATTGACACCCGATAAATAAACGCGTCGAGGCTGAACAACTTTATCACATCATTTTTGTAAGACTCGTGCTTTGATTGCATTTTTTAATTCTGTATAGTATTTAAAAATAATGTTTCCTTTCGTCCCTGTACATTGTGGCTGTATGAATAGGTCGTGTGCCAGCTCGTTGGGATAAAATCTTTTCTGGCACGTAGCCGAACCAACCACCGCCTTGAACAGTTTCGCTCATATGACCGTGCTGCTGCACGAGCATAAGATTGCGGTAGATACTAAAACCTCGATAGGACTCTCTTCTTTCTATCTAGCAAATGGCAATTATACCTCGGGCACACTGACGTTGCTGCTCGAAAAAAATTCTTCGAGAAGTATATTCCTCGAGTGATCATCGTACTCGTTGCAGCTTCGGTCTGTCGAGCCCAGCAAATATCTCTCGGGCGTGAGGAAAAGCTGGGTCTTGTCCGGTCTTTCGACGAAGAGCAATTTGTTCTTCGAGTCTCTCGTCCACAAGAGCAGATTCTCGACCAAGAGCTCGTGGTCTTCGTATACCCTCTCTGCAAGAGATAATGAGAACATCAAAATGTTGAAAAGTAATTGTAAATTGGATGAGAAATAATCGCATTCAAACACACATCTTAAAACAAATCTATAAATGAACTAATGATATTGGCGATATATGTACACCATAACAGTTTTTTACAGTGCTAATTCAAATATTTAAGAAAAAAGGTTCCTTTTTTAAGAATATTAAGAAAAAATATTCTCTCGGTTTAGGCAAAATAGTTTGCTAATGTGTATTTAATTGAATTTTGTGTTATTGAGCCAAAGAAGTTCATGAGTCATGAGTGAAAAATATAGAGATTTTCTCAAGACAGATCGCGATCAATTTCAATTTCTCAAGCGTCATTGTACTCGCCCATAAATAGATCGGGTAGATGCTCGACTACGGCCCACTTGGGATCCATCGCGACGTGATTTTTGTCAGCGAGCAGACGGCATACGTGGGCAACGCTCATGCCTTCGTCGACGAGGAGACTTTTGCCGCTACCATCAAGTGTAAACGCCTTGATGAAGAGTTTTTGGACGCTCGCCTCGCGCATTTTTTCCAGTGCTAGACGAATTTTTTCAGCTTTTGCCCGACCAGCAGCGTCTACAATGAAAAAAAATGCATGAAAATTTGATATATTGAGTCAAAGGGGCTTCGTAGAGAGGTAGGAGAGAATTTAATTTTTTTTCGGGGTGCTATAAGGTGTATAGATTTGAGTTTTTACAGATATTTTTACACCCAAGTATATAAATTTTCGATCATGCAATGTAGAAGATACAGGTGAGAAACTGACCCATAAGCTGATGTGTTTGTTGTTGAGGGACCGTGTGCATGGCGGTCTGAGGTGGTTTGTGTCCTGAACCACTGCTACTTGCCGAACTCTCGCTCGACAGCATCGACACTGTGTCCGAGAAGGCACTGTCGTTGTCCGGACTATCCGTCCGCATACCTGAAAGGAAATTACGAAAATTCAACAAATTAATAATATATAAGTAATCATTTTTATAACTATTAATACTGGATGTTTTTTAATCTTTAATAAAAAATCCATCAACTTGGCCTGCTTGTAATGGAGGATTGGTTTCCACAACAAACATTTCTTTTTTTTAGAAAATGGAATTTTCAAGACCAAAAGAAATTATAATAAGAGTCAACACTAAAAACTAGTGATAATATCGTTCCATATTATGATTAGGTTTTATGATTCTTTGCTCCTATCTTGAATATTAGTGCTGAACTTTTTCATTCTCTTACCTCCGTCATTTTTGCCAATATCCGTATTATCGCCGACGTTGATTCTAGCGCTGTTGGGCCTTCCAGTTCTCTGCGAATCCGGCGTTGGTCCCGTAGACGCGATATCGCCGTCGCAACGTCGCTCAAGAGCGCAGAGTTCACCGAGTATTGCATCGAGATCGACATCTTGCGAATCTGCAACAATAAAGCGAACAAAAAACATGAGCATATATCAATAAAAATAAATATAATTTTTCTTAAATCATCCTTAATTTAGCAAAAGGGCATTAACGTCCATTAAATAAAAATAGAACAATAATCGTGAGGAAACAATTGAAATTACAAATCCTGTATCAAGTCTGCTAAAATCGGCAGATAAATCGAATATCGGATGATGATCGAACGATACTGGTATCGAAGGTATGTATGAAAACTTAAAAATATAGTTAACGAAAAGTAAATATGTTTTAATTAATGAAATGTCAGTAACACCCAAGAAAATAATAAACCGGACAATATTTCGAAAAAGAAATTAAAAATATTTAAAATAAACAATCAGACACAAATACTTTTTTCTTTCATCCAAAATATTCTGTATTCAATAAAATTATATACATAATAATAAATATTCAATAAAACGTTCTTAACCCCTATTAAAATTGAATTGAACAATATTTCAGAAAAAAAATCAGCAACCCACTGCATAAACCGGGTTAGCCAAAATCGATAGACAAAATGAATCAAAGGATATTTGACAATTATAGCACTCATCTATACTCGGTCAACCATAGAAATTATTGCTTTTTTCATGTTTATCTGTTCTCCCTTTCTCTCTCTCCCTCTCTCACTCTCTCTCTCTCCCTCTCTCTCTCTCTCTCTTATTCCACCGTGAGCAAAACCAGTTTTACGCTAATTGCCTGGACATTTCTACCGCGCTTGCGGGGAGATGAGGCTGCTGGCTACCTCTGGGGAGGCTGACTCTTAGTTGAGCACACCGGGAGAGGGAGCGGGTGGGATGGAGGCTGAGAGGGAGAAAGGGAGAAAGAGAGAGAGAGAGAGAGAGAGAGAGAGAGAGAGAGAGAGAAAGAGAGAGTACCAACGAGCGGAGAGATGGCCCAAGCGCGCGCGTTGGTCCAGCAGCTCACCGGACAGAGAGCGGATAACGACCCACTCAACGTGGTATATATCCAAGCGAGCCGGTAACCGACCTCGCACAACTCTCCTTCTCGATGCTGGCTTCTCCCGTACTATCCGAAGGCTTGGCCCGAGTTCTCGGTCGAGAGTCTCTCGTCAGCGAGAGAGAACATCCACGTTCCATAACCGTGTACGTATGCATGTACAACCCTGCCAGCTGAGTGAATCTTCTCGAGAGTTCGAGATCTCGAGAGAAGTAGGTACGACAAGAAAATGAGCATGAGTTTACCGACCATGGGAATTTCTGAGGTGAACGACGAAGGTCCTTTGTGTCACCAATTTCGATCGTCGAATTTCATTCCTCGTTTATAACGAAATAATAATGAGTATAATAATAATAAAAATAATAATGCGCTACTCGGTTACTTTTTTAATATAGATATTTTTCAATTAATTTCATCTTATAATATATCTCTAAGTTAAATAGACGCCAATTACGAAATTCTTTTTTCTAATTAAATAAAATAAGTATTAATTGTGATTGAATCTATTAATTAGAAACGAAATGTAGATACGTAATGATAAGTGAATTTTCTCTAGTTTAAATAAAGATCTTTTCTCTCAGTTGAAGATTATGAACTGAGGTGTATAAACAAATAATATTAATAACATCAACAGTAGCACCAACAACACTGATAATAATAATATTATTATTCTACTACTCGTAAGTTGATTTCAAATATAAATATTCTGTAATTAATTCCATTTATAACACCCAATTAACAACGTTAATTATTATTAGAAATAAGTTCATCGAATCAGTAATAAATGTTATTGGATCGTTGAACGAGAAACAAAATACAGTTAAATCGAAATAAACAAAATAACTCCATTAATCAAAAAATGCATGGAATTAAGTTCAAAGAAAACTTATGACGATTGTTAATGATAAATGAAATTTCACTAATTTAAATAAGAAGAAGAAAAAAACATATCTTAATCGAAGAGAACGCAGTATGGTATAATTTTTTCAACCACCAGCCAATACGCATCAACGGTTCGTTAGTCCCTTTGTACGCGGATCGATTGACGTTATCTTGTGCGTTACTTTATCATCGAGGCCCACTTTGCATGTCGTTAAGCAACCCTCCGGCGAATAGTCACTAATTTAGTCGGAAACTGCCAGGTCCGCCTTTCCGAATGTTTCGTGCGCGCGCAGTCTCGTGAACTCGGACAGAGAGAGAGAGAGAGAGAGTCCAATATTGAAATTTTTTTGTATTATAAAAAAGCAACAGCAGCAAATACAACGAGCACAAACGAATCCCGGTACGCTCTCACCGATGCCCGCGCATATGATATGGATTGTTATCACGAACCTGGAGAGAAACGTCTATGGTACCCGTGTATAAAGCGTGCGGTGTACCGAGGTCGGGCCTCTCTCGTTACGGTAATTAACGAAATTAGCTTTACAAACTCACGAACTCGCGTTTTGTATCCCAGTCGCGTATACGTACTCGTAATATATGATTTATATATGTGTAATATATTCTCACGACACGCACCCGTTTCTCTCTCATTTCTACCTTCGTTATAATCAACTATATATCTATATATTTATCCCGTCGAAAATTTCTGAGCAATTATCTTTCGCAGTGCGTATGAGTATTTTGTATATATTTATACCGCGGCAGCTGTGTATTCGTATTTTATTTATCACGCGTATATATGTATTCGTTTGCTATATTCATATAAACGCTGGTAAATAAAAAATAAATAGCTAAGAGGTGCGGCACGAAATTCTCATCGTCAGTGTTTCGCAGGTTGAATAAAATTTAACAAAAAATATATGCTTCTAGTTCTTGTTATAATTTTTGTCGATCGGATAAAAATGTATCGATGATACGTGATGTTTAAATATATTTTGGACGAAATATTGACATTGCGAATGTAATATTAACGATTCGAATAATTTTATAGTATTTTCATGTGGTTACGAGATCTTCGCTTTACTTACGAGTTACGTGATAAACTATCTCCGATCTACCAATGGAAAGTTAATTCTATCGATGAATGAAAGTTGCAGTCTTCTAAAATTATTCGATCTGTAAATTAACGTGTTTTTTTTATTCGCAATCGTTAGTCGCCATTTATTAATAAAGAAAATAAGATTAGCGCCTCCGTGGCTGCTTTCACCGGGTGTCGAGTGAAAATATAAGTCGGGTGAAAAAAAAAACGTTTACGATGATACGAGTACGAAAGTAAGCGATGAAATCATTTTGATCTCCTATAACGAACTGTGGTAGTTCGTGAATTTTATATAAAGGCAAATTTGTTGGAGTGTCTTAACTTTTGGTTCATGAGTACCTTAAAGCCATTAGAGAAGTCCGATACAGTCGATACCATAATATTATGAAATGTTTATCGCTTAAGATGTACAACATCTCGAATTTATTTGATATATCTATTTCTCTATAAAATCATCAAGTTTCAGAGGCGTCGCCGTGTATAAGAATGGGTGAAGGGACTATACCGGATGTTCAGTGTGAAAGAGATGAAACGTGGGTGCCGCGTTTGAAAGGGACGAAGCGTATACCGGGTGTCCCATTTCAAAATGAAGAGTCGATATGCCGGGTTTTCCGTAAAAAAAAAGAAACATATACCGGGTGTTCCATTTAAAAGAGACGAAACATGTACCGGGTGTTGGATTTGAAAGAGATGAAACATATACCGGGTGTCCTATTTGACTATCCGATATAACACATACCACGCCATTCGTTGGAAATATACGAAGGATAACCCGGTGGATCGTCCCCTAGTCCGAGGAACGCGATACAATGTACGAACGTCCGAAGTCTCCCATGTATACAATACGGTTACCTCGGCTGACTATTCGTCATCCTCGCGAGATATACCGTTCTATTTATCACGGTATGCGCAGTATTATCGGATTATCCAAATATCCCTCATATACAAAGGAAACCGGAGGTACACATTGGAACAGGAAGTGAATGCGCGACTTCACGGAAATCGCCAGTCTGTCACGATGTATAATCAAACGCACGTCAAACTCTCCGCATTTTACTATCAGCTGTAAAAATATTTATACAATGGGAGATGTAGATATTTATAAACGTAATGCGTAAACTCTCGGTCGGACGACATTGCTCGATGGTGATAATATTTTGCAAAGAAAATAGTGAATTTATTATAATATCGAGAAGTTTTTTGTATCATGTAGAATGCAATGATAATTCAACGTCGTATTCGATTCATCGGATAACGATATTAAAAATGTTCGATTTAATTCAGGTGGTTTTCAAAATACTTTATTGGAGCCTAAAATAGAAATCTCACCCTGGAGCAAGCAGCACCCTCTAAATTAACGACGTTTTTAAGTTTATGGCGTTTAAAATTTCTAATCGTGAACGGCACAAACTAATTATCATTATTATTATTGATAAATTAATTTTTTCCTCTGCGAGGATGCAAAATAACGGTCAAAATTTTCGTTTTTTAAAAATAAATTGGCAGTCCTAGTATATATTTATTTACTCGAATTTGACGGTGTGATCTACTTTTGGTATTATCGTAAAATATGAACATAATGTGTAAAACGAAAAGAAAAATGGAGTATTCCAGCGAGCGCGTGCGATGACGGTTCGCGGCTGGAATGCGAGATAACTCGAGAGAATTGTAAGCGGTGACGTACGTGTGTCTCTCGCGGAGACTTGTCGCGGGCACGTCAATTATCGTCGCGTTTCCTCGAGTGAAATTGGTGCTACACATTGAACGAGAGTGACGAACTTGGGACGTTCGATGAAAAGTACGAAATCATACCAAATAAATTATACTTAATTACTTTCTTTTAAATCAATCTTTCCGTCAAAGACTGATAAATACTTCCCACTAATCATTTTTTCATAATGAACAAATAATAAAACCGCAAATAACTAACTCTCTCGTACCCTGAGTTCTTCGTCAACGAACCAGTTGTCGATAATAAACGTTTTAAAATAAAATTGACGATAACGAAAAACAAACTTTTTAATATTTGCTCAAAAAAAAAGAAATACTCTTTACAAAGAAGAAACACTTTTCTACGATCGTACTTTGTTACCTTGGGGGACAAGCGAGCGGGTAAAAAAAGCAGAAAAAAAGAAGACAATTAGTCGCGACACTTTGGATAAAAAAGGTGAAGTCAAAAGTGCGGTAAGACCGCGGTTACAATGGCACGATGTACCGTTATAGAAATGTTACGCTCGAGTGGAGGGGGATACCTGATTCGTTTTCAATAAATTCGTATACATGTATATATATATACATGTTCACTATAGAAGGTATAATAATAAGAAATGGTAGAAGGAATACGGCAAGATGTGTACACGAAAGGCAAAAGGCACAGCAGCCATGCGTGTCCAGTGTTTCGTATTCTCGCGGCGTTTCATGGCACTGTCGTCGTCAAGTGTGCGAGAGAGCAAAGGCAGAAGGCAGGAGAGAGGCTCTCGTATGAGTCACTCCGTAGAAAACGACGAGGCGGCACAAGTTTGAATATAAAATACACACGTCTCTATTCAAAGATGAGGACTACGACTACGTTGCGTCGATACCGCACACAAACGCTCCCGGGTGACAAGAAAGAATCGGTATAATAAGAAGAGGACGAAACGAGAGGGGCCTGGTGGCCCTTGGTAATGCATTGGACGCACGAGAGACCTGGCCTATGCAACTGGAGAGAGATAAAAGATTAGAACGACGGGGGACCCAACAAGTTCCTACGGGGCAACGGGCGAGTTTAACGCTCGGTGATATACATGTATATGGGCCATTCCAGACCAAATCGATAGCTATCCAACCCTCGCTGTTATAATAACAATTTTGTTTACACGATTCTTAAAGCTCTAACGGGTAAGAAATATTTTTCTTAAGCGTTTTTATTGAAAATGTCGGTCACTGTGTTTTATTGAAAGAAAAAGGAATGGAAGAAATAATAGTTATTACGAACGGGAAGGTAAGATTGAATTTTTAAATCTGAGAATATTTGTTGTTAAATGTTGTGTGCAATGTTGAAATTTTGTAGCTACATAGCAGATCTAGTTTCTATTTGTATTGATTTTTTTTCGAAAAATTCGGGGAGTAAATATCGTTTAGACATAAATACATGGAATTCTTTTGAATTTTAGCAAATCCTGTCGGTCATGGAAATTTGAAAATACTCGAAAACGTATGGAAAAACATGAAATCAAATCCTAGCTTATGCTTGAATTTAGCTCATGTATTTATGATACGTTACAATTTTTTGGATGATTTCTACGGAATTTTCGATTGTTTAAATAACATTTTTCATCTGCATGAAATATGGACAGGACAGAAAACCTGCAAAAGCAATGATGTACCGTTTAGGCGTGTAACAAACATGTAAGCATTGGCAATGAAAATTTAAGGGACGGGTGTCGTTGACCCGTTCATTTCGGCCAACATAGCCCATACTGTATATATAAGTAAAGTAAAGTAGATACGTGAATTCGTTGCGTAACCGGTGAGAAGGTAATACATGGACAAAAAAAGTCGAGGACCAAGTCCGGTTTGATCATCGCCACTGCGTAAAGAAAATTAAGCCTCGTAGTAGATGACGTATTTTTCTTTGTACGAGACGTTCCAGAACTTAATGTCAAAGTAAAAATAAAATAAATAAAATAATCAAAATTTTCAACGCCCACTTTGAATTTATTGATCACATGGTTAAATAATTCATTCGTCAATATACCGAATGTAACAATTAAATAGTTATCAATTAAATTACATAACATTACTAATGTTATGTAATTTTATCAACTTTTACAGTTGAATTTATAATCGCGTGTCAAAAATTGTTTAATTATATTTGTATTTTATGTTCAAGCTCGACCCAGTCTTTGTTTTCGAGAGAAAAAAAAACGAGAAACGAGAGTAAATAATATTCACAATATAAAAATAATTCAAGACTTTTGCAACTTTTGCAACAATGATAATTATTTACCGGTATATTTTTCTTAATAATAAGGAAATGAAAAATTATGGAATTTTGTAATACCTCTGCAAGAGTAGTAACCAAGAATACTCTCGTTGCTGCCAAAGTGGCCGAGCATATTTTTCCAAGAGTTCTCGTTCCGCTTCGCGGGAGATTTTCAGTACTCTATTTATCTATACATATATATATATATATACATTAACGTATATATATATATATATACGTTAAATGTAACGATGAAAGCGCAACGTCAAACGCGACCATAAACGCGACACCTGCGGTCATCCGCGTCCAGCAAAATAGTTTTTCCTCCGCGAAGCGAGAGTTCGTAGAATTTTCGCCGCTTTTGTTTTATCTCGTTGCACTACAGCACAAAGTCCACCTGAGCAGCGTTTGACGAGAAAACAAAATGTATATACAGTATGTGTCTACAGTCGGTGTTCACGGTTGCACCGCGAGTTTTCCGGTCCGTGCACTCCACGAGATAACGCTGTCGAATGCCCGGAATGTCATCGTCTCCGTCGATACGTACGATTCGAAATACGAAAAGAAAAAAAGTCCTAAAAACGAGCGAAATCGAATTCGTTTATCGCACTTTCACAATTCCGCTGTCTTTCGTCCTGGCCTTTGGAAAAACACTAATGACACTAATAAAAACATTGACAATTGAATGAAAAAAAAATCATCAACCACTCACAATTCACTTTCACATATATTTTAATTAAATCGTTTAATTAATCCTCGATTAAAATTAGAAAAAATGATATCGAGATAAAAGCTGCATGGATAAAAACAAAATGGCTGCCACTGAAACAATATTTGATATTTATCGTAATCGCTAATCGCGCACATTCGCTCCGGACTTTGATCGAACTTTACGTCGTTGATGAATTATTTCTTCGATTAATGAAAAAAAAAAAAACTGTGAAAATGAGGAAAATAAGGATCGTTACGAGAGGTGAACGAACAGGTATAAGAGACAGAATGGAAGGCGATGCTCGCGGCGCGTGCGACCGAGCTTGACTAAAGCCTTAAAGGTAAGGCATATAGTGTAAGTTGTCTCTCGGGTTTCTCTCGTCTCTCTCCAACTTCTCCCGCTTCTCCGTATCTCTCACTCTACTCCTGCTCCTTGCCGCAACCATGCGCGTGTGTACCGCGTGTATAAAATCCCCCCTAGCTCCAGTCAGTGAGCAGCAGCGTGGAGTAGTAAAGCGTAAAGCCACTTTCACACTGGATAGGCCGAATAAGGCGACTCAATCGACCACATCGTTGCCTTAAGGGGTGTTGTCAATTAAGACGAAAATTTCATTCCCCATTCGCGCATTAAACAATAAATTTGATAACTTTGTAATTACGTAATTAATTAAATGATCAGGTGGTATTAAAATAATTATTCACGATGTGTGCTCGTTATTCCATTGAATACTGATGAGTAGGTAATTCGATGATTAAAATAGAGATCATTTATCGATTTGATTAAAAATTTATCAATTTTTTAAACTTATCGCAAATGTTTTCCAGAAACCCGGACTAAAGTCGATTGTTTCATTCGACCAACCGTACGTGGGTACAAAAATTTCGTTATAAACATTCCCTTAAATGACATAATTTCATAAAAATTATGATCGATTTATTTTCAATTTATCATTGGTGCTTACTCTTTATCATATCTCACAATTCGAATAATAAACAGTTACTTGATTCCCCTGAAATAGTCCTGGAACCTTAACGCAGCGTTTTGTAATAATTCAGACCGTTTATTTCAAACTTAGCTATCCTTTTTTTTACGACACAATAAAGTTTCATTCTCATATGTCGAAGCAACGAAAGGTTTAACGAAATTTATTCGCAACCTTTGCCACGATTGATAACTTAACGTCGATCAAAATTTACAAGTCGGTTCTTAGGTGACGTACGACGGTGCGAACGAAGCTTTAAATGGCGCGAGTGCGCTACTACAGTGGTATGCCCGAGCATCCGCGAAGTATTTGCGGTTGTATTCGCGATATGTAACTATATATATATACTATTGCAATATATACAGGGTGAATCTCTTAAAGTATAGCACCATTTATTTTGGGGTAGATGGGACCATTACAAACAAAAGTTGCAAATAAACATTAGGGATATTTTTAATAGTTTACGAGATATCAATTTTTGAAGTTTGTCCAATCAGCGCGACGAGAAGCGTTGGAGCGACCCACTCCCCGCCCTATCCGTAGATATAGCACAGTGTAGGGCGTTACATTTGGGATCGCAAAATTCAGAGCAGTCAATTATTATTATTTTATTACGCAGTCATTTTTTTTGTCGGGCATTGACTAGCTAGGCTACGGCTAGGGTGGAGAGTGGGCGGCTCCAACGCTTCTCGGCAAAATTCAGAGCAGTCAATGTCTGACAAATAAAAATGACTGCGTAATAAAATAATAATAATTGACTGCTCTGAATTTTGCGATTCCAAATATAACGACCTACACTGTGCTATATCTACGGATAGGGCGGAGAGTGGGTGGCTCCAACGCTTCTTGTCGCGCTCTAATTTGACGAACTTTAAAAATTCATATCTCGTAAACTATTGAAAATATCCCTAATGTATATTTGCAACTTATGTTTGTAATGGTCCCATCTACCCCAGAATAAATGATGCTATACTTTAAGAGATTCACCCTGTATAACGTGTATAGGTGTACACGAATGTGTATAGTACGATAGAGGTACTAGTATTACTCGGGACTGCTTGGTCGGTTGTCTCGCGTCTCGTTCATTGCGTGCATGCAATACAACCCCCTCTGTTGCCGCTGCTAAAACGTTAAGTCAGGTCTGACGCGCGCTCAACTTGTGCCGGACGGTGCACGACACGCGTGCACGAGGTGTTCTCTCGTTACGGGAGAACCAGTCACATTCGTAATCCGTGCTCAAAGGAACGCGCGTACAACTTGTACAATATTTAATCCCGGATTATCGAAACTATGGGAAAATCATTAACGTAGTTTCTTTTTTTCATGGAATAAAATGGTCATAAAACAGAATGACGAGCTCGTAAAATCATTTTCTTATTTTTTTTCAGTATTACACGTTTTGTTATATTATACGGAAAATCTATTTATTCCGAAAGTGAAATCGCGTTTTATTTTTATAAACTTTGGTAAAAAGAAAGGTTTTATTTTTATGGATAGCTATATATACTAATTAATCAAATTTGAACGTCGAATAAACTTTTGTTATCCTGTTTTAATATTTCAATTCGATTGCTAGGGAATAAAAAAATTAATAAATGAAAAAAAAATGAAGAAAAAGAAAAATACGATACGCTTTTTTCTCGATTCATACTTGCGTACAATATCTTTTCGCAAACGCAGCGTAGTAGTTGATATGAAATTCCACTTTCTAGCTTCTAGATGGAAAATTAAACGAGGCGCGTTGTTTTTTTACGTCGTACGAAGATTTTATCGCCGATGCATCGCGCAAGTTCGTTCACCCTAAGAAGCGCGATTGCACGAATCTCACGTCGAACGCGATATTGACGTCAGTCTAAAGTTCTGACCCCGATCCATCATCGTGACTTTCGATCGAGAACGGCGAGTCGTTGATCGTCGCGCAAATCGATCGAAAGGAAAAGCCTCGTCTTTCGATGATTCCTTTTTTTCTTCTGTTCGATTTATCACAAAATATATAATTATATATAAAATGAACGAATAAAAGAAATAAAATAAAACAACAACAACGAACAAGAATGAGGTCGGCGAACCCCTTCTCTTTTTTTCTCGGCAATTTCAATGAGACGCGAGACACAAATACGTACGAGGTTTATTTGCGTCTGTATTATGAATAATGGAAAAAGTCGATAAGTTATCGGGGAATGTGAAATAGGGAGGGATGATCAAGTTTCAAGGAATTTCATAACGACTATAACTATAACGACGAATAGGACGAGAGAGGGAGATAGATAGGGAGAGAGGAAGAAGATACATTCCAATCGTGTTCTCTCTCTCTCCCTCTCTCTCTCTCTCTCTCTCTCTCTCTCTCTCTCTCTCTCTTTCTCTCGTCCTGTTCCCGAGTCGAGTATTTCGCCATTCAATTGGATGTCGGTGCACTTGCTTCGTTCATCGCAATTTGTCGTCGACTTTTACATTGAGTAAGAGAGAAAAAAAACATTTTCACGTGATCAATAGATCGAGAAACCGCGATACCAATCTTGTACCGCCCCTTTCTAACCCTCCCTCCGGATGCCTCGCGTATTTTATTTTTTTTCTCCTCTTTATACCATCGTGTAATAATTATTCCATGCCGGACTTTAATTAACTAATGAAGCCGGTGTTCCTGACAGCCCGGCGTGAATACGCACCCACGTCACGAACATCACGTGTCGACGATTATACGTTCTAAGGTCATATATATTTTTTTCTTTTTTTTTCGAGAAACCAACTCGTCATCGGAAATTATGAAAATTGTCGTATGTTTATTTGCGCATTTGTGAAACTAACGTCGATCAGCGAAATAGCGATGAATGATGACATTGCACATAAAAATTATATAGATCTGACAATATATGTAAAATACTCGAATTATGACAACGAGATTCTTTTTTGACGTAAAGAAAAAAAAATCAAACATAAAACGTTGGAAATGCACATGGTACATTGAGTTTTGCGATGAAATTTATGAAATGGTGTGTACGCTGCGAAATCGTCCCATCGAGATTTCCCATGTTTTGTGTTTTTATGTCTGTATGTATATAGATTCATACATATAGGATGAAAATGGTACATAATATAGTCAGAGATTCCGAGGATAAAGCTATAACGATGTCGATAAGGGATGTGGGGTGCGCACGATTACCCACCCTTCCTTTTCATCTTCTCTTCGACAACGACGTGATTATGTATTCAGGACGAACAGTTTTCTCAAGCATTTCCTCCATTCGATGAGTTTTCTCACACAAATATGTATATATATTATGAAGCCGGAAAGATATATATATATATATATATATAGTAGATGAGCATTGCACAGTGCACCCACGCCGATGTGATAATGCCTCGACTTGCTTAGTCCACGATTTCCCGCGCTCGTATATTTTTATTCTTTCATCGCTGATCGTTACGGGAATCGCAGTAAATAACGTCCATTAAGGATTATGACTTAGTTGGGAATAAATAAAAATGGGAGCAATGAAGATAAGCGCCTTGGTGGTTTCGATATAAAACGCGTTTGCAATATCTGAAAAAAATAATCGGTTTTTACGATTATTATAATAATTATAATATAATAATAATAATTGATTAATTATAAATCGTATAAAACACTTTTATATAATTTATATATATAATAATATTTTTTGGATTGTAATTTTCCTTTTTTTTTGTTATTAATGCAATTTGTTTTGCAGCTAAAGTTTGTTCGAAAGATATTTGAAAATTGTAGGATGCGAACTAATTTTTTTAAGCTTTATGACAATTGTCCACTCCATTCACATAGAAAAATGTGAAACTGCTAAAAAAATACCCATGAATAAATATTTACGTCGAAAGCATATCGGAACGATTTTTATGTTTGGGGTAATGGCAATCTCAACATCGCTATATTTTCTATGGTATTCTTTATGCATTATTACCAAGATACGCGAAGCCTGAATTCCCCAGAGACCTTAGCAATTTTCCCGAAAACCGCAATTTACCTTGATGCACGAGCCGCCTGTGAGTTCTCATCCGGGAAAGCTCTGCTGGCCGAGATGAAACAATTTTTCAAAGGGAATGGTAAATTAGCGCTCTACGAGAGACGAATCACGTCAAGGCTTTGAAACAAAAAATAATGAAAATAGTTTTGCTCGATTAAAAAACGTATTAGTTCTTCCGTCATTTTCTCGCATTGGAATTGAAATAAACGTTCGAATACAATCACGCCTCGGTGTTGCCAATTGGATTTCATATAAAAAATTCAAGGCAGCCGTTACATCGAGCAAGCAAAGTATCGAAAAAAAGTGGGAAGAAAATGAAAGACGTTTCATTTTTCTGCTCGGAAAACGCTCGTTTCGAAGTTCGTTGAAATTAATCGGAGCTTTTGCGGTTGTTTTTTGTTGAGTTCATCGACCTCTCTCTCTTTCTCTCTCTTTCTCTCTCTCTCTCTCGTTGCAACGCTGCAAAGTTTCCAAATATATTATACCGCGACTATATACTTTGCTACAAGTATAAGTTAGTTATGTCGTTGCCGGTGACTCGGCCTGGGCAATGTTCCAGAAAAAATTAGTGTCGGCGTATTCAAGCGCGGTTCAAACCAAAATTTACGCAAAATGGCGAAATACGAAAAACACGTTAAATTTAATGAACACTGGCAAGAGGAAAATAAAGTAATGAATTGTGCGAAATATCATTATTATATGAGAAAATACAAAAATTAATGAATTGACTCAAGTAATAACGGAAAACAAAATAACAAATTGCATCGAATTGTATAACGCGGTGAAATCCAGAATTGAATAAATGAATTGAAGCAATAATAGGAAATCGAAAAAAATTATAGGCCATCGAATTTTACAATAATGTCCAACAAAACAAAATTATATTGATGAATTTAATTCGGAATGATAATCGAGGGAAACGAAAAGTAATGAAATTATTGCATTCTATTTATAATTAATTATATTTAAACTCGACAAAAGCATTTTTCTCAGTGCTCAAAAATGGAAAAAAAACTGAAAGTCCACAACGCTGTAGGTGCAAAAGTCATTTCCGTAGCAAAAATTCAACACGTCTCAATTTCCATATATAGTTATAGTACACATGTATAATCGTACAAAGCTCAGCAATGCGATCGTATTTCTCTCGGTCGAAGTGGCATTCAGCACGAAAGCGATAACGCGATGATATTCCCATTTCGCTCGACACTCTCGGATCGTCTCGTTATACGAGAGATATCAAAATCACAAAGAAAAGATTTTTCATTAATGCGATAAAAAAAATCTTTCGCGCGACTATATAAATTACGGCAAAAAAATGAGATATCAGGTGAAATAATATTTTTTCATCAACATAAACGAAACATCGAGAAACGAACGAAGTGTTGAAATTTTACTAAAAGAGAAAGAGGGAGAATCGACAAGATATATGTTCGTCACTTCATCGTTAGAATGAAAAGAAGGACTCGTGAGTCCCTTTGCGATCGTAAAAATGATCGTAAAAACCCTGATCACTCGTAAACCTATGAGTGAGGGGGAGATATAGGAGATGAAAGCACCTATATAAATGGCTCTATATCACCCTCGCGAAGGGCTGCAAGAGGAACCAGTTCATTCTGTGAGGAGACGTATATTTAATATAACGTATAAGTAAAAGATACACATTTACTTGGGTCCACCGATTCTCGTGAATCCCCCCCCCCCCCCCCCCACGAACTAATATACTTCTGTAAGTATATCTAATTTGGACCCCACTTCAATAAACACCCATGTAAGTCAATAAATGTACTTAGGCCTTTATCTCCGGGGTAAACATTGACGAATTTATATGAATAGACATATACATACAAGTCCATATATATAGAGATTGCAATTTTATGAAGTTATCACAGCATTTGATTAAAAATCATTTTTTTAATAACCCATTTATTATACCTTGACAATTTGCCATCGAATTATTAGTTTGAGACGGTATGATGGACAAGGGATAAAAAAGTGTAACTGTCGCAATCAATGTATGCTCCTGTCGTATCAGTGTAAAGAACGAAAATAACTGGAAATAAAAAGTACTTTTTTTATTATAAATACTCGACTCGATGTAAATTATATTGACGAATATTAGAAGATTAATTTGATCGATTAATAATTGAAATTATCTCATCTTCGTAAATATTAGAAGGATGAGTTACATGAAATGAAGTTTCAAATGACGTTTTAAGATTGTTTACATGTGAGCCCTGAGTGATAATTATTTTAAAAAAAAGTTTTGTTATAAAAAATGACCGAATTAATTTTGATAAAACCAATTAAATCTTCTCGAAAAGAGTATGATTGAATATTTTAATTTACTGAGGTTAAATACATGTATTTTACAGTCTGTTTTTCTCGATGCTGTAAATAGCACGGGCTAATAGCAAAAGTGCTGACTGGTCCTTTACTGGACCATATATGAGGCTCGTAGTTATAAACTCCTCGGGCAGTGCCTCTTCATCCTCTATAGAATTTATAATAACTCTTGGTATAATAAACGTTGAGAATTCATGGCTCTTATCTGAGGAATGCCCGCTGCCGGCGGCACTTGACTTCCGAGAGAAAGAGAGAGAGAGAAAGAGAGTGTACTGCTAACGTGATTCTCCAGCTTCTGCTTCACACCATACCTGCTCACTGTATCGTAGTAGATCAAGACTATGTAATAGTAACAAAGTACAGAGATGCTCTCATCAACTTCATTCGTGCGTCGGAGTTATTTCAACCATAGTGATGATTGATTCAATCTATCTCCGCTGAATGGGGCAGCTTTACGCGAGCTGTATGTGCCCTTCGAAATTAAATTTATTTGTCGTTGGCTTTTATACGTTGGAAATATACGAACGGTGGAATAAAACAAAATTATAATTATTTTCAAAATTAATGAACAGATTGACACTGAGTTTTTGAAAATTTATTTATTTTTAAATTTGTTATCAAACATTTTTTAGCGAGCATTCTTTTTTTGTTGTTGTTTTTAAATTAAATATAATACGATTTCAATGAAAGTGATATTTCAACAACATTTTTGAACGTTTTTTTTCGTTTTTCGTTGCTGAACAAAAAAAAGTATCGAACTCGCGATGAATCGGATGAATAACGAGGCTGCGGTTAAAAAAAAAATAAGAGAGAGGTGGCAATCTGCACAGGTGCAACCAACGTCTTTATGACCTTTATTCATCGAAACACTCCAGGCTCCAGGCCATCAGGAAGACCGGCAAATTTTTCGGATGAATAGGGATTTTACTCTTGGTGCATTTGAATATGCAACTTCTCGTTTGCATCCGACCCAGATTTCTGTATAGAGCAATGTAATACCTACTGGAGATAAGGTAAACGGCCGCGGGCTCTTGTATCTGACCCGCTTCGTGAGTACGAGAGAGCGACTCGCGAGTTTGACGTAGCGCTGCTGTCGCTCTAGAATCAATGGCTTACTTTTATTTTTTATCAAATCCTCAAAGTTACGATCTTTCCATAGTAATTTATAGCTGCAATTATTTTCTTTAAAATAATTCAATTATAGTATGTAAATTTCAATTAAATTAATTGATTTTTCGTAGTAAATAATAATTTATCGATCAAATTAAGTGAAATATAAACATACAAGGATAGAGGTAGGGTACGGTCTATAGGCTCGGCATCCTCCCTTATATTCTAATCATGCTAGGACTAAATTAATTAATCTAATAAATATGCATTTTTATCCTACTTTGTCAATAAAAATATTTGTCTAGAATTCTAACACGTGCCATAATTTCCTACGACCCGACATCTTAAAAATTACTTCAAGAATTTGATTCCTTTAAATTTTATTATTTCAATATTTCCCAGATTTTCCGACCGATTTCTAGCAACGTTATTATTTTTAATAGAAAAATAATTAAATTACGCGGATTCGAGCCCGATAACTAATCAAATTCCTCGCGAGTCATTAATTTTTTCATAATTCGAGATAACTCCCAATTCTCATTACAAATATAATCATCGGAAATTATAAACAATGAAAAATCGGTTCCAGCTAAATATTTTAATGCGACAATGTTAAATATTGCGAGACACGTAAAATCGGATATTTTTCCGAATTTCGTGAAACATCAACGAGCGTACAATTTATTCCAAAAGCAAGTTCCGATAAAGTTTCCAGAATTCATAGGATGCACATAAAGGATACTGAACAAAGATTTTATCTCGGGCATTATAATGCTCGTTGATTTGGTCGGGGGGGGGGGGGGGGGGGGGTTCAGGCTGGTGCGGCGAATTCCTACGCGAGCACACTTCGCCGATCTCGCGAGTATGCCCGGACGCTTCCCACGTCGATTTCTGCCACGGTATAAAGCTACATATATATATATAAGTCGAATACTGTCGATGCGAAACCAGTGAACAACCCCAAGTCTCTCCTTTCCCCACATCGCCGACGACGTCGTCGCCGAAGATTTATCGTGAGAGTTTCCGATCTCTAGCGCGCGCGAAGACGCCGCCCTCTAGCGACCGATAAATGCAAACCCGTCGAAAGTTGCGCGCTGAGGAGACCGACGAAGATAATATATATGTATTGTAAGAGGACTCGTCTATACTGAATGTGGAGGCTTAACCGTGAACACCGAACGATTTTGCTGCGATAAAAAAGAAAATCTTTTTGAAACTTTACAAAGTTATTTTCAGGGTAGAAAAGCTCTGATATCGATAAGAAGGGAGGAAGGATTTTTACGAAATAGAAAGGTCTCGTTCTTCACGTACTTTAGGAGGAGTTTTAAGATTTGGTCGAGAGACGAGAGAAATGGACCACGGAAAATCAAGGCTATTGAGAAGAAATAAATCAAGGACGAAATCCGTAGTCAAAGAATCCGTTTGTGGATCTCTTGGGATCTAGTTGGTCTGTTTGTCAGTTAAAATATAAATTCATTGCATATCAAAATACTACGTTAATTTATTTTTTTTTATTGAAAAGGACAAGACGGTATAAATGGTGTATTTTAATTAAATGAAGAACGCAGGTATTTTTTATACAATAATTATATACATTTTTCTTGCATAAATATTTTTTTAAATCTATTTTACGATAGGCAAATATTTCGAGGTCAATTTTAATGGGCATTCTTAACAATTTTCGTTCAGCCAAAATCCGTGATGTTTCGAAAAATGAAGAATCTTTTACGAGATTCGCGTCATGAGACGCTTCCACGTTTTTCGAAATATCATAGCCTAGTCGTGCGAAACGATAGCGACAAATCCTCGAGAAGTTTTATAGGACTTTCAAGAATTTTACAAGGACATTAGCTTCTAAGGGCCTCTCCTGGTTCGTATGTGCGAAAACAAACGAGGCCATAAGAGCTCACTCAGCATATCGGAAGTTCAGATCACACGATGCGGAAGAGAAGTAAGCAAAATGCCGCTGGTGCCTTAATGCGATGCATGAGATCGGTAAATTTATATCTGTCGATGGAATAAAAACATTTCGCCATTGTGGTCGTGTACGAAAATCAAAGGTGCGTATAGCGAGTGTCCAATAATCTAATATTTTTGGCTATAATATTTTTTGCGATAATTTTGCTCTCCTTAAGGTTCTACCGATCGGCAGCCTGTTTTTTTAACGATTCCATCAATCCAGAATCTCATTCACATGTTTTAATCTCGTTTTATAGATACGTATCCCTTTCAAGTAGAACACTCGCTACAGCCCCCAACCCCCCTTTAATTATTGTACATGGTGACAACAAAATCATTTTATTACACATATACATAGATCTATACATGAATATACAGATGCAAACTGGGAAACGGACACCAGGGCAAAAAAAATATACGTATGTCGCGAAGTTTCCTGCCACACATGGCAATAGATTAATATCGAAGGTTCCTCGTTGTCTTCGTTGCTGGAAATCGGGCGCGTATAAATTTACTGATACCGCCGTGAAAGCCGAAGCATTCTTCCGCAACGATTCGAGCATGAAGAGAGAGGAAGAGAGACAAGTCTCACCGGGCAACTATAGTTCGAAGATTCTAGATAAGAACCGCGAGTGCACAATCGCGCCTCTCTCGTTTCATACCACTACCCCCCCCCCCCCCCCCCCTCCTCCTCCGCCACGCTGCCCCCGGCCAATCGCGAAATGTAGACGCTTTTCGCTCGCGAAGTTTAGATCGAGCACGTCCACCCGTTGGAATGGAAAGCGTGGAGAGATTGGGCGATCGTACAATGAAAATGCCGTAGGTAAAAAGAAGAAAACAATGTTTTTCAGCGTTACAGAACTGGGAGTGTGCGTCTTATTATTCTAGTGTTTTTACCAGGTACACCTCACCGATTTAGTAATTGTAGTGTTTGAGTATTTTTCTTTCTTTGAGGTAATAAAAAGCGAAAATAATTTTACCGCAACGAATCTAAAAAAAAAAGACAACAATTCTGATTTTACCTTCATTCTTTGTTTATAAATGTAATTTGAAAGATGATCGTAAATTGTGCTTGTATTTTTTATTGAATAATTGTAATATATAAATTAATTTAAGAATTTTATCGAATCGTTTGATAGATCAACTTAAGTTTCATATTTATTTTTAGATGCGAATTGAATGAAATCTGTCAGACAGGAATAAACTACAAAAGTGGAATCAATTATTTTCAAATCTCCCTTTCTGCTAATTTTTTTGATAGTGGCGATCGCAGGGGAACCTCGATAATTCCTGTCCTCGAGATAAGGGTGAAAAGTAGCTCGAAGCTTCTATCGTCGTTCTCGCAGGATCGTAGATACCGGGTCGGAAAAATCGTGGTCAAAATGAAACCCGGAAACTCGAAGTTTTTTTTTGTTCATCCTAATGGGGAAAAAAGTACCATCTCGCTCATGGACGAGATGAAATGCTCCGGTTGACGACCCTGCCGCGTTTTTCGGAATCTAGGGCGAAACTAGTTATACACATAGGGGTGGGGGTCGAGTCTGACAAAGGGGAAAAAAGTGGCTGAGCGATCCACGGAAATCGGTCAAAGTTGGCAAACGCCCTTTCTTCCAGTCCGATGGAGTTTCCGCACCGCCACCAAATATGGAAAAAGTGTGTATGCAATACTGCGGATAAAACTACGTGTGTGTGTGGATGTGGGTGGGTTGGCGTGCGAACGCTATACAAGGGGGATGAAACCTCGTAAGTGGGATCTTCGTCCGTGTCGTCATAAGTATGCATTAAAGAGAGGGAGACACTGTCGCTGGTTTTTCGTGTCACCGGAGAGTGGTGACGGGGCGAAAGAGAAATGTATGTGACCGAGGAAATTGCGAGGGGGTAAAGGGCACTCGACTCTATTTCACGACAAAAAAAAGAGAAAAACGAAAATGGGAAATAGGAGACGAGAAGACGGGCAGTATCTCGTGGCCTGAATTTTTTTCGCTCGGCATTCAAGCTTGTTGTTAATGCTAGATACCCATTTTGTATAAATTGTACAATAATATTATATCGTATCCTATAATTTATAGGAAAAACATGATGTTTTCAAGGGTTGTTAAATAAATTGTATGACAATATAATATAATATATAGGTAATATATAGATAATATATTTTTGACGTCAGAAATTCGTAACTTACCCTCAAGATTAGCCATTGAGAACCTGTAACTGTCGATTCGAGGTGTGTTTATGTCAGAATTGAACGGCCTGAGAGTAGCCGAGCTCACATTGTCCAGACCCTGTAACACAAAATAAGAAATAATTTTAAAAAATGAATTTCCAAAAATGATGACGAATTTCTGGTTATACATCCGATTAGATTTCTGTCGTACGAAATGGGAAATCCTATATACTCTTGTACTTCCGGAATTTCCATTTTTTTGGGGAACCCTTTACGAGAGAAAAAGAAAATAGAATGAAACGAAAAGAAAATCAAATCCTCTCTCTTTCTCATGGGCAAATGCGATTTGCTTTATCTCCTTGGTTCTGGCATAAACCACCTCCAGGTTTCTATCATCCCAGCGAACTCGGCAGCCAATTTCCGAGAGGCGAGACGAACTCTTCATCTTCCTCTCTCTCTCTCACTCGTTTCTTCATTCTCTCCTTTTTTACTATAGCATTTCGACGTACAACGTATTTTTCAAAGCCGATCTCATCGGCTCTTCGTAAGAGCAGCCACGGTTCTCGAACTTCCGAGATACTCCTGGGGCTTATTCCAATTACATCGAGAACCGTAGAAAGGCTCTCCGGCGGTCCCGGTTCGTCCCTTCGTTCGCTCTTACTCCCGATATTCGCGCGGAGGGTCTTACGAAAAAAATCCCTCGTTATCGGAACAGTGCTGAAAAGCTGAGTTTCCCAACGAGCCGAGAAAGTGGAACTGGTACTCCGCGGTCTATCATTTCCGTTGGATTTATATATGTACACGATTGAAACGGAGATATGAATTATATGCTCTGATCGATAGTGACCTAAAAATTGGGACGAAGTCGCGAAACTTTTCGGCGAGCAATTATTTTTATTTTCCGGCATGTTTAATTAATTTCAATAAAGTAGATTGAATTCAACGAGTAGGTACCTGTGACAAACTATAATTATTTTTATTTTTCATTAACTTGATTTTTCTTCCAACTATCCCTGATGAAAGGAAATTGATATGTATGTTTTTTTTTTTCAATTTAATATTCGGGTTCATAGAACGAGTCGTAACATTGAATTTTTGAATTTGTTGGTCCGGTGAGAATAATTCTCCGCCATGTTGTAGGATAGACGACATGTTGTATGTGCGTATATATATAACAGCCTCTCGAGAGCTTCCGTGTTTTGAGCCCCATTAGCCGTAAATAATGCGAGCTGTCATCGCCTCTCGCTCGGTCGATCCACCACCACCGTGGCCGTGCTCAGTCTCGCATCTACATCGTACACCCACACACACATGGTGGCGGTCAATCAAGCGAACGAAGAGTTCGCATACATCGTGTGCTGTGGACACACGCGTTATTGACCTAATGTATGAGTGAGATCCGCGATCGTGTGTGCGGGAGCGAGCACACTTCGTCATCGCTGTCGAAGGATTGCGATTCTGAAGAATTAAACAAATCTCTCAAGAAATGTAACAATGATTCAATATTCAAAAAAATAGTTGGTATATCGACCATTCCATTGACAGACAGTTTCTTTTTCTGAATAATTATGAAAATTCTTATGTTTGAATTCCTAAAATAAATAAGTTAATAATTATTTGATAAATAATCGTGTGTGAGGGAGCGAGCACACTTCGTCATCGCTGAGCTGTCGAAGGATTGCGATTCTGAAGAATTAAACAAATCTCTCAAGAAATGTAACAATGATTCAATATTCAAAAAAATAGTTGGAATATCGGCCATTCCATTGACAGACAGTTTCTTTTTCTGAATAATTATGAAAATTCTTATGTTTGCATTCCTAAAATAAATAAGTTAATAATTATTTCCTAAATAATCGTGTGTGCGGGAGCGAGCACACTTCGTCATCGCTGAGCTGTCGAAGGATTGCGATTCTGAAGAATTAAACAAATCTCTCAAGAAATGTAACAATGATTCAATATTCAAAAAAATAGTTGGAATATCGGCCATTCCATTGACAGACAGTTTCTTTTTCTGAATAATTATGAAAATTCTTATGTTTGCATTCCTAAAATAAATAAGTTAATAATTATTTCCTAAATAATCGTGTGTGAGGGAGCGAGCACACTTCGTCATCGCTGAGCTGTCGAAGGATTGCGATTCTGAAGAATTAAACAAATCTCTCAAGAAATGTAAAAAAGATTCAATATTCAAAAAAATAGTTGGTATATCGACCATTCCATTGACAGACAGTTTCTTTTTCTGAATAATTATGAAAATTCTTATGTTTGAATTCCTAAAATAAATAAGTTAATAATTATTTGATAAATAATCGTGTGTGAGGGAGCGAGCACACTTCGTCATCGCTGAGCTGTCGAAGGATTGCGATTCTGAAGAATTAAACAAATCTCTCAAGAAATGTAAAAAAGATTCAATATTCAAAAAAATAGTTGGAATATCGGCCATTCCATTGACAGACAGTTTCTTTTTCTGAATAATTATGAAAATTCTTATGTTTGCATTCCTAAAATAAATAAGTTAATAATTATTTCCTAAATAATCGTGTGTGCGGGAGCGAGCACACTTCGTCATCGCTGAGCTGTTGAAGGATTGCAATTCTGAAGAATTAAACAAATCTCTCAAGAAATGTAACAATGATTCAATATTCAAAAAAATAGTTGGAATATCGGCCATTCCATTGACAGACAGTTTCCTTTTCTGAATAATTATGAAAATTCTTATGTTTGCATTCCTAAAATAAATAAGTTAATAATTATTTCCTAAATAATCGTGTGTGCGGGAGCGAGCACACTTCGTCATCGCTGAGCTGTTGAAGGATTGCGATTCTGAAGAATTAAACAAATCTCTCAAGAAATGTAACAATGATTCAATATTCAAAAAAATAGTTGGAATATCGGCCATTCCATTGACAGACAGTTTCTTTTTCTGAATAATTATGAAAATTCTTATGTTTGCATTCCTAAAATAAATAAGTTAATAATTATTTCCTAAATAATCGTGTGTGAGGGAGCGAGCACACTTCGTCATCGCTGAGCTGTCGAAGGATTGCGATTCTGAAGAATTAAACAAATCTCTCAAGAAATGTAAAAAAGATTCAATATTCAAAAAAATAGTTGGAATATCGGCCATTCCATTGACAGACAGTTTCTTTTTCTGAATAATTATGAAAATTCTTATGTTTGAATTCCTAAAATAATTTTTTGAATTACTAGTCTTATACCAACAACGATTTTTTATAAGAGAAATTGAAAGAAATTAATAAATCTAATAACCGATTAATGAGTATCAATTTTGTCTACGTGAACTATGAATTTATTGCAATTTTATAGAAAATGAATCGGTCCTCGTTAATTTCGCAACGAAACCTTTATTCGTGATTATATAAAGAAAATAATTGCAATTTCTTGCAAAGCAATAATAAATTTTACATGCGGGACCGAATCCGAGAGAATCGGATGGTGCATATCGCGCATAGTTACGCCCGATCGTTTTATCTCCGCCGCGTTATAATGCGTTTTCCAACGCCACAGCGCCGGTTATCCTCTCAACTGTACTACAATACACTCCCCTCCCGTGACGCGGCCAGAAACTGCGTTCCAGTAGGGAGAGAGAGAGAGAGAGAGAGAGAGAGAGAGAGAGAGAGAGAGAGAGAGAGAGAGAGAGAGAGAGAGAGAGAGAGAGAGAGAGAGAGAGAGAGAGAGAGCTAAAGCTCGTTCACACGCTCGCGCGACCGGGCCCTTGTCGCATGTGCGTGCTTGCCGATGACCCCGTCACGGCAGCTTGTGTACACACGCGAAGAGAGGTCCGTGTACGATTGAGAGTGTACCAGTATCGAACGTATGCGTATATAATACATACAAGAACGGCCCTACGTGGACATTTACAAAGTCGGGTAATCGAGTACCCGATAAGTGTCGTGCCTTACCGCCTGGATGCCAAACGGCGCGACGATCGCGCGAAGCAACTCGCTCGTACACGCGCTTACTGAACAAATGGTACAGTCACTGGTCACCAGGGGTGACATTGTTGCCAAGAAGGTTTGAAACGTTTATTTTCGTATTGGAATTGATTACATATACGTACCTAGACGCATATGAAAGATGCCGTCTTACTTGCAACATCCAAGTCAGAAGCAGATTAATTTCCAAACAAAAGTTATAAGATTCGGTGGTAACTATCTGAAAGATATATTCCTAATTTCTAATCATTTATCGCAAAAGAAACGTGGGTTTTAAGCGATGCAGCTAGCATACAATTTTGTGTAGTTACTACAGTATTCATTAGACGTCGGAAATTTCATGAAATACGGGAGGATGTCCTAATAAACAAAGGATCTGCTAAGAAAAGTTAACTTTACAATGTCGTGACTGTATGCCAAACACTGCACCCTCTACACCCTACGTTCACCTCTGCAACAACTTTCCATACTCGACGGTGTATCATGGTTATGCAAAGTGTGCATACTGGGGCTGTGGCGAGCCCATCGTCCATTGACGATAGTTCGCACAGACCGCGGTCGAACTGATCGTATACTATGGTCGGTAGGTACTCGTACGTACGAGGAAAGTACTTAGCGAAGTGTGTACTCGGGTACTCGGGCGGAAGTCAATAAGGATCTGCTCGTAATCCGTGACCGCGCCACTAACGCACGGATCTATGCTTATCGTACTTAGCGCTATATCTACACCTGTACCACATAGTCATACAGTAGCGTTCTAACCAAGATTCGACTTGCGCAAACACACGGGCAAGAACCGCTTGTACACACATATTATGCGATGTTATATGCACAGGACGAGTTAGCACTGCGTGCAATTGCCTTGTAACCCCTTCCCTCTACCCCCTGGCGGTGTCAAGTAAACCAAATACCACGAACCGGTTTGTCTGTGTATGTATGTACCATCGAAGTACTTGCGCGACGTAGTTGAGCGAAGATTTTACTCCCGGAACTCCCAGCAGGGCTCTTTCCATTTTCTTCGTTTCTCACATTTGACGCCCAACTTTGTTTCCCACCGAGTTTAGATTAGAATATTGCGTGTTCACTTGCAAATTAACTTTGGATGCAAATGGTGAATATCCCATTTAACAGCGTATTGCGAGTACGGTGATGGTTAACGTACGAAGCGTTTCGAACGAGGCAAGCTTCGTGATTTCCCTGAATTCTTGGACTACATATATGTATCTATGCGTACCCTCGGGGTTTAGACATAATAGGTACGTGGAAGCTTCCATTCGCACTTCGTAGACACATAGTTACCGGAAGATCAAGAATATTCATGGACATCACCGTGCGCGCCTCTCAGATTCAGAATTCCGTTATCAATATAGGATGCGATAGCCCGTTCCATGGCAACCTCCATAACCCTTTATAAAGCTACCGATGGATAACCATATAGTGCAATGTGTACTTTGCGCACATAACACGCTACCATACAATATCTTGAACGTGTTTCAATATTTATAGTAGGAAACGCGCGCCTCTATACGTATAGTTTGGGCTTCAATGGCGGGAAGGATTCGTAAACTCAGGGGACATCGTATAAACGGAACTATAGTGAACCAGCCAGACGGGTGTACGGGGTAGGTACCAGGCGTTTGTGTGGTGCGAGATACTGTACAGAGGTTTAGCTATACTGTTATCAGTGAGAGAGCTACGATATAAGGTGTCCGTTTGTGGGAATGCATGAACCGAGTCATAAGATGCGTATATGGTTGGAAGAAGTAGTGGTATTTATGACCAGGCAAAGATGATTGGGCTAATCCAGTTAAGCTGCGATTTGAACAATCCTGCCCATGAAAAATGAACGATAAGGTGGAATAACTAAGATTAGTTGGAAAATGTGTTTCACATTTGTATATTCCAAGTCGCCATTTTAAGTGGATGACTGCTGGTAACATGGATTAACCTACTTTGAGCACTAATCAAGCTCCTGACAAAGTTGTCAATCAAGATAGGATTAGTACCTAGAAGGCATTAATCTTGGCGTAAAAAAACCTGGGTTCATAAATTTATGACACGGTCCGTAAGTAAAACCATCCTTTGTTTGCACGTCGGATGTTTGTTTAAAGAAAAACCTGGGTTGATAAGTTTATGTAGAACTAAGGTACGATAGGAATAATGTGGGTCAATCAATTTTCGTTAAAAACACACACTTACATTAGTTATGGTCAATGCCAGACTGATTATAGTCGCCTCATTGGCTACAAGATTGGATTTGGGGGCAGTGAACTGCGAGGGAAATATTGCACAAAAAAACTCACGTTGGAAGAGAAGGGTTCTCGCATATGTGATAAGACATGTACGATAAACAGAGATGAGAAATTAAAGTAAGAGAGACAAAAGTTGCGCGATTCATAATGCAGCATCGTTATATCCAGAGCCTCGGTTCTAATTCTCATCGCATGAAATATTCATGGGTCACGTGTCTCGAGCTAGCCGACTGCGAGAAACAACAACGAAGCGGTAACAACAACAATGTACGAGGACGATCCGGGGTTCGCCTAGTTTTGTTCTCTCGTAGCTTACGCCGCGAGCCCACCCACGAGATGACTCCTCGTTCACGGAAACTTGTATATGGCTCCACGCCCTCTGAGCCACGGGGTCGCCATAACACAACAAGGCGAAGATGGGAGCATGGTCGCGCGACAAACACGTAACGACGCTCCGTCTTCCGGCTCTGCACGAAGGAAGGTGTGCAAAGACGCTCGTATATACATAGATATATTCCATATCTGTATACACTTGGTAATACGTGCCTTTGCATATATTCAAGTAGGTAATTGCACATGCTATCTCCCACATAGTGGTCGCAGAAGTAAACGATGCACATTTCGTTGTGAAGCATCGGGGACCGTGTATTCCGGGTAGTGTGGGAGTAAAATGGCTAGACCGGGCATCGAGTAAAGCTAAAAAGCCTATATACATAATAGGTACACTGGGCCACCACCAGCCGTGGAATTGTAACATCGCGATTCACCAGCCAGAATAATTAGATCCGCGAGCGGATAAGCTCACTCTTCGTTCTTCCTGGTAACGCGAACCTCGTGTGGAACCGTTACTCACTGTTCGTACGTGAACCGGGAGACAAAAAGTGGTTTGCACCAATAAATAAGGCCGATGGACTCTTGTTACGTGGACATTGTCCAATTTATATGGAAATCGATCTGTAACCCCGCGAAACAAATGGAAGTAACTTTGCAGCTCCGATATCTAACTTAATTAATGCAGTTTCAGATTTAAGAGTACTCGTAGATTTGAGTGTACTGGTTGTTTTCGTGTTAATGGAACTTGTATGTAAAGTTGTCCAAAGTTCGTTCGTTTGGTTGAATCCCGACACTTAAATTCATAATTATAGTGGATTAAAGTTTGAGGCTTAACCCAGTTTCCAATGGGTGGATTTGAGTATTGTCTACATGCTTATGGAATTTGTATATAAAATTGTCAAAAGCTTGTTACTTTAATTGAACCCCGATACTTATCATTATTCATATAGTGAATCAAGCAATCACGGTTAACCCAGTTTTCGTGTGTTTCGATTTCGTTTTCATACTACTAGAATATTTATGTAACGATGGGTGAAGTACATTGTTATTTATCCTATAATGTACAGCCAACCAGGAGTGCTCTAGAGTTTCCTGGATAAACAACTTTGATCTTGGTATCCCTAAGTTATTTTTCGTATGCTCGATCACAAAATTGCCATTTGCGGGGGGGAGGGGTGATATTGTTTTCCTATACACTTCACTAAACCTTCGTCCCTTGTCACGTCTCAGAGAACACGATAAGGAAGGGCTGAATTCTTGATACCGTTCTTCGATCCCAGGTGCCCGTTAGTAGCATACCGCACCCTCGTCATCCTCGCTGAATATCCCTAGGGTATCATGTAAATTTTTATCAAAGAGTAACATTGATTTTGTTCCGATTGATAGACATTATAAGCGGATTCCACTTATCGTCACGATCATCGATCATTTATACGATCATTAATAAATTTGCATATTTGGAACACTTTGATGGGGGACCTGGGCAGTTTAATGGCTGTTCAATAATTAGCATCGAAATTGACCGTTAAGATTGATCCCCAAGCACCCAGCCCACGTGGATTTTCGAGTTCAAAGCCAATGTTTACTCGCACCTTCTCGTGAAGTGGATGAATCGTGCTCTGAGAGGGATGCTGATGTAATTCGCAGGGACGACGAGAGTACGCTTAAATTTTTCATTCTACTACCAACCCTTTCGTCGTATCTTTAGGGATTCCCCTATGCCTTGTCCTTTTCCTTCCTAGCTATGTGGGTACGCGCTTGCAGAAGAGCTCTCTGCCCAATGCAAAGCGTAGTCTTGACGGCGAAGGACGCCGTTTTTGCTCAAGAGAACTTACTCAGGCTCGTCAATTCTCTTTTTTCATCCTGTCTCGCGGTTCGCAGCCCCTTGGGGATGACACTTAGTCGAGAGACTACACGAGACCAAAATCCCAAAGTTCCTAAAATCATCCTTTACTGTAATGGATTGAAACTTTTAGCCGTGGGCTTTGTCGACAAGACTTCGCATCATATGGTTCTATACACCCTATCATAAAATGTTTTTCTTGGAACGAACCTTAAGGGTGACGTTGATGTCAAATTTGCGTAGAGGGGGATGAAAAAACTCCCAAATGACATTGCTCCTTTCACTTGTTATCATCTTATGAGAAATCCTAACTCGCATTTCGCTCGATGGAATGCGGAGCATCATCCCCAGTCGATAAGATTTCTCGACGGAGTGCAGGCCCTTCTTTTCTCCCCATACATAAGTGACGACGAACGGGGAGAAAATGATTCTTTACGAGTATTAGTACAGCACGCATTTTCCTGCCCTAAATCTACTTCAACGTGTTTTTATTACAAAAATGAGATGATGTGCTGAATGATGTGTGAAATCTAGTGCTCTTATTACCAATGTTTCTCTGCTGAAATTTATTTCTTCTCTCGCAATGCTTTTTCGCACCCCAAGTAGTTTTTTAAATAAAAAATTACATATATCGATATCATTTATATATTTATAAGATTCTGATAAACGTCTGCTCACTTACGGAATCAAACTATTAGCATCGAATCATTAAATATTAAAAATAATTGACTCTTAAAATTTCAACAGCTGTTCGCATTGCCGTTTTGCGAAGGTAACTGGTGTGTTGAGAGCTTTTCCTCCGCCAACATTTAACCACGGAGTTTAGGGTGTACGGCTGATCCTCAGCAAGTGTTAACCGACTTTCCGAATTCGCGTGGGAGAACAGTCTGTCGAAGCCACAGGGGCCAAATTTGATTTGCATAATCGCATGCAAATGAGAGCAGGAGCCATAAAATACTACATAGTGCAAAAACTGGGTATATATATATATATATACGTACATACATAGATACTCACTTCGTCGTGGACCTTGTGGCTCTTCCAACGAAAAAGCCTGTCCATTTTATTTTTATTTTATTGCAACTCGTAGCCAGCACCGTAACAACGGTGGGTCCGATGATTACTCTTTTATTTCCTTCTCTTCAATCAACGCCGTACCTCGCATGTTATCGATTTTGCGAAATATGATTTTGCCCTTTTTTTGTATAAATCCGTTTGAAATGTTATCGGACGGATGTGTTGAACTAACTGACGGACGCAAAGTCACACTCCTATCGTTACGCGGAATGATCGAATAATAATTCGACGAAAATTCTTTTATTTTTCGGTAGCAAAATATTGACAATTTTATTTTTATTCATTTCGAAATTTGATTATCTGTTCCATTTACGTAAATAGACATCTTACGTAACAGCATTAAAAAAGATTGCATTTTGTATTCAAAATTCGTGTATGTGACTCGAGGAGACCCGAGTGTCAAAAAGTTTTCACAGACTCTAAAGTGGTCCCCAAGAAACTG
The DNA here is from genome assembly GCA_964017225.1 of Netelia inedita. Lineage (NCBI taxonomy): Eukaryota > Metazoa > Arthropoda > Insecta > Hymenoptera > Ichneumonidae > Netelia > Netelia inedita. Next base: position 12,307,052 of record OZ024923.1, read on the forward strand.
TTTCCGCGTATGTTATGTATATATGTATATACAGCACTGAAGATTTCAAAGTACAATTCGGCGCTATCGTCTGGAAGTGAGCCCCGGACGACGCCGTTTCCCACTTCCCACCAGCGTTAATGCGATATAACAGTACCCTTTATCCCACTCTTCAGCAACGTCTGCTAAATATTTAAAAAAAAATTCTTCGCGCCTCAAACGTAACACTCGAATGAATCGTCCAATCTCCACGGTGTCTCAGTTCATCTCATTCATAGAAATCCCTGTGCGATACTCGTCCCGGCGTTTCATCGTTGACTCTCTGGCCTTGAACTATACCCGCACGACCGACTAATGAGTGTAATTCGTCGCTCGTCGCACGATTACGAATGTATTTTACGATACACGCGACGAGAATATAATGGACGTTTTTATATTCTCATTTTTTTAACTGCAAAGGACTATCCAAAGCTTTTGAGAAACATGAAAAAAACTGAACAATTGATCTCTTTTTTTTACACAAATAGCGTTATAAAAGGACTTATAAAATAAACGATAAGGATAGAAAAGTTCAATCACTTTTTGAATCATGAAATCGTAACAAGCATGATTTTTCATTGAACATCACAAATTATAATCAATGATTAGCGTGAAAAGTACACGTGACCGGTTTCACTGAGTGTATTAAAAGAATTCTATTGTGAATATACGATGGACGGTCAGCAACCCTCGCGGCTGATCGTAGCTCGGCTGAGTACTGGATGCTGTCCCGCGAGGGATTCAGCGTGGAACCCTCAACGAGCCGCACGTCCTCTTGCGTTCTCTCTCTGCCCGAAGTTTATTCTCTTTCTCGCCCTCGCCACGGGAGTTCTATCGCGCTCGCGCGATTCATCGTCAAGCGCAGAGAGAGAGAGAAAATGAGAGAGAGAGAGAGAGAGAGAGAGAGAGAGAGAGAGAGAGAGAGAGAGAGAGCGAGAGAGAGGGAGAGACAGAAAGAAAGAGAGAGCAAGTGAGAAGCAAGTTCTTCTGCGCATGTGCAGCTATCGATTCCGGCACCAGTTCCCGCAGGACGTGTACAGGATAACACAGGAAGCTGCACCGTTCGCACACAACGTATACGCACACACGCAGGCTTGCGTTTGTCTCGCGTGTAAAGGGGTGCGAAGGGACTACGGAAATACATCAGAACAGGTGTACTTGGTTGCAGTAACTGGTTACGGAGCACCAAGTTTTAACATTTACCCTTGGGCTCGTTTTTTCCAATCTGATGTCAGAGATTGAAAAAGGCTTTTTCCAATTCCTCAATCGGAAGAACCGGTGGAATTTAATGCGATGGACTAAGATGGGAATGAAAAGCGAGAGGAACACCTGAGATCACTTGATTTAGAACTTATAGATGGCATTCGGTACTTCAAGATTATCTTCGGACCCTTGAATCTGTAACGTTGAAACCGAATGTTTGAAATCCGAAAGTAGTACTGGAACTAGACGGTAACATGATCAATCGAATGGAAAACAGTCAACGCTAGGCGTCACCAGGGTTGGAATCAATGGTTCATGGTATTGCGACCTTTCAACCCTGTTGAATGATGATGGCTAGCAACAGACCAGGAAATGTATATTTTAAAGTGAATAAAGCTGCTGCATTTGATGCTGACACGATAAATCGAATCAGAAACAGCGATAGCTTGATATCCCTTTTGGTTGACATAATATACTCATGCACATTTGGATTTCCAGTCCCGTTGGTTTATCCTGGCAAACCGATGAACGTTGGTAATGGTAGGAGTTTGAATCATTGAGAAATCAAGATGTTGGAATTGTAAGATAAGTTGCAAAACATTTAGTGCTTGATTAATTGGACCACTCGGGTTCTTATCGCTGAGTTTCCTGGTTGGCGTACTGATTTTCCTGTTTCCTGTCAATTTTGTTTCCATCGAGATAAAATCGCAACCCCCGGTAACATCATTCCATATTCGATATCACTATTTATGATTTTTGTCATGGAGCCCTTCGGGAAACGATTGGAACGAATCTAGTTAGGCCGATCCTACACATCCTTTATGCGTGGATATCGCACGGTTCTGTTTCTTGTTCTCTCTTTTGGCCACAGACGCGTAAAGCAGCAAACCTCCTGTGCCATTGGTTAACCCCGAAGGCAGGAGGGCCGACCAGCGCAACCGCGAGTTTCGCGCAACACACGCGTAGAATTTCAGAGCGATGCAGTCGCTCAGGTGCTGCATTGAGATGTACTCGGGCATGGAACAGGAACCCGAGGGGAGGAACACTATTATATACCGTTGCCGGTGTTCACCAACACGAGACTGTAGCATGATATATCATAATACAGTGTACTGTAATATTGCACGCTATGCGTACAGTCCCCTATGCGGAAATGCGGATTCGCATTCGAGCTCTCATGAAGCATCGAGTCAATACTTGAAGAGACTCCTGTGGCGTTGCATTGAGCGACTCTATACTCATTACCGAAGTTATACACGAGTTTACATAAGATTAATTATGATGACGGACGTTCATAACGGGTTTGCCAGAATTCATATCCTGGTTTTAAAAAGTAATTGTGTTGTTTTGCAATTTAGCAATGAACACTCCATCCATCGACCTGATCCATTTCATCAATCATCGCATGCATATTCCATCGACCACACCCACCATTTGCCTACATGATCCATCAACCTGATCAATCATATCTACATCCGATTCCTCGATCCTATCTATTATACTCATACTTGATAGAAGGATTCGCACGATGGATCTGATACTTGATCCATCGTACGAATAGCTGATCCCATCCACACTTTGATTCGGTTAGCACAACACCACCAATAGTCAAAACTGAGGAGACTGGCGACCAAGGATATCTACGTTAATTAAATTGATTCCCAACAACCATTCTGTATACAAGTACCTTTAAAATATTCTATCGATAAATAAAAAAAATAATAGAAAAGTGGAGTTCGAGTCCAATTCTCTACGTCACCTAAAATTAATATGCGAACGTCCTCGAACTTTGCATCTCGATTGTTTTTGCAAATATAAATATACTTTTTCTGCAGCCTTCGAAGCTCCGAGTTAACGAACGACTATTTGATACACCCAAAACCTCGGCTGTCGTGCGGTTGGGAGATTCGATCGATCGAATTCTCGCACGTTTAATTGTCCTTTGCGTATAGACAGGCCGTTGCTCTCCCATCGCTTCGTCCTCGCTCCTCCATATAACATACACTCGTATTCTACCCCTCGGCGTCCTCGCTTTCTCTCACACTCTCTCTTTTTCCCTGCGCTATCAGTTGTGCAGGCTTTTATTCCAAGCCGAAATCGGGCTGAGATTACAGTTGGCCTCCCTCACTTTCGCGATGGCTGCAGCTCGGCTGCTGCTGATGCGCGTTGTGGTGTCCAACAGGAAACGAGGACGTCAAACACCGGCGGCGTTTCTAGATCGGTTGCCTATTCTTTCGTCTTTCTCTCGTTTGCCTTTCTCCATTCTGTCTTTCTCCCTATCTCCATTATTTCTACACACGCAGATAGACCTCACATGTTTCTGTACGTTTTTCACACGGCGCCATCATCATGTATTACCAGGTGCTAAAAGGTCATGTTCACTTTTCCTCACTTGGTTAAAAAATCTCGTTAAGCCTGATATTGCGTACTCCTTTGTCTTGTTTTAAAATGTTTGCCTATCGTATATTAAAGGGTAGAACGAGATTCGGTTATCTTAATGGGGTAATGAGGATCAGGCACCGTAAAAAAATTGTACACTCGCGAGTATTTTTGTATAGCCCGATCACAATATGTTCTTTTTCATTCCTTTCTTTTTTCCTGCGTCTCCGGATATTTGCATTGCTCAAAGGCCGACCAAGAGAGCCCATGAGAAAATGAATACTGCGGGGGTTGGAGCGTGGGTGCTATATAGCTGTCGTGATCGCGACACTGAAACTCACCACACACGATCTTCGTCGTTTTTCGTCTGGTCGGCAAACTTTTCTCATCCTCGACGTTTGAGGCTCCAGCAGCAGTTGCGAATTCGTGGTGAACGGACACGAGAAAGGAGACAAGAGTCAGGGTTCGCGAGTACGGAACACGCGAGGCAAAGAACCCACAGTTAAAACGAAAGCGAGTATTACACCAGAGAGAGAGAGAGAGAGAGAGAGAGAGAGAGAGACAGAGACAGAGACAGAGAAAGTCTTGAATCGTGCGCGTGTGAATACAAGTGCGAAAAGAGGAGAGTCTCTCTTTCTGGCTCCCTCAGACATTCACAGATCACGAGAAGCAGAGAACATATTTATAGTCGTGTCGTCGAGCAAACGGTCTCTCGTTCGCTCGGCTTTTAGCTCAATGCTGGGTTATATAGCCTCGGGGACTTTTTCGAAGTATCTCTTTCTCTCTCTATCTCTATCTTTGCTCTACCAAACACTCCGCACTTACTTCGATTCTATGCGGGTGAAACTAGAGAAAGCTAGTAGGAAAGTGATACGGGGAGGGAACAAAAAGATTTTTTTCTGGCCCTTCGTGGTAATTCGTTTCACAGGATTCGAAAGGATTTTTTCATATTTCGACCAAACCACTAAAAATTATAAAAACGGTTTTTCCCCACTATTTGCCATTGAACTTTACAATTCTCCAAAAACCCTTCACCACCGAAGTTGCTATACGATAAATCTCCCATAGTATACACTCTTTCGGAAGTTCAGATTTTTCGTTCTCCATTATTCGTCACGCTGAAATATTCCTAACGCTTTACTCCCCATCCTATCGGAATCGAGAGAAACGGGAGAAAAATCATTTTCCGACTGCGAGCAAACATTGGAGGAAAGGTCGTTGAGCTTACGAGGAATATTCCTCAGATCGTGAACAAATATTTGTCACGAGGATTATTTCTACGAGAGAGGAAGTGCTTTCGGTTCTATTGGAGCGAAATAAAGAGGACTTCTTTAGGGGTTTTCGCGCACAGCCTGCTCGTTGCCTATAACGGAGGGGCGAGAGAGAGAGAGAGAGAGACCCAGAGGAGACTGGGGAAAATGTATCGATAAGGACGAGACTTTTGCCGTTGTGCCCACGATTCGAAAATCCCCAGGGCAAGCTAAGCCGAACGAGCGTAGGCCATGGAACGTCATATTCGCAGATTTCGTTGTCACGGAAATATATTTGGTTCCCGTTTCTTCCTGGGGGAAGCCCCGGTCCCGGATTTCACCGATACACGTCCCGGCGTATCGTCGCAGTTGTTTTTTTTTTTTTCAAGCCACGCGTTACAGGGTGATTTATGATTTTTGTTTCACGTAGCGAAAAAAGAGTCGTATTTCATTTATGTTTTATGAGACTCGGATCGAACAAACAAGCAAGAAGCTCCTATACAATATTTATAACGCAACGGGAAGTGTTACGAGCGTGGGAAAAAAATAGAATTACTTCACCGATGTGTGTACCGCGAGTCATGTATATGTATGTCTAGATTTTTTTTTATTCTCTGTGTCAGAAGTTTTACAAGTAGCTTTATCCTGATATTGCGTCAAGAGATGCACTAGAGACTTGCACGTCTTCGCACGATGTCATATCTATCACGACACACTTGTCTCGCACGACTTGGTGGATAATCGTCGATGTCTAGGTGTTCACGCGTATATACCGGGTGTCCCAGTTTTACCTCTCGATGGGACTGTCTATGAAAACCGTCGAAACGTCTCGATCGAAACGTCATTTTTTAATTTTCGAAGATACGCGAAAATCTTGAATAAATTTTCAAATATCTCTTGTCGAAAAAATGGCAAAGTAACATTTTATTCACGGTTCGCTTCAGTAGGACAAGGTCGGGGTCATTGAGAAAAACTTAGGGTCCGACTTATTTTTAAATGACCATGAATTTCGAAACGGGATATTTTTCAAGTTTGTCTTTCTGGAATTTACCGATAAATTTGGGTGGAACGATAAAAATAAATTGTACACCCTATGTATTGGAGAAGCGGAGGGATGAGGGTTTAAAACGAGACGCGTATATCGCGCGTGTGTACATTACACAGTAACGCGAAAATTCGAGAGCGAGCCTCGACTCCGGCACGCGTTTTATCTTCATCATCTGCGGGTTGACGGTGGTGTCGTCGACTTCTTTCCCGTGGTTGAGTGTGCGCGGTAGCAAACAAAAAATCGCTATATTCCAAGCGAAGGATAACACTGAGAGAAATAAAATATTAGCGTCCGCGTCGGAAATCATTTCGACAATAGGTCGTAAATTTCGTGTCTGGTCCTCTGATGAACGTTTCCGGAAGTTGTCATACCCGAACGTCCGCTAGATAATATTCGTGCGCAGAGACGACAGATGGACTTGCGTTCTTTCATGTTCGCCGCGGTTGCTGCTTAGCCAGCAGTTCTGTTTATCGTTTCATCCGGATCGAAGTGATGTCTCGATTATGGTCGGAGTCGTTGGCTACTGGCACACGAGAATTAGATCCGATCTAACATCACCCCACGATCGCACAAATGTTGTACCGCTGATACGGATATAATTTTTAGCCCTTCGAAAAGTTACATGGCAGCAAGGGATTTTAATGCGGGGCATCAAAGCTACCCGCACTTCTGGACATCTTCCTTACCTTATAAAGTGGTTGAACTTCAATTGACCCTGCTTCCCTCTACTCATGGATATGTGATTTCACTCTACTCATTCCCTCTACTCATTTCCCTCTACTCATGGGATATGATTGATTTTTTGTTGATAGTATGATATAATAAAATATTTTTTTCGATGTCGTTATGGTGTCTGATTTGAAAGTGACAAAATATATAGGGAAGGTACGGGAGGTCTGTGTATTTGTAAAACGAATCCCTTCTAGAATTTATTTATATACTATAAATTAAATAATTAACATAATATATCAAATTTATTTTACTTATTGATCTGTTTGTAAAAATTCCAGATATATTAAAAAAAACTGCAGACCGCTCTATTTATGATGAAGAAAATTTTAATAAGACGTCAAGTGCGTTATATTTTGTTCAATTATACGGGACGCGTGGTTCTCGTTGATTTGATTAAAAAAAACATTTTAGAAATATGAAAAATAATCCGTATAAACTTCCCGTCAGTGAGTGGTCCGTTTTCTGCTTTACCCACGTCCATCAAGTTTAAATTTCATTCCCGAAACATATAATGCGTCAGTCGTTCCAATTTCTGCAGAGCCCGCTAATTCCGCCCTTGAGAGAGAGCACGACTGCTTAAGCTCTTTCGACTAAAAACTTCGAGATCCCCCCTCGAGAGCGTGGTACAGCTTCCGTTCTCGTAGAATGAACTAATCATGAAACAATACGAGAGACCCAAGCCCCAAAGCGCGGTAGAGTTTGATTAATGGTTGTGGAAGGCAAAAGCTTTCTCTCACTCCCTCTATTTCTCTTTCTCTCTCTTTCTACCACTCTCTCTCTCTCTCGATCCTTTCCCTCATACTTTCTTCATGCCTCTCTCCTCAGGAGAGAAATATTATACCACTCGCGGAACGTGACGAAAAGTTACAGACACACCGTTAGAGGAAACAGGAAGAAGGACGAGAGAGGAGACACCCAATGGAAACCACTGGAGCTTTATCTAATTGCTTGACTCCGTATTTTGCGCTGTCACGAGGAAATGAAATTCGACGATGGAATATCGTGAAACGAAGAGAAATCTACAAATATATGTGATACCTTCACAAAGGCCAAAAAGATAGACAGGAGACAAATGATATTTTTTTTATTTTATCTTTCTGGGTCATCCGATATACGCCCTATTTTGCGACTTGGTACAATGAAATGGTCGATGAATGAGCTTCCATCCCGTCCAGGAAATTCTTATATATTTTCTCGTTCTATACCCATAGATAGTGAAACATTCTTATACGAATTGGCAGATTTTTTCGCATCGATAAGCTTTGCTGATATAGTGCATTCTGTTTCTTTGTACCTATAACCAAACGGGGGTTAGTTATATGCACATATATGTATACCTATGTATTATTGATATTGGCAGAAACTGTGAATTAGGCTCGATCTGGGTTACAAGATAAAATCCCACCAAATCTCGCCACTGTCAGGTTCGTCGACCCAGTGAAGAACAATTTTTTTGTATGCGATAATATCGATATATTTTTTGCCTCGAATTTTGATAAAGGCATCTCGCCGAGCCTCTCGTCTCACGAATCCAAAGCTCTGCAGCAGATTCGATATAGTGTCCGATAAATTATTATTCTCGATTCAATTCCCGTGAGTGCGGGCAGCAACGGCAAGCAGGGTACATACGTAACGAATATGAATATAGTATACCTCGTTGCATTACACATGGGATATTCGTGGCCAACCGGACCGGCCTACAAAAAGATGTCAGGATGTTTTTAATAATAAAAACGTTTCTGAAATGAAAAACTGTACTTCTCTTTGGATAAATATTAATGTTCACAAATTTTATCGAATAATTACTCACGATTCGTAGCCAACGAAACTTATATTGGATAAATATTTAATCGAATGATTTCTTTCATGTATATCCAAAAAAAAAAATTTCTCACGCAATTTTAATAGAATTTGAAAAATATTTCTAAAAATAAGCAAACTTATTTAATTATTTTTCTGATAGCTTATTTATTGCAAAACAAACATTTCACCGTATTATTTTCAGAACGTTATTTGCGGATCGATGGTATTAATTTCAGTTCGCTTGATTTTTTTTATCGGCGAATCATGTTTAATGATGTTTCACGATGACATTTAATCTACCACGCCGCGAATGAAATTCGTTCGTGAACGATAGTGGAAAGCTATATATATATATCTATATATATACATCAATATATATAAAGGGTACATTTTGTGCAATATCTCTTCCAACGAGACCGCGTGTATTAAGTACTACCCACATATCTATCTATATATATATAAAGCCCCTGTGTGCCACGATGCAGTCAAAATTAATTGAATTCGGCCAGGAATTAAAGATGAACGAGATAAACGGAGAGGTGGATAGAAAATAGAGGAAATAGAGACATAATCGATGGGAAAACGAGAACCCACTGGATTCGACCCCGGAACACCAGCAAATGGGAATAATAAATAGTCGAACCAGCAACTATATTCTGTATAGATATATATTGTACATCTCTGGATCTGTCTGTCTCTCTCACTCTCTCTCTGTCTTTCTCGATCCACCATTGCAATCTACCACCATAACATTCGCGCTATATCCTGATCCCGGATAAACGATGGAACGTTTACGACTGGCCAGAAGCAAAACAGAGGCCTGGACGATCTATCGCGAACGATCATACGAAAGATAAGAGAGTGCGTTGGAGATCTCGTCACTCGTATCCTGTACAGAGATGGAGATTCTTTTTATACAGTTTTTGGAAAGTTATTTCTTTGCTTTTTCCAAGTTTGTAGGTCAATTAACATTGATACGTGAAATAAAATGGCAAATAACAAGAAAACAACATTGGAGCAAAAATGCGTTCACATTAATAATTAAGCTTTCTATCATAAAATTTATAAATTATGTGTATGTGTGTGTGTGTGTGTTTTAAATATTTTATAATAGCTTATCTAAATACCAAGGCCCATGGAAAAACTCAACGTTCCTATCTACACACTCATAGTCCTCGTCCCTAACGTCTGAGTCTATCGCTGCATAAATTATCTCCCTACATATAGATACTCGTGCTGATATGGGGCATTCCATGTCAAACCACTAGAATTCCCTTACTTTTTATATTTTTTATATTGTTGTTGTGATTTAAAAAATACTCCGGAACATGCGGCACGTACTTATACGGTTCCATTAAATATAAAAAATTGTTGAACAAAAAAATAATTTACAAGAGTTTGAAAGCGATGGTCGATTGCAATATATCGTTATTCTAGAATACGACTGCAATTTTTGTATACGCTACACAACATTTTCGTTGCTGTTTTTAGATTTTTGAGGTCTACCTAATATTTTGTTTTATACAATTAACACTTCTCGAAATGATTATTGTCGAGTAAAAATTTGTAAAAAAAACAACATCGCTGTTGAAATTGAAACAAAAATATGAAAAAATTATTAGCTAAATCCGAAACGGTAAGGGTGTCGAACGTGTCCATTTAATCTGGAACTCCCCATACACCCAGCACCGCGCGATAAAAATTCCCCGCCTTTGCCTAGCCGCGAGAGGTTCTTCCATAGTTCTTTCGCATTTTAACCGCAAAATTATTCAAACCGTTCGCCTTTTGCCTGCCCGCTCGCATTGAATGAAGTTTCGCAAACTATATATATGTCATATTCGCGCCCAAAGCGGTTCCGCGCATATATTCCATCGCATTATATACTACGCCTTTCTTTCTCCAATTTTTCTTTTTTCTCGCACCGCTTCAACGAACAAACCTGGGTGTCCTATTAGCTACGAAGCACACGAGGCTGCGGTTAATAGAAGCGAGAAAAAATTCCTTTGTCGTTGTATAACCCCGAGAGAGAGGGGGGGCGAGAGAGAGAGAGAGAGAGAGAGTCTATATATTTATATATACCACAGAAAAAAAATAATAATAATAAAAATCCAACATATAACGCAGGCCTGATGTCCGGGTCTCGTGCTATTCAAGGGACTTACCATGGCGCTACGTTATCATCATCGTGTTGCTTTAGACATATGTGGAGCGTGAAGAAGAACGTAATGAGACGCACAGAGCCCTTTTTTCATTATTGTTATCACGTTATAATCTTCATTATTCCCCTGAGTGACGTTACAAAAGGGTCGATAAACGACGATAAAAAATATCTGCTCACCAATTGTCAACGGGGTCGAGAAATCCACGAATAAAGTAGAAAATTGCAAATGAAACTCAAATATGAAAAAAAAAAATTATCCCCTTTATGGTAGACTCTCTTAATAGAAATTCAAGAGCCATCAAAATAGATTTAATTGTAAGATGAGAACAATCTCGAAAAAGACGAACAATATATCTTATATATATTTTTCTTCGTATTGCTCGTTTAGTTTGCTCTATAATTTCCTTTTTTCATTTTATATTAGCTTAATTATTGACTAAAACAACCACGAATACAAAAATTGAATTTTATCATTAAAATCTTTTTTTTTTACAGTTTTCTTATCACAGCCAGTCTCATAAAAACTCAAAATATCGCAATTTCGATTTCGATCAACGTCCTCAAATATCCATCGCTGTTTTACAGCAAAAGAGAGAAAGAGAGAGAGAGAGGAAGAAGCTTTCCACGTGAGAATAACACGGTGGACATTTTGATCGGTAATACATGGATGATATAGTGTGATAAAACGAAGAAACGAGAGGAAGACCAGGTGCGACGTTACGTAGAACAAGCCGTTGATTACTTTCTTACGACTGCAGGTCCATATATATTTCTATAGGTATACCCGAAGCTGCAATCAACTTCGACGAGACGGCGATGTCAGATCGTTTTAAGAATCGCGTCACGTTCGGAAAAGTGGTCCAGCACTTCGATAGCAATATATAGAGAGTGTGTAGAGTGTACAAGAGTGTTATATATATATAAGTGACCCTTGGACTCGAATGTAGTCTGTGCTGCAGTCTCGTGAAACGAAATCAGCCAAGTTTGATGCGGCAGCCAACTTTTTTCAAGTCATCGACTCGCGTCGGTCCGGTTATTTACCTCTATTTTCTTCGAGTTTGTTGGAAAATTGCCGAACGGTCGAGAACTCGAATGAAAATTATTACAACAAATTTGATTTTATGCGATCCAGGAAAAAATCAGGACCATCGACATTTTAAAAAAATTTTGTCTCTGTTATATTTTATAGCTAATTCTTGAACAATTCTTTTCATCTGCGTTAAACACAATTTTGATTTTTAAGATTTTTTGTGAGAGACGTGAAAATCGAATTTGATTTAATAGTTTATACTCGAACCCTTGAACAATCGAGAATTTTCGAACGTATGTTATAGTCCAGTCACGTATGCCCGTATATATTTCATTTTATCGTGAAAAATAGTATTTCGGGTCGTCGTCGTCGTTGTCGTAACGGAAGCGAACCGGAGCAACGTCACCATCGTAGCAAAGCTATCAACTGTCTCGCAAAACCCGTTCACGTCCGTTTCCTTCCATTTCCGTAGGGCCGTTCTTGCAAAATACATATACCACGAATGAAACGTGTGACATTTTTCATAGAACTTGAGCCTCCGTACATACGGAAATGTAAGATGGACTGGATCGACGTTTTAAATCTTATATGCGATACTCTTCTTCGGTATATATTGTATCGATAAAAGGGGATGATGTTTCTGTCGTTCCTTATCATTTTTTTAAACTAAAAACAAAAAAAATACGCTCGTTATTGAGAAAGGGTCGATGAGAATTGAAAAAAATGTGAATTAAAAAAAACCATTGTTTTATTAAAATTGTTCCGACTTGGATCTACGAGGGTGTTTTCACCCCACTTTATGCGCAGCGTTTTCGCATCTTTTCAAGCTTTTAAAAGACCCCTTTGATAAAATGATTGTTTATTGTTTATTCTTATAATCTTACAAAATGAAGAAAGTGGTCCTATTAATTTTCACAAAATTTTACAGTTTTGCGATTTTATCAAGTATGATACAATTCTATTAAAAGAGTAAACAAAGTTTTATCGCGCTTATGAAATTTGATCCATTTTGAAATTCAGCACAGCTCACAAATAAGACAAATTTTTCATCGTAAAAAATAATAATGAATAATTGTCAAAATATTCACGCGATTTCGTTCTCTCCTTACCGTCGGAACAATAATAAGAGTGCGCAATATGTTAGCGTCGAACATTTCGTATAATTTATCTTTTGCGTCACTACACGCATGATGTCCCTTTCTTTTCACGTCAGTTCGTATCATCGCTTGACGAATTAGGGTAGTTCGAAGCTTCGAGGTTCTTCCTTGAGTCGCTGTCGTATATCTAAAGGGGGTGGGGGGAGCTCCGTCGCTCAGGCGTCGTCGAATCTGGGTCATGGACGCAAAACTCGTAATTCGAGTCTTCGAGACGTTTTATATTACGAGGAAAAACAGGCATGGGGGTTATGGGTTCGGGGCTTCGGTGATTCGCAGGGGATAATTCTGATCGCCCGCATCGATCATCCCTCGCGTCGCCCCTAAATTCGATGATACGAATAAGGAGGGGGGGGGGGGGGGTTGCGTTTATAAAAGAAAGGCTTGCACTTGACGTAATGAAAGTCGAAGATCGAGACCACGTAATGTATTTCGATCGAGCGAGAACGTTCGAAAAAAAAATATTTAAAAAAATCCTCCGTTCGGTCCATCCGGTATTTTCGTAATTCCAAGATTTTCGAATTTAAACCGATGAGGTGGTGCTTTTTTCTATCCCAAGATCTGAGTGCCAGAATCCAAGTCCAAAGTGTGTATGGATGTATATGTGTGTGCGAGTGTGCGTGCGTGCGTGTGTGTGTGTGTGTGTGTTTTTCCGCGGATATATTACGAGGAAAAAGCTCGATTCGTTTTTTTTTATACGTCGGACGAACAAATCAACAGCACGAAAATATCAAGATTCGTCGTTCGTTTCCGTTGCTAGCGAACGGATAGCGCCGTAACGCGCGTCGTCTCTTCTATTTTTGTACTGTGATGATTATGAGAACTCGAGACCAGCTTCATCACTTCCTGCTTTCTTTACAATTACTTTCATTATCTATTTTTGACGAAAACTTCCGAGTTTTCTGGTTTTGTTTAAAAAAAAAAAGTAGAATAATTAGCGTAGGATTAATGAAAATAAATTTTATGTCTTTGTTCGACCGATCGAAAATTGTTTCAATAAATTATTAACAAAATTGTTTTTGTTTTCCAGACATATAAAATTTATACGTATAAGATTTCAAAGTTCAAGCGAATCCGCCCTTATTCGATGTTGCCCGAGGGGTTGAGGCCTGCCCACTTGCGACCTCTTCTCGTAATATTCGATTCGCGATATCGATAAGTCGACGATGAACGAGTGAACGAGAAAATTCTCGGGATGAAGAGCCAGCTGACGCTTCCAAGATTAGCCAGTGAGTGAGAGAACCGCGACTCTATATTTAACGTATATATACTTGCGCTGGAGAGGGCCCCAAGGCGCAAAAATAAAAGCCATTGCATTACACCGAGAGAGACAGAGTGAGAGAGAAAGAGCGAGGGGGCGTGAGTGAGAGAGAAAGAGAGAGGGGGAGGAAGAATCCTCTCTCGCGTCTCGCCACTCTGAAGATATTCTCGACACGTCCCGTCTCTCGCGTGATTCAAGTACCAGCTCTTTGCCATTGAAGAGAATGTAGCATACTCGGTACGCGAGATAGATGCTGGTAGAGGAATATGCCGTGATGTGGAACTCGCTAGATTAATACACATTCACATCGTGCGGAGCGCGATTCGAATGAAATTAATTTCATCGAATAATTGTAATTGAATTATCATTATTATTTTTCGATCAATATAATTTCAATTTGACCGATCACTGCCATTTCATCAAATGTACGTCGTATCAATAATATCGATTTGACTTGTGTTCAATTTAATGAACACTTTTCATTCGATGATCGTATTAAAAAAATTAATTCTATTGAATTCTTGGCAAATCTGGAAATAAAGCTTGGAAAAGTTGGTTGCAATTGTTTTCGAAAAATTTAATTCGAGAAGCTGTTATATCGGTAATTAACAGTTGCATAATTTATTATGCCGATTACACAAGCTGAAAAAAAGTTAATTTGTTCGAACTGAAATAAAATTGTAATAAGCCCCGAGTGGAAGTTTCATTGGTACTGTTTAAATAATTTCGCGTCTCGTTTCTCGCACAATTCGAATACGAACGCTTCGCCATTGAGGAAAACGCATATTTACGTTGTGCAGCAGACTGCAATTCGAATGAAATTGATATAATTAATTAATTGTAATCGAATTTAATTATTAAGTAAAAATAAAAATTTATTAATCATCGTCGTTTCATTTAATTTCTAGCTCGATATTTATTTATTTATTATATTTATAGATTTAGAAAAAATTCATTTTTACTCATTTCTAAATATTCAATTCTAAAATTAAATAATTTACGCAATTGATCGTAAAGGTCGCTTTGTATTTTTGTATTTCGACCAAAAAAAAAGAGAATTGATTAAAGTGGAATGGAAGTTTCGTAGAACAATGTCTGTTGAATTCCAATCGTCGACTGCTTCGCTTATGTATATGTCGCCGATTTCCGCAACGAGCATACGCCATCGTTGATTACCCCACGTGTCATTCTCCGAGGATTCGAGTACCCACATAGGTGTACGTTAATCTAAGCTGGGTGTGGTTAAGCCCTATCGCGTGTGTGAGTTATCTCAAATTCAAGGAAACAAGCTCGTTTCGAAGCCAGACCGAGGGAGCTCTTGTGCTTCGTGGTTTATACGAGTGGGGCAAGCGTGAGATTCGATAATGGATTTCAGAATTATAAATATCACCCCGTGCGATATTTATAGTTCGGCTCGTATATAACCAGCGCAACATATTA
This sequence comes from Netelia inedita, assembly GCA_964017225.1. Taxonomy (NCBI): domain Eukaryota; kingdom Metazoa; phylum Arthropoda; class Insecta; order Hymenoptera; family Ichneumonidae; genus Netelia; species Netelia inedita. The sequence continues at coordinate 12,322,531 of OZ024923.1, forward strand.
ATATATATATCGAGACGAAAAAATCTAATCCAATTACGCGGTAAGCGTCGAGTTCTCGGTCGTAAAAACTGTAACGTTAGTCATCGATACAGAGAAAAATAACAATCGTACACGAATGTATCGTTTGGAAGCGAGCGGTACTATAACACCCCGTAAACCAAAATCCTTTGGCGTAACGACCTCGAGAGCGAAGTTCGACATAAAATAAAAACGATGAATCGATGGAAATAGCCGCGAAAAAAAAATACGGATCGGAGAACGAATGAGTCATGGAAGGAAACTTAACTTGTTTATATTTGAAAAATTTTTGATTTTTTTTTTCAAAATTTCATCAGCCGCAATATTTTTTCAACGATTTTGCGAAAAATCATTGTTTAAGTTTCTTCATTCCGAACATAATTCAAGCCGGTCTCAAGCCCTGTAAAATTTGATACTTAAAAAGTATTTTAAAAAAATATATTTTTCAATATCCTCGGAAAAATTGAAAATAAACTTTTTCGCTTTTTCGTGATTATTTAATACATTATACATATATTCGATCAGAAGTAGCGGACCGTTTGAAAAATCGGTGATGCCGGACAAAGAATAATTTCGTGCCTTTTTTCCCTTCTCTCGACTCGCCCCGTGGTGCGCGTCACGAAAAATCTCGCTCTCTCGAAAAATCTCTCAGACGATCTTTTGTTCGTCTTGCTTTTAAGCATTGCCGCTGGGCGAGAAGTAGAGAGAGAGAAAGAGAGAGGGAGAAAGGCGGAAACGTTTTTACCGCCACCGAGCCGTTCGAAAGGTATCGTATACCGACAGCTAAAAGTCAAAAGGGCGTATCCCACATTGTAACATGATTTGCGATACGACCATGGCTGATTTCGAAAGACCAAAAGGCCACGCGCGCCGGTCACCCTCAAAGAAGGCCCCCAAAGAAGATATTTCTCTGATTCCTGTCCTCGCGCACACCCCGCTGGTTTGACCGACGCGCAGTTTGATTTTTCCTTGTACGACGCCTTCGTACGGGCCCCAAGGTGAAAAAGAAATGTCTCCGAGATGCACCGAGAGCAAAGTCTTTTTTTTCGTATTCTTTCCTCTCGTTTGCCAGTTTCATCTTTTTTTTAAAATCCCAAAGCCCTTTTTATTACTCCTGTAAATACGCCGACGTTCTCTAATGAAAATAATTAATGTTCCTACGACTTTTTTTAACTGCAACGATGAATTTATCGTCACGGTGTATCATTATCCATCCTGAGCACCTGTTTTTATTACACCCGGTACTCCTCCGCGGTCCTTTCAGGCCGTAAAAACAAACGAATTTAATTGAAGAATCTCCCACCTTCGAAGTTTACTCCTGCTTTCGTTTTATAGCTGTCCGAATGGTTACAAGAAAAATGTTTTTTTTTCTTTTTTACGTCCCCTTTTATTTTCCCCTAATACGTCAAAGGATTTTCTATTCAAATACGGAAATGAATAACGCGTGGGTGAACCTAGGACGAATTTTCTAACGTATATAACACAGCGTGTATAGTTTTACTGCGATCGGGGCAGGTCGACGGGGTGAAGAATGAAAAAAAGGGTGCGGAGCCCTTCGACAAGTTTACAAGCTTCGAGGACCTTTGGGCGCAAACGAAGTCGGAGAAAGCGGCACCAGGGTGCGGTTGCACAGTGTGACTCTAGTACATGTACACATTTTAAGATATATATACATATATATCAGTATGCACAAGCAGCACGAGCCACCCACGTAGGGCGTGGACGAGAAGGGATCGTGGAAAACATTTCACACCGAGAAGGCGTGTGTTTGCATCGTAAAAATGACATCGGTGTACATAATATGTACATATATATTTGTATGTTTGTAAGTGTGTATCCGTGGAAGCAAAAGGGCGGCTCGTCTTACTTTTACCCTCGACGTTTAAAGTTCGTAAAAACGTGTTCTTACGAATATTTTTGTATATATAGGGACATGAAAAATTAATGGCCGCCTTGACACCGTTTTTGACGAGAACCCCGATTCTTTTTTCACCACGGTTGAAACTCATCTCGACTCGTGAAACGCCATTTGGTTTCTCGAGCTTTTATGCCCATGGGAAACTTTGAGACGTTGGCTTTACCGAGCGTGAAATAAATGATAAATTTTGCGGTTGTTACAATAGTTATCGGGGCTCGAACGAATGATAAAGTTTACGAAATTTATTTTTTACGATTGTTCAACTAGCTGGTGATTCGTGGATAAAAAAAACAAGGGTGCACGATGGAAATTTAAAGCGCGAGATGAAAAAGAACGCTGTCGACCGTCAAATTATTTTCTCGTTGACTTGCCTCTCTTTGTTTTTGTTTCATTTATTTTTGGTGGAAAATATTTTATGTAGAGGACAATGCGAGGGGTAATTGAAAATTTTCATTACCGGCACTTTGACTCCACTTCCGCTGCGGAAAACAAAGGTAAACACCTGATGGGGCGGTTAATAGCTGTTTTTGAAAGAAGGACCAAAACTAGTTTCACTGAAAGCTGCGCGATTTTAAAGATAATGTAGCAAAAATAAGTTTAACTGTAAAAAATGATTATAATTTTAGTCTTTGCTAAACTCGCCACTTCACTTTTTAATCCTAATTTTCATCGAAAGTTTTCTTACTTCAAAGTCAAAACATTGATTAATTAATCACGGTGACGTAAGAAAAATTAAATTTGTTTAAACGTTGGAAGGTTAGATTTTTATCAAATTTTTTAGTTTCGCGCTGCCACCAACTTTTGCATTCAAATTAAATTTACTCTCATTGCTCTAGGATAAAAAACAAATATTCGGACGAACTAAAACTGACATTTTGAAATTTATGCAAACGACGTTTGAAAATCCGTCGAAATCGGTCGAACAGGAGCAAAGTTACAGTCACTTTGAATTTCAACATTTTTCGCAACTTCGTTACTGAGGGGTTGAATATGACAATATTTATTTTTAATCAAATTTCCCTTATTTACAAATTTTCATCGTATGACAAATTCACTATGAAAAGGTAAAAAATAACATATAACTTAGTAGCTAGAGTTCACCGTAACAGAGATTTGTCATCATACTGTCGAATTTTGTCATTTCGATTTCGAAACGAGAGTAGTACGACGCATCTGTGTGAACAAACCCTTGCCCACATCTTTCAATCTTCGATTTCACTGCGGGTCATTTCTCCGATCTCGAAAAATATTGCTCGTAAAATCGAAAATCCCCGTTTCTCGATTGCATTCGACTGTGTGCATTACCGTGTAGCAAAATTGCTCGTACACAGACGGCCCGCAAAACGATAGAGACTTCGCATTCGATTTCCGTAGTAGGGACAAAAAATTGGATCGTCGGGAGAACACGGACCGTGAGGGAGCAAGATCAATAACAGGATGGTGGCCATTTTTCATTCTTCTTTCATTATATATATATATATGCATATATAGGAGAGGAAGGTTAACTTTATTCAATGTCGCCCCACCAGACTGTGCACCACTATTTGCTTTTCCGAGTTCTGTATTTCCCTTCCTCATCCCTCTCTCCCGCGCGCCACTTCTCTTCATATATTTTCATGTATTCGTCTTAATAGCTGTCCTTTTAAAAAATTTTTTATTTAACGATCCTCACGATTCGGCCAGGGCCCATTCAGTTCTCGATAACGAAGGGAAACGCATTTATATAGCTCATAGCTATAATAGACGTGACGACTGTTCGTCGCAAACTCCCTTTTTTCTCGTTTCCTTCCATTTATGTTTTTTTAATGTTTTTACTTCTTCGGCACCGTTATCTTCTTACTAAACACGCTGATGTCAGTCATTTTATTTCGATTTAATGACTTTGGCTTGCGCCCTGTGACGTCTCTTTGAATTAAACGATTTAATATATATATTAAAATTAAAATTGACGTAGAAATAAACATTTTTTTTAGTTTTTGTCAACTGAAAAGTTCTAATGAAAGGATTCGATAAATTAGTATAACACTACTAAATCAATTTGAAAAAAAAGAATACATTTATTTAACCGGCACATTGATAGGAACTAAAAATGGTTTAATTTAAAGAAAAAAATAAAGAAATCGATGAAAATCAACCGGGCTTGAGTTTTGGTCAATGAAAAAATATTGATATTAAACGCTTAACGATGTTTTTGTCAACTGAAAAGTTCTAATGAAAGGATTTGATAAATTAGTATAACACGACTAAATCAATTTGAAAAAAAGAATAAATTTATTTCACAGGAATAGTGATAGGAACTAAAAATTGTTTAATTTGAACAAAAAAATTAAGAAATCGCTGAAAATCAACCGGGCTTGAGTTTTGGTCAATAAAAAAATATTGATATTAAACGCTTAACGATGTTTTTGTCAACTGAAAAGTTCTAATGAAAGGATTTGATAAATTAGTATAACAATACTAAATCAATTTGAAAAAAAGAATAAATTTGTTTCACCGGAATAGTGATAGAAACTAAAAATTGTTTAATTTGAACAAAAAAATTAAGAAATCGCTGAAAATCAACCGGGCTTGAGTTTTGATAAATGAAAACATTTTGGCATTAAGCTCTTAACGATGAATTTTGTAATCAATCTTTTATTAGAAAATCGTATATTTTCTCACATAGAGTTGTAATGATTTTTTATGATAAAAACTGTGTTATACGTATCCTGCAGACGGGGGTGGGGTTATTTGCATCAAGGACAAATCGAACCTTCGACGTTTTCGATTACCGTTACATGCTTAAACCAGCGTCTTGCCCGCTACGTACGGACTCTCTTCATCGTAGTTTTATTCCATTCAGCACGGGGAACATTTCACTCGAGAGTTCTTTCAATTTCTTCCATCATCGACACGCGCACCCCGCGGGAAGAACCCCGTCGAAAGGAAACCACCGGGGAGGATGCTGCTCCGTTTTCCACGTTCATTGTCGAAATTCCCAGCTTTGTTTGCACTAAAGCGTCGCTTTCGGGACACGCGGGGGCCCGTGCTGAGGTAAGAGCCTGAGGCTTTTTCCTCGTTCGAATAATAAAGGAGGACTTAGCGAGAGAGGGAGCGAGATAAAAAAAAGAGAAGGGGAGAGTTCTCTACAAAGCGTGCGGTGAGTCTCTGAATATGCTGTATAGTAACTGTATATATATGTATATATAACGTTAACAAAGCGGTGAATATATATATATATCCATAATGCCACACACGCACACACGAATTCTCACGAACAAAGGCATTGCCGAGCCGAGGAACGGGTTGAAAAAAATGTACCATCAAAAAAACATTTTTTCTCGTTCCTCGAAAAGTGAAGTGACTTTTCCATCATTTTCACATATTTCGACTGAATTATTTATGAAAAATAATTTGAAATAGTTACAAAAATCGATGAATATTTTCGATAAACATATGAACAGAGACTTCTTTTTAATATCAATGTAAAAAAACGATCGAAGAACATGTAGACGATGGAGAATTAATGAAACAGAGGAAGGGTAGTTATATAACACCCCAGGCAATTTTATCAATCAGTCGTCGAAAGTAAACTAGCTCGAAAACATTCTCCGTTGCCATCGATTGGAAGAGTACTCGGTTCACAAAATTGTTCTCCCTGTTTCTCATTCCGTAATAATTTTTTTTCTTTTTTAATTAGCCTCGGGACTGCTCGAGCGAACATCGTTCATCATCAATGTAGGGTCGCGCGCACACCGAGGGTAGGTATCCGATATCGACTGCCGTTATGCCGTCGCTGCCGTGCCAACCCTTCGCCCTGTTCCACCGTTATCGCGAAGGGTATATTCTTGACCGTGGGGTGCTGGCGCGGTCGGAAAGTTACTGTTCGCGTGGAAGCCCGACGGGATCGTGGCTTCCGATGAAAAACGAGTGGGCTTCGATTCGGGTTAATGAGAAAACTCGTACAAGCTTTTACCGCATTAAACTTTTAATGATCAATTTTTTAATTATCCTTCAATTTTTTAATATATCAACTTTACACGTGTAAGGGTGTAACTTTTTTTTTATCGTAAAGATCGCAAACGAATACATAAATAATAGATTGAATTTTAGGTTAGGTTGAGGCTGCAATACTATAGGAATTTTTTTTTGTTCCGTTTGAAAATTGTATTTTTTAACTTATCGATTGTACTTTGAGGTGGGATTTTAAGTCTAATTTTTTTAGATGAAAAAATAAGACGTCGCGTAGCTTTTTTATCAATGATTTAATTATCGTTGGAAATTGTGATAAAAATAAACCCTAGTCATATTTTATCCAGAACTTACGAAATCATTTTTATCCGGATGTAACGATTAATGTGATATTGGAAGGGTTGAAAATAGGGGTGAACCTTTAAATGTTGTATAATCGTCCAATATATTGCGAATAATATTGTTTCTTAATCATCTAGGTTGTCATTATGAAGATATCTTCCTTTTCTACTTCAGATAATCAGAATTAACTTGATCATGATAACAAGGCATGAGATTTATATCTTTTTACCTCCTTTTTCTAATGATTACTATTCAAATAAATGAAAATATATACAATTTCTTAAAGGGTAAATAAATTAATCACCAAAGCTTCATAAAAGAAAGCTCAATGAGTTACATACAAAAAAAATAATAAAATAATCGTCGAAAAACGAGAATTTAGCGTTTAAAAAGCGAATGATTGTGAACAATTTAACCCTAATTCGAAGGGGATGTCGATAGTTGTTTGGCAGTTGGGTGGAGCTCAACATCGTCGGTATAAACTACACATGGCGCTGGCGGTCATAAATATGTTATGCACGAGCACGTGCCACCCGCCGGCGCGCATATGATTTACCAAATTTCCGGAAGCGGGACGCGTTAACTCGACTCCCCAGAGTCGGCACGTTCCCGTAATTATGAAAAGTCAAAAGCCTCGACATGGAGATTTTTATCTAATTCAAATATTAATTAAAAAAGCAACTATTATTCCAAAAAATATTTTAACAAAGATTCTTCTATTTAATTAACCACTGCAATTAATAATGATTATTAAATTGATTAAAAAATTAAGCTTGTCAAATCAATCGAATATAATTAATAAATATTCATTGTTAAATTCGAGAAAGTTACCCGATGGGATAAAAGAATAATTTCAGTCCTAGTTTGAATTTCACACTCCACCGGAATTAATTAGCGAGTCGTTCCGTCGGCCGGAAGCCAGAATCCTTGATACAGACGCGAAGGATGACGCGATATTAGCAATACGATACACGATACGGGCGGCTGTCGAAAATTTCCACCGAAACCCGCAACGAGATACTCTCCTAATCACCCAATTAACGCATCCCCGTTCAGCGAGTCGAGTGGAGGCTTCGGTTTGAGAACCCCTGTACCTTTCGTGTCTGACAGACTGCGTTTCCAATCGTCCTAACCGGTGTAATAATGAAGAGAGAAGCCCTTCGTAATAATTATCATACTCGATCTTTAGACCACGTGTCGGTTTCTAGCTCGACAACTGGGCTAAAGGGAACCTCCTGCATTATGTTTCGGTCTCGTCTATCTCATTTTCTTTTTCTGGCTCGAGCCCCGCCCTGTTGTAACAAACTCCCGCGCATATATAAAAGTGAACACGAGCGATCTCAGGATTAACATATTCTATCAACTTAATATGGATATATACCCATTTAGACATAGGTATATATATATATATATATATATATATATATATATATATATATATAGCGGATTTTCCCGAGACGCTGGACTATTAATGAGCAGACCTGCATTTTCAAGTTAATTAATTCTAATATCAAATTTAGTATTTTCAGCGCCATAATTTCCCACATACGATAATCGGCTATTAATCTGTCCGATAACAATAATTTAATTAAAAAATCTAATATAATTTCTTATAATATTTATTCGTAATAATTTGAATAACAACATGTCGATTGATTTTGTTGGTTAACTCGTGGCTATTATATACCTCATTTGTTATATATATAATAACGTAATTATTATATTTACTATGATCCACATATAATAAAATCATCCCAAATAAATATAATGAGGGATTAATTCATATATTTTAATTATCATAAATTATCATCATCAAACGGATTAATCTGCGATTATCATAAATGGAAAATGATCGCGCATATTTTCCAATTATAAATTGATGATAATGAGCATATTAATATGTATATTTATATCGTATAACATTCATTAAACAGATATTATATATTCGTATATATATATATATAAGTATGTGAACAATTACTATTATTTATTGTCAACCATGTATATATACATATATGTACATGTTACGTATCGTACACAATATAAATATGGATATTGGGAACGACTATATATGTATATATATATATATATATATATATATATATATATAGACACACAGTAAGTTAAATTAAGTCAGACTCTGCGGTCTAATCCAAACTTAGAACGTCAGCCTTGGGCTTTACGAGATAGACTGGATTTTTCCAGAGTCGTCAGGGCTGTCCAGAGCCCCTAGAGATCATTTTTGTTCTCAGTTGCCTAAACTCACCACATATCCTATTCGACTAAGCCGCACGGCCATAACTTCCGGTATTAATGGACCATCGAACACATCCTCGTATTTATATTTCTGTCTCGTATATATATATACAGGTATATGCATGGTATACGTGCATTATGCGATACGAAATGGTCTTGTGGTTGAATTATTTCGAGGAAATATTTCAGCGTAGACCACCCTGTGGCCGAGCATTATCCAATGGGTTCCTATTGGCCCGTTTGCTAGAATATAGATGTTGAAATTCTATACGGATTGGTGAACGCAGGTAGAGAGAAAATGTGCTGTGGTTCGAGCAGTAAAGTGCAAAGTATATATTTTGCATTATAAGCGAGTATATGCGCAAACTGCAGGTTGGGGCTTTATCGCATGTAGGAAGTACGGAATAGCAGATAGTTGTCGCGAGTGGGCAGATAAATAGCTCTCTTCTTATTAAACTAATTTCCATTCGTTTCTTTCTTGTTTTTCTTCTATATTTATTATTTAACAGTCGAATGATAAACGATCACGTTTCTATTTTCAATATGAGAAATTTAACGATTTTAATCGTCAGGGCTTTAATGCAATCGGGGTATTAAATACCCGTTGCAAACTTTTTATAAAAATTGTCAATATCGATTGAAACAAAAATTTATAAAATTACCAAACAAAAAAGAAAATGTTTAACGAATAACACTGACCGTGTCGAGTCAGCGACTTGCCAAGTAATTCGAATGAACGAAATTATACATAAATGAAAGTTCGAACGTCTCGCGAAACAAAAATGGCAATAATAAATAAACACGTTCTTCTTTCATCGTTAATCATTTTATCGTTAAGACGATAAGATTTTTCGTATAGAAATATTTTTTTTTCGTACTCTTACGTCCAGCTTGTCACGTACCTACATTTTGATCGGAAGGGTAAAAATAATAAGGGGTTGTTTTTTCGTCGCCCAGCTGTTGACTCAATTTCTTGGGTCGAAGCCTCACGAACTCTCGAGGCAAATCATAGAACACCGGAAGTGACCAATACCCTGCTATACATTAGACATACTTATTCATAAATATATACGTTAATGTATATATATATACATATATCTATAGGAAAGGTTCGATATTCTATATATGGTACAAAACTATATGGTGGAACGAGCTAGAACCAACAGCGCGATTCCAATGGGGGCAGCTGCGCGACATCTGCGGATTACGTTCTCGCGCCACGCGAAGCTCTTTCTCGCCCGCGCACAACGATGGTTCTCTCATTCGACACGAACAAATACTATAAATGTATATATTTATATATATATATATATATATATGTAAAAAGTATGTACACATGATTATTATTATTAATATATATAGTGGGAAGCGCGATTAGAGTTTAAACGAAATACAGAGCGTTCGCCACCGCCCATCGGGATAGAAGGCGAGTTTAATAATGCGTGACACAGAGAACTACGGAGCTTGGTCGTATTGCGTGTATATTATGATAGATATACCAGCATGGCTGCACGAATTAATCCTCAAACCTATTTCGTCACTTAATTCGCGTCTCGTGCGACCTCAATAGCGGAATTGTCCAACATTCTTTCCGGGAAAAAAAAGTAACGAGTACTTTCAAGATTGTTGGAACGAACGTTGAGTGTTTTAGATTTCGAACTTCACGGAAAAGGAACAAAGTAACGTATTCTCTTAAATTTAGTTTACAACTTTTTTTTTTATTTAGTTGTTATTCACGATTATTTCTTTTTATATAATTTGCACTCATTTTCGAGTTATTATAACTTGAGAATTATTAGGTATAAGTAAGTGAATCATTTTTTATGTTTTAATTTTTTTAGTTAGTAAAACTAAACACTAAATATATTTTTATTATTCAAGTTTTTGACTTAGAATTATAGCAATTTGAAAATTGTTACAAATAAGAGAATTCAAATATTTCCTAAATTGTTTATATCACGCGGCCAAATTTTCCATTATTTCAAAATTTCGACGAGGCGAGAGTAATAAGTGACGTCTTCGAGAGTTAGAGAACGCGTGGGGAGGAGCGTTGACAGACGAAACATATTTTTCGTCAAGACCCTGCCCGGTTTCCCTTCCTTTAGACTTTCCTTTTTTTGAATTAGGAAAACATGATGGGAGCTTTCCCCCATGAAGAGGAGAACAGAGGGAGAGAGAGAGAAAGGGAGGACATAAAAGCTCGCAGGAATATAACAAGAGAGCATCTAGCGTAATGGGGGTTGTGTATATCGAGGGTAGTTGTTCTCTTCTCAACGAGTTTGCCACTTTCCAAAATAAACAAGATTTCGAAGCAAGAGAGAAAAGTTGATTTTCTTCGTTCTCGCTGTGCAATGTTCGCGAATGGTATAACGTTTGCGATCTTTGCTCGAAGAAATGAGTTTTTTCCTTGCCATGTGAATCGAGATATTAGAAGCTTTCAGAAAAATGTCAAATTTATCTCATTTTCTGTTATTGTACTTCGTCATAGCGAAATACATCGTGTTATCAGTAAAACCTATCTTTGGTAATTTTGTTAAGTAAAGTCCAGAACATTTTTTGAAAAGTTCCATAACGACGATTTTTTGGTCTACTAATTTTACACATTTTTTTCCTAACAAAAAAGCAAGCTAGAGACTTGTACATGGTTACCTAATTATTTTTTAATTATCCCTCATACTTATAAGATCTTTATTTTATTTGAAAAAACGTCTTTTAGATTTTTATATTTACTATGAGAGAATAGTAAAATTAAGAATGACAAGTTAACAAATTTTTTTTCAAGCCTTCTCGTCGTTGTCAGAGCAACCATTAAATTTTTATACCGAAACATTTTTAATGCTCTTTTTAACACGACAATGTGGAACTCTGACAATACAACGTTTTAAGAGCGCTCGTGGATGTAAAGTGTATACTGAAAGGATTCGCGGAGATTTTACACAATTGTGGCTTACACGTCGATGTACATGTATATACGGTTTTTGAGTAGGGATTGATGTCACTTCGCGCTTTCCGTGCCACAGCGAATTCTCTTCGCAGTGACGCTCCGTCTCAATGCAATACCGGATGGTCTCGCCTCGCAATTAATCCGCGAGCACTTGCTCGAGTGCGTCAGTACGCCGCGTGTGGCGCCACCATCGCACAATGTATCACGTCAGCGCCAACTACCCCTTTTTGCCAGAGAAAAACCAAGAGGGCGCTGGCTGGGCACTTGGTCGCTCGATGTTAGATGACGCGGGGTCATCCCGGCAAATAGAGGTGGAGAAAAAGGAGAGCAGTAACGAGACGAAGAGAGAAAGAGAGACACGATATATCGCGGAACAAAGGAGGGAAGAATGGCGGACGTGAAACGGAAAAAGGGTCTGCGGGGAAGAAGCGAACGAAGAGATAAAAAAAACGAGAACTCAAGAAGGCGCATCAAGGAGAGATGGAGAAGAGAAATAAAAAGAGAACGGCTCACGCGTTGCGTCAGAGAGAAAGAAATGAGACTGGAAAAAAGGGAGAAGTGGCAGCACTGTAGCGACCAGATAAAGAAGAAGATTAAAGGAAATGCGTGTGACGCGGAGAGGGAACGAAAAAACGTAGCAGCGACGCTTCTTCCTCTCTGATATAGTATAACTGGTCCATAGTCTGGAATAGTTATCCGTAGTTTGGTAATGCCGGGAAATATGGACCAGGCTTCAAATCGACTCGTGCATTTTCATATAAAGTATTTCATAAAAAATTTGGATCATATCAAATATATGAATTATAACCGGAGTTAGATAAGGCAAGTGGTAAACTGTGATCCTTGTATCGAGTTAGATGCGAAACAGAGGTTAATTTCATTAGGAAGAGGCAACTTCCAATTTGGTATTTAAGAGCTTGTGAATTTCGGAATATTCGGACCTTTACTCGATATCTTTTATTATTATACGGTTCTCTATGAATGGACGAAGTCTGAAATAATTTTAACTCCAAAGTAGTATTTTTCTACAGAAATACCAACGATTATTATTCCTGGAAATTTTTTGGTGGTCCATATTCCCCCGATTTCATATTCTTTGGACATTCTCGACTTGGTTTCGTAGGAATTCATCATTGAATTCCCTCGAGGCTTTTACCACAAGAAGAAAGCTAACTGGGATGAAAAGTTGTGCATCAAGCCGGAAAGATAACGATGTAAGAGACGTTTTTATCGTAGAGGCGAATACAAAATTAATGATATTTTCATTAAGACTCGATTTGCTTGAAGATCGATGAGACCGTTGGAAGGTAGAAGGGGTTAGAAATATCGAGAATGTTTGGAAAAAACGATTAAAAGAGGCGCCGTCGATGAAGAGCTCGTTAGCACCTGAATTCTCGCTCGTAATAAATTTTACTGGACTTTTTAATCGTCGAACTTTATGATAATCAACTGTTTCTTGCGGACATTTGGAGATGAAAGATACGATACGTGTCTACCAATTTTTATGTAGATTAACCGAGAAGTTAAAAAGAAAAGAGTAACATGTAGAATTTTCAGAAATAAAATGACGAACGATAAATTTATAACAACTGCCTCATGCTAATTATAACTTGACATTTTCTTATTCAATATTTCAAGTCCTAATGAATCCCGATTTTTCCATATTTAGCCCAGTCGAATTAGGATTTGACACGGAAAAATTTTAAATAGCAATTTTCCTTCGGAATTCGTTGGGGAGGGTCACTGGCAGTCTAAATTTGGTTTTCCGTGCTATTCTATCCGTTGCGTCTTCCGCCATCTTGATTTTAAGGGTTAATTTTTGTTTATTGAATAACTCGTTTATTTTCAGTTTTACACGAAAAATAATAATAACAAAAGTTGTTTGGAATTAAATTTCCTACAATTTTGGTTCTGATCAATTTTTTCCTAGGAACGATATTTTCCGATTTATACCGCGATATATACGCGAATGGTTCGCGTAAAATTGACAATAAACGTGATTATACAATGATCAGATTTTACCCTCACCGCTTCTCAGGTATGGATCGAAAAATATCGATCCTACCAAAAAATTGATAAGAACCAAAATTGTAGGAAATTTAATTCCAAACAACTTTTGTTATTACTATTTTTCGTGTAAAACTGAAAATAAACGAGTTATTGAATAAACAAAAATTAACCCTTAAAATCAAGATGGCGGAAGACGCAACGGATCGAATACCACGCAAAACCAAATTTAGACTGCCAGTGACCCCCCTCAACGAATTCCGAAGGAAAATTGCTACTTAAGATGTTTTCCGGGTTTGCCCCTTTTTTGAGCTAATTCGACTGGGCTAATTATAAATATTTTCACTCCCAACCAGGCGAATACATAATGTTTACATCGATCCATTCGTTAACTTCAGTGTTTCTTACTTGGAAAAAACTTCGACAGAAATGCATGAATCCTTTCCGAGGTGACGTCCACTTACTCAATATCTTCTTCATGCGCGTCGGTCGAGTTTGTAATAGTCAGAGTGCCGCAAACTCATGAGAAAGAGGACCGGTATTTTTCGCGCGAATGTACGCCCTCTATACGTAAGTAGTAAATATATATGTTTATATATATCGAAGCGTTAAAAATCTTGGCATATGCTGGACGAGTGAGAAAGAAAGCAAGCGAGTTCCGAGGTCTCGAGTCCCTCCTAAGATCCCGAGGGAGGTTCGCGCGCCGCTGGCGCCGGGCTATAATAACTGTTCACCCACGCGGAGCCACGAAGATTTTTTTGCACGCACGCAGCCGCAACGACAGAGATATATATATAGAAAGAGAGATCGAGAGCGAGAGAGAATTCGGCCATCTCTCGCAATGATGCGAGGGCGCCACGATCCCTTGGCGTTTGAATTTCAACCGAAAGAGTCGGATATTCTCGTTTCTCTCGCGATTCTCGACATCGCGGGCTATAAATCCTCCCAGCGAAATAATCCGAAGTGGAATTCACTCCCTCCGGTGACTCATCGTGGAGAATCGAAGGCTTCTCAACACACGGATCGATGCAATATTCGATACTCTAGTGCTCCGGTGTACGATAAAAAAGGAGGAACGATCGTTTTCTGCGTCTTGTAACGAGATACGAGGCTCCTCCCTTTCTTTAATGCCTTGTTTCTTGCCGCAATATTTTTAGACACATCGGTCAGTTTCACACAGAGGAGGGTCCAGGAACCAGATAAATAAATGCTCTTGCGTGCCAATGAGTAATCGTTACCATTATTGTCGGTACATTATTGAACACATACAACACGAACTATGTAATGTATATAACTATAAGTGAATATTTTTATTGACATATAAATACGAGATATAATTCATTTTATTCTTCAAATATGGGACACGTCTATATGTTTTTTTTTCAAATTGGACACCCAGTACATGATAATTTTTTTAAACGGGACGACCCACGTATTTTAGTTAAATAATTAATCAATTAAATAAAGAATCAAATTATCTTGATTTTTTTAATGAGACACCCAGTATTTATTTCATTCCTTTCAACGTAGTCATCCAATAACATGCCTCGTCTCTTTCGAATGGGACACCCGGTATATCCTTCCTTACTTCTTACGCGCGGTGATGGAACGTTTGGTTTAAATAGGGACCTAGTGTATATATGCTCTATACACATTGGATACAATTCAAATCTACGATTAAGTACCAATTCTATACAACAGAGATAAGAACGTAAAAAGTTAGCTGACAAATTGACGAAATAAAAAAATACAATTTTTTTAAGAATAATAAATTTAATTATTACAGTTTTTTTTTGGCATTATTAATTGAAAAATATAAATCTGATAAAATTCAATATTTTCATTCCTGCAGTGTTCCTGTACTGCAATTTCGAGATTAATCTATAATTTAATTAATCGATTTACACATTGCATGAACCATAATGGCAACACGTAATTATCGTCCCGTTATACAAATGTCTCGCATTAGATCGATCAAATATTCAACGTTCGAATATCGATGAAGAATCAAACGTATCATCGAAAACAACCTCCCCTAAATCGATTGAAAAAATTGTCGTCATTATAATTATGCGATAGCACGTCCGTCCCTTCTTTTCCAATGCGGATAACAATCAATATGACGAATTAATGGAATATGCATCGGATACGGTAGACACGAGGGCCATAACGAACGAGGGCGAACTATCATTATCTGGTCGAACGCACCCGAAATATCGATAATAACGCCAGCGGGGAAAGTAACACGATTTATCTGATGCGCGGGCTCGTTGCTGAGGAACGCACCCTTAGATACAGAACAACATCGTACTATACATAAAACATGTATATATCTTGTTTCTCTTTTTTTTTCTTCTGTTACGTGCGTGGCGACGAAACAACCCCCGTACCACGCCACCCCGCGACTCGTCCTTATGCGGAAGACATAAATCCCTCTCCGCGGTTTCCCCAGAAGCGGACCGGGAGCACCACCAATCTCCCGAGCGTGAGTTTCTAATCGCGTTTCGACATCTAAGCTCGTCCGTCAAGTCTCTCGTGCGTTCGCCAACCCCCGAGTCTCTCGTAGATACGCCTACTGTGTACGCTAGACGAGACACGACAATACGACCCAAATAAATACCCGTATTTTCAATTTTTTTAACATTGAGAAAATATAATTTTTTAAATTATATTTTTATTTTCGATAAAAGTGTAGTATAAATAATTTGTATTGCAAAACAAAAAATTTCGGTAGGAAGGTTGGTTCGTTCTTGAGAAAAAAGGTATCTACGATTTTTTTCGTATCGATGATCGATTTCGGTCTATATCAATTGAAATACATTAAAAAATGGAATAATGAGCGTGAAGGATATTTAGAAAAATTATTTTTTGTGACCCCAAAGTGGCTTTAAAGAATTGTCATCGCAAACTGTATAAGATACTCGAATTTGAACAAAATATGAGATGGTCGCCGGAAGGCTCTTCAAAACGTTTATACGCATTTGAGCAGATGTCACTTTCCGGAGTCGCTTGGTTAGTCGACCTACAGCCTAGTTACCATAGGCGTCACACACGCGCGAGCAATGTAAAAAAGTCAAATCCTGGGTTCGCGAGATGGTGTAAAAGACAGCAGTGGAGGCGAGAGAAAAATATAAAAAAGTGAAAAAAATTATTTACATCAGCGGAGAATAAAAAGCTTGGATGTTGAAGAAAAATAAGCAATCACGTGATAATTAGTTGGCCATACGCTCGGTGACGACGGGTACGATGAGCGAAGCTCCGAGACTCGGCGTTCATTTTCTTTCGTTAATTTTCAACGTCTGTCATTCCGCGTAAATAAAAGTTTCAATAATTTTTGGTACACGCATCACTACGGAATTATTTTAATCGGCCAGTAGTGGGAAGATAGATCATGAAACAATTTTTTTAACCCCTTTTTAGGGTTCATTTGCGTCGAAGGGAGAGAAGATTGACAACTGAGAAGGGTAGGCGGTTTGTTGAATTTTTGCGAAAGATAGGACTAACATCTGGACACTTTTGGTGCTCTTCCTGAATGAAAAATCAACGTTGTTTTTTTTTCTCTTTTTTATTTATTCGTCACGCACCGTATGTGTCAGTCATTCTCACTGCACAATGGAGAACGAAAAGTATATATGAAACACTGTGTCTCACAAGCAGTGAGACTGACGTATTCATGCCTGCGAAATATATCAAAGTATAATGGACGCAATGGGGTGAGAAGTAATGCGCGTGTGCGTCGATCAATCGCCCGACTTTAATCCATTTCTAATCGCAATTGCATCATCGTCATGGCGTCTATGCTCATCGGATACGGGAGAGTATTATTTTTTCTGTCCCACGATGGGATCTGGAACAGTACAGTGTGAAAATACGTCACCGTGACGTATTTTTCTAAGGGATGACGTGCGATAAGTTAAATTTCCCTAGATAAGATAAGAATTTATTATGTGAAAAATTCACTGGCGACAGTGATAATTTTTTATCTATAAAATCCAGATTACGATAATATTTTTATATTTCATGTGTAGCGAGAATTCCCTATGTGGGGAATTTGAATATTTTATAGTCCTTCATCTAGTAATTTTTTATAGGGGTAGATTTTGTGCTAATTAAATTATTATACTAAATGTCTCTTAGAAATAGGGTATTTTCTTAAATAATACTGTTGAGATGATGTGTATGGGGACAGAAAATTCCCTATATGTTGTACAACCCCTCTAGATGGCGCAAAAATTATTCGTGTAAAGAATTTACTAGTTACACGAAAATTAGTCGACCTTGATACCTAATGCTTAATTTTTCGTATACGGAAAGTTTTTGAAAATACTGTTTTAATATTTGACACGTAGGACAATCACGACGAGCGATTGTGCTATCTACACGAAATGGTACTTAACAAAATTATCTAATTATTCATTTCACAGGGAATCTTAATAAAATAAAATCAACCATGGTAAGAAGAACACAATGATAAAAAATTCGACAACCCGACAATAAAACGTGAATAAATTAAAAAATTCTACAAACTACCCCTTCCCAAGGGCACTTTCCATGGTTTTACATAAAATCGATGATTCGAGTCGTGCCAATGCGTCACATAATATCGACTCTGACACCTGAAGCCCGGTATTATTTTTTGGTAGTAAAATCTAGATGCGATGGAGCCAGTAGGGCGGTTCTCGCTTCGAATTATGATAATTTTTTTCTATCTCATCCCTCCACACGTACAGGACGTCGAACTGGGATTCACGCGAGAGAGAACCCAGTCTCGCACTGGCGAATCCATGGAGCATTCATCGCGAGGTTTCGGAAGGGATGTCGAAGGGACGTGGAAGGCCAGGGTGAGGGAAGGAGGGAGGGAGGGGGCGGGGGCTCGTTGGGATTTTGGGGTGAAAGTCGTAGGACGAGGCATGCGTAACATGGGGTGCCATACCGGTGAGTCATGCTTTATCCCCCGCGGCGTGCAGGAAGAGGGGATGTTGCGGAGTGGGTGATGGCTGCATCCCTCTCGCTTTTCCGCTTCGTCCCCCATTCCCATCTCGCCATTCTCTATGCTCTTCCCCGTGTGTATTATATATGTACCACAGCATACCAGCTCGTCTGCCTCCTCGCATTAAGCTGCATATATGTTGGGTACATACATATATGTACACAAACACACACACACACACACACATACATATATAGGTATATATATATATAACTGTAGTACTTTGGAGTACGGCTGATTGAAATTATATTTCTTTTCGTCTGCCCTTGTCCGTAAGCATTTCTTCTTCATCCCCGTTATTCTCACTCATACTCCCTTTCTATCTCTATGTCATTCATCCTCTGCCGAGAGACATATAGAGGAGGGACAAGCATTTGAGTGATCGAAGCTTCTTCGAAAATTACATCGCAAGGTTTTTCAGTTTTCTTGTTATCACCAAGTGAACGTGCAATGTTCGACATATATTTGCATTTTAGTGATATCAACTCATCATTTATGCTGACCGATTAAGCGTATTAAAATTGACAGAATTGAGACTGCTAATGTTTTTTTCGAACGTAACGTATTGATAGAATTCAGACTATGAATTAATCAAATTGCAATCGATTGACGGAATCGTGTTTGTTCTTTCTAAATATTAATAGATGGATCGAATTCGGATTTTTAACGTATTAAATATTGACAGTTGTCATAATCAAGCTTGTCATTCTCATAATCGACAAAATATTGTGAAAATATCATCTGCGAATCGCCTCGACGTTAACGAATACACAAAATCTGTGTCTTCGATTACGTCAATTCCACGACTTTGACTGAATCGATAACGTCAATCTCTTAAATAAAAACAAGTTGACAAATGCAAAATTTCATTCGTACTTGTATACGATAAATTATTAACAATTCTATTAGAAGTAAAAGAATAAATAGAAATTCGGAGTGGCAAAAAAAATTGTTTTGCACAAATTTACGACGAGAATAGAATGAAATTTATGGAAATGCCTGAAAATAAATTTTTCAACATCGGAAATAATATTCCATGCCGGACGATAAAAAAAAATGCATAATTTCGTCACGTACCGACACTTGCAAGAATCACGTATTTTCCAAAATTATACGAGAGTAAGGCACGTTTCCTTTTTCTAAAATAGTCGGATTTTTCTTCATTCATGAAAAATCCATCAGGGCACGTTGTATGGAAATGTCCTGGAGGATGTCCTTCGAAAATGACTATGCCTTTTATGTATATAGCGTTTGGAGTAGAAGAGAAAAAAGAGACGGAGGAGTCTTCTCACAGAACGGAAACCGGCATTTTTAATTTATTTCGAGATTATTCAGGGAAACGTTTGGGGCTGCTTGCGGAGAGGAGGGTACACTCTGTCGGAGAGGCTCTCTCTACTCTCCAGCCACCAAGATACAGCTGGCGCTGAATCATCGGGACGCTGGCAACGAGCGTCGCGGCCACGCCACGTCGTTCGGTACGGAATACGCGACATGGTCCGTCCACTAAACAGCGTTCTCTCGACCATCTCGTCAGTCGCCGCGACGTTGTCACGTTTTCCTGTATTATTCATGGTCGAAAAATACATTTGTGGAATTGAAAAATGACCTCGAAAAGTAGTAAAAACAAATATTTTATAAATTAAACGAAAATTTGGAGGAAAATGTGTCCTATTAAAAAAATCTATACGTATCAAATATAAATCGTTCTAATAAATTGTGTCGCTGTGTGCAAAGTGCGATAGCTGGCGAGAACAAAGAATTCAACATTCTTTCGCAAGGAAATTAAAAATCGTATTCTGTCATTTTTGGCTGATTTCTATTAGATGTAGCCTTTAATACAGCTTGCGCCTAATTTTTATCACCGGATTTTGAAATCTTTGAAATCTTTTGTTTCGTAAATTAAGAATATCAGAAAATTTTGTCAATTTTGAAAAAAAAAGTCATTTTTCTTTTATTTGATTCAAAAATTGATACCATTAATACGATCTGCTAATTATTGACTGGCAATCAATAATATTTTCGTATAAAATTAAATATAATAAATTCTGAAGACTGAACAGGTGAGCAGTTTCAGTTATTATTATTATTATTATTATTATTATTATTGCTGTTGTTGTTATTTTCTCGGAGCTATAAACTCGATAAAATTTAGCGGATATGTTGGGACCTAAAAAACTATCGAGCGAGACCAAGGAAGAGCTTTTCAAGTAATCTTATCCGTTGAACGATGTCGATTCGCGTTTATAATTCTCAACCGACTATGAATGCGACGATAATACCCGTTTCAATATTAATCAGTATCATCGTAGTTTCCCACATCGTTCCGAGGTAATCGTACCGCGTATTAACCGATCTCTCACAATTCACGTAGCACGACATTAACAGCTATGGACACGTCGCAAGCCATACGTACTAATCTTCGCTCGCGTATTCCCTTTGTTCCAAACGCGAAAGTTTTTAAACCCCGTTTGTACAATCGCAGAGTGAAAGAGGGATAGAGAGCGCCCATTGTCAGCTCTGTTCAACACCAATCGCGCAACGGATAAATGCCAATCCCATTTTGATCAAAGCGACCAAAGTACGAGCTTCGCAGGACAGAAACTCGATTAAGCGTTTTTTTCCAGTTTTAACGAGTACTTCTCCGTGGAAGCTAAATTCGAGCATAACGATCGACCGGGATGAGTTTTTCATATGACGTTTAAAAAAATGTGTAAACGACGTTTTTGTCAGGAATGAAAGAAAAATTCATAATTTTATCCAAATGTCGATTTAATAATAATGATATTAATAATTCTTTCGACATTTCATTATTATCCATGACACGTAATCGATAGATCACTCGTCACAGATAACTATGCAATTTTTCATTAAACCCTCGAGCTTTAAAAAAGCGTAGCAAAAAAAATTATTTTCTACCCTTCTTCAAATTTTTCTTTCCACCTTTTTCTAAACCCATATACGAATATATGTTACTACCCTTGCAATGACGAACAACACAATTCGCCTTCCTCCTTGCGTTTTAATAAAATTTATGTACGAATTTCACTGTGATTGTTAAATAAAATCTAATATTTTTGATTTATCGCAGTTGCCATGTGTGCGATCGAACACAGCGTAGATACGCATAATACCGATATGTGTGGTAGCGCAAGATCCGGACTTCGTAAAATTCGCAAATCCGAACTCTTCGGCGTCGTTAAGTTTACGAGACGTGCACTATTAGTCCAAGCAATAGAGCTCTAAAATCATCAGTTTTTGACAAAAATTTTACCCGATAACGGCGACCGCCATCAGACGCGGAACAGCCTCCCGATCATAACTGACCACTTTTCGACTCCTGATTTCCATTTTATTTTTTGTTATTAACAAATTAGTGAAAAAAAACCACTTTTTTTTCCTTTTTTGCTTATAAAACAAAAAGTAATGGAGGAATCTGTTTGGTCCCAATGGACGAATTGTAGGTAATTGAAATACGCATAAAATAAGCGCTGAAAGAAGCCGATCGGTCAATAATTAAGGGAGATACACTGAAAAAACCGAGAAAAAAGCGTTTTTTTCAAAAATATATAACTCCGCCATTTTTTAATTTGTAGGCCAGGCTCTTCGCGAGATAGTAGGTATTGATGTGTCCTTTTTCTGTGCGAAACCTGGGTGCTGTTGGATAATTAGTTTTTGCGTTATTGCAATGAACATTTTATTTTACCATATTTTGCGGAGAGGCTCGATGCTCTGGAGGTCGTCCGATTTAAGTTTACCAAGCGGCTTTTTAAACTAGAAATGTTGACCTACAAATCGTCAATCTTAGATTTTCGTTTAATTGCGTTTAAATAGGTGGAAATCGCGCCTAAACATGAGCAAAAACGACCGAGCGCGCGAAAGTGGTCGAGTAGTGGGGGTAGACCAGCAGAATCGGGGAAGTCGCATATATAGTAATAGAAGCGCGCTCGGCCCAAGTTTCGTATCTATTTATTTGATTATTTCAGTAACCAGTGGGACTATTTTAACTTTCTTTTTTTTGAATTTGGGGTAACGCGATCACCGGAACCTGATTCTTTACTCAGATTTCATGTAAAATGAACGAAAAACTTTTTTTCAGATATTTTAACCGTCATGTCCTCACATTAATATAATATAATGCAATTATCATTTTTTAATATTCAATGTTGCACTTTGTACATTAAACATTAAGAATATTATTGAATATTATTCGAATATTATTGAATATTATTCGAATATTATTCGAATATTATTTGAAAAACAGAAGGAGCAGCTAAACAACATGCGTTTAGAGTTTTTTATCAATTAAATTTGTGGTTAGGAAATGCGGACCTAAGAGCAACTGACTGGGGGTGGCAAATTAAAGAAAACCGGCTCATCCCGGTAGGAAGTACCGATCCTCCCATTCCTCAGAAGTTGCTCGATCAGATTTCGTGTTCGTGCAGTAAAAAAGGGTACATAGATGCTTCGTGCAGCTGCAAAAAGCATGGTTTGCACTGCACGAATCTCTGTGCACACTGTCACGAAAGCACATGCTTCAATTTACATGCAAACGATCTGCAAGTTGAGTCGGAGGATGAATATGAAATTGAAGAAAACAATTTTAATGAAATTAATATTCCACTCGAACGTATGTGTACAGACGGATTCGATGACGAATCGAATTGTTTGAAGGCCGCGAAAAGAAAGCGGCTAATGTAAATAGTTTTATAAGTTTCATTGTAAGGATTGAATTATATAATGATGAAAGTTATTAAAGATTGTTGTAAATACTGTTTATGCTTGCATGCAGTAATAAAAACTGTCATAAAAACTGCATAACTGGTTTCCCGCTTATTTCACATGAAATCTGAGTAAAGAATCAGGTTCCGGTGATCGCGTTACCCCAAATTCAAAAAAAAGAAAATTAAAATAGTCCCACTGGTTACTGAAATAATCAAATAAATAGATACGAAACTTGGGCCGAGCGCGCTTCTATTACTATATATGCGACTTCCCCGATTCTGCTGGTCTACCCCCACTACTCGACCACTTTCGCGCGCTCGGTCGTTTTTGCTCATGTTTAGGCGCGATTTCCACCTATTTAAACGCAATTAAACGAAAATCTAAGATTGACGATTTGTAGGTCAACATTTCTAGTTTAAAAAGCCGCTTGGTAAACTTAAATCGGACGACCTCCAGAGCATCGAGCCTCTCCGCAAAATATGGTAAAATAAAATGTTCATTGCAATAACGCAAAAACTAATTATCCGACAGCACCCAGGTTTCGCACAGAAAAAGGACACATCAATACCTACTATCTCGCGAAGAGCCTGGCCTACAAATTAAAAAATGGCGGAGTTATATATTTTTGAAAAAAACGCTTTTTTTCTCGGTTTTTTCAGTGTATCTCCCTTAATTATTGACCGATCCGCTTCTTTCAGCGCTTATTTTATGCGTATTTCAATTACCTACAATTCGTCCATTGGGACCAAACAGATTCCTCCATTACTTTTTGTTTTATAAGCAAAAAAGGAAAAAAAAAGTGTTTTTTTTTCACTAATTTGTTAATAACAAAAAATAAAATGGAAATCAGGAGTCGAAAAGTGGTCAGTTATGATCGGGAGGCTGTTCCGCGTCTGATGGCGGTCGCCGTTATCGGGTAAAATTTTTGTCAGAAAAAAACCTTTATTTGCTTGGCCTATATGCGGTCCACCATACTCCTCGGTACTTTGCATTTAATGCACTCCACACGTTTTCCTCGTATACCTGTATGTCACGCATACGTGCAACTGTGGTTAATGCGTTTCGAGCCAATGTCACTCGAGCGTATATTCCTTGCACATATATAAATATATATTCATGTACAAGGATATATATATATATATATGTTGGATACAATAAAAGCAGTACGAGACGATAGTACTTAGAGTACATAGGAATACTTGTGTATATGGACCCTAAAGTTACATGGGTCGAGTACAATACGCTGGAATGAAGTATGAAGAGCGCCATTGGCCTTGCATTCGGTCATTCTCGATGCTGTGGCCATATTCGGAGAGGAGAGCGGGGTCAAATGTGTCACTTTGAATAAAAGGATTTTACCTCCCTTCGATCGATGAAAAGTACAAATTTAGAAAGTTTCTACAAAATATCATTTTTCATATTTCGTTGATTATATCAAATCAAAATGGCGTCTTAATGTCTCGTATACCCTCGAAGTGACGGTTTAAATTCGTGCTCTGATTTAATAACAATGCAACCCTAGCGACAATTTTCTCGTTCGAAATGCAAAAATGAATGAACGACGTGTTAATTTGTAGCTGGAAGGCGATCGAAATCGAACTTATCGAAAGTTTATCGTTACCGTCTGAAATCGTATAGGCACTGCGACACTAAAATATCAAGGTTGGGGAGCTGCTATCCACAGCGTTATTTATTGCGATCAGTGAGAGGAGTTTCTAAAAATTATTGTAAATTTCTTGTGTAAAAGGCATTCGGGCTAGTATGGTATATTTCGCCCCTGACACAAATGACCCCGATCTACCTTTTACATACAAATATATATATATGTATATATGCATCATGTATATAGAAGTTTAAGATGCAAACATGTATTGACTTTCATACCGACTGCATTTTCTTGCCTCCTTACATATGTGTACATATATATATGTATGTATTCACGAAGACCTCGTACAGTCATCACTACACTATACGTACCTGTGCACACACATATTTATTATTTACGTGCATTAATGGGCCGTGACACACGTCCCTCGAGACCCAAGTGCAACAAGCATTGGCTATGGCTATATACATATAAATTCAACGTAGAATGTTTTATAGTAGGTACGTAGCGTACACTGTAAGGCTCAAAGCTTGCGGTGCCCATACTCTTGAAAATATATGAACGTGGCAACGAACATTTTTAGAACGAAAATCCTCGAGTATTATTTTTAAGGCTGTTGCTATAATAATAATAATAATAATAATAATAATAATACGATGATACAATACGTGAGTATTTATTGTACGAAAAAACTAAGAAGCGAGACCATTTGTGACAAGAAGCTCTTGTCATTTTCCTAAGGAGAGACTAGGACGTAAATTGTCTATAGATGTTTTGAATTATTGCACGTTGAAATATTTCTCTGTACCTACTACTACCTAATAAATTCAGATTTTCGAATCATTCTTAGTGTCGTTTATAATTTTTATTTTTTGTTTCGGTATATAATTTTATAAATGAAAGTAATGAGAATAAAAATCCTGTTCCCAGACCTTAAAATCGATGTTCTTTATATATAAAAAAATAACGACGAATGCGTTTCTAGTACGACATACTTTTCTATGATTCAGCACATATACAGCACACGATGCATGTGGTTTTTTTATACCTATGTGCAAATACATGTGTACCGTTGACACGGGTCTCCTCTCGCATCTCCCTGTAATTCAAGCAGCGTCGACCACTTCGCTACGCACTCTTGTATGGATGTTAAAATAAAATGAAAAAAAATGCGAACGCGACAAACACGAGCTCACCGCATGAACCGTTCTCGCTGTGACAGTAGATGTCACGTAACTTTAAACTCAAAAGGGAGGGAAAGAGAGAGAGAGAGAAAATTTTGCGTCCGACACCTCGGCAAGAAGACTTGAATATCACTCGTTTTGCGAAGTAACAAAACGGTATGGGTCGTCGATATAAAACAGCCTTTTGAAAAAAATCACCAACGCCTGATTCTCGCTCGTTATTTCAGCCAAAATCTCGACCGAACGTTCAAAATAAATTGAAATTCAAAAATCGGTAACCAATCGTGAGAACAATCGATATAATAATTTAAAAACTAAAACGTAAAATAATGAAATTAATGAAAATCAATAAATACAAAATAAAATATTAAAAATTCATTAAAAAAATTAATATTCAAATTTTATTCGGAGCAAGAATTTTCGTGAAAAATTCTTTTTTTTTTTGACGAAAAACTTCAGTTTGTTTTAATGAGATTCGGTGAGTAATTTAAGGGGTATGCATTAGTGACAAACGAGCTAGGGTTTCGGAACTTGGAACATTTTTTAAATTCTTGCTCAAAGACTCTTGAAGCCTTTAATAACACGATGTGAACGCAATCCTTCAAATATTCTGGTTCGTACGATTTACCGGAGAATTTTGGTTTCGTGTCGATAAGGCTCGTTTGACTACATCGATCGGATCGGGGAACCCTGATGATTTATTACTCGAAACATGTGTTTCGTGATGACTCTGTACGAGATCGTACGTTCTTGAAACTTCTTATCGCGTTGTGTTTCACTCTAATGAGTTTAACGATGAAAATAGATAATGTGAAAATTTAACGATTGTTGGAATATTTAAATGGAACTATTGCATTTTTCACTCTAATTCGACGCGATTTATGACTAACGAGAAACTTTGTGAACGATGAGGATGAAAAAAGGTGGAAAACGACGTAAAGAAAGATTATAATTTTAACATTTAACAACTTTAAGAATTTTCGTTTTTTGAGTAAAATTATATGTAATTTGCAATTAATAAGGATGTTTCGAATGGAAAGAGTCTTCAATCGAGGAGAACGACGAAAAGAAAATTATCTTTGTCGTCAACAATAATTTGGAACATGGTAATTTGAAGTGGCCATAATTTTGCCTCTGCTCGACTGATATCAATCACCAAAATATTCCTAAATGGCAAACCATTCCACATCGTTAAAATTCGAATCGGGAAGAAATCCTGACCTACCTATTTCCTACCTAAGCAAAATATTTTGAAGCTTGAACGATTTCGAAAAATAAAAACGACCGCAAAAAGAAGTCCCACCTCAATACAATAATCGAATTTCTATAAATTTCTAAAACCGTACTAATGTTGGCAAGCACGGCTGAATGTTTCCAAAATTGCCTTAAGAGTCAACGTTACATGCGAAGAGCGATTCGAAAACGCAATTGAGAGTATCTAGAGAATAATGGTAAAATTTTTGAAAAAAAGGCATTTAGCCCCTTTTTGCCATAATTCTCTAGACACCCTCAAATTTTGAACGCGATCGGTTGCTCAGTGCCCGAGAAATTACGAATCGCGTTTTCAAATCGTTCGTCCCATGTAACACTGACTCTCGGCACAATCTCCCAGAGCCCGGCTTTTGCATGAGAAATTTTTACTAAAATGGTACAAGAATGTCCAATCGTAAAATCTCAAGTAAAAAAATATAAAAAAATTGCAATAAAAATCCACCCCGTCAAAAATAAATGGTAATAATTAAACCCATGTACATATAGCCTGATCGGTAATACCGGGAGTACAAAGATGTTAAGGATAGTATTGTCGATTGAAGCCGGGAGTCACGTACCATGCCCTCGTCGATAGAGACGTCCTCGTCGAAGTAACACTCGTCAGCTTCATCCGGTGTCAGCGCCACTATAGTTTCCGGTGGCTCCTTGACGTCCTGTTGCTGTTGCTGTCGTCTCAGCCAATCCATGATTATATTATTTCCGATCGAATGGTGTCTTCCCGTAAAAATACAACCGCAATCTCGAAATCCCCGTCAAAAACGAAAACTAAAAATTATCCTCGTCCCTTTCCTTTTCTCTCGTCACTTATTTCTCCGACATGTTTTTCTCTACCTCCCTTCGCGATAATCACATGGCGTCGTTTTCCGGCGTTAAAAATCGTGCGAGGTTGTTCAGTATCGACGCGAGACCCAATTATAAATAATATATATTTTTTTTCTATTGTTTTTTTTTAAGCACGAAATCGGTAGCACGAAACTTCGAGGGGCCGTGAGAGAGTCGGGGGAGCGGTTATCGCTCGTTTCGATCGGCAAAACGAGTCATTACAATTGCGCCCACGAATCGGTCACGCCGTTCACCGGTTAAGTGTCCGTCCCCGTTACATGTGTGCGCGCGCATACATACTACACCCTCTCGTACGAATATACCTATATGTTTATATATACATATATATATATGCACATATAAATCTTTCTCTTTCGCTCTAATCGAGAGTTCGTGACATTTGCAAAATGTCAGTCTCACTTCGTCCGTTAGTTCCGCACAAAAGGAGACACACGAGTCTCGACTATATAGTTGTAAGAAAACTGAGCGAACGCGTATCAATATATCGATGCTCGTATATATCGTCGAAAGTGAGAGTCGTATACAACTCGATTCTCTCTAGTTTCCTCGTCTCTTTTTTCTATTATCGCAACGAACTTTATATACATATATGTATATATAACACGAGGAACGATTTGTTCGAATATCTCTCGTACACTTCCGGTATCACTCGAAACCCCATAAATCGATCGACGAGTTCGATTAAAAAAAAAACAAAAAATGAATAATCGATCGATGCAACGATCCAGCTTTCCTTTATTTTCCACAATACACACTGCACTGAAGCTTTCGAACGCGATAAGACATATTTTAATTTGTTTTTTATCAAGATCCAGCGTCGTTCGTCACTAATATTCGGACACTTTTTTCTTAATTTCTCAAATCAACGCGTATCGACGATCGGAGAAATAATGAAATAAAATAACGTAACGCGAGATTATAAACGAGCGAACGAGAGTGAACGATGCGCGCGCGTGTGATCTTCACGTTCCGTGTAATGCGCGCTACTGGCGCGCGAGAGGCGGAAGAAGAGAAGCGTGCGCTACGATGATGCACACGCGCGTGTACGTTCGAGCCGGTGCAGCTGCAACTGCAGGCGACCGGGGAATGCTGGAAGTGGTAGTATGGACGATGTCTCGGGATTACTGCCGCCGCGGCTGCTGCTGCTGCTGCTGTACGTTCGAGAAGCCGGGCGGAAAGCGACGGCTGGTTCGTATAGTCTGGGTCCGGTTAGTGCAAGCGAGGCACGCAGCCGAATCCGGAGAGGAATAGGCGCGCTGCTGGAGTAGGGGATGGCAGGGGGTCTGCGGGGAGGAACGTTGAGGGTGAGCGGTCGCGACGGAGAGGGGGACATTCATATATGTGTATAGACGCAAGCTGGTGACGCTGTGAGGGAGGGAGAGAGAGAGAGACACACACCAACACGTGGACGCGTGTATAGTATAGAAGAGGAAGGGGGGAGGATAGCCGAGATATAGAGAAAAGCCGGGTAGAGAGAGAGAGAGAGCGAAAGATGGATGAACGGAACGGACTCTGGGAAGGGGATAGAGACAGCGGAGAAGGAGAGAAAGGGAGAGAGAGAGCGAGTGAAATATGACGATAGGGGTTGGTGCGGCGAGGGACACTTTGTGGTGGGGGTAAAAGGAGCAAGAAGTGTGGTATAGGCATCGGCGCGGGGGCGTTGGAACGAGGGTGGCCATGCCGGGAGGGCTTTGCTCTTCTTTTTCTTTTTCGTTCTTTCTTCCTTTCTTTCTTTCTTTATCTTCTTGCGTCCTCTTTCTCTCTCTCTTTCTTTCCCTCGTTCCTACTTTTCTCTTTTGATATTCATTTTTTTACTCTCATCTTGCTATCTCACTCCGAGAATTCCTTCTTCACGAATTTCTTTATGGTGCATTTTCTTCTTCTTGGTAGAAATATTTCTGATTTTATATCGGAACGTTTCTTTTTGGGTATTCTTATTATCTCTCGAGGGTATTGGCTTCTTCTTCGGCCTATTTCCCTTCGTCGTCCTTTTCGTTCCTCTTTGATGCTCTTGTTTTCTTTAAGGGAGTTTCCTTTTTCTCGTTTCGTTACTGTATTCCTTACCTCGTTATACGATCTCTAATTGCCACTTGGAGCCTGAGGCATCACTCGAAATTTTCGAGGATCGTTCGGCGATAATTATGGGATTTTTTATTATCGGCCTTGTTTTATTTTTATTCGAAGCACTGGACTATTAAAAATGCCTCATTGAATTTGCTTATATATTTTTCTTTCTCGTCGAAATATTCGAAATTAAATTACCTAATTAAAAACGTGCCTAATATTTTTATTCACTGGAAGGAATGTTTTGTTTCTAATTTGTTGCCTTTTCTATTTTATTTTGTAAATTATATTTGATCATTTATTCACTCTTATCGATCTTTTTGTCCGTTATAAAGATTGCGATTCGTTCGCATCCTTGAAATTTTAGGATTCGGTTATCACGAATCTTCAGATCGCGATTTACTCGCGCATCATCGTAAATAAATGTTCCTGCCGACGCTTCATCGTAAAGCCCGAAATACGATAAAATGCCTTATACAACTTGCGTATCTCGTAAGAGACACCAGAAGGATTTGACGGGTCAACGCGTACGAAAAGAAGAAGAGAAAGAAGGGTCGCAACAGTGAATCCCTGTATCGCCCGAACTGCTGGTGAGACCGGATTACCCGTAACTCCCTACCCAACTTCTATTCACGTTCATGAAACGATATTGCTCGAGTTCACATAAATTTAAGATTAGACCAAAAAAATATTCCCACAACATTCCTTTTTTTTCACATATTTTTCCAAAATTGTGTTTCACATTTTCGAAACTCGCTTCGGGTAAATTTGAGGTTAAACGTAACGCCCATTACGCCATTTTGTTTTCACGAAACAACTGCCATTTCCTTCTTCGAATATTCGTAAAATATTTCACGATGAAATTAGAGTATGAAACCATTGTATAAATATTTTTTTCTTCGACGTGTAACGAGTGAGGAAATATAAAAAAAATTGTCATTTTCCCAATGAAAAATTGGCGATTGATCCGCAAAATTCGGCGTCTCTACATCGGCAATATTTCTACGCGTTCCCCTTGCGAAAAGCCATTAATCATGAACCTAACGAAATGCGATTAATTTTCCCCGAGTGCACGATCGAGGGGTTGAGAAAGGGTTAGCGCGGGGTACTTCGACGGTAAAGCTTCCACACGTGCTTCTTTGTACACATACACACACGTACTCATTATTCATATATATATGTACATTCGTATATATGTACATATTGAGGTAAAAGCTGAAGCAACAGCGCGACGCGACGCGATATTTCGGTGGTCACGGGCTGCTGCCCCTAATGAAATACGGCCGGTGATACATCCCTGGGTCCGTGGGGGCCACATGGACCCTATGGTCCAGCCTGCCTCTCTCGTCTGCCGTTCTCTCGCTGCGAGACGGATAGAGCGAGACAGAGGCTGAGGACGGAACGCTAAAAGGATCGTCGTAAACGAGGGAGAAAGAGGGAGCAAAAGAAAGAGAGAAAGGGACGTTCGTTGGTAGCGTGTATAGCTTCGAATATATATATATGTATATAATGGCAAGGCAATGCTGACGCATTCGAGTAGCGCGTAGAGAATGAGTGAAAGTGAGAAAAGGTCCAAAACGTAATAAAGAAGAACTTGGTGTACTGTAGAGCCTGTGATCGTACGATGAAACTGACCCTTTTGCTCGAGAGACCATAGGGACGAGGGTCATGTTCACCGTGCGACGATTTTTAGGGCGGACGGCACAGTCATTGGCCATCCTACCAGTGATTGGTACTTTTACACTCGACGAGTAGAAAAAGTTGAACAAAAAAAATTATGATATAATAATTATCGTAATAATTATACACACGATTATATAATGAAAAATATATGATTATGATTCTAAAATATTTTTTTTTCATCCTGAATTATTTACCTGTACTTGGTTTTTCAAGTGCATCTACTTTTTTACCATATCTCTGTTTGCTTTAAAAATAGACGTTACGTCGATTATCGAGAGTTTTTGAAATTTTGAGAATCCGAATGAATTTTGTATTTTCTGATATGTTAAAAAACAATGAGTTTAAGGATTTTTAACTAAAAGGATAAATTGACTTGCTCTTCAAAATTCTTGATATTTCTGTCAATTTTGGAGAAAATATTGTTACACGTGCCAATCACTGTAACATCGTCCATTGAATGATATAGTGCGTGTAAAGTGTAGGACTCGTGCGAGCGAGATAAAAAAACATTTAACGATGTACATATATACGATAAACATGGGCATATACGTGCCCCGGTTTAAGCGAATCCGATCCAAAAAGAGAGAGAGAGGGAGAGAGAGAGTGAGAGAGAGAGAGAGAGAGGAAGAGAGAGAGAGAGAGAGAAAGGACATACAAAAAGCTAAATTCTAAGGTGAACAAGAGACAGAAAGAGAGCCAGTACATTTCGATGCAAGTGAGACGAAGAGTCTCCGGGAGAGGGAACCCCGTGATTCTGGGTGTTAGTCATGGTTGCCCATGGCAACCCAAACGAGCGTAGGGCTTACGCTCTCGCGTAGCGAGCGTGTTTCAGCGAGCGCACGCAATTCCCGGCATGTCGCTCTCCCTTTATTCTCTTTCATCCTTTCCTTCTCATCTCTCTCGCTCTCACCTCTATCTCTATATATTTCCTATGTTGAAACGATATTAACGAACGACGCACGAATTAATTCAATGAAATCATTAAACAAATTTATCCATAAATAGAATTTAACGAATTCTACGAAATATTTCGGTCGACGTAATAAAAAACGTTTTGTACTGTAATTTATAATTTATTATTTACACTTGGCATTCGCCAGTAGAAAATAAAAAATACAAACTTTTCTTATTCATTAAATATTTGTCACTATCAAAAAATTGTAAAACTATATTTTGTGCTCAAATTTTATTCAACCCCTAGCCATATATATATATATTTTACTCCATTATACTGGGTTCGATCACTGAAAGACTAACTATTTTTTTTTCAAACGAATAGCAAAAAAATCATTGTTGATAAATTTAGATATATATATATATATATATATATATATATATATATATATATATATATATATATATATATATATATTTTTAAATTTCAAGTACCATTCTTACAAACGGCTTTCCAATTATTCTATCGCGTCTGTTTTACTACCCTTCCGGGTGTATGAGGTTTACCCGGGCGAGTTAGTTAATTGATTTCCCTTTTGCTGCTGGGACTCAAGCTCGATGTCTCCCTGTTGAGTCGCGATGGGTTGTCCAAGTTATATATATATGTGTAGACACACGATGTATGTATATGTCTAAACGACTATACGCGTATGTATTGTACACGGAAACTGCGTTATCGGTTCGGACAGGGTGAACTACTATATACCGTGCCGCGCATCGGACAGGCACTCCGCGAGCCCCGGGCCGCGTACACGCATGCGCGTATGCTCAAACGCATACGCGCATGCGCCCGCAGCAGCGCACGAACGAGCCCAATAAGAACGAGTATTAGTGCGACGAGTGGTCGTCTGCTACAGATCGACGCGGAGGACGATGAAACGAAAAAACAAAAAAAATAGGAAAAGATGGCGAAAGGAAAGCAGCTGCGTCGAACGTAAGCTTTGATAGCGTGCTATCTGCCGACGTGGCAGTACATACCAATACATATCAACACATTATTCGTTTGTATCCTACGATATATATAAATGTGTGCGTGTGTGTGGGTGAGTATTGGAAGTAACGCACAATCGACGTTAGAGTCGCAAACGCAAGCGAGAGCTTATCGGCCGGAAGTGAATGGCCGAGAGTGGTGCATGAGAAAGAGTAAGACACAGAGAGAGAGAGAGAGAGAGATAGAGAGAGAGAAAGAGGGAGGCTGTTTTGTTACGAAACATTGCGACTGCCGTGTGACCATAAATTATATCGGCACGCGATATCACGTTCGACGATAACTATAGCCCTAATGTATGCAGCAGCGTGCAGTGTAACTACCACTTGTCGCAATTGATCTTTCTTTGAATGTTTACGAAACGACCCCGTTATGCGAACGCGAAAGGGTGGTCCGAGCCATTGATCATCGTAAGAATTGAAAAAAAAAAATTATGCCAATATTACGTATAACGTTTTGTTATTCACTCATCGAGTAGAGGATAATGTGGAATAATAGCTTTCGTAATTATAGCTCATATTTTTTTATATTTTAGGAAAGATTTATTTAAAAAAGTGAATTTATTTTATAATTTAGACAAATTGTTTCAAGATATGAATAAATTAATGAATTTTATTAAACATGTCCGACGAACATTGTTGAAATATGACTAATAGAAATAACACGAATCTTACTCGATCGTGATCAATTATATTTTATACTAATAAAATGTATTCAGACCAATTATATCTCGTTGTGGTTATATATACCTATACAAAACCATGATAACGAGGACGACTAAATTTTGGACACTTGGAACGAGGGTCGCGTGTAACACGTGCGTCATAGGGTCGAGTCTCTTGAGCACTTCATCGCACCCTGTTTCTACCCCTAGATGATGTGCACTAATTATTTATTAATTTTTTTCCTCGTAATATTATTTCTAAATTAACGAACATATATTTGTTTTACATTGTTTTCCTATCCTCGCTGTCTAAATATGCGTCCATAGATCGAATTGACGCGAGCATTTTCGACGACCAATGTATTTTGTCAGCCACGCTGATTGCATCCCGATCATCCTCGTTGATTACGCGATTAAATCGAATCCAGATGATCCTGTTGTACAAACGGGAGTACAAGCTCAAAGTATAGAAGCACATGCGCTGAGCGCAGTTTGCTTGACGCACAAATGCATTAATTAGCCGACTTCAAATCGTTAATCCCTCTGTCGTAGTATTTTGCCTATAATTTGGGCCACGGACACTCCAATTACACGAAATGTATCCTCTCTCGCTGTTGCAGTATTACCAGTATGGTAATTCCAAAAACGATTCGAGCTTTAACAGCTTTAGTCTTCTTTTACAATCAACGAAAATCAAATTTAGCTTTACGTTCTTTTTGACTTTAATCGAATACGATTCCTATCGGAGTTTCTTTCTAATTACAAATGAGAGCAATTAGGATTCGTTATAAAAAAAACAACGGTTATTACGTTTCGATATAAAAACCATTGTATTATGTTGGCTAAAAAGTAATTAGTTTTTTTTCTTCTATACATATGCGTTGTTTAGAGACGTTATTTGTTTTATTTTTTATCAAATCAAAGATTTTTTGATATTAGAAAATGATGCATAACAGATACAATTAAAAACTCTAAATTATATTTTTTTTAAAATTGAACAGTACACATAATTTTATGATTAACAATTGTAAATAATTATCGTTAAAGATCGAACGAAGTTATTGTCTTTTGGACTAATCTAAAATTCGATTAATTTATTATAAATAAAAAGGTTTTAGTAAAAAAATTATATTCGCGAGTATTTTATTCAAATGGTGGCAATCACGATTGCGATGCCATCTACGTGCCGCCTGCTCACCGGCCTCGGCGAGTCGACCGTACTCTTAAAGCTGAATGCATCGGTAATCGCATTCAATGGTCAGGCGCCAGTTCACGAGGCCGCTTTGCATCCTCACTGTTCTGCCAATTAAGAGCGTTCGACGGAGTAATCTGGAATACTTCAGGATATGCAAATAGAAGTTACCCGCGGGAGACGTATAGGAGGTATTATTGAGACAGAGAGCGCAGTTTCCAGAACGAGAATTCTCGCGGTTATAATACCCGACTGTACACAGGATCGATACCTATCGGACGGACTACGTTTTATTTTATTTTTTAAATATTTTTATCACTGTATATATATATGTACGGTTTACTATGGGCCAATTCATGCAAACTCGACTTTATGTTAAAAAAATATTTATAAAATAAATAATTTAAGAACTATAAGGTTCTAAGATAATTTGGTCGAATGAAAAAACCAAGAAATCGACTTTTCACTACAAATTCTGGAAATAAATAAACTTAGAAAAACGATTATGCATATTTTTTTTATTGTACTTACGTGAAGAATTCGACGTTTGAAAAAATAGAGAACAAAATTGTTCCTTTATGAGGTAAATGAATAACTTTTTGTTTGCTTGCAATAACCATTGTTTTTCTTGCAAGCATAACAATTATTATTAAGTATTAAAAAAATCTTTCAATAGAGTAAATACGTAATAACAAATAATTAATGACATAGAGCAATAAAAATGTTAAAATAAGCGATAAATAATTTCGATAACAATATTTTTTAGTCCAACTGTAAGAATTATTTATAATAACGGAAAAATAGTTTTCGAAGAAGTAAAAGAATAAACGAAAAAAAAATCGTAATTTCCTAACTTCGAATTTGGTCAAGTTGACATGGAAAGCCTCGTACATAGGTGAACATTATACGTCTAAGTATTTGGTACGTATATATAAACGGTGGACTATTATTTTTTCAGGTTCGTAATGGTCCGTGTGTCGTTGACGCACCGCGCGTATATACCGGGCAACGGTGTAATAAACGTCGCGACGAGCTCGGACAGCGTCTCTTTCTTCGAGAGCTTGTAAAAAAAAAGCCCTCGTAAAAAAAAAGTAAAAAAAAAATCAAGCGGCCATATCGTCCGAACAGCGTGGTTACGCCACGAGATATTCCTCGGGCAGGCGTCTCCCATACTCTCGAAATGCTCCCGTCATTATATCCCCCCCCCCCCCCGCCCCGAACGTCGGCAACGACTCAACCCCTTTTTCGCGATCGTAAAATTCTTTCGCGGTAACTACGACGAAAAGCGAATTGGTATCGGGATGAAATTGCTACTCGCTCGCTGAAACGAATGTTTGCGCAATGTATTCGCGATACCTATTTTATCTTTCGAAATAGATAGATTTATATTTTTCGGACGGAATATTAATTATTTCTTACAGTTTATTTTTAGAGTTTGGATCATCTGCAAGCTTTTGGAACGATTTAGGAATATCCTAAATAATATAATGTTCATGTATTTATTTGATAAAAATAGTAATGATAAACACAATAAAATGTATTGTTAATAATCACAACATTTTCATAAAACTAAGTGACGTGTAAATATTTGACAAGAATTAGTCGATCAAATTCAAGAACTTTATTTCCGAGGGTTGAATCATTCCCCAAATTTTCAATCAATTAGCGAGATTTCAAAGTAATAAAATGTAATAAAATATTTAATCGAAAGAATTGATAAAAAATACAATATTGAATTCAAGAAAAAAAAGTAATTAATACACAAATTTCGACAATATTTTCGGAAAATTCGCCGTGTTAAAATTTTGTAAATTACAGACCGAAACGGATTAATAACAATTACGACACAACTTTTATGATACAGAATTTAAATATTCAGAACCTCGTAAAAACAAATAGTTAAATGAAAAATAAAAAAAATTTATGGTATCTCGAAAACTGTAAAATTCAGAGATATCTCAATTACGCATACTAACTAATACTGTACGTTTTCACCGTATCGTTCCACGACACTGTAAATCCGAACGACCGCAGCCACGTGCCTGAATTTACGCTTACGATACTACGAGAGTATTACCTAATTAGGTATCACTATATCGTGTACGCGATGCAAAGGTGGTCGCACGAATATGCTGGACTCCGATATAGATATAAATGTATAAGCATACGGACGAGCATATATGCGTATACGTATAAATATGTAGGTATAGGCCAGTCTCAGTGAAACTCGCCACGTTGTATCTAAATTTTTCAAAAATTTCTCCTATTTCGACATTTTCCAGATGAATTTGATAATACTTTGAATCAAAATTTGTATTTAGTTCATCCATCTTTGAATTAATTTTTTTTCATTTTTATAAGTATGGCATTCTTGCTATTTCCAATCGAGATATTTTGCATAAGATGTGTTAACTTTTTATAATTTTCACATGAGATTTTATGCCACAAAAATAGAATATTAGGAAAGTTTTAAGTCCTCGACCTCTGTGCGATCGATAGGAAAATCTTTGGAATAAGAAAAAAATATTTGTAAACAAATAGAACGTAATTTGAAAATGGAGCAATAAAAAAGTTTCGTAAAAATTTCAAAAAGTACTTTAAAGCTTGACTGCAAACTGATCGATAAAGATAAAACACTTCGGAAGTTCGAGAAAAAGTAGTTCATTTCACCGAGAACGCCTTATACATATAAGTATATAAATATACGTATAAGTCTATGTAACGTACAGATATCGGTCCATTTACCTAACCAGCTTGGATGCTGTTATACAACGAGCCAGCTATCGCGATACGTTTGCACGAAACGCGTTACGGAACTCTTCCTTACGATCCTCCAACGCATCTCTTTTTCCCCCTCTGTCCCATCTACCTCTACCACGTGGACGAGTCTCGAAGGCGAATCTCTCTGGAAAAACCAGTTCTTTTGGTACGATATAGACAACGACAAGTGATAAGAAAAACATGGAACAGCAGACAGCGGGAAAGACAGAGAGGGTGAGGGACAAGGAGGGAGAGAGAGAGAGAGAGAGAGAGAGAGCGAAAGTTTGCTTTGTGAATAAAATTACTGCTCCTGTAAATATTCAAACCCTGAGACTAATTTTGATACGACGAAATATTTATCATAAGAAAAAATAATATATATCTATATTGCATTATTTTAATTACATAATCCAGAATTTATATAGAAAGTATTTTTTCGATAAAGGCGAATAATGAACGAAATCCGCTGTTAATTAGCAAGTGACAACAAACATTCTTGGATCATTAATTTTCATCTGTCTCCTCCATACGTATGCCGGAAAGTGTGAAGTCCAAATTGCCTCGTTGAAAAAAAATTGTCCTTTTGAGAATGAAAGGCAGTTAAGAAAAATAACCAAGAAACAAGAAACAGTGCAAGGAGTGTTGAACCTTCTACAATCGCTTTGTGCAACGACGATGCAGATTTAGAGTTTTTAGTTAACAAATGCGAATATATTTATTCTTGCACGGATTCGTGCAAATATTTACCATTGTAAGATACCGAGTTCGACCGAGGCAGTAATTACAATACAAAGTACCTTGCTAAGAAGTGTAACCTTTCATTCTCGTGAACCCTTTCAATGGCCTCGAAGTTATACCAATTCGTTGAACCCAAGCTCCGAATGAAGTTAAGACCTTCTGCCCCGAGCTACTTTGAATAAAACGCAGAAAGTTGCAGCTACTATGTAGGTACCGAATAAAAAGTTCGTTGTATCGTTTAATTTCTATTAGCTGAGCCGAGAAAGCTTTTCCTACGACTCCCGATGAAAGTTTTATTCAACGTTCACGCTTCGGGCTATACCCTCTAATAGAAAAGTTCTATAAGCTTTAATAGCAATTTCAAGTAGTTATACGCGAGGTTATAAATGATAACAGAAAAAGTTAAGAAACAAAGCTTTTTGTATCACAAAGTGGCCAGTTGAATTTTCGATATCGTTGGATAATAACGCGTCTCAACGATGCAACAGTAATATAATATTTCTCTGAAATAAAAAGATTTTCATTATCCCCCACAGTCTGTAAAACTCGGGAAAGGCTAAAATGACGGAGTGTCCGAAGTCATGAGACAATTAAAGACTCGAGGCCAATGGTGAAGCCACGAAGTGGCTATAATCATTAAGTGTCTAAAGCCACGGAGTAGTGTCAGTTAAGAAACGACTGAAATCGCGGAGTGACTAAAGTCACGAGTGGGTTAAAGTCGGGGATTGGCTATAGTCACGGAGTGACTATACTTACAGAATGGTAAAAATCACGGAATTACTGAATTCACGAAATAACTGTAATCAGGAGACGACGAAAGTAACGGCCTGTCCAATGTCACGGCAGGGACAAAGTCACGGAGTGGTTAAGGTCACGGAGTGGCTAAAATGACGGAGGGCGGGGGTATAATGTGTAGCGAGGATCCGTAGTGGTCAAACCGTACTACACACCCGTTTATCTATGTAGCTTCTAGTGCCATTTAATCAGCACATCCGAATCTCCGATACTCACGATAGGGCACTAGCCCTGAATTAGTTCGATGCTCCGGATCTCTTAATCCCATAACAAGTGTTCTCTGCTTCCAATTGTATTATAGTCAAAGCAGGAAGAAGGGGTTTTTTTTTATTAAGTGTTTATATTCGCTTGTTTTATCATGTAGATATTTGAATCGTTGCATAAATAAAAAACGATAATAAAAATCCGATTTTACAGGAAGTTGTAACGATAGTCACAACCTTTCGATAATCAGCTTTCCTACTTTTATATACTACAAAATGTTTCATATAAACAATTATACATCTAGATATCCTGTCCTTTTTCTAACAATAAATTTACATTTTTGCCTAACTGTTGTCATCAAAAAATATTTCCAATTAAGCATTAAATATTTAATTAATTACAAAATTAATAAAAAAATACGTATGATCGTAAAATTAAATTTAAATATTCTCCGCATAAAGTTGAAGCGTATGTTGATGGAATATGACGCACGAAAGAGCAAGTATATTTGCATCGACGTTGTCACTCGAATAATTATTGTTATCATCTCCCATTACTATATACACTCTCCACCTCGAAAACCTTTTCACGTTGCGTCTCGAAGATCTTTGTACGAACACTGGATATACGCTGCACCCTGGGCCGACCAAGCCGAGAGTTCATCGAGCGGTGATTTGCATCTCGGACATGGCAAAGACCGTGCCGGCATGCTTCGCGTACACTTTCATCTACAGGTATATATATATATATATATATATATATATATATACCTGTAGATGAAAGTGTATATATATATATATATATATATATATATATATATATATATGTATGTGTGTCTGTGTGTATATGCAGTACTGCGCTATAGGAAAGGTATAAGGGTATATAAGCGTATATATGCCTGGAGAACTGTACGGTATGCGAAGTGACTTGCGAGCTCGCGCTCTCACTGCGGCAGCACGTACATACAGGCTCCGCATACAAGAGGTCTGAGGTCTCGAGTCTCAAGGAGGTAATACCTACGGCAAATACCTACAGCGGAGCGATCTCACGACTGTCCATTTTATGGTCAATGCTCCTCTCTCTCGTGGGCGGTCAAACATCGAAGACAAATTTTAATCATGAGATACTACATCGCGCTTACATACGATATGATATACGAATGGAACAAATTATATGTTAAAACATGATAATTTTATGCTATTTTATGTAGTTACTGTGTTACCAATTATGCCATGAAATTTTATTAAAAGTTTTTTTTTTTAAAACTTATAAAACTCCAAAAACTGTTTTTGTTTTTTGGTCTCAAAACGTCGGATCGTAATTTTAAACGTTAGAAACGACGATGCGCGTAAATTTCAATTGTAGTCGTTAATTTTCTCCGTTTTCCGTAAATTCCTTTCCGGAAGAATTTTCACAGAAACGTCCATCTAGCCAATAATAGCACGCGTCTATCGCGCAATTCTCCTAACGATCGTCTGAAAGCTAACAAAGCTGAGAAAATTTCATACATAGTTGTTAATACATCGGAGAGCTCGTTTTTTTTTAAATCGGTTTAGTCGCTCGGTCGAGTGCACGGAATTGCGTAGTCTGACCCCGAAGGTTCAAAGAATCCCCGCGTGGCGGCGTTGGGTTAGCCGCCACACACGTGAGCGCGAAGATGCAACAGAGAGCGCGCCGCGCGGCAACAGGGGGTAGTACCGAGTATACGCGCGAGATATTTCATTGGACGAAAGTGTCGAGATCGCTATCTCGAACAGTAGCGTGTCATATA
This sequence comes from Netelia inedita, assembly GCA_964017225.1. Taxonomy (NCBI): domain Eukaryota; kingdom Metazoa; phylum Arthropoda; class Insecta; order Hymenoptera; family Ichneumonidae; genus Netelia; species Netelia inedita. The sequence goes on from OZ024923.1 coordinate 12,364,397, forward strand.
CATTACTATATATATATATATGTATGTTTGAAAATTGGGATCGAAAGTGCGAGCTCGGTCGCTTTTGCAATTTCGTTTCTCGCCAGTGAGCGAGAGGCAATTCGTTTCAATCACACGCGGTCGGTTAACAGAGAGGCAGGGCCAAGAGAGCGTTGCACGACGAGTTACTCCGTAAAACATACATATGTACTCGCTTAGTGTGCAGCCACAGTAGCAGATACGTCAGAGCTACAGCGCGAGAGAGACAGTGAGAGAGAGGGAGGGAGGGAGGGATAATTCTGATGATTCCAATTCTGGCATCTCGTGGCGCCAACCTCACACTCGCGAGGCTACATGCCTCCTAATTATCTCCAATAAGCGGCAGCCAAAACAGCCCCTTATATAAGCTATTTAGACTTAACGAAAACAAAGACCCGAGTCTACGTGGAAAAAATATTAAAAAAGCTTTTTCAAAGAATTTGTATCGAAAATGTTCGCTCTCATCGAGAAAAAGTTCATTAATATCTATCTAAATATGTGACAATTTTTAATTATGAGTTGTATTTTAGTAAATCGACTTGAAACTTTTGTAATATGATTTAAGGGTTGATTTTTCATTTCTGAGGAACAGGGATGATCCCAGGCGTGGTCCGTTCATCCCTTATTTCCCTTCATCTTTATGAATGCAACCGAGCTCTTAATAAGTATTAAAAATTTACTCATTATATAAGCAACTTAAAAAAGGTGTAGTGCATTGTTTCAATAAGATCGATATTGAAATTACTTCTCAACAAGTCGATTAAATAATTCATGATCGATCTAACAAAAAAATGTAAGTAACTAATTATTGAACATCAGCTGAAAACCGTGTGAAAATGTCGTCTTGACCGCGCCCCGAAGCCACACGTGGAATCCTCCGGAGACGTTTGCGGGCCACCAGCCACACGGTCGGAGTTCTTACACGAGAGAGAGAGAGAGAGAGAGAGAGTGAGGAGAGAGAGAGTGCGAGAGACCAAAGTCCTGCGCGACGCAGGAATGCGCGGAGATATTCGCGATGTGGTGAGCCGCGAGCGAATCGCGCCGTGAGGTGAGACGCTCGCGAGGGGGTAGAAAAAAACGACGAAAAAAGAAAAAGAAATAAATGACCGAAAAAGGAAAACGAGAAGTAAGAGGGAAGCGAACAAAGCCAGGGTACACAAATTGCTACGGGAAAGAGGCGAGGGGAAGGGCTTGTACTCTCCGTTCTCCTCTCATTTTTCTCTTTTACTCTTTATTCTCGTTCCTGTCTTCCTTTCACTCTACCAACCGCTATATATCCCTTGTGAAGCTCGTTTTTTTGTCTTCCTCGCTGAACTGGACCTTCGCTCGATCTTCCTCGTCTTCTTATTTTTCTTCATCTCCTCGTTCTCTATCGTTCTCCCCCCTTTTCCCAAACTTTTTTAACTCTTCAGCAGACGGGTCTCTCAGTTCTTGAAGATATTTTACCGGTGACCACTCGATTTCTATATCTATACTCTTCGCAATACAAAAGTTAAAGGCACCACCCCCACCCCCTTCTACTGCCGAACGATGATTTGAGAGTACAAAATTGGTCTCGTTACTAGAATCGCTTTTTCCCCTCGTCAAAGCTCTTTTTTTATCACGCCTATGATCTTTTGCCCCTTCATTTTATTTTTCTTCACCTTCGACATCACCATTTCCCTTTCATCATTAGCTAATATTGTATCAGCGGTCCCTTGTGTAGCTCTTTGTTATCAGACTCCTTTTAATGCAGCCTCTTCGTTTTTAAAAATGTCTAGAATCGATCCATTTACAATAAAACTTGATATGACTTCAAAGTTGCTAACAAAAAGTTTATTCCAGTGCCTGCAAACACTTTAACAATCATTACATCGAACTTTCAATTTCATACTTAACCTCAAATTTCTTTCTATTTAATACCGACAATTTTCAATTAAAATTGATCTTTTGCTTATGTAAACTTCATGGCCTTGCTTCGAACGTCGAGCGACGCTGGCTTGGTATAGTAATTTCCGGGATGCAGATCACGGATAACGAATGCATGAAAATTTCGCGCAATAAGGCTTCGTGGACATGGTAAACGCGAGGCAAAAATAAATTCGAGTCAAGTTGAAACAAAGGAGTTTTAGTGGCTGCTACTACGAGGAGGAGGACGACGACAACGACGTGGTTGGAGACGCGGCACATCCTCCCGAAAAGGACGAGACCTTATAAGGCGAAGCTCGTGCGGTTTGCTGCGCCACAACGCTGCTTGTGTACGACGTATGGTATATCTGTATACACGAAGCGAATCGCGCGCTGTGTACTTTCGCGTCTCTCGTGTGGTTCACCTCGTGGCCGCGACGAGCGCTGCGCCACCACCGCATCAGGCACACCAGTCTACTCTCTCCCTCTCTCTATATGTCTTGTCGTGTTGTCTTGTTGTGCGCGACCGAGCCAAAGCTTCGTGCCGCGACCGGTGGGCGCCTCCGACGCCGGATTTAGAACGACAAGAACAAGAGCAAAAAGACCCGCGAGACTCTTTGGACAACGACGAGAGAGGAGTCGAAGGAACGGGAGTGGAACGAGAGAGCCGCGAGGCTTGGGCCCCGCGTTCGAGGAAAGGTAAGCCAAGAACAAGACAACGACGACGACAACGATCACGAGAATCGTCGGAGGGACAAAAGAGCTGAACCACGAGAACGAGGGAAAAGAATGGATTTCAACCTTTGGTCGAATGTCACATGGCGATCGATTTCCTTTCATTTGAATTTCTAATTTTAGGAATCGTTAAAGTTTAACCATTTGGCTGGACTTCAACATGGTCACTTCCGGCTTCACTTTTTATATAATTATAAACTTGAAGGGTGCTCTTCTTGACTTTGGGATCTGATTTATTACTTATGTTCAAATACTTAGGGTCAGGTCATAACAGTTTATCGGTAAAACCGTTTTCATTTAAATTTCACCGGGAACTCGAGTGGTACTTGGTCTACGATAGTCAAGATTAGTTATAAAATTGATTAGTTATCTGGCCCATCGGCATAATAGAAAACCTAGAAATATCGGACACAACGGAGAAATCTTTAGCTTTTCGACAGTTTCTGTCGACCTAATTTTTTCTATCGCTTGTTTACGAGGATGAAAAGCAAGCTCCCACGCAGTGTGTCTCCATATACACCACACTAAGGCAACTTGTATTTCAATAACGATCCAAAGAATCGTAAATAACATGAACCACCGGCAGAAGATAACAGTTTTATCGCCGTTCCAACTTGACCGTGCCAACTCGGAAAAGCTCTTCCGTTTGTTTGACTTGGAAGCCAAGCACTCTACTTTTCAGGACGTCAGCAGAAGATTCTTTCCCCCATCAAACAGTCTCATAAGCTTCGACATGATCTGTTTGCCAGCATTATGAGAAGCGCAATATGTCGTCCCCAACGTGATTACGCAATGGAGCACAATGTACCAGATTGCCAAAGGTCCAACTTACCGTTTGCAGAAGATCTTTCACGAGCGACGATCGAGCTGCGACCATCGACGACGAAGACTTTGGTCTGGCTCTCGTTATGATCTGATGACTCTCCTTGCACGAGAACACTCTGGGTAGGACGTTCGATCTGACCAGGCGATACTCGTCACCAGGATGCCTTCTCTTCTTTTTGAATGAACCGCACAGCATCGTTCCTCTTTTTTCCTTTCCAATCAACACCCGGACACTCCCGAGCTTTCCCCACCGTTCACCCGATGCTATTTTTACGACGTCCAACTCGGCCCTTGATCGGAGTTATCACCCAATTTATTCGTTGTACCGAGACATCTCCGCATCAGAGATCCCTTCTCGACTAGAACCGAGGAAGAGCCTATGCTCTCTCAGTGACGAATGCTCTCGATCGGTAATCTTCGCAGTCGTTTCGCCTCTTGTCCGTTCTCCCTATATAATACTCCACAGTCAAACGGTTGAATCGTTGCAGCTGTGCGTTTCTACGTCGTGACGAAGAAAAATCGAGGAAGAGGAAAAGGAACGTCAAGTAACGAAAACGAAGAGTCTCGGTGGTGTCCTAAAAATACTCGTTCTGGTTCGAGAGACACAGTTTAGAATCTCCGGCACACAGACGCTGATGCATCGGAAAGTCTTTAGGATCGCGGAGGAAAAACACCCCGTGAATGGAGGAGCTATGCGACTGGGTCCACCACGTGTCGAATTATGTTGCACTGTTCGAGAGCTATATCGCTGTCACGGTGCAAATAACCAACATGAATCTTTATATCCGCTCCTTATCTCACAACCTCGCGTTTCTTTCCACCTCCGTTTTCTGGTTTCTCAGCTTCTTTATGCCGCTTACCGCGAGCCTTGGCGCCAGTACGGGATTCCTGCATCTGCTTAGTTCCCCTGTTGCTTGGTACACGGACCTTCTCTCCAGTCTCCCTCTCACTCGGCCAGGCGTTCCTTCGCAAAAGACTCGCTCCTATATGGGTATATGGCTATCTTTATTTGCTCTGTTTCTGGCAGTGGAATTACGCCGTCTTCCTTATTCTACCTCCTTTCGGCACCTTCCCTTTTTCTTCTTTCTTCGGAATTTCCTTCGTCCGCGCAACCTCGACACTTTCGAACTCGTTGGTATTCTTTCTTGCGGGTCGTTGCACTTCTTTGATGCCAAGAAAAGAACGGTAGATAGTGTACCTAAGGGATTCTTCTTCGACTGATCGCCAGATTAGACGTCCAGGTCAACCCGCGTAGTCAATTGGGGTCGAGGGTGATTATAATTTCCAATTAGATTGTATTTCCATTGCTCTTCTTCTTGAACGTTCTCGACTATTGGTCTCAGAGCTAAAAGTTATCACCAAAATATCACTACTCAACCGTTTTTCGATTGGTTTGTCAAATTGTTTGGCTAACTCGGAACATCGGATTCCAGTCCTTCAATTGAGCACCGTAATTTCCAGCTCTCGATGTGGAGTGATGTAATTCACTTTCGAAAATCCGTGCTGTTCTCTCGCCGGTATGCAACGACCGCAACAACGACCTCTTCGACCGCTGGCATCACGACAGTGACCTCTCGTTGACCTCTGACCCCAAGCGACCTCCGTCCACTGCACCGCGGCAACAACGACCACCGTAGATTCCCGCTGGACCGTTGCTTCCTTCCTTCCTTCCTGGGTCCGTCAAACGTGTTCCACAGACCTTCGACCCTAAGCTATCTCGTTCGAGACCCTCGTGCGGCAACACCATGAACTTTCAATCCATGATTAACTCTGGGTCGTCGAACGGATAACTTTGGTTTTATTTTGAATTACTTGGCGCCAAAAACACTAGCGTATCCCGACCGCTGGGTTACGGTATTCGTCAACCGGATTACTATCGATAAAATGGCCTAGATCGTTTGCTATCCGGAAGTAAGGAAGAACCAATCGTTTCGAAGATAGAATCGAACGTGATCGATACTCCCGCAAGCATCTCTCACGATCTCTCGTGTCTTTTATTATAATCTATAAAATCTTTGAATTGCATAAAGGAAATCTCAGACTCGACGCAGTGAGTGCCGAGAGTCGACTGAAGGCATAAGCCTCCACGGTTATAGCGGTCGAAGGAACCCCACCACGTTGATTTTCAACAACACACCCGGCAGCAGCCGCGGTGTGGAGAACTGGCCGACCGGACGACCCGGTCGCGTGGCTCGCTCGTCTCTCTCCCGGCACAGATACGCAGTGTCTCTCAAAAGCATCGAGAACATCGTGATACTCTTCCTACGTGGTTTCTTCTCATCGACATCGAAGACACGGGTAAGAGACACCGTTTGCGTTTTATAACTGAATACCCACCGAAGACGATACAGTAAATCTATACCTGGATTGATATTAAGACGCGATGAATGAGCAACGAGTTGTTAACGATCGAGGTTTATGCACACCCGTTAGTTCCGGTCACCGATATTTTGATCGTGATTATGGTCGACGCACCAAGCGAAGAAATAGATCGTTTATAATTAGAGGAACTTTACCGATTTCTTCGAGATTCGTCCTATATTTGACGAAAATTTACATTTGCTTCAATGCGCGCTTTGAACCGGTAAAACTACAGCTAAGGATCGCGAAATGTTTTTTTTTCTCGACGATGAAATGTGAAATTTTATTTCTCTAACTTTGAGGTCGCGCTCATGAATAACGAAATTTGTTCAGTTGATTATTGTAATCGAGAATTAATTGAAGAATTAATTTAATCGAAGACTAAGTGAATTGAACAAAAATTGGATATAAAATATAATTATAATTAGCACAGCAACTCTGCTGAAATGTATTCGCAAAAATTATTTCTTTGGCAGAAAGTGCACTTTTGTTATCTGAATTAAATTTTACGGTTATTAATAACGATTTTTTATAACTTTCAAGAATAAATGAAAACTTGGATAAATTTGGTTAAACAAAGATATTACGTACAATGTAACTTATTTAAACGCCCTTATCCTCCGGTAATTATTCAATTATCCTCATAAAAATTGTATATATATTCTTGAAAAATTGTGACTCGACATGATAAAAAAAAATATTGTGTTAACAGTGTCACGAAATGATTTAACGATTTCCTGCATCAATCTCGTTATATTCAATAGCGTAAATCAATTTTTCAGCACCTTTTTATGTTTACAAAGATGTCTTTTTATATCCCCATAAACTTTTAATTTAATACTTTGTAAATATAACTCGTGCCACCCTGTCGACTTTTTATTTATTCAGATAATTCTCAAGCGATGAAGGACAATGGTGAGAGGGACGATCTAGTTCATGCATTCAAGTTTTTTTTCTTTTGTAACAACGGGTTAATGCATGCATTCCTTACGGCAATTTAATTTACGCTCTTTCAACGTTGACGAGTAATTAATTAATTCACCGTACGTACATTGTACCGGAAGAAATGGATATAGGCTGTTTCATAAGCTGGCTCCATTTCAGTATCCGCGCGACCCGTTTCAATCCGTTCGGATTGTTCATACTCGATGGCCTTCACCGCAAGATATAAAACAGAGATACGTGAGAGTCTTACGCGCTAGAAAAATGTTCTATCTAAAATTGCTTTTAGCCATTTTCCATTTTTAGTCACATTTCACATTTAACTCAAAAACAATGCACGATCATTTATTGCTGGGTAAGACTGAGACGAAATGGTATCTACGCAGTTTCACGATATTAAATAAAAATATATACTTTGATTTTATATATTTTTTGTATTATTATTATTCTTTTTGTTGCTATTTACCGCAATCTCCTTGTAAATTTTCTTCTCGATAATTTCGATTTACGACAAGCCTACTAATGCTGGAGGCGAATGGTACTTTCTAAAATATCCGAGAACGAATGTCTCTCTCCCTCTCTCTCTTCTCAGCAAGGATCTTTTGCTAATGTTGACGTCCTTCACGTTACACATACAACGATTTTTTGCAATTACGCGATGCTCGTACGTTACGTATATCATTATATACGCATACCTATATATATATATACACATGATCTCTGTTCTCGACACTTTTGTAACGGTACGAGCGAGTAAACTACAAAAATTACTTCACTTTATGGATTTACGTAATTCGAGCATATTGGTCGTTAATAAAAAAATAAGCGTTCTTTACGAAATATAATTTATCATCCTTATTATTTATTGATTTTTTTATTTATGAATGTTGTTTTAACAATTGAGTTTAGGGAGAATGATGATGGAGAAAAAAGTACCCGACGAGCCAAGTAGCCAGTTGAGAGCCGCGAGTGTGACTAACAGAAAGTTCAGGTGACCCGATGAATTTGCATGATAAAGCACCCAGAGCTCCTGTATGCTTATCGTTGGTGTTACATATATAACGTATATGTATGTATTTACATTTATACATAGATATATCTGTTCTATATGAGTTTATCGCAGCGCGAATGTAACGAGGGGTCGCAGCCCTTTCGTCGGATAAGACGTGTATAATTTTTGGCTGAGTCATGCACTGCGAGTACGTCCTACCCCCTCCCTAATTCTTTGTATTATATATACATATATATTGCATGTATACATACGTATGTCGAATTAGCATTGCAAGAGTCACACGACGTTCTGGTTGGCAATTGAAGCCGATTAGTCAACCTCGCGCCCCCGCGTGTGCCAAGTTCATCAATCTATTCGGTCTTACATATTTATTTCGCGCACGCCGGCTGTGAACGGAGTTCGTCGGACTCGTATTTGTGCAAAAGATATATTGACGCAGAGATAATTAATAAGAGTCATGTTTTATATTATAATTATTTTTAAATAATTAAGCTTTTCGTAAAATGTTCACTTTTTTGGGACATAAAATGCTTTTTTTTGCATTTTTAGATGTTAATTATTACAAATTTCTTGCAATTGATTCGTATTAATTGATTATGGATATTATTGTTAATAACTTGATATCGTTGGAAATAAAAAATAGCTATGCTTTTTTTTCAATTAAGCAAATATATAGGGTTTTTAAATTACTGTAAAGATATATATAGTTAACAAATGAATAGTTATTTTTTCGGCTGAAGAAAAATTACAGTGCTGAAAAATTAATTATGTTATTATAATTATATTATAATAATAAAAATTACGTCGCTGAAAGTTCGAGTCCATTCGCAGTTTTCATTATAAGATTCTTATCACTTCTTATCACATCTTTCCTATCGGAATTGAAATAAAAATTTCTAAATAAATCACGACTATATCAATTTCACCCTAAATCCATAATTTCGGTCACCTATTGCTTCAAACCCTGCAAAGTGTATTCATCATAGTTGAATCGTACGGTCAAAATAATAAAAAAAAAAATAATCATCGCACTTGAGAATCCCTGCACCGCGAATTTTTACCTGGAACCGAGGTGCGCATGCTCTCGCGCGAACGACCGAGCAGATGTTTCCTCATCGCCAACTGTTGCCGCTTCTCCGTTGGTTCTGTACCTACACTCGTTTACTCTCAAGGAGCGTACGAGAGAGGCTGTTCCATAGATCTGATTTGTTCGTGAAAAATAAAGAAAAGAAAGAAACGAGAAAACAGGCGGGAATAATATACCTGTACGTATACACGCACGTATATACGTGTATGCACTCTTTCAATGTTGCACTCTACGCATTCGCCCCCTCTCGGCGGAGCGCGTCGAAATAAGGGTCTCTGAGCTTCGAACATTCACGATCGTTTCTTCTTTTTTTTTGTCAAGACGTTTCATATACATATAGCCGTTTTTTGAAGGGTAAGTACGTTTCCGTAGACAACAGGGGTGGATGAGGATTCAAGGACAATCCGTAGTAAGATTCTCGCTTTTATCCCTCGATCACCCTTCCGACGGGCTCGGATTTCATTGCGTTAGAATTTTTTATTATTTTACTTGTTTCATTGCTTAATTTTTCTTTAATTTTGTTATTGTTCGTAGTTTATTTATAATCAAAAATTTATTAAATTTGCGTGTTAATAGATAATGCATCATTTTATTATTTAGAATAAAATTACAACAACCGAGTTTCTATATTGGAATACTGCTTATAAATTTCTATTTATGATGGGAAATTCGTGTTTCGATCAAAACTGTGCGAATAAAAATTCGTCCATTCGATTTTTTTCAAATACCAATCAAGCAAGTCCTTTTCTTTCAACACTTCAAAATGTTTCCGGTGCAATCTTCGTTCAATCTTTACCATTATGGGATCACCTTGAGATAACCTTGAAGAGGTACTCTCTGCCAACCGGTGACCAAAAAGTTTTTGGTCCCGCGTTATTAAAATGTATGCAAAAATTCCTGTAATTAAAATGACACCTTATATAGTTGCTATGCAAAAAAAAATATTAAAATCTTTTAAGAGCCCTCATTAATTAAGATACTTGATTAAAACATGTATTTTGGTGCTGTTAAACGACAGATAAATAAAATATTGGACAGATATCTGAAGAGAAAAGACGAGGAACGAATCGATTTCGTCACGTGTACCTATAGATAGATATAGACGCGTAATAAAGAATATCGTAGAAGGCAGAGATCGTGCTGCACCTGCCCGAGACCGGTGGCGCTGTCCCGGTCCCGTCCATCGTCGTACATCTCGCGACGACCGTATCGCAATTTCGTGCAGAGTATTTCGCGCACGAGATTTATCATCCGATTCTCGACACAGACGCAGTCTCATTTTTTTTCTCCCTCTCGCCTACCCTTCTCTTCCAGTCACCCTCTCTACCCCGCTATCTTTCTTTATTCCCTCGACTGCCTCCTCATTACGGATTATTAACCGGCGGTAAACTCGAGGATATTCGACGGGGCTCTCTCGCTCATCGAAACCGGTCAGCACGTTCGACCGAGCCATCACCTGCTCTCCTCGACTCATAGTTCCGTCTTCGTTCGACGTCTTGGCACAAAAAGGGAAGAAAAATCACACGCTCGATGTCCGATATGATCGGAAGATTTCTTTTTCTCTTTGGCCTATACGAATATTTCGATTGAATAATAAATTTACTTAAACATTATTTAATTGTTTAGATAAAAATTAGAAAAGAGCAGTCTCCTTGCATCGTTGCACAGAAATGATCGAAAAACTTAATTTTCGTTAAGAACTAGAATTCTTTTCAGGAACCTGGATCAAATATTAATTTGGAAAAAATTCGTACGAATTGAATAAAAATTCACAACAACTCTGGACGTTTATTTTTAATCAAATCATCCCTAAATTTTCCTTTAATCGTAATTAAATTGAATTTTTACCCTTTAACATTCCACGTTTTAAACGAATAATTTTCAAAAAAGTTTTATTAAAAAATGTGTATATTATTTTCGTTTAGAATAAAAATAAATTTTCTATCATTTTTCTTCACGATTTTATTTTTCTATCTAATTTGTTCTTCGCCTTAATTTTCTGACGCGTCGATTTTATTTTTTGATTTTTTTTTAATTCCTCCGGGCACATGATATCGGTACTGGCTGTATAAATCTCAGGTTTTCGGTGCGAGGGGGAGTTTCCGACGATTGCTTAACGACTCGGCAACCACCTGCCTCTTTGCCTCAAGAACACGTGCGCGGAACTTGTTGGCCCTGGCCACTGTTGCGGAGACCAGGACCAGAAGGGCAGCTGCGCTCTTTGCTCGTAGGGTTGGTCGGTCCTTTTTCGCGCGAGCCCCAACTATACATTATACATGTGTATATATATATATGTATATATGAACAAGAACGAACCTTTCTCGAAGGCTCTCCATTTCTGCTCGAAATTAAGAAGACGTCGGAGAGTTTTGAGCGCCACGTGCCTCAGATTGTCGAGGTCACGCGAGACGAAAAAATTATCACCCCACTTAGCTCGGCAAAAATTTGAAAAAAATGACTTATCGATCATTGAATATAATCGACTCGGTTCGAATTCTTTGTGCAGAAGAAAATTGGCCCATTTTTAAGTGCCATAGAAGATTCGATGCAAAATTGAAATAGAACGTGTTCCTTGGGTGAAAATGGTCCAAATGGCCCAATTTTAACTACAATCGTGGTTTGTAAAATAGATGCGGTGTAACAAAAAAGGAATCGAACGCGTTGTTAATAATAATGAAGATAGCCTTATGAAAGCTTTGCACAGGTGCAACTTTATGAAACGTGCGAGGCTAAATATAAAACTGGACGTGGGGCGAGATATGAAATCGGAGAGAGAAATGTAAAAGAGAGAATTAGTACTGGATCGTCCCTAGGGATGAAAAATATGTAGAAAAGGAGAACGAGGATGGTTTCGTATACGTGTTGGAGGATCGTTTTGGAATAGGGCGTGGAGCAACAGATGGTAGAGGTAGAGAGGACGCGTGGCTGATCCTACGATATGTATTATATAGCATCTCGGTTCTCGATACCCTTGTCTCTGACACTTATCTCGTGGAAGATAGGGAGTAAAATATTGTGTCGACAGGATACTCGTGGTGGACTCGAATGGTTTCGAGCATTTGGGATGACGAAAAAAAATGCATATGCATTCTTGATCGTGATAAAAATCTGCGAGCTAACGATATAATGAATTAATGAATTAATTTATTAATGATAAAAATAATATCATCTCGTTGTTTCATAATTAATGTATTTTGACATCAATTATTTCAGAATTAAGCGTGAATCGTAATTGCAATTAGTGATCGAATGTATTTAACGATTAATTAATCGACGATTTATTATTACCGGTATAATTAATAGCAATTATTTGGAAGGCGATATAATTTGAATTTATATCTGTATATAATCGAACGAAAGTATCGATCAACGAATATCTCGAAGAATCGAAAGCAATTTTTCGGTAATGATTTTTGAACATGAACAATTTTTTTTGTCGTATAATTTCGAGAAACCTGATTACATCGGATAGAAGCCATGAAAGCTTCGATAATCTGATGTAGACAACATCTCGGTTGCTCTTTATCTTCACGCCCAAGTGCAATGGGTATCGCTTTACGAGGGCTGCTCACCTATATATAACGGAAAAGAATATATATAAATATATGATATAGTGACCGGGTCTCGACTGCGGCTAAAAATTGTGCAGCTGTCCCCCAGCGAAGATACAGGCACGTGTGTTCACCAAAAAGCCGGCTCCAGGCTCTTTCTCTCTCGTACGTTTTCTTTTTCCTTTTCTTCTTCTTTTCCTTTCTACGAGACTACTCGAGTTTCCAAAGTTCCACAGCTTGACGAGTAATAGCAGAGCCATCTACTACCCTCTATACCAGAGCTTCTTATTTTACGGCCATTCGACCAAGAGAACGTGGCGAGAGGTTAAAGCATCTCTATATAGAACTATGACATGTACTTCAATGTGCATCCGGCCAAGGGCACGCGCTGTGCCTGACTGACGCGCACACTTCCGATAACGAGGTCCGTGGCCATTTAACGAACGAACAAAACATTTAACAAATGGAATAAATTTTTTGTTAATGTTATAAAGCAGTAAATAGGATAATGTTATTAATTAGAAAATTGAGAGACATAAACGTTATCGAGGGAAAAAGAAATTAAATGAATACACCGAGAGATCAATCAAAAGATTTTAAAGTAGTTTAATCCAAAAGTTACGACAGAAAAAATTTACAGTTTTACAAATTATAGCCCGCTATATATTTTTGAATTCAGGCTTAAAAAGTTGGCGAATAAATAAATTATGAAACGTAGAAATTGAATTGTAAAAAAAATTATTTTTGAGTGACTGAAAGAAGTCAGATAATAGATGAAAAAATACTTAAAACATCGTTATAATAAAGCACAGGGGGGATGGAGATGAGTTCGGCTAGTGGATGGGGCTTATGTACTCGGCGTGAGGCAAATTATAAAAATATGAGCACCGTAAATCAAAAATTTACACGAACCAAAAAGTCAGTCTGAAAATAACTAAAAATTGTAAGGAAAGTTACGGAATTAAAGATGAATTGTTTCGATAGACTACCGATTCCACATCTATAATAAATTTGTTCATAAAAAAATTAATCGACTAGCGAATTTTTTTATCTCTCTTAAAAATCATCCCCCATAATACATTATCATTTTATGTCAGTTAGGGGTTGAGAAATTATACAGATTAAAAATTATGAAATGTTAAGCTTGAATAATTATTTTTAAATGTTGAATGGCTGAACGAATGTAAAGAATGGAGAAAAAAAATTAAAAGCGCGCTAATAAACTACAGGGGGGATGGAGGGTGAGTTCCGCTTGTGAATGGACCCATTGTGTGCTCGGCGTGCAAATTGGATCTAACGAAGTGTTGGCACGCGAACAGTATTCTCGTTCACATCTCTCTCTCTCTCTCTCTCTTTCTCTCTTTCTCTTTTATATTCGAATGAAGAAAACACTGGAATCTTCGATAATCTTCACCCGTGACTGTGTGGCGCCGCCGAGAAATACGAGCCACTCGCTCCGCAACAATCTCTCGCGGTCGAGTTAATCATCGAATTCCGCGTGCTCGTACATCGTGTTAATTCGAGAAGTCGAGTAAATACATTGTTTTCGAAGAAATGATATTTTTCATACGTACAAGGATGCTGAGAGACTCGGATAAAAATAGACCTAACTATTTTTTTAATTACATTTAATCAATATAAATATATATATTTTTATTCAAACATTTGTTGATTATTATTTTTTTATTTATTAAAACGCACATATTTTTATGTGCAATTTTTATAATTCATCGATTTGCATTAATATGATGATCGATTAAACGATGTATTAATTTTTTAATTATTTATCACAGGGTGCACATCCGTTAATTCGGTCAATTCGAGAAAGTTTCACGCTGCACGTAAAGAACTTAGGGGAGTCGAATGCAGGAGTAACTTGCGGAACAAAGCGAGTTCAATCAATCCGTAGAGTGAGGACTTATTACTTCTTGCCGTCACGTTGCGCGTCTTTCGGTCTCGCGGATGCGGATACAACGAGACCCGCATAATAATCTCGTGGCCGGAAACTTCCTACCGTCGCTGCGAGTGCTCACTCTACTCGTCTCATCTCGACGAAAGATGCCGAGAATTTTCTACAAAAACTCTTCTTATGTCCATTATGTTGCTTCTTGTATCTTGTCTCACCCCGGTAATTAACCGCTAAATCGTTGAGTTACCTAAAGCACTGCATTACGTGAAGTTCTTGTTTTTAACGAGAAAACTCAAAAATTGGATAGATATTTGTTTGTATGAAAAAAAACATATTTTCTCCTTGTGAAAACAAACATGTTCGTGATTAATATTGTTCCCGATATTTTATCATAGTTTATATCGAGTGTAGTAAACATTTGGTGATTGGTCCAAAAACTGTGGAATTTGGAATTGTTTTTTTTTCGAATTTCGAGTAGTTTTTTTACATGAAAATATTGTCGTTGGAAATTAGGAGCGAGCAAATTAAAGTTTGCCATTTACACTTCGTGTCCTTTTTACTCCTTTATAAAGTTTCCTCTATGAGCAAGTCAAAATTATGAACACCGCTTGCTCATATAAGAGCGTTCGTCAATCAATGAAAATCACGCGAATAACAATTCTCAGTCTTTATAAATTACTTTCCACTATTCAACTGCCTCCGCTATTTTTTATTTATCGACAAATACTAATATCCATAGAATGCGCGAGAGCCGTTGTCATACTGAATTTAAATATTTTTGATTTTTTCGTTTTAGATGACTCGTTATCAAGATATCAACGCCGCCAGCGACATACCAACTTTTCGATGAAGTACGTTTGCCTGTGATTTTTATGTCTAAAAAGTATTTTCTTTAATAATTTTTTTTATATATTTCGAGGTGTATTTGTTAAACTTAATAAACTTTATATCAATATCTATAATAATACTTTTAAAAAAAATTACACAGCCTCTTCGGGAGCATCTAAACCAGAATCATCCCTTAAATAAATTTTCAATCACAAAAATTGAAAGAAGAAAAGGACGAGTTCTTCGCCCTTCGCTCATTTGCCTGTGGCGCCACGCGGCAGTTCTTCGAACCCGAACGAAATATTAAACATTCGGTGGAGAGATCGCTGAAT
Source organism: Netelia inedita (assembly GCA_964017225.1). NCBI lineage: Eukaryota > Metazoa > Arthropoda > Insecta > Hymenoptera > Ichneumonidae > Netelia > Netelia inedita. The sequence continues at coordinate 12,379,884 of OZ024923.1, forward strand.
TGCCGACCGGCGAAGCAGCAGAACTCTATGCACGATGGATTCGAAGTCTGGTGAGCTATATATCGTTCAAAGGTATCCCGATGTATTTATCCAAAGTTCATTTACCATCAACCGACAATTGTACGCGGCAGGTACGATTTAAAAAAAAAGTGCTCACGCACTGGTTGTGTTTTATCGACAACTCCCGGTAAAAAACCTTGAATATCAGCTTCCAATGACCTCGATATCGCTATGATGACACTCTGTATATTTTGAGTCATCTGCTATGACGTCACCCTTTCAAAGTCATTCACGCGATACATCTAATTATTCAAGCCATTACCAAAAGAAAAATCGTTTGAAAAACTGCTACTATCGTTTAACCGGTTCGAACTAGTCTGAGAAATTGATTCTTATCAGAGATACGTAGAATTAATCTGATGGACGACTTGTTGATCATTTCGCAGTATCTTACTGTTCTACGTTTCGCTTTTGCAGTTTCGATAATAATTGTGAAATCTTCTCATCAAAATGCACATGCAATGTATAAAAATAAAAATTTATAAATCGAAAAATTAAAATTAAAACCACGAATAATGATCGTATTAAAGATGATATCTCAATTAAAGAATTAATGTGTTTCTTTTTTATAATGAAATAAGAAAAATAATAACAAGCATTAATTAATCGATTAGAATCTTCGTCAAAATTGCAATAAAACTACAAAATTCAGTTTTGAAAAACATATTATTGTTCCAATTAATTTCGCGATTAATCTCTTCATTAAATAATGTTTTAGTGTAAAGGTAAAATGATTTAATCTTTGGTTTTATCAAGTTTAATTCGTTGGATAACAAGAGCAATTCAGTGAAACAAGATGTGTTAGTGTCCCTGAAGAGGGTAAAAAAAATATTGCCACGTACAAGCGGAAATTGCAGCAGCACGTGGTACCCGGGCGATAGATAATATTATGCTGCTAAGTAGAATAAATACTAAACGTAATAGACGACGAACAATGTTGAATCCGATGCAGCAAGACAGTGCCATGTATACAAATATATACATAGAAGACTGTGAGCGCGGGTCTCGGATGTTCATCTCGTGTTACCATGGACCCGATATATCTGCGTTAACGCCTATCTCGTAGGCTTCGGATGTCTCTCGGAGAGATTTCGCTAGGACGCATACACTGTCGAGTCTGCGAGAAAGGAGAGATAAAGATAGCGCAAGAGACATACGAAAACACCGAGAGGTAGACAGAGAGAGAGAGAGAGAGAGAGAGAAATGAACGAGAGACATTGCGTGACGATGGTTGCTGCGGTTCCCTGGGACTCTCGTGGTCGCAAGAGAGAGAGAGAGAGAGAGACCATCGTGCAAATAAATTTTGCGTTTACATTCGGGGAAGGAGTCCCGAGGAATTACGCAACTCAGCACCAGACTTTGTTAATCTCATGGGTGCTCGAACACGCACACTGTTAACCGTCTCTCTTCCAACGTGTAATATGCATTTGAACTGTGTACACACTATTCAACACACGGTTTATACTATATACATATATGGTATATGGTATACATATATATGGTATGGTCGAACAACTCCAAAACCTCTTTTCGGGCTTCGGAGTTTTCTACTCGAAATATTCAAACCAAAACGATGCAGATTTCTAATCGATCTTTTACTTTGTTATGTGACAATGAAGAACTGTCAATGTTGACGGAACAAAAACTATTGACAGACTCGTTCTTCGCACAATGTCAGGGAAAATGCAGATTTTATCCTATCAATGTCAAACTAAAGTCGATTAACGTAAATTTTGTTAATGCTGAGCCTGTCAATATTCGTACTGTCAAATTTTCTAATATCGAAATACGGTCGGTTAAACTCTTGTCTGTCAAAACTGATTTGCGATACTGTTTATGTAACAATGTCAATATTCTTTTTGCATTTTCCTCCAATGATATCGAGTCTGTCAACTTTCATCCTGCCAAACACAATTTCGTCAATTTTCATACCGCGAGACTTCGTCCCATCAATACCGATTCCTTCAACCATCGTCCGGACAATCTCGCCTGCCAATTTCACTATCTCATTATTTATGCTTCCTGTCAAAATCATTTTTGTCAATTGTCATCTAGAAAAATGAAAATTTTGCAATCATTTCTCTATCTCCATTCTGTCAATTCTAATGATTCCAACTATTACTCACAGAATCTTATCGATCTTAATTGTGAAAATTTCCATAATCTTAATTCTGTCAATAAAAATTCTATCGATAGTCAATCTTGCGATATAATTTTTTTATCACGTGTCTACGAACCTTCATAAGCGAAGAAAACACCGACCAATCTTGATCGCAGCAGTTTTGGATCATTCGTGGCTCGAACAATTAAATGACAAAATATTTTGACAGCAACGAGGTTTTGGTGCATAACTGTATAACAGCTATAGATTTATGTACAATTGGATTACAGTACCTACTATAGAGTACGATATAGCATTGTAGCGAAGCTCGGATAGAGTCTCGGTAACTCACGGGAGAGAGGTCAGCGACCAGTAGCAACAGTGCGAGAGCTACCTACATATATGTCTCTATAGACACACATATATGTATATATATGTATATATATATAAATATAGGGGTTATACGTATAAACGTAGTGTGGCTATAGTAACGTGGAACAGCGACGGGAGCGTTATCCGTTTCGCGTTGCCAGGTTATCGATCTGGAGAGCCGCCTTGACCGACCTCCGCGGGCGAGCTCACCAAGTCCAAGTGCAACGGCTCTTTCACTAACCCCGCGCCCGATGCTGCAAATCCGCGACCCGAGGACTCGAAACGAGACTGCCAATATTAAATTCTGTGGCCTTGGTTATTATATATAGATATACTATAGGTATATAGAAATCCATTACTATGGTATCTATCTCTAGCTAATTTGCAAATCGAATCATCCTTCAATTTCTAATAATTCAGAATATAAATATCTTTTTGATAACCACACTTTGCGATGAGTTTATCGTGAGTTTATATCAATTTAATTACAAAGTACTTCTAATACGTTTATATACATCATTTTTGAAGTACCTATGTGGAAAATAAATATAGGAAGGAAAATTTTCATTTTCGTCATACGATTATACTAGCTTTCGTTAAAATTTTCTCTGAGAATGCAAAAAAAATCAAGACAATTCGCTTTTTTTCATTAAAATAAGTTTTTATTCTCCAACTAAATTTGACGGTCAAATATTTTTTATTCAAAATAATGGTTGTTATAAATATGTTTTAACCTTCGTTCCTTACCGGATAAAAAATTGTTAATCTAACTAAACATGCAGTCACCGGCGTTTAACGGGGGCATTTAGTTAGAGGATTGAAAATTATGTTCCATTAAAAATCTAATCACCACCAAGAATATCAATTTTTTTGTTCAATTGTCCTATACTTTCATTCATATTTTATATATTTTTATCTATCTATTGTATATTATTGATGTATATAAGCCTCTAACCGATCCTCCATTGACATCCAGCTTTTCCATTCTCGCATTGATTCAATTAAATTCCCGAGATACATCGATACATAGTTGCATTAATAATCAAGATTGCAATAAATTGGAATTTCATTGGAATGAAAATCACCGGAAGCTGTATTCCGCAATTTCTGCAACCAAATAGACCGAGAGCGTAGGTGCAAAAGATAGACAGGCGGTACACGTAGGTGTCGCGCAGAGTTTGGTAACTCGCCGTTCAATAGATAGATGGCGCGACGGTTCGTCGAGAGGGCAAGAATGGCCGAGTAGGGATCGAGGAAAGTTTCAATCGCGATCATTTTGGCAACGTCGTTCGGTGGGAATGGCCGGTTTCCTGGTATGCTTGCATTGTCGGTAGAAACTGTCCCTCTGACGATACACGAACGTATTTTGTCGTATGTGGGTAAATTCGTTTGGTCACGACGAACATTATATATCGAAATGCATTGTTCGCGGCTACTCCGCATATCCGCGAAATGGCTGAAATTCGTCGAGCGGTAAAATCCGTACGAACAATAAGTGAAAATGGTCACAGGTACATCGATGGAAATTCGTTCGAGCGTTACTCGATGATCCTTGATGCTACAATAATTTGTATTCCCCCTCTCTCCCACACAGGGGCAAAAATTCTCGTGTACATACGAGGCAGGTTGGTGCCCTATACGTGTGACTGATCGAACCCTCGTCCCTTGCTCGCTCGCATATCGTACGTGCATGGCGCATTTCATGTCAAATCAACCGTATTACGACCGTACTACGACATTTTAACGACCCTCGTTCCGTTCGATGTTATTTATAAAATTGTCTTGATGAATTATTTAAATTTCGAAAAAATTAAATTTTAGAAATTTCTTTTTTTACTATTATAATATCTGCCATAGTTTTCTGATAGTGTAAAGACATTTTACGTTGGCCTTGGAATACCGATGAATTTTATTAATAATTAATAAATTAATATTTTTTAATTTATTATGCATTGCTGCTAATTATCATTAAGAAGAATATGTAAGTGACCATTTATTTTGTCGATTCGAATTGCAAGTTCAGTTTTAAGTTATAACGATCGAATAATTTCGCCACCGCTGCTGTCGTGTACAAGAATCGGAACAAGGCGATTATACCTACCAAACAGCCCACAAAGTTTGTAAATCCCTTTATCTTCACATTATCGATAAACTATTAATCAAGAACGAGGCCTAAAATAAATCAAATTCAAATCGAAGCTCGAGCTAAAGTACGAATTATATTCCTGCCAACGACTTTTGATCCTAACGACATTTATCCAAAAGTTTTAAAAATAATTGTCACGTCGATTAAGATGTCAAAATCTGCAAAGTTTCATAATTTGATTAAAAAAAAAAATTACCTCAAGTTTCATCCAACTGACATCGAATGTCCCATATATCCATTTACATATGGATACATGTATGTATAAAGAGTTGCTCTCACACTCGAATTACGCACATATATGTGTATATACTCGTAGATCACATAATATGGTAGCTATACTGTTTCACAGAAATGCTCGTCCATCTAAATCCCCAGCCCTTCTTTGCTCCGCTGCTTCTGCGAGTTCCCTCGTTCATACATGTGGATCGTGCGGCCATCGGACGCCGCTTTTCATCGAGACAACTATATATATTTACGAGCGAATTATTCGTACCGCGTGCGCGCGCGCGCGCTTCAATTGACACCGATTGCTGAACGAAAGGAACGCGGGAGTTCCTATATATTATACGTTATATATTTTCGAATTCGTCGTCGCCGTTGGCTCGACCATTTGGCTTTTCGACGAAATGCTTTCCCATTGCCGATAATCGACGCTCCGAATAAAATGAGATATACGCTGTCATGCGGGACCGATGAACGTCATAAATATATATATATATATATATATATACATAATAAGACGTTTAAATTTAATACGATGGAACGATAAAACGTGCGATCGGCGATAAAACATCGCAGGTCTGACAATGACCGATTAAATTCGTCCCTGGATTCGTTTCTTTGAATTCGACATAATGTTTTTATTCTTTTCAATAATTTCATAAAAATTCAAGACATTGAAGTTTTTATTATCCCCTAGATTCATAGTCACGAATGCGGTATTTAAGAGTGGACCGAGGATATAAAACCGTATGACATAATATTATATTTAACCAAAGGGCGAATGGGTTAATCGTCGCATCGCGCAACGTAGATTCGCAGATTTTTCAATCTCGCGAATTCAAATAAATAACACAATTGCGTTGTGATTGTTGAATAGTCGTATATTAATGTACTTACCACTGTGAGGCTATCGAGCTCGCCGAGCCATTCGTTAAGAAGCTGCTCGGGATCCGTCTCGTTGTCGCTATCGTCGCCACCGTCATCCTCGAACCTCTTCATGTTCACACTCGATCGCGTTCCTCCACTTCTTTGACGAAATTCTACACACAAACACACACACCACACCCACACACACACGCGCACAGAAATACACTCCGATGTAAGAGAATTGTCGGCTGTTGTTTTATTTGCTTCCCTCCGATGCTCGTGGTTCAGCGTGACCGTTATCTCGTGACGTCAGTCTGCAACGAGAAGAAACAATATTTTCGTCACTAAGTAATTATAAATAATCATCGTGAAAAAAATTCAATTGTTCGACGAGATTGGAGCCATCGGGTAAAATAAGATTGATCAATTTCAACAGGCCGGAAAGGATTTGTGTGCGCGCATCTTCAAGCGCGTCGGTGTGCGCAAGCGCGTGTATGGATAGAGTCAAGATCGCGTTAATGAACCTGCCCGAGTTGCTGGATTCGCCCGAGCGAATAATTGAAGTCATGCAACGGTGAGCAGATTGTGCTCAGGAGAGCCGCAAAATAGGTGTACGCATCGTGCACTACTCGTGTATACCGGAGATTACACGAAGGGGCGGTGAGGGGGCAGAAGTTGCATCAGCGATGGCCTGAGTGCAGCACGCGCGCGATGCATGAAGCGAGGAAGTATTATAATGCAACGGTGGATGGTAGGGACGAATCGGCACGAAATCTGTCGCCCCAGGTGAATCTGGTGTCGAGTGGCAGGTCAGTGAAGAACGATGACGGCAACCCCTGATGAGGCATCAGGTGAATCCGACTGTGACGGCCGGAACACCGGAGAACAATATTTATTATACATCCTTATAGGGGAATTGTGCTTAAGATGACATACTCAGGTAAGATGACACAGGGCTTCTATCTCTGTTAAACTATACGCAGCACAAGTTCCTAGACGACGTTTACATGTCGACTCACAGATGGTGTCACCACTCAAAACTTCAGTGACCGCTCGCTTGGGTTGTTTGGACATGGTGTGCAATGTTTTGATTTCGTCACTCAAAAATATTTTTGTGTTGAAAGTATTTCTGGCGATAAATTTGTATCAGGTACGTTTTTTGTTGTATTGATTACTTTGTTATGAACTGTGATTAATATGGACTATGAATATCGGAGAATTATTTAAGCAACCTCAAAGTTTTAAGTCGCAAAAGGCGATAAATATTGTCTACCTCGTGGGGTAAGATGACATATCAACCGTCGACTTAAGATGACATAGTATGTCATCTTACTCTCAAGTTCTCGACGTGTGAGAATACTTAAAAATGATGTTTTATTTACGTTTAGACTCAGATGCTAGACCTGCGAAAGATTTCCCTCAAAACGCTATTGATAATGATGATTCCGATGCGGCATGCCTTTATTGCAACGAATTATATAGCAAATCGAAGCCAGGAGATATTGGGTATGTTGCAAGTTGTGTAAGCAATGGTGCCACACTCTATGTGCTGGCGTTGCAGCAAGATCCAAAATGTTCAAGTGTGAATTGTGCACCGATAATTAGGTATGTCAATTTAGACTGATGTGTGTCAACTTACCCACTTGGAGATGATTGGTGTTTTTGTTATTTTATTTTTATTCTATCATTTTCTTTAGCGTCAAAATCATTTTATGTGTTCGTAAATAAACGTTTTTAATGTGTACCCTCAGATTTATTTTTTATCTCCTTTCAATAATCAAATATTTGCCTCCAAACAAAAAGTATGTCATCTTGAGCACAATTCCCCTATGTATGCCACCCCCGCTTAATTCTTGTACACGAGGTGTGACGGCAATATTCTTGACTATGCACTTTTTTCCATTGGTTTTTGGTTTCATGAAAGCGAGATTGTTTTTGTGACCTTTTACGGTTTGAGAGATCGAACTTTTTTAGATTTTTTAGGTTTAGAATTATAAATAGGCTCCTGTACGTGGTGTAGGAAAGTCGATCGATAATCGACTTTGATCGATCGATACAAACTGGGAGCAAGTTGATCAATTTTTTTTTGCAACAGTTATAAATTTGAAATTTCGCTGTTGATTAACATCTGGTATCTGGTAATTAAATATAATGTAGGACGAATAGTGGGAGTGAGAAAGGTAGAGGAGATACATGAATATAGGGGCCAATTAGTCAGCGAGAATACCATCTCTATCTCGATCATCTAAAAATCGAGAATGTCAGTAATTTTACACCGTTATTATTCGTACGTGGCAGCTTCCGTCACCAATGAATTTCTTGTAGTCACCGAGAATAAAAAAGGGAATAATCCTGGCTTGCTCTCCATCAGGAATTTGTCGGATATTCATTATCGATAGATCAATACAATTTTATATAGAGAGCAATAGGCTAACGATATTTGAGAATATATTAGAATTTTAATATAGGTACTCGTATATTATCAATATTTCGCTCTAATGCATCTGAACATTGAATATAATTTACGATCAATAATTATCCTCATTGTTATACTTTTTATATAATATAATATAATACAAAATTGAACGCCCACGTTAGCATATGTGGAACTATAATCTTTGGTCCATTTAGAAATATTATAAAAGAAATAGTAGATAAACCCAAAAAGAAGAATCTAATTTGTGATAATGAGAAAATAATAAATACAAAATTATTACAACTGTTACTACGATAACATTAGATCTTGACAATTGAAAATTAACTAATCATACGGTATATGTAAACGCTACTGTGCACTTGACTGCGATCGAGGCACAGCAGGACAGTCAACAACGTAAAAATAAAGATCTGATAAAAATCGTTATCGATTCGAATTGATCGATGATTAGATAAAAACAGGAGCGCGTCGATGCTTGAAACAGAACGAAATCAGGGGTGAAGGTTGCGTTCTCGAGAAATTTATGTGTTGAGAAAGAGGGAGAAGGAAGCGTGTCGGAAACGGATATTACGGTTAAAGTTTGAAGAGGAAATTGATCGGCGCATCTCTATTTCACTTCGCTGGGAAAGTGATCGAGCTTTCGATAGCCCATAAACTTTCCGATGGTCGGATCAATGCTCGAATAAAGAATCTTAACTAACCTTTTGGTAGAAAAAATATACAAAGAAAATTTACAAATAATAATAAAGAAATTTGATGAATAAACGTGTAAATTATTTTGCACAACTTTTTCATTTTTGGCAGAATTCAACGTGGCTTTAAATTTTTCGATGATGTCAATGAAACTATATAAATTATTCATATTTCAATTGATTACTTTGATGGGACCAGAATAATTCATATTAATAGTAATCTCTTTAGCATTTTTTATGTAACAATAATCAATTTATATATGTTTGCATTGATCGTTAATTGCGTAATCTTCGAAGATAAGTCGTCATATTATTAATGATGGACAATTCAAAAAATTGTTTTCACAGTTGCACACGAGATATCTCGTCACAACCTCGACATATTATTTATACCCATGTTCGGATGAGGTAAGTTTCCGGTTGGAAAGAACGACTTTTTAATGTTGAGTAACAAGCACGAAGAGCGTGAACAATCTATATGTTGATTGCGTATACTGGTAGGGATAATTTATCGCGACGATGGTGTTCTGCCCCGTGGCAACGTCCCGTATCTCTGGGCGGACGAGGACGACAGTATCAACTAACTTGACGACTCGAGGACGCGGTTACTACGCGAGAAATTTATTCTTCGCATTTGCAGTTTAAAGTGCCAAGTGTTTTTTACGCGTCGTAATCATAATACATTGTACGTATGCCATGAAAATAAGACACCAGGTATACAGCGCATCCTATCAAAATGGCCCACCGAGTATATCACGTATCCCATTAAAATGAGACACTGGGTACATGATGGCTATATCATGTATCCCATTAAAATGGGACACAGGGTACATGGCGGATCCCATAAAAATAGGACACCAGATATATCACGGATACAATCAAAACGGGACGCCCAATATATCACATGTTCCGCCCAAATAGGACCACCCGGTATATGGATGATTATATCGATGCTGCTTACGAAAAGTAGCACGATTCAAATTTCTTACGAAAACTAACACGTTTCTAATTTCACCGCGAAAACCAACACGTTTCGATATTCGACGCGAAAACTAGCATGTTTCAGCTCTCACCGCGAAAACTAGCATGTTTCGGCTTATGCCACGATAACTGGCATGTCCGAAACGTGCTAGTTTTCGTGTCAAAACTCGAAACATGCTAGTTTTCGCGCCGATATCAAACATGCTTCTCTTCGTAAGAAATCTGAAACATGCTAGTTTTCGTAAGCAGCGTCGATATGCAGATTGGTCACTCGGAGTAAAAATTCTTCCATTGCTTATTTGATGTTCGTAATTTTTGTCACGATCTTTATTTATTGAACAATCGTGATTTGTTTCACGATGCTTAATCACACTATACGCCACGGACCGTCACGTAACGGCAAAATAAGTGATGTAGCATGGATTTTACTGGGATTTCAGTAAGACACTCCCACTGAAATCCATGCTACAGTATTTGTTTTTCCAGTACGTGCAGTTTAGTCTGTAGCAACTTTTATTCGTTTTACTACCTCTAGTCATTCTCTCATACCCTCTATTTTCAGGACACCCGGTATATCAAGTTATCTCGTTCGAGCGGCACACCAAAACTGCAGTCTTCATCTTCTTCAAATGAGACACCCGGTATATAGATCTCACAATTCTCAAACAATGCCTCTAAAATTCCCCGAAATTTGCTTCTTGCACCGGAAGATCCGTACATCATGGACCAAAGTTTGCGATTTGTGTACAGTTATATTTATCGGCTACTTGGTCGTGGTTCGTTCGGTTAAACGAAACAGGAACAATTTGTATTATAGAGAAGCTGCTTCAGCAGCAGTTATAGCGTGGTTTCGTTTCCAGATGTACGTACAAGTATCTTGAAAAGTTTTCGACGGGGAGAAAGTTGAACGTTGTTACTTCCCTCGTATAACACACCGTGTCGAGACAGAAGATGCCTGACGCTCACGAGAGACCGAGTAACTCGAGCGTACGTTTTAATATCATGCCCGAGAACTTGTTACGAATTATCGTGTACATAAACGGCTGTTGATATTACTCTTGTCTCGTCGACATGAATTTGTAGACATTGTATAGACAAAACAGCGATCACGTATATATTTATTGTCGGGAGATAGAACATGGCAGTAATACGATCCTGGGTGAGCTTTTAAATACGAGTTGCCAAGAGACGTGACAGCGTCCCGACGATAAGTAATTAAAGCCAAGATTTTTCAAATTTTGATTCCCGGTGCCTAACCTTGATCGAGTGAGATCAACGATTCAGGCTGCTCACGTTGTTACCATCGTTATTTCGAGGACACCCGGTATATCATTTTTCCCAATATTAATTCGCATTTTATGAGATTGTGAATTTTTGTTGTATTTTTGACTAATTTGGTTTATGAATTTTGTCGACTTCCCTCGATCGATGGCAATTCGAGAAGAACGAGAAAAGAAAAATATTTCAATCGATCAAACTTGTTAATTATGAATTTAATCGACCGACGATATTTCGGATATTTGCACCGACTTATTAGAGACCGACGATGAGTTTTGACTAAAAATAAAAACATTTATGTAACGTTGCGAAAGTAGTCCTAGGTCGACACCCCAGGTTTTATTGTTTTGATATATGGGTGTACGTGTCTGTAATTACAGGCTGGCCGTATCGCGCGTTCAAATACTGAAACGAAATTTATCATCGCGGTCAAACGCATAACACTCCATTTTTTAATAGAGGGTTGAAAATTGAAGGGGTGTACCAGTTTGTACGTTACAATTTACAAATTGCAAGTCCGACAAGTTTACGGTAATTGTTGGAAACTGAAATGCTTCACATAATCTTAATTAATATTTATTTATTCATTTTTTATCTTTATTAATTTTGATTGAATTATTTTCACTGTTTCGAAATCTTGAATTTCAGATCTAAGATTTTGAGAGTTCACTCACTAGAATTTCTATCTTCATTCTTTTTATACCTCTTAAGTAACATACAATTCGTTGCAACGGTCGTTGCCTTTGGTCGTAAATGAAAGCTTTCTACAATTTATAAATGCAAGTCGCGTGCCTCGAAGCCCTTTATTAGTACCGCCAGATTGTCCGTTACTTACTTATAAGCTCCGTTACAATGTAACATAACTTATAAGTTACGAACAAATTGCATGTGTCTGAGTATCCGTGAATTTATATACGTATAACGAGCTTTCTATATCACTGTCTGCTGTATATAAGTAAAAAACATGTATAGTAGGGAAGAACGGGGTCAAATGCATTGCTAGTGAATCGAGTTAATGGCGATCCTGAACGCTGTACTATTTCTGGGGTCCTGTCTAGCTCGCTTTTTTCCTTGTAACATTTTACTTTTTTATCCCCGTGAGTGATAACTACTTGTTTTCTTATCGAAAGTGTTAACCCAACAAATAACACGTGAATATATTTTACATTGGGTCGTCAAGCTTTAATTCCGACCGCTAATTCGCATACGCCCTTCCTATTTGATTGGAAAAGAAATCCAGCAAAGCATGAAGTAGTGAAAAGGGTGAAAAGTGATATAAGTCCTTCCATCCATTTGTGGTATATTAATAGAAAGTGAAAACAAACTGTTATTGAACATTTAAAAAAAATTTAGATTCTCATTTAGGGTACAAATAAATAATCTAAGTAATTTTTATAATTCTGATACAGTAAATGAATTTTATTTTTAAGCTCGCAGACTTGTGAGGGCAAACTTAGTTTCTATATTTTACGTTCAATAAATACTAGGAAAAAAGACTGCAAGCGAGAGAGAGAGAGAGAGGGAGACGACCATTTTGCCAGGCCATTGAAGCTAAGTGGCACAAATATGCGTTATTACGAAAGTTAAAATTATACTTTATTGGATCAACATTTTTCAACGATAAATCGGGCGCCTCTTTACACCGGAAACAACAAGAGCACTAAATCTGATGCGACGGACCCCAACGTCCCCTATCTTCACGCTGCAGCGAGATATCAGTGCGATATTGGCAGTAAACACGGGATCGTGCGTATGATTTCCTTATCAGCGAGAGCAGGCTTTGTCAACTATATCGCGAAACCTCGAAAAAACGACTTTTCGCGATGCTGTATCTCCGTTCTGGTTCGTCCGACAGAAAATTACACCAGTAACTTTTTGAAGAGCTCGCTGAGGCGAGATGAATGAACCCAGGAACATCCGGATAACTCAATTTTTGTGGCCGCGGTGAAAGCTCGAAAATCATGATTTTTGGAAGGAAAGGGGAGCAAAAAATGAGCCCCGAGGGGAGGAGAAATTTTTGTACTAAAAAATAATTCCAGAATAGTCGCATTCGATCGTATTTTTCTTGCACATAGCGAAAATGATGATTATTCTTATGATGGCTGGAAATCAATAGGCGAAATATTTTAAAAACTGTGAAAAATCGCGTTTTTTCGACTTTTCACCGATTTTTTTTCGTGGGAGCGAAAATCTATCCACGGATTCGTGATCAGCCCGCCATTTCCGATCGGTACACGCTCTAAGAATGTATGAAATAAAGGAATTGCAAAATGTCGACTTTTTTAGGTTTTAGTTTGCTACCTTGTGACTCGAGGGTTTCGAAAATGAACAAATTTCCGCTAGACAACTGAAAATAGTCCTATTTGATCGGAAATTGCTCGCTGTTGAAGATTCGGACGTTATTTTTCCCGATATCTCAAAAACTCTAGGAGAAAAATGAAAAATGAAAAATCGAAAACGAAACCATGATTTTCTTATTGTGCGAGAAATTTACGATCAACATGGGCCCTTAGAGCTTGAGAAACGATTACAGTTTACCGGAATTAAATAAAAAATCGATTTTAATATGAGTATACGAGTTTCATTCACCGGTCTTTCCGGCCGAGCGGAATCGAAACGTGCCGGTTTTTTCCGTTGCAGGACTCATCTGTAAAACGGGTTTATCTACAATTCTCCCGATAGTTCGATGCGGCACGAATATCGCGCACAGGACTACGAGGCAAGATACTTTCGTTCTCGTTGCCAGGTTTTGTGGGATCCTCTCCCATCACGGGACTAGCGTGCCTATATTTTATTACACGAATCCGATTACGCGCGAGCTTCAAGTGCGTGGAGTGTGCCGTTCACCCTCGCTTTTTATGATGTGCATATATATGCGTATATGATATACGTTGTAAGTATTGTACATACGCGTTTTACTGTACTCCTCTGTCGACCCTTTTATCGCTATTCAACACTGTTTTGTCCACTGGAGGCAAGTTTACAACTTCGCTTATGTACTCGCCATGAGATAAGAAGATTTGTAACCGATGTAAGTTACAACGAGTTATTCGTTATGCATTATGCATACTGCGAAGATTTTGTGCTTTCGCGATGAGACGTATGCACAAAGTTGGAATGAAAATACGAAAAATTAAAATTAAAATTAGTTCATCGCGAAACGGATTCGAATAAACAATAATTAATATCAAATTCGATAAGAATAGATTAATTGTGATATAATTGAAAATTATCGCATATTATTTTTATACCGTTAATAAATTTTGACAATTCAATGATTGCTTCAAATTTCTTTTTTTCCTTATGTTTTATAAATTCTATTTTTTCACTTATTTACTTTTATTTATTCATGAATTGATACTTCGTTACATTATTTGATTTACAAACTGACGTTTTCGTTACTCAAACGTTAATTTCAATTATTCTTGCCCATTAGCGAATAAAATAATTACTATTAATTATTGTTAATTAAATGTGTATTTTTAATTCTTTTTTCCTGCCGGCAGATATAAATGCACCTAAACGTAATTCCACCGTCGATCACTCCTTCATATCCCAGCATCGAATTTTGTATCCATTTCCCGTTTTAATTACAATATTTGTCTCAGAAAAAAAATCATTTAATTCATGAACGTTAAACCATTAACGAGTTCAAAGCGCTCTGTATTTTCGACAGTCACAATTTCGCACTTGGGCCTTAAGGGGTAAGCTCCGCCTTTACAAAGAAAATAGGTACTTTTCTTTGAAAAAATTCACTATTTTAATAGTTTTCAATCATAATTAAATTTTATTGCCACAAAATAAGATGAATTGAAATGGCGAACGAGTAAAAACTTCAGAGCTTGATAGTTTGGTCCCTAGAGATTGAATGTGCTATATATTAAACAATATCATTCAAATTCCTTCCTCAATTGATCACAATGATGAATAGTAATGCAAATATGTATATGTTCGATCGACCTCAGGCGTTCGCGATCGACTCCATTTAAATCGTTAACGAATGCGCGCATTACTCACAGTCGCGTCTCGTCACTAACTCGTATCTCGAGCCGCAACTATCTTGACGTAATTCTCTTTCTCGTCCGTTCGCATCCGTCTGTAAACTGCGCCGAAGAGATTGGGATTCCACAGACGTTTTAGTTGCAGTCACGAGTGACGGATAAGCTCTATATTTTTCTCGCTCCATCGTGAAATTATGAGTTTTTTTTCACCTCTGTTCCATAGAAAAATGAAAGATTTTGCCATCTTAGTCCGCGAGGTTGGAATCAAACTATTATTATTATTATTATTATTATTATTATGAAGTATATTTCTCAATTTTTTCACTCTACGCCTTTATATTATTTTTATATTTTTAGAAATTGCCGGAATAGTATTCAAAGTATCAATATTCTTAATTAAATTAAAATATTGACTACCTACACTTTGTTTATTGGGCAAAGTAATGAAAAACAGCCATATAATAAAGTAATTACAATCACATTAATGTGTTAAATAATAATAATTTATTACAATTGATACCTAAATTGAGATTGAAGAACGATTATTCAAGATAATTCGAAAAATGATAATTTGATTAATTTTTCAATCAAAATATCATGATCATCGCAAAATATCAAAATATAATTCGACGCGAGCTTTTGTACAATAGCTTAAGGATAGGATCGAGTTGAAAGGATCAAGAGGATAATATTTTCCTTGTAATTACCGTTGAACGCTGTGGAACGAGTTTGCGAGAGAAATAAAGACACGCGGATATTATTTCGCGAACAATCGTGGGATATGCGATAAGCCCATAGTCCGCATGAAAGAGCGAGACCAAGTTTCAAGCCGGTCAGAGAATTCTCCTCTTGGACGAGACGAATCGGTTTAGCGGTACAAACGGACGCAAGAGAAAGAGATACGCGAGAAAGAGAGATGCGAGGCAGGCGGAAGAGAATACAACGAGAGAGCTCATCTCAACGTACCTCGAGCGATGAACTCTACGAGATATCGACGAGACGCGATCAAAGTATTACAATACGAGAATATATGAAGCAGGGGCTTTGGAAATATTGCAGGCAATAAGAACCGCTTAACCGATTTTCTGAATATTTATTTATAAATTTGTTATTTGATATAAAACGATTTTTTATCGTTAAAATTTTATCGTTAACATTTTAGGAACGTCCAATTAGCAGGGAATTGCCTTCTTGTAAGCTTTGGTTGAAATGGGGCACAAATTTATTTATTTACTAAATTGATAATAATTTATTGATGAATATTGCTAACGATACATTTTTAAAGTGGATTTTTTTTTCAACGCAAATGAAAGATAGTTCGCGTTTATACATATATTACATATATGAAAAGAAAATTATATGAGAAAATTAGGAGGTCATGAGAAAGAGTCGATAAAAAAATATATTAGACAAAATCGATAAAAATTGAGAGTAGTGTTACACATTTTTTCTCGAAAATGACTAATACGAAATTGAAAAATGAATAAATAAAAAGTATTCTCCAAAATTCGTTAGTTAGAGTGCCACATTTTTTTTTATTCAATAAAATACACAGCTCGTAAATTCATCGTGAACAAATAATAATAATAACCTCGATAAAAAATAGTTCAATATCACGTGTAGCCCGAGTTATACGATAGTTTTCAAGGATACGCTAATGTTACTATTTTGAGACAACGTCGGGTTCTAGTCGGTCGATTTTCCATAAATATACGAGCCCTTAACAGCCCTTAGCCTGCGACCTCTGTCATATAGTAATACATGAGGGTGTACACGAGCGAGCAGTCGCATAGACCGAGATATCGATTCACTAGATTAATAATGCAAAGGGCTCAGCGTCGCGAGGCAAGAGAAGACACTCTCCGTCTCTCTAGTTCTCTGGAACGTACAGTGTTGTATAGCAAACTGTACGACCTCAATGACATTTATACGACCCATGTCACCTAAGTCTAATACTCGCTGTTTAAGGACCGTTTTCGTCAATTTTACGATGAACCACAATCATAATTTTTCTATGCTTCAGAAGGGTGGATACCAAGATGCTTTCGCATCAAGAAGTCTCTTATCTTGATAAATATTCACACATGTATTGTTCCTTTCCACATATTTTAGTCGGTTGTTACTCTAATCCGTTAAATATTTATTTTACGAAGCCATTTTAGTCTTAATATATGCGAGAAAAATGAACACTTCAAAATGGATGCCTACCCTAAGTTTTCACTAACATCCGCGCGTGCGCCAAGAGATGTGAGCGAGGGTGCGCATGCGCGAACTTTCGTAATTCTCCATCACTATATACGGAAGAATCTCTGTAAAGGTGTTGTTAAGGACATCTGAGTTCGTCTCTAGCTTCGTAAATGTTTGCAACCATGTATGAAAGTCTCCGTCTAACGAGTAAGGGTCCAAAAAATGTATACAAGGCTACGTAAACGTATTTAAATCGACGAGTATGCGCGAGGCTTCGCTTCACAAAATGGACGCCCATGTATATCCAACTGTTGACGTAGGTACACGTGGCTCCATCTGTGCATATCTGTCCCAAATGAAGTGCCGTTAGTAAAGCCATTGCCAAATTTCTGTGAATGCTAATAAGACAGTATCATAGTCTCCACGGAAAATCCTAGTACAGTTCTCGCGAGTACCTCTTGTCACGCACTTTATTATTATAGGCACAAAGGATCCTGGCAAGTAGAGGCTAATGAGAAATCTAAGCTTTCCGGCCTGTATAAGCGTCCCTTTACCACGAACCCACACATATAAGTATAATAACGAGAAAAAGAGCTACCATATCACGTACAGAAGCGAGACTCTCTGGGGTCGTATTACGATGAATCGTGTGCGCTATTTGGCCTATAGTCTGTGGCAACTATTCTGACCAAGGAGTTCGAGGTATACGTTAATACGCAATGTAGGTATAAATATATACACAGGCATATTATATACATAACATGAAGTTATCATTCTCACTGTAAGGCGTTAAGTGAATTCTACATCGTACCAGGTCCACGATTATTTCCAGTCAAATGGAATACGAGACACGACGGAAGGATCGTCGTCGTCTACATACACGTGAGATTCTACTCTGGTTCACTCGTACTACGGGATTACTGGCTCACGCGATCTGTGAGAGGCGAGCTCTGCAAAAATTCAACTGTTATCATTACGAGTCGAGAAAATTATCTCGTAATTGTTGCAGTAATTTGGAATACGTTCACTCTTGGCAAAGTTCCAGAGACGGCTCTTTTCTACCTGAGTATTACGTCAATTGTACGTTGAATAAATTTACCCGTTTTTAAGTTTCACTCGTGTGCCAACTGCAGATTGGGAAATAACATTTTGGACGAGGGCGCCTTTATTTGGTATTTTTAAATAAATAAGGGAGTGATAGTTGGAGGGTAGATCACTCGAGGAAATTAGCCTGTCGAATGTGTCGAACTTTAATGAATGAACTTTGACCTCATAGAGGTATGTTTGGGTGTTTTTACATAGGGCGTTGTATGAAAAGGAACACAAAGATTTTACAGCGGGGTGCTTAATCTACGGGGTAAGGGGTTGGTCTATTCAGGAAACTGGAAGTTGTTATGAATGGGCCGACAATATAGTTTAAACGTTCGCGAATTTGTGAGTTGGCTAACCCAATAGTCATGGAATTGCCTTTTATCCAATGTCGATAAAATTTCGACTGTTGAGTTATGTTTTATAGAGTCAAATGCTGGGTGCTCTCGATGCTTCCAGTATGAACGTAATTTTTAAAAAATGCATGAAATGCCATCCGTATTTAAACGAATATTAAAAAAAAATTGTTTTATCGCTTTATTAATTGTGACTTTTTATTGTAATCTCGAACTCTAAATTTTAGGGTAATTTTTTCGTTCCATTTCAAAGTCTCATTACCCGCTACAAATTTGAAATTATCATTTTAGTAAGCAGCCCGGAAAATGTCGCAAAATGCTACCACAAATCCGTTGATGCGATCGATTCATCCATAAAGTCAACCAACCTAAATACATTCAACTTTTGTCAGTCCCATTTAAATCTTAACAATTTTTCATTCAATAAACAAACTATTTAGTAATTTATTCGAGATAAATTTTTCCAATGATAAGGACAAATATTATTGGGTTCGAATAAAATCGATAACCATCATTACATACAAAATTCAGAATCTCTGATAAAAGAAAAATGTGACAATAGTTCGTAACCGCAAATGGAAAGTCATTAGTTCGAAGTCAGATCCACGGTATATTCCACCGCAAGAGAAAAATTCATTTCCAATTTTTGCGTGGTGATGTAAAGGTGGCAGCTCCCGGAAGGCACACTCGCACTACCGGTTCGTATCAGCCATTTGTTTCGGAATCTCCCTCGTATCAAATTCCCGGGACACACCAAAGCGATTCATACACGCATATAAATTTACGCGCGTGTGCACTCGTATATATCGTACTATATAGTTAAAGTACTCGGTGTTGTAAAATCTCGCGTGCAAGTGTGGCGTATGCATTAACGAAAGGAGGCGAAGGGAAAAGGGAGTGAGAAAGAGTATAAAGGGTAAAGAAGAATCGCGATGAAAAACGCGCGTGTACGACGGAATTCGCACGTACATTTTCCACCGCGATATTGATCACAGGGACCTCGAGCGCCGTACTTGCAATCGTAATGCACCTTCGTGCGGAAGTGTACAGCGGTATGAACTGGATGAATTTTTTTTTGTTTTTCATTTTTTTTTTTTGGTTCTTTCTTTTTTCCAAATAAAAATAAACATAAAATTATTACATGTGCATATTATACTTTGCGCACTCTCCTTTTGCCAGAACCTGGATGGTTCTCCTCTTTATATATCGCCTCATGAATATTTCATGCAGGTAGAGAATTGCGTGTATCGTGGATATCGATATATACAGGATTGATAAACCAGGCAACTCGGAGGGATTAAATGCTCTTGTGCGTCGAAAAATGGTAAAGTTACATATACGTGAATTTTGTTCCTATATCGAGTATATTATTTCTTATGGGTCGTACGATTGCACCGATATCGATAACAGCTTCGCGATTTAATCACGATGTTACGCCAATACTCGTTTCGCTTCGCGATATGAAAACTCGCAACATGGGAGATTATCATTTTTTTTCTCCTCGTGTCGTGATTTTGAATCAGGAGTCCAATACTTGTTTGCAGTTGAGGGTTCGATGTGTGAAAAAGTAAAAATAATTTATCGAATGAAAAAATATATGATAATAAATTTGATAATAAAGGGGAGCATATTTTCGAGGATTAGAGATACAAATTTTTTAAATGATTCGAGCGAGAAGGTAGGAAAATGTTTAGTCGATAATTACGTTTTCACGTAATTGATTACACGAATGTAGAATATTTTTATAAATATTATACATTTTGTCGTAATCAAAAATGTTTACAAAACGTATATGAAATTTTAGTTCAACGAATTTCGTATAATTCAAACGACCTTTATTCGAATCACTCTAACGCTTCTCAACCTGTTTTACTGCATTTTATTTGATCATGAAAATAATTTGTCTATTTTCTAAGATATTAGAAAATAGACAAATCATTCAAAATCGTTTAACTCAAAATGGCGATATTCTTCATAAAATGGAGCATTATTATTTACGGCAATCCTTTCAATGTCGATAATTGCACCAAGAAAGGTGACGTGAAAGAAAAGGTCGTTATGAATCGTTACGTGTTACCGTCTTAGCAGGGGGGTAATATCGGGTTTTCTCTTTTTCGTCGTCATTTCTGAGAATATAAAAGCATCGGAGGAAGGATGCAGGCCGGGTAAGGCACATCATATATATATATATATATATATATATATACGTATATATGGGTCTCAGGACGTGCCATGCTCAGCCTGCATATACATATATATGTATATAACAAGGGAATATATATATATATATATATATGTGTGTGTATGTGTGTAAGCTTCCGGCGAGGAGGGGGGGGGGGGGGGGGGGGGGCTTGCACCCTTTGCACCCGCTTTCTCCTTGCTTTCTATACTTTCTAACCGCAGCAACGCCCCGATTCGATCGATCCTCGTCTTCTCTCGGGTAATTTTTTCTATCTAACTATATATATATATATATATATATATATATATATATATATATATATATAATATAAATTCCGTGATCCTGCAATGGCCATTGCTTTTTTCACTCACTTACGTCCGAGTGCACCCTCCCAAGGTATTTCTCGCGCGCCAACTCTATTTAATTCCCCCTGTCCTATAGACAATACACTCCGAGAAATTGGACGAGCACGACGAGTTTAATCGAAGTGAATTTTATTCGAATCCGATTATATTGATATTTAAATCGTTTGCCTTTCTTTGAACATAATTTATTCAAAAGAATTTTAAAAAAACTTATCCTCAGGTCGATAACGTATTTTTTTTTTGAACGAAGAATTCGTTTTTTTTACGAATGATTTATGTAAACCGATTAAAGTCACTTAAATCTGATTTACATCAATTCTTCTCCATTTATTTTACGAGTCATTAGCAAAATAATATAGAGAATAGATGCGACCCCAAACTGTCAACGATCGGTACGCGAATTTGTATTAAGAAAATAATTCTTTCTTAATACAAATAATATTTAAAAAAAAATTTATGTCAATTAAATAAACCTATTACCATGATTCATCCAAAAAATTATTCAAATTATCTATAAAAACGATGTATCTAAAAATCATATGAAACAATACAAAAAAAATTCCTCAGTCACCCATCGACTTCCTTTTTTCTAAATTCACCCAACAATTTTCTCACTTCCGGTAAAGAATGATTGTTTTTTATCGCGACTATTTTCCCCTCGAGCTTAACCCTACCCCAAACTCGAATCCTCGTCGTCGGAACAAGAGAAACAATTTTTTTTTCCACCATACAAAAGTAGGTACCTCGAGTCTCGCAATAGCTCTAAACCACGGTAAAAATATGAGTATAATATAAAGAATCGTTTTCCGCGAGTAAAGTTTATAGTCTCGTTGCTTGAGCTACGAAACTGTCGGAGATATAAGCTCCATGTGGTATCTGTATCTATTGCAGCAGGCTTGAGCGCGAGTCTGGCAAGACGTTGCTTGGTACAAAGATGTGATAGCAGGGAAATCCCCATGGCACACTACAAACACATACAGAGTCATCTAGACAGATAGCGGAAATGAATCGTCCTGAATCTCTCTACTTCCCTCCCCTTCCCCTCCCCCCGCCCTCCTTCTCTTGCACTCTGCATCCCTCTCTCATTCTCGTTCCGCGTAAGTTCTCCAACTCCTTGTGAAACTAAGGGATGCTGTACACATACGCACATGTACAAGATACATTAGATTCGTGAGTATTTCACCCCCTTCCCCCATCCCCCCAATCGTTGTCTTGCGCACACTCTCTCACTCTCTCGTATCATCTCGAGGGAAGAAGGATGCCTCGTAACGGTTAACTCGTGAGTCACGTCGAAGTTTTCTCCAGCGAGCAATCACTCTTATCCACAGCCCTTCTTCTTCTCGATTTCGCTTGGGCTTTCCTCTCTCTACTCCCTCGAACTGAGAAAGAAACAGCGGAGGGAAAGTAAACGTGTGTACGTTCGATTAGATTCGACGAAAGACAAATAATCTTCCGGGACGAAAAACGACAAATTAAGCGGATTTGGGGCGACGCGGGGTCGAAGGTAAGGGAGAACGTCTGAGGATGTTCCTGACGAGCGATCGAAGAGGGAAGAAAGTATTTTTATTCGGTTTGAGATTGGTTTTGTAAACACTTCCCCTGATGGGGAAAAATTATATTTTTCAGACACCCGCCATTTTGTGATTCTCTGCCCTCAGCTAACAACGATTACAATTTTCTTACTAATTAGAAATGTAGTTTTTAATTTTTGTTCAAATAGACGCAAGGGTTGCAATCATGTCGACCAGTACCCCTCTTTTTTTTTACGGCCACCTACATCAGTTTATAACCTCTTCAACTTTAATTCATTTTTTAACAATATGTTTAAATATTCTCAAAACACGAATAAATAAATTATCAAAAAATAGAAAATAGTAAAAATATTTCTTGTTTTTTTTTCTTTCCTTTGATTGAACCCGAAAAAAACGTCCGAAATTCGCGCCTCTAGAGTACAATACCCCTTTTAAGAACGAAATATTCAACGCGTTTTGCATCGTTGCACACACGCGCATGATAATTTGATATTCAAAGCAAATTACTGGCGCAAAGAAAATGAACGTCGAGAGGTCCACCCGGGCGCGGCTTATCAATCGCGAGTTATATCCTTCTGGCTGTTTCGCGAGTGGTTGCACGCGGATATCCGGACCAAGAGGGTGAGTGGCAGGAGGGCGAGAGGCGAGTGGAAACGGCAGGGCAACGAACGAGGATGAGGGCGACGACTACGGCGAGGAGGAGCACCAGGCGTTTTAAGCAACGCGAAACTCGGAACGAGTACACGTAGAGAACTACCAAACGAGAGTGAGCACGGGCTCCGTGTGCAAACAAAGTGAGTGGAAGCGAGATGACGACTCGAGTCGGGTACTTGGCAAAGGAGTCGCTCGATAAACCGACGTTGCCCTTGGCAATGCAAAGTAATAATGGCCTCTCTATGTACCTTTGACAAGCTACCGTACTACGCCGTATTATAGTATTTATAATCGACAACTATATATATAGAAAATATAGGTATAATTATATATATGCATTTATATATATCGCAGCTACTCGAACAGAATCAACGGAATTTACGCGAAGGATTTTCCAACTCGTGTTACGACGAGGGACAGAAAATCTTCGTACAACGAAGTTCCTCGTTTTCAAGATTTTATTCGTTAAGATTTTTTTATCTTTTTGTCACAAATTGATACAAATTTTATATTCACATTTATTGATTTAAATTCGATGTTTTTTCTTCCAATTTTCAAGGTAAAATTCGAATAAAATTAAACTATCAAAGTTATTTGCTCCTTTTTGAGTTATGTTAATTTGTAATGAGGTATTTGTATCTGCAATATTGATTCCACGATCTTAAATTGTGAATATTGCAATTGGGATCGTAATCAATGTCTTCTATAAGGCATAGGTAGCTTTCGGGTTTCATAACTTTTTTTGGTCAGCCATGTTGTATTTTGAGTCGGCCATTTTGAACGATGGATCGATTGAAGAAATTTTCTTTGATACGGGTCTCTGAGCCAAGCGTTAAAGTATTCAGTCTCTCAACCCTAATTGAAATCGGTCGACGCATCGGGCCGTAATCATGGAACAGACGGACAGACATCAGACAGAACCGAACGAGGTTAGATACGACCTCACTCACTTCAGCAATTAAGTGTAACGCGATTTCGTATGCGAAGTGAAGCTGCTGAATTAATTGAATGCGGTAAAATTTGGCTTAACAATTTTTTAAACAATTTTTTAACTGATAACGATATATATAGTAGGTTAGATAGCAATGAATCAAAGTTGCTGGATTTTGTTTTTAATAAACATATCGAAATTGATATGTTTATTAATATTTTTATGTCAATTTTTATTATCCAGATTTCTTCTCAAGTCATCGATGCGTTGTTCACGAAAATTATTTTTTTAAAGACGTTTCAGCTTGTTTATACGTTAATTATAATACAGAGAAGGTGGCATTTCGGTTTAATTTACAACACCCACAACTTTGCTATTACCATAAGACTTCCTTCTCACGACGTGCTTAGGAGCGGAAGGTGATTTATCCTCCGCATGAATACACGATCAAGAATACATCTGCATCATGGAACAGAATTATTTATTTATTTTCGATGGATGGATTCAAAATATTTGTATGAACTCGAATGTTTGTGTTAACGTTATTTCAATTCACTTCGTGCAACGAGCGCGCAACGTTAAATCACTACGAGCCGTAGTATATTCGTAGTTGTCGAAAAACTCCTACACGTTTATACGTAATAAATTTAATACGTGCTAGTCACACGTACCGTGTTGGACGACGTAATAATACATTTATTAATTCATCTTGATCAATTTATATTCAATCCTAGGTATTCTCACGTTTCGTATCACCCACACCTTTGCCGTATATAACAATTTCAACATCACAAATATCATTCGTGTGAACTGTACAATTTTTTATTTATTCACTATTCCGGCAAAAGAACTCATGGTCCACTTTCGAAGAAAAATATTTTAAGCGTTGAAATAAAAGAGGCATACTATTTCCTTACAGTCTCCTGAATGACGTAAAGATTTCTTGAATATAAAAAATAACATTAAGCAAAAAACAAATAATTATTGTTCGACAAATTCTTCAGCATTTTTCTGAATTACAAACAAAAAAATTGGTACGTATTTACGTCGTTTATTTAATGAAGAAGTCGTATTTTTTGTTGTATTTTGTTTTGGTCATGAAATTTGTTCGAAGCTTCTCCTGCTCAATTCTGCCTTATTATTGCAGTCTTACTGTAAGAACGAGCCACGAAATTTCGGTCAGAGGGTCGTCAAGTGCTGACGAGACAAACGGAACGATTTGGTACGCCCATCGAATATCAATATCGTAGTAATTTTCGGAAATGCTCGCTAAACGCACGCATACGACTTGATATAAAAGTCGTGTTATGAGAGACGTTTCGTACGTGGGGGACTGACTCCTACGCTCAATCGTTCTGGTAGATTGTGATCGATAAAAGGGAAGGGACGATAGAGAGAGAGAAAGATGAGGATTGTATCGCTTTATGAATGGAAATAGTATTCGTTAACGGTACACGTTCGTAACGCCATGCAGGCACATGATTTTTTTCACAACGTACATTTATCGAAATTTTTGTTACGGTTCGCTATACTCCGAGTCGGTGAACTCATCACGGTTTTATTTCAATTTTTAATGTTTAATTTATGCGTCTGGTCTCAGATCTGCTTGGTTCGCATAAAGTTTTTAATTTTTTGACATTTTGATTGTTCGTCGAATTTTTAAGTAGCCTTTATATTTTCAAAGCATTAAAAAGTCCTCTTTGCATCGTGTCACAAACAAAGAGAAGCGGTAGATATGCCAAAATATACACTTTTATGATTAAAAGTAAATCATTTTCGAATTATTGGCGTTATGACCAAAATACTTTTTCTCGTGCATTCGCATGGAATGTGAAATATTTTTGACTTAAATTTTATAAAATTATGAGCGAAATATATTTTACTTGAATCAATAAATATCTGGTAATACATTCATTAATCAACTAATTAATTAAGCACTAAACAATAAGTTTTTCTCGAATCGTCTATCGAGCTCACTCAGATCGCAACCAAGATCTTGAAATGCTTTCGACATGTCAACACGTAGTGAAATGGTCGATACTGTAAGGGAAAAAATCCAGACGAATAAAAATAAAAAGAAAGAAAGATAAATAGTACGAGAGTGGACACTCCCATTCTTAAATCGCTCGAGTATTACGATATTCTTTAGATATTTCGAATAATTTCTATGTCGCATGAAAAATAAAAAATAAATACCACCTCGAAGAAACCGTATAAAGACGATTATTTAGCCTCGATCAGACAGGAAATGATAAAACAACTAGCGTCACGACGGAGGAAGATAAAATTAGCTCTCGATCGAACGGCGAAGAGATACCGAGGGAACGAATGATTGTCTTATCAGAATTTGTTCGCTCGAAAAATGGATGGAAAATTAATAATTTCCATGGCGCTGACGATATAAGCTAATATTATTTACATACAGAAGGCAGTCGATATGTGGAAAATCGAACGTTCACACTGGTGCTGTCTATCATCAAATAAAGGCAAGTAAGAGCTTTATCCGTCGTTTATTTTCATTATTCATTCGTTATCACCCATAATTTATTTTACTATGCTTTGTAGAGAAAGTAAAATTGGAATAAGCATAAATGAGTCTTTTACGCCAGAGTTATGGTCGATCAATTATCATTGGCGTCGAGGATCTGCCGCGACTCTTGATAAAACATAACCGTATGTAATTTCTCGCAGTAATAATGGTTAAGTCATTTATTGTAACGTGGTGAACGTCGCATAAAGAAGTAAGAAGAAAACAAAACGAATAGTAATTTATAACCAGAGTTGAGAGAAAAATCTTCTCCGGCGCTTACATTCGTGATTCATGACACCAGGCGCCACGTCGCTCATCTCGTTTCATTATGCACTCTTTAACAAACACGAGTGAGAAATTTTCTCCGGACCGCGATAAGATGCTGCACAACTCTCGCATGATAAATTCCGACTCTCGCGAGAGAGGCGTCAGACTTTTCCGGCTGTAAAAATTTCCTTGCGATTTATTCAGAATCAGCAGAGTTTCTATGTTTGACGAAAGTTAATTCGACAAAATGGACCTTCAATTATTCGGTGCACGGTTGAAAATTACATTAAGAATTCTTAACCGGACTTGGAATGCTTTTATAAAAAGTATTATTCTTGCAGTGGGCACCGTAGTAAGTTATGGCAACTCTCGATTCGTCTCCCTTCTCCCTACCGGTAACTTGATTGGCTGTCGCACCGAGTGCGAGATGCGATTGGCGCACGATCCGCGAATGGACGCGCTGCACCAAGCGTCCGACGCCGTGCCAGTGATTTTTTAAGTTTTACCTAATCTACGATTCCATACCATGAATAAATATTATCCGAGTTAATTTCCAATTAGCATTTAGTAACTTGTTTAACCTTCGCAGTAAAAAAACAGCTGTTAAGATCCGAGATTTAATTTGAGAGATGCACACTTATTTCTTCGTATTACTCTGTCAGCAGTCGTACAAGTGCATTCTAGACAGCCGGAATCAAATTTCTCTGCATATGTAGATTGGGTCGTACTGGTTTTTAGTGCTATAGTCTACACATGCATATGCTGGGCAGGCGCCATCCGGATGAGATACCCCTCTCTTGCTCGCTATCTTCCTCCACGAGAGTGACGTGGCAGTGCAGTGGCCCACGTTTGGTGCACTCACACGTGTTCGTCGCGTCACTCTTACATGCGTTCATATTCTATTCTACATAAGAACATCTGATCCGACGATGTTCATGTGCATATAATAATTTAAATATCTGTGTATTCGATGTTTCGCGTGGTGGATCCGAGCTGTGGCAACTCTCGATTTCGCGAGCATCGACCTCTTCTTTCCATTTTTGACCGATTCAATAGCTCCTATTGCTACATGTGGTTGTCTCCCTTCGTAATAAGACGTATCTGCTCGATCGAATACACACTTATAAAACTCTTCACATTCTCTCGACCTGTGTGAATGCTCTTGCTTGTTCTCTGTTCAATTTTTGCCTCTCGCCTATCGAATTCATGAGAAAGTAGAGCAAAAACGAAATATTGATACTTTTCTACCAAGCACCGGTATAATTAATCAACAAACTACTATTTCGTTACAGTTGAAAAATTAATTCTCCCTTGGCAAAAGAGAATGAAAAAGAAAGGGGATGAATTAATTGAAAATCTTATTAAATTCAAGATGAAATGTTTTTTTTTATATAACAAAATGTTGAAGACTCGGTAAAGACATTGTTTCTTATATCTGATCTTCGAAATCGAAGTGATACGACCGTGACATATTTAATTGTATTAAATAAACCGTGACGTATGATATTTTTGTATCTACTTTCTTTCATCCTCCCCGCGATATTCTTGATTCAAGTCTGAATGTTTATCTACATTTTGCACATTTTTTCTTCGAAATCAGGGTAGCTTAATTTATTCGGTCGTGGACAAAAGTCAACGGGAGGCAGATTATCGACGACCCACATACGTTGACCATCGATGGTCGCACGCAGGGTAGGAGGGGCTTTGAGTCTCTCGAGTTTTATTCATCTCTGATTCTCTCTGGAATAAAACGGCATGGCGTACGTTAGGCGCGAGAGAAAAGGCGAAAAAAGTGACGACCACCACCCAACCACCGCCGGCAGACGCGCATGAATCGGTTCTTCGTGATTCATTCGTGAAATATAATGCCCGGGGTCTCGCTATGAGACTCGCATACAGCGACGATTTTATATGACTGTCTCGCTTTTACACCCACGCGATCCTCTTCATATATATGTATAAATGAGCCAACAGACGTTTGCCCGACCACTAGAAATGTTTCTTTAAGTATATTTCTAACGCTTGCACACGAATTCTGTTTGCTTCGTGAATGTTCTATTTTTAACTGACTGTTTTTCCCTGTATTTCCTTTCGGCACTGCTGCCCGGAAGTGAATAACTAACAAGTTGTTTTCTCGGTCACTGTCGATAAATATCCGAGACTTTATAGGAAAAAAACGGTACACGAGGTATAACTAACTCTGCTGCTGGATAGTCGAAGGAATTCGCATTCGAACGATCCAACTAGAACCAAATGTGTTTCTTGATTAAGAATTATAAACAATTCGGCAATTTATAGGTACAAAATTGAGATTAGAAATATTAGGATTAATTTCGAATTAAACATTCTTTTTTGTAGAACAATAATTTGCAAATTCCATGAAATAATTAATCATTGTTTCATATTTAGTAGATTTGTTGATTCTTGATTGATAATAATGATAACGAAGAAAATACATCGTCATTACTATCTAATTTTGTTACTAAAGAATACGAAACCATTCATTCGAGGATAAGAAATTGATTGAATCAGTTATTGAATGTTTTATAATTATTTAAATAATTATTAATTGATAACAATAATTTATTTTCGTCCGGACACATTTTTTACTCGAATCGTGATATTATACTCTTATAGCATTAGCGATGTTACAGCGATATTAAACGAAAGCCGTGGACTTGACCGTTAGCTCATTGAAAGAAGGACTGTGGTACACGTGCGTAGCAAAGTACGAGTATACACCCTTGCATGCTAAACGACATGCCGATGCTCTGTAAGTAAATCATGAATGATATTCTTTGTGCGCATTCAAGATTGGAAGTTTCGGTGAGTCTTTTGCCACCCCCGGAATATCGCGCAGTGAAGTCAGTTAATTACGTGTTACTTTCTTACATCAATAAAAACCGAGGAAGTAGTCACTCGATCGGACATCATCGTGAATGTTTCAAACTGCCAATGTGCATTTAGATTTCCGAATGGAAAAGCTTGTTACGTCATCATGAGTCTTGTGATTCAACGGTTCGCTATCTTTTCTGCAATATATATCGTCAACTATAAAATAAAATTTGTCGCTGATGACGTTGTAGCTGATGACAAATCCCTCGATAATCTTATCAGAGTAATTTCAACAAACAATTGATTTAATTCAATTCGATCTTATTTTATCTCATAATATCTTGTCCCGTGATCCGTTACTTTTATATCAGGGAGCATGTCTGTGAAAATTGGACGTGTGAAGCTATCTCTTCTTGCCTGCCGCCTGGTAGAGCATCGTGGTTCTCCAGAAGCCCGCTAGATGGCTTACCGCGGAGCGCTTTCTCGCTAGAGAAATGCCACTTTGGCATTATAAAGGGATACGATCCTTCTAATTATGTTGGGTAATTAGGGTTTTTTCTTTCAAATTTTTACCCAATTCTAAGGACAAATTTTATATCAAACCTGTAATACAAACCTAAAGAAATTACCAAAAATAGACTAGTAAGGGGTAAAAACCCCCGGAATCGTTCTGTAAACAAACAATGTACATACACCGTAAATAAAATAAAAATAAAAATTGCTTCAAAAAAAAAAATTTTGTTGGTTCTTCGATCGGTTTAATCCCTATCAAAATTTCAAACTACTTTCACAATGAAGTCGCGCACACAATGTTCGTTTATCTGACATATTCTTGAGCACAATTGGCCTTTCCCTTATCAATATATCTCGCTCAGTCATAGTTCGAGTTTATTCGAACTTTTCAATATCCACTCATTTCATTATATGGATTGAGGCAGTAAGATTATTTTCTTCTCGATAACCTAAAATACAAATTACAACTAAACGTCAACAAGTGTTTTAGAAATCACCGTCAGAATCAAAAACATTTTAAAAAGTATATTCACCGCGTTACACGAGATACGAAATAGTTTGTGGTGAGTTCGCTTTTCGAAAGAAATATTAGAACGTCGAGACAATGTCTACAGGAGATGTGTCGCAAGTCATTCGCGATCCATATAAACCTCTTTCCGATGCACGCGACTAATACGTCCTGAGATCAAACTCTGTCGTATCATCGTACGGTACGACTCAAGTGCTCTCTTTGTCTCGACAAAGATATCTGGAATAATAGGTATCCTAACATCGAGCGTCTAGTGGCTTTATGGAATACGTCGTGTAGCCAATGGAGTCGCGTTATAATGCCTTTGAAAATCTTTACGATGGGATGTACCTATATATGTGTGTGTATGCGTATGTGTATATGCTACAACGTACAAAAGGCTTAAAGCCCGAGCGTTACGAAACGTCTTCCCAGAATCATTACTCTACTGTTAAGCTCCTGGCAGATTTCATTTTTCGACGCGAGAAACACGTCAGTGGTATAATACTGTAAGAGATGATAAACGAGATAAGACAGCGAATGAAGGGATCTGATGTGAAAGAGGAATTGCGTGAACGAGGATGCAAATCGAGAAAAGACCGGGCAAGAGGTCCAAAAGTAAAATCACCACACTTCGTTTTTATCTTCTTTACCCGCTGCCTTTCGTCGACCAAATGCGTCAGGTGATTCTGTCCCGCAAAAAGAAAATAAATTGCGCGTGGCGTGTGGCACGTGCGTATCGGCTGCCAGATCCGTTTACAAAATGATTCTCTCTTCGGCTTCTTCGCTCTCGGGCTCGCGAATGCTTTTGGAAGTTTCGCTTACGCATGCGTTCTCCATTCGCGTGATAAATGAGAAACAATTGATTTACATGACAGTGCAGTATGCATGCGTCGACAGCGACGACTAATTAGCGTCGGTATGGAATTTATAAAGAGAAATGAGGTGAGCGAGTGGGAGAAAGAGCGAGAGAGAGGGAGGGATATAAATATTACGCGGAAGCCGCGAGACTTTTAATCTCGCAGGCCTTTCTTAAATTACAAAAATATATTATTTAAATATTTTTTAATTTTGGAAATCTTTGGTTCCGAAATTTTTTCATTTTATAATTACCAAAATATGATATGTTTAGCGCAAAGACTAACTTCAGTTTTTTTAAAGTGAAATTTCATTTTTCATGTGAATTCAAATGATTTTCTTGATAGAATTGGGATGAACTAGGTTTAGAGAAATCTAGTTTCTGACGATTGAATAGACGATATGGTAATTTTCCTGAATGTAAGTATTTTTCATTCAACAAAATCGTATACTGAGCTTCGATGAAAATGGATGACAAGACAATGTTTCAATGAAATACAATTATTGCAAATAACAATATTCTGACATTTGTAAATTTGCAAAAAATTGAAGACAATTTTACATCTCACGCCATTTTTCAATTTTGAGTGATAATTGAAGTGATGTCCGTTTATTTGATTGGAAATAGAGAGCACTAAACTTAAGCACAAGGAACCAAAAAAATAAAGAATATATTGAAGTGTTTTTTGAGATCCTTATACTTTTCTATAAATTTAAATTCTAACTCACAGTATCGTAAAAACAGTAAATTTTGAAATGACTTTAACCCTCATGTACTCAATAAAATACTAGTATTACGAAAATGAGAATAGTAATCGTAAAAATGAGGCCGATAGCCATTGAACTTTCGAACTTTACAACCAAAATGATTTTCTCGAAGCAATCAAAAATTGGTTTTCTATAAAGAATAGAATCTACCAATCATTTAATCGACCTGAAACTGACTATTTTATGCAAAATCCTCAAGCTACCAAAATATAGTAAAACCTTCCGGAAGAGCGACAGCCTAAATACCAACCTTCTCGTGGCTCCCTTACAAAGTGCCAAATCTCTGCACCTCGCTGTTACTTCCAACAATAAATATAGAATCTCGATAGCCATATATACATATATGGCGTATCTTGGACGCAACATCCGGTCGTGAGCATTTCTGAAAGCTTGCTTGCACTATTAACTGTAAGAACTTTCTCCACCTCTGTCTTTCTGTTCATTCGTTCGTGTGCTCCCTCAGAGTTTTCCTTCCGTCCTCTCTGCCTCTCCCTCACTACCTCCACCCTCCCTCTCTCTTTTTCTTTATTTCTCTCTCTCTTCGCTCTTTCCTTTAACTTATGCCACTGCTGGAATCCAGTCTTCTCTCTATTTTGGGATTATGTGCACGATCCTCTCTGTCGCGACCGTTTTATGCGCGACGGATGACGCTCGAAAGGGTGAAATTTTCGAACGTCATTTACGCGCTACAACACAAAATGGCCGCATTATTATCATATGGCTATCATCTTTATGAAAACAAAAACGTATGAACCAAACGCTATTATAGGGAAAAAAGGTGTTGAAAATTATGTCGTCACCCGGAATCAAGTTTTGGTTACAGAATTTCATGGTGAATTGACCGCATCAAACTATTGTTGATTATTTTCATTCGCAAAATAACGAACCCAACATTTCAAAGTTTCTTTTTTATCGATTTTGACCAATTTTTTCAAGAAACAAGGTTGAGAAACTGTAAAAACGTATCAGGGTTGTATCATTTGTCAACGCAAAAGCTTGCAGGTTTTTAATTTTTACTCCGCATCATCGAGGTAAATATGTTTTTTGTTATTCTCAAATGATTTCTTAATATATACTTTGACGTTGAATATTTATGATAAATGAAACTCAAACAATGAAGTATGAAAAGTATCAAAAGATTTTTTTATATCTTTTCCAATTCAATATCCACCAATTTCATAGTTGATTTTCTTTTCTGGGTACTCAATGGGATTATGAAAAAAAAAACTTTGAGAAACAGGTCTGGGTCGGAAAGGAGTACATCGACCCTGAGCGAATGCGCGTGACTTTCAAATGGAAAATCTGGACTTTGATACACTGCAGCCTGCACAGAGCTTCAACTATTTCGCCCTTCGGTCTTCAATCTCCTCGAAGTAGTGTCTGTACACTCATCTTTTTCCCTCGTCGCTTTTCCAGTTCGGCGGACTCTCGTTTGTGACGTTTGAAGTTTCGTTCGGTCTCGCTATACGTTTTCCTCTATGTCTCGGGCATAGGCATCGTCGACGTATAGTGCCGCGACGTTTGAAGTTTTAGTTGTCATTAATAGTTGGAAAGCCGTAGGTAGATACACGTGTGTAGTATCTAAATTTTGGCACACTCCCCGATTATAGATGTGAATGGTGTCTTTTTTTTAGTAAAAATGTAAAATCGATTCAATTTAAGTGTAAAAATTTATTGAAAACAATTTAAATTTATCGAAAAAAGCAATTTAATGTACGGATTATTCATGCCGTGATTGATTTGGCAAGGTTTGTAGTTGTTTGCTTACGAGGGATTATTTATTAACAGCAAAAACTAATTAATAAAATTTATTGACAGGAATAGTAAACTTGTATCGTGTATTTTAGATTTTTTACTATTACTCTTTAGCTGCATGAAGTTTTTGAAATATTGTGCGTTCAAAATAGAAATATCTTGACCCTCGCAATATTTTTAAACAAATCTTTGTAATTATAGAATTTTCAACTCTTTCGTCAACAAAATTTCTGCAGCGAATAAAACATACCACACTATTTCCTCTACATTAAGAAGTGCAAATAGTCTTTGAATAATTTGTATCTTTTGTTTTATCTGGTTGTCACTTTTTTGAATTTTCTCTTCATAGAAATTGAAGCTAGAAATGTGTTTTCAAAAATTTAATCACGATCCAAATGTTTCGATTATTTGAAGCAAATTCATTATTCTTCTTTAAATTCAGAAGTGCTGCAAACCCTCATTCAATCCATATAAAAGCAACTACTTTGTTCTTCTTGCAATCCGCTTTTAGCAACATATAATAGATTAATGTCAATTTATCAATCATTTTTGACATTCGTAGTTTCCATCCTTTTTATATACACCAAAAAGCATACACGTGGCTCACGACCTGTATCGCTTTCTCACTGATACATGTATTCATCGTTCGCTAAGAAAATAAATTCTATCGAAAAATATATTTTCAAAAACTCAATTAATATTCAAATAATTCAATTATTTCGAAAAAACGATTTTCTTTCATCATTTCAGCCCCTTATACTTATACCTACCATAGTATACCTTAGTTTGGCGATGGTTTATCAATCATTGTTGACACTTTTATCACTCGCAGTTTTCATCCTCTTTATGTGCATCGAAAGCATACGGGTATCTCGTGGCCTATATCCATGAGTCGCTAGTAGGTATATCCATTATCCGTTAAGCACGGTCACTAGCCAATCGTAAATGCGCACGTTGAATATACTCCAAATGCAACGGGCAAGTTACTACAATGTGTGAATGCAACGTCGTGCGTTTTGCTTTCAAAAGCGCATGCATATGCGTTTATGTATCATTATCTACTATCCATTGGCTATATATCCAAGGCTACACGAGAGAAATACACGATGCGTTGAACGTGTCAGTGAAACACGTGTGTAAGCAGTCGGGTGTCTCGTGTACTGGCGCCATTCGCTCTTCTGGCACACCGGTGATTATACTCCAGTAGGTAGTACATGTCATATAGACACCGGCGACGTCGGCATATCTTGTCTCCTAACCGTGTTCTCCGTACGTGAAAACACGTGTGAGACAAGAGAATGCCACGATGTTCACCGTACGCTACGAGGTACTTCGAGGCAAGCCTTGTGTTCTGGAAATCCCTTTTGACCACAACTTGCAGTCAAAAGGGATTTTGAGATTGATATTTTATATTTTATATTTTTTCACCTAAGAAAATATTTGAGAAAACAGACTTAGCCTTTGGTAAGTTATTTTTTTTCATCAGACGCAATTGTATTTTACAATGTTTTCAGACTCATTGCTTTGTCATCGAAGATGCTTTATTTATTATACATAATTTTTGTTTCATACGTTTTCAATCTTTTCGCGTATATTAACTTTATAAATTGTTCAAATTAACAAAAAAATATGTCACTTTGCATAACGGGTCCAAGATTGGGAAATGAACTAATTGTAAGGTCACTTTTATTTACCACCGATTGGATGTCCGGGGATACGGTTGAGAATTAAAAATATCCAATTAATCCACATAAATCTAAATAATTTGAAATATGAGTGAAAAGTAATAAAATTAAGTTCGGTATGGCAGACGTTTGATTTCCCTTAAATATAAAAGAGTCAATGTAATCCATTTTTCCAAAGACCATTCAAAGGCATTTGGAGGAAACAAGCCTGACACTGAATGAAACCATGATTTATAGTAAAAACTTTTGTAAATTGAAACTTCCATGTTAATTTCTGGTGAAATTCACTCTGGAGGTCATGACGATCTCGTTAGTCGACCTCGTACCTATATAGCTACGTACCTCGATTGAATATCTCGCGAATCGAGAGATGGACTACTACGTGGACGGAGATTTCGACGCTTCACGTCTGCATGACTTGGCTGATAATAGCCGCGCACACCCGTACTCTTCGTTCCGCCCCTTTAACACGAGGGCAGCTCCCAGCGAGTCGTGAAGAATATACGGTAATTAAGTACGATGTGCCCGGCATATAAGAAAATTTCAACCGCGGGAGTGAAAGAAGAAAAAAAGAAATGGGGAATGAGGGTCGAAACGGACCAACGGAACGAGCACCACACACGCCAACCTCGTAGGAGCAACATCGAAGATATTTTTTATTCAGGACGAAGAATCGAGAGTCGAGCATGGGATTGCCAGCGACGGGATCGCGTGCACGCGAGAGAATCTTTTACTTCGAGAACCTTTTAATCGCGACTATTTTGACGACTTTTTCGTCGATCCCTAATCTAAATTACTGCGAAAACATCGGACCGTGACGATCGGAGAAACTTGTGTACGTTAGAGCGTTCGGTTCTGTTAATTGGCATCACAAAATCTAGACACTTAGATAGCCAGAAGCCGGAGACCAAAATAAAGAATTTATTGAAATAAAATTAATTATTGATTAAAATAGAATTTCTCGTGTGGAAATAAAGTTCGATCGGTTTTGAAAGTTTGATTAATTGATCAAGATTTATTTAATCGTGTCAATATTTCTTCTGTATCAGCTTCTTTACCAATAAAGAGTTATAGACATGATAAATCGAGTGAGTTAATTGTGTGAAGAAATTTTGTTTCAACCCTAGGTATATGCGTGATGTTCCACTTTAATTAGTCAGGGGAAGTCACTGACTAAAATCGAGCTAATGCGCATTTTTTTCCTAAATCATTAAACTTTTCATGAAAACTTCATTTTTACTGCCTTATTTTTACAATTTATCTCCATTGATTAATGAAATAGGTCACCCTGGACATTAATTAGTGGCGAAATATTAAAAATTAAAAGTCGAGGGTAATTCGATAATTATACTTAATCGCTGACCAATGTAAACAATTGTTATGGTTATTGTTGAAAGCCATGAAATAAAAATGCATTGGGTTTGGTCTTTGTCATGGGAAATCTTCAAAATGGTCGCATCCCACAAAAAGGGTTTCTCGTGTATCAATGTCGCTCTTATGTCCACTGTCAAGGAGTTGGACACTATTCCCGGTCAACCTCGCGAAGGGCATACGTTTTTTGCCTCAATCAACATTCGGCGAATTCCTGGCCATATACGGCGAAGATTTCAGCGACGCAGGGTTCCTTATACAAACGCGAGTCTCGATGCCGAGCGTCTCTGGAGATATGCGCTCACGGTTTTTAAAGCCTCCTCGAAAATACCATTCGAAAATCTTAGTAACCTCAGGTATAAAAAAACATTGTTCCCGAGATTGCTATCCACCCCAAAAATGAAGAGTCATTCCTTTCGGCTCAGAAGCTATCGTAAATACATATGTACGTGATCGGAATAAGAATATGAGAATCGATCCAATACAATTAGAATCGGTCGCAAAATCGTCAAGAATAGATGGTTAAGTGGGTTTATCCTTCAAATTGCAGTCGACTTCAGAATCGGACGAAACGAAAAATAGATAAATATTTTTAGTAAGTAATAAGGTAACGCTAATAAATATTGCTATAAAATAAAACAATTCTACGATTCAGAAATCAGAAAGCATTCGAATAAAACGTATAAAAATAAGGTGAATAATTTTATGTTTGTATAGAATTAGAATTTGTAAAGAATTTATATAGAAAGAATTTTTGTTATTATTTTTGGCTAATTGATAGCTCGCGTTTTACGATTTTATATATATTTTTAAATATCTGCAATGGAGTATGAGAGTAGAGAACAAAAGACAAATTTTACACACGACCAGATGGAGGTTAAAAGAAAGAATTCTGTACAAAATATAAATAGAGATTTATTTTAACAAATAATAAGAAATAATTGAATTTTTATTTCAAAACAAAATGAACAAAGAGCTGAATTTTGATCAATTGGCATTAAAACTCCGAACGAAAACGACGATTTCCTCCATTGCTCCATCACCGTGATAAATGTTCGTAATGATAAATACCTCGAAGCTTTAGAGTACACGGAGTCTTATTCCCTATTTTTTTTCTCCCTTATCCATGCCCCTGTCCTAGCC
This sequence comes from Netelia inedita, assembly GCA_964017225.1. NCBI lineage: Eukaryota > Metazoa > Arthropoda > Insecta > Hymenoptera > Ichneumonidae > Netelia > Netelia inedita. The sequence goes on from OZ024923.1 coordinate 12,418,570, forward strand.
TCTGTGCCTTCTCTTTTCCTTATTTGCATTGCGCGATCACGATCGTTTGAGCGAGGAAAGCAGCAAAGTATCCGCGCCAATCGAGTAGAGTACAACGAGCAAAAAGTAGTATTACGGTATATAAGTGCACTCTACGGTGATGCTCGAGGGAAAGTAGTGCTTGGATGAACTGGCCACAACGAAGAATCCTTAACCGAGCAGAAAGATCGACGAGACGTAACAGACCACGTGGATGCTATCCGACATCGACGAATACTGCGTACTCAAATTGACAGTGTAATATACGTACAGCACCTATCGTAACTACAGGTACTTATACATATATTTAGTTTTTATCTACTTATATATATATGAGTGGAGTGTGGCATGTACATGTACAGTATGACCCATTTTAATTTATCGATGGAAACACGTCAAGAAAATGAGGTTATAGGAAAACCATTTTCCATGAAAGAGTTTTATGATCTCGAGAGACACATACGATGGTCAGGTCAATGATATTTTCCATCGATGCGTTGGGCTCGGGTGAAGGTCATCGGCGATTTTTTAAATAAGAAACTATAATTTTTCTTCTGTCACTTTGTAGATAGAATCAAGATGAAGTAAAGAAAAAAAGAAAATGTTTCTAACCTCGTAACGACGGAGTTATGGCGGAGGTGGATGATCTTGTAAAATCGAATGGAATAACCTTAACGTGACTTCAATCTGTCGAAGGAAAAAATATCTTAATATGACTTGTGTCTTTCTCGAAAATATAAAACTTTCGACAGGAACTTTTTTTCGTACGACCTTATTTTCTCGATTTATTTCTATCGGTAAATTAAAATGGCACACCCTGTATGTACATGTGCGACATTCACTTAACGGCGATATATATGTAAATATATCGACACACAGTTATTTATATAAATATGAACATACATGGCTAATGCAAGAACGAGTGGAACGTCAGAATGACGAACCGTTACGCAAAAGTATGGTTGAATGATAAGTGGTTCGATAGTTCGTCACGTGGGCTAATAGGATCGTCTTGCTCGATCTATGATAGCTGGCTAGCCACGGCTGACCATTGTCGATATCGTCGTACTTGACTACGAACGGAATGGGCAATCGCGATTTAGCGTCAATCAGGAATGACACTCGGTTTACTTGATCTTATGAATAATTAAAAATTTTATAAGTTACAAAGATTATAAATAAATAATTTATAAAAATATTGCCTAACACGATATGCATCGTGTCAGTTTTTATAAATTTTTTACTCGAAATTTCATGTGTTTTTAAGAGACATCGCCAGTGGTAAAAAATGTTTAAATGTTGATAAGATTCTTAGGGAATATTAAAAAAAGTTATGCTATTTTACTCCTCCGATCAAATCTTGAAACTTTTATACGAAACATTTTTAAAAAATATCCTATTGTTGAAAGGTATCCCATTGGGGGATTTAAAGTAAGACACCCTGTATATAGAACGGATAAATGTTTGTGACGCTCCATTTATATAGGTTTACCCGTAATTGTGATGTGGGAGGGAATACTCAGGTCCTTTGGGTCTTCGATGTTTCTTATAAAAACAAAAGAAACTGGTCGGCTCTAAATATGTCTCGACGCTTTAGTGTGCCTATCCTTATAAATTGAAGGGCCGTAAGCTCCTATCGTAATTACCCAGATAAGGTAAGATTAGTTTTATTCAGGTGCACGTATGCGTTGTATTTGTGTAAGATCTTAAATTTAGCGTTGCCATAGCGAGGGTAGAAACTGCCCCTATCACTACAACCCTTAATAAGTACCGACAAATGAATGTTAAATATTACTCTTATTTAACTTTAGTACAACGTGCTGTTAAAATGGCAAGGTTACAACCGTTAATTAAATTCAACAAATCGTATTGAAAGCAAACAATATTTATTCATGCCATTTCGTGATAATTTGGTAATTAGTAATTTGAAAAACATCGATTCGAATTGATTCAAATATTTTTTATAATACGAAGCATGCAAGGACAAAATATATGAATTAAATTAAACAAATTAAATCTGAACGAGAGTAAATTTAACGGTGACATTTATTTGAACTCAATTTAGAAAGTTGTAGATAAAAATCGAGTTTAATTAAATTTAATATTTAACGTCTCAATCAAAACAAATCTTGATCCGATCGTATGCCTTCGTTTTGTTCCGGGGTTAACGTAATTCTTAAGGATTCTCGCATGATACTTTTTTAAAAATTATAATATTTTCAGTAAGCTATATAACTGTACTTTTAATATTTCGTATGATCATGCATCGATGCGAGTTTTGTCGGTGAGAATTCGCACCCACGATTCTTGCTCAATTACGAAAATGAAAGATCGCTTTCGCAACACCCTCGAGCACTACAATTAACGCTCGTTCGCGTACTTTATTAAGTCAACCGGGCGAGATAAGGAACGTAAGAGAAAAACGAACGTGCACCTCGAGGAGGACGAATTCGACGAATTATCCAGGGTATGAACAAATATATATATAAATCATATATATATATATATAAATCATATATATAGATAGATAGATATATATATATATATATATATATATATTGGTATATACACTGTGGTACACTCTCGAGCTGTTGCGGCCCTCTGTTATGCTGACGATCGGCGGTCGCGTGCATTATCAGTGTCTGAGTTCGCGAAACTTTGATAAAAAAGGTATTGTAAGTATAAATAAACGCACACACACACGTGCTGATACGCACACACACGTACACACACATACACCGGAATCTCGCGGGAACTCGAGAGCCTATAGCTCGGCCAATCGCGATATCTTTTCCTTCCTCCTCCTTGGTTCTTATCGAAATTAAACACCCCTGAAATCAATTTCGTTGAAGAGCAAAGTCCATAAATAATAATATATATGTATATTTTTTCATGAAAAGGAGAAATCTGCACTAGGACGTTGATATTTGTTTGGTCATACCAAGAAAGTTAACCCTTATTTTTCTCGTAATGAAAGTTTTGCTTCGTATTTTGTTCTAATGGCTAAATTGCAAGGTAGAATATTAATTTGATATGTGATAATTTTTTTTTAATAGTTTTTTTTCGTAATATTGTATTGGAATTTTGAAACCTCCATATTTTAGACAATTAAAAACTTTGAATAATCAATATATTATAAAAATTATAATTTTATACAATACTATTTGTATAAAATGTTGTATTTCATAAAAATATGAGTTCTCTGATATTTTCTATAATAGTTTCCGAAAAATGTGTGTGTTTCTTGAAAAATTTGTAAATGGAAAAATCATAAAAATATTTGTATTTAATCAAATAATAAATTTTTCGTATAAAAAAAGTAAACTCGGAGTAAAAAATGGTGTACATTGAAAGTTGCACATTACGAAAAATTCTGAATCGCGACAGCTACTTGTTCACAGATAATTGATAAAGGAACAGAACGAATCACAAATAAGAAATCTGCGATGAAAACTTTTTTTAAAATATTTGATCATATTGTATTTTTTTTAAATTAACATTGCTAAGTGCCATTAAACAAAATTCTCTGATCAGTGTGCACGTACCGAATTTACCTCAGCACGTATTTCTATTTATTTCACGTAACACCCTGCACGTTGTGTTCTAACAACCCCGATAATTTCCAATTTCAGAAACACGTGTACAGTGAAAATTTGTAGCATGTACGTGGTATCAGCTAACGTTGAACGTCATAACTTTTTTTTTCATCACCCTACCGGAGAATGGATAAAACTACGGGCCTTTCGAAGCGGTGAATATATATATACAAGAAGGATCGTCTGGTAGAGGAACAACGAGGAGATAAGAAAAGTCTCGCAGGTCCTGAGTCAGTCATCGACTATATACGGCACGTACACAGTACAAATTGCGTATATATATAACAAAGGAGACCAGGTCTTTTTATCAGCGTTTCACACGGTTTGCTAAATCCACGTTGTACCAGAAAGGGTTACGTCCCTCTCGCTTGGTATTGGACTCTACGTAAGAGCAAATTCGGAGTAACGTAGAGCCCAGAGAAAATGGGAATTTCCATACCGAATCGCAGCAAATTTGAAATTTGAAATTTCTCTATCTATTTTACAAATAATAAAATTAAAATGAGCTGTTCCATAGAAAATCGACAAGAATTACAGACAGGTACATATATTTCGTCTACTTTTTCTCATTAGTACGTCATCAAAAAAAAAATAATATGTTCTGTATACGAAACTTGAATTTGACAATTTTATTTGATATTGCTTGGCGTGCTTTTTTCAAGCTTTTTTGTGCTCGTATACACTAATCGTACCGTGCGGTCGACCACTCGCAGTGGCTTGATTTTCCTACCGACAAATACCTATAACTTCGATAATTTTGCGATTTTGGATACCAAATACGGCTTAAATTGTTCGTAACACTTCAAGGTTCATTACAAAAATAACAAAAATAAGGGTGGATCACCCCCGCCTTTAGGTAATTCGGATATCAATAGCAAAATTTAAGAAAAAACGTTTTTTTAACACATAATTGACTGACTCAGAACAAAATGTTCGATAAACGTTGTAATTTTTCCCAATTCCCGAATCCCAAATCCCGATATTTCCAATTCAAATTTGGAACAATTTATAGAGTCGAGTTGGAGTGAAATAACCCGTATTGAAAATAGGAGTTCCAAAGCGTTCTGTTTGCCAACATCTTCGACGAGAGGAATCGGTCCGATGAGAACGGTAGTTCATTCCGACCACGAGGTACACATTCACGTTGACGAGTACTCTCTATAGTTACTCGTCTGATGATCAACGAACACGAGCTGTATCCATATATCTAATCTATCGCTATGTGGTAGGTATATGTATATGGGGTTGATGTCCAACGGTGCCAGGCTCGCTGTTTGGCCAGCCCGGGTCCGTTTGTCAATGTATCGCCTATGCCGATACGCACGATACGATGCGCAAGCATGAACCCCGTAGGAGAAAAAGGGATGGGGTTAAATCGATAACACCGGTGAGATTGGTGGAGGAGGGTTTGGACTCGATTAGGTCGATGTCGATTGATTGGTTATATTGAGGAATTAAATGGATAATAGATGAAATGGACACAGCGGTGTTCGATCCTTGAAAGGGATACCTGGATTTTGGTGATATACGTTCAACTCGTATTACGGCGATGTCAATTGTTTGGTTGCATCGAGTTATCGAATCGATTCTTCCTAAAATGGATTTAGCGAAATTGGGTTCTTGTAACGGACATTTGAAATTTTGCGATGTGTATCGAACCGTTTTTAAATGCCATTGTGTTCTAAATCATATTTGTGGTGCTGAAAGCAATTTTTCAATTATACCTTTTATTATTGTTTGTATTAGGTTTATTAGTATTACTGTTATTATTTATGATTATGTTATAATGTTGACAATGATTATGATTATTATTATTTGTATTATTATTACTATTTATTTATTTATTTATTATTATTGTGAACAGAGCCGATCAGCCTTGATAAAGCTACGATTTAACAGAAACTTATATTTATCCCAAAAAGTTTGAGTCCATTTTATCGTTTTTTATTATAAGATTGTTTTGATAAATTACCATTTTCTTATTCGCATAAAATCTGAACTCCAAAATATCTCAAGTTATTTTCTTATTTTTTGCACTTTCTCAAGGGCCAATCTCACAAATAATACTAACCGCAGTTGTAAACATATTGAACTGAAAGTAATTTAAATATTCGTCGATTTATTATATAAAAAGAGCTACGCTATAAAAAAAAACAAATAACTATAATCTTGTCCGGAATGTTTGGTCCGAAACGAGAAAAAGCGTTGAAAAAAATTTTTAGAACTTCGATACGAAACGCATCGTGCCGGTTTAACATTTTTTATGGAGAAAAGACACGAGTGCGACATCGAATAACAAATAAATGTACAATAAAATAACACTGTTGAAGATGGAGGGGGAGGACCTAAGTGAAAGATTTTTCTACCATCTACTCTATTATTGGGTTAAGAAGTATATAATATCCCGAGAGTTTGGACCACCCGGTGTCGAAAATGCTCGAACGGGTTTTCGGTCCACCGTGAGAGAGACGCGCGCGCGCCATCATAAATAACTGAGTGTTCCTTCACCCACGCCTCGACCTTATAGCACAAGCGTTACCGTATAACGCTGTGTGGTAATATACAAATATATGGGACATTCAACGCCGACTAGAGCTTCAAAAAATATTCATTTTTTGATTTGAGATCAGAATAAAAATTGAAAATTTAATTAAGATTTATCATCAGAATTAAAAACAGATTTATATAAAAATTTTGTCGAGACATTTCAATTATCGATTAAAATGTTGATTATCCGAAATCTTCGATTCTCCTTTTATTTCGAAATTAGGATTTTTCAAATCTAATATAACAAATATTTAACGATGTTGAATCGATTTATGGTAATAATCGAAAGCATTCTCGGATTATCTTCAAACCATCTCACATTTTTTTGAACAATTCTCCTCCAAACAAATATTTATTACATTAAAAGTTAATTAATACAACAAGAACTGTCGTATTATTGAATAGTTTAAACAACATATTTTCGGGTATAATTAAAATAATCGCTGTAAAACCAATTCATTCATCAATGTCACGTTCATTATCTAATTATATTTCCAAGTATGACTAATTTTTATTTTTAATTCATCCATGAATAATTTATTTCCGATATTTAAATGGTTCGAATTATATATTTTTTGGAACACTGTACATTATTCGATTGTTTTACATAACAGTAGCAAGTGGATCGAGTCGTCCTGGAAGACCCCGTATAAAGTCTGTACATATATGCATATATATATAACTGTGTACATGTTTTTGTGGAGATCCCGTGGAGGAGGTGGGTTAATCGTGTGGAGGATTGGTGATGAAGGGCGTTTGATGATGGGCGCCCCGTCCTTATGTTGGTAACTTTATGTATATAGAGGACCGCTTAATGCAAGAACAGGAGTGGTTCTGCTCTGAAAGGGTATTTCTATGCATCCTATGTGTGTGGGTATGCGTGTGTTATACATGCGGTGAACAAGCATCAGCGTTGCTCCTCTTCACTCTCCTGCACGAGGCAGCAAAGTGCAGAGTGCACGCAGGAAACACAGCCCAATACACCCCTAAAATAATAAGGGGTTCGCGTATACCCCGTTGGATGACCAAAGTGTCATTCGAATAAAATTATATTTGAGAAACACCCAGATTTTGCCAGTGTGTTCACGAAGTTGCCGTTTTGCTGAATTAGGGGTCAGAGTTCACTGTCATAATAGATGTAGTATAGGAGTGGGTGAATTTCTCGTAGTTGTCTATTCTGGATGAGAAGTGTCGTGGTGGATGTTAAGTGTTAAGGCTCAAAGGACGAAGAATAATTCGCTGCGTGAAACGTTTTGACGCGTTGACCTTGGTACCAGAAGGTGAGAGATGCGTTCATCTAGACGACTGAAGGATCTACTTCTTTTAAATCCGCTAATTCAAACGTCTCGGACGAAAGATTATTATTTTTGGTGACAGAAACGTTCAGGGTTGTATCTATACCCCGTATATATTCTGTTAAGAAAATATTTCAAAATGGCGGCTTTACGGGCGAAGACGTGAATTTTTGTTCACCCTTGCCGATAGTAAAAATGGGAAACAAATTCAACGATTAATTCGAAATTAGGATATAACACTTTTACATAAATTATCTACCAAGTAGTCTGTGATTCTAACCATTAGTTGATTTGTAATTAACGAATGCAATCAATTTATAAATATAAATCTTCACCTCGTCAATATTTTGTGTAAAATCGTTAATCGTTCAATCAGAAAATATATTTTTTTGATACGCGCAATTCTCCATTTTTGTTATCCGTTTCCCGAGCATTTTCATCAAAACGTCGGGTATTCAATAATTGAGTCAGTAAATCTCGTCGTCCAGCCATAAATTCAAAATTACAAATTCCATTACGATTAGTAATTTGTCCATCCATTCGATAATAACTGAGTTACCTAAAGTTTCGAAACGGTGCTGATAGTCATTGGACAAAAACTTGAGTCAATTAAAGAGTATAGTTATTTATTTAATATGAATATTCATCGAGGTAAAAGAAACGCCATGAGGTACCCTCTCGGAGGTCCGCGCCCGGGGTCGCGAGGTCGGTACGAATGGAATGCAAAGCCTCGTTAAATCAGGACAATAATAGGAATAATAATAATAATAACGACAATGATACGAAGAAGAAGACGAAGCAGAAAAAGTGGAGAACGATGAATAATAATAATAACAATAATAACAGAGGGAAAAATGCAATATAGCAACGACAAAGAAGGTTGGATCTCCCAGTGCAATGGTCACTGCACCCATATACCTACCCATATATAGTTATACATATATACATGCGCAATGCTCAAGTCCGACTTGCAAAAGCTGCTATTCCCTCCTCGTCGTTTAATCGCTATCCGCAACAGGGTCAGCCGGCGTAGGTATTACGTATTATATATCTATCCGAGCCAGCTCTCTCGGGCCCCGAAGCCAACGCGATAAATACACCTACTCTACGTGTACGGTGTAAAGCACGTGGCGAGCCCCAAACGAGGGAGACGAAGAATATTGTGCCGGCTCGAGTGGGGTCTGCGGTGTGTTTCGTATGTGGGACGTGATTGCGTGTTGGCCACTCTCTTCGTCCACCTCATTCCGTCGTACACGGAAAATCCCACGTATAACCCTGGCGAACACTCGAAACTCACTTATTTTTTTTTTTGTTTTTTTTCACCCCTTTGAAACTAGGAAACTAGGAAACTAGAAAATTTTCTAACACACGATCCGTAGTACGTGCTCGGTAGCCGGATGTATATCCGCGTTCTCGAAAAGTTTCAACACGGTTCGTCGAAATTTGTAATTTCAGATTGGTGAATATCTTGTCGAACTCGCACCGGCTCTATATGAGATTTTCGAGGGATTGGGGATGTTCTCACTTTGGTAAAGGAACGTTGTAATGAATTTTCTCGAGTTCGCGCAAGTTTTTAATAGCAGGATTATGCTTAAAAAAATTCTCGTTTTCGCTGGAAAAGGTCAAAGTGCGAAGTTCAGAATTTTCAATGTTTTCTCGGGTAGGTTTTAGGCTAGTTTTAATTAGATTTTTATTCTCAGGAAATATTTACAATGCTCTTGATTTATTATATTCAGTTTAACCGTTTGAAAAAGCCTCTACCAATCGGCGTTTGACAAATTAGTGTGAAACTTTATACCGAATGCTCGACAAACTTAATATTCACTAATCAAATTACCCCGTTCTTGACCTTCAACAGGGCGAAAAGTTCTATTTGACCTTCAAGAAAATGAACATTTAGTTTAGTTTGGCCCTCAAACAGACGAAAGTTTTATGTTCACCTTCGTGGGGGGGGGGGGGGGGGGGGGGGGGGGTTGTTTATCCTTCATGATAAAAAACAGCCCAACTCTCGGAAGTGAATTAATCAACAAGAATGTCTCACCGAACCGATCGAACGAATCATAAAAACTGTTCTGTAAGAATTTAATCAAAAATTTCGAGCAGATGCAACTACAAAAATATTAATCGACATTGATTCGAAAGTTCGGTATAAGTTTTAATATCCAATCTCAATTAAATTCGAATCTAAGTTCAACCTTGACTAGAAATCCGCTGTCTAACATTAAATGTTACACTTGGCTTCGAGATTAAATTTCGTCGTAAGGATGAAAGTAGGCCTGACCGGGGGGGGGGGGGGGGGATGATAAGGGTCATCGGGTAACAAGAGCCCGTTCTTCGATAAACGAGTGCGCAGGTGACCACAAAACGACATTTTTCCGATTTTTTTCTCATTCCCGTTTGAATTCCACCATTTCGCTACAAGGGCGCTGTTCACCACAATGGGAACCGTTACTGTTCGCGAATAGACGCATGTGCGCAAGCGTGGTAATACGAGAGATACGCTTTTACGTGCCGCAGATTCAATCCAACCGACGTACCTACTAGAGAGCCGACCGGCTCTCATCGCGGTTCGCGCATTACGCATGCGCTCGCGCGTTTGTACAACGCGCCAGGGCAAACGGAATACGTTTTACGACCGCAAAAGATAACTTGGAAGAGGCTGTGAACATAACTATATATAAGTACTTCGACTACATAGCCGCGATGCATTAATTCAACGTACGTACTCGAATTTACCCTTTCCCCTTACCCATATGCGTTTCAAATATATAATTTTCGAAATTATAAGCGAGGTAGACACCGGCGACGAACAAAAGATAAAATTTGTAAATATCTGCATTTCGTTCCGCGCGCCCTTAACCCCACTTCACCATTTCTGCAAGAGAAAGAGAGAGAGAGAGAGAGAGAGCAAATTTTTCCATAATTATTTTTTCAAGGGTTCACCAAAATTCCGGACGAATATCCAGAGCGACTGTAACAGCGTGAGAGTGCAAAAGTGGACGGTTTCGCGTTTCGTCTTTTTAACCATTTTTTTTTGTTTTTCAAGTCAGCCAAAGTTACCCAGTCAGGATTTGAGAATCAGCGTAGCGCGCACTTGATATTCGTCTGGCGTAGAAAGTCGATGCAAGGGACTCGTGCGTACATTTTTATGCGAACAGTGTAACGAACGTGGGGTCTCCGCCGTTACGCGGTACGGTCCTTGCCAGTTTTGTACGATGTATAAATTTTTCCCTCTCGGGGAAAATGCAGATATATGGAATGGATCGAGATGACGAGAGACTCGCCGTCAGTTCGGCTCTCGTTTTATTCATAATTCACAACAACAATAACAAAAAACGAGTCTCAAGTACGCGTTACCGTATGGCAATGAGAATTATAAATGCTTTCATTTTTTCCGATTTATTGGGGTGAGTGGTAAAATCGGGGGTTGGAAATGCAGCGTGAAAATTTTTTTTGGTATCCTGCTACGTCGTATCGTTGGGAAATAAATAAATACAACGTTCTTATACGTTTGCTCCTTTTTCCGTTTTCAATCACTTCCGTAGCGAATACACACGACCCACGAAAATCGGGGAGTTTCACAAATCCGTTTTTTCTCCCTCGACTGTAAACTCGATCGATCGGTCGAAAGGGTCGCGCGTGGAATTTTCATTCGTAATAAACGTATCGCCCTTCGTTGGGTGCGTATACCATTCGACACTGACGAGATGGGAATGCACGCGACTCGATCGTGAAGAGTGTTCTTCACGATCGCATCTTCACGCTCCCAATGGACCAAAAAATACCATCGGAGTTTCTCATCGGCTCGCTACCGTCGCGATAATTTTTCTAGTGGCACTCAACGTATCCCTCGGGAACGAGAGTGAAAAAGACAGAAAAAAAGAGAATTTTTCTAGACACTTCGTGTACAACATACTGAACGCGTATTGAATTCGCGACATGATAATATTTTTCCACAAGAGCTTGGGAGATATGTGTTATTCAATCGTATTTGTAACTCGTGTTAAGCTTGCTCAGGTATTACGTCATTTAACCGTCAATAGGATAAACTCATAGTACTCAAGCACACCAAACAATTATCGCACTTAATCGCCCTTGTAAGTTGAACTTTATTCGATCTTTCGCTAAACGATGTCACTTAATCCTACGCAGATATTCACTTAACAACCTTTGCCAAGATACATCCTAGATAAAGTTCTTCTACTTAATCCTATACAGGATAAGGATTACCCAGTCCTTTATAGGGTGAACCTTATTCGATACTATGTGGGATTAATCTTGCTCAATTTTACACAAAGTCAGGTTTATTTGGTTTATGTGGGATCAACCTTGCTCGATCCTACACACGATTAACTTTCATCGATCCGACGAAGGATTTACACTATTTGATCCTACGAAAGTTTGAATCTGCTTGATTCTAGATGAAATGATAATTTTCGACTCAACTCGGGATTGATAACATCCAAATTTGACAGGTTGCAACATGCTCCTATAAAATATGATTTTTCCTACGAAATTAGTATTTAACGAATATTTTCTTAATCGGATTTATTACCTATCAAGGAATTGACTGTAATTATGTTCACCACTATACAGGGGATATAAAAAAAGGACAGACAAGGCATTGAATGATTTCATCTGTGCAATAAATTGTAAAAAGTATTCGTGGGATTATACGTGCAATAATTCGTAATACTCTAAACTGAGATGACATGTACATATAATCGAATAATAGAAAAAAAAGAAACGAGCTTCTGTATATTTTAACCGGTGAAAATTAACGATGGTCGAGGGTCAATTAAGGATGGAACTGCCTATAGAGGTTTAGAAAAATGCATTTTTTTAATTCCTAAAATTTATAGTTTTTTAAGGTGAGTCGTCAATAATAGTTGTTAAAACCACTTCTATACCCATAGAAATATCCATCCAGGTGTTTTTGGTAAAAAATGGACGAGGTTAGGTTAGTGTAGTACTGTATATACGATCATAAAACATTTGTGCATTTGTGAAAGAAAGTAGAGAAGATTCATCTCAACCATCTAAGCCTAGAATAAGCCAATTCAAAGGCAATTATTTTGTGCAAAAAGATAGTAAAATTGATAATGCAGAACAAAGTGCTAGCACAAAGAAACTCAATATTTTGAACAGTGATGAGATATCTTACGATCCTCTATAGTCTTATCATTTGATTTAATGTTTCACTGGTTTCACTGGTCCAGCTGAAATTCTTATATATCACAAGTTTAAAGAACCTAGTGAAATTCCATGAAAGTAGAAATCAAGGATTCGGTTTCAAGATTGTTGTTATGTGTCGATGGGGCTGTAGGGAAATAAATTTAGGCCCATACATCAATAATGGTTATAAAACAAACCGCCAGATTGTATTTGTTATGGGTTTCCAAGGCATTGCCAGACAGGAAATAAACTTAATCGCCAACCTAATTAATATCTGCGATGGTTTGAGTAACCATACATGAGCGTATTATGAGACACTTACATTCTGTCTCCCAAACAGTATTTGAATTTCGCTGCAGAAAAGCTGTAGAAAAAGAAAAACACGAGAAACCGATCAAGGATTTTAAGTTGTCAGGTGATGGGTCTTGAAGAAGACGGGGATTCGAGTCATTATGTGACATGACAACACTCACATGTTATTACAGTGGCAAAGTAATTGACTTGATAGTAAAAAGTAATTGCTACCAAGCGAGTATTTCATGGAAAAACAAGCCAAATACCGAGGTGTTATGATGAATGGTATGAGGAGTACGTGGAAATATGTTCAAAGAATCAGGAGGGCTCTTTAGGAAAGGTGGAGGTTTCGAAAGTCACGTTAATGCTTATAAGATCTGAAGAAAAGTACGGAATTAAATATGGCAATTATATTGGAGATGTGGATTCTGAGACATTTAAAGCAATCTTGGATGTGGAATTATATGATGAGGATCTTCCAGTCACAAAAAGTGAGTGCATTGGACCCGTTGAGAAAAGAATGTGTAAAAACTCGCTAACTGGATCGTATTCTAAAGGTAATTCAAATCATAAATTTAAACGATAAACTTGATAGTAAAAAGTAGCTACTGGCAAACGTGTATTTCATGGAAAAACAACTGAGGTATTATAATAAATGGTACGAGGAGCACGTCGAAGTGTGGTCAAATAATCAGGAGGGCACTTGAGGAAAGATGGAGGATTCTAAAGTGAAGGTAATGCTTTTGAAATCCGAAGAAAAATACGGAATGATGTATGACAATGGAGACATTGGAGCTGGGGAATCTAAGACATTTAAAACAATCTTGGATGTGCAATCGTCTGGTGAGGAATTCGCAGTCACAAAAAGTCAGCATTGGACGAGTTAGAACATAATGGGTCCAAATTCGCTAACTGCATCGTATTTTACATGTTACAAACTATAAATTTAGACGATAAACAAATTCAATTTTTGAAACCCCTATAGGGAGTGCTCCCTTAAACGGGCGGTCGTGTAAAGTTTGCCGTTAATATCTTTAAGCTATGTGCGCCCAACAGCAAAATATCTCCACCATAAGATACACATATCGAAGAAGAAATAAACTACGATCCCGAAAGTTTCCTTACAAATTTTCTCAGAATATTCGCTCCCGATTTATCCCTGATTATACATCCCCAAATATCCACTTCCGAAATGTATTATTCCAACGTGTAACCATCGAACCATCTCGCGAACAGAGCAAATGGGCTAATTTTATTCGAACATTATTCAACTATTATATAATCGCTCAACTACTAAAAACTCCGTTCCATTCGCACAAAATAAAATCCACTCGCTGGAAAAATAATTTGTTAATTATCATGATCGTATTTTCATTGAGCTCAAAGTTCGATGAACCTTCTCCAAGTCCTATATATGGGTATCAAAGATCTCATATCCTTTTCAGCTGAAAACAATATGACAATGCTTCGTCCGGTGAACATTTTCGTTGCAAAGTTCTTCATTTGCTAGAAATAAGAATAATAAATATACATCCAACGTCCTCCTTCTTTCGCATTTCCGTTCGTCTCAGGAGAGAGATATTTATTCGTCGCGTGATATCCGAAACCGAAAGCTCCACTATTTACCGTGTGCGAGCTAGCGAGAAGAAGCACACAGAAGTGGCGAGAGATGAAACGGGTTCGTTAACCGTGGTCATGTCGGTTAGCCGCAAGCTACCGTGTTTACACGGAGCGTGGAGGTGTATACACGCCTTAAGGAAATCGACGAAAGACAGATGTTCACCACCTTTCACGAGGATCGTGCTTCTTTCCTCTCGTCGCTCTGTGCGTGTCGTTGTCGCTGTTGTCGTTTCGATTTCACCGGCGTCACTACTCTCGGATCCGCACGCAACTAATTCGATACCTTCCTTCGTCATGATCGCGCCACGATCAATTTCCTCGAATCTCACATTTTTAAACTTAATTCCGAAACAAGCTTGCGATAATAAAAACAAGGAACGGAGAATTATTTTCATTAAAATTAAAGTAATTTTACGTTAAAATATTTTTTGTCAAATTGTTTTTTCGAAATTCGATGCTTAGACAGCTAATTGATTGATCAATTGATTTCAAAATTACTGGATAAATTGTTTTGTCTTCGAAATGGACCGATAGATAAAAATAACAAACCGGATGTTGGTAACAAGAAGAGTCGACGAAAAAATTAAGTCACCGACAAAAAGAGCGATTGTACGTTGATTATAACTCAAGTAACTCTATTAATTAAGAAGAGAGCCTCTCCTCTCTTGCCCGGCTGCTCGGCCCGGTCTCCCGAGATTCAATAATTCTCCCTCGTCTCTTATCTTCCGTCCCTTTGCTTTGTCCCTTCGCTTTGTCCCTTCGCTCTTTTTACTTTTTGCATTTCGTGGCCCTACGACACCCTCGTATGATTTGGTCTTCCGAGGAATGTCACTCGATATCTCAACGGCGCAACGATCGAAATTTCGGGATCATATAACAGAACACGGAGAGAAAGAGGGAGAGGGAGTGACACAGAGAAAAGGCTTGAGAATTCTTGCATCGACCATGACGACTTTCGTCCGTGATGGAATTTTTCCATTACCGTATTTGTTAAGCATCGAAAACTGCACATAGATATATACAGTTAGTATAGGAAGAACAACATTTTTGAAAAAAAAAAAAATTTATTGAAAAATACTTTCTTTGATAAAATATATTTTTATCACAATAAAATTGTCTTTGGTCTTATAAAAAAATTACTTTTATCATTAAAAACTATCTGTGTCGTTATTATCGTGTACAAAATATTAATCTACGTACTTATATTTTTCCATGCATAAAATATATTTTACACTTTAACTTTTAACGTAATTTCGTTTTAAAAAACGAGAGCCCCTATCGAGCATTTACGTGTAGGTTGATCAATTGTCGAAATTTTTTTTTTCAAATTATTTATCGATCAAAGTACTGAAATTCGCGTAATTAATTGAATGCAAACGAGAGATTTGTATGCATAGATTATTTCATCAGAGTCTCCAATTGCGAACGTTGGAACGACGAGGTGATATAATCTTTTGATTAATAACGATGATTAGTGTATACCGGTAGGAAATATCACCCCGGACATTTGAGGTGAATTTTATCGACCGTTGAGGAATTCCTTCATTAGTACGAAGTCGCCCGAGCACTGGGTGGTACCGCACCCCCCCTCCGCCCCACTGCTCATACCCCCTACCCCTTGACGAAAGCTCTCCTTTCTCCCCCCCCCTCCAACCCCTCTCTCGCTTGATCTCACATAATACGAAGGTATAGGGAAAGTGTGCCATTACATCCACGCGATGAGGCGTGTCTGAACCTTACTCGCCGATCAAAGATTTTCTTTCATCGTACTTGGAGAATTTTTAGCACAAATTAAAGGGCGATCGTAAAGCAATAAAATTAATCTAAAGATTTTTAATGGCAGAAATTTCGTTTCGGGCCCGATAAAAATGTATTCAATAGGTACTTGAGTACATTTCTAGTGACGTTTAAAAATCTTATTCTAGAATAAAGAAGAAGAAAAATCTTTTTTCCCTCGTGTTTCCAGAAAAATATAACGATTGGTAAAAGAGAGATTCTTAAAGCGTCGCGATACGAAAGTTTCAGTAAAAGCCTGCCGAGATGGTTTTGCTCCTCGCATCCAAGTTTCGCCGTATACAGGATCGTTTGGAGATTGACCACAGGTATCGAATGGACCCAGGTACACGCGATAAGATATAATAATATCAAAATAAGAGTGTATAGCTTCGGTCGAGACACCTACGTATCGGCGACAGTTGAGCCGAGGTGGCACGTGGGCAAACGTGAAATCGCCTTCCCGGCTTGGGGCACATGTGGGAAGAGCCCAGAAGGCCAAGCATGTTCCAGCGAGCGAAAGAATAGCGAGCGAAACTCGTATAGTAGCTATATACTTTTATATAATACACGAATGTATATATAAATATTCGTACAACCATTGAATTTTGTTACTTTCACAGTCGAGCAAAAACTCGATACACCGAGATAACACCCGAAGACTAAAAATGTACTTATAAAAATAAAATACAATAAAAATGTTTATAAGGTAAAAATGTTTATTATCAGATTGTTAAGACCGACGGAGGTACCTTTTACCAAGTGTAAAATATTTACAAAAACTTGTCAATTCGACGATATTTACTTGGAATTTTGGTTGCATTATAAAAAATATATAAGTAAAACACGAAATACGTCGAGTCCTTTATATTTTCTCGCGCCCATGGTCGCATTTACTCGACGAAACGTACGACAAAAATAATGCCACCCTTAAACATGAAATATAATTTACGAGGCGTTTTTGCAAATAACCATGAAAGGGAGACGTGACTGCGTCAACGGTCGAAAATAAAGAAATAAAATAAAAGTTTGTCGTATTACCGGCAATATTGGGATGAATGTGGTTCGAAGCAAACGCTCGTACGACGTGACGCTCGGGTATATACGTGTGTTAAAGGGGGCGAGATATGGTACTCGGTGGTCCGCGGATACGTGCGAGCGGGTTTGAGGGCCCACCAGCACGACTGCATCAGTTTGTTTGCACGTTGCATTCCATTGCTCGGAGCTCTCGACACCTCTCTTCTCAGTCCGTCGACGCAGTGGCATATGCCCTCCTCCTCCTCCTCCTCCTCCTGCTCCTCCTCATCCTCCTCATCCTCCTCTTACTTGCATCATATATATGGATGTGTATGGGTGTAGGTATACACGTTCATTGTGGGTGCGAAGGTGAGGGAAGATCGATAAGTCAACGGGACCACGAGAGAAACGCCCGTCGCCCTCGCGTTCGCTTCTTCTAGTTCCTCTTTTTTTCCATTCCTCGTTCGTCCCTGTATGTCGTTTTTCGTCACTCTTCTCGACGCGATGGAAAGAACGGAGAAAAATAGTTGCACCGGTGTACAAAGAATCCATAATACATTCTCGAGGCGTACGCGCGTTATGTGATCTCTCGAAAATAAAATGAGGGAGAAACGTGGTGGGTAAGAATTGTGGAATAATCAAAAAAATTGAAAATGGGGATGGATTTATTGGATAGATATTTAGGGTTATGTCGAAAAATGTACTTGGTATAATCAGTTTTCGATAAGATTCTTTTTTCAAATATTTTTGGTGATAAAGCTAAAATGTTTTTGACGATAATCTTTCGATATATATATGATGTGCTAGGTTATGATAAAATATTGTTCGACAGGAATACAAAAATTAAATGAACGATTTTAGGAAACTAATTTTGAAATGAATGAAATGATTTTAGGAAACTAATTTTGCGATCGAATTCTTAAACGACCAAGAAATTATTTTAGGTAACCCCAACTGAGCTTAATTTTATTTATCTACAATACTGTAAATAAATATAAGGAATAAAATATTATAAATAATTATTGTATTAGATTGACCATCTCAATCCATAAAAAAAAGTATTATATAATATTAAAATTAACTAAAACGAAAGAAAACATATTTTCGAAAGAAAATTCACGAAAAAAAAGATAACTACACGATATACGGCGTGAATTTAAAAAAATAGAATAAAGGTCGGGGTGCCCGAGGGGAAACGATCAAGCGACTCGAGCTGGTAAGACGACGCTCGAGCAAGCTCTGGGTCGCTGGTTAGCGAAAACGATAAAACACAATTTCCTTAGGCCTCGGTTAACTCCTTTAATTGCAACACTAACTCCTTCTTGTCAATGATTTACGCGACGGCGAAAACGTAGGCGGAGATAAAAGAGGAAGAACAACGGCGAAGTTTCAAAACTTCATTTTGCCGAAAATCCCAGACTTTTTTTTTATACACAACCACCGCGTGCTCGCTCAGCATTCTCTCCACTTAATCGAATTTCGCTTTGTCGGTTCCCTGTCGCGGGGCTGAAAAGCTCCCAAGAATTATCTTACTTCACCGTGAGAAAAGGCTGTCGTACTTTACATACAAGCACCTGACCAACCCTTTGCGTTACCAATACGCGAACAAATGACAAAATCAATAATTTAAAAAAAAAGCAAGAATTCTGATAATTAGTATTAATATTATCATAGTTGAATATAATTTGTTAAAAATCATTTTTATCCAGACGAATGACAATTTTTCTATAAAATAGATATAGAGCGTATATTAGTAAAAAATTCAATTAAAAATTATTTTGACAAATATAATTATGAGGGTAAATGTAATATTAAATTCCCGATATGGGTTTCACTGGAGAACTAACAAAATTTTTGAAATAACCATTTTACTATCTGTAATTTAGCTTCAACCCCTTTGCTATACACAAATAACACAGAATACTTGACTGACATCGTATACAATTTTAAGAAGAACAATAGGACGATCAACGGTCGGCCTATGACGAACCGAATACGTTTGAGTTCATTTCAATTGAATTTTTATAATTATAAATTTTTCTTAAACAAATTTTAATTTCTATCGCCAAACCGACTCTTACTTCAACGAAGAAACTTTTTTTACGATTCGACACGTCATATACGGAAATGAGGTTAATTATTGAACGGATTTAAAAAAATAAAATGCAAAGAAAAGGCTCGTTATTGCAGACGTACTGCCGTTATTGCAAATCGATTATTAATTAACCGATATGATACATTGCTTTACCGATACTACCTACCATAGATACCTGAGAACACGATCGTTCGTTGCCATCAGCAGCCGAGAGGGAAACATTTGAACGTAGGCAGTAAATGCACCAGTTCCGCCCATGCATCGGAAAGCCGGTCGTTCTCTCGTTCGCGCGAGCTTCCAAACGATAAGATACGAAACCCTGGTGCAGACCGGCAAATGCGACTCACTCTCTTTGCAAGTGTTGTGTATTTTGTCGGATAACTTGGCTCCACTGATCGAGTCGTCGAAACGAGGACAACCGTGCAAAAGAGAGAAAGAGAGAAAGAGAGAGAGAGAGAGAGAGAAAAAACGAGCATATATGAATTTCAAACTTTGCAGTTAATTAAAACATATAAATTGTCTAGTGATAAATCGTTATCTCATTGTATCTATTTGGCGCCTCGCCAGCACCATTTATTTCTGCTAATATAAACCAGGCTTGACTTTGTACGTAAATTAATTTTGTACTGGTGCGCTGCGATGTTTTCTATCGAACATAAAATTAATTACAATTCTTAAACCGAATGAAATTAAAACGATCGCGATTTTGAATGAAGAAATAAAATTATCTTAATTATAACATGAATTTTTGAATAAAATTCGTCGAATTAATAAATGCTAATTAAATCGGTTCGAAAAAATCGTCGCCTTAAGTTTTTGGGATAAAATATTTCATATAAAATCGCCATAGCAATAACGTAACGTAAGTTAACGTTAGTAATAAATATTTACCAATTATTTTGAGCTCCAATCAAATTAATTTTTATTTCTCACTCTCGGTGAGCCAATAAAGAAAATGACGAATCCATTTTTGTTTCGACCGTTGTCTTTTATTCTTACTCTCGTTACGGCATTTTCATTTCACGGCTCGGAAAACCGAAAGAGAAATAGCGGTTCAGGGCTTTTGTTATAAGGCACGTTTTCTCGCGTCTCAGGGACAGGGAGAAGATCGTCGAGGGAGCTTTCCGACGGTCGAGCTTCTGCTGATGCGGTTGCTGAGAGACAAATTAATTTCCATCTCTTTTTCCCTTCCTCCTCGTGTTCTTTTTTTTCTCTCATCCGTGTCTCGCTTTCATCGCTCGCAACAAAGTCTTAGCGAGGTTTCATTCCCGCGAGAGTCTCGAGAACTTTCTCGAGGATGCTGGTGGCAAACACGAAGGTTTTCTCAGTTTCGTCGAAACTTGCCGAATAGCGCGGGTAAATTCTTATTCGAATGAGAAACGAGTTCGGTCGAATAATCCTTTAATAATATAGGACATTATTCTTCTTGCCGATTTCCCTTTATAAAAGGGTGTGCAACGGCTGATTCATTTATCAAATTATCGATCGCTTTATCAATTGACAATCGCGATATAAATAAAATAAAAAAATTCATCTTTTCTGGTTTCTTTTTTTTAATTAAACTCTGTTTTTTTTCACTTTCTTCGATATTTAGTTATTTATGGTTCATTCATTTGGCGATGAGATACTGCAGCATCTCTCGACAGTCGATATATGTGCACTAGGATTGTAACAAAAAAATTGATACGCGTGATCCTTGTGACGAAAACAGCCAATTTTATCGAGGCTAACGAGTACGCAATTTTCTTTAGTATCAAATAATGAATGTTTAATTAAAAAATAATAATATCCCTTTCCGAGTTCATACCATAAACGTAAAAATGTCGTTAAACCTTTCTTGTCTAGTTAAACGACTCATCGTTATATTAGTCCTACGGGCTGTACGATTTATCGATATACCAGGTATGTCGCAGAAACTCGTCGTGGAACACCGTAAAAAATGAGACGTCCCACGCGATCCAGAGCCGGCTCACGTAAAGTCTTGTCGAAACTATGTAAACGAGTGAAGACGAACATAAATATTAACTGGGAGGAAAATGAAGAGTCAACAGGAGAACTGAAAACATACTAGTGGTAGTAAAAAGCTAATAAAAAAAAATTGCAAATAAAAAAAAGTATGGAATAGTATGTCTAGAAAGGGAGAGGCCATTGCACCCCGTAGAGTTTTTCATCTGTACCTAATAAATTCAGAAATCTTGTAATGACCCTTGAGCACGCTTTCTTGTATATATTTCTATAATATATATATATATATATTAGAAGTATGTATAGTATCTTTCGGCTTTCGTTGATTAAAGCACGGGAAGTAATCCTTTTAGTGCTCTCCTCGTGTATATTATATATACATATACATATATATATATTATATATAAATCCCCAAAGGGCTTATTTATCGTCACTTTAATTTCAAAAACGTGACTGACACAACTTCACAAATTCATCTCGATACGAGGGATGATAAATCCTCGTTTAGGCCATAATAAATCCAAGAAACGAATATCTCAAAGAAGATTTTAATAAGTATAAGGAATTCCATTCGAGTATTTACACTCGAGCGAACATTGCTCGAGCGTTCGTACTTAAATGCGAGTCACCGAGAGATTGACTCGTCAAGTGTCTACGAATGGAACGACGTCCATATACGACGCGTCCTCCTCTCGGTTGTACTTTCCAATCGGATATGCCCACTGTACTTTATGAAATATGGGTGCCGGTTTCAACGTCTCGACGACGTTGCGTGCGGCATATCTGCCCGAGTGCATTATTCCGTTATTGGCGCATACGTCACTTTCAAACATACGCGCTCGTACATCGGTGATACGTATCGGAGGGGCGAGAAAAATGGCGCGGTAATTGGCAATTCGTCACTTTGTTGCACTCTGTCACAAGTTATTTATTTACGCATATAATATATATTTATTACGGAATAATTTAATGCGTAATAAGAAAAGTTTATTGAGAATCGAACATTAGTTCGATTTCAAATTAATGTCATTGAGAGGTACAAAATTTACTCATTACTTGTTTATTCAATATTTATATTACACACAAATTTTTTAGACGATAGGTTTTCCGAAATTATGACATTATTTTTTTTAGGTGAATTTTGTTAGCATCGTTATTTATGTTGTGAAAAAAAATTGCACGATGCTTTCGTACACTTTGAATTTCGACGAACCAGTTTTGCAAATTTTTGTGAATTAAAATAATTTCTTGAATATCCAGTGAATTTTAATTGCATCGTACTTATTCGACTTTCTGTGAGTAATTTTATATATGTTACGCATCGAAGATCGAAATCTTTTTGACTTACATTATATTCTCGATGACAATCATATAAATATTGATTTTCATAACATCGAAATACGTCATTGTTTTCTATAGATTAAAGAATATTGCGATCGAAAGTAAGATCAATCTTCAGATATCTTCGAATAATTTACGAAAAACCATTATCATATTTATTACTTCTAATTTCAAGAATATCACCACGTGCACGAGTGGAGTCATCCCCTACAAAAATGATCGTAAGTCGTACAATAACGGAGATAATTATTTCGTCCTTTGTTTTTCGTCCTTTTCGTATCAAAGCCGAAGAGTGTAAGTGCCAATCACTGTACCTTTCGTGTGCACCCTACATACGAAGTAAATTATCAGTTCTCCAATATATATAGGTACATTACAGTTGCACCGAGCTAATGTATATCCACCTCGGGTTCCAGAGGCTTGCGAATGCCCTCAAACAGCAAGGTGTATTCGTACAATTATTCTTGAATGGGTGTGCGTGCAGCGATCAGTTTCGGTATATTAATGGCGCGGACTTGGACTTAGAATTCATAGTTATATGCACGGGCAATTGTATAGCCTTGTCATAACTCCCTAATCGTGGCCCTTGTGTTAAAAGTCGCGACACGCCTACTCCTACAATGTGCACACTTAAATGCACGCGCACTGGCACGCGTACGCATGCGCATACTCACGCAAGTGTACACGGGAACACGCGCCCACGGGGCCGCACGCTCTCGCGCCCACGCGCATGCGCGCATACCTAGGTATATATATATATATATATTGCTAAACTTGGCTCATACAAGTAATCGTAGTCTTATGTGGATGCCACCTGGTTTCTTCGGGAAATCAATACCTGGGAAGTAATAATACGCCTATCAATATCGTCGTGAATACGATAGGCACGCTATGATATTTATCGTGTGATTTGGTGGCGAAGCTAAATCCTTGCTAAACATGGTAGTACGGTGAGTGCTGAGGAACATCGCCTTCTGGCGGTGATTGCAGGTAAAATGAAAATATCTGTTTGTTTATCTCACACATTATTATCATAATGTGTTTTTTGTTTAATTTCTATTAATTGTTGTAGAACTTCGAGACTCCGTTGTAACAATATACGAGAGCGAATTGAATTTGTCAAATTGAGTATCTATATGGTAATCGACAATTGAAATATTTGAGTATTATAAACAATTAAATAATTACGTTTTGTGAAGAAAAAAAAATTAATTTAATTACCGATTAATCAAATACAATCAGTATATTTTGACGAGGAAAAATAATGGTCATTGTCTTTTTTTCGCAATCGAGCTTAACGACATTAAAAATTACTAAGATTATAAAATTATAGACATAACTACAGGAGGTTTTCTTCCGTTTAGCCACGTAAATTTTTCAACATAATTATGCGGTCATCTTCACCGAAAGCTCGTTCTACAGGTCGATATGATCGTTACTCGGAGGATCCCGATATAGGATACTCCGTATATATAAACGTTTCTTCTACTGTCCCCAGACGCTGGAGCGAGGATATACCGAAGATTAAAATTCTATTCAACTACCGGTAGAAACGCGAGATAGTGGCGAGAGTATTGCAAAAGAGGAAGACGCACGCCTTCGTCTTTGCAACGCGGATAAGGCGGAACGATAATGGCGCTCGCGAGTGTGGAGCACGAGAAGAGAGCCACGGGCACAAGGAAGAGTCTCTATTGCTCGATCTATTCCGAGGACTTTTCTCCGTCGCTCAGGAAGATCGACGCACACTTTGTCGTGCGCATATATATACATATATAGCACTATAGCTAACTGTATACAGAGATGCATAGGTATATAATATATGTACAACCACCATACAACTAGGACGACAATAGGGGCGTTGTTTGCAATGGTTTATCGATCGCTCTCGTGCTGACGACGTGCACACGAGAACGGTACACCAAGCGTGTAGTCCGAGGACGAGAGCCACGAGAAACTCTTCGTGACTCTCCGATTGCCCGTAAGATCTTGGCCTGCACTGCATATTTAAGCTTTGTGTCCACACGGTAAAAGTGATCGCTTGACTACGCAGCGACTATTCCAGAACTCCTGGTAGTGACCATGGTGCGTCGACCGGATTTACTGTGCGGACTATGCTCCTCGTGGTTTATTTGGGTGCTAATACGACGAGTTTGCAAGGCATATCTATATCGATGTAGCGCAATGTTTGAATAGTCATTATTAGCTAGGACCTGCAGCTTGGAGTGACATTTTGAATGGTTTGATAGCAACCACCGATATATGTATATGTATAGGACGTGACCTGTAGGATCTATTCGTAGGTATATGTCCTACTGGGTTGATCAACGGATGATACGTAATCAACACGAATCGATACGAGTTAATACGGGGTAATGGGGGTTGAGGACTCCTGAGAGTTTCTCTTCGTGTTTCCAAGAACAATCGAGACACTTTCGATAAAATCTTGGTTCGAGCGACACGCACAGGAATACCGCGGTACGCTATGATCTACGATTAAATGCGAAAGCGTGTGGGGGCATATATTCCTGTGCCTTTGTTTTACCGTGGTCGCGACCTCCATCCATGAGGAGCAGCCTCTTAAAGTTAAAACAAAATTATCTGGCCAGGGCAGATGGAGGATTAGGTACTGGACATTGCAACCTCGAAGAATAAGACGAATAGAACTAAAAATTGTTAGCGATGAACGCAGAGACGTAATATAGAAGAATCGTTATTGAACTCATTCGCAGCTTAGACAAAATCATTGTTATACCTCTGATTATTTTTTATTTACTTTAACCCTTATGATAGCTATAATCAGTTATATTTTCACTAATCACTTTTATTTATTGAAAACGTGTACTATCGCCTCGAAGCAGAAGTGATCTGGAGTCATGCTGGTTACGGCGAGGGCATGAATGCAGCTGCCTGGATTGCATACAACCACACTTGATCCATCACCGAGTTCACCAGTTGCTCCCGAGCGGAAACGAATCATGAACTTCGTTACCTTGGAACACGAATCTCCATCGAAATGTACCATGCAAAGTGTCATTTGACCTGTTTACACGGATATGTCTGGGGATGATTTGCCGCTCCGACGCGTTGGAGGTAATACACAAAACAACAATGAGTGATCCCCTATATCTGAGTGTCCCATCCGCAACGCATGGCACAGTGACATGGAAAACGTAAAAATGGCAGCCGATTTAACAGCTTTAATATTTGCCGATTTTGACGATGATGAATGTAGTAGACATCATGATCGAATCATCGCTCTAAAAATTTGTTCAGACATCCCGTTGACAGAAATGAGGAATGCCAGAAATAAAGTTAAATAGACCAGGATTAGCTTTCTGCCGGACACAAAACAGACGAAAATGGAATGAACGAAGTTGAACGACGTACAAATATAGAATGTCTCACACGTCAGTTGGGAAAACTGCCGATGGTCTTCCCATACAAGTGTTACTGTTCTCTGTGGCTTTGATGAGTCCAGGCATCGAGGGTTGTCCTGATGACCAGATTCTATGATCTACCTCGGTTCCTTTCTTTCTGATACGATGCATTAATTATCTCGTATTTTATTATCGTTTGGTGGAATCCCTTCCCTCTCTCCCTTTGCTAAAGAGTGACGTGACAAGCCCGTGGCTCGATGATGAATGTGCTGAATCTTAAAAATCAGAAATAAAGTGTCCAAAAACGATGATTGTAACAGCGATCTGTTACATAAGATGCTATATCGTTGAATGACCGATGGGTATGATGACACGAGCTATATGCGGTAATCCAGGTGAACAAAAAATAATAATAAAATAAAACAAAATGTCTGCAGACGTCGATGTTTCCGTAGACTGAAACTTCATGAAAGAGTTATATACTCGATGACGTTTTCATCGAGAACACAGTTTGGTGCGCGGAAAGTGTTGTATTAGGCCCAGAAAGATTGCAAATGTTGATTCGATTCTGAGTCCCGGAGGGCTAATTAATATAAATGAATTATCTCATATATACGTGTAAACGTCGCGAGGGAGTACGCTGGTCGTTATTACAAAAAAAGAAGGTGTTAGGGTCGCGCGACAGCAGAAGAGATGAGGTAAGGCTATCCTTTGTCCGTCTCAAGGGAAACAATATTTCAGACGTCAGGCAGGTTCAAGCAGCGACACTAGATGACGAATGATTGAATCTGCGAGACTACATTTTCGTGGTTTATAAAAATCTTTTGTTAATAGCTGCATGCATCCTAAAAGAAATGCATCTCCCGAATTTCATATTTTTTAATCAATAAATTATCTTTACCAGCCAATCCGAAATTTGGATACCAATTCCGGATATACATATACACACATATATATATATATAATATAAATATTATATAACTGAATAAGTCTATAGGTATTTTGTATTTTTGTATAGATGTTATTCAGTTATTCAGTTCATGGAAAGGATAGAATTAAGCGGATCGCAGTCAAGGATATGCGAATTCTCGTTTCAATCCACCACGGACTTAAAACTTTGACCCGCTTATGTTTCTGTGTTAACTTGATCGTTAATAAATATATGCCATGGACCTCGAAATCGTAGAAAAAATCAAAACACCTTGAGCCACGTACATCAACATACAAGAATTAATTATTATTACATATTATATTATTTACTTTTTGGTGAAAAATGCCTCGATATTCGGCATCAGATTTTATTCATGAAAATTTTAATAAATAAGAAAACACACTCAATGTAAAAAAAATAAAAAATAAATGCATCTTCAGAACCTCATCTTCGAAAATTTATAACTTCTCCTGCATGATGAGGTAACGTTCTTAATTGCAGTTTAATCGTAGAAGAAGCTTTGTTTATGCCCGAAATTAATTATTTCACGATTTAATTATATCTAAATACTTTAAACATTTTTCCCTTAGTATGATACCAAGGAACTTTGGTCTGACTATTTTTACAGGCAGCTATACTAGGATAATCGAGAAATTATTAAAGTAAAAGTATTTTTCTACAAAGTAAAAAAGTTCTCGAAATAAACTCATTTGAATTTTTCCCACTCATGCATACATCTGTATAAATACTTTTTCCAAATACATTTTCTCGGCGTTGTAAAAGTCTCGAAGATTCCGATATAAAAAAATCACACATTTTTCATAAAAACGTAAATTGTTCTAAGAAAATGGAAAAATAATTTGTTATTTTCAATTATTTTCTTTATATATAAATTGCCATATAACACGATCCCTTGAACCTATTTCCTCTCATCCACCATGGACCTAGTTATAATATGTCTAACAATAAGAGGGACAAGAGGATTTAATCGAAGAGAGTTGCATTTGCGATGCTCAATGAAACTTGTACGGTGCACGTTGTGGCACGATCGCAATGAGTATGTATATGTATATTTAGTATAAATGTATAACTCGCAACGCGCACGTCGTTTCTCCCTCACGTGGAAACCACTTTAGGATTTATTTTTATTGTACGATTTTTTGTGTCTGGTGCCGGCGGGTACTGAAGAACGCGCGCGCGAGCGTGGCAAAGGGGTGTGTTCACGGACACGACATTGTGGGCAATAAGCTTCCACCCACGAGCACCCACACTCATACATATAAATATGTACTTTAATTATATACATATATATATATATATATATATTTATGTATATAAGTAGGTACGTCTCATTTCACCAATTCGCGTTCACTCCGCCGACAACAAATTTCTTCTCTGCGAACCAACCTTACTCTTATCGTATGCAATAAGCCGATAATTTGGAAAATTATCAGCATGCGACTGGTCCGTTAGGTTTCTGACGAAAAATGGAAGATTCTGATGAATATATAGGCAGAAGAAGGCTAATTTTATTCTCTGATTTTGTAATGCAACCGGACCTTAAGAAAATAATTAATTAATCAATATTTCCGATGTAGAAAAAAAACTTCGACTACATCGCTATTTCCATCTCGTAAGATTAAAATGTTCCATAAAAATAACTCGTCTTGGAGTTTCCAATGTGACAGAAGTGGATCGTCACTTTTTGTTTCATTACGAAGACGAAAACGATACAATTTTCAATTTATTATTATTTATTGTCCAATAAAATTGGAGAAAAAGGATTCAATGCTAATAATAGATGCGATCAATCGTCTTCGATATGTAATTCTTTGATTATTCATTGTTTTCTATATTCGCAGGGTCCGCTCGACCTCGACAAGTAGAGGTCTTTACCACGAAGACGTCTTTGGGTCGATCCCATTAAAGTTTTCGAAAGAAATTATGGTTACATGAACATGCGTTCAAAGTTCCTATAAATATAATACACGTCTCATCGCACGTCGGACTACGACTCTTACGATGTCTTCCAACTTTATCGCCGCCAGAAACTGAGTCGTTCCTGACTCGATCCATGCTTATAGACACCACACCATTAGCATCACCACGCTGGTTCTATTTATATAAAACGCGCGGTATATTTCGGAAGCACCGTGATTCGAAAGAAGAGTGTCAGTGTAGTGTTCACGCTGTGGCGGCGTCGCAACGACGGTTCAAACACGAAGATGAAGGCTCGAGAAAAAATGAACATCACGAAGCGAAAGAGGGGGCAAAGTTCGAAGAAAAAGCATGATCCGAAGTGCGTTACAGCCGCGCTCGGGGCAAGAAATAAGATGAAAAAAGCCGGTTTTGAAAAAAAGTTACGTGGAAGGGGAAAAGCAGGAGAAGGTGAGTTAGATCGTGCAGACCCGATCGCGAAGAGATTTGTCGGACCAACACAGGGTACGTCCACTCGCCTGGGGGGAACTCTTCGCGTGGTCAGCACGCGCTGCTTTTTACCATCCCGTTTCACCACGATCCGAACGGGACTTTATGTTTAATCGCGTTGATATATATTTTTTTCAATTTATCCTCGTTTGGTTTTACACAATTTCCTATTGACGCTAATATTAAGATCATATCCCGTCTTCTCTCGGGTCCATGGAATCACTAAAATTGATCTTTTTATCCAAGCGAGTTTGAGCGTTTAAAAAAATGGGTTTGCGTTAACGTCACTTTTTAAATTCTTTGAAGACTCGTTCAATTATAAGGTTTTATCAATTGCCGCATAATTACTTAAGGATGAATCCTTCCAATGTTACTGTTTATGAGAATAATATTGTTGAGGAGCGGAAACTTCTTGACTTCAGACTTATAAGCGATGTCATTGAGCGAAAAATCTATGTATATACTATGTATGTATGAGTAAAATTAACCGAAGTTGAAGAGTTTTCCGGAAACGATCTCGGATTGTGAACAAATTTGAGTCTCCACCATTTACATGAACCCAAGTTGAATGTGCCTCTATTGATGTCTAGATCCGGCGAATCTGAATTACTCTGTGTTTTTTCAATGCGACTCGAACTTGGTACTTTGCTGTGAACGTCCCAGAACCTATTTATGTTATAAAGCTCGAGCCAACCTTCACCGTTTATGCCACCACACCCTATTCGTAGAACTCCGTATCTTCCAGAATTGTCCTTGCGCCCCAGTGTACTCCCGATTAATCCTCTTAACTCGTCCTTCAATCTCCAGTTTGAATAACACAAGCCTCCAACTTAAAATGCTGCAAATACGCAAAGACGATACGTTGACCCTTCGTGGTCTGATCGGTAATCCGAATAATGATGACGAAGTCCGAGTATCGATGGGCTGCGATCATGACTTTCAACGTCGATACCGCGTTCGCTGGCCCATAAGCCAGCCACAAGGCTGGTTTGGAGGGACTCTTAGCGCAGGCTCACCTAAAACTTGCCCAGATTTTGTTCCTGCGCCTTCCTTTCAAGCCCATTGTTTCATTTCTGCAAATTTAGAGGTCCATTGAAGTGCCCAGCGTGTAGGTCGAAGCCTCAAAGTATCCCTTGACATTTTACTCAATTTGATCGAAGCTTTCCAGGTGCAGATTTCGGTCGAAACACGAAGATTTTGAGTGACGGGCCACGAAAAAATTGATATACGATTGTTGGACCTAAACCATACCGTAGCAGAGATTGCTGTTTTTGATTGGATTTTGTTCAGGCATCAACTAATCGCAATCACGAAGTCAGCCATGGCGAATTTGCGTAAATTCGATTCGGCGCAAAATGCAAAAATCTAGCTTGGAGACATTAGGGTCTGTTAATTGTACTCTGCGTGACGTCGATGGGAGAACGATATGACACATGACGTCGAGTCGTTCGAACCGATGGAATTTCTTCCGTCATATTCTCGATCGCAAAGTGTCGTGTAAATAAAAATTGTTAAAATTGTTTTTCTATATCGCCATCGCTCGACGATACTACGCAGGAATATTGCAAAAATAAATTCAGTGAGCTTTCGGACGAGTGACGTGTGCAACGCACATGGCAAAAAGAGCGTTTTCTGTCTGTTCGTGTTCGGTTCCTCGTTGAGTTTAAAATGAAAGAAATATTTTGGTTTTATCGGAAAATGCATAAAACTAACAAAACTGGAATCTTCATATTGAAAAGAAATGCTCTAGTGCAAATGAATACTGAAATTTTATAGCTATATGCAAGTTTCCCTTTAATAAAATCGTAATACATATCGAGCCAGGTAAAAAGCTGTGCATCTATAAAAAAAAGAAAAATTACGTCAAGGTCATATACTGCCTTTCATACGTCAATCGTCATGTGGCCCCAGGCTAGAGCCTGATTGATCATCGGCGAGGTTCATCGATTTATCGGCCGTGTCACGTACACCCGGGCGTACGGTAGTTTGATGGAGAGAGCGAACAAATACGAATAGGAAACAACAAAGAGTACGAATCTTTTTTTACAAAACGTTTTGCCGGATCGGCGAGTCTGGCTGAAAAGTTTGCGCAAGGAGAAGGGGATGATACATGTCCATTTGCAAATGGATATCGAGCACAATATCATGACAAAACTTATTTCTCTCTCTCTCTCCCCCCCCCCCTCTCCGTCTTCCTCCCTGACGCTACCGTCAACGAGATAATGGTGATCGCAGCATTGATCGGAATTAATGGAACGTTTGACGTTAACACCGTTTCCGTTTTCTTTTGTCTTTAATTCTATGGGCTACAATTATAACGAAGAAGTTTTTCTGCGACAGGTTTTTAATTCAGTTCGTACAGGTCGAAATAATCAACGTTTTCGTCCGAATATTACGAAAAATCATTTCAACAATGATAATTCTTCAATGATATTTTACTATTCCAATAATTGTCGAACGGAGAATCCAATAATTTTGATAATTATGTGTGGGACATTTCCAACTTGGCTAAATTAATTCACGCTATTTTAGAAAAGTCGGGATATTACTAGAAAACTAATTTCGACGATTTGAAAGGTCGAAGCGACACTCATACATTGGCTGAATCGATCTTTGTGGATTATCAAAAATCGCGTATGTGGGCAATGACGATTAATGAAAAAAAACGGCCTAACGATGCCAACGGATCAAGAGTCAGCAACTCGAAATAGGATATGAATTTTTCCAAAATATATACCGACAGGTTTAATATATATTGTGGAAAAGATTATTTTCTATGTGATGAATTTGAAAAATCATTTCAGTCTAACCGCTCGATTGTACTGTTTTTTTTTCTCTCGCTGCACTTCGGTACGCCTATCTCAAATACGTTTTCGTATCGGATTGTTTTCATTATTGGCAAATTTTCACAAGAATAAAAGTGACTGGTCAGTGAACTTTAGATGTTCGTACACGAAAACTGCACGAGATTCAAGCGTGACAATTCTGTCACATTTTTCTTATTTTCCGTTAAGCGATGAACACTCGTGTAAGAATAACACAAAAAATGTCTATACGTTGTTCATAAAAGAAAAATTCTGTCGAATTTAAAACGAATTTTCAGCGTTTTACCGGATACGCTTGATGCAACGGTTCTCGCCGGTGTATAACGTGCTTTATCCACTAGCTCCAAATCCGTATCGGAAAATATGTCTCGAGTCACTGATTTATCGTTAAAAATTCATGCCGAAGATGAAATCTGTACGAATGAACAACTACTAATATCGATCGTTATCACGACATCGAAAGTTTCGCCCGTTCGGGTAGAAAACGTGAAAAATATTCATTGACTTTTAGAGCCGAAACGTCCGTAGATGGGTGGAGAGAGCGCGGTCGGTGGAGGAGGATATACACATCGTAGTACACACAGACGCGTGGCGTTAAGTGTGAGGACAGCGCGCCGATCGTGCATACTCGATAAGAGAGAATAAACGAGATGTATCATCCAGGTATAATTGTATACGCTTACGTATATGTAAAAATGTATAAACTCACGAGTTTCGGGCAGATTATCCCTCGTGACCGTCTAAGAATCCAGCGTCAGCACTGTCACTCGTTAAACCAAACAAAACAATCGATTACACGCACTTGTCAATGTAAAAAAATAATTGTATAGGTTAACGTCGATTGACAATCGGCGCACGGATACGGGAATGATTCTCGCGTGTTACGACGATCGGCTATCGACTGCCATGAGATATGTGCGATAAGGGGCTCGGGCCGCCATGCACTGACTCGCTCGTCGTGTCTGGCTTTCTCGGATCTCGCGCATGCCTTCATCGACACACGCGCGTCGCGCTCCCTATGTCCCCCCTTAAAAACCCGCAACCGAGACTCGTCTCTTTCGCTCACCGGCTCGTAAGCTCCCACGCTCCGCACGGTCTCAGCCTTCTTGCGACATCTGTTGATCGAGGAAGGAAGTAGGAACTACGAGATTTCTACAGGTCAGGAAGAAATCTGCAAACAACACCGTTGATACGGAAGGTCACTGTAGATACTGGAAGTCCAAAAGATCAATGTCCCTCTTTACGGCACAGCGTGTTTGACTAAGTACCATGAAACTGAACAGTATGGTTAATATAGAAAATTTCGAAGTACCTACTCGTAAGCTGAGTCTAATAAGTATCTTATTGTTAGTGTTGCAAGTCTTATGCGGTTTTAGACTATGATCTTAAGCTTCGTGTTGAAGAGGGTTGTGGTTCGACAGACATTACCGACGGTGGTAGACTTGTGAGTTTCCAAATTAGTGTAAAACGGGGTTAAATTGACAATGAGGCTAACTTCAACAGTTTTTGGGGCTACTTTAAGAGAGAGTCAAAATACGGTTTGAATGAAAAAAGTCGTTCATAAACCAGGAACACCGACGTCTGTAAGAAGCCAAGAAGATGTCCCAACTATCGATGATGCCCTGACCTCTTTACCAATCCCCTCACTTTCTGATGCACCGCCTGCGTATGATCAGACTTCTTCCGATAAAGATGGTCCTCTAAATGTCCGCAAGAAGAGAATAAAGAAGGACAATACAAAAGACGACAACCTTGGGGACATCTATAGATGTGACCTCCAGTTCTACCGCCATGCTGCAAACTGAATATGCTGCGTTATTTGCGAAAGCTGGGACTGCGGCATATGTAAAGAAGGCTCGACCAATCCTGTCTATGAATGTGTGGTGTGCAAAGATACAGAGTAATTCTTTTTAAACTTTTTTTATTGTTGCTCAAGTTGATTTTGATCACAATGATAATATATAAGACTGATTAAGTGCCTATAATAGTACCCTAGGTACTTGATATTTGAAAATAATCCTGAAATATTCATTGGGTCATAAAAGATGGAATTTCAGCGGGATTTTACAAAAGATTTCCATTATGGCATATAATGATTCTAGAATTAGAATTTGATTCAGACTATGTTGATTACCAATCCGACATGACAGACCCACCAAATAATGATTTCGGCTCACTCAGCTGGTATGATTATCTTTACCGCGGCAAACATTGAGACGATGAATAAAAGAATCATGAAGATAGAAGATAGATTAGGGTAATGTTTTTGGTTTACTCGTTAATTTTTCGCTTGCCGTTTCAATTGCAATATCTCACTCTCTGGTACGACCAAACCCATCAAAGCAGCCGAATAATTACCAATACCAGGATCCCGAAATACAACTTTATCATTGATAATCCATTGGTTATAATTAATTTTTGATAAAATTCGAAATCCCATTTTAGTCGCCAATGACTGAGTAAAACCTGAAGTAAAAATACCAACTATCGCGGTCTGACCCAAACTGGACGCTACGTGAATAGAAGCCTCTAGAAGGGCAGTTTCCAACCCCTTTTCCTGATAACTCGGATGAACGCACATAACGTAAACACGGAATAGTCTATCATTATTGAAGATCTTGTAAGGATCTGCTTGCTGCACAAGTGTACCATTAAGATGCATGATCGTTTCCAGAGTTTCACCGTGAAATACCTAACGAAATTAACACTGCGTGGGCATTCAGATGTTTCCGTACTTCCATATTGGACAAAAGATATAACCAAACCTGCACTCGCGAATACGTGTTTGTTTTATCGAGGACACTGTTGATCCTGGCAATTACGGTGCCAATGACCCGACCGCTAATCGAACTCAGTGCTACGATACTCGTCGAATCTTTCATCCATACCCGTATAAGACCTAAGTACCCGTTAACAGACTCCTCGTCGTCGAGAAGAAAGGATGATTTGCACGTAGGATCTTCTTTGAAGAAATGATGCTAAAACAATCGTACGAAGAGAATCGATCAGACATACGTCAAAATCAAGTCGTTCCATCTGAACCTTTATGAGCTTAGCAACTTCGTCGTAATGAGACTCTTTAAGATCAATTATAATTGCGAATGGCGGAGCGTCCCAGCGTAGAGGCGCCATGATTTGACTTTGAATCGTAGTCGTAACGGCATTCTTTTCCGAAGCATCCATTTTCGGATATCTAAGTAACGAACTAAGGTTCTTATCGAACCATACACACGATTTGACATTTGGGTCGATTCACCCCAAGACTGTAGGTGACAACATATAACGATCTTTTTTTCATTACACCGGCACAACAATATGATCGCACCATGGGTGGAATTTATGAAAAAGATATCCAGTTACAAAATATTGTAAAAAATACTCGAAAAAGACCTATCGTTACTGAGGAGACAATAGTGTGAAGTTTCTCGAACATGGCCAACGAGTTATGACGTCAAAAAATTTCTTCAATTCAATCGAAACATGTGATAGTCAGAAGTTTTTGTTATCAGAATTTAAATGTGCATTGAAATTACTTGACCATTGTCGATCACCAAAATTAGTTTCCCTTAAGAAAAGGCATTTACAGAAAGGCCTGGCTGCGAGATTGAATATGGTCTCCAGAAGGACGTAAGAAACCACCTAAGCGAGAGTCATATTGTACTCTAAAGATTCAAGCTCCCGGAGCCTCCATCGTTCATTGCGACATACAAGGATCCATGTCAGATGTTATAATAACGAGACGAACGGATCCTTGCTATTCCAAGTACAAACGAAGCTGGAAAGCTTTCGCAAACCGTTACCGGCGAGAAATTGTGACCCCACTATAGTTTCGGACGCCAGTAACTGGCGTCGCTGGCGTCGCTACAAAAATGTGTTCGGTCACACGGACACGTTCCCGTATACACCATACAACATCATGGCGTAGCTCCGCCTCCTCTCTCACCAAACATACGAGCCGGCACGTCTTGCAGTCGCTCTCACTTTTTCTAATGCAAGGGATAAACTGGGATGCTCGTACCGACCCTCTCTTTTTCTGAACTGCTACTGCCGTACCCCACTGATTTGACAAATATAATATCGATGCTAAGAATGTTAATAACCATATATCATAAGTTCAGAACATTGTAAAAAGAAGATTGTCTGTAATATTTGAATTATGAATTAATAAATCATAAAAATTTATTTTTTTCATCATATAAATCGGTCGTCTGAATTCGTTGGTATTAGGACCAATACAAATCTACCCCCATAACCATCACCCTGTATTATCGCAAGGCAGTACACGTGGCCTATTGAAAGGCGGCACGCTACGACCGTCGATAAGACAGTGAGCTACATTATTGCCTAGCAATGTCGGCGACAACCTCACTTATCGAATGCTGATTTTTTCAAATTCCCGGTGATAAAGCGAATTACTTTCAGTCTCAAGAATGCAACAGACGATAATGATTCTTTAATATATAATTTTTATGAATCTTGAATAAATTCGGCGAATGATTATAATAAGAATAATATTTCAACTTTAATCGATATATATGAGCCAGTCTGCGTAATAAAAATATGACTTTCAACCTTATGGTTTCAGATTTACTTGTAACTTTAGTATTCATTTAAGTACATCAAGGAGACCCACGTACATTATTTTATAATTGTTTAGCACCCATTCTGACATGGCTTAAATGGTAATGTTGCAGGTAAATGTAAATGGAGAAACCTTTACAATTACCTTTACAATCTCGCATGGTTGATCCCAGTCCGAAATATATCAAGGTTTTCGTCATTTTTCAGGTTATTTTTCAATCATTCTAAAAGCAATCACGAAAACTGACGAAGGGAGAGGTTCGACATGAACATGAACATCACTAATATTTAAAATACAATACAAGCCTTATTTTGATATCTATTGTGGTTTTTGTAGTACACCAAGAGTTTTTACGTGGCGTTCCTTGTTCTTTGAACTTCCTTCCTACTTTAATGTATGGTGATAGCACAATGTATAAATATTATCTTCAGATTTTCATTCCATCACTTGGTGTCGTTTTTTTCTAACATTAAGAAAGTATTTTCGAGCCAGACAGACAAAAAATCCATTTTAGCTGAGCACATCGACGTAGCCAAGATCTCACCGTGTTTTATTTACTTTATTCAATATTGATACATGTATCAGTGCAAATACCAACAGTGGGTCTTGTCGTCTAGCAGCTGCAAGGTCGGTTCACAGATTCAATCAGGAGAGTGAAAGTACTAAGAAGCAATGAACATGAAATTCTGCACGTTGGCATAACGCTTATAGCACGTGGGTCTATCCGATATGTAATAATAAATGTTTAGCTTAGAATCAGTTTGTTTCTTAACCTCGTTCTAATCATACTTTGTATCTGGAAATAGTATGAATGTAAAAACTTTGGCAGGATAACTTAGCCAACGTGCGTAGCAGAAAATCAAAAGGATAATCTTTTCACTGATAACGGCAGGGGAAATTTGTCTTCAGCTTGCTATGAGAACCATTGCAGAGAAGCCGTCGGCCTTGCGAGATTTTACAGTTTCGAAGTCAATCTAGAGGTAATCAAAGTGAAACGCTGACTCGTTCCGGTGAATATCATAAAACGGATAATGGATATATACGATGTTTATAAAATTTATACAGTATAACGATCAATAAGAGCAGGTATCGTC
This sequence comes from Netelia inedita, assembly GCA_964017225.1. Taxonomy (NCBI): domain Eukaryota; kingdom Metazoa; phylum Arthropoda; class Insecta; order Hymenoptera; family Ichneumonidae; genus Netelia; species Netelia inedita. The sequence goes on from OZ024923.1 coordinate 12,456,542, forward strand.
GAATATTTTGCTTCAGCTTAGGCAACGCGAACGTTGCATAAAAGCCGTGGGTCTCAGTCATGACGAGATATTTTTCTTGATCGTCAAAAACATTCTTTTATCTAATTCATTTTTTCTTATGGGCCCTCGGGCTCGACTCTTTCCTCTCGATTGGAACGAATTGTCTTGGTTGCCTCAATCGAGGTTCCGTTTATAACTCGTCTTTACCACGGAGTTCGTCCTGGACAACTTGTACCTTGCCACGATGCGGGATACTCGCCCAGAAGTTGACTCTGTCCGGAAATAAATCGGCATCCATACGCAAATCCTTCGAGCCGCCTATGTGAAGATATTCGAGCCTTGGGGTTCTGACCGGTTTCCATTTGATTGGAATTTCCGCTGTTTTCTCTGGTGTAGGATTTCTGAAATGAATGAAGAAATGTAGAATTGGTTGTCGAAGCTTCCATAGGCGTTTAGCATTAAACTCCAGAATTTCAATGATGTATTATTGAAACGTACCCTGTTGTAGCAAAATTGACCCAAAGACCCGTTATCAAGTCAATTATCCTATGATCCTCTTTGGTAAGCGGTGTATCCGCAAAGAGCTGTTCTCCCACTGGGAAAAGATACTGTAGTTCGTCGGCGTGTGAAACTCCGTATTCGTTTTTCTCATCACCGAATATCTTGCTGAACGAGGAACTTCCTCTATATGCGAAATAGTAATAATAGACAGGAGAGCTAAGCGCCTCGAGATGATCCCTTACGGCATTGTCAGCCGCGATGTAGAACCACGCGTCTGTATACATCTGCAAGAGAACGAGCAATTCGAAAATATTTTTAAAAAATTACAATTACCTAAAAGAGAAGCAAAAAACTGCGCGAACCTCCACACAGTTTTGGTGTCTAAAAAATGGGCCGGTCTACTCACGTCAATAAGGTTGGATTTGGTGGCCTCGTCTATCTCCTTATCACCCAGATAAAACTCTCGGACTTTTTTAGTTACTTCAGCTTTCAACTTTTCAGGACACGTATCGTCGTAAAGCAAAGTAACGGGCCCAATTTCCATGAACTTCTCGTCGAGTAGTTTAATGAGAGATTGCTCCTTGAGTCCGTAGAGACCTTGATAGAAGGAACGTCGATGGTTTGTAAAACTTTGAACAATGTCGTTTGAAATTAGCGATAAAAATAAAAAAAACCATTGCCAGCTTACCGGCAACTCGAATGGCTCCTTCGTGCGAGGTTACTCCCGTCATCCATGGTATATCGGCTATTTTTCCAGACTTCAATGACTGAGCTGGTTCCTCTTTGAGGAATGCGCCTGGATGATCCGGCTCTATCACAGGCCTGAATGGAATCATCGGGCAGTAATCGAATTCCTGTTTTGAACATTGTACTCGGTAAGTTTCCATAAGATTTCCTCTGGTTATATCTTATTTATTCTTACGATAACGCTAATGTGTAAAGAAACTTAGTTTATCGAAAGTGTAGGAACAATTCTGTCCAACCAGGCCCACCTCGATTCATCAAAATTAAAATAAGGTTATGAAAAAATGGTAAGTTTTGGGACTATGTAGCCAGTATAATTGAAAGCCCAATAAAGACGTCAAATGTCAACATCCACATGATCGTAGACTGCTGTTGCCGTACAAGGACAGGTGAAAAATAATGAGGAAGTTATTTTTTATTTTTTGATCACGAAATGAACAAAGCACCCAGTGAAATTTGTGTATGGCAATTGGCGATTGCGCGACGCGTTCCCCTCCCTCGTCCTTCTCTTTTCTGCATTTAAAGTGTGGCCTAGCAACCCTTAAGGTTTTGCGATTTTTCAATTGTTCAACTTGCCCCTATGCCGAACTAATCCCGCCCTAACCCAAAGTCCGAAGGTTCCCGTTCTCCAAATCTTCTTTCAGAAGAAAACAAATAATTCGCTTTTTTTATCAAAAAAGCAATGGAACGATGAACCAAATCTAATTACCTTTGTATCGTAAAATTGAGAGGAAAAATCTTTTATCTTTTATCTTAATGTTTTCTTCAACCAACTATCGCCAAGACGAAGGAAGATAAAAAATAAACTGTGTTTCGACAACGAATGACTACTTTTTTAAAATTTTACAATAATACTTGGAAGAGAGAGTGTTGCAAGCCGAGTTTAACTCCAGTTCCACGAGAACATTAATTATAAAGTGTGAATGCCCAATTGCTGGAAAAAGCACCTTGGTACAATTCTGCGTTCGGTGCACGTTCGGAAAACGTCTGATAAGTTTGCAAAAAGTTGCTGACTAAACATAGAACATCTCGTATATGATAGTTTCAACGTGTATACTTTACTTGAGATTGGACGTAAAGAGAAAAGAAATGAAAGCAATCCGTTAATGATTTTGGTGTATATGTATAAATGTTTATGACGAAACTCTGTTAATGAACTATGAGAAAGATCTGTTGAAATAGAATTGGAATAAAGAAGGTAATTTATCGTATAATTAAAACCGAAACGATTTGAAAATTTGCAACGCATACCCAAGTAATATGACACGTTTGATTGATCAAGTATGTTACATTTGAGGTTGCATATTAAGGCTATAGCCATAAAATAGGTATGTGATAGGAAATTTATGTGACACACATATAAAATTACACTTCTTCGAGTTTATTATGCTAGCTGATGAAAATTGATAAACAATTATATCATACGATAAATGTTTCTACGAGCGAAAAAATGTATACCCTTTCCCACAATATTCTACAGAGTTCATTATAATCTGAGCTTCGATCAATAAAAAAACTATTAACTCAGGAAATACCAATTTTGCTTCGCGTTACCAGATGTACGATTGCTTAATTTTTGTTTCTCAACCGATTACGAGAAATTGCTAGATAATGATTTGCGGCTGCGCTAGTGCAATCCTGACCAAGTGTACCACTTTGCACATAAGCTCTTGCCATAAGGTGTACTCGTGGACTTATGACATTCTCCGTCTCTTATGAGATGCATGTAAGAGATATGTCATGAATTTGAATTAATGTAATTTTCCATGTTGTTATGAACGTTGAAAATCGCATATTTAAATATTGACGTCGGGATACATCGACTGCCAAGATTTCGGATCGGTATATGGAACGGCACTTTTTCAAAATTGAACCAAACTCATAGATTAGTTATGAAACGATAATGGGGGGGGGGGGGATAATTCGATATTCCTAATCAACATCAATATCTAAAGAATCGAATCGTTGGATGTGAATTTACCCAAATCTAACGTAAATCAATTCCCAAAAAAAATTGCATTAATTTGAAAAGCTACCGCTCCGTACATATTCGGTTCTATAAAATACAGTTTTTCTCGTTTTTGAACAGAGACACTAGTCTTCAAAAAAAGATACAGTTTTCCTTGAGCCAGTGGATTTTTAAACCAACAATTTTCATGCAAATATAAGTGTTTGAGGGGTTAGAACAACCTTCGCAATAATAATGCATCTTGTACGAAAGTTTGGATTTTTTCCCCACAAAGTATCGTATTTGAATATTTAATTTTTGTATTAATCTCCGAAATTATAAAGCTGAAAATTTGCTAAAAAAATCGCTTAATTCTCAAAAATTTGTACGGTCACGGGTTGAAATTTTTTCCAAGTCACACATTTTTATAGAACATAAAATAATACGTTGAAACGTCGGATGACTAAACATTTTCTCTCCAACCAGTTTCCCGATTAAATCGCTGCAAGATTTTCCGTCACCTCGAAACAAAATCGCGATCCACGATTTCGAGCGCGAGCATCGACGTGCGTAGATTGCACGAATGTCTGTCATTCCATAAATCGTCTCGCCAGACCAGCGATCGTGCAACAGCCGCGGGGAATGACGAATAATAAATAGCCGGGAAAAAGAACACGAAATGACGCACACATTTATTGCCAACTCCAATTACCTGGAAATGATGATCCGTGCCTATAATATCCTCCGCGCTTTTTTTCCTCAAGCACTCAACGAGATCGGTGGATTTGTCCGTTGGACAATCGAGCAGTTTGCCAAGTTTGTTGGCTTGCTTCTTGGCTATTCCGGGTCTGGTTAGTACCCAGGGGCATAATATCGTCCCACTCTGCGAGATACCTCGATGGAACAGACCTGTCGACATACCAACACTATTTATAACAAATTTAATTTCAAGAAATCTGGGCTCTATACATAATAAATATTAATTGACACGTTAATCGCCAAGTCGGTCATCAGCAACCGACACTTTACATTTCGTTCAGGCCACCTAGAATATTATCGACCAAACGAAAAGATAAACAAAACGACCTTGGCGCTTGACGTGTCAATTTTCGAAAAAATACGTATTATCAAATGCATCCAGGTGATAGATACGAGTGAAAAAAAGGAGCGAAGTCAAGGTCAGTACGGGTACGACGCAGTATCGTTTAATCACCGTCGCCTCTGTTTCTCACGGAGTTGGGTACATGCACTTCGTGATGTAATTTTAATATTCCGCGTCAATGTTTAATGAGCCAATTTCCAATGCACTCGCAAACATCGTTTATATGGAATCTCGTGCACCAAATCTCGATCGTTGCCTCACACAGTATATTTTATTTATTTCCGTTTATCTGTTACCTACTTTTTAATTCGATCATTGCACACGCATAAAATAAACGGAGTCGTGTATTAAATCCATGATGACAAGGCTAGTTTCGAGATGAGGTGAAGTAAAAATAACATTCGCAATCACGTGTGGGATATCCATTGATTAGCAGAATTTTTAATCGTCCGATCTACGATTATTAAGAATCTCGATGTATAGCAATGAAGTTGGCTATAAATTAATCACAGATCCTATCTGCTCGATTTCTGTTTGTACGTGTGTGTGTGTGTGTGTTCATTGCCGCGAAAAAACGATGAGACCAATCGGTCATTAAGATCAACAGATACGTAAGCGTCTGGCAAGTCGCAGATCAGCGAATCTCGACCATTCCGCATTCTCGTAGTTTTTTAACTGGCGAGTATAGCGACGAAAGTACTGCCTGTATATCACGTAACATAATTATCGAACCTTAGTTTGTCGACTGCAAGAAAAGTTTCAGAAACCGAGTGGCGAAATATAGAAATCTATGTGAATGAGATTTTATGAAATTCCTGTCCCTTTTTTCTTTGTTTTTTTTTCTCAGCCCACTTTAAGGCTCCGGAATTTTAACAAAAACGAACCTAAAACCAATACTTTGACAAAATAGTGGATTTTAAGTGTAGACATTTTTAATAGTAGAAAGTCGGTTTTTGTTTTGTTTTTGACAATCGATGAAAGATAAAAGGCTGAATATTGTTTTGTTAGTCAATGAAAAAATTGGCGTTTTTACCAAGTGCCTACGATAGACAGCGCTGCCCAATACCGTACCTTGAGAGAGCGGACTGATCATGTGGTAGTGGACACTGGCGCCACCTGCACTCTCGCCAAAGATCGTTACGCGGTTCGGATCACCCCCGAATGCTGCGATATTTTCACTGACCCATCTGATAGATTGGGCCTGATCCTTCATTCCTTGATTACCAGGACTCACGAGATCTTCGGTGCTGAGGAATCCCAGAGGTCCGAGTCTGTGATCAAAATTATATCGGCGTTTATACTACTTTCCTTATAGTAAAAACTAAGGTTAAGAACAATTGATATTTGGTGGCATTCGACTAAAAATAAATGACTACTCATAAATAGCAGTTTATTTTTAGTTTGCATTGACAGTGTATTTTATTCATCGTTTAATATCGTTTAGAGCATCTTTTTTTTGAACACCTATCGAAGGTTCATTTTGAAAAGTAAGTACATTGAATTTACGTTAAACTGTGTATTAAATTTATATAATTCGAGGTTCTCCACGTGATTCCGGCTGCCTGCTAATTATAGTAATGAATTTTCCTAAGTACTTTTTAACAATGTTTAAATTATTATTGCCAGTAGATCTTGACCTATTTATGTAAAGTACCTATCATTGATAAATATTTATGTTGTGACGGTGCTCCTTCATATACGACATTTTTGTTCGGGACCCAACCCTTGATAAAGCAATAAATTCTTGGCCATAAAAAAAGTCAGTTTTGTATCAAGTTAACTCCAACGATCTGTTAAGTTTGGCCTTGTGATACATTGAATTCGGAAGTATGCGTAACGTAGCGAACGAGTCGCTTTCCCTTCCGCACAGTAGCACGTTACGCATAGCGTTCCATCCCGCATCCCCCGTCGCTATCACGCCATTATCGACATCTTGCTTTCACGTTTTACGACTCGCCAAGCAAATATCACCATAAATTCGTTATTTTCCCAAAAATCTTTTCGGTAGAAGTTGAGTTATACGCAAACAGACAGACGGACAGGTAGATATTGTATTTTATGTATACAGCGAAGAAGAGAAGCAAGCAAAGAAGAGAAGATTAAGGAGAAGAAGAAGATAATTTTCATACGTTAATTTGATGTCACAAGGTTCAAAAATTGTATCTGGCTTATGTTAAATTCACGTTCGATTTACGTTAAAACCGAAAAAACAGTCAAAGGTACGTTGTTCTGATATTAGAACGATATTGTAAGATACATATTATAAACGTGAAAAGTATATTTAAAACGAGGTCCTTGCGATAGATACGTTGAAGCCACATAAAAAAATGACTAAAAAATTAAAAAGTCGTTAAAATTATTATCTCTCGATGCACTTAGGGTCGATATATTTATAGGTGTCGTAAGGCAATGGTACCTGAAGTTGACAGTGACGAGAACAACGTCATGATCGAGAAGGAATTTTGGTCCATAGAATTCCGAATGTCCTGCACCGGTGACCCATCCACCACCATGGAACCAGATCATCACTGGATAATTTTTTCTGGATCCATCGATCTCGTTCGAAGGTAATTTTGGTGTATAAACATTGAGATAGAGACAATCTTCGCCACCGACGATTTCCACCTGATGGGTGTAGATATTTCGCTGGGTGCAAATTTCAGCGTCCTCCTTTGCTGAACGCACACCAGTCCACGAGTCGAATGGCTTAGGCGGCTGCAAGTGTTAGTGATATAAATATTATATAACGTGATACATTGCGGGCTTTCAAATCATTAATCAATATTCGTTCCGTTCATATTTCTCACAAATTAAGGTCACGTGCACTTTTCAATAACTAATAGACAAGTGGAACTATATGCATATATTGCAGGTGTCCCATTTTTATTTTTCGATAAAAATACGTCGAGAAAATCAAGTCGTACGAAAACAACTATCCTATGAAAGTTTTGTGGTTTCGAGTGGGACATACGATGGTCATATTGAAACCTTTTTCCTCCGGAGCGTCGAGGTCACGTGAAGGTTATCATCGTTATTTTCAAATAGGGTTTCATAATTTTTCGTCCGTCAAATTGTAACGAGGTCAACACAAATAGAGTGAAAAAATGTTAGAAATAAATGTTTCTAGCCTCAAAAAGGACGGAAAAGGATGCGGCTTTGATTTTTTTATAGAGCATATTCTTAGAGGATGCGTGGTAGAGGATCGCCTAAAATCAGAAGTAAGCATGAGCTCGAACCTCAAATGTACCACTCAAAACCTATCGCCTTGATGTATACGTATATCTTGGCATATATGGAATTTTGAATATATTTAGCTAAGTAAATTTATCGCAGTAATTGTGTGAATATGGTAATAAAATTCTGCGACGTGTTTTCGTAGCTCCATGAATATTAATGATAATCTTTGCGGAAACCGATGAAATATCTAGCAAAAGAGGAAAAACCAGTGTGTCTTTTATTTGCTCGAACAAAATTCTTCATTAAATTCTTCATTAGCTTGAATTCGATTGATGTTTATACTTTTCAACATCACCTTTTTTGATCGGATCAATTGATTTTACTCAAATTTTCAAGACTTTAACGCGTACTTGGAGAAATAATTTTTCAAGTATCGATATAATTGAGCGAGTGACAAAATAACATGTGACGAAACGCAAGTAGAATTGTGAGTCGAGCGTGAAATATTTTACTCGACAACACGAAATTCTAATGTTACGTTCACGACCAATATTAGTATTTTTTTATCTCTGGAATACCAGTCATGCCAATCAACGTCCATACCGGTATCGCATGAATAATTTACGCGACGCATTACCGGTTCCACGTTACCGCTTGATTTCTTCCGAAGATTGTCTCCGGAGATTTAAGACACTTTCATTTCACCATGAAAAAAAAAATTTTAATTCTCGAAAAACCATATTATGTTACGATGAAGAAAAATCTGATCCACTGACAATAGCGGAATACAAATTTATCGGTATTTTCACATGGCCTTCCCCGCAGATAATTATTATATGTAAAAGGCGAGAATAAATACAAGGTCAGGTCGAAGGCAGGAAAATCACTGTAGAGATAATGAGTCTCTGCTATCATTCGAAAATCGACGTATTTTTCTGTATACTACACAATGGGAACGATTTGCCTTTATTAGCTTATGATTAGGTAACAGACTGACGTGCCATCTATAGCAGGGTATTTACGTTTTACACGGATAAGGATGGTAAAAGTAAAGTTAAAACAATATCTAATCGATGTAGCTCTCACTTTCTCGTTGAGATATTTAAAATTCATATATGCACGCTGTGTTAATCCCTCATTTTCCAAAATATTCTTCTGGTTGATGGGATGAAAGTTGAGAGAACGATGTTCGTAAAAGTATAAATATTGATGCAGTGTGGAACTTGACGGAGCGAATGCTGAGACAATATAAGGACCAAAAATAGTAGCCACGATAATTTAGTTACCGATATGGTAAAGATAAGAAAAAAAATTTCGAATGTTGTAGAACGAAAAGAAAAAAAATTTCAAGCTTTCGACGATAAATACTTCGTCTACTATACGAACAATCGGGATTTATAGATCAGCGTACAAGCGTGCTTCTTTTTATCTTAAATGTCACTTTTTTCAACGTTTATAATAATTTGTGTATAATTTGATTAAAGAAAATGTTATTTTCATCATTAAATAAATGATAAAATAATTTCACTGCATTTTCTCAGTACCCCAGATCGTATATAAGCATAGCATATTCAAGAAAACATATTATTTTTTTGCGTATCGCGCAGTATAGAATCCTATATTTTTTTTGTTGGTACGAAAATGAAATTTATTTTGCATGCAAACAATTTTTATGACTCAATCTTCAATTATCCTTAATTTTTCGAATAATACGTGTACATACTTATTATAGAAAATGTTATTTTTCTGGGAAGTAGTAAATTTCAAAGAAAAAATGTTAAGAGAACAGATGATTTTTGTGTATATTTTACAGAATAAATTTTCATTCAAGAATATTAATTTTCTACTGCATGCGCGCGCTTCGAACAATAATCAATCGATACTCACCTCAAATCTGAGTTTGCCGATAGGTGGCTGAGCGTAAGGAATACCTTTGAAAGTCACAAACTCCCTTCCTTTTCTGCTCTTCATAATGCTACCTTCCAGGGTACCATTTTTCACTTGCACTATCGGCGAAGCCGCGGCTTGGGTAAGATTGTCGCAGCATAGCCAACAGATCGTCACGAAGATCGGCAAACCGATGGTCAAAAACCTTTCACCCATCATTGTTTTCGACGATTTATTCAAAAGCATACGCTACGTACTCCTTATCGACAGTAGGTCTATCGTTTGGAAACGAACTCGTATTATAAATATATATATATATATCTATATATATATATATATATGTGTGCGTTTGTGTTTATAAATGTCTATTGAAAGCACGTGTATCACGAGAAATCGGTGACGATCGGCAGCGCACACCTCTCGACGGTGAAGCCCCAACTGATCTCGAAAGTGAGCGGGTGTCCTATGATTAAAGAAACGAACGCGATGCTACGATACACCTCGCGACGGGGACTTTATAGATTTCCAAGTGGAAGGAGGAAAGAAGATCGGTTCTCCTGTTCGAGAAATGAGCAAGTAACGACGGGGCGTGCACGAGACGCATTAGCTACATTTCACGATTGATCTTGGATTTGCATGCATATCCAAGCGACATACTATGTGTGTCAACCGTGGACCACGCTCCGATCGTATCAGCTATATAATAATGACAGATATAATTTTTTATGTAATATATATGTGTACGGGGTGTTCTGTTTTAAACCCCAGAGTTGAATATCAATAGCATTAAAAAAAAATTGGTAATAAAAAATAATGTTGGTAGCGGGGGTGGGGGGGTGGTGCAAAAGGTTTTATACATAAAATTAGATATCTTAAGAAAACTTTCTTTTCAGAAAACATCAATTTTTTATGAAATATTTCTGTCGTAAAATTCTATTGTTTAAAATTATTCGAATTGTAAATTTAGCACAAGCAGGGACACCCTGTGTATGATTATTTTATAACTATTAAATATAGATATATGATGCGGTTCACCGTGTAATGTGTTACTATGGCTCAATAATGTCTAGATATTTTCCGAGATTTACGAGTGGGTACAAAGTTGCGTGAAAGTACTCTGCGTATTTGTTTTTCATTTTTAATTTGATATACTTCTGCTTGCGAGTTATATTTTACCTTCATATTTTTCTAAAAAATAGTCATCCCTGTAAAATATACGGCTGAATTACAGATGCAACATCTTCGATTATGCGTATAGACCAAACAAAAATTACAGTTTTGAAAATGTAATTGTTTGAGTAATGATTCAATTACGATTTACATGAAATAAATTGTTCATAACAATTTTACATTTTTTTAAGAAGCAAACGAAATTTGATAACGGAATTAGATTTATTCTGAAATGTCTTGAAAAATTCTATTTAAAGTAAGACCTGTTACTGATATTTAATGTTCTCCAGACACCTCTGTAAACATGAAAAGAATATAACTCGCGGATGGATGGGTAATTAATTTTTTTTCATACCGTACAGAAAGTACTTTGAAATGATATAGAAGTCTCGTCGTAAAATGACAGAAATTTCAGAGATGTTGAAATAAAAGTTGTCTAATTCACGGAGACTTCCCCATTTACGTACTTATTCGAGCGTATAAGTACGGGCGGAATCTCACATTCTAATAATTATTACTACATCGATGTTTTGCAAAACAGGTTCGCTGATCGACCCTCGTGGGTGTTCGTGTTTCCCGATACATATGTAGTTATAAATATCGAAAACGGAAAAAAAATCTAAAGTACATAAGAATGAAGGTGACGGCTCACATTAATTAGACGCCTCGGGTGACTCAAGTGGTCGACCGATATGGCATGACTTATCTTTTTCGACAATTTATATGGCGTCTATTTACCGTAATTTAATGAAAAGATAACGCTTTCGCAATTGCGACAAATATATGCCGAAATTAAAAAAAATTTGGTATACTACATTTTTCGAAAATACTTTAATCGCAGACTTTCAGCCTACTCGATTTTGGTTCTTCTAACAATTATGTACTTTCTTTATATTTTCATCAGGGTTTTCGAAAATTAGCAAAAAAATTAAATGTCTAAACGAAATAGTTACAATATAATACTTTTTGGACGAGACGATATTTTACAAGCCAAAAATAGACCGAAAGGCCAGCATTTCGTACGAATTATTGTTTTATTGGTATTAAACGTTTTCCTTTTCAAAGCCGCTTATGAAAACTTATAGAACAATTTTTCACTCCAGTGAAAAGTAATTTATTTAATTTTTTTATTTTCTATTTCAACGCAATGCCACTCTGGTATGCCCTCGAGTCGCGGACTCTATTTGGAGGAGAAGCCCGAGCTTGCGATTGGGGTGACGGGTTAACTAAGAGCCGATCGAATCTGTAACGAGTCATTGCCATTGTGCGGTCAGAAAACATTATAAGCCGTCAATAGTAGTCACGTTAGATTGTTCGTTCCTTCAACATTCTTGACGCTTGGTCATTTCCGATTCTTGTCAGTCACGCTAATGTCACGCGTCGTACACTTGATCGTTCTTTTTCTGTCGTCTCTTTCACAATTCGAATCGGGCATACCTTTAACGCACTTTGCGGCGAACGACAATACGTATTAGAAAAATACCGAAGACTGTTTAATTCATTAATATTATTGCATTTTTTTTAAAAAAAAAGAAAGAACAATAACGAAAGAAAAACAGGAAAATTTCGATTTATTTTAACATGAATTATGAACATCGGGTGCCGCGAGATCGTTATGCCTCAGGCGGTTGGAACACTTGATCAACCAGTTTCATCGTATTTATCAATTGACGCGCCGGAGGCTTGACGAAGTAATCAAAAAGAAGTTTTTAAGTTTTCGGTATTATTTTATTTTTTTTGTTGGTAAAAACGAACGTCTTGCCGTACCTGACAAGAATCTATGGATGTGGTTATAACGACGGCCGTGCTGTTTATCAATTAGTGTACCATAGCTTTATCAATTAATATGACAAGATGCAAATATCTGTATGTCATCTTCTGTGGATATTCTATAGAGATGGCTCATTTTTTTTCATCCGCGACATATTAAATCGTGAAACAAAATTCGATAAAAATGTATTCGAACAATATTTAGGAATCTCTTTAAAGGGAAAAAAATCTTTTTTAAGTACAGGTGTGTCCGATGTACGTCAGAGTAATGAACGATTATTAAAATTTAAGTATAAATTAGAATTTATTCAATGGTTCCAATTGATAATCTTATCCATTGATGGCACAAGTATCTGTTTTTATTTTGAATTTACAATTTACCGACGGTTGGTAACAAATCTTGGTTAGTATTTTTTGGCAACAGCTGGCATTTCAGGAAAAAATAGATTTCTGCTGCATTTTCTACACCGAAATCTAATTCTTTTCTTAGGGAGATATTCACATTTTTATTTCCCTTTTTATTTTTCAACCCCTTATCACATATAAAGACATTTATAGCTGATAAAGTTTCTTTTCTTTTCCAGTATGTTAGGAGATTTTTTTTCTATTACTTTGTTTTGCGACAATAACAAAACACATTTATTTACAAGAAAAAATCTATAATTCGGATTCAAAGGTGGTTTTGAAAAAGAATCTTTTAACATACTGAAAACAAATTTGACCGTTTAGCAGCCACACATGGCTGCCAAAGTCTGTATTTCGAAAGGGAGACAAATAAAAGAGGTTGTCACTAACAAAATTTGTTTGTTCCATCTCCTTTATAATTAATGCAATAAGGGGTTTCTCATACAGCTAAATAAGAAATTAAGTGGGGAAGTGACTCTACAAAATTAATTTCTCTGAGATATAGATTGGAAAATACACCATGCTAAATTTAATTGTTGCGAATGGAGTAATATTGTGAGTCATGTGAGAATGTGTAATAAATTTCATTGAACTCGATACAATTAACCCCATGCACGGGTTTATTTGTACGAAAACTTTTTCTCTACTTTTATGAATAAGAAATTCCTCAGAACAGAATGCTGCCTAACTACTGGCCATCGGCCTCGAGACATTTTTTAGCGATTAGATTAGTTAGTGACGTAATTGACCACACTTTGCTCAAATTGAACTCAAGTTTATTTAATAAAAGTCAAATTTTATTCTCGAATCGTGACTTCAGCGGGCCATGTGATAGATCCGATTTTTGGGTGTGGCCCAAACCACCGAATACCAGCTATGATGTTCACCGAGAGGCTCCGTCCTACTAATACGATGTGCGATTCCATGTCGTCTTCTGAATGAGCCGCGTCTTATTCATAGATGAGGTCAATGCTCTTTATCTACAAAATATAAAAAATCTTTTTCATTACAGACTATCGTAGTTACTGATTACAAGAACGACAGTATTACATTTTCGGTATGTACAATGTTACACCAACACTTTTCAACTCGGTTCCGTGGTGTAGCGGTTATCACGTCTGCTTTACACGCAGAAGGTCGCCAGTTCGATCCCGGCCGGAACCATTATTTTTTACTTTCTTTTTCGTATAGCGATTATTTCTTTTTCGTAATATATAAAAATAATACAATACATGAATTATAATGATAATAATAACCAAATATTTATGATATAATGAATACGGGTGCGGGGGATAGGATACGCACCACATAGCTTACTAAATTCCGGTTCTCGGTTGAATCGACTAATTGGAAAAAATTTCCGGTTTTTTTAAATAATTTGTTAATTTCGGGCGTAGTCAAGTTGATTTTTAAACCCGTTCCAATTTTTGTTATGGAATATTTCGATTCTATGGGGTGTAACGATTTTTTTCATCCGCACTATGTATTTAACAACGCTTTATGCATACTAACGAATTATTAGCTTCACTTTAACAATAAAATTCTCTAAAGTTATTAGCAATATATAAAGAGCAAAGGTGTTAATAAAAAAATTAACAATAAACTTTTCCTCAATCTTATGGAATGTATTTTATATTTTACTCAAATACATGATAAGTTTTTTAAGAAGTACCTAAGTAACATTTAAAATTACTAATTTCGATTTAAAAAACCTGATGTTACAGCACGCGGTATTATATATTTGCGTACAGGAATTTCATCAAATTACTGCAAACGATTTAGCAGAACAACTCAAATCTGTCGGAAGAATCTGAACATTGGTTAAAACTTTAAAAAACATATTTTTACAGCGTTTTCTCAAAAAACGACATCAGAAAAGGCCAACTTTGTCAACGTAGGATATTTTTCGAACAATTGGCAGCTCAAAAACAATAAGTTATTTAAAAGGTTCCCAAATTGCTGTATAAAAAACCACATGATATCTATATATTTATTTTATATTTATGAATATTATCATATAATATTTTTGCATTTTGAGCTGCTCGTCAAAACCTCGAAAAATAGAACTATATCCTATATTTGAATAAAATTGTTAAATTTTATTTCTTATGCTCAATAACTACAACAAAAACTTCAAGTAGGTAAGTATCATGTGTTTTTGAATTCGAATTCCAGGAGAACCAAGCCACAGCTGGAAGGAGTATACGGTATAAAAGCGCCTTATATCGATTTAGTCCTTCTGTTAAAGTGTGAAAAGATCTGAGTGTCGAGAGTGCAAGAATCCGCGAGGAAAAAGAAGAGCTGGTTGCGTGGGTGAATCGTGAGAAAAATGACAGTTGGCCGGCTTGTCTCGCGGTACGGTCGACGATTCGCGGCTATACGCTGACAATAAAACCAAGTGGCGTCGCGAGAGCTCTCCCCTCAAGGGATCACTTTAATTCTAGAAAAATCATCCAACTTTTTTTCGACTTCCACTTTCCCCAAATATTTTTACCATGCGATTTTCCGAATCCGCCGATTCGAAATAAATCGCAATCTTAGTTTCATGAAATTTTTATGCGCTATGGGAATAACATTCGAGGGTACAAAGAGGGTGTCCTTCTTATTAGAGACATTAAAAAATGCAAATAATACTGTGAAAAATTTCAAATGATAACGTATCTAGATATACGTTTGGTTGCAGAACTTTTTAATGCACAAACAGTTTCATACTTAGAATAATATTATCTAATTCAAGATGAACCACAACGTTAAATTTAGAAAATTTCTGTGTTTCATATCAAATGTAAACAAATATACTTGTAGTTTTTTTATTTTCCCTTCCCAATTAGATACCCGTTGAAAACGAAAAATAATGATGTGTGGAAACTTTTCTATTAATAACACAACTCTTACATATTTACATTTTTTTTATTGGCAGATAAATTGACAGTTTATATTTTGAAAAACATATGATCGAAATTTGATTATGATAAAAAAATGAGTCAGTCATGGCATTGCAGATGGTTTTTTACTTTGATTACTAAATAAATACATATATGTCTCTCATCGTGGCTTGATTAAGCATTATTGTAAAAGCTATTATGGTATCGACAGTAAAATTGGCATTATGCTTATATCTATCCCGATATAGTATAAACACAATATATAGATATACACATACGTATACAGGGCAATGCTGGGGTTAGTTGCATCGCGAAACACTTCTGTCGCGTCTGAGCATGAAATCTTTTTCTCCTTCGGGGTTGAGTAGCGCGTTTCTGCACTCGAGTGTCTCGTGCGGCCGAGAGTGTGAGCGAAGGGGGATAAAAGGTTTTCTTGTTTAACAAAATAGCGTCTCCGAACCATTAGCCCGACCGCTGTCGCTTCAGTGCGATTCTCTGCTCACGGCGTATCGTTGAGGGGAATTTTCTATACGTTTTTCTTCGATCCACACTTAAGAGATCTTTAGACCACGGATCGCACTTCTTTTCCTTGTATACCAAGATGCAATATTTTAATACCTTCGCGATACAAGATAAAACATTCCAAGCGTCAACAAAATTCGGAGAGGAATAAAAAAATTATAAATTTATGATTGTTAATTATCGATATGTTTGTAGTAATCGATTGGTAAAAAATTGGATTGTCACGTAATCGATAAAAATTATGGGAGGTACGGGGATGTCTTTTATAGGGGTGCTAATTTTGCAGTCATTGGCTACCGAGTCATTTCTATTTTATCATTTTTATGTGCATTTTTCCCTGCGATCGGTAAAAAGATGTCACGAGTGTTGGGAGGATACTTAGGATACGTGTTTGCATCATGTACCTACGGAATCAAGAAAAAACGTACAGTGTTTCGACATATAATTTAACACAGACCTGTAGGTCTTTACTGATATATAAAGAGTAGTTTCTGGTATTGTGGCACATCACCTTTTTGGAAATAAAACTCAAAGTAAATGAGATCGATCAGTCTTTATTGGTTATGTCATTCGTTGAACTTATCAGTAATCAATAATTAGAAGCTTAAGGCAATATAACTCTAAAGAATAGCTGAAAATAGAAGTTTTAGTAAAATTGAACAGTCGTTGAAATCTAAACATGGTCGGTTATTATAGCCTAGGAACATATTTGCCGTAAATGCCTTGAGCAATATTGTCCACCAGAGCAAACAATATAAACAATAACTTCACTTTCCGCCCATTCTTAAATGAAGATAACCATTGATAAAAGTATATAACAGTAATTATCGATCAATCAATTAATATTCGTTGGAAATCAAATGGATTTTCTATGAATTTCGTGTAACAAAATTTACACTCGAATACATATTTTTTTTAACTATACGTTAATTGATTCCACCGCACTTTGTTCGACACACAGAAATTGTATTTTCTTCATTGGATGTTTGTTTGTGCGTTTTAGAAATTTTATTTAACTCGAGTGACGCGTAATTCATTTTCGTGCACATCTCATTTCAAACAAACAAATATCATTTAATTAATTCCGAATGATGAACTTATGTGTATTTAAGGTTATCGGAATAGCACCAAAAAGTGCATTCATTCGATCAAGTGGAAAAGTCCACTAAAAAGGCCATGTACTTAAGTCGTATTTTGATTATTTTATATAAAGGCGCCGGACAAACTGGAATTTATTCTACTATATATGCAGATATACAAATAAATATATGGATAGAAAACATATGCTACTAACACAGCGCGAACTTTTGCAAAATCTTAAAACATTTCCGAAGGGTAAATGATATTTCGTAAAGTTTCCAAAAAGCAATCAAACATTTTTATCCAAACGATGGTATAAAATAATTATTCATGAAATATGCCATTGAACTATAATATCCAGTTTAGTAAGACGATAAGATAGTTCCAGGATAAATCGGGTTGACTTTCGTAACTTTCCAAGTTATCTCACTTTTCCCCCATTACTCGATTTTTTCGACTTCTTTATTCTGCCCGCAGCACTTTTGCCAGTCAAGACACCCCTATCCGTGTCGTTCACGAGGGTGCGAGTTTGCCATCTCTCGTTCTCTCTCTCTCTCTCTCTCTCTCTCTCTCTCTCTCTCTCTCGCTCTTCCTCTGTCTCTCTCTATATATATGTATGTATGTATGTATATATATGTATATATATACGTATATGATACGTTGACCAATTGCAAGCATGCTTGAAGGGTTCTTTCGAAGCACAACCCCTCGACCAATCCCGTCCGTGGATTCTCAAAAGCTCGCCGTGTCGCGCAGGGTTTTGGGCGTGGTCTAAAAACAACCTTCAGCTCGACGATCATCGCTGGATCATCACCCCCCTCCAGGATAAGTCCTGGAGGTGAAATCGGTCTCACTTTCGAGCGGCTACTGGAAGCTAAAAAATTACGAATCATAGATCACACGGTAAGACCTCGAGAGAGAGAGAGCAAGTCGGTCATGATCAATCGCGACCGGACAACACGATCGACCATAGTGACCGATCAATCGTACGGTTTCATTCCGCTGTCAACTGTCAGTGAGCGCTCGAATTCGGTAAACTCGATCAGTGCGCGCCATTCCTTTATATTTTTGCTTTATCTTGAGTAGAAATAATTGCAAGACACTTTTGGCGATTTTTTAAGCTCTTGTTCCATGCCGGGCAACGTTGTCGCAACAAAATCGGGATTTTTTCGGTTTTATGTTCGAAAAAGTTGGTGCTTATTTCTACATTTATAGAGGAACGATATTCGTACAGCTATTCGATTCTGGTTGTTAGATAACTGAAGAGCCTGCAGGTATGTACGTACTGAAACTTTTATCTTATAAATTTGTTATTCTTCATTTTTTGTATAATTTCATTGTAGTAAGATCCAAAATGTTGAACGTACATAGATCAATTTGATACGTAAATTATTAATAACTCCGAAAACATCGTTAAAAGTGAAAGTAAGATCATCTGCCAAGAATACTAGATTGATTATTAGCCACAACATTAATTCATTTTTGTTGACAGAATCAAAGGAAATTATCTATTAAGATTTAACTTTTTTTTAGGTTTAAAAAATGTTGAATCATTGAAATAAATACATTTTTCAAGTACAATTCTTATGGAAAGTTCAAATATTGCCGTCTTAACATTACGAAGTATTATACTAATGTTTCTTACCTATTTCACTTTGTCATGGAAGGGGTTTCGTAAGAGTAAAACAGTTATTGCCCAATTTTTCTTATCGGAGTACTTAAAACAGTTCAAAAAGTAAATAAAGTACGTGGGGTGCATGTACGTGATCCGGTTCAAGTTGTGCACATAACTAATCCTCTTGCCTTTCTTTGCCTGATATCATTTAATAGTGACGCTCTTCGCGTTATCGATTCCAAATTTTGTAAACAAATAAACCATCATGATTTTAAACACTTTTCAATATTTATGATAATTTTTTAAGAAGTTTAACATTGATTTAACCCTTGCAATATGGAGGGGCCCACAAATTTAAAGACAAAGTCTTATAAATGAAACGATTCTCAATATTTCCGCAGAATTATTAAACATCACCAAACCTCCGTCCATGATGAAGATAAAATAGATAAGTACTTATTCGTAAAGCAAGTTTTTTTGTATCACCAAGCAATGCGACAAAGTACTAGCATTTACCGAAGTTGACTTCGATAAACAACGCAATAGCGACGTCAAATTCGCAATAAAAATGCATATTGCTAATTTCAATCATAAAATTCGACCAAATATGTACATATAAGCTCAGATTTTGGCCGACGCTAGAACACGCCTCGATCACCCCGCGCATTTAGTTACCCCGTGACTTAATGCACCTATAAAACAGCTTTTCCGGTGTGACACCACGTAATTACCAGTTGTTCAGGATAAAGCCCATTATTTTAATATCAGAGTCGGTGGCCGAGCATATGTCAAAGGCTCATTATCGTCACATATGTCACGGTCGGCTCTCTCTATATATACATATATTGCCAAACACAATATGTTACTGTTTCTTATAAATACCTAACGAATTGATTCAAAACAACATCAGAATATCTTCTTTCGAATTCTCTCAAAATGTTTAAAAATATTCAAAAAAATGAGACACCTTTGACAATAGGTCGCTCACAAAATTAATTTCAAACTATAATTAATAACGAATAATTTAATAATCGATAATCATTAAATCAATAATTACTGTCGTAAACAATTAATTATGTTCCCAATTGGTTCAGATTCATTCATTCCTCTATTGTTTTTTTTGCTGTGTATGTAATTGAAATATTTGACATCGGTACAAAATTGAATTATACATCTTATGGTTAAGGCCGAGTATTTTCCCTGAACGAAAAAAAAAGAAAAAATTGGTTTCACCCCGGGTATCAATACCTGCAGGGGGTTATAGCGTCACGGTGCTGGTCGTGCTCTGTAACCCGTTCGTACGATATCGTGTATATATGCATATATGCCATAGCAGAGGGGCGATGGGAGTCACAGCGTGCATAACGAAGTCACCAAGTCACGCAATCACTGCGACACTCGTGTGAAGCCAGCACGTGTTTGCGGGTAGCCGGACAGTGGGAGGCCCCGATGGAAGTCAAATTAAAATGAACAACCAAATCATAGTCAACAGAACTCTCGTTTTTTCCGCGGGGGTTTCTCGATCGTTGGCTATCTCCTGCTGTAATGACAGCTGAAATGATCGAAAAACCTTCAACGATTACGATCGGAATACTGATAAAGTATGCCTAGCCATTCCATAAAGAAAGAATAAATATATGTCACACAATATGGCAATGTGACAAAAAAACAAATTGCGTTTAATTTTCGCATTTCGACAATTATACGGATACCTTGATATTTATTTTTAAAAAGTGAATAAAGTCCTGTTCGTTCCATCGAATTTTTGTTGACTAAGTTCGTCATTGTTAACGTTTTCAGTTGTACAAAAATAGTATTAAGAATAGTAAATACTAGTATGAATAAACACCATTGCATCGAAAGTTGATGAACTCGTAATCGATTTTATTAAGAGCGTTATTATTCTTATTAAATAAATTTTATTCTTCAGGGTGAACAAAATTATTGCCGTTTTGTCGGAAATGATTATAACGGTATAAGTTCATTAATATATAGTTTTTGGAAATTAATTAATTAATGGCATTTCCGATAACCGTAAATAGGCTTTTTTATGATCAAAAGCATTTTTTTCTAAAATCAATTCAATAAGTCTTTATGATGATTTCTCTATAGTAACATCATTCTTTACGTAACGATTATGCTCCTATAATATTTTCATCAGAACTGACAATTAGTGGTTCAATTTTTACAAAAAAGTCATTTGTTTTAATTTCTTTGAATGAAAAATACCATTCATGAGCAAAGTCAAATCCGCAAATAAAGAAACTAATGATTCATTTGGTGTTTCTCAGTATATACAGTAAATAAAAAAAATGTTGACCTAAAAAATCAAAATTGTTCATACAGTTTCAAATAAAGAGCTTCGATGTTTGAAAAAAAAATGTTTATTCACGGAAAATACGCGCATGTTCTGAAAAAAACACCATGGTAGGGGTATATCGAAATGCCCCATATAATTTGAAATCTGATTGGATTATAGCCAAATTGAAAAATCCCATGACCAAAAAAGTCGTGTTTACAGCATACTTACTTTTCAAATCCACAAGCAAAATTGACTTGATATATTATTCCCTGGCATGCGTTTGTAGTAGAATAAAGTTGTTCTATCAATGATAACCAAAACAACCAAATAATGAAAAATGAGTTTTCCCGCGAGCTTCTGACAGAACCAATAATTTTTGTAATTAATACTTACTGATAAGTCATTTTTCAAGACAATTAGAATGGGGATTACGAAAAACCGATCATTCTACGAGTATATTTCTCAATTCCCTAAGCCGTTTATGAAACATAATTGTTTTTCGTTTGTTTGCAGAAAACAATCTGAAATCCAAAACAAACTATAAAATGTTAAAATCTTCAAACACACTATCAATAATTTGTCACGTGTGAAATAACAGAATGAGCAGGATTGTTTAAATCAGTATGTAAATTAATGTTGTTCATTTTTATCGATACAAAGAGCCGAACCGACGTGCGAATGGGTCGAATAATCGAGTGTGTCATCGCGGGGGACTCGAGGCGAAGACCACAGTGAGGATTTCCTTCGCGTTCTGTTTCGGCCGTACTCGAAGATCGATCAGCATTTTTTATGCGAAATAACGCACGTGTTACGTGACGATGAAAAAAATTACCATAGAAACGTCAACGCGTTATCCGGTGTCTCTTGTCGCAACGTATTCCTTTTTTTATTCCATCACCTCTCTGCCGTTGGCCGATTCCAGGCGTTTCCCCAACCCATTTTTATTATAGAAAAGCGCGACACCTTGCACAAGACCCAAACTATCGGAAAGTCATCGAAACGACATTAGGCGTGAGTCTCTCGATGTCACAGTTACCCATAACTACTAATATATACACCACGAAGAGTGCGACAAGCTTTTTGTCAACGTTTCAATGATCGATGAGTTTTGCATTATTAAAATGTCACGGAGAACCGCGATAAAAATATCGATCGATAATTTTAAGAAACAAAATAATCTTTCAGACGTGAATATTATTTTCGGGGAGGAAAAAACAATTTTCTCAGTTGAATTTGTGGCGTGTTACCTACAGTTGTCGATAGATTTCTAAAATATCTAAACTATCGATTTATCATTAAAAATCTTACATTTTCTAATAACACAGTTTTTAATAATTATCAAACAATATACAAGATTATTCATTAATAAAAAATAATCGATTACGAATATTTTTTGTTTCGAAAGAAATTGTCTATGTTAAATTGTTACTTATAATTATTATTTTACAACTGTAAACTCGTTTACTGGGTCAACTCGTTTCAGTCGTGCTGAAAATTCCCAATCCCTACTCCGTCCATTCTAATAGCTAATGATGGCAAAACGATAGCAACGATGTCAACTAAATTGTATCTTTCAATTCGAAAAAAGTTTTTCATTTAATCGTCGACGCTTTAAAAATCCTCAGAGCATTAATAATAATTCAAATCATTAGTACAAAATAAACCATTTTTTGTTTCCAATTTGTTTTTATTATCGAGGATAATATGTCAATAGAATTTTGTAGAAATTGCATAATAGAATGGTTATCGAACTCTAAAGAGAATTGATCATTTGACAAATGGCAATTCTGTTACGATAATCAATACCTAAGCTTTTAGTTTCGCGCTTCTCCAAGAAATCTGAAGTGATTAAAAAATATCTGAATTATTGAAAATTCGACCAAATAACGAATTTGTTTTGCTCGCCCCTCCTCCGATCGTTACGGTTTGCCCCAAATTTTGCTCGCCCACTTGTCACCATCTCGACTTCTCGATGTGGCGTGCCATACATACCATATGTTGCCGGACTCGTGCTCGTTGCGTGGGTCGCGACGTACACGTGGACAGGTATCGAGAAACGGAGTTAAATATTTCGCCCCCTCTCACCCTAGCGTAATTGCACATGGGTGGAAGTGCACGCTGCAGTTTGAGCACGAGGGTCGCAACATATATAGTCTATCGAACAACCCTTTGCTCGACGCAGGAAGGGGGTCGAACACGCGTATTCGTGTGCTTTACGGTCTACACCAAAATCTCTACCTATGTTTCCACATGACACAGACACCTGTATTGTACCGGCCAGCATGTCTCATCTTGACTATTCGCACTTTCTCCAAAATGTATACACCTGTCGCAGTTGGATACGCTAGTGAAGGCAAAAAAGTCCCCATAATAAATGCGATTCCCGGATAAATTGCCAAAACATGTCGTTAAAATTTTATATTCCACATTTTTAGAACATTTGACATACTTTATTTCAATTTAAAATTCCGTTTTCTTTTTAATGACTGGAAAACCCTGGAGAATAAAATTAGCTAATTGCTTTAGCATAACGGGTCAAATTTCGATATACAATTTTTGGTGTTTAAGGCCTGTTTTTTTCGTTTTTTCAAACGTTCTGCGGCAAATTTTCGAAAGCTTATAGAGCTTTTACAGAAAATAAAAAATTCTAACACGCCTAAAATCAACGAGACATTTTGATGAACAGTGAAGAAAACCAAGGGATTTCAGAGTTCACACTTTTAGGGATGTTTCATACTCTTAGAGATGTTTCAAGTGCCCTATCTTGGCGACATCGACTTTTTTTCATGGAGCCAAAGATTATCTCACGAAAAAGCACAAATTATTAATTGTTGTGCTGAAGAATTACAAGGGAAACGTCAAAACATTATTGAGCAAGGTTAAGACAGGAAATAATACTACGAGTAAATACAGGGTGTCCTAATTAAAAGAGTACGGCTGAATAACTCTTGATGGAAGCAAGGAACAACAAAATAGTTTATATAAAAGTTGCAGGGTTCAAAGAGGAAAATTCGATGCTCATGAAATCTAGGTTCCCACACCTTACGTCTTTATGTTGCACACCTAATCTTTTTTTCATATGCTTCGATTAAGCTTCGATTAAGACTATTATATTTTTGTACGATATTTCATGATAAATCGATGACGTTATCATAAAATGTGTTATGGTTGAATTCGTCTTGTCATGATGCACAACTTTCGTAAGGTCAAAAATGTTGTTGCCAGTTAAAAAAAAGTTTATGTTCGCAACATAAAAACATGAGATGTGGGAACATAGATTCCATCAGCATCGAGTTTCCCTTTTCGAACCCTGCAACTTCTATATTAACTATTTTGTTGTTTCTTGCTTCCATTAAGAGTTATTCAGCTGTGCTCTGTCAAATGGGACGCCCTGTATATTTCATGCATCGAATTTGACTTCCTGTTTATCGAATGACAGTGCAATAAAAGTCGTTGACATTACGTTATGGCTGTCATTCTACCATATCCTATAAATTCCTAATTTTCATTCCGCAAAGCCAAAAACACTTGGGATCGCACGTTGAATAAATTCCAAATCCAAACGTAGTTTTATCTGTACAAAAAAAAATAACGACACGAATATTCAATCACACTTACAACAGGATAGTTCTATGAACCTTTTTTTCTCAATCTTTCTCGTCTCTTCGACACTTCACATCAATCAATACATTTTTATTATTTCAAATTGAAAAAGTCCCTATGCACGTTATACGTCGTTAGAAAAGTGAGCCATAGAAAAATATTGTGACAAGTGAATGTCGTGGTGGTGGGCACGGAATATAATGAACGGCTGGCGATGGCTGTTAGAGGGTCAGACGATTCTCGCGATTGAAGTGTATCTAATGTAGTATATGCGCAGGGTGATCTTTGGGAATATTGACCTTCAAAATATTTCTGCTTTCGACAACTCCTATAATAGCGTAAACCAATTTTTATAGATGCACAATTTCATCAAAAAAGCAAAAGTTATAACGATGCAGAGTCAAACTATTTTTACTACTTTTTCATACGTCACAAACTGAAACTTACCGCTTGAAATCTACCAATTTCAAGCGTTCGCAACAATCCGGCCATTGCGATAATAAGTTATCCAATAAATTACAACTAAACACTCGCTTTACCAACTCACTGAGACGATATCAATAATGATCAGTATTATCTGATTTGTTTAGGTGAACGATTGATCGTATATTCAAAGTGCACATTTGATTATTTCTTTGAATAAATTGCACCTTCCACCACCGATCACTTTAACAAACTGTCATGGGGATTTGTCCCTTAACGCCGTCGGTATAATTTTGAATGTCCTCATATGAAAACGATTTTCAAAAAGTTATCTTACGGTAGGATTTTTTGTTTCATATTTCATAAATTTTTATTTTACGGTAGAAAATTGTTTAAATCGACAGAAACGTGTTTCTCCTGATCAACGTCATCGAGGACATACTTCTCGATGCACAATACCCGGTTGTCACTTCAAAAAGTGATCGGTCCTAACTAAAATAAATTGCGATTGATGAAAATCGCCCATAATCGGTTAATTTACAACACTCCAAGAGTTCCATTTATACAACCTTTTGCTATTCGTCGATTAGATTTCCCTCTTACTCCCAGAACCAAGAATACTAGGATCGGCAGGGGTTGCACTTGAAAAATAAAGTCTATCTTTTAAAATGGACTGTCCTCCAATATGGCTTCCATCATAAATTTTATACTTTACTTGCAATCAATTGATTAATGTCAAGTTCTTTTGCATAAAATCTTCCTGCTAAGAAATTTCGTACATCTTTCATTTTTTGATCTTACAAGTTTATTAAACAACCTACGCAGTTATCCTTTTTTCACTGCTCTACTCAAATCCGAGCGACAACTCCGCGACTGATTGACCTTAACCCTCCGAAAAACAGAGGTGATCTACTTATTAGACCACCCTTCGTCCTTTATGCACTCACATCTTCCTCCTATATTTCCAAATAATAATAAAAAAATTGCTATTTACCTATACCCGAATGGTGGGCCGGATCGGGGCTAAATCCACCGCCCAGCTTCAGGTGCTATTCTTCATGCCCATGTTGATGCATTTGACCCCGCTCTACCACAAACGACTGTAGGAAATTGAATATGTCCGTACTAGCCCTCGAAATATATATAAATGTATATGTACGGGTGGTCTCGTCACCGTCTCGAGTTTACCGGACTCGCGGTTGCCTCGCGAAGGGGGTGCGGCAATGCGAAGGATTCCACCCCTAAACGTGTAATACATGCGACGGGACTTGTACGCGTTATCATACACAATACTATACATCGATATCTACAACGACAAGGATGAACGTGAGGAGAATAAGAAGAGGGAGCAAGAGGAAGAAAGAAAGAGCGAGCGAGAAAGTGAGTGAGTGTGTGCGTGTGTGAGAGAGATAGAGAGTTAGACTCGCGCACAAGGAGAATCGTGCCCTGTGTGTGTCCGAGTCTATCGAGGCTGCTGGTCCGTCGCCCCGTGTGTCGTCGTTGCATTATTGAGCCTGGGAAACCTACAGGTGGCCTGGTTCACGGTTGTGATGGGCCGTGGAGCTGGCCTCCTATTAGCGGGGAAAAGGACCCCTCGCGCCACACAGAAACGCCCTGAGTCTCGCGAACAGCGACCGCGAGAGAGCACGAGCGAGGGACGATTGCCGCCGGAGAGGGCGAAAAAAAGGAATGGAAGAAGGATATAGCCTCGTAAAAGTCACTTCGTAGAGTTCGTGTGTATACAACCCACGCATATATATATATAGAACGTGGTATATTATATTCGATGATGAGTCTGTACGTGGAAACTAGAAGGTTGATAAAGATCGGGCACCTAACTTCAGGTTTTCCGTAGAATGGAAAACGTAAAGCGTAAAAAAGTTTAGGCTCGTTTCGGTTTCGATCGTTTTTATGAATATTGATTTCACCGTCAAGAAAATCGACTGTTCATATTATTAGTAATAACTTCAAATTTCGATTTGAAATACGCTTACATCGACGTATTTTTCTTACTGTCATATTTATTTTCATTGTTGTTAGAATTTTAGACACGAGACAATTTATATTTTACACCGCTCGAAATCTTTCGTATTCGACGAAAGCCGAATGGTTTGAAAATTTTAACATTACTTTATAACGAACAATCGTAAGCTGAATGATTGAAGATTATAAAATTAATTAATGAGAAACACCAATGGTTCTCAATAGATAATTTTTCTGCTGTTCAATCTTTAATTATTTCTACTTTGACTTTCCATGCCGAAATTATTGTAGAAATGACAAAAAGTTAAGGTTATTTTTTGCGATTTGGAACTTAGCACATACTGAGAATCTAATCGGTAAAGAAACAAAGAGTTGTTTTTTGGGATTTCTGCACATTTTAGTGAAAAATTTGGCATAGTAAGTATCTTTCATTAATGTAATTATCATAATTCTGGAGAAGTATAATCGATTCTATAAGCTAATTAACCGCGCAGCATAATTAACGTGTAGAGGTTGAATCATAAGGTTTAACGACGAGTTTAAATGATAACTTACTATTTGCGAGTCACAATTAAAATTTGAGGTGAAGGCGATTTAAAAAATGTATAGAATTGTGAATCGCGTCTTATGGATTTGCTTAAATTAATAAACTTCCAAACTCTCATCTTATACATAACTCGTAAATTGCACCCTTCAAATACAACCCTGAATGTCTGTGGAAAATTTTCAAAGTATTAATTTATTAAGTGCAAATTAAGTACCACAGACTCGACATACTCCAACTTTTAATACTTCAATGATACTCCTTTAATGCTATTTTTTTACACGGGCTGTTATTGCATCGTAGGGAAAAGCTCGATGACTCTGAGCTAAAGCAGCAAAGAGTCTATAGGGCCAAAGCGGTAATAACGGATGGAAGATCTACTTCGGCAAACTTGCCGCAAACGGCAACTGGTGCTCTACGTTCCACTTGGTTGAATTATAGATGTGCGAAGCATAGCTCGCGATTGACCAACTTAGCGTTTCGTCGTCTCGTTTACAAAAGTTTGTCATGACTATAAGAATTTAATTTTACATTGAATTGGGTGAATATTGAAGTTTTTTACCTGAGCATTTAAGTAGAAGATTCCCTTTTTGGCGAATTCTAGAAAATGGTGAAAACAATCAGGAGTAACTTGAATCCGACGCATTGAACTTTGAGGGTTGAATTTTATTGTGATATATGCCTTTACAAATTTGAAAAAATCGGTTTTGCGACTATATTTTTTTCGGTAGTGCTATCTTTCAAGGATGGAAAATTTAGGGTTAAGATAATATCAAAAAAATACACAGTTATAGTTCAAAGAAGATAGCACTCAAGTGCTAACAACCAGCACCTAACATGCATACACGATGTGATTCAGACCACCCGTACAGCACTTTTATTTCGGAAATAGAACATTTTAGAGAAAATGTAAATGAAAATACTTTTTTACTATAATTTTTGTTTCTTTTCAGGGTCAAAAATTGTAGTAATTTCGTAGTCACCCCCACCCCCTGCAAGGAGATGAGGGAGTGAGGGGTGGTCTTGGGTTCAAAAGATAGCAACTTTTAAATCACGCAACTTTCGTCTGAAACATTTTCCTTTAAAATGTTCTATTTCCGAAATAAAAGGGCTGTATCGGTGGCCTAAATCACCCAGTGTACGATTTTTTTAGACTTGGCACGCAGTTTTCCCAAAACAATGATTTCATAATCAATATCAGAATATTTTCGAAACTGGTGACTCGAGATGAAAATGAATACTTTTCAATAGTTTCTATAGTACTTACTATAAGTTAATACAAGAAGAAAGAGAAAATACACACACATCGTATCTGTCATCCAATTTTTGTTTCTATAAATTAGAAATTTGTAGCCTGTACAAATAATTAACCAATTAATCTCAAACTCCTAGGATAATCCAATTTTATAAATTGTTAGAGATTTTAACCAATATTTCTTACTATCGTTTATTTAATCGTTATTCTAAGTTATATATTGAATAGCGTGTTATGTCATTGAAAATGTCGTTACTTATCGACTGTTATGGAAATAGACGTTATGGTGATTTTCGATTAAAGATAGATAAATAAAAATGCTATAATACGAATCGCTAAAAATGATAAATATCATTCGATTACAGATATTTGGAGATAATGGAGGAAAGCGGGCGGGGGGAAACCTTGTGCAAAGTGTGCGGCGATAAAGCGTCGGGAAAGCACTACGGCGTACCGAGTTGCGACGGATGTCGCGGTTTCTTCAAACGGTCGATTCGCAGGTACGCGAGGTAAGAATGACGATCGATTGTCCATATTACACATGCAATAAATTTATACGCGTATCGATTCAAAATAAAAAGAAACAATAAAACAGATTTTCTTTCAACCAAAAAGTATATTTTACTTTTTTTTAATTTGCAGAAATCTCGACTATGTTTGTAAGGAAAACGACCGATGTGTAGTCGATGTTTCACGAAGAAATCAGTGCCAAGCTTGCAGATTTAGAAAGTGTCTTCAAGTTAACATGAAACGAGACGGTGAGTTTTTCCCTTAACTGCATCACGTATTTCGAATTTAATTGATTTGAAACAATTTATCGACATGAAATTATAAAAATCGCAAAAAAACCGGGTGGGCTTTGAAACATTTATCGAACTGATATGGTAAGAAAAAGATGAAGGTGACCTTGACAGATCAGCGAAGAACAGAACAATGAGTTCAGTTTTTATGACATTCCGCCAGTAATTTTTTTTATTTTCCATAAAAACTCGTTATAGCTCGTATCAATTGAAAATTGCTATAGGTATGTAAATATTTTGAAACGAAGGAAGATGGATCAAACTATAAATTTTCTTTTTTTTTGGAAGCCCGATAAAGCCTCAATACTATGAACATATCGAACATATTTTCATAGAAAAAACATCAATCAAGAAATATATCCTACGCATAAAACTTTTCCTTGATTTTCATATCAAACATATATCTTAAATATCGATCGAATATATTTCGAATACATATTTTCTATACATTACATTACATCTGAATATCTACAGCAGAAATGTAACATTTTATTTTTAAATATATCTCGTATATTTTTAGATATCTAGTACTTAGGTATTTCTTCAGTGAAAAATTCAATTACAAAAAAATGAGTCGATTGAAAATCGACTCGGAGAACTTATGTCATATTCATCATTTAAAATCTATGAGCCTTTCACGATTGTTTTACATATTTACAGAAGGATTCAGATCTACTTCGTATCAATATGTTTATACTCAACGATCATTCCGTTGCCAGAATACATTTTTTCGCATGTCCGAAATTATCAACACACCGTAAACCATTTCAATGTTTAACCTCTATTTGATCAACTTTGCGATTATTTTCAATATATAGTCAATTTAACATTTAGTAGAGGCGGACCTCGCAAGTCTCCAATTTCGGACAAAACATTTATTCGCGATGAACAATCTTCTTACCACTCGGTGATTTGATCCTCCACCAGAGACTCGTCTCTTTTTCTATATAAAGAATCTCTCAATATACATACGCACAGTTATACATAAATATCTCATATCCATTGTAATCGATCCACTTCTGCCAAGCACTCTGCGCAACGGATACCAAACAAAACTTGGTTCTTCCACCGCTGTATGTCACATCCCTTCGAACGATCCTCGCAACATATTATAATGTATGAATCCATATCGCACTTTCCTTCGTCATATGAAGAGAGAGAGAGAGAGAGAGAGAGAGAGAGAGAGAGAGAGAGAGAGAGAGGGAGAGAATAGAGAAATTAAATGCACTGCATGAAATTCGAGAAGTTCTCGAAGCTTTGTGCGTGGGCTTTACTTGTCCTGTGGCCCCGTTTATACATATATATATGTATACCATATATGCAGTGTGTCAGAAACAGGCCTGCGTTCACAGCTTTTGTAAACACTGTCCGAGAGGTCTTTTTTCAACCCTCCACCCTTATAAACGTGGGCTTACGAGAGCGATAATCCAAACACTTGATTGCGGCGAGATATCAATTAGCAGAGCACAAGAGGGACCCATTAAACGTTCAGTTCATTCTAGCAAAGGATATAAATATATATATAGACAAATAGTATGCAGGGAGATAATACAAATTCGGAGGGGTCAAGCAATGATCACGCCTTTTTCTCCCTTCCAATTATTCTTCGCGCTTCGTTATTTTTTTTATACGAAAACAAAACCATTTAAGTGCTGATTCCTTATATAAATCGTTTTCGAATAACATTGAAATATTGCGAATCAGCTTTTTGTTCCAACAACCGTGGAAAAGGATTAATAAATTTTATCGATATTCTTCATTGAATCGAGAATGCAGCTGCCAATACTTTTGAATCGACTCAAATGTTCGCTTTTACTGATTTGTAAAAAAAAGGCGTCTGAACGATTGATCGAATCTCGTGAGTGCTGAAATAAAAAAATATTTCTAGTTTTAACAATATTTTCGAGCACACTTTTGTGGACTTTTCCTTTGCCTTAATATTGTATATTGATAAAGACAGAGATTTTAGTGACGAATGTAAAAGGGATTGAAACTGTAAACGAATTTCAAAAACCACTTGCATTTTAGTTAAAATTGTTTCCACTGATCAAGCGCGACAAAAAATGTATATAAGTATATTTTTTCAACAATATCCGCATGCTGTCGGCAATTGGATATAAAAAAAATGGAAAATAAAAAATTGCTGTCTCCTAATTATTGCAAATTGTTGCAAACTATTTGCAAAAAAATCAATAATGTTTTCTCGACGACCATTATTCACATAACGAAGTGACCGGTAATATTTCTCAGAACCAGTAAAACTCAGGTTGCGAGCAAAAACTTACGTGCACTCGACGCGAACTCTTTCAGTCACGTTATAAGATTGCGTTCAACGCAACGAAAAAAAAATGGTAAAAAATAGACAGGAAATATCTTACGACGAAGAGGTATCAGACACGAGTGCTCTTGATGGTGGAATACAATCGAGAAAAAGATTTCCAATGGAAGTGTCATTTTCAGCTGTTCAGCACGAGAGAGCGCCGAGAAGTACGTCATCTTTGGTTGCCGCTACGAGGAGAGGTCCCGCGGGAATGTATCCGGGAATATCTCACGTCTACCACACAGCCAGCAGCTCCTATCATCCCCTCTTGTATCCGGCCTTCTTTCCATTCAAGCCTACCGTTCCGGCGTTTACCCCGAGTGTCGGTGAGTTTTCTCTCTTCCACCACCCCATCGACGAAGAACTCTTCTTAACAATACAAAATTTTCGGGGTATTGAGAAAAATTTAATAGTATTCGCGAACGAAAAATTAATTTATCAATTGGTCGTATTTCATATCAGTATTTCGGTACTTTTTATCGTTTATATTTATTTTTAATGAGTTTGATCATTTTTTTATTAATTATATATTAGTTTATTAGTGGTTAAAGTGAAGCAACTAACTCATCGAATTTGTATCATTGTGTTCTCTTATAGCACATTTCTTGCCGCGTCCCGCGGTCGAACCCTTGTCGTCGAGTAACGGTAATGAAGACGAAGTGACCAGTTCCGAGGAAGCGAGCACGGTCGCACATAGACCCGAACAAAAAGGTATTTTAAGTTTTCCATTATTTCAACCCAACACAAATAACGATCATAATACTTATAACAATAAAAATTCTTATTTTTATTGTAGATTTTTCAGTTTAATTGTTACACTAAATCTTTGAAAATAAAATCATTGCACATAGGATAATTCAAGGAGTGATCAGAGGTCACGAGCGACGGAATAGTAGAATACCTTTAAAACAAATCGATGGTTTGGAATTCCTTGACCTTTCAATTATATTTTTATTGGGCAAATGTGAAAACAATCTCGAGAGTTCGATTTTGCGAATTTGAGATTTTTTTTTCATTCTCAGGATAAATATGTCTAATCGGTCAAAAAGGTACAATTCGTTGATTTTCTTTCGCGTAGAAATCGCTGTAGAGCTTTAAAAATATTCCTCACTTGAGTATTTTAAAAGGTTTATAATAATCTTGTATAGAACTTTTCTGAAACAAAGTAAAGTAAATATAGTAGGTCTTAAAAGTATCCGACACCGTCAAAGTTTGAGGTTGTTCAAAAAAAGGATGACTGATTGATAAAAACTGTTCCAATTCCTCTAGACTTATCCTACATAATTTTATTAATAGTTTTTTATTAAAAGTCTTATTCTTCTCTTTTATTAGTATAATAAGTAGATTTTCTAACAACAGATTCGGCAGGTATTCGCCCAGCAGTTCCCGCAATCAATCAAATGTTGTCGGAATATGCAATCTCGAGTTTGTCACTTTTGCCAACCGAAAATGTGTACGAATCGGCAGCGAAGCTTCTTTTCCTGGCCGTCAAATGGGCAAGAAGTATTCCTTCATTTTTAGAGGTATGTTCATTTCGTTACCTTGTCAACTGCCAGCCCAACGAATCCACTATGTCGGCTAAGCAGTAATTTTTTTTAAATTACCCTTGGTTGTCATCGAATTCTAAATAGTGAATAGCATTGAGTTGTAAATAAAAAATTGTGAGCAAATTCCAATTTAAAAAACTGTGGTTGGACGAATAAGAAAATACAACAATGTTTCGATCGTTTTTCGACGGAATGAAATTTAGTTCACATTAAATAAAAAATGTATTCTCTTAACCTTGTAAATATAATCGATTGAGAGAAAACAAGACAAATTTATTAATAATTATTTCAGTTATCGTTCAGAGATCAGGCGATTCTTCTAGAAGAATCTTGGAGCGAGCTTTTCGTACTGACAGCAGCTCAATGGAATTTTCCAGTGGACGAAACGAATCTCGTTTCTGTTGCACTGCCAACCGAAAGAAAGCAGATTCTCATTGATGAAGCACGAAGGCTTCGCGAATTGTTGACGAGATTCGCTTTACTCAGAGTCGATCATTCTGAATACGCTTGTCTCAAGGCTATCGTGCTTTTTAAAGGGGGTGGGTAATGCTTGAATCTATTTTTTTTAACCTTATGTATGTTATATGAATGGTGGAGAGCGTTAAATTTTCTGACCATCCTGAAAAACATCATTCAAAATAACGATTTCATGAATTTTTAATTTACGATTATTGAAAAAAATTAATGTTCCTTTAAATTTTCTGAAACGTTCACAAATCGAGTCACAAATTTCTACTCGATTTCCTTAAGTTGTCTTGAAGCATTAACGCTTGGGTTACAGCAAAACATAAAAATGCCGTTATCTTGCTAACAGTCACATCCGTTCTGTCGATATTTTGCATAATCTAAAACTCCCACATTTTTGATTCAAGTTGTAACTCTACATCATCGATTATTTTACAGAGTCACGGGGTTTATTGGATTCCGGCCGAGTGTCGACAATACAGGAACAAACTGTGGCGGTATTAGGTGAAAGAGGTGCCGGCAGAGTAGGACGGTTGCTACTTTTGTTACCACCCGTACGTGCACTCTGTCGTGGTTCGCTACAGGAACTTTTGTTCAAACCTACGGTTGGTGATACGAGCGTCGAAAGATTGTTGGGTGACATGGTTAGGGCCACAAGGCCGGCTTAAAACTCGGCATTACACGGTTCAACCGTTTAGAAAAGGCGCTTTCTAAATTCCTCGGTATAACACAGCCGAGTGCGATGAAATTTGTCGCGACCGACACAAGATTATGGCAACAATGGACTTGGCTCCGTTTCATCTCGATTGATTGCGCCGTGACGAAGAATGTACAAATCGTGCTTCGCGTCTATCTCTCTCATACTTGAGCCCAACTCAGCCGGTAACACTGCCTCTTAAGACGAGGTGATACTCTCTCAGTCGGAATCAAAAACTGTGATCCGTTTTTCTCAGACACAGTTCAGGTTTTGAAAAAATGCAAAGTTCTACATTATGCGCGTTTGCAATTTGCATAAGGTATAACTTTGAGTTTCCTCGGAACTTTGTGTACGTTCGAGATAAGTTTAATCGAAGATTCGTTTGATCGAAGGTGAGGAAAGGGGCTTAATCGGAGTTTCACCTCGCGTTTATGAAAACAAAAAGAATTGAAAAATCGCAACTACAGAAGAAATTGAAAAGTGCAGACTTAACATTTAGTGCAATTGAACAAAATAAAACATATACTTGGAGAAGGTGTAAATATACGAAATTTCGAATAGAAAAATGTGTTATCGTTCTAGTGACAATGTATTTAGTCCATAGTGCATTGTCGATTTCGATGAGAATTCAACATCATATTGAAAATGCGAATATTTGTCGTTGAGAGATCATATTGAGTTCTTAAAATTGTGACAGCTAGTAAAAAGTAAAATTATATTTATTAAAGTTGTGGTACCCGAATTCCGCGCGATGAATAATTCTAAATAAATTGAAATATTCACAAAATTTCGACCAAAAGGCTCGGTAAACGCACCGACCAAAAATATAATTATACTATCGTACACGTGAATCAAAATCACGTGCATTATATTTTTGTTTTTTTCATATATTCAAGATCGTTTAGCAAATTAGTAAAAAATACAATTGTTGAAAGATCCGATTCAATTTTTATCGCGATATAATTGAAAAATAAATATTATTTCGTCCCATGTAAATACAGCTTAAGGTATTGGATAAAGGAAAACTGATTCGTATTTTACAACGTAATACGTCGAGATTCTTGTTTCTCGATAAGCAATTTTTTGCCTAGTCACTGTGAAAAGCGAATCCAATAGAAATTAAATAATTTCCAAAAAGACGATTAAAGTGCATATATATACAAACCTACCGTTTTGATATTAATTCACTTTATTCTTAACGTAAAGTTTCCTCAACTTACTTGATAATATACCCAATGATTAAATTATGATTTTTTTAAAGGTGATAATAAAAGGATAAAATTATCGTTCTTTTTAATCATCAACGGACTCACACACGTTTTATTAACTAGAATAATTTATTTTTTTTCTTCATGGTAGAAAAAGGAGAATGTATCTTAACTCATGGACTGCATTGTACTCATATATATATATACAATTACATAGAATCCTCAATTGAATTTTACACATAATTCATTATAAATTGATTTTCCCTTCGTCATCGTGAATGTGTTTCGTTTTTTTTTGCTTTTGTTCTATTCCAGTATCTGAATATTTAAAAAAATGCATGCGCTGTTTTTGGTACACGAGTCTTCATTTGCGTGTGTAATTTTTGTCCATACGGATCTATGACTATTGCATTTTTGTGTTATTTTTTGTGTGGTTGCCGAGACGGATAGGCAAACAGATGCACGTGGATACAAGAAAATAGACGAACTATCTGCAATATGCAAAATTGATAAACTTTTTGCTCCAATTATCTCATCGTGAACATTTTTCGAAACCGAAAATCATTAATTATCCATTCACGCTTCCGTCTGCCGATTCTCGGTAAGTTTTTTTTTCTTCTGCATACAACACTTCGTGAATGATGAGAGGTTTAACAAAAATCCATACAGCAAGCGGTGCCGAAATACGCAAAACAAGCTAAAAGTGGTAGACAATAATTTTGTTCCCATTTCCTCGTTATAATTGTTCGGCAAATCGCGACAAGACAAAAATTCTTTGTGTGCAAATATATTTTTCCTTCTCTGTTGCGTTTTTTTTTCTTTTTTTTAATTCTTCCTCAACAATTTTACGCTTTAACTATTATATACCCATTCGGTTACTTCCGGATTTTACTAATCTGGCATTCCGGAGTTAATTATTCTGCTTTTTTTTAGCCCTTTTTGTCTCGTTTCGATCTTTTCATTTTAGCATCTAAACACTTACAGATTTTGTTTTTGTTTTAAATTTATTTGTTTTAGATTCTCGAGGTAAGCCTTCTATGCTTCGTTTTCTTCGAAACCTACAGTAGTACAAGTGCTTGCTCTGTTTTTTTTCTTATCCGATAATGGCTGACCGTAGCAGCGCAGATTTTTTTCAATTTTTCATTTTTTTTCTTCACCTTTTTTTCTCTTAATAGTTTAACGCGTTTACATTCCATAGACTTTATTAAAAGTTTACACAGTTTAATAATTTGTATATTTTTTTAATCAAACTGTCGGGGCGTATGAAAATGTTCGCTTCGGTGAGGAATTGTTTTCCGTTCGTGTCGAAACACACGACACACATTTTATATATTCATAGGTATCTGTATGTATAAATTCACATAAGGTTTTACAATGCCCTTTTTTGCACAGCTGGAATTTTGTTCGGCGATCGAAAGTTTCGCGATTCTTTCATTTTTTGAATGGTCAATGAGAAGAAATCGATCATCACGATTTTTTCCTTCGACGTATCGACGATAATAGCCAAAAATGTTTAGAAACCTTCGGAAAACACTCGATCGCCATTATTTTTACCGGGTGCGTTACAAAACGAAAAAGGGCACACCGGTATCGAAAATAAACGGCGCTTCGCTGGGATTGGAATTGATCAATTCCGGCTTTTTTTCTAACAAAAAGTTCTCTTGTTGCACACGGCATTTTTATTATTTCCTTTTTATTTTATTTATGTTTTTCGTTCGTCTTTCGTATTCGCACTCTCGTCACACATCTCAGAATAAACGTAAAACACAACGGCCAACTCTACTATTTCATTCTCTATTTAACGCTAGTATGTAAGGACAAAAAGTAACAGATTCATTTTTTTCGGCAGTATAACAAAGACGTCGATAAGACGCACCACGAGCGAGAAAACGATCGAAGACGAAAAATATTCGAAAAAATCATGGAAAAATGTTCCAAATGCTTGTTTCCGAATGTTTTTTTTTCCTCGATCATTTTATTCACAATATATATTTATATACAGTAAACGGTGTTGACGCTAACGGTGTACGACGAAGTATAATAGATTATTCGCTCTCTTTGCTCTCGTGTATTCTATTTTCATTCTCTCGTCAATGTAAATATCCGTTCTTCCTGAAAATTTTCGCGATCGTCAATCACGATTTTTGTTTGGCAGTGAAACACGAGGAATGACGCTCGAAGCACGTGGGCTCTCGCGTTGCTAGTTTCTCTACGAAATCGATGAACGTTTTTCGTCGTTTTGTTTGTTTGTTGTATCCTCTGTTTTTCGTGACAATGTCGCGAAATAAAAGATCACGAGAGACAACGAAATAATTCGCTATACGTGTGACATATAATATACACGTGTGTCGCACGATCCTTGGGAGGTTCAAGTTTTTCGAATACACGAAATGAAAAACTCGACTTCTCGGCGGAGTATGCGAACACCGTCATATATTTCACGATCGTTATCATCACGATTATACTACTTTTGTTTGTTATAAGTGGCAAGGAAAGGTTGGCTGTTTTTTTTAAAAAATGATTCAATGAGGGAAGGATGAAATAAAGGATTTTCGTACATGAGTAATTGGTATTTTTCAATTCAATCGGTTTACCGTTATATACAACGATTTTTGCACTTATATTTTGTTACTTTTATTAATTTCTTGTCG